>OY757049.1:2663038-3994558 GCA_963582015.1 Xanthorhoe designata
TACAATATCAAATCAATGTGACTCACATCTTGATGCCTTCAACGAGCAGCGAGGCCCAGGGTTGGTGCATGGACAGACAGCGGCCGGTGTCACTCATCTCTTGAAGCTCTGTGTCCTGTACGCGAGGGTTGTGTGACAACCCTAATGTTCCTACAATATCATACCAATGTGACTCACATCTTGATGCCTTCAACGAGCAGCGAGGCCCAGGGTTGGTGCATGGACAGACAGCGGCCAGTGTCGCTCATCTCTTGAAGCTCTGTGTCCTGTACGCGAGGGTTGTGTGACAACCCTACTGTTCCTACAATATCATACTAATGTGACTCACATCTTGATGCCTTCGACGAGCAGCGAGGCCCAGGGTTGGTGCATGGACAGACAGCGGCCGGTGTCACTCATCTCTTGAAGCTCTGTGTCCTGTACGCGAGGGTTGTGTGACAACCCTAATGTTCCTACAATATCATACCAATGTGACTCACATCTTGATGCCTTCGACGAGCAGCGAGGCCCAGGGTTGGTGCATGGACAGACAGCGGCCGGTGTCACTCATCTCTTGAAGCTCTGTGTCCTGTACGCGAGGGTTGTGTGACAACCCTACTGTTCCTACAATATCATACCAATGTGACTCACATCTTGATGCCTTCGACGAGCAGCGAGGCCCAGGGTTGGTGCATGGACAGACAGCGGCCGGTGTCACTCATCTCTTGAAGCTCTGTGTCCTGTACGCGAGGGTTGTGTGACAACCCTAATGTTCCTACAATATCATACCAATGTGACTCACATCTTGATGCCTTCAACGAGCAGCGAGGCCCAGGGTTGGTGCATGGACAGACAGCGGCCAGTGTCGCTCATCTCTTGAAGCTCTGTGTCCTGTACGCGAGGGTTGTGTGACAACCCTAATGTTCCTACAATATCATACCAATGTGACTCACATCTTGATGCCTTCGACGAGCAGCGAGGCCCAGGGTTGGTGCATGGACAGACAGCGGCCGGTGTCACTCATCTCTTGAAGCTCTGTGTCCTGTACGCGAGGGTTGTGTGACAACCCTAATGTTCCTACAATATCATACCAATGTGACTCACATCTTGATGCCTTCGACGAGCAGCGAGGCCCAGGGTTGGTGCATGGACAGACAGCGGCCAGTGTCGCTCATCTCTTGAAGCTCTGTGTCCTGTACGCGAGGGTTGTGTGACAACCCTACTGTTCCTACAATATCATACCAATGTGACTCACATCTTGATGCCTTCGACGAGCAGCGAGGCCCAGGGTTGGTGCATGGACAGACAGCGGCCGGTGTCACTCATCTCTTGAAGCTCTGTGTCCTGTACGCGAGGGTTGTGTGACAACCCTAATGTTCCTACAATATCATACCAATGTGACTCACATCTTGATGCCTTCGACGAGCAGCGAGGCCCAGGGTTGGTGCATGGACAGACAGCGGCCGGTGTCACTCATCTCTTGAAGCTCTGTGTCCTGTACGCGAGGGTTGTGTGACAACCCTAATGTTCCTACAATATCATACCAATGTGACTCACATCTTGATGCCTTCGACGAGCAGCGAGGCCCAGGGTTGGTGCATGGACAGACAGCGGCCGGTGTCACTCATCTCTTGAAGCTCTGTGTCCTGTACGCGAGGGTTGTGTGACAACCCTAATGTTCCTACAATATCAAATCAATGTGACTCACATCTTGATGCCTTCGACGAGCAGCGAGGCCCAGGGTTGGTGCATGGACAGACAGCGGCCAGTGTCGCTCATCTCTTGAAGCTCTGTGTCCTGTACGCGAGGGTTGTGTGACAACCCCACTGTCTTTACAGCTGACACGTAGCTTTGGCTTTCTACTGATGGGTCGAACTGAAAAATAACTTTATATAAAGCTTCTGAAAGTTAATTCATTGATTCTTTTCCGCAAATAAACGCATTGAGATCTTAATGGTCAAGATAACAATGTGAGAAACCTGCGGTTTTATAATCTGTATAATTTATAAATACATACATTCCTACATTTCCTACTAATCACACTAATATCATAATCACATTAATATCATAAATGTGCAGGTTTGTGTGAGTTGGTTTGTTATAGTTCCACGCAGAAACAGCTGGACGAAAAGGTACCAGGATTGCTTATACCCTGGATTAAAGAATCAGAATCAGAATCAGAAATTTATTGACAAAGATGATACACATTAACATTAGATAAACAAAATGATAAGTGGAACAAACTCAGTCTCGTCAGATACTCGATTTCCATTGCTTATTACAAATACCTATTGTGGTCTTTCCTAAAATAATTTCTATTAAATTCTACTACAATCAGTAAATAATAAATAAAAAATAGACCACTTTTGATCCCGGGAACCCACGTATAACGTATACCCTGGATTAAAAAATAGGCTACTTTTTACCACGGGAACAGGAACTATTCACCGCGGGCAACACCGCGGGGCGCAGTGAGGTTAATAATGGGGTTGTAACCTGTAGCAGCGGTGCATTGACCCCCGGCGCCACGTCGCGCCCGGGCGCGGGCCCGCACAGCTCCGAGTGGACGAGGTGGGTTTGGGCGGCGCGAGGAGACGACGTCATCTCCTGGATTTTATCCTCGTCCACTTGCTCTATCGTATTGTCTTCTACTATCTGACGACCTGAACAATATAACACACAGTATAGGTCGCGCCACGTAAGAGCGCTGGCTGTCTAACTGCGCAGTGGTCGATGATTGGTGGAGAGGTAACGCGGCGCACTTCACACCATTTATTTGGCGAGTGCTATTGGTTCGTCGGCGGGTGAACACAGGCGCAAACATACCCCCGCTACTTCCCCGACCGCGCTCTTATTACGTGGCGCGATCTATACATTTATTTACAGAAACTAAACCACTACATATTCACACAACTGTAAATACAATTAAAACTAGTTGAGCCACCTAAAGATCGCTAAAAACTATCTTTAAGTTGCTCAACTGAAGTAGTGATAACTGAAGTTTCGTACAAGTGGCAAAATTAAAAAGTTAATTAACCGACTTCAATTTCGAGAGAATAGAGCAAGTTTCTGCTCTCTCTAGTTACAATTATGTTTTAAGTTATGTTCGATCGTTCGTTTGTTTGAGCAAGTGGCCAACTCTGGTGACGGAGTTTTTAGGCCGCCTAAAGGCCTAAGTTAGGTATATGTAAATCAAAAATTAAAGATTTAATTCATCATTTTCTCTAAACTGGGACACATAACAGAAGTAGTAAATTACATAGAGAGAATTAATAAAAAAATATTTTATTCTTTAAGTTAAGTAAGTAAGATGAGAAATTGTTAGAATGAATGGAAAGTATGGAAGGTTGTTGCATACAAAGCAACAGGTTTAGTTAAGTTAGATTTAAGTAAAAAAAAACAGAAGTAGTATCAACATAGTAATCAAAATTAACATAGTAATCAACATAAGTAGTATCATCTAGGTACCAATAGAAGTTCATACCTGCAAAATCGAATGTCATCTTCTTGTTAAGCCGCGACGCGTGTTTCTTCTCGTGCAATGTCTTCTGATACTTGTCGAGTTTGTCCTTCTCGCTCGCACTCAGCCAGACGCTGTTCGCGTTGAAGTAGTCGCTGTCATCGTCTGTCACCTTCGTACGACGCTCACTGGGGACATTGAGGCAATAATTTGGGTGTACAATTATAATTTAAGCACCCTAAGCATATTGGTTTAGTAAACCTACTTTAACTAAAACGGATATTATCCCGCGGCGGGGATCGAACCCGCAAGGTTTCGATTGCCGTTGCGGGTTCGATTGCGCCACTGCGCCACGGAGGTCGTCGAAGTTGTTAGAGTTGTTCACTTGCTATCTATACGAATGTTACCTAGTCCTATCATACTCCAGCAGTCGATTCCTGTGAAGCAAAGCGTTCTCCCAGCCCGCGGGCCGGTTCCGCTCCAACAGCGACTCTATGAGCTTGGCGCTCGCCTTCGTCTTCGCATTGATCTCCCTTTGCTCTTGTGGGGTACATACCTGTACAACAAAAGTATTATGGTTATGATTGCTGATGATCTGCCATGATGTAGTAATATAATAATAATAATAATAATAAAGCCCATTTATTCCAGTACTTTTTACATTTTACATAGTTTTGTCATAATGATTTATTTAAGTTTTGGTTTAAGCACTGAATCCCTTTTGGGTATAGGCCTCCTCCTTTAGCTTCCATTCTTCCCTGTCTCTGGCAGCTACCATCCAATCATCCCCCACTTCTTCGACAATGTCATCTTTCCATCTTTTCCTGGGTTTGCCCACTCTTCGCTTGCCCATTGGTCCTTTCCAGATGGTTGTTAGTAAGGTCCATCTTTGGTCTGGGTATCTAGAAACATGTCCTGCCCATTGCCATTTCAGTCTTAGAGCATGAGATAAAGCATCTGTAACTTTAGTTCTTTTTCTTATGGTTGTGCTTTTTACTTTATCTATTTTTCTCAGTTTTAGAATACTTCTTTCCATGGCCCGTTGACATTTTATGATTTTGTCTTTTATCTTGTTTGTGTAGACCCAAGTTTGGCATCCATAAGTTAAGCAGGGTAGGAGGTTTGTATCCAAGACAATTTTCTTCAGATTTAGGCTGTACTGTCCTTTCAGGATCTCTTTCTGTGCCCAAAACTTTTTCCAGGTTATGTTTATTCTTCTTTCGACTTCTTCTTCTGTGTTGTTTTCATGAAAAGATACTTGCTTGCCGAGGTATATGTAGCTGTCAACATATTCAATTGTGTCAGTATCTATTTTTATTTGTTCTTTTATATGGTTGGTCATTATTTTGGTCTTGCCCATGTTCACATGTAGACCTACTTTCTGACTCTGCTCATCTAGTGCACGTAGCATTATTTCCATCTCCTTAGCTGTCTCTGAGAATATCGCAATGTCATCTGCGAATCTTATGTGGCTTAAATAGTGATTTTGTATTCGTAGTCCTTTATTTTTCCAATCCAGTTTTCTGAAAATATTTTCCAGAACTGCTATAAATAATTTAGGTGACAAGGGGTCACCCTGTCTGACACCTCGTTTAACTGGGAACTCTGTGCCAAATGTTTCAAGCTTCACTTTGCTTACACTGTTAGAGTAAATATTTTTTATTATGTTTATATATTTTTGGTTGACATTGCTTTCTTCCAATGATGTCCAGATGGAGTTGTGTGTTATGCTATCAAATGCTTTGGTGTAATCTACAAACGTGATGTAGAGAGGTTTCCTGAACTCTTTATATTTCTCTAGTAGTTGTTCTATTGTGTGGATATGATCCGTAGTAGAGAAGCCTGATCTAAACCCCGCTTGCTCTATTGGTTGTATATTTTCAATCTGAGGTGTTATACGACTGAGCAGTATTGATGTGAACAGTTTGTAGATGCTAGCTAAAAGACTAATTGGTCTATAATTGGAGATGTCGTGGGGGTCTCCTTTCTTGTATAGTAAAATTATTTCTGATTTTTGCCATTGTGCTGGTATTGCTTCCTCATCTATAACTTTGTTGAATAGGTTTGTCAGGATTCTAGTTAGAACAGGGGCACCCAGCTTCAGCGCTTCGTTTCTAATTCTGTCGGGTCCTGGACTTTTTCCAGATTTAAGTTTTTTGAGGTGTATAAGTGTTTCTGTTTCGGTGATTGGCAATATCCTAGCATCTGCTTCTGTGGTGTTTTTGTTTGTTTGAATGTTTTCAGGTTCTTCATCTTCTGTTGGCTTTTTGTATAGTTCTCTGTAGAAAGTTGTTGCAGATTTGATTATGTCTTCTCGTGAGTTCATTTCTTTATCTCCTTCTTTTAGTTTCTTTATCCATGTTTTACTCATTGTAAGTTCTTTGTTTGCTCGTTTTGTGCTTCTGAAATTGATTAAATTTTTCTCAGTAACTTTCTGTCTGTGGTTGTTGTAATCTTCTCTTATTGCTCTGTTGGTTTTCTTGAAAAGTATTTTAAGTTCTGTTTTAGTTTCTTTTGTCTTATTCTTGAGTTTGATCAATTGTGAGCGTCTGTTTATTAATGTCTTTGTTTCATCTCTTATTATGTGGATTTTATTGTTTTTGACATCTTCTGAATCGTCTTTTAAACTTGTTATTATTATTTTCTCTAGGTTGTTATAGTAGTTTTGTGCATTATCTAAAGTTTGTATTTTGTTGTGGGCTTCCATATTTGTGTAAAGGTTTTTCAGGTATATTTTCATTGTTTGTTCTGTTTCAGGGATTTTAGGTGTGTTTTTGAAATTGATCCGGCTTTTCTTGGTTGCATCTATTTTTAATGTGGCTCTTAATAGTCTGTGGTCTGAGGCAAAATTGATTCGGTGTAATATCTCAATATTTGTTACTTGTTTATGTTTGTTAGTTAAGAAGAAGTCTATTTCATTTTTTACTCTATCTCCTGGGGCTATCCATGTCCATCTTCTATTTTTTCGTTTTTTAAAGCAGGTGTTCATTATCATCAATTTATATTCACAAGCATACTCTACCAGGGTTTCTCCATTTTTGTTTCGTACGCCATATCCATAATTTCCCATTATTAGGTTTTCTTGAGGTTTTGGTAGTCCTATTTTCGCATTGAAATCTCCCATAACTATGACTGTGTTGTTTGTGAGTTCATGTGCTTTTCTCAGGTCATTGTAGAATTTAGTTTTTTCTTCCTCGTTGGAATTATCTGTAGGTGCATATGTTTGTATTATGGAGATGTTTAGATTTTCAATTTTTATTTGCAGTAGTGCTACTCTTTCCGATATGCCTGAGAAGTTGATTATATTATGTTTGAGATGTTTTTTGATAAGGAATCCCACTCCGTATAGGCCTTTGGTGGTTCCGATGTAGCAGAAAATGAATTGTTGATGTTCTTCAATTTCATATCCTAGCCTCCTTACCTCCGAGAGGCCCAGAATATCCCATTTTATTTTTTCTAGTGCCAGAGTTAGTTCTAGCAGTTTTCCAGTTGATGAAAGTGATCTGACATTGTAAGTGCAGATTTTTAAGTTTTGGTTTCTTGTGTTTTTATTTAATTTGTTTGATTTTGCCGTTGCTGGAGGTTTTTGGTCATGATCCGAGGCTGGAGGGTTTTCAGATCTATTGTTGTTTATATTTTCATGGATTAGTTTATTTTTATTTGTACTGTTCTGTTGTATTTCCTTTGATGGAGGGTGGTGGTCAGCTTTCCCCACGGTGACCAGCCGGCTTGGGGTGCAGTTTTCAAAAGTTTGTGTAGTTGAAGTTTTGGTACTTGTTTTGGTAGGGTTGCCGGTGGTCTTTACAAGTTTTTTGGGAGCTCTGTTAGTGACGATGATCTGCCACGTTCCACATAGTTAAGTATGTTTGGTTTTATAATATCTTTTGAGCCCCTCTTGGCAAATGAGGTGTTCGGAGTTTCTTTTGTGTATGGTATCTTCTGAGTAGATGATTTTGGTGAGCCTGAATCTTCTCTCTTTCTCTTGTCCCCGGTTTTGTCTGTTGGTTTCTTGACTATCAGTTTGTCATATTTTAAAAAGGCGATATTTCCTTTCTTTCTTTCCGCTTCTAATTGTGGCTGTAACTGCTTTCTTTTTTCTAGAACTTCTTTGCTGTAGTCTTCTTTAACATTAATGCCTAGTGGTAATTGAGCTTTGTTTTTCAATATGATGTGCTTTTTCCATATAGATGAAATGGAGACCACTACAGGTCGTTGTTTGTTGTTATTTTTGCCAATCCTGTACACGTTAGTGATTTCCTGACTATCTAGGTGTGTTCCTGAATCAATCACTGTTTCCTTGATGAGGTCCACCAACTCTGCTTCTGATTTTCCAATTTCCTCTACTCCGAAGAAGACTAGGTTGTGTTTTCTTTTTTCTTTTTCTAATGAGTTGAGTTTTTGTTCCAGGGTGGATATCTTGGTTTTAAGTTTAGTATTCTCTTCTGTTATTGATTTGAATCTTTCGTCTATCGCTTCCATAATATTTTGTGTGACTGACGTAGTGATAAGTTTAGCTTGTTGGTTTAGCTTCTCGTCCAGTCTTGACAACAATAACTCCATGCTTTTTTCCATTTTGGTATTTTTTTTCTTGGTTTTTCAGTGGCAACACTGGTTTGGTAGTAAATAGTTGATTGAGTACACAGCAGCTGTCGGTGTCAAAATGACATCTGTTGTCACTTGACTGATTTGTTGGTTATGTTGGTAGCAGCTAAGCGAAGTGTTACGTTCTCTTTGGAGTAACGTATGAATCACTTTTAGGTTATGTTGGTGAAAGTTATTCGTTGTTTTTACAACAAACGTCTGTTTTTTACACTGTGATCACTTTATAATGTTGTTGAGCACTGTCCACTGCGCTTGATTTTACGTTACGACACTACTACTTATCGTTATTTTCACTGTTATCGATTATTATATACGGAGGACGTTGACGTTAGTGTTCGCTATACGACCGCCGGAACCGGAAAAACCTGGATGTAGTAATAATTTTAGTGAATTCTTTCTATCTAATCAGCCGGTGGCGCTCACTGCTGGATGATGGAAGACCTCTTCTCTATTCCACCTATCGCCACTCTTGGCGGTATTTCTATAGCCCAGACAGAGCCCTAGAGAAAAACTAAGAGTTGGCTACTAGTTAATATGTATCTCTATATTTATCAATAATAGACAAGCAAAGCAGATATTGCTGGTATGTCTATATCACACAGTGTTGGAAGTAGTCTTAGGTAGTTTATTATTGGTTTATCTTTTTGAGCACTGTTTTGTTAGTAGCCAGTTGTCGAGCTTGTTTGTAAATGCATTGATAGAAATAGCTGTACTATGTCATCTGGTAGTGCATTCCAATTGTGAATGACCACCCAGTTGCTGAAGAAGTGATAAGCAGCAAGTGGGTTGGGTCACGAATGAGCTTAAGTTGGTGGCCACATGAAGTTATATGGTTATCTTTTCTTCTCAAGATGTCTCGAATGTTTGGTAGAACGATTATACGAACAAGATCAGAAAGCTGAAGGGTAGAAGAGGTAGTTACCAGATTCCCGCAGAACAGGCAAGGGCCGGAGCCCTCCTGGGAGCAGACGACGCGGCCGCACTGCACACAGTTGTTTACCAACTCATGCTTGCCCGCCTGGCAGTCACACCGGTGTCGACCTGCCCAATTACACATGTTAAAAAGTATCTAGGCTAAGATTTTTATATTCTTGTCGTGTTTTGACTATGTTAAGACTATACATCCTATTACTTTACTCCAGCACAGCAAATACAGGTTAAAAGAAAAAAAAAACAAATTTAAATAACACAATGTTAATATTTTTCAATATAATTGATTATTGATCAATAAAGAAAAGATCAATATGGCAACTTAGGTGATTTGTTGTTTTAAGCCATAGCCAATGTAAATTTTGTTGCATCATTTTCTGTTAGTTGCTCTTGGCTTATCATTGATTGCATCGATTTCTGAAGGTCAATAGAAAGCCATCTGGGTTTATAACAAGAAGACTCATATGAAAAGCATACCTTTTAATAGAACAACTTGAGCATTTTTCCCCTCTTGTGAGTACAAGTTGACAAATTTTGTTTTTTTCTTGGTCTTCTCAGAGTCATTGCTGGGTTCTGCGGGAGGTGGTTGTATTTCTGCCTCTTGCACTTTGTTTTTGGATATCTTCTTTTTAGGCTGCTTTGGCAAAGAACCACCTAAATAATATAAACAAGAAATTGTGGGTATTATAACATCCACACAAAAACTGATGTACAATACAAATGATAATGACTAAATGTAGTAATAAATTTTACAATTGAAAGAAACAAGATGCATAAGATGATCGCTACAAATAAAACCAATAATATTTATTATTGCAAGACCTAAAAATAGTTCATACCATGTGCAATATTGTGCAATTATGGTACTAAAAATAATATCCATTTGATAGTTCTAAATTGATAAAAATATTGTAGTAGGACCTACATCCATGGTTCAGTGGGCCATATTCAATACAGCCTACATTGCAGGTAGCCTACTAATAGCAATCTCGTAAATAAACATACCTTTGCTAGGAAACTTCCGTTTAACAAGTTCCAAAAAGAAAATTTTGTGTTGATTGTTATCAAAGTCCAGTAATGTTTTCATATACTCATTTAACTCTCCCTCATTCTGAATAGAGAGGATGTACCTGCAAGGAATAAAACGGCAGAAATATGAATACCTACTTAGGAACAAAAGTTTGTAGTCAAAGTTATTAGAAATTAGAAAGAAAAAATTAAACTTACTGAATAAGATCGTCTGGAACTTCAAAGTCCAATATTCTGGATAGACCCTCTTGAATCCACTGCTCCATTTTCTGTAATTTCAAGCGGAATTTTCGGACTTTTGCACGCCGGACTCCAATTCGAGTAAATAGAAGTAAATCCACTGCACTGCACTGGGCGTCTAATCTGCAAAACGAAAAACGAAGTTTCGTGACAATTTTCGGGTTCTAATTATGTTGGTGAACTATTACGAATTTACTATCCACCAACATAAGCTGACCCCGAAAATTGTCACGAAACTTCGTTTTTCGTTGTTCCAGAGTAAGGGCCCTTCACTTTGATTTGAAGTAAAAATAATCAGCTGTTGCTGTTGACGTTGTTTTGACATTGACTTCACAGTATGGCTGCGTTCCGATTCGCGATAATATCGCTCTGAGCAAATAAAAGCGATAACTGGCGTTCGGAATCGATTTAGCGCGATATTGACGTTTGTGGACTAATTTGAATCGGAACGGTTTTGAGCGCGCTCACGACGCTTACAAACATACTGGTAGTTACTGGAGGCATAACGACGGATAAAATCTGCTTTTTTGCTATTTTATGATGGGGAATAAGATCTGGCTAACGAGACAAACACAGTACAATTTTACAAAATGAATGAATTTTAAAATAAATTTTAAAGAGTATTTTATTGACTACCACAAACAACAGAAATCAAAACACAAACTACTATTTTGACAGGACGCTCACACCGACCATGCATCGAAGCGGTGGCACTGTGAGCGAAAGATGGCGGCGGTTATGACGTCATTGATGACGTTTCATTATTACTTGTAGACGCGCTCACGGTGATTCGGAACGGTTTTGTGAGCGAAATTATCGATATTAGCGCGAATCGGAACGCAGCCTATGTATCAATCAATTTGACACGACACACATTACTTTGTACAGTTGGAAATACATTTTTACGTAAAATGGAACACTTATATATTTCAAATCAAGGACTGCGTGGTTAGGAGCGTATCTTTTACCGGTATGTCAATGTCAGTGTCATGTCTGTCACCGATTGTCATGTCAGTGACAATTTGTCACCATCTATGTCAAAAATATTTCCAAGATTATTTTCGAATTTTCGATTGTTTTTCCTTTAAAACCTGAAAGAGGTAATAAAATACTTTATTATTTGCGCTAAATGCTGCGTTTCCAATTTATTCCCATCTAAGAACTACTACAATCACTGTTAGATAAAAATTAGGACCCTATTCAAAGTTATTTGTTTACGTAATTTCGTAACCTCAAAGCTTCACTTTTCAGGTATAAACAATGTCCATTTCACCGTTTTTTCGTTCCCCGTTCACCGACATCACTGGTGGTATGATTTCCCACCAACTGTTGGGTGAATGCCAACAAGAGGAAGCTCGTTACATGGACTGCTTGGAGGCCTATGGTCTCGACCGCGGACTAAGGAAGTGTCATCATCTACTTCACGACTTCAAGGAATGCCAAACTTCTTTGTTGCAGTTCAAGAGATTTGTGGTAAGTCTGGAACTGTACCTATGTTACTCCAACATTATTCGATAAATACATTATTGTTTATTAAGATAGACCCATTGAGGTAAGTACAATCTATAGAGCCACAATCAGACAAATAAAATGTCCGAACCAAAACAAAAAAATCCGAAAAAACGAGTTTTAGTTTTTGCGTACAACATTGAACATTAAAACAAACAACATAAAGTCTACATTTGAGCAAATGTGATTGTATAGGTAAGTCGAACATTGCTAAGACATTTTTTGAGTGTTGTCAGCTATTAGATTGTGACTCTTTAGTATATATATAGTAATGGCTAGACCAGAATCTGCTAAACTTTTAAGGTACTATGATTATGATAAAACGATACTAGATTTAATTTCTCTGATGCTTAAAATAATTTGGTTTTGGATTTTAGTTTATGTTGCTAACAAGCTGTACCATCTACCTACTCGGCTGGATATTTTCTGACCAAAAAAAGTTAGGCTTTTCATAATTATTGTCACAACACAAAGTTCTCAGAAGCAAAACAAAATAATTTAAAAAAAAGTTTAACTAAGCTTTTACTCTCCATAACTTAAGCTTTTCTAGGCGGTCCTAATCTGAAGAAAGGAAAAAAAAATTTAATTCTAAAATAGTAATATAATTAAATAGGTAAGTATGTAAATTAAGTTATGAACTCACCAACTTTATTTACCACTTGGTATGTATGATTTGTATAATTCATTATAAGAATAAAATTTAAAGCTATTTTACTTACTACATAATTTTTAGTTATTATATTAATGTAGGATCTGTTATTGAGTTATTCCCAAAGTACTCCATTCTAATAATCTAAAAAGATAAGAATCTCATACATAAGTTATTCTCAATATACCTACTCCAAAGAATTATAAAAAAAAGAAAAGTAAAAATAGTGCATTTAGGTTGCAAAACTACCTACTCCACATATTTTTTTTGTTGTGGAACTTGTTTTGAACTAAATAAATTTTATTTTAATTTACAGGCTATGAGAGCTGAGAGGAACAAGCAAATTGCAGAAGGAAAGCTCACCGGCGACAAGAAGTATGTGAGCCCTAGAATTGATGCATACTAAAATGCATTCAAAACGAGTCTAAATTATAATTTTCTGTTAAATAGTTGTCTTTAAAGTATAAATCAAGTAATCTTATACTTTTGTTTTATTTAAATTTGAATTTTGACATCAACCTTTTTACTATGCATTTTTTGATGATTTGAAGGTGGTGAAAACAGAGTTTGGTGGCCACTAAGTACAACTTCGCTATTCCTCCTAAATTATACAAAATGAAACTATTACATAGGTATTAAAAAAAAGCTTATGAACATTCAGTTTTTTAAAATCGTTCTTTTTGTTCAACGCAATAATAAAATAAAACGCGGCGGGGCGCCGCGCCGGCGGTAGTTTCACTCATATAGGCACCTTAAGGTGAAGGCACCGAGACGGCATTGTATTTGATACTATACAAATAAATAAACCAGCACCTCTCTCTCAGTGTAGTAAACTTTGTACTACCTACTAAGACATGACGGAGGCCTTTAGGCGGCCTAAAAACTCCGTCGCCAGAGGTTGGCCACTTTGCTCCATACGAACGAACGAAGTGAAAACTCGTAACTGAAATTTATTTTGTTATTATGTTCTGCAGGGGTTTTGGCAAAAATCCTACAAAAATCACAGTAAATCGCCAAAACAACTGTCAGTTATGATAACATAGTTTTTTCACAATTTACTTACCGTGATTTTTGTGTGCGTTATGCCAGCGTACCTACCTACACATAATCGAATTCACTTGCTTCGATATAATTCGAGACAATTTACAATACCATGGATCTAGTAACTTTCTCTAAGTACCTACAATACACAATACCCCTGCTGAAGAAGCAAAGGTTTGCACGATTTTCTGAACGCCTGAAGAAAAACTATTTCACCTTGTGGCCTTGCTATTAAAAGACTGTAGGCGCGTCTTTAATTTGTTTCATAACTTTGTTAGCTGATGTTTTTTCTTTGTACTTACAAAATAAATAAAAAGGACATTTCACACAGCCAGCGTCATCTAATCCCAAGCTAAGCAACATAGTAACTACCTAGTAGGTACTTTTTCTGTAAATATGACTAGGTACTGTAGGTTCATAATACTATACTAGAAAACACCCAAAAAATATAAGTATAAAAAGTGCCATTCTAATCTAATCTAAGTACTTACTTAAATGTTTAGGAACAAAAAATCTACATACTGATGCACGGAAGTATTAGAAAACGTACCTAACATAGCGTAAAATCGAAACCTTCCGAAGCAAGCAAAGACCGGAACAGGCATTCCATTATAGTAAGTAAAAGTATTGACGCTTACTAGAGCCACATCCTGTCATTCACAACAAACAACAAATAAAAAAAAACTGTTTATTGAATAATTGCTTCACTAAAAACATATTGCGATGAATTTTTCGAAGACCTTGTCGCGATCTACGACCTTTTCTGAAAGGCGAGACGTGATCAATTTATACATGGATCTGTTAATTTTATACGTTCATAACATGTCAGAGTAGGTACCTACTTAATCCATGAGTTCAATAATATCTTAACATCATAGTTTTTTGTGGGGCGCAGTCACGGTCGTTCGGATGATTTTTTTGTACGGAATTTTGGCGCCAAACTATCAAGTGATCATGATTAATCATTAGTGGATTGGTGGTTGTAATAAAGTTCATTATGAAGGTACTTACATTAAGTACCTACCTACCATTATATTTTTGCGACTTAGGTTTTGCTATAGGTATTTATCGTGTCCTATGATGATTTGATCGATGTCCCAATCCTAACTGCTTTAAAATCTTTAAATTACCAATTCTTCGGTTTAAGTAAGTATATTTATTTCTGAGGGGCCTGAATAGGTGGAATCTAGACTAGAATAACTATTGTGTCGACTGTTTTATAATATTTGATATGACTGATGACTTAAGTATAATAGTTGAAATAGGATTAAGTACCTCACAGGTAGGTAATGTGGATAACCTCAAAGTAGGTAGGAAGATGGATTCTTTAGTCCTACATCTGTGGTAGTAGTACTTTTAATCTAACCTACCTGTAAATGAGAAAAATCGAGCACGTAAGTCCTAACAAGATTTTTCGATAAGTCATCTTAAGGTTTCAAACTCCTAGGCCTAAAAAAATATCCTATTTTAGGACTAACCAGCAAGGTAAGTAGGTAAGTATTGTGTATAAAAACTTGTCTCAAATTGTATCGAAGTAAAAATCACAGTAGGTACTTACCTAAGTAATCCGCGAAATCAACTTTACGCGATTTACCTAGGTACTGTGATTTTTGCTTCGATACAATTTGAGACAAGTTACACAATACCCCCGCTGAACTTCTGGTACTTAAGTGTGTGCCATAACGCCGAGGAATGAGCGGGAGAGCGAATAATGTTTTTACTCGTGAGTGAGAAGCGCAGAACGATAGACACGCAACATAATTTATAGCGAAAAAACAGTTTTTATTTAATTACAAGTTAATTAAACAAGTAATCGAAAAATTAAAAAACCAGAACTAAATGAATACTTCTAGGCTATTTGTCAAAACATAAAACCAACAAAAATAGCGTTCTGTTCCTGAGATAAATAGCAAACTGTGTGAAAAACATGTATTTTTCAAAAAAATATATGATCGAGAAAACTTTTACCAATCGTGTTTCTAAAAAACCACAACGCAAGATAAAAGTTCAAAGTTTAATTTCTCCAAACATTATAAGGTGGTATCTTTCACGGATTTTGAGATCTAATACGATTCAAACCACATATTTGCTACCTACGGCCTCTTAAGTACTTAACTGAAACTTGCATTTTTTTACTCTGTTCACACTTTTCTTGCTTTTAATATCCTATAAAGAGCCAATAAGTAGGTACCTACACTTACATAATGTACCTACGTATCTAGCTAGCTGCCTATATAATTTTACGCGAGTGTAAATCTCCACATCCTGCTTTACCAAAGCAAGGTACCTAGTTGATTACCTACTGGATTTTTTGTCCCAGAATATTTGTAGCGCCTAATTAATTCAAAAATATTACTATTCTATTATCACAAATCATTTGGGTTCAACGACCGGTCCTAGTGATGAAATACCACCGAAGGTTGTGCCACTGTACCTACATACGTGCCAAGTACCTACCAAGGCAACAAGAGCGCTGCCCTCGTCTAAAATAACTAAAAAAAATTCTACCTTGCGGAAATGTTTCTCGGGTCCACGACCGACTAAAAGCTCAACAATTTTTTAATGGAACACATGATAGCCAGATTTAGATAATATATCGGATCAGGCACTCAATTTTTCAAAATAATTACGCACAGGGTAGATGCCCTTTTGGTAGGTGCCTATTGAACTTTGAAGAATGTGATATCGTAGGTAGGTACCCTGATGTCGTTGTCACTGATTGAGAAATAAAAAATGACGTAGCCGGCGAGTTCGTTGCGATTTTAATTGACCTTTAAAAATAATATATGTGGGTAGGTAAGTAGGTACAACCTACAAATCGTAAGCGTCTGGCCATCCATACTAACACGTGAAAACTATTTATACCTACTGAACTTCATTCAACCGATAGAGATACCTACCCATCTCACATTTCTACCTCTATTTATTTGTAAGTTTAAACTATCGATTTAGTTTTAATTAACCAGCCATTATTTTTTAGCCCTTTTAAGCTCTACAGTCTCTATTGTTGTTGAGATAGAATAGGTTTGCCCAGCACATATACCATCCTCTTAGTTTAGCCTGCCATATTCACAGGAAAGACAATGGTCTACGTGTGGGAAAATGTCCCAGGCACTACCTACAGTGTCCTGTTCTGTTAAGTGTAGGCAAAGCTTGCCTCCTGACTCACTTAAAAGTCTTCTAGTAAAGATGTAAAGGCCTGAGTCTCTATAGTCATTGGTTCCAAACTGGGACAATACCCGGGAGTAAAATAGATTTTTTTAAACCAAGAGGGAAATGAGGTCAATTTTGAAAATATAATCTACTTTATGACATTTTAAGAAGAGATCAAAAATTTTTTTGTGCGAAAGGGGTTGCAATCTTGCTAGGTTGAAAAGGTTAATATAACCACTGCTCTAGAATTTCAGAAAAAAAAGATAATTCCACATAATGCGAATTCTTATACTTAGTTAGGATTTAAAAAGATTAGGTAACTTCAGGTATGATCAGGTATTAAACGTAGTGATTTTATTCTCTTTGGGTATGATAATAATAAATAGGTAGTACAACCATTTGGCTTCTACCAACAATCTTCTTATTCCTATTTCTCAAAAAAACCTATAAAATCCGTTACAAAAAATTACTAGTTAAATTGAAGCCAGACTTATTCAAATTGGATAAATTTTCAATTCCATCTTTCAGCGGTTATCAGGGACAAACACTGTTGTATTATGTATGCTCTCTACCGACTTGCAAATGTGTTTGAATGTGTTGCTCAACTACTCTATTAAACTTTCTTTTTTTTTTTTCCTTTAAGTTTGCATCAAAACATATTACTAAAATAGTGAAGACTATCCTTGTTTTAAACTACACATTAATACAAAAACAGATTCACTAGTTTGAGATGTCTTTCGTAACACTTTCTTTTTGTATTTAATTCCTTTCACTTATTTTTGTATTTTTCAAACTTACTTAAGTACTCAAAATGTGAAAAGTTATTTTATTATCAGGCTGGCGAGTTACACCCCTATATTTATCTTACATCCACCATTCTGAAATTACACTTTCAAAATACTAAAGTTTTTGTTACCATTCGACGAGCGGCCGAATATTTAGTAGGTTTACCTACACATAAGTGCCTATATAAGAATACGAAATAACTTCGGAGTTATTTGAGTTCATGATAGATCATGATCTTAGTTGAAAATGTAGAGGTCGTCTCTTGTCTATGCAATTTTAACATTTAAATTTTGTTTATGAGACATTAATTTATTAAATTATGCACTTTATTGCTTTCAAATTTGCTGTTTTTAGGTTGCTTTGTTTTATATTCTAATAAGGTATTTTGAGATTCTAAGCGACCGACGCATTTTAAACTAGGTTAGTCTTAAATATCTCGCGTAGGCATTTATGTTTTCCTGCTTTTATAAGTTTTCTCAATGTATAGACGAAACATACAATTAAAACATTCTCTCAGGCTTCTTTAGACATTCCAGTTCCTCTGAGATGTCCGAGTCCGAGGGGCTAGTCAGAGACATTTCGAGCACACAAATAGAAAGCTAATTAATTTGCTCACGATTTTTTCCTTCCTTATCTTTTTATTTTACCTAATCGTTAAAAATAAATTGACAAACAGGAAAAAATAAATAAACTTATGAATAGGTATAAACCTTAAATTGGACTCAAGCAAGACCTAGATAATGTACCTACCTAGTTTATTTTGTAGGTAGATAATTCATCTCTTTGTCGTTTCTCATTTTTGAAACTTGCCATGAAAAACAACATTATGCAAGTTGAAGGTAAATGTATTCAGCGCATCTTGTAAGCTTGTACAGTCGAGGTTACAAGGATCTGTTTGAGGTTTATGTGCACGAGTGTCCATATTCCGGTGGGACACCGCAAGGTGACCTGCCAGAGCTCAAATTCAACGCGCCCAGGTGTGAAGGGGACCCGTCTGCGAATTTTAAAGAACAATGACCTTTTGCCGGTGTCGCTCTAGACTTAATAGTATAGTCGCCGTTTTTGCTACGATAAAAAACTTTGCGATACACACTCGTAGGTCACTTATTTACCTACCTATTATAAATTCCGCGAAACTAGACACCGACACACTACTATAATTTTAATTTTGTTATTTGGCAACATTTTTATTCTTACCTATGAAGGTAGGTAAAGCAGTTTAGTAAGTTTGTCTGAGTTCTCATTTCTCTGTCTTTGGCAGCCATAGCCATAAGTTTTCTACCACTGTCTCAACGATGTCATCTTTCAATATTTTTCTAGGTTTGCCAACTCTCCGTTTGCCTGTTGGTCTTTTCCAAGTGGTTGTAAGTAAGTAAGTTCGTATGAGCAAGTGGCCAACTCTGGTGACGGAGTTTTTAGTGGTTGTGAGTAAGGTCCATCTTTGATCAGAGTACTTATCTGTTATACAGGGTGGGGCAACATTTTGGGTCCTTAAGGGTAGCTACCTGTTCCTTTGTAGAAACTTAGTACTGTTTTATTTCGACGGAAATATTATAAGCATTTTTAAATATTTGAAAAAAAGTACGGTTCGCCTAAAAAATGACATTTTACTCTATTTCCCACCAAGAACACTTTACCTAAAGTAACTTACCGAGTTATCGATTACTAGATCGACAAAGTCTTCTAAGCTGAAAGCTGCCCACATGGCAAGGTTCAGTAGAATGATGACCGCAAAGATTACGCATATAATAGGTAGGTACCAACCCACATTTTCGTCAGAGTTTACGATTTGATCTTTGGGTTAACAATCAGCTGTGATAACTGTTGAGGTAATCGTGTTCTTGAGTGGAGCCATTACCAGGCCTAGCAGTTTTGGTTTGAAAATGTTTGGTGGATCTTCAATCAGAACTGGGAGTCAACAGGATGTAAGGTTTCAGTGTGCAAGGCGTGCAAGAATATTCCCTTGTATCCGAGGCTTTAAATTACACGGCAGCAGTGAGCTCCTTAAAAAATTGTGCTTACCCTAGAAAGAAAAGAATCCAATACACAAAGAAAACCGTCAAGGTCTTAAACCTAGGTATAAGTACCTAACCTATGTGTTATTGTAAAAATCGTGAAGTCGATGTTCATTGCTTTCTGTCTTATCAATAGGTACACAGCGTCGTTGGTCGTTGCGTTGATAAGAGTAGGTAGGCATGAACAGAACATTAAAAACAATATCAACGTTTAGACTATAACAGGTATTGATAAAATTAACAGATTCATGAATGCATGTAGGTACATTATAGGTAGGCCCGTGACTTAAGGAGGAGATCTAAAGGAGTAAAATCCCAACAAACCAGCACCATCTGATTTTGAGAATACATAGGTACCTAAGTAGGTAAGTACTTACTTACAAAGTTTGAAGATAGTACCCACTTGAACACCCTCCCGCAACCCCCTATAAAGGGTAGTTTTTAGAAAATTATTATTAAGTTCTCATACAAGCTAATATTTCGTTGGAAAGCTTTAAACATTATCTATGGACTTATTTGAAATTATTCTATTAAGTACTTACCTACAATTATGCGTATTATAGGTATATATATTTTATACAATTATGCATTTACTGCGACGTTTTAGGTAAGTAGGTAATAATAATCAAAAATATCTGGTAAGTCTTGTACTACTGAACAGATAATGTTAATCTTTTACATTAATGAAAGTATTTGAGTAGCTCAGTTGCAAAACTGGCTAGTTAATTAAAACCAATAACTGAGAAAAACGCAAAAAACTCTCATTCTTTGTTTATGGTTTTTTGTGTTGCGTTATTGACTTAATCGGGTAGAATAGTATATAGGTATTATGTTAGAAATAATAAGAGGTTGATTTTTCTTACATATTTTTATTAAAAAAGGATAGAAAAGTCTAAGTAACCACTTTTGCAAGTGAACTAGCAAACTAGTCAGTATTGCACCTGTAATTAATCAACATAGCAACTTTTGCAACGTTTTAATGCTACAATCTAAAATTAAACCATCTTTCTTACAGCTTTGTAATCACATTTTCATTCAATTCTTATGCCATGTCCACATCTGCGAACCGCGCCTGCAATGCAACACGAATTTTGCATTACATTGCCGGCTTTCTGGCACATCTACGAAGCGAGCCTGCAATGTAATGCAAAATTTCGTGTTGCATTGCAGGCGCGTTTCGTAGATGTGGACGCGCCATTTCACACTAAATTCTTAATTTGCAACCTCTTCCATAACAGTGTTCTCGTCATCAGTTTCTTCTTGAAGACTGGTCTCGTTGCTGGCAGCGACTTTTTGCTTTTTCTCTTTTCCAATTCGATTTGTCAGCTATTTTCTTTCTTCCTTTCCGTTCTTCCGCCAAAACAACTGCTTCTTCTCTAATCTCTTCCATTACAACACAGGAATCTCACAAATATTAAAAACTTTCAAATAAATCGCACCAACACAGAATTTGAAATACCAGCAAGTGAAAAAAAAACGGTCATAAATGAAATTAAATGAATGGATTTATTGATTTATTCATAACGACAACCAAACAAAAGCAAAAAGTGCGCCAATTGCAGATGTTAGAACGTAACATACCAACTTTTGCAAAAGTATTCAAAACGAGCAACTTTTTCAAGTGAAATTCATAGTAAACTAGCAAGTTTTGCACGTACACTCAGGTTTTGATGTTAATTTGTACGTAAACTAATCACTTTAGAAGGTTTATTTCAATTCGGTCATTTAGCCCTAAAGACAATCTATTCACTTCTGTCACTTACTCATATCCGGTTAAAAATTGATACCTATAGCAACTTTTGCAACTGGGCTACTCATTTGTTGTTGAAGGTAGTTTGGTATTAAACACAGCCAAAAAAATAAAATGAAAGAAAATCTATGAAAAATATCTTGGTCCATTTTATCTATCACTAAGTAAAATTATTATAGTAG
Organism: Xanthorhoe designata; assembly: GCA_963582015.1. Taxonomy (NCBI): domain Eukaryota; kingdom Metazoa; phylum Arthropoda; class Insecta; order Lepidoptera; family Geometridae; genus Xanthorhoe; species Xanthorhoe designata. The sequence continues at coordinate 2,684,364 of OY757049.1, forward strand.
CTCTACATACATAATTCGATTAAGACATGTCGACACCTGTTAAAGTACAAAGGAATATAATTTATTCTATAGGGTGACATTCTTACGTTTTTAGATGTCTTTAATGCTTCCGGTAGTCGCTACAAAAACTACATAATTAATAGGTATTTTGAACTACATTTACATAGTTCACTAACTTGTGTTTAAAGGTAGGTATTTAATTAAAGGACGTCTCGTGCGACATTTCGTAAGGATTTATAGGAAATCGCAATAAAATGAATCATCAACGGGCATATTTTAATAATCATTCGATTTAGGAAAAATATGGTCCAAAGATCGACTCTATGAGTAATTTTTAGCAGATAAATAATTATCTCAAGTGTTTTTTTCCTCATTTGGGATTTGGGTAAATAAGGTCTAGATCACAAATCGTTTCTACGTTTACCAAAATTAAGTTTTGCTTCCTTATTTTTGGGTTTGATTTCTAGACTACTCGTAGTTCGCTAAACTACCTTCAACTTTTGATTTTTTTTAGAGGTTTTTATTTACTTAATATGTTTACCTATTAGCTAATTATAATGATTACATCTACATATCTACATAGGTACCTACATCTAATGTTTCAATGTCTTAACTGTACCTTGGAGGCCTTCAGGCGGCCTAAAAACTCCGTTACCAGAGTTGGCCACTTGCTCATTCGAACAAACGAACGAACTGTAGGTACCTTTAGGTATTTAGGAACTTATTTTATTTATTTGGAAAACAAACAGTTGTAAAGCCAAGTTATGAAACATAATAAAAAGAAAACTTATACTAAATAATACAATTATAATAAAATATGTGAGATATCCACTTACATTATATTAATTGTCCTGGGAATAAAAAAACCCCACACTCGAGACAAATGTTTGGAGGTAATTTTCCCGCGTCAACCATTTTGTCCCGCGACGGGAATCGAACCCGTACGACTGTCGACATCGTATTTTTCACATAGGAGGTAGGTATAGGTTACCTACTCGTTTTTCCATAAAAAAATTATAGGAAATAGGTTACTTAGGGGAATAGTTTTTTTTAGACCGACTTCAATTTCGGAAGAAAAGAGCAATTTCTGCACTTTTGAGGTGCATTTTTGTTCAAAACTTTGAAGATTCTCATCAGATAGGTAAGTATCCAAATTTCAGATAGGTAAGCACCATCTTTCAAATAAAAAAAGAATCATCAAAATCGGTTCACCCAGTCAAAAGTTCTGAGGTAGGTAATAATAAACATAAAAAACAATACAGTCGAATAGAGAACCTCCTTCTTTTTTGAAATCGATTAAAAAATAACACTAATAAATAGGTACCTACCTACTCGTATTACAAACATTTAATTACCGCATAATGAGGATCGACCTTTTTTGCATATCTGATTTTACTCGCCATCCCATTATGATATTCATTCACAAACGAGCAACACAAAATATCAATGAACATTAAATGTCAGAGAGTCACTCCATTATAAAAGAAGCTTCACTTCACCCTGATAGGTGCTAAAAGCTTAGGTGGCGCTTCAACGTCGTTCCAGTTATAAGCGGAAGGGCGGGCTGCGCGGAACGCTCTTGTCATTTTCCGGCGGGAAAACTATTCGCATTATTCTACAATATTTTTTAGACTTCAGAAAATTTGAATTTAGAATCTTTTATTTCAACTTTCGTAAATCCTCTTTGGACTGGCCACTTTATAAAAATAAACAAAAGCTATCAATCAAAAATGTTTTTCAGTTTAGGAAAGCTTGCGTTAGTTTTAAGTTTGGTAAATGCAAGATCGCTTTTGGAAAATGTAAAAATGCAGTTACCCGGCGGACAAAAACAAGTACAATTTCTAGCGGAATGTGTCTGCAATGATTTGGAGTTTATGTTGGATCATAAGGTAAGTTTTTTTAATTATTTTCTGTAAGAAATGTGTTTTCGTTATTATTTTTTTGTTATAACGTAGCGCTATTTCTTCTTCCACTTCGTTCGTGAATGCATTTTGAATATATTTTTTTACCAAATATTAATTTTTCCATTTCAATGTTATTTTTTTAATAATGTAGGTGGGTAATTTTCTTACTTTTAGTATTAAGTACGTTCTTACATCATAACAATTTTTTTTTATTTTAAAGTTTTCTAATAAAAAAAAAATTGTAAGTAAGTAGGTAAGTACCTACTTTTGAATCTAAAAAAAATAACATAAGTACCTACCTACAAAACTGCAACTCTACCTACAATAATTTTCATACGATAAAATCGAAAATTGAGGAGCTACGTTGGTAAAATTTACGATAGGCAGCTTTCTTTGAGAAATAGTTTTTGGAGCACATGGTTTCAGATAAGTTGTAGATAATAAATAAAAATTACTACCTACTCATTTCAAAATTTGTAAAGATTCAAAGAAACCTTAAATTAGTTTGAGCATATTGGAGCTCTGTTATTTCTAAACTAAACTTCAACTGTTTGCATCCGTGGCAAGATCAACAAATTGATGCCTGAGTAGACTCAGATCTGAGTGCCTGTGCAACAGAATACAACCTATTGTGGGCTCTGAAAATGAGTTTCAGGGTCTGAAAGAAAAAAACGGCACTAGATAATTGTAATGGTTGGTTGGCTATTTAGATCAAACAACAGTAAGGATTAGGTACCCGATAACAGATTGGAGTAACACATAGGCAGCCAGCCAGACTGATAGTATAACACAATCAATAAACCGAAATATTGACCATCATAAGTGTACCTACCTATGTCATAAAGATAGGTGAATTAAATATATTTTACCTAACGCTAGGAATTTAAGTAGAAAGCCTTTTTAAGCTGTAATTTTTATAAACTTTCACAATGTAGGTAATCAATAGGGATTGTGTAAATGTATGCCAGTCAATATTTAGGTTATTGATTGTGTTACTTAATATCAGTCTGGCTGCCTACCTATGTGTTACTCCAATCGGGTAATCCTTATTGTTGTTTGTACCTCCTATATACCTACCTACATACCTACTAAGCTTAAAAAAATTCTTAACATTCTCAAGACGTCCGGTAACATAATATTTTTAGGCCTCCACTGTAATGCATCGAGTATCTTCATGATGATTTCCATTCCAGTGTCGTATTGAACACGTGCATTGTTTGATGCTCTGCCAGTTTTCAATATCATATTTTGCTAAAGCTAATTCAATAAATTCGACAGGAATACTAATGCGCTTATTCCTCTATGAAGAATACCTACTATTGCAGAATTTACAGATGATGCTCTACGTGCAATATTGCTCTAGACTCTAGAGTCTAGAGCAATTTTGCAATATTTAGACCAAACTTAACTAAACCAATTTATGACAGCACTTAAAATGTTGCCGTCCCTTTCATAACGATCGAAATAAAAAGGATGGCATCAATTTTGGTGCTGTCAAATTGGTTTAGTTAAGTTTTGGCGACACCCAGAATTGCCACTTCTATTTAATTGATAAGTACCTACCTCTTTACTTCAGGTAAGTACCCATTTTTTAGTAGGTAAGGATATTCTGAAGGACACTCTTCAGTTTACGAATAAAATCATAATAGCATTATGTTTTTGCCACTGAATTTAAAATAGGTTCCTTAAGGTAATAACTGTGTAGCAAATCCATAACTCGCATTCAAAGCGAAATCTCTCCTAAAGCAATGATTTATCGATGCAGTCATCGCTCAAATAGCCAGTAGTCGCAGTAGGTAATGTACCTACCTATAATGCGTTCCACAAATGAGATTAATTCGTTCATTTGTTTATGGTAGGTACTAGTAACATAACTGACTGAACTGACAAGGTATAATTTTATCTGTGCAAGATATCAAGTAATTCATTTGTAATTTTGATTTGTTTAATATGTAGGCAAGTATGCGTATTCTTTTTAGTTTTGTTTTGATTTCATACTACCTACTACAGTGGGGTAGGTTAGGTACCTACCTACTTATCTCATTAAATAAATTACTCTCCTGGCATCCTAGACGGCCAGTTTTACTTCTGAATGTACCTAAGTGTATTGTATTTACAAACAAGCTTGCAGAGCAATGATTCAATCCGTATTCACATTCGCTGTGTCGTTTGTAAACAAATGGAAATGACGTAGGCTAAGGAGAAACTGCGCTTTTAATTTACCAAATATGTATGTAAAGGCCTGTTCGGACCTACGCAGTACCTATTCGCTGCCGCTGTGGGAAGCGAAAATACCGCGCCGCGGAACTTCATAGAAAATATCTGCGCGGTATTTTCGCTTCCCACAGCGGCAGCGAATACCGCGTAAGTCCGAGGTAGTCCGCGTAAGTATAACATTTCTTGAATACTAGGTACCTATACCTATAGTACCTCTACCTACGGCTTTTATTAGGTACTTAACTTTATTCGAAATTGTTTCAGACGTCACAAGTGGCTTGCCAGAAGAATTTTATGAGTAAGTTAATATAAATACCTACCTAATTTAATTAGTACCTACTTAATTAATTTCAAACTTTTTCATTAGAATATGAAAAATCTTACGATAAGTTACGACTTCGACGGGATTCGAACCCGCGTGATTCAAGCGAGGTTATTTTCGTTACGGAATTTCTGGATTCGGTCTCCACGCTCAAGACCCGCGATAGAAGCTATGCAATAGCTTAAAAGTATTATCATAGACAGTGTTCTTCCAGGTCCATTGAAGTTGAGTGAGGTCAAGAGCTCTCAGCCGTCGGTAGCGTCGGTGCGGTGCCGGTCCGAGAGGACGCTGCAGGTGCTGGTGGAACCTTCCAACAGCTGGCAGCTGCTGGTTCTTGTGCCAGAGACGCAGGACAATCGTACTGTATGTATTTTGTTGTTTTATTTTCAACAGACTTCAAAAAAGACGCAGGTTCTATATTCTACTATTTTTTATATATTTTTTATGTATGTTCATCGATTATTCCGTCATTAGTGGACCAATTTCGAATTTTAGTTTGTTTGAAAGGGGGGAGTCCCCCATAAAAAAATCTTGAGGATTTTCGAATGCATTTTTTTTAATGTCTGTTCATCGATTTTCCGTCAAATAGTAATTTAAGAGTTACAGATTTCGCACATTTCGATGTTGACTTATGGTAAGTACCTATTTAAAGCTTTAGCAGCAAACGATCCTATTGGTAATCATGTTTCGGCAAACCGTGCTGTCGGCAAACAGTTGGATAGGTTCCGTATGAGCTAGAAGTTAACTCTATATTAGTATCATTTTTAGACCCCTGAAAATAAAATAAAAAGCCGGGGCCGCGGCTTTCCAAGGCCAGAAGCGCTCGATTGTTAAGAGGAAAGGTACCCTAAGAGACTTTTGAAAAATAGGTATGTCACTTAGCTAACTTATACAGATTTTGGATTAGAAAACAGCGCTTAAATTTCGGGCTCAGCAACGGAAAAGTTAGTTGACAATAGAGTGGAGTAAAAAAAAGAAACTCATGAGAAATTACTTGATAAACAAGACTGTATCCCAATGCGTTAATCAGAAGCAAGTCCAATTTTATAACGTATTTGGAAAATGCCTAAATTTTGCAGAAGTCAACATTATATTCCTACGTGACAGGTTACAAGCCCATCTTCATACAATACTAACTGGTTTCCTTCACCGTTTAAGCACATGTAGATGCGCGTACAAATTCTGCGAAGACCACAACGAGGCACTAACCCACTTGGCTAAATACGGCTCTTTACCTATCGCGTTCAGAATCCAAGCCTATTCCATCTCAACAATATCCCAGGCACTAGTGTCCCGTTAAGTGTAGGCAACGCTTGCCTCCTGACTCTGTATAAATCATCTAGTAAAGATGTAAAGACCTGAATTTCAGAGTCCATGACGCACGTTGTGATGCTTCGTGCTCGTGCACTCGGCCACACGTGGTGGCTGGACAGGGAAATGGTTAAAAAAATTGTAATGTATATCGCTAGGTAGGTACTTAGGTAGTTAGATTTAGATTGCCATTGTTAAGTGTGCATGGTTCAATGCGGGTTTTTAACGCAGTCGATAGGCAAACTAACGGAAAGTGAAACCAGTTTGTTTATCTTCTAATCTTCCGTCAAATATTTCTTAAAATGACAGCTTACGATAAAATAACTGTATTAAGCAAGTAGGTATTTTGTTAAGTGCATTTAAACATAGTACCTACCTACATTCTGAACGACGAGAAAAATGTAGCGCGTTCTCACGTTATTGAATACCTACCTACTTACTTACTTAATAATAGTATTAGGCAAAGTGTTTTTCATCTTGTCGATCCATAAAAAACCTTAGTCTGATATTCAATCAATAATATTATAGTACTACCTACCTACGATCAATTTTCATACTATACTTACTGCTGTCTGAAAATAAAAAAAAATTAAATATGATCACGACTGTATCCCGGGAGCGGTTGACATTTATTTCAGATCATTAGGCAATTTTTAGATCTTTTTGAAGACTGCTGTCTGGATAGTGGCAAAATAAAATTACCTAAGTACTTATATAAAATTTTCATTAAAACCAAATTCATATCGTAAGAAACATCCTGCTCGCTCGAGGTGCATTTCTGTTCATAACTTCGATCCTCTTTTTTTTATGGGACTACCTCGGGAGTATTCTCGTTAAAACAAAAAAAAATTAAATTAGTCTTAGTCTTAGTCCACTTTTGACGGTATAGGTGTGTATAGGTGAACATAAATATAAAAAAATACATAGATAGGTATCCTAACCTTATTTTGGAGTCTGTTATAAATGAGTCAGTCGAGTATCTAAATAGATTTAATTTTTTTTTTACTAACCTGTATCGTCCCACTGCTGGGCAAAGGTCTCTCCCAAACTCTTCCAACCGTCGATTTAACCTCGTAGGTATTCTTGTTAAAACAAAAAAAAATCAAGATTGGTCCACCATTGACGGTATAATAGGTGAACATACTGAACATACCTAGTACTTAAATATAAAAAAATACTTACATAGGTAGGTAACCTAACCTTCTTATTTTGCAGTCTGCTACAAATGAGTCAGTCAAGTATCTGAATAGATGTACCTAATATATTTTTATTTTTTACAGTTTAGCTACAGTCTAGTCGAACCAAATGCAAACTTCAGCAAAGTATCAGTTGCCGTGCCATCTCGTAACCACGTTCTGTTCTCTACTATACTGAGCAAGAACTTGAAGCCTAGTGTTTGGCGCGCCCTGAAAATACCTGCTATGAAAGGGGAGCGCAAGCACTACGACGTACAAATAACGTTCACGAACTATAGTATGACTTATGATGGAACGGTTAATGGTGTTGTCACTTGGAACCATACTGGAGGTAGGTTTATTGTGTTTTTCATTAGAAGTACTTAAGTAAGTTCGTATGAGCAAGTGGCCAACTCTGGTGACGAGTTTTTAGGCCGCCTTAAGGCCTCCGTCAAGGCTTTACGACTTTAAAAGCTGGGACCGATAATTTAACGTGCCCTCCAAAGCACGGAAGCGCTCAGATAATATATAAACCTTGTGGTCACCCATCTAAATTGTGACCGCTCAGAACATTGCTTCACTTCGACGAACTATCAAGAACTTCGCCACGAGCGTTTCTTCTGTTTTTCATTTATTCTCTGCAATCATCATCAAAGGCAGCTCAAATGACAGAATTAGGCCTCTTTTAAATGCTACTTTTAATGGGCCCTGTGCCGCTCCGTAGGTAAAGCTTGAAAATACAATGCTGCTGTAACCTTTAACAACTTTAGGTAAGTACTTTAATTAATATTTTATATTTTATTAATTTCAGATTCGGACTTGTGCTTTGAAGTGTTTAACATTTGCAGCATAAGTGGGAGTAAGACAAATCGTACATGGGTAAGTTTGAAATTTTGGTCACTAAGAGTCAATTTTATGACTGTTACTAATTCGTTCGTTCGTTCGTATGAGCAAGTGGCCAACTCTGGTGACGGAGTTTTTAGGCCGCCTTAAGGCCTCCGTCATGGCTTAACGACTTTAAAAGCCGGGACCGACAATTTAACGTGCCCTCCGAAGCACGGAAGCGCTTTGATATAAATGCCACTTGCGGTCACCCATCCAAGTAGTGACCGCTCAGAACGTTGCTTAACTTCGACGATCTATCAAGAACGTCTTAGCAAGCTTCGCCACGAGCGCTTCGCACTGGCGCTAATTATCTACCCTTTCAGATCAAAATCCTGAAATACCTACTACTTAATTATGAGCTACCAATAGCTCCCTGAATTACTCTTGAACGATATACCTAACTGTAAATACCTAGTTACTGTTCGCCGCTACTCGGTACAAAAAAAACATTTCTTATAAGTTCGTTCGTTCGTTCGTATGAGGAATTGGCCAACTCTGTTGACGGAGTTTTTAGGCCGCCTAAAGGCCTCCGTCATGGCTTAACGTCTTTAAAAGCCGGGACCGCAATTTAACGTACCCTCCGAAATACGGAAGCGCTCAGCTGATAATGCCACTTGCGGTCACCCATCCAAGTTGTGACCGCTCAGAACGTTGCTTAACTTCGATGATCTATCAAGAAGAACGTCTTAGCAAGCTTCGCCACGATTTCTTATAATGAAAACATTACTAGAACATTGTTCTTATTACTAAATCTGTATAACAAAACTAAATTATAGTTTAATTTGTAGCCAGAAAACGATCAAAAAGTGGTTATAGAAAGGCTGCACCTAGACGACACGTGTGAAGTCTCAGTAAAAGGACTCTTTGGGACCACCAATCTAAGATACCAGACACCCTCGCAAAGCACTTACAAAGATCAGAAGTTAACTATGCCAGGTTTGTCTATATCTATACTTATCTATACTATATATATAATAATATAAAGAGGTAAAGTTGGTTTGTTTGTTTGTTTGTATGTTTGGGGTAAACTCCGAAACTACTCATCCGATTTCAAAAATTCTTTCACCAATTTGTAGCTTAGACTTTCCGAATGAACATTAGCCTATTTTTTATCAAGGTAGGTACCACGTGAGGGAAGCCACGGGCAAGTTAGCTAGTATGTATGTATACATAATTAAGAACATAAAATCATGAAGTTATAAAAATGTAATGTCGCGCATCAATGGATTTTTCGTTACGAAAAATTATGCGCACGAACTCTAAACGCTGAAGGAATGATTGAGAGGAAATCAGTTAGCTTTCTAGTAGCGTCAAGGGCTTGCAACTTGTCACGTAAATAAAATGAAAAAAGGTAGACCCTACCTTGGGAATACCGTTGTGATCATATTTAATTGAATTTTTATAAAGGTTTTCTACTATATTTCCCAATAAACATGTTTTTTAATTAGTTCTAAAACCTGTCTCTATCCCCATTTCTTTTTTATTCTAAGGACTCTACCTGACTTAGGATAGGGCACCATGATCTATATTTTTTTTCGGATTGATTTTTACGTTAAGTGGTCGTTGGGACCTTTATAGCTTCGACATTAGTGGCAATTCGGAGTATCGCAAAAGCTAAACTTAACTAACTAAAAATGTTGCCGTCCCATTCATTGCGATGGAAACAAAAAGGATGGCATTAATTTTAGTTATTTTAGTTTAGCTTTTGCGACACTCCGAATTGCCAATTTTCTTAAATCTTGACATCCAGTACTCATTTTAAAAGGACAAGATGAAGAAATTCGTCCAGAGATCCCCACTAAGATATCTATAATGGCGACTGAAGATGGCGACGCGTGGTCCGTCCGAGTTGGCTGGGCTAAGCCTCGAGTCACACCTGATAGATACAACGTGACACTAAGGACTGATGACATCACTACCCTAGTGGTGCCTGCTGTAAGTAACAATCCACTTTACTCATTAAGATGTATTATAGAGCCACAATCAGACAATTAAAATGTAAACGCCAAAACTCGGCGCACGCTACGTAGTGCGCAGTTTTTCTTTACAAGCGACATTGAGCATTAAAACATATGACATAACGTCTACATTCAAATGTCAAATGTCATTGTAGAGCATTGAATTTCACGCACATTTTTTTAGTGTTGTCAGCTATTAGATTGTGACTCTTTAATACATCTCAAGACTCAATGACTACTAGATGATTTATACAGCGTCAGGAGGTAATCTTTGCCTAGGTACACTTAACGGGACACTGTAGTGCCTGGGACATTGTTGTGATGGAATAGGCTTGGCCAGCACCTAAACCATCCTCTCAGCTTAACCGGCCATATCCACAGGAATGACAATGGTCAATACGTGTGGGGCTGACTAGCCGCGGGTTTCCTCACGATGTTTTCCTTCATCCACTATAGTGTTATCAATTCGGGCCATAACAATCAATAACAGATGTGCAAGCTTGCATCTTCTCTCGAAACCTTTCTAAATCTTATCGATATCGACTACCTGCTGTTATCTTTATTTTTTTTTCTGTTTGGGAGATTTTTAAACCACTTTTTTTAACAATTAGTGTGAAGGTTAGGCCACATTTGTAAATGAAATTTTAAATCAAATCACTCATTTATAAAGAAAATACATTGAAATGGTTTAACCTGTGCGTTTTACAGTAATAAGACGTGAAATCTCAAAGTATGTCTGGTCTACCAGTTTAAACTCCCGAGAGCGTTAAATGGAACAAAACAAAGGCGAGGCGAACTTGAGAAACTCCTGACATAATCACTCCTGAATCAGCTGAAATCCTAAATTTGCTTTAGCTGAGTGAGATAAGACTCTAATAACAATAGCAATAAAAATAAGAACATTTATATTCGAGGATTCTGATTAGACTATGGGCCCACACAAAAGGGCTTGTACACATAACTGCGAATTCGCATCGCATCGTAAATATCTGCGAGCTATGACTGAGCAAATATACAATGCGACGTCGTATCGCATCGCATCGCAGTTTTGTGTACAAGCCCTAACTGCGAATTCGCATCGCACTAAGCTTATTTTTCGCTTGTCCCTATTTATTTTTCTTATCACTGTGCGAATGCAGCCACGCACAGAAATAGCAACTCCATGGTCTATTGTTCTTTTGTTTTAGAACGCAACGGAAGCGATCTTCTCAGATGTGACCGGCGAGGGAGTTTACAACGTCTCTATCCTGGCCCTCAAAGGACGCTTCAAAGCGCACAACTACACAATGGCTGTATTTCCTGGTAAATATACATTACGTTATATATTACAAAACAGAACTTCAAATGTACCTACCACTATTGTTGATATTCCCTCATTAGGCATCATGATAATTCATTGAAGGTGTAGGTACCTATATAAGTCAAGGTCACGTAAATACTTTTTATCATATTATCCATATTTTGATTATTCCTAACGTAGGTAATGCGGGCACCACACATTGGCTTCAACTTGGTCCAACATTGGCTACGAATAGAATGTCCAATGGCAATGCTCTTAGAAAGTTATTGGACACAAGTCCAATAACCTTCCAAGATCGATCTCCACATTGGATCCAATGTGTGGTGCCCGCATAACCATAAGCCCATTACAGTCATTACCCTATTTGTATTAGAACCACCATGGCCGGAGGTAGCAATGCAATATGATAAGTGGAGAGAGAAAGGGACTTTGCCCAGGAGTGGGACAAAGGTGAAAATGAACGGGTAGCCCATAAAATAGGGTTTTAACAATTTGCAGGGCAAAGTAAATTGTAACTCGACGTTCAAATAACGAAGAACGTCTAGATACAACTTACTTTGCCCTACAACTTGTTAAAACCCCATTTTACCCTTTATACCCCATTTTACGGGCTACCTTTCGTTTTCAAGGTTTTCACCTTACTTAGTACCTTTGTTTGTAAAAGATGTGTAAACCAGGTCGGGTTCGCTCGGAGTGGGTGTGGGCGGGCGCGGGGGGCTGGGGCGCGGGGGGGCTGGCCGCGCTCGCGCTCGCGCTCACCTGGCTGAGGCTGCGGAAGAGGATCTTACACAAGCGGAAACCGAAGGTAACACACGTTATAGGTCGCGCCAAGCGCTGAGGGGAAGTAGCGGGGGTATGTTTGCACCTGGGTTCACTCGCTGACGAACCAATAGCATTCGCTAAATCATTGGTATGAAGTGCGCCGCGTTACCTCTCCACCAATCATCGACCACTGCGCAGTTTGACAGCCAGCGCTCTTTTTACGTAGCGCGAGTTATACCAGCTCGCCCAAAGTGCGCTCGTACCTTCACTAACTAACTCGGGTATGCAAGCCACCAGAGCGCACCTAAGGGAGGGGAAAAAGGGAACATCTACAGTGTAGATGTTTGATGTGTAGATTCTACACCCTCCAATAAGAACTCACAATTAAATATCCAGTCCAAACAGTCGCTGTGGTCGAAATCGGCCAAGACAGTATTATTATTATGTATCGAAAGTTGCATATTTTTTAATCCAGGGTATAAGCAATCCTGGTACCAAATTTCATTCAAATCCGTCACAAACAATGTGTAACAAACACACTTACTTACACAATTACACACACAAACTTTTACCTTTATAATTATTAGTGTGATAGTGTGATGAGTCTCAAAGTGGTGGAAGATCGCCAAAGAGAGGTCAGTGATGGAGAATTTTAGGGGAGACCTTTGCCCTGCATTGGGACACAATAGGTTAATAATAAAAAATCTTCATCATTCTCCTGCCTTTAACCTATTCAAAAGCTGCGGAAGTAATCCATGACGGGGTCTTAGTCACCAAAAAAATTAAGCTCTGTGAAGGACAGATAAATTACCAGGTAGTAAAATTGCCCATTTCCCTTTGATTGTACAGCGCATTCAATTTTCCAGCAAACTTGAACCTAGTATAGTACCGAACGTACAGCCAGCATGCCGCCGAGAAAGACAAAAAATACAGTCAATCCATATTTTCGTAGTACAAATTCAGAGCATCAAGTTTCAGGCCATACAAAAAAGCGGCACGCGATGAGGGCCAAAGATGTAATGCTTTATCTCTTTTACTCACAAGAATTTTGTATTATATTCTTCTTTGTTTTTGTGTGACTGAGAAAGGAATATACAGCGCTCTTTTTCTTACTTTCTAAGCATCTTATTGTATTCCATTAGGATCGAGAAAGCAAGCCTCTCGACGATGGCTTGGAGGCTCTCGAGGCGGAGTGCTGCGAGGACCAGTGGGAGATCAAGTCGGAGAGGCTCCTCCTGCACGAGGTTATAGGAGAGGGCGCCTTCGGAGTAGTGAGGCGGGGGACCCTGGCTCCCGGGGGGAAGGACGTCGCAGTCAAGATGTTGAAAGGTAAGCCGTGAAGCTAAATTAATTTACTGTAGGTAAAATTAATTGCACGTGGCTAAGACTAGCGCAAGATAGATGCGAATGGCATTCACGAAGGGAGGCCTATGCCCAGCAGTGGGTTAAAAGTGGCTGATGATGATAAAAATTGATTTGTGTACTAGGTACTTTAACTATTATAAATCATGGGTTGACTTTTACTGTGATATTTGCTTTGATACAACTTGGATACAATCCGAGAGTGTACACAATCAGGGGGCTGGGACTGTGAGCATGCCAACGAAAATATAATCGCGCTTCAAATGAACTTATGAAGCTTAACTTTCCCAGACTTCCCTTCCTTGGACGAGGTCCGTGCCTTCCGTCTGGAAATGGAGCTGATGAAGAGCGTGGGCGCGCACGGGCACGTGGTCAGCCTGCTGGGCTGCTGCAGCGGCCGGCGCCCGCTGCTCGTGGCTCAGTACTGCGCCAGGGGAGACCTGCTCAGCTTCCTCAGGTAAGCTGAGAAGTAGCGGGGGTATGTTTGCGCCTGTGTTCACTCGCTGACGAACCAATAGCTCTCGCTAAATCAATGGTATGAAGTGCGCCGCAACACCTCTCCACCAATCATCGACCTCTGCGCAGTTTGACAGCCAGCGCTCTTTTTACGTGGCACAATCTACACGACGCCGCCAAAGACAAGCCACATAGAAACAAAGAAAAACTCTTACCTACTAGCAGATTAAACAGCGACTAGACTAGAGGCCATCCATGCTTACTTAACATTTCATTTCAAAATTTGAACTCTATTACTCTCTATTATTCTCTCTATTACTCTAAAATAGCACTTGAGACGATCGATGCTAAGTTCCTTTGGAAAAAATTGAGTACTTACTAGATTTGCTTCTCGGTCACAATACGAATTATTATTATTATTATTCAGCCACAATCGTCCCACTGCAGGGCAAAGGCCTTCCTCCCCTTCTTCCACTCTTCGCGACTTAGCGCGTCCACAGGCACAATACGAATAATATACCTAATTGATTTCAGACGCTCCTGGGACGTGATGGTCTCCAAACGCAACGCGAAATACTACAACAACAACATCGACACATCCGACTATCGAAACGACCTCTTCAAATGCAAGGTCCAACACCACGACCACGCTACGCTCGTCGTCAACAAGATGTACGATATAGAAGGCTTGAGCGACTGCGAACTGACTTCCCTGGACTTGCTATCCTTCTGCCGACAGATCGCTATGGGCATGGAGTTCCTCGCAACCAACAGATTGGTTCATAGAGATCTAGCAGCTAGAAATGTTCTGGTAACAGCAGAGAGGACGTTGAAGATAGCTGACTTTGGACTATCCAGGGACGTGTATGAGGATAACCAGTATAAACAGAAAGGCAACGGCAAGATGCCCGTGAAGTGGATGGCGCCTGAGTCGCTGATGAGAAGGATTTACACTTCGCAGAGTGATGTGTGAGTGACTTATATTTCCTTCCGATTCAAAAAGAGACTGACTGGGTTTCTCGAACGCAGATCATCTCCAAAATTTAATAATCACGTGACAAGTGTCAAATTATGAACAAATTCGACACTGTCACGTGATTTGACCATTGATTAGTTAATTTTGGAGATAATTTGCGTTCGAGAAACTGGCTTTAAAAGGTTCTTAGAGATGGGTATTCTACTTTTGTTCTTTCATGACATGTTCGCCGTTTTTATTCCGTCAATAGGGGACCAATTTAGACAATTCTTCTTTTTTTGAGAGAGCATACGCCCAGGTGGACCCATAAAAAAAGAGTATCTTACAAGAATCTTCGGAGCTATGGAACAGAAATGCACTTCGAGAGAAAATTGCTCTCCTTGCAAAGTTGAAGAGTTTTTTTTTATTTTACCTCCATTGTGTTAAGTAAGAGGTCTGTTCTCAGCTGGTCGTTCGGCGTGGTGGTGTGGGAGGTGGTGACGGTGGGCGGCGCGCCCTACCCCGAGGTGCCGGCGGCGCGCCTGCCCCGGCTCCTGCGCGCCGGGTACCGCATGCCCCGCCCGCCCAACTGCAGCAAACAACTGTACGTACCTATCTTTTCTTATTTAACTCTTATCGAGAATGATAAGAGTTACAAATAAGTTTTTCTAAACTGTTCGATAAATGATTTCGTTCGTTCGTTCGTTAGTATGAGCAAGTGACCAACTCTAAAAAACTCTAACTCAAAGGCCTCCGTCATGGCATCATAAATGATTTGAAATTGAGTTACTGCTGAGAAGTAACTCAGCATGAACGAAGTAGTGGCTACTTCGTTCATGCTGAGTTACTTCATTTCTTAGGTGGATTTGCTTAGTGTGCTTACGACGAGATCACCTTTTCGGTGCCACTAAGCCGTTCTCTGCCAAGCTTCCAGCTTATATGACAGAAATTTACAGAAAGACCTTTCTTACAGAAATAAAAATTGCGTATAAAATTGAAGAATTTCAGAAAACTTAACTACCTACTATTTAAACTTCACTCGTAAGGTTAACGTCTTGTCGCATCACCTAGTTTTAAATCCACCACAGTTATAGGTCGCGCCACGTAAAAAGAGCTCTGAGGGGAAGTAGTGGGAGTATGTTTGCGCCTGTGTTCACTCGCTGACGAACCAATAGCACTCGCTAAATCAATGGTATGAAGTGCGCCGCGTTACCTCTCCACCAATCACCGACCACTGCGCAGTTTGACAGCCAGCGCTCGTTTTACGTGGCGCGACCATAAGGCTGCGTTTCAATTTACGCGGAGCTGTGCGGAGCGGTGCTTAGCGGTGCATGAATTGACCAATCACTATGCTCGAAATCGCGCGTCAATGGAAACGCAGCCTAAGCATCGTCCTCCGCAGATACGAGCTGATGCTGAGTTGTTGGGCGGGCGCCCCCCGCGCGCGCCCCACCTTCGGCGCTCTCCACTCGCGGCTGGACGAGCTGCTCAACTGCGCGTGCGCACACCAGTACCTCTGCCTCGAGCTCGACGACACGCCGGTGCCGAGACAACACGTCTACAGGCGGATGATATTACGGTGAGCAGACCACATTTTGAGATTGCTTCTTCCAGACAAAGGCCATACCTACACAAAATCGTAACCCTGAAAATGGCCCAAAACGGGAGTTTAAAGTAGATGGCAGCACCTCGGAAGTCAGCATAAAACAAGCTAAGGCAGAAACAAGAAAGTAATATACTTAAATTTCTTGGATAAAATAGATTTTTTTAAATCTTACAGGCTATCTGGTGCTGCCATCTACTTTAAACTTCCGGCAAGCGTCTGGACGACATGCCGTGGGCGGAAGCTTGTTTTTCATATTTTGAACTTATTTATTGAATGATTCTACTTGCATCCACAGTGGCAAACGCGCGTGGAACCGAGAAACTTACGAGCGCCCTCTGAAGGCGATCCAAGGCAACCACAACCACTACACCTCGCCGCCCATCACTCTCGCCAAAGCACCGGCCTGACCTCTACCGCACAAACAAGGCAACATCATCTAAAACTATAGAAAAACTGAGTTTATAATAACAAATAGTATTGTGAAGATATCCAGGGATCTGAGAAAGAAGTGGACGCTAAATAGATGATGGATCGCGACTATTATTACTAAGCGAGTCCGTGCTGACTGCTTTACAAAGTTAAGTTAAATGCGCCACACATGCGGTATATTGGCTCCAAGTTATACTGTTAGATCCAATCCAATACAATGTGTAGGAAGCCAATGTGTGGCACCGGCATTAGATCTGAAATAATGAATCTCAATGCAACGCAACGCAAAACATTGAAGCAGAGGGCCCAAGAAAATAAGAAGGAACCATAAATACGAAGAGGAAGAGATGGAAAAGTATCAATAACTATGTAATTTGGTTTTTGTCTATGGATACTAGGTATATAGTATTTTGAATACTGTAAAGACGTGCTGTGAATTTGGCTAGTAACGGATACAGGGAACAAGAAAAATGTTTTAACTGTTTATACCTAGTTGATATTTAGGAGTAATGTAAATAGTTAGTAAACTGTGTGCCTAAAACGATTTCCTATTAAAATTAAGTTACGAGTTTAAATAGTATGTAAATAAAAAATAAACTTTAGTAAAGTCATTTTGTTTTCATTTTTCTTTAGACATCTTATTTAGCAGTAAAATATACTCGTAGGTTTCCAAAACGTCTTTTGGTAACATTTAGGTGTAATGTAGGTAACACAGAAAATGTAAAACAGCAAAAATAAAATACGCCGATATAATTTCAAATTATATTAACTCTATAGGTATATATTACAGTGATATAACTTAGCACTAAATATAAAAATATCCAATATCATCACTTTGCTCTGCGCACGGGGTGCTCAGCCTTCCATTCGTTGACAGCCATTGCGAGTTCTATACTTTACACTTGACACTTACTTTTAGCTTGCACATCCGAAATGGATAGCTGTATTAACTTGTACCTATCATTTAAGACCTACCCTTGTACAACAGTTTTGCAATAAAATATTTCTGATTCAGACTTGACAATAATAGTGACGGCCTGTTCACATGTGAGCGATATTCGCTGTCGCTGGTCGCTAATTTACGTATGCAATAATTGCGTTTTTTTTGTCTATAGCAGATTCTAGAGCAGATCTAAATGTAAGCGTTAATAATAAATAGTTTTTTCATTTCACTCACAAAATGTCTTGTTTGATAAAACATTACTAACGTACTAAATCTGATGAACGTAAAGCATAAAGTAGAAAACTCGCATACATCATTCAAGGGTTAAAATCATTCCCTACATTATTATACAATGAGGACGAACTCGATTATTTCATGAGCATAACACAAGAGCAACAATTGATGTATAGCCTATCTTATGATATGAGTAAAACCAACCAAATCTAAACAATATAATTCGGCTAACCATAAGGGCGTTTGTGCACTATCCGGTCTGTTCAGTATTCCTATTTTTTTCAAATGTCTTTGTCCCTTTCTAACCTATCGGTAACATACAACGTCATTCATAATTGGTATGTTATCCCGGAAGCGGGATTTTGTGACCATGAAAATGAACAGTTATGTAGGTGCAAATCTTGTGAATTCTAATTTTCAGTTTTTCATACAATAACTTTTTTGTTAAATCTTTTGACAACCCTAAGTTTGTCAACATTGTTACTACCTTTTCTACTATATAGATTCGGACAAATTGAAAATTGGTACAATAGGTAAGTAGGTATGAACACACAAGGCAGACAAAAAAGTTCATTAAATTTTATTAGGTATGTACTTACAGGTAGTCTCGCCCGATCAGCTGATTATTATAGGGTTTCTCTGTGTTTATTTCTGAGGGAAACTTTGCTAAGTAGTCATTTCTTCAATGAAAAACATCGAAATTTAAAAAGTCGTAGAACAAATGTTGCTCACACTGATGAGGTGAATGACCCCTTTATGGAATAACATACCACTTATGAATCACGCTGTATATATCTGTCACGTGAGCAGTAAAAAATCGGACAGTAAAATAGTGAAATTCCTTGTAGTGCACAAACGCCCTGAAACGCTTATAACTGGCCGTCGACATTAACTGTTTTTAAAGCAAACGTGGTTTGGTGCCATACTTCATTTATAGACACGCCGACGTGTTGTCAAGGCGTGGAATCACAATAACTTGTCTATTCGATTCATTCAAATCGTTTAAATTAAATTATAGATGTTTTTGTTAACATTCACTTGCTAAAATAATATTTATATAAATTATGAAAACTGTGTTTTCTAGCTCTGATTCTAGATGATATGGTATGGTTTATATAAATATATCTGAGAAGTTATTCATTAATCAAAGCTGATGTTTCATAAAGTGACGCATTTTCAAGTATGAATTTCTTTCTACAACGGCAAATAGTAGTAGAATAGAAACTCAAAAAAAAACAGAAATTCAATAATACTAAATTTCTATTTCAGTCTCGAGACAAAAATAATATGGCAAGAAAGCCTATTTACCTAATTATTAAAAGCTTCAAAATCTTATCATGTTTCAAAGCTGTGTTTTAGATTTTTTAATACATCCACTTACTTGCAAACGAAAAAGCTACAGAAATGTCAGTATAAAAGTGCGAAATCTGTTACCAAACTTAATCTACCATGCCTCTAGCTCATCTTAGCCCATTGTTCAAAAGAACGAACAATTTAATTAATCAATACTTTAACTAATGATTAATTATAATAAATAAATAAATATTAAATAAATATTCTTGGACATTCCACACAGCGTCATCTAGTCCCAAGCTAAGCAACTTAATGCTTGTGTTATGGTAACCAGATGACTGATATACTACTTAGATACATTTTTTTTTTGTAAATGCATACATATTATAGATAGCAAAACATTAAAATAAAAAAATTGGATTATTTCACGTTATGTTACAACGTGGAGTATTTTTTCAATGAGAGAACACATCCATTGTGAGATTATGTCTGGTTTTCATTCATTTTGTATCATTCTTTATTTTGATCAATCGGCAAAGAGTGCGCTCAGGGCTTAGGAATGAAGATTTTAACGAGATCCTATGATTATTCCAGAACCTATTTGCTAAAAGTACGTTGAGAGTACAATGATACTTTTAAAATCTGGTTTTAACTTCCCTGTCTGCATTTCAATGTTCGAAGCCTCAGTTTGCATGTACAAGCAATGTTATTATGTTAAATTTTATATAATAACCATAAAGTCATGACTTCGTGAGCCTTAGAAATAAACTTGAATGTACTTGGAATAGTTCAGTGTCTGCATCTAAAGGCAGATTTACAATCAATAACTAAAAAGTATAAGATCTTTATCAGGCATGTAAGGCAACTCTGCAAAACGACTAAAGTACATTTCCGAACGATAGAAGAGTTCCGACATATATGACAGTAACTGCCGATTTCTCGAACGCAGATCATTTCCAAAATTAACTAATCCACGGTCAAATCACGTGACAGTTTCGAATTTGTTCCTAATTTGACACTTGTCACGTGATTATTAGTTAATTTTGGAGATTATAATGCGTTCGAGAAACCGGCTGTTAGTTACAAAACATTGTATGTAACTTTATAGTTTCTACAAAAATAAGTGTTAATATGTAACTAATAAGACATTCAACGCGATTATTGCAAAATACGCAATATAAAAATATCGTTTTGTAGAGTCAATCATTGTTTTCAGTAAAACAGCAAACATAGTGAACTACATCAAGAATTACATTCGTAAAAACCAGTTCACATGTAAGCGGTATACGCTATCGCTAACTGAACGCTAACATCTGAATATGCCTTGAATTCGTAATAAGTTTTACTCCTATAATATTATTTAACCCACCAAAACTTTGGCTGCTAATACTTGTACCTATCTATCTGCCTCACTGGTATTGTTATTACATTATTTAGAATATCCCTTTCTCACATATCCTATGTCAATAATCTAATAGTTATCTTATCTTCAGCCAACAAAGACTTAAGAGAAATTAGTTTATCCGCCACACTATAAAATAAGCGAATTTAAGTCATATAACATAAAATGTGTTTTTTATTTGTGTGTAATTTATGGCCGTATTTTCTTCACTTGCCAGGATCACACACGTTATTATTATGTTATTATTGGCTCTTCTCTAATGCCGGGTTCCTATATCGAACATACGGATGACCGTAGGTCGGTCGTCATAGCAACGTTGTTATCTATCAAGAGTCTTATACATTTAGTGTTGAATAAACAACGTTGCTATGATGACCGACCTACGGACATCCGTACGTTGAATATGAACCCGGCATTAGAGAAGAGCTGCTCAGAAGTACGGTCGGCCAAGAAAGTGGTCTAGTTTCGACAAAAGATTCTGTGAGATCTTATTGTCGATAAGGTTGACATTTTCTGAATTCAACAGGCAAGAGGTTAATATAGTAAAGAGAGCAACCGGGGGTTAGGCTGCGTTTCCATTGACGCGGAGCTGTGCGGTGCATGAATTGACCAATCACTATGCTCGAAATCTCTGCTCCGCTATTTCGATCATAGTGATTGGTCAATTCATACACCGCTAAGCACAGCTCCGCGTCAATGGAAACGCAGCCTTAATGTAAGAATATAAATTCGCTTATAGTAATGTTAGTGTTAGCTGTTGGCGCGGGCGGGCGCGGCTCGGCGCGGTCAGTCGATGGGGGGGGGCTGCGCGGGGATGGAGGAGGGCGGGGCGGTCAGGTAGCCGGCCGAGTGCGGGAGCGGACCTAAATAAATAAAAATTAAATTTAATTACTTTCTCAGATATGCATGCCTTACGTATGATGTACACTGACGGTTTGAAAATGTTCGTCACCGTAGAGTCGGTTTTCGCTTGCACCAGATTGCAAGTATTAATTTTGATTGTATAGGTCGCGCCACGTAAAAAGAGCGCTAGCTGTCAAACTGCGCAGTGGTCGATGATTAGTGGAGAGGTAACGCGGCGCACTTCATGCCATTGATTTAGCGAGTGCTATTGGTTCGTCAGCGAGTGAACACAGGCGCAAACATACCCCCACTACTTCCCCTCAGCGCTCTTTTTACGTGGCGCGACCTATACCAACATTATTACCAGTGACGTTCCTTTTTCAAGTTTCAAAACGGAGTATGTTGAACGAATCAAGTTGAAAACCGACGAACATTTTCAAACCGAACATTTGCTGTATAAAGCACTATAGTCACATATAGTCGCGTTAAACTCGTTGCAAACTCGATCATAAATCATCTTAACACTAGTGGTGAGAGTACTCGGCGCGGGCGCATGCACGTTATCGATAAGAAGAATGACTCAGCGAGAGCGCACGCGCCCGGTGGTTGCGATGTCAGTTCCTAAGAAAGTATCGATAGTTCTTATTGACTATAATAAAGCATATCTCTGCGCTTAAACAAAAGGATCGTGGCGTTCTCCTAAATGTGAGAGAGAGAGCAACTTTGCTGCCTCGTTCCGATAATTTATGACCGAGTTTGCAGCGAAAGTTTAACGCGACTATAACAGAGAGAAGTTACCAGTGAATTGATGCGGCTGCGTGGATAAGATAAGATAAGATAAGATTCGTTTATTTGCCAGAATATAAGTTACAATCAGATCTTATAGTACTAATGGTTAGTCCAGATATATTCTACCTAATAGGCATGCAAATGTTAATACTTAATAATATTTAAAATTTATTTATTTATTATAATCATAGTTCGATGTCCCTATAGTTAAAATATTGGTCAATTGAATAATAACATTTGTTAATCAGCCATTTCCTTAGTTTTACATTGAAAAGGTTTCCTGATAAGGTTTTTAGGTCGTCGATTATCGACGATTATCTGCTGTTGGCCAGAACAGCTCTACCTCTCTATTCGTCCATTAGTTAGCCATGGCCTTTCAATCTACTTACCAGTGAGTTGATGCTGCGGCGCGGAGGCAATGAACAGGTCGTGTCGTTGCGCGGCGTATTGTTCCCACACTCTGCTGTTAGCCAACATGGCCTTCACTCGCTCGCCGTGTGCGGGCGAGTTGGCCATGGCCTTCAGTGCGCTGACCAGGTGGGCAGCCGTCTGGCCATCCAGGCGACTCTCTAGGAGAGATAGGAGCTCGCCGATGAGATCGGATTCTAATGCCTGTGAAAGAATTGATGAAATAAGAATTAAACATCTAAAGAAAGGAATATTCAACCTTAAATATACATGAAGGGTACAAATATAGGATATTTTCTATCTGGGGTTCAAGACAGAACAACGTATTTTATTTATGAAAAAAGAAGATCAATTTTGAGGTTGTGTTGTGGTATTTTTATTAGAATTTTCACAGATAACACAACAGTAATAAGGTGTTTCTGCACTTTTAGGAGAAATAACATCTTGAAATGGGATCTCTTCTACCCAATTGAGGGACCGTGGTTTCTTCTCGACCTTCTGAACAAAAATCGAGGTACTCACACTCGGAATTGACGGCTTTATAACCTCCACATTACTACACAACACATCCCAATGAAGAATAGAATAGAATAACATTATTTATATCACTCACATTACAGTACAGGTACATTTACAAATTGTAATATTTTATGTAGGAAATAATGAGTGAAGCAAATCGGTCACCACTCAGCATTTACCTGTAAGGAAGAGGTTCGAAGAGCATTTCTCATGCGATAATAAGTATTATAGTAATGAAAATAAAGTTGAAATTCGTATGACACTGAAACTGCGCTCCGCTTCGCTGCTCTTCGATGCTCTTTTGGTGTGAGTTGAGCCTAAAACCATTAAACGTTAAGCCATGACGATGGCCTAAAAACTCCGTCATCAGAGTTGGCCACGAAACGTACCTGTAAAACGAGTCGGTCCGTGTTGACCGTGCTGCTGAATATGGCTGCCAGCGCCTGGCACGCGCAGCCCACCACCTCGCGACATGTCTTCACGGCCGTCTTCAGGCCGGACATCACGTCCGTCTGAGACAGCGCGCTCACGCACGTCTGCAAATTATATACACAATTATAAATGAAAAATATTACTAAAAGTTTTACGGCTTCGACGGGATTCGAACCCGTGAGATACAAGCGATAACCCTAAGCCGGGCTGCCTTACCACTCGGCCACGAAGTTTATATTCCCTGCCTCAGAACCGCAATGCTCTCCGCAATAAAGCATTATGTGAGTCTTGGGCACTGAGCGTGTTATGTTGTTTAAAGTTACAATATTTTTTGAGAAAGCTACAGTTCTAAAATCTTCGTTTTTCAGAATAGACCACGTTGGGTACGGATCGGTTTATATTAAAACCCAAAATAAATTTGGTTAACTGAGAAAACACAGTTTTAGCTATTTCTCGACGTGGCATGCGCAAAAACAAGAGGGAGAATAAGAAAATTGGAGTACCTAATCATATCTGTTTTTTCGGGAAATGTTAGTGAGCTTTCTACATATCAATAAAAATCAATAATTACAATGTATTATTCAGATCGACAGTCTTCTCATTACACATTTTGATCACCTTATACCCCTGTAAGAAGAACTTGTACCTGTGTGTCAGCTAACGCAGCCAGCACCGGCACGGCCAGTCGCGGACAGGCGGGCAGCAGACGCGTCAAGCGAGGCAGTTCTCCCAGCTGGGCACACAGTTCGCCCAGCGCTGGCTTCGCTCGGAGAAGCGTGGCTAAGGCTTGTGCGCACACTTCGCCTCGGCTACCCTGGGGATATAAAATATAACAGGTTCATAACGGCATATAGGTCGCGCCTACGTAAAAAGAGCGCGGTCGGGGAAGTAGCGGGGGTATGTTTGCGTCTGTGTTCACTCGCTGACGAACCAATAGCACTCGCTAAATCAATGGTATGAAGTGCGCCGCGTTACCTCTCCACCAATCATCGACCACTGCGCAGTTTGACAGCCAGCGCTCTTTTTACGCGGCGCGACCTATACCATACATTTATTTGTTACCCTAGACAGGTAACAGGTTTAAAACACAAATAAATATGACGAATATTTAGGCTTTGCTAAATTTTCTGCTACCGGAAGTCATTATAATAATAATGGTAACAGCCTTTGCCATTACCTGTCTAGTTTTAAGCTCTTTTTATACATGTTTAATTTGTGCAATCTATGCTAATATTATAAAGTGGTAATGTTGGTTTGTTTGTTTGTTTATATGTTTGGGGTAATCTCCGAAACTACTTATCCAATTTCAAAAATTCTTTCACCTATGTGTAGCATGGACTTTCCGAATGAACATAGGCTATATTTTATCAAGGTAGGTACCACGTGAGCGAAGCCACGGGCAATATGCTAGTAAAGTATAAATAAATAAATATAAAATGGATCAGAACATGAAAACAATGAATTTTGAAAGTGAAACAATGATTTGTAAAATCCTAGGTTAAAGTATCTCCATACCTCCGAGGAGTCCTTGTTGATGCAGGCGAGGGTCTCCGTGAGCAGCTCCTGCAGGAAGTTCTTGGGGCTGCGCAGGTTCCAGTGCGGGTTCTGCAGATACAGCTTGAGGTAGACCCCGCCCACCACCACCTCGCCGGGCGGCGCCCAGGCCTGCGAGCCGGCGCCGCGCTCCAGGCTCTCGCGGTCCTCGAACGTCACGTTCGCGTCGCGGACCTGGCTGCTCTGTAACCTGGGGATAGAGTTACATATTAAGTAGTGCACTGTGTGTGTGTGTGTGTGTACTGACCGGTCCCTCAGCTGCTGCACATGGCTGGCCAGGCTGCGTCGCTGAGGCTCGTTCCACACTAGCTCCGAGTGTTGTGTGTGAGAGGGTGTGTGTGTGTGTATGTGTGTACTGACCGGTCCCTCAGCTGCTGCACATGGCTGGCCAGGCTGCGTCGCTGAGGCTCGCTCCACACTAGCTCCGGGTGCGCGTGCACTCCGTCGAACATATGCACAGCGCTGGCCGCTCCAGACTCACGCATCGCCTCGCCGAACACGGAGGGAATGTAGCGAGATATCGTTAGTCGGACCTGCGAACAAACAATACGTTAATTGAGGCACACGGATGAGTGCCTCGGTGAGCACCAGAATAAATAATAGTACAAGTAGAGAAGCCCCACTTCACGAATACATTACAACGACGCAAAAGTGCAACTCAGCAGGCACGAGCTTCGTGCCTGCCGCTACAAATGCCTAAAGTTGCCATTTAATTCTAATAGATAACTATCACTATCAGGCGCCTAAATAGCGGACACACGTGAAAAAAATACTCATGTAAACTATACGAGTAATAAATCAAACATTTCAATTGTTAAACAGTTGTGTATTTTGCCGCATTATTTATTTATTTATTAAGGCAACGCCTACAGTACACATAATTACACATTGTAAAAAAACATTCATCTAAAAATACTATGATATGTGTGTGTACCCATTACAGGCATGCACAGCACTTTAATAATCATTATTATTATGAACCTACGTAGTAATCAAAAATAAAAACTAATTTTATTAAATTAAGCAACAAAACAAACATTATACCTTGGGTCCGTGCAGTTTATCAGCCATCATCCTCGCCAGCAGTTCGACCGCCGCCTCCCTCGTCTCCGGCAGCTTGCTGTTGCAGAATAAGTCTAGTAGGTATATCACAGCTCCTGCAACATATACAAATGGTCAGGCTTAAATTGCGCGGCAGGCCCAGATTGAAGTGGCGAAATTATGAAAGATTGGTCCTCCTTAGCTTATATCGTCAAAAAGCACCACTTACATTAAGTAGCGTTGCAGTATTTGGGCGTTAGTTTACAAATTTTAATGAGTCATTAAAACGAATCATTAAAACGAACATCTGGAAAGAAGGGAGGGAGGCCTTTGCCCTGCAGTGGGACAATATGGGCTAGAAATAAAATAAATTAAAACGAAGATTTATATTTTGATTGTGTGCATTTAGGTCTTATAACATCAGGCCTACCTTACTACTGTGCAGGCTGATGGCCTGCACAGTAGGTACTTTCTTGGAATATATTTGGACGCTGCTACCTTCACCATTACTGGTATCAACCAGTTACCACACCTTGTGTTCTTGTCGGATTATTTTTCTTGGTGTGTCGCGTTTGGAACAGGCAATAGAATCACCTAGCATGTAAGACGTTTTCAATGTGATCCTACTGAAAAAAAAGTTTTTTTTTTCTTTCTTTTTTCAGCAGTTTCATGGCCAGATAACTAACCTTTAGCCAAGGCCTCCTTGCATAGCGCAGTGTTAGGCAAGAGAGCCGCCAGGGCCTCCAACACCGCGGGTCGTGGCGGCCGCTCGGCCAGCATGGCCAGCAGATGTCCGAGCACGGCGCTGGCCGCGATGTCCTCCACACACTCGCGGCTGCCGGCGGCCGCACTCACGCAGCGCAGCGCCGCGTCTTGTAGCGGCGGGTGCGCGCGAGCGGATAGGAGACCGAATATCAGTCCGAATTGGCCTATGCATTGGATTTCTGTGCCTGAAATAATGATAATATAATTCACTAGCTGCGCCTCGCGGTGTTAGTAAAAGTAGCCTATGTGTTATTCCCGGTCATAAACTATGTATATTCCAAGTTTCAGCCAAATCCGTTTAGTATTTTTAGCGTGAAAGAGTAACAAACACACTTACATACTTACACACACACAAACTTTCACCTTTATAATATTAGTAGGAAGTAGGATGATTAACGTTGTGAAATTTCAATCTCACTAATATTGTTAAAAAGCCGTGTTGGCCAAGTGGATAAGTACTTCGACTTTTGATCCGTGGTCGTGGGTTCGAATCCGGCCTGGCATCAATGGACTTTTCGCATCGAAAAATATATCTTTCCTGTGAATATGACCGGCTATGCTGAGAGGATGGTTTAGGTGCTGGGCAAGCCTATTCCATCTCAACAATGTCCCAGGCACTACAGTGTCCCGTTAAGTGTAGGCAACGCTTGCCTCCTGACTCTGTATAAATCATCTAGTAAAGATGTAAAGGCCTAAATATTGTTAACTCAAATGTTTGTATGGATGGATGTTCGTTACTTTCTTTGTTATCTTTCAGGCGAAACTACTAAACGGATCTGAAATAATACGTAGGAAACTTTTTATACTCATTTAGGCAAATGAAAATCAAGCTGGATCTAATTAAGTTATGAATGAATGAATGAAAATTTGATTGTACACTCAAATAAAATACAATTAACAACTCATGAAAAAAACTAAGTACCTAACAATGTACAATGGGCGGCCTTATCGCTAAGAAGCGATCTCTTCCAGGCAACCTTTCTTATTAAGTTAATACTCTTATAAAGCTATTGATACCTGGATTCTTGATGACGACATTGGCGAGTGCATTCAGCGCCATCGTGATGTGTTCCACGCGCTCCTGAGTCATATCCAGCTTGGTCTGCTCTTGGAGGAACTTGAGGAGATCCAGGATCAGTTGTTGAGGGTTCTGAGAAAATATAAAAAAAATGAAATGAAATATGATCACGACTGTATCCCAGGAAGCGGTAGACATTTCTTTCAGATCTTTTTAGGCACTTTTTTGATGTATCTATCCTTTTGAAGATGTATCTATCTGCCTACCCCCTTAGTAGTCAGAGGTATGTCCAAGTAGGTACATATTTGGTACATGCCCTGCTAAGAAAATATACTGTATCTTCACTTTTTTTTTAATTATTTTCTACAAGTCAATTCTGTAAGGCGTATCTCGGCGTGCTCATCGACAGAGGGCGATAGTAATTAGTAATTCAGCGGCTGGACCGATTTGGATAAAAAAAAAATGTTTTTATTAGTTTGTATTATTAGTTCGTTTGTATTGGTTCGTGCTTTGAAAAGAAAGAAAAACTACGTTGGTAAGAAGTTCGCCGGGTCAGCTTGTAATACAATCTATTTTAATTATTTTCTTTAGGTAACATTACCAATAGTTTATTCAAACCTCATTCTTACCTCTATCGTAAAATCAGGTTGCTCATTATAAATCTGTATATAAACACCCCCCACGGCCAGCAACCCCTCGTGCGCGGAGAATGCGAAGGGTTGCACTAATGGCGCGTCGTCGTCGGTCGCGCGACTTTCACCCAACATGTCCTGAAGCTCCGCGCGAGTGCTGTTGTCCCACACGAGGTAAGGCGTCCGCCAGTTGGAGTTCAGAGTTTTTAGAAGCTGAAATCATTGTTACATTTTCATTGAGATGTATTAAAGAGTCACAATCTAATAGCTGACAACACTCAAAAAATGTGCGTGCAAAATCAATGTTCTACAATGACATATGACATTTGAATGTAGACGTTATGTCTTTGTTTTAATGCTCAATGTCTCTTGTACGCAAAAAAGAAAAACTACGTAGTGCGCAGAGTTTTGGCGTTTACATTTTATTTGGCTGATTGTGGCTCTATAAAACACCTCAATGAAAATTTTAAAAGGAAGCATTCGGCTTTATACACAGTCAGATTAAACTAAAGAGTTAAAACAACGGACAAGAATTTTATTACAAGGGCTTGGAAACCGGTAATAATTGAAACCGGTTTAGTCTTAAAAGCCTACAACCTCTTTCTTTCGGTTACGTTCTAACGTAACTTTTATCGCGAGCGGATAATGCGAGCAGAACTGTCCAAGCGGTTTCGTTTCGAAACACCGTTATAGAATGAATGCTTAGTTCTTTCCTACGTAGCGAGCACGCTGGGGCCGTCTAAATAATTTGAAGAGCGCTACGCTTGCATAAGATTATTTTCACAAGAATTTAGACATATTATAATAATAATAATAATAATAATAAAATAGTTTATTTTGTGCCACAAACATAATACAGGACATACATAATAAAAAATTATAAAATGAAGTTTAAAATTATGTGAGTAAATAAAATGTTCTTAAACTGAAATCGTGACAACAAAAATTATAGGCCGTGCGACAAGTGCGCCTTAGTAACACTGTGAGATAAACCGGTTTATTGAGGTTTTTCATTAGTACGAGAGACGTTCGCGTTCCGAACGAAACTAACATAAATTTAAAACGGTTTTTACCGGTTACGAACAGGTTAATTTGAGCCCCGTTTATTACAAAAAGATAAAAAAGTAAGTTCGTATGAGCAAATGGCCAACTCTGGTGATGGAGTTTTTAGGCCGCCTTAAGGCCTCCGTCATGGGTTAACGACTTTAAAAGCCGGGACCGACAATTTTAAGTGCCCTCCGAAGCACGGAAGCGCTCAGATATAAATGCCACTTGCGGTCACCCATCCAAGTTGTGACCGCTCAGAACGTTGCTTAACTTCGACGATCTATCAAGAACGTCTTAGCAAGCTTCGCCACGAGCGCTTCTACAAAAAGATAAATGAACCCATGAATCGTCATGGTCCATGGTTCACTTTGTGCTTACCAACAAATTAGCAATAAATTTTTCTTTTCAGGATAAATAAATATATAAATAGAGTCTGACTGACCTCGTGTTGGTCTGGGCGCGCCAGCCGGCCGCACAAGTACGGCGTGAGCAGCGCGTGCAATGCGCGTCGAATGCGCGCGTCATCCGCCGTCTGTTCCTCGTGCGGACCGTATAGTGCCGCTAATGCTAGGACGCATTGCTTGGCCAGTTGATTCGCTGTTTCCTGTTGATAAAAAAAATAATTTAAAAAAATCACAATCACAATCTTACTTAAAGTTAACGGCTCCAGCATAATTCGAACCTGCGTAGATACAAGCGATCGCTCTTAAGTCGAGCTGCCTGACCACTAGGCTACGGACCCTGTACGCCGAGGCCTGAAACCATTAGTAAGATGATTTTATCGGTTAAAGCACCTATAACTTTATAACTTAGTGTTGTTACCTGTTTGCTAGCCTGTGCATCGCTGTCAATCCCCGACTCAGTGAGCGTGTAGTCGTATTGCAGCACAGCGGGCAACAGCGCGTGTATGGCGCCTGCGCGCGCCAACTGGGAGCGGCACTCGGCTTCCGCAGATAACGCGGCCACTGCCTCTGCGCCCGCGCATGCCGTGTCGCCGAGGTGCTGGGGAAAGATAAACTGTTTTATTTCCCGTCTCAATATCCTATCTATCATTGATTTTGCTTACTGTGGTTAGATATTTGACGTTTTTAGTGGAAGTGATGTCAAATATCTTATTATCACAGTAAGCTAAACCACAAATAATTGTTCTCCGTTCAGTTGTTTTTTTTTCAAATTTTTTTATTTTGATGCTTGCAGTTATTTGTGGATTGAAACAAAACATTAGATATAGGTCGTGTCTCGTAAAAAGAACTCCGAGAGGAGAAAGTTACGCAGTAGTAGATTTTTAGGAATATTAGCTGCGATTGGTGGAGAAGTAACGCGGCGCCCTTCATACCATTGATTTAGCGAGTGCTATTGGTTCGTCAGCGAGTGAACCCATGCGCAAACATACCCCCGCTACTTTCCCTCACAACGTTCTTGCGCGAACCTAGTGCACATTGGTCTAGTTATGGTAAAAAAACCTGTATGTACGACAGATTTACCCGAACTTAAATCTCACACAGTGAATCTAGTTTCATTTCAAATAAATTCATTATTGAGTTCTTAATAAGAGTTCTTCTTACGTAACGCAACTTGTAGTACGTCTGATAATTATGCGTTTGATATAGGTCGCGCCGATTAATAAGAGCGCTGGCTGTCAAACTGCGCAGTGGTCGATGATTGGTGGAGAGGTAACGCGGCGCACTTCATGCCATCGATTTGTGTGCTATTGGTTCGTCAGCGAGTGAACCCATGCGCAAACATACCCCCGCTACTTCCCTTTAGTTCTTACGTGACGCGACTTGTAGTACGTCTGTTGTTACCTAGTTCTTTAGCATTGGCAGCATTTAACGAGTGCTATTGGTTCGTCAGCGAGTGTACCCATGCGCAAACATACCCCCGCTACTTCCCTTTAGTTCTTACGTGACACGACTTGTAGTACGTCTAGTGTTCTATGATTGGTGGAGGTAACGCGGCGCACTTCATAGTCTTCATACCATTGATTTAGCGAGTGCTATTGGTACGTCAGCGAGTGTTCCGCAAACATACTCCCGCCACTTCCCTTTAAGTTCTTCTTACATAACACGACTTGTAGACGTATGTTGTTACCTGGTTCTTCAGCAGCGGCAGCAGGTCTGGCGCGAGCGCGCGCAGGCCGGCGGCGCGCGCGCGGCACGCGGGGAAGGCGCACGCGACGGCCACGCAGCGCGCCACGTGCGCGCACACCGCCGCGCACACGTCCCCCGCGCGCGTCGCGCCTGACAACACGCCCACGCACCGGGAGAGAGCCTGGGCCAGCACCTGTAGTGATAGCCACATTTTGTAACTGGGACGATTTGTCGCCATCACGAATAAACTGTCAAATATGACAGTTAATTGCGACCACAACTGTCAGATTTGACAGTTTAGTCATAATGGCGACAAGTTAGGCGATAACCTCGCAGGTTTAATGCAAAATATCCAATCGGTTGTTTTGAGCCGCGTGCGAGAGGATATCCAAAGAACTTACGGCGTAAAGTTATTGGAAAAACATCCGCTTAATTATGTAGATCAAATTAGAGCCTTAAAAACGGCTGTCCGGGCCTGACCCAGGTCAAAATTACCCTAAATCTTTAGCGATCTCTTTGAAATAAGAATACATTTATAATTTTTTTCGTAGATCGATTTGAACGGGGCTCTAAATAATAATTGTAGTTTTATCACTAATTATCAAAACTTAACCAACGACTTATAACATACTACAATCTACAATCCTAAGCTAACAAACTTACCTCCAACCCCCCTTCTCGCCTCAACTTCTCAGCGTTCAGCGCGGAACATCTGTCAGTGGCATACGCATGGACCTAGTATAGTACCTTTAAAGTACCTTTTACCTCTTTCTCTAAGGGTGTAATGATAATTCTTTGTCCGCGAACAACTGTTCATATTATACAATCCGTACAACTCACCTCCAACCCCCCTTCTCGCCTCAACTCCTCAGCGTTCAGCGCGGAACATTTGACAGTGGCATGCGCTAATTCACACGCCGCAGGAAGCAATGCCGGCGCATCTTTGTCCGCGAACAACTGTTCAGCCTCCACTTCGAACTGGGCAGTACGGAGCAGTTGCGGGTAGCCCGCGTATTTGTACGGCGCAAGGACTGAAATAAACATTTAGATAAGTATATAGGTAACGCCACGTAAAAATAGCGCTGAGGGGAAGTAGCGGGGGTATGTTTGCGCCTGTGTTCAACAGCTGACGAACCAATAGCACTCGCTAAATCAATGGTATGAAGTGCGCCGCGTTACCTCTCCACATCGACCACTGCGCAGTTTGACAGCCAGCGCTCTTTTTACGTGGCGCGACCTATACCTTGAGCTCATGGATGTTATTGTAGGATAAGTAATGAATGAAGGTAGAACAAAATATAGAAGATAAAAAAGTTGAAGTACAAATGGGTAGGAAATTTGAAACAAAAGACAAAGACAGTGACTGAATTGTGACGAGTGTCAGATGGTTTGATGCTATTTCAAATTGACAACGGTTTCGACTGACACAGGTCAGAATAATTGCATGAAAAATCTGTATACATCATAAAACAATTAAATACCGTTACATCTAAGTTAATCTACTGTGAGAACCCACTTTTTAGTACTTGTATTAACGAGTACATCATTTTTCTGTAAACCGAATACAAAGGGCAAGACCATCCTATTGATCAAATACTAAATGGACAAACAGAAGAAATGTGGTTCAAGTTACCTTCAGAGTATCTTTGGAAGAGTATGGTCTGCGTTCGTAGTATGAGCACGATGTTATTCGTGTTGGGACCGTCGCCGTTCCACACGTTGCGACTGCAAAGGAACTCGTAGGCTTGGTTCACTTCTTCGAAGCGATCCTATGAGCAAAAAGTAAAAAAATATTTGATTTTTTATTTTATTTTATTGAAGAAATCAACAGCCACAATAGTAAAACAGGTAGACTTAATTAATTTGTTTATATAGTACCTTTTTTTGTTTTAAATACATAGTAATTTTTAATCGAATAGTGTATTAAACACGACTTGTTATTATCATTCGGATTTTTCGCGCGGAAACGTTAATGCAATGCAGATTCCGCTCGTAACGTCACTGCGTTAGTGAAAACTGAGAAAATAATTTTGTATTGCTGTAATTATTTCACAGGTAGTGATACATACCCGGCCCTGTGGGTTCTTGTCGGGATGGTATTGCTGTGCCAGCCGGTAATACGCCTTGCGCACGGCGGCCTCGTCGTGCGTCCCTTCATCTCCGAGCCCTAGCGCTGCGTAGGCGGAGCTGACAGTCATCGATGTAGGCTTCTTCTCAACTTCGCGTCGCCACGCTTCCAGCACGTCTTTTAGCAGTGCAACCTGGGAATTGCATGAAATGTTGATGTTAGAGTAAAATCAAATTTACAAATGAATGATGTCGGGTCAGATTACAGAGAACTTGTAGTAGTTACGTAGTTGCGGGTATGTATATACACTAGGTAAAACCGCCTATTCTATCTCAACAGTGTCCCCAGGCACTACAGGTTAAGCGTAGGCAAAGATTGCCTCCTGACGCTGTATAAATCATATAGTAAAGTTGTAAAGGCCTGAATTTTTTCATAGTGTGACATAGTAAAAGGTTATTTATAGTGTGGTTTAGTTACCGAGTACGTATAGTGTTGTATAGTTACCGGGTACGTATAGTGTGGTATAGTTACCGGGTACGTATAGTGTGGTATAGTTACCGGGTACGTATAGTGTGGTATAGTTACCGGGTACGTATAGTGTGGTATAGTTACCGGGTACGTATAGTGTGGTATATTTCATTATAAATGAAAAATCTTACTAAAAGTTAAAGGCTCCGGCAGGATTCGAACCTGCGTAGATACAAGCGATCGCTCTTAAGCCGAGCTGCCTGACCACTAGGCTACGGACCCTCTAAGCCGAGGCCTTTTTCATTTATAATGAAATTTCCAATACCTAAGTGTGGTTTAACACTGTAAAATAATAAATAATTTATAGTGTGGTATAGTTACCGGGTACGTATAGTGTGGTATAGTTACCGGATATATATAGTGTGGTATAGTTACCGGGTACGTATAGTGTGGTTTAGTTACCGGGTACGTATAGTGTGGTATAGTTACCGGGTACGTATAGTGTGGTAGTTACCGGGTCGGGGATGGGCCAGTCGGGGAAGGCGGCGGTGTCGCAGAGATGTCGCAGGTAGAATACGCCGCAGAACAGCTCGCGCTGTAGTTGCGGGTAGCAGACGGCCGGTATGGCCAGGTACGGGTATCGGGCCGCCACGTGCGCTCGCAAACGTGGAGTAAACTCCCCGATATGAGCTGATACTTTCATTATCAGCATTCGTCTGCAAGTCACAAATATGAATAAATGAATGAAAATTCTTTATTGTACACTCAAATAAGATACAATTAACAACTTAAGAAAAAACTAAGTACCTAACAATGTACAATGGGCGGCCTTATCGCTAAGAAGCGATCTCTTCCAGGCAACCTTTGGATGGAAAGAAATCTTAAGATATGGAAGATTGGTCAGGTGCTTATTAACAAGAAATTTACAAGAAAACAAACTGAAAATATATGTTACTGGTTGTGCGCTTTCGGCGTTACCCGAGTGATTGTATAGGTGATGAAAAGTATCATTTAAGGAGAAAGGCCTCATGAATTAAGCAATCAAAATGCTTAGCTATATCTTTTCAAATCTGATAGTTTCAGATAATGTGTTTCAGTTTAAAAAGAACTGAATAAGACTTTTGAGTTTGAACAGAAAGTCAGTAGGATAAAAAACACACGGGAATTACTCTAATCCTGTTCGAAATAGTTCCCCGTACTATAAGATCTGATTGTAACTTATATTCTGGCAAATAAACAAATCTATCTATCTATCTATCTATTTATTTATTTATTTAATCATATGGCACACAAAACAGAATATAGCCAAACAATACTAAACGATTTACAAAATAAGGGTTTTGAGCTAGGTTCTATTCCAAAACATGTGTACACATTATACTCATTTAAAGCAGATAGGTACTTACATAAAAAGAAAATAAATATAAAGAAGATATAAAGAATAAATATCTATCCTCTGTTGTAAATGGCTACCTCATCTCAGAGTTCCATATAGCCTCCGGCGTGTCCCACTCTCCTAGGAAGATCTGCGCGAACTTGTCCGAGCCGTGGTTCTCCAGGTAGCAGACCATCGCTTCAGGCAGGAGTTGGCCCAGGATCGAACGCTGCATTATGTCAGATGATGTCTGAAAGTGCAAAAATAATAAGACTTTAGACTTTAAAAGATATTATAACCGGTCATTTCTCTGTAACTTCAGAAGATTTCAGTATTTTAAGAATCTGGATTTTAGTATTTTTTTATTTATTAGGGCGAGGTATCGAGGTAGTATTATAGAGCCACAATCAGAC
Source organism: Xanthorhoe designata (assembly GCA_963582015.1). Lineage (NCBI taxonomy): Eukaryota > Metazoa > Arthropoda > Insecta > Lepidoptera > Geometridae > Xanthorhoe > Xanthorhoe designata. The sequence goes on from OY757049.1 coordinate 2,720,340, forward strand.
AAATAAAATGTAAACGCCAAAACTCGGCGCACGCTACGTAGTGCGCAGAGTTTTTCTTTTTTGCGTACAAGCGACATTGAACATTCAAACCAACGACATAACGTCTACATTCAAATGTCAAATGTCATTGTAGAACATTGAATTTGCACGCACATTTTTTTAGTGTTGTCAGCTATTAGATTGTGACTCTTTTAATACTACCTCGATGGGCGTAGCTATAGCTTTCACCAGCAGTGGGTGAGGTCAGGCTGTGGATAATGATCCATGGTTCAAATCCTCACCTGATCAGCTCTAAACGCCTGCTTCATATGCGTGAGTCGTAGGAACCTCGCAATCGGCAGTAGATTGGACCCGGTGTATAGAAGCATGAAGTAGAACACACCCGTCAGGTACAGCTTCGATATCTCAGGGTTGTCTTGCATCACTTCGTATAGGAGTGTTGCTACCTGAAAACAAACAAAGAAACGGAATTATAATAGCACACGGGAAATTACTCACGTAAAATCATCGTCGATTTAGATACCGACAATGTTTCGATTCTTCCGGAATCTTCATCTGGGTATGAGTGTGGTCACTCCTCGCGGTCGCGTCTCACACTGCGTGCGAAGTATCGCTCGGCGCGGGAAAGTGAAAGAAACGGAATTTTGGACAAATTTATTTTGACTAGTTAGGTTGATTTTTTTACATTTAATGTCAGTATAATCAGAGTATAACAGTGTACGGGCTAACCCGCACATTTACCATGATTTATACAGAGTCAGGAGGCAAGCTTTGCCTACACTTAACGGGACACTGTAGTGGCTGAGACATTGTTAAGATGGAATAAGCTTGCCCAGCACCTAAACCATCCTCCTAGCTTAGCCATATCCACAGGAATGACAATGGTCAATAAGTGTAGGGCTGACTAGCCGTGGGTTTCCTCACGATGTTTTCCTTCGCCGTTTAAAGCTCATGTGACTATAACTTTTTTCAACGAATAAGTTGATAAATCTTACCTTTTCAACTAGAATAGGATCGAAAGTGAGCAGCAGTTGAACGACGTGCGCCAGACAAGCCGGCTCCGACAACAATCGCTTCACCTTCGGCAACGGACGTATCACAGCGTCCTCTTCGTCTCTGCAAACAAACATACGTATAAAGTTTTATATACTTCTGCTGTTTTAGTTCACGCAAAAACTATATTTATACATGAAAAAGATGTAATAAAAACAACTTACATTTATCCAAAAAATTCAAGTCATTCGGTGTCAATCATCATGCTGCGTAAGTCTTGCTGTAAGAGGCAGGGGGAAAACAAACATGTCCAATAGATTTTAAAATACAGATTTGTAGATAATTATTTTTATCAAATCATCACCTACTGGATAGCATCTTTCGTTGCTTAAGTAACCACTGACTAAGCACTGCTAGTTCAGGGCACTGCAAGAAATCTGGGTGCTTTTGAGTTGATGTGTCTAATTAACCTACATTTTAGTTTTGGAGCCTATAATTCAAGATAAACATGAGATGTATTATAGAGCCACAATCAGACAAATAAAATGTTAACACCAAAACTCGGCGCACGCTACGTAGTGCGCAGAGTTTTTCTTTTTTGCGTACAAGCGACATTGAACATTAAAACAAACGACATAACGTCTACATTCAAATGTCAAATGTCATTGTAGAACATTGAATTTGCACGCACATTTTTTGAGTGTTGTCAGCTATTAGATTATGACTCTTTGATACATCTCAATGAATCTGGTGCAAGCGAAAACCGACTCTAAGGTGACGAACATTTTCAAACCGCCAGTGTCCATGTCCTCACCTGCTGGGATAGTATCTAGCGGCGGTGACGAGTAGGTCGAGCACGGTGGCCGCGAGCGCGCTCTCGTCCAGCACGGCGCCGCCCCGCGCCAGCAGCGTCCACTTCAGCTGAGGCACGCTGCCTACAGCGCGCCACCCCTCCATGCTGTTCGCCCAGCACTTCGTCTTGTTGTTTATCTCGCCGGATTTGTATAGCTCTTTTAGCTGGAACAATAACAAATGACTTGTAACCATTGAGGTACAATCTATATAGCCACGATCGGACAAATAAAATGTCCGCGCCAAAACTCAGCGCACGCTAGTGCGCCGTAGTAGTAACTTAATGCTTGTAACAGTGACCTGTATAAGCTTAAAACATTTTAGCTAGTGCATTTGAATAGCCTCTTCGCGTTCGCAACGCGCGAAGCTGCGATCGAACCGCGACCTATGAGTGATACCTTTTTTTCGGGGTTTCGCGCGCAATCCGCGCCTTTTTCCCGTTTGCTGCCCTGCGATTAAGGATTTGTGAACTCTCCAGAACAAAACCTCTGCAAGTGTAGAGCGGCTATAACACTGGTAACAGAACTTTATAACCAGTGGCGCCATCTAGTTACCCTCACCTGCTGGAAGCTAACAGGTTCCCTTCCTACACGTCAGTTCCCTGTTCAAATATGTAATTCAAATCAGTATTAAAACCACAATCTATAGTCCGCGCCACGTAAAAAGAGCGCTGGCTGTCAAACTGCGCAGTGGTCGATGATTGGTGGAAAGGTAACGCGGCGCACTTCATACCATTGATTTAGCGAGTGCTATTAGTTCCGTCAGCGAGTGAACACAGGCGCAAACATACCCCCTCTACTTCCCCGGTTTTAAATGTCCAGTGTCGCCATCTAGCTCCCCTCACCCGCTAAAAACGTGAAAGCTAATAAGGCTCTTCCATCTATTCAGTAATGTGGTTTTAAATGTCCAGTGTCGCCATCTAGTTCCCCTCACCTGTTGGAAGCTGACAGGTCCCTTCCTCTGCACTTGAGTCCCCTGCTCGAGGTTGTAGTACCACTCGCGGTCCCCCCCCACCGCCGCGCTCCCCGCCTCGATGACGTTGCTCTGCGCGGGCACGGTCGCGCGGGACGTGTGCAGGTGCGCTAGCGTCATTAGTTCTACTAGGATTCTGAAATATAACCAAAACTTTGTAATCTGGACGAAAATATTTTTGAGCGTCAATGTGTAATTTTTGTATAAAATGATCATTGAGATGTATTATAGAGCCACAATCAGACTAATAAAATGTAAACGCCAAAACTCGGCGCACGCTACGTAATGCGCAGAGTTTTTCTTTTTTGCGTACAAGCGACATTGAACATAACGTCTACATTCAAATGTCAAATGTCATTGTAGAACATTGAATTTGCACGCACATTTTTTGAGTGTTGTCAGCTATTAGATTGTCAATCTTTATTACATCTCAATGAAAATGATACATCAGCATATTAACCAACGCAAATTGACACATCAGTATTTAGACTGGGGTTTAATCAGCCTGCATGCTTATAGTAGCTGTGAAAAAAAAACCTCTCAGAGCATAATAAACAGCACTCACCTAATACCATTCCATTCTAATATCTCGCTGACGTTTCTTCTATGTAAAATTAATTTTGCTAAAAACTGTACAAGTCTATCTCTTTCCATTCTATCACAGGTCTGAAACAAAAAACAACACAATTAGATATTTTAGCTACTGTCTATTCATATTTTAAGTGTAAACCATTATGATGAATTTTTGGTGCCTTTTCACATGAATACGGTCACGATATTTCATTATTAATGAAAAATCTTACTAAAAGTTAACGGATCCGGCAGGATTCGAACCTGCGTAGATACAAGCGATCACTCTTACTTAAGCCGAGCTGCCCAACCACTAGGCCACGGACCCTTTACGCCAAACCCCGAACTATTAGTAAACTATTAGTAAGATGATTTTTATCGGTTAAAGCACCGATGAGCGCCACCTACAGTGTGGTTTAACACTGTAAAAATAATAAAAAATACGGTCACGAGTCGTGACCGTATTCATGTGAAATGTCGTGACTCGCGACACTGTCGCCGGACTGTATGAAGCGTAAACTATATGGGCTACAATTAAGAGTATTCACAAAACACGTTAAGTATAGAGACTAGTAAAATAGGAAAGACAGTTAATCTCCATACATATCTGTGTGCACTCGAAATTTTGGTTAAGTTTCGATGGCTTTGTTTTGCAAACTTTGATGAATATTTCGTCACAATTAATAACCCAGCCCTTTATCGAGTATCAAGTTTCTACTTTAAAGAAGAAAGAAAGAAAGAAAAATCATTTATCCTTGTAGGATGTAGGACCTCAAGGATCACTTAAGTTTCGTTTTACATGCTAGGTGATTCTAATGCCTATTCCAACGCGACTCCCTACACCAGGGAAAGAATCAGGCAAGAATTTGGTGGTGTGGGCCTAGCTTTTTTTTAAAAGCACTCCCTTAACATAACTTCCCTTTACTAAATAATAATAGTCTCTGTTATAGCAAAGATATAACAGAGAAAAAAAAAAAAAAAAAAAGATTATTTTCCGACACTATAAATCATCTAGTAAAGATGTAATGAAATAATGTATTTGTCCCATTGAGATGTATTAAAGAGTCACAATCTAATAGCTGACAACACTCAAAAAATGTGCGAGCAAATTCAATGTTCTACAATGACATTTGACATTTGAATGTAGACGTCTTTTGTTTCAATATTCAATGTCGCTTGTACGCAAAAAAGTAAAACTCTGCGCACTACGTAGTTTGCGCAGAGTTTTGGGGTTTACATTTTATTTGTCTGATTGTGGCTCTATAATACATCTCAATGATTTGTCCTTACCCTATCTAACATCTGTACAATGTACTTGGTATCGGCGAAGGGCCCTATATCCTCGAAGTACCGGCCGTACACTATCGTCATGGCTTGCAGACACATGCATTTCATCTCCACTTTGGGCGTCGATAAGAAACGATGGTACAGGTCATTGAAGAATTCGTATCTGAAACAACATAATGCGTCGTAACGTCGCATTGGACAAAAATATCACTATCTCTGTTTCACGTGCTGTCGCTACGTCTGTTTAGCTCCTTCGTAACGAGTGTACATTATGCGCGACCGCTCGGATGGCCAAACTTCAACCCGGTTACGTTTTAAGTGTGTGCCATAGCGCCGGGGAATGAGCGGGAGAGCGAATAATGTTTTTACTCGTGAGTGAGAAGCGCAGAACGATAGACACGCAACATAATTTATAGCGAAAAAACAGTTTTTATTTAATTACAAGTTAATTAAACAAGTAATCGAAAAATTAAAAAACCAGAACTAAATGAATACTTCTAGGCTATTTGTCAAAACATAAAACCAACAAAAATAGCGTTCTGTTCCTGAGATAAATAGCAAACTGTGTGAAAAACATGTATTTTTCAAAAAAATATATGATCGAGAAAACTTTTACCAATCGTGTTTCTAAAAAACCACAACGCAAGATAAAAGTTCAAAGTTTAATTTCTCCAAACATTATAAGGTGGTATCTTTCACGGATTTTGAGATCTAATACGATTCAAACCACATATTTGCTACCTACGGCCTCTTAATGCGCTTACTGTATGTACTTAAAGAGCTGTATTGGCCAAGTTGATAAGAACTTCCGACTTTCGATCCGAAGGTCACGACCTTTCAAAGTTCAAATCCGGCCGTGCATCAATAGACTTTTCGTGTCGAAAAATTTATATGCACTTTAACACGAGTTTTAAAAGGTGAAAGAAAACATCGTGAGGAAACCCGCGGCTAGACAGCCCCACACGTATTGATGTCTTTCTTGTGGATATGACCGGCTAAGCTGAGACAATGGTTTAGATGCTGGGCAAGCCTATTCTATCCCAACAATGTCCCAGGCACTAGTGTCCCGTTAAGTAGGCAAAGCTTGCCTCCTGACTCTGTATAAATCATCTAGCAAAGACGATTAATATCTAGAAGACAGACAAAGGCCATACACAAAATCGTAACCCGTACCAGATAGCCTGGAAACTTTAAAACATCAATTTTATCCAAGAAATGTCAATTACTTTCTAGTTAAAATTACCTTATATTTTTTATATTGAATATTGTTGCTACCTACTACTAAGTATTGAAATACTGCGGGATTAGGGTTACGATCTTGTGTGTGGCCTTTGTCTGTCTTCTAGATATTAATCGTCTTTGTCATCTAGTAAAGATGTAAAGGCCGTTTGTACTTACGACTTCCTAATAGGGCTGTCATCATTGTCCCTCTGTTCCAATAGTATCCTCAGGTAGTAGTCTCCGATCTTGACCTCGTTCTGCAGACACTGGTAGTGCAGCTCCAGCTCCGCGTGGTTCCAGGAGGTGAGTGTGGAGCCCGCGACCTCGCGGTCGGACGTGAACGCACGGAGCTCGTTCTCTAACGCGTTGCGGAGCTCTTCGCGGGTCTATGACAAGATTGCGTTTGCTTGTTACGCTTCACGGCCTAACTACTCAACCGATGATCATGTAATATATTTACATAGACGTTGAGGTATACAACGTGATTCATAATTGGTATGTTATCCCGAAAAGGGGTTTTTCACCTCATCAGTGTAGTTTTGTTCTACGACTTTTTGAATTTCGATGTTTTTCATTTAAGAAATGACTAGCAAAGTTTCCTTTAGAAATAAACACAGAGCAACCCTATGATAATCAGCTGATCCATGAACTTTGCCGGTGACCCTAACAACTGGCCAGTGGCCCGTGTGACGTACGAGGGGGGCGGGCGATAAAAATATTGATAGATGATAGATTTAACAAAAAAGTTTTTGTATGATAAACTGAAAATTAGAATTCACAAGATTTGCACCTACACAACTGTTCATTTTCATGGTCACATAATCCCCCTTCCGGGATAACATACCAATTATGAATCACGTTGTATACAAGCTTCATACAGCATGATCCAGTAAATACATAACTTAAATGTACATTATAAGACAGGCCGTAAGATACTAACCGTGTGGTTCCATATAAGGTTAGGCAGCGCATGGTCTCTGTGGAACTGATAGTAGAACATGGGCCAGTTGGCGGTGGATTTGAGTCGCTCCCGTCGTCTCCGCAGCACCACGGGTCGCTGCGTCGCGTCGCGCTTCTCCGTCGACGGCGCGCGACCCGACCGTTGCATCCAATGTTGGAGGGCCACTTGAGCGTAATGCTGGCGAGCGTAACAAAAGTTATTATTTTATTTTATTTATTTTGATGATAGACGAGCAGCTATTTATTTTTTATTTTATTTTATTTGGAAAACAAACAGTATCAACAGCTTATTATAAAAACACAATATTATCAACTAGTCACCAATAACATGTTTTCACATTATAACTAACAAAAAAGCTTGTTTGTTGAAATTTAATAAGCTAAATTTGGAAAATAATAAAAACAACAATATAAAAATAATTTAAAAAAAAAAGTAAAACAGAAACAGTAAAGTTAATGAACCAATTCAAACCAATTTTTAGAAAGCAAATGTTTTAAAACATTAGGTTTAGTAATAAATAAATCTAATTCAGGAAAGTCAACCAATTTGGTGTAAGAGTTGAATTCTGTCTATAGCTGGTATGTCTATATCACACAGTGTTGGAACAGTCATAGGTAGTTTATGATTGGTTAATCTTTTTGAGCACTGTTTTGTTAGTTTGTAGCCAGATGTCGAGCTTGTTTTTAAACGCATTGATAGAAGTAGCTGTAACAATGCCATCTGGTAGTCCATTCCAGTTATGGACCACCCTATTAAGCTCGTATTAGTTAGATGCTAACCCTCATATGCGTATTGGAGTAACCTACTATAGCTAAAACGGATATTAAATCTGTTGTTATCTCTTTTCATTGACATAGGAGTGACTGAAAGAAGTATTCTTTGAATCTATATTAAATTGACAAATCTTTATAAATAAAGCCACAACTTTCCAGGCGTAATCTACGACTACCAAGCAAATCAATAAATTGTATCAATATAAAATAACATTTAGGTACCAGAGTCGCCGGCAAAAGCCAATAATCGAACAAACAATATCTTTTCAATAAAAATATCTCATGTAATAATAATGTCTCACTCATGTAAACCTCTGTGGCCTCTGTGGCGCAGTGGGCGAAAGCCTGCCTGAGACGCGGAGGTTGCGGGTTCGATCCCCGACGCGGGACAAATGTTTGCATGTTCTGCAAATATTTGTTTCGTGTCTGGGTATTTTCTATGTATAATATGTATGTATTTACAAAAAAATATATGTATCTATGTAGTTTATCAGTCATCTGGTTACCATAACACAAGCATTAAATTGCTTAGCTTGGGACTAGATGACGCTGTGTGGAATGTCCAAGGATATTTATTTATTTATATAAGTATGGTAACTCCTCGCGGTGCCCGCGGTCGGATAGAAGAATCGAAACATTGTCGGTATCTAAATCGACGATAATTTCACGTGAGTAATTGCCCGTGCGCTATTATAATGTAATAATTTATTAATGAAAAAGAGAAGGGAGGCCTTTGCCCTGCAGTGGGACATAATAGGATCAAAATAATAATGAGGAACAAACAGACAGACATACTCTAATAGCTCAATGGACCCAGAAGTCTCTACATGGAAGACATCGCCACGATCTGAGCCAGCCCAACGTTTACAAAGAAGCGTCGAACGAATGGCTCAGTCGTGGAGAACTTTTCCCAGAGACGAAACTAGGAATTATCAGAAGTTTATAATGAAGGTACACAACCTACCAACAGACCTGTGTCGTAGATGTAATAGCGCGTCGGAAACCATACAACACAACACAGGAGCGTGCAGAGCGATAGTCCAAACTGATTATAAGTTCAGGCATGACCAGGTGGCCAGCATCGTACACCAAAGACTGGCCTTAAATACGGGCTAATCGATGTCTCCACACGACCGATGCCATATTACAAATACAACTCTGAAACTATTCTAGAAAACTCCACTCACAAACTATATTATGATAGGGCTATTCTAACCGACAAAACTACACATTATAACAGACCAGATTTAACTCTTATCGATAAAACTAATAAAACAGCACTTATAATTGACATAGCAATTCCCAATACACATAACATACAAAACACAGTCGCAGAGAAGTTGTCAAAATACCTAGACCTAAAAGACGAAATCAGTAGAATGTGGCGATTAGAAAAGGTTTCGATAGTCCCAATAGTTTTATCTTCAACAGGAATAATACCTAAACAGTTATTGCAATCTCTTAATATGCTTGATTTACCTAAATACACATTTATTTTAATGCAAAAGTCTGTAATTTTAAATACCTGTAGAATTGTTAGGAAGTTTCTACAAACAGATCCGTCATTTGACCTCTCCAATTCAAATTCACTCTTAACACCCTAGGTCCACTGGGTTAGGCCCGTGCTCCTTGGGTTAAACCCCCGGCTCTTAGAGCCGAGTCGATGTAAATCGTAACCAAAAATAATAATAATAATATTATAATGTCTAGTACAACTCACGATTATTTGAAAGTGAAAAAATATTACCTCAATATGTTTCTCGACGTACTTGAGTTGCCGCTCGATGGCTTCGATGTGTGGCGAGCGTTGCTTCAGCGTCGCTTGAGCCAGCTGTAGGTTGTCTCGCTCTAGCAGGCGCTCCTCCTCTAACGTGGGAGGTACCTCGGCTGATTCAAGGAAGGCTAGAAGACCTGAGGGCTGGAAGTGAAAGAAAGTATTTAGATACAGACCTTAGTAGGTAGACTGACAACCAGCGTAGAGAGGGACAAAAATGCGATGTGTCCACACCACAGCTTAGAGAAAGTAAGAGCGCTGTATATTCCTTTCTCAGTCGCTATACAAATAAACAAACCAACTTTACCTCTTTCAATTCGCTTCACTCATATTTCCTACAAATAATTGTACCTGTACTGTAATATGTGTGAGTGAATGTAAATAAATATTTTTCTATTCTATTCTATTCTTTATAAGATTAGTATAGAAGTATAGACAATACGCTCCGCTTATGTTTATCTTATTTTCTTTCTTCTGTGAGTAATTTTAAGATTGTGCTATTATAGACAAAGCGATCGGCCAAATTTGTTACGCCTAAACAGATAGATTCTTAGAAACCTGCTATTTCAATAAACATACCGTTATCCTCTTCAGCAAATTATGCGCCGGCGCATGGTCCACCAACCACAACGCGACGAGATGCCTCGCCAAATGCCTCCGATGTAACTTCGTGCCGTCGGCCGCTGCGGCATACAATGCTGTCAGGAGATGTCTCGGCAGGGCCGCTTCGGCTAAGGCAAGCGCTTGCATTCGTGAGCCGACGCTGGCCGTGCCTTCTTCTACCAACGCACGCATCACTAGACCCGCTCCTTTCACTATCGCCATTGATGGATGCTGTAAGACATTTTATTTTATTTTATTTATTTATTAAGGCAACGCCAACAGTACACCTAATTGTAAAAAACAATACAGTACACATTACAGGCAATGATTTGTATTTTGTTACAAAAATCAACCGGCTAATGATTGTATGGCTCTTAGCCATTAGCATTAAATATTCAGGTTTATAGTCCATTTTCCCTTTCCACCTAAACATCAAAAAGGTACACGGGTCCTCGAATATAATAATTAATTATTTTTGAAGACCCGTGTAAATTCACACGAATTTAAGAATATCTGAGAGAGATATTAATGATTTGAAGGAATAGAGTAAGATTTAGATGCCGCAAACATAATAATAATTAACACTTGTGTCCAGTCTCAAGTATTTTATTCAGGCCTCACTCAGCTGTATCAGATGCTACATTATAAGAATTAAATGAGCTACCTCAAACAGTTTGAAGAGCACCCGTCCCTTATTGGCGACCATCTCAAGCAGCTGGTCGAACTGCTTCCCGTCTGTGGTCTCACTGTACGGGACGCAGAGCGCGAATGTCAGGAAATCCAACATCGCGGCCACCACCAGCGCACCGCTGCCCGCAATCTGGAACAGAAGATTGCTAATTTAAAGAAGAATTTATATACATCTTTGGCATATACATCTTTGGCAAAACGTTTGAAAGCTATTAAGTTAATATGGAATTCAGTAACTTATGCGATATTAATTTTTATGATGAAAATGAACTTGAGGACTAACAGACACAAGATTGGTCAAATCATTTATAGTAATGTAGATTTGAAAGGGCTCCTGGTGCATGGGCTGCATGAGCACAAGTACAGGCTAGTTACCACATGTTCTGCCCACATGGCCAGCAGAGAGTCTAGGAAGGCGGCGGAGGACAGCATGCTGGCCTTGTTGAGCTGCTCCTGGCGCAGGTCCGGCTCCTGGTGCATGGGCTGCATGAGCACAAGTACAGGCTAGTTACCACATGTTCTGCCCACATGGCCAGCAGAGAGTCTAGGAAGGCGGCGGAGGACAGCATGCTGGCCTTGTTGAGCTGCTCCTGGCGCAGGTCCGGCTCCTGGTGCATGGGCTGCATGAGCACAAGTACAGGCTAGTTACCACATGTTCTGCCCACATGGCCAGCAGAGAGTCTAGGAAGGCGGCGGAGGACAGCATGCTGGCCTTGTTGAGCTGCTCCTGGCGCAGGTCCGGCTCCTGGTGCATGGGCTGCATGAGCGCGCACACGGCGTCCAGTGCCGCGGGCGCGCAGGCCGCGCCGCCGCGACGTAGCGCGCCCACCACGCCGCCCCCCACCCACTCGCGGAAACTGGCAATAAACGTAACGCTCACATTCAGGTACCGGTAAAAATTTACTTCAGCACTTATAGCCCGCTCCGCAATTGCATGCGGATAGCGCGCGAAGACACAGGGCAAAACTGTCACAGTTTCACAATCGCAAATATAATTCGCGTCGCTTTGTCGCGGGACAAAATATCAAAAACAAACGGGAACGTGGCGTGGAAGAATATGCGAATGAGATTCACGCGCTATTCGCGTGCGAATGTGGAGCGGCTATTCAAGTTTGTTGGAAGGAAATTACAGTGGTGAAATTATTGCTTAAGTGTGTCATTGCTCGGTCGTGTCAGTTTATTACTGGTGGTACTCTTCAAATAGGATATTCTGCACCTGTCCCCAAGTCAAGTCACGACCAAATAGTGAGAGCTCTTAATTTAGTTTCAGCAAAATGAGTCTCGACGAGCCACGATTTGTGCCTATGCCTTTTTATGAATATTTTGACTTTTTTCCTTTTATATTTGTATACTAAACACCTAGGAACGATCACATTTGAAAAACAACACAATAAACACAAACTATAGTTTTTCTTAAACTCGCTACACAACGAAACTCAAATTGAAGCATACTCCAGTCCACCCGCGACCATGGCTATTGCAACATAGCCGAAACGTCGGGAAGAAAAGAAATAAGGTAAATAACGCGATAAAACCCCGTGTACATGTATTTATAAACACAAACTTCCAATGTAATTCAATGCGTTACATAAACTTACCCAGGCAGAGTCGTGAACGCGGCGAATCCAACTTTACTGGCACACAACCGCCTTAGCGCATGAAACTGCGCCTCCAACTCCCTCGGCGGAAGATTGGCAGTCGGCGAACTATTCACTAACGCGCTCAGCGCACCAATGATCAACTTCTCTTTGTTCTCAGCGAACAGACGCTGCGAACAAAATACTGTAGTACATTCTGGGAATTATACTCACATAACCCTTACCACTCTGTATTTACTTTACAATACCAGTGGACGCATCGTTATGTTAATTTTTAGACAGCGCTAAAACATTTGATCGTTTCCCATTTAACACAACTACATGTGATGTAGGTAGATAATGTAGTTTTGTTAATTGCGAATTGGGCTTCAAAACAAATAATTAAACGATTTTTTAAGGGGCTTTCTCCCAAAACAGGCGTCACTAAAGCAACATTGCAAGCGGATAGATTTTGTGTATTAACTAGTAAATGCTAGACAATAATTACCGTGTCATATATTTTGTACAGTACATACGGATACTTGGTAATTTTAGACTAAGATGCATTTTTGATACATATCATGACAATGTTTATTTACAAATGTTATTATTTACATAAAAGTACAAGCTACACGTGAGAATGAGGGGAAAACGTATTTCTCAAATGACAAATTTTCCATGTAGGCGACCCACACCAAATTACAGAAAAATTCTAGATTTCACCAATATAAAAGAACATAAAGTAAAATAATAAGGGACTTACAAGATCCCACGTTAGAAACAGCCACAACAGGGGCGCGGCCTACGAGGCACAGAACATAACTATAAACGCTCAAAATAACACTCATTTGACCTATCAGGCAATTTCAAAAAATTATATATGATCACGACTGTATTCCCAATATGACATGTATTCTTTCAACTTACTTACTTGACAAGTGTCAAATGAGGAACAAATTCGACACTGTCACGTGATTTGTCCATTGACTAGTTAATTTTGGAGATGATCTGCGTTCAAGAAACAGGCTGTAATTCTTCAGATGGCCAAATCAAATCAAATCAAATCAAATCAAAATATATTTATTCAGTACGATCGTTTATAGACCACTTTGACATGTCACGTTCTTAACTAGGTGATTCTACTGCCATTGAAGAGTATTGTAAAATTGGGTCTTTATGAGTAATCTATTGACAGTTATCATCATTTCACAACGGACATGTTTATTCCACGGCGGATCAGACTTTTTCCACCTACTTTTGTATATAATATATTCCAAAATTAGAATATTAATGAAACAATAAACATTGACTAAAATGGGACAAGAAGTTCCATTTTGTTAAACGATTGAATTGCCTGATTGGTCATATGCATATTGCAAATATATAGCTAAATAATAGAAGCACAAAGCTAACACAAAATGCAACATTTTATTACAATTTAGTTCAATTATTGTAGCCACAAACATTCTAGCTTGTAGTCTGCGTAAGACAGACATATCGAGATTCGGTTAACAAATCGCGTTGTGAGACATGGACAGACATACACTTTAGCTTAGAAAAGAGAAAGACGGAATACGTTTTGCACGGAAATCTTGATAATGTAGAATTATTTTGTGTGTATGCAATTTTATTATATTTCTTTAGTGTTTTTTCGTAGGCCATTTTTTTCCCTAAACAAATTAATTAATACTGTATTCTAGGCCTTACAAAGTCTCCATGGAAAATGAGTCTTCATACTTCATAATCAAAGCTGTTAATATGCCTAAATAAAGTGCAAGTTAATAAGAGAAGATGCCTGGAAAGATACAATATTCTTACGTCTTGACTGACGGAGTAGATGAGACCGCTGTATCCGACATTAGCGTTGAACCTCTCAATCACTTCCGCGCGAGACATGCCCACTGGGTTTTGGAATAATCTGCAAAAGTTGAAATTTGTATTGATAATTGTATACACGGGGCTATACTAACAGCCTAACACTAACAGGTATACTAACAGCTGATATTCTTATGATCAGAACAGGCATTAGAATCACCTATCTTTAGCGATGATCAGTGGCAGGAAATGGCGTTACACCGAAACGACTGGAAAACTCGAGGGGGGCCTTTGCCCAGCAGTGGGACACTCCGGGCTAAGTGCGTATACATAAAGAAAGCTGAAAACATAAGCTGGTAAGCGCTTTTAAAAGCGCTTACCAGCTTATGAACGCGCGCCGAAAAGAACTGAACGATGCGGACAAGTTCCGACAAGCTTCAACACGCGCTGGTCAACGCTGGGCGCTGCCATTTAAAAAATGCCAAATCATCGTCCGATGAGTCCGACATTTTGCTCGGTCTGCTTCAACATGCCTCCTTTGTGTAGAACGGACCAGCGTTGACAAGCGCCGGTATGCGCTTATAAGTTTCAAGCTTTCTTTCTGTATAATATACTTACGGCCTAACAACAGCAACAACATTTTCATAATAATTCAATAAGTGTAATATACCTAAGATGATTGGATTCTGTTTCTTCATCGACAGACTGGTGCAAGGGACCGAGCCGGTACCCTCTCGGAGTGGGCGTGGAGCGCACGTGAGCGTCCCTCTGTCCGGAGGAACGCACGCCGTCTAGTAGCGAGGCTAGAAGCGCATCTCTGAGAACAAATTAAACCATTGTTATAGGTCCCGCCCATTGAGATGTATTATAGAGCCACAATCAGACAAATAAGATGTAAACGCCAAAACTCGGCGCACGCTACGTAGTGCGCAGAGTTTTACTTTTTTGCTTACAAGCGACATTGAACATTAAAACAAACGACATAACGTCTACATTCAAATGTCAAATGTCATTGTAGAACATTGAATTTGCTCGCACATTTTTTGAGTGTTGTCAGCTATTAGATTGTGACTCTTTAATACATCTCAATGGTCCCGCCACGTAAAATGAGCGCTGGCTGTCAAATTGCGCAGTGGTCGATGATTGGTGGAGAGGTTCATGCCATTGATTTGGCGAGTGCTAGCACGTAAGCGCTCGTGGTGAAGCTTGCTAAGACGTTCTTCATAGATCGTCGAAGTTAAGCAACGTTCTGAGCGGTCACTACTTGGATGGGTGACCGCAAGTGGCATTAATATCTGAGCGCTTCCGTGCTTCGGAGGGCACGTTAAATTGTCGGTCCCGGCTTTAAAAGTCGTTAAGCCATGACGAAGGCCTTAAGGCGGCCTAAAAACTTCTTCTGGTGACGAGTTGGCCACTTGCTCATACGAACTTTTTTTTTGCGATTGCTATTGGTTCGTCAGCGAGTGAACACAGGAGCAAACATACCCCCGCTACCTTCGGACCGCACTCTTTTTACGTGGCGCGACCACGTAAAAAGAGTGCGGACAGAATGTAACAGAATAAATAATAGAACAAGGATAGAAGGACCACTTCACGGAATTTCATTTAAATAGCGACCCATAACGACGGAACAGGAACAAAGTAAATGTGTTTCTATAAGAATTCAAAATTTTGAATTACTATACCTTTCTCCAGCCAAATAGGTGCGACTTTGTCCGTTTAAGTATTCTATGGAGAACTTTTGGGGATGATCAGGATCTCTCACAAGCGCGAACACATCACTCAGAGGTCTGAGACACACCACCTGAAGAAAATAAACTATTTTACAAAGCTCAATGATTAAATAATTGAGTGAAAATTTTTGGTTGAAACTGTACGGCTAAATTGATAAGCATTGACAAAGGCATATTATGTATATCTCAATATTATGTTAGAGCAGTTTGACATAACGAAATCGACATGTTGCGACATGACGCGCGGGGTTCACCTTGTGCACTATGAACTATGATTGCTACGACACGTAGGAGCGTGTAACACTCACGGAGTAGGTCTGTGGATCTCGCTCCAGTAGGCAGGTGTCGGAGAGGCACAGCGTGCGTCGCATGGGCTCCATGTGACGCGCGGGGTTCACCTTGTGCACTATGAACTCGCTCATCGATGTCTGATGGAGATCGCCACTGCAATTATCACAATCACACTAAAGTAAGTTCGTTTGAGCAAGTGGCCAACTCTGGTTATGGAGTTTTTAGGCCGCCTAAAGGCCTCTGTTATGGCTTAACGACTTTAAAAGCCGGGACCGTTAATTTAACGTGCCCTCCGAAGCACGGAAGCGCTCAGCTGATACACACTCACACTAATATTATAGAGGTGAAAGTTTGTGTGTGTAAGTGTATTTATTACCCTTTCACGCTCAAACGGCTGGACGGATTTGAATGAAATTTGGTACCAGGACTGCTTATACCCTGGATTTAAAATCACACTAATATTATAAAGATGAAAGTTTATGTGTGTGTAAGTGTGTTGGTTACTCTCACGCTCAAACAGCTGGACGGATTTGAATGAAATTTGGTACCAGGTAGAAACTGAAAATAAAGAATAGGAATCGACATTCTATGACGATTGGTCACGCGATCAGTAACAGGAACGTAACTTATTTTCCTTATAAAATAGTGGCAATTCTGAGTGTCGCAAAAGCTAAACTAAGCTAACTAAAATTGTTGCCGTCCCTTTCATAGCGATGGGAATAAAAAGGATGGCAGTAATTTTAATTAGTTTAGTTTAGCTTTTGCGACACTCCGAATTGCCCCTATTTTATAAGGAAAATAAGTTACGTTTGTTATCCCCTACCTTATTGTTATCTTAACTTAATTTTCCTGTTTCATATCTACTTGTTTAACAGGCCTCGTAATTCTAGAAGGAAGCTTTTTTTTTATTAGATTTGGATGAGCAGTTCCTTGGATCACCTCATACAAATTTAAAGCATAATATACCCCTTCAAAGTTGTATATGTTATAAATATTCTTTAAATACAACAATTTTATTTTAGTAGTTAAATTTTCTACTTCTTTTTTACCCAAAAATTGTAGGAGTAACATTAAATTAAGTATATAATTATCAAAAACCACAATCATGGCGAATATGATACAACAAACACACCAGATAATAATTACAATACGGCTATGAGTCATTTTTATCATTTCAATAGCTGTCTAACTATACAAAGTGATTAATTTGTACAAAACAGTGCATGACGCGACTTTTGAATGACAGGACGAATTAGATCAATTGTACCAATTTATGTTTTACATTTTATTTTAATAGATAATTATGATTATTATATAGCATGGCCTGCACATCATCTCTATACATTTATAAAATTCCAGTGTTTGTGTGTTCGTAATTCACACAATAAATAAATAAATGTCCTTGGACATTCCACACAGCGTCATCTAATGCCAAGCTAAGCAATTATTTTACAATAAATGGCCAATTTTGATTGGTATGTTTTTTGAAGTTATCACATTCACTGCCCATGATGCAAGTGGGCTAGGTTAGAGCAGTCAGCCACAGACCTCTGCTTCAGAGTTGACGGTGGCAGCTGGGCCGCATATAGGTTAAAATTGGATACATCCATTTAATTTTTGTTTTATGTAGACCATGATAAAAGAAATAAAATATTAACCTGTACTTCCCAAATCTCTGATTATGGTAATCATCTGAGGTGATCTGCGTGGACAGAACCTTGATGCTGATGCTGAGTATTAAGTTAGACATCTCCATCATCTTGTTGATGATGACCTGGTGGTCCATTGCATTGGAGAAGAGATGCAGCCGGCTGTACCCTCCCACAGCCAGGACGAAACCTCCAGAAATATCTTTCACTGAAATAATGATAAAAACAGTACATAAAAATTGTATAGTTTAGAATGGGTATTTAAAATCTTATGAATCAACTTTTTTTTTGTTTATTTATTATTTTACAGTGTTAAACCACACTTAGGTATTGGGTATTTAATTATAAATGAAAAATCTTACTAAAAGTTAACGGCTCCGGCAGGATTTTTTTTAGTTAATAAGATTTACCTACCTACATTCATATGTATAAATTTGATTGAATAGAAACAAATTCGCCAGGCATTCAAAAGTAAAATTTTTACTTTAAAACATATTACCTGGAAGGATACCCTGAATGTCACAGTACGGGTAGCTGGCCAGTAGTGTGTGTGTTGATGGATCTAGCTGGTCCAATGCACACGGACCCACTTCCAATACCACGGGAAGGCGAGTTCCACTCCAGTGATGTTTGTATGCTTGATATCTCTGTGTAAAAAATAATAATAAATAAATTCATGACATAAGAATGTTACTTAATTTTAGTAGCAGTTGTTAATTGATGCTTGATCAAAAAAGACAGTTTTAAGATGATTTAATTTAAAAAAAGATACTCACAAAAATATCCTTAGGTTTCTCAGCAAACAAATGCCTGTATTTAAAAGCCTCTGTGAGAATAAGGCATTTGTGTTCTGATGAAAACTTCATTGAGTCCACTTTCTTATCCTTCTTCATGACCAGGGTGAAGTCATGGTTTGATATTGAGTTGGAATGTTTGGCTGATGCGATGGTGATGACATCAGCGTACAGCCATTTGTTGGTCACCTCCAGGCGATCTGGATTGTATGTAGTGATCCCATGGGTACCCACAGAAAACACCCTTTTATATTTTCCTTTCCAGGAATGTTTAGTGACAAGAAACGACCCCACATCCTGGTTATCTTTTATGGGAATCATTTTGACATCGCCTAAAAATAATAAGTTATCGATAAACGAGATAAATAAATTAGAACTCGGAATAATTTAGAAATTAACACGAAAACAACTGGGTAACAGTATGCGTTCGGGCAAAAAGGAACCTAAAATACGTAACTATATCACCAGTCGCACATTAGTAGTGAAAAGAAGCTATGAGAAGGTAAGGTATCAGCCGGTATTCATAATCGCAATAATCCACCCCTTTGTAAATAGATCGAGGAAACCAATATCGAAGACGTGTAAACAAGGGATTGTGCGACATATTTTTGGCTGTGTAAGAGTAGTTGTGTAAATAAAATTATACTTACAGAGTGTAGAAGTTCGAGTAAGTTTTAATAGTCACAACTAACATCCAACAAAAGCCACATAATAACAACAAATAAATAAAAAGTACGAACAAAATGATCGCAAAAGAGGGCCGATCGTTTATTTATTTGACAGGTTTGAATTGTGCTGCCATAACTAAAAATAAAAATAGAGTTGTCTAATTTCGGAACTATTTCCGATTCATCGATTCATCAAGGAATGGTTTTTATTTTTTTATACTGTTAACAATTTTTTTTAATAGCTATAATTTGTCGAAAATAGTTCCGGTTCCGATTAAGCCTAATTATTCAAAGACAATTTGCTTTATTAACGTAAGTACAATGTTTTTGTTATGATTATAGTAAGACGCTGTCTGTACGACCATTTCTATTTTTAGCTTGGCAGCACCACACCATTTAATTGTCAATGATTGTCAATTTCAATTTGTCAGATTTCATTCAGTCGTTCAAAAACCAAAATAAAACTAAAAAAATTAGATAGAAATAGAACAGCTGACTAATTTTGGTTTTCCCACGAGTACACATTACATCTTCCAACCAAAAATCCATTATCCATCATTATGATAATTTCGGAATACTAACTCGCTAAACTTTTACCTAAAACGACGTATGAAAAGCTTATTCAAACTAGATAATTATCGACAAAAGTATTGAACGAAACCTTTCACTTCAGTCCGTAGCATGGTGTTGACGTGACTGTTTTCAATTTTTCATGTAAAATATAATTAGAAAGGAACGAGCAACCCTCTAAAAAGATCACCATGGTGCTCGACCTAGACCTGTTCCGCGCTGATAAAGACGGTGACCCAGATAAAATTCGCGAAAATCAGCGCAAGCGGTTCAAAGATGTTGCTCTCGTCGACACTGTTGTTGATCAAGATACCCTCTGGAGAAGGCTGCGGCACGATGCGGACAACTTGAATAAACTGAAGAATGTCTGCAGCAAAGAGATAGGTCTGAAGATGAAGATCAAGGAACCCCAGGGTCCGGAAGATCAGCCAGTGCCGGCCGAAGTTGCCGATAACCTCATCAATCTCACTGGTGATAATTTGAAACCTCTCACTGTAAATCAAATTAAAAAGGTAAATAAACTCTCCTCAAGACTTATATCTCTAACTATCTGTATATTATTTATGTAATAATACGTTAGTTTACAACTTTTCATTTATCAAATCCAGTTCTAAATCGATCCATATATTTTAATAACAATGTACAGAAAAACTTTGAAAATTATGATCAAATCTCATTTTATTGATTTGTTGCATCATACTGCAGCTGTGTGAATCATGATAAAGAGGTTGGTCACATCAATGGGTATGATACCCTAGCGGATAAATGGGAATTGCTAGAGAGTGGCATAATAGAAATAAGACCTTATTAGTTGCTGCCATGTTGGTGTATCTAAGAGCTAAGCTCAAAATTAATATTTCTTGTACATCACTTTCAGGTCAGAATACTAATAGATGAAGCTATAACTAAGAATGAGCAAAGCTTGCTATCAGCGGAGAAAGCTCGTTCATCAGCTCTAAGAGAAGTTGGTAACCATCTTCACTCATCAGTGCCTGTCGATGATGATGAAGAGCATAACAAGGTGGAGAGGACTCACGGAGACTGTGAATTCAGGACCAAATACTCTCATGTGGATCTAATTTGTATGATTGATGGTAAGTTAAACTAATTTATTTTATCTGCCTTTGGGCAGGCTTAGTGTTTTGGATTTCGTCCATCACCAGAATTGGCTTATGAACAAGATAAATATATAGTATAGTTTAGTAAACAAGTACAATTGTAATAACTACAAAGCAAGTCACGATTCTGTCAGTGTTCCACATAGATCTAAATGTTCCCCACATTATGAGATGTTCTAATTATCATAAATTTTGTAGGCACTATACAATACATTTTTACTAATGAAATTTTCAGTAAATAGCAGATAGGAAAATATCGTAATGAGACTCGACAGAAAAAAGTGACCATCCCTCTTACTCAGATGAAAACTCTCCGGACAAATCGAAACATTGTTGGTATCTAAATCCTTCCTATCCTACTAATGGATGGATGGATGGATGTTTGTTACTCTTTCACACGAAAACTACTGAACAGATTTAACTGAAACTTGGAATATACATAGATTATGCCTGGGAATAACACATAGGCTACATTTGATCCCGGGGAACGGGAACTATTCACCGCGAGGCGCAACTAATTTACTATATTTTGATGGAAGTCATTCCCGTGTGTTTATAATACTTAATTGTTCTTCAGGCATGGATGGAGAGAGAGGCACTGCAGTCGCGGGCGGCCGCGGGTACTACCTGAAGGGAGCAGCCGTATTTCTAGAGCAGGCGCTCATCCAACTATCTCTTAGGATACTACTGAAAAAAGGATACACTCCTTTGTACACTCCATTCTTCATGAAGAAAGAGGTAGCCTATTATAAACTTGCGGAAACACATTTGTGTGAGTCCGCGTCTTCGCTCGCGTGATACTTACCCGGACAAAAAGTAACCTGTGTTATTCCAGGTCATAAACTATGTATATTCCAAGTTTCAGCCTAATCCTTAGTTCAGTTGTTATCATGTGAAAGAGTAACTAACATCCATACATGTTCTCTAACTTTCACATGCTACGAAACGCCATGTAGTATTTCTGCAGAGAGGTAAACTTGTTTAGCTCAGTTACTAGTAAATGTTTACGAAAATCAGATACCTAGCAAAATGTAATCTCTTTATGTACCTACTCAGCCTACTCTACAAGAAAGAGACACAATATGTATGTAGTACAAGGAAATATAAATTGATGTGATTTTAGGTGATGCAAGAGGTGGCTCAACTGGCTCAATTCGACGAGGAATTGTACAAGGTGGTCGGTAAAGGCTCTGAAAACAAAGGAGATACAGTTGTTGAAGAGAAATACCTCATTGCTACTTCAGAGCAACCCATTGCTGCCTATCACAGGGACGAGTGGCTGCCAGAGGCTTCATTGCCTATTAAGTAACTAAATACTAACTTTAAATCACTTCTTATCTTATCTCAAGTTAAAAATCGGAAAGTTGATTTGCAATCAAGGCTTCATGAAATACACCGTAAATGTCTTGGTCTGTTTGTTTGATTGTAGAGACTAATCTTGCAACTGAATTGTAGATTCTTACAATCAATTGAGCTGATAATTTCATGTGGTATTTTGGCATCTACTTTCACTGTAAAAATGCTATACTGTATCTCGATCTTCTTTGCATTTGAATTGTAACTGGAAATCGTTTATAGAATCTCTTTAATTCTAGGTATGCAGGCTTGTCAACATGCTTCCGTCAAGAGGTCGGCTCCCACGGTCGTGACACGCGCGGCATCTTCAGGGTACATCAGTTTGAGAAGGTACAAATGCTTATAATAGGCGTCAGCTTTTACTAGCTTCAATGAAATTGTACCTATTGATTTCGTTTGGTGTTAGTAGATGCTTTTTTTCTTCTAGACACACTTTTTAAATAAATAAATAATAAAAAAAAACAAATGTTTGTTTGGTAAGTTGAGAACACTATGAATGGCTGGAGCGTTTTGTCAAAGCCTCTCATTTTTAACCGACTTCCAAACAAGAGGAGGTTCTCAATTCGTCGGAATGTTTTAATATAATGTTTTTAATAATAATTCTGGTCAACCCTTTTTTAAAGTTCTTTTCTCAAAAATTTCCAGATAGAACAATTCGTGCTGACATCGCCCCACGACGACGCCTCCTGGATCATGATGGAGGAGATGATCTCCAACGCTGAAGAGTTCTACCAACTCCTCGGGGTTCCGTACCGGGTCGTGAACATAGTGTCCGGTGCGCTGAACCACGCGGCTGCCAAGAAGTTGGACCTGGAGGCCTGGTTCCCAGGGTCGGCCGCCTTCCGCGAGCTCGTGTCTTGCAGCAACTGTCTGGAGTACCAGGCGAGGAGGCTGCTGGTTAGGTCAGTCTCATTTCTCATTTCATAATTTTAAACTGAACATCCTGTATGTTGCAAAAACCGTTGTCGCGTCGCGGGTGAGTTCGCCCGCGACCACGGTTGTTGCATTATGTCAGGGGTATGTCATAATACATTTTCAATTTATAATTAGTTACACAGATGATTTCAATGTGATTCTAGAGCTCTTTACAAATAAATGTCTTTTAAAACTATTTTTGCTTTGAATTGTTTTGATTTTAGATATCTACTTAAAAATAAAGTCCAGATACCTTTCCAATTGAATTATATGAAGTAACGTAGGTAGGTATAACTTTTTTTTAAGATGAGTCAGATGGTGACGATAAGTTCTGACTCATCTATTGATAAAAAAGTCAAAGTAATATTTAAATTAATTTGTTCCTTCAGATACGGACAGACGAAAAAGATGAACGCTGCGACAGAGTATGTCCACATGCTGAACGCGACAATGTGCGCCACCACGCGTGTTATATGCGCGCTGCTCGAAGTCAACCAGACTCCGGAAGGTATCAAGGTGAGACAGTGGATTTGAATTTTCCTCTCACTTTTAGAGATCTACATAAATCTTTTAGTACATAAATCTTGTTATTTAAGAGGCTTCCTAAAACTCTGATGGCTGCTAAATCTTTCGCAGTCTCTTTTCATGGGTCTATGAGTGTCAAGAGAAATATAAAAAGCCTAATTTACCAGTTTATATAGTAGAGAAAGTTTATTTTATTTTATTTTATTTTATTTTATTTATTTGGGAAGATAAACAGTCATACATTATATATTTTTACATAGTATTAGGTAAATATAGACATAGTAAACGTATGACCCACAACATCGTCCACAGATTGACCTAAAAAGAATTCACGTCAACAATAACCTAAATAATAAAATTAACATTCGTAATGTGAGACAAGTAGGTTATTTTTGAAAGAAAAGGGTAGGAACAAGTTTAATGTTGAACTAAATAAATGAAGTTGCTTATATGTTTAAGACTAACAGTTAAATAGTTGCCAAATTATTAACGAATACTTAATTTCTAATTCACAATTACTTAAACAAAAGCCCATAACACAAATCACACAAAAACAAAAGCGTGTTAAAATAAGTAGATAAGTACTGTAGTTGCAGAAGCCAGTCAGGAGTTTAAGTTAGAGTCCAGACCCCCTGGAATGAAGACTTTAAGTGCTAAGTTTTTAAATTTGTATAATGATAAAGAAAATATATCCAGGTCCACAAAAGTGGTGTTATACGTGTCAACCAAACGCCGCATAGGTGCACGCTCCCCAGCGATTGACTTACAATGATTTAATGCAAATAGTTTGCGCGTTCGTATTTTGCGCCTATGCACTGATCTAGGAACGACATAGCAGATTTTGTTTGTGAGATCCATACAGTCAAACCTGTTATTACATATACCGTGAAGAATAGTAACATCCAGAAGTAAGCGTCGAGAATGCAGTGTCGTCATGTTATAATTAGATAAAAGTTGTTGATAGGGAATAAAGCCTCGAAAACATCTATAATGCATGGATTTCAAAAACTTATATTGGACTGCCTCTATTGCGTCCGAGTATTTGTTGAAGTGTGGATTCCAAATGGTGGCTGCATACTCAAGTTGTGGGCGAACCAGGGATTTAAATAAGTGTAGATACGTGGAGTGCCTAACAAAGTCTTTACCTGAACGCATGACAAAACCAAATAGTTGGTAGGCTTTACTAATGATTTTGTCTATATGCTGATCAAGATGAAGTTTACGGTCTAGGATTACACCTAGGTCTCGGATCGCAGTGACTTTTATTAGTTGTTTGTTACTTAGATAATAAGCTACATCGAACGTATTGATCTTCTTAGTGAAGGTCATTGACTTACACTTACTAAGGTTTAGATGTAATTTATTTACGGAACAATAAACCGACAGGCGATTCAAGTCTTCTTGGAATTTGATACAGTCGTCGTAAGACGTAATAGTTTTGTAAATTTTGAGATCATCAGCATAAAGCAAGTAGTTTGAGTTGTGAAAACAACTGTCAATGTCATTAATGAATAGGACGAAGAGTAAAGGACCCAATATAGACCCTTGTGGAACCCCGGAAGTAACTCGTTCTATGCTCGACTGATATCCCTTGATGACAACAATTTGAGCTCTGTTTGTAATATAAGAAGCGAACCAACGCAGCAAATTTCCTCGAATGCCGTTATATGCAATTTTATTCAATAATAGCTCGTGGTCTACCTTGTCAAAAGCTTTGCAAAAGTCGGTGTAAACAGTATCTACTTGAAGTGTTTGATCAATATTTTCGAAAAGGTAATTTACAAATACAATGAGGTTGGTGACAGTCGACCTTCGTTTAACGAAACCATGTTGAGTACGTAAAATGGAGCTATGTAGTACAGGGTAAATAGAGTTGTGCACAAGACGTTCGAAGACTTTAGACAAAATACATAGTAAAGAGATTGGCCGGTATTGCTCGACATCTTGTTTAGAACCTCCCTTGTGAACAGGGGTAATATGAGCTAACTTCCAGATATTTGGAAAAGTACCTTCGGTCAGGCATTTATTATAAATAATATATAGTGGTTTTGTAATATTTAGTGCGGTACGGGCCAAAAACAAAGCAGGTAAGCCGTCAGGGCCAGGCCCTTTAGATTTATCTAATTGGAGGAGTGCAGAGAGTATATTTGCTTCACTTAAGTTAATGTCGTTTATAATGTCACCTTCAACTTCAGCGATGGAGGGAGAGGGGGTCCATTGATTTAAATCTAGTGTAGAGGATTCAAAATTTTTGTGAAAATAGTCAGAGAACATGTTACATATAACAGACGGGTCATCAGATGAACGTGAGAGGTATGTCATGGTTGAAGGAACACCAGATTTCGCGTTACGGTTTGCTATATAAGACCAGAAAAAGTTTGAGTTTTTCTTAATACTGTCTTCAACCGTGTTCATATATTTTTTATAGCATATTCCGCATTGTATACTAAACCTTGTTCTATATGTTGAGAATGTTTCATAGTCACATAGATTTTTATAAGTTTTCCATTTAATCCAATACTTAGTTTTACTTTTATGAATGTGAATGAGTGCAGGCGAGAACCAAATTGGACACTGTGATGTCCTACCAGAAGAAAACGGCGTATGTTTGATGCTAATCCCATGTATGAGGTTATAGAAGTGATCTAACGCATTTTCTGCTGACAGGTGGTTGAGTTCGTGTTTCCAGTCTACTTGAGCAATATCTTTATTGATTAATTCATAGTTAGCTTTGTGATAATTTAGCCTTTTGACAGAGTTGCGTTTAAGAGTAGAAGTAGTATGTATGTAGGTGAGTATGCAAAAAGGTGGGTGAATGGGATCAACTGGAAGCGACATAGGATTCGGAGAATGTATATCACAGTCAGTATTTGAAATAAACAAGTCTAGTATTCTATTGTTACAGTTGAGATATTGGTTGAACTGCCGCCCCTGTATATGAGACATAAAGTTACGCAAAAGGTTATGTATATTAGGTCCGCCACTATCGCAGATCAGACCAGTTTGTGAAGTATCAAAGATCCATTTAGCCTTAGGAATATTATAGTCTCCAGCAATGAAGAATAAATCGATATTTTCATCAATAACTAGACTCTCTAAGTAACTAAAGTGTGCGTCGTAAACATCATCAGACGTATCAGGTGGGATATACACTGCACTTATAAGGTGGCGCAGACCACGGCCGTTAGATGAACTAGGGATGTGAATAAGTACGTGTTCGAGATAAGAGGTTTGGGCATGCATTGGGTTCACTAAAGTTGGGCGAAGTTTGCGTAGCACTGCAATAAGTACGCCCCCACCATCATGTTTATTTGTAGAACTATAGTCGCGGTCACACCTAAACACCACATATCTCGGATCGATAAATTCTCTATCGTGTATTGCTGGTATTAGCCAGGTTTCGGTGAAAATTATAACGTCATAATCATTAGAAATAATGTTTAGATAAATAGTGTTGAGTTTGGTGCGCGTACCTCTGCAGTTCTGGTAGTACACGGATATATTGCTAGCCATCATAACGGGGGAAAATAATAATTTTGTTATGAACATAGGGTATTATGAACTGGCTATTGCATTTTTTCACAGCAAGAGTGAAGCAACAGTTTAAATAATATTTGTGTGATTTATGCAGAGAGACTTTAAAGGAAGCAAAACATGTTAAAGTAATTATATATAAGGTTGAGATGGCACGTAACGTAACAAATGAGAAATAAAGAATCTTACAAAAAACGTAACTAAGATCATGCATTTTTATAATAGATAGGAAAAGCCGCACACTAAGGAATAAGTACATAGTGCAGGAAGGATTCAGAACCACTATGCAAGGCATACAATCTTTATGAGTGAGATTAAGATATCAGCTCGTTGCTTGATTTTATCCAGATCAGCTCTGTTGCGCACAGCGAAGGCGGGGGAAGTGTCCACCTCTCGAACAAGTATCGTGGAGTGCTTGACCCACACGTAGCGATATCCGTTTGCTTTGGTCCTTTCCCGGCATTCACGAAATAAAATCTTGTTTTGGAGGGTGAGGTGCTCATTCATAAAAATCTTCTTCGACGCTCCGGCAATGCCTATCTTGTCCGAGGATATGCCCTTACACCTTCGGAAAGCACTCAATATATTATCACGTAGTGTACGTGAGATGAGTTTACATATAATATTTTTTGGGTTGGTGCTTCCCTGGTGAGCATGTGGAACTCGGTGTACCGAGATAATATCGGCCTGTGAGACAGTGCATTTAATAGAAGTGCATATATTTTCTAGAATTGTCAATAAATTTTCACCCCGCTTTTCAGGAACATTACATATCTCCAAATTGTTTTGTCGGGCTTGTTGCTCAAGAGAATCAATTTTAGCCTCCAAGGCCAACACTGCAGAATTTGGTGACTTAGAACTATCCTCGAGAGCCCGAGTACGTGTCTGTAGGCGCTCCAGCTGATCGGATGTAAAGACTGCTAGTCTGAAGCTCCGAGATGGTTTGCGTGAGAGTTCCGCAATCTTTTTCCAAGACGCTTACTCTTTCAGTAGTTATCACGTTCAGCGAGTGTATGGTCTCAATATCGGTTTTTATTTGTTTATAATTAGCACTAAGGCAATCAAGATCAGTGCGAATCGTGCTTATACTGGAGCTTATATCGGATAATTGTTTATTCATATCACCTCGCAAGTCACTGATCAAGTTGTTCAGGCCCGAACCCATTGATTTAATTGAATCCAAGATATCACAATCTGGTTTCTTGCGTTTAAAATCCCTTTTAGACTCAGAACCGGAGGTAGTATCTGTAGTAGGTGTTTTAGTGGGTGAATGATGCATCATTATTTTGTACAGCAAACGAAAACAATAAGTGGGTAACAGCCGATAAGTTGTGTTGAATTTGTGGCACCAGTTCTTCGCGGCCGCGAGAAGAAAGTCGTAAGCGCCGTGCCAAACGTCAACCAAACGTGTCGCTTACGCGTTACGCAAAGTTGTTGACACACCTTATGAGTTTTTATAAAATGCACTTGAAATATTGCCAATTATTCACTGAGTTTAGTCAATATTGTACGAAATAAACGATGATAGTCAATGTATTTCACAGTGTTATGATAAACAGTTCATTAATAAACCAAGTTTCAAACTTTAACTAGCGTAATACCACTTAAACTTCACTTTTTGTCACAGAGATGTTTGTAAGCGCGTGCGGTCAAGTTGACGTCGACGGTATATAGTTTGTAAGAGTTTTGACTGTACCTACCAATGATCCATTTGTGTACATATCTGTATTAAAAACTATAAGTACTTATGTTTTTTCTCCAGGTGCCTGAGGCTCTGAAGCAATGGATGCCGGAACAGTACCAAGATCTGATTCCGTTCGTGAAGCCAGCGCCGATAGACCTGGAGGCCGCCGCCGCAGCCGCCAAGAAAGGCAAAAAGGACAAGAAGTAAAATCAGAAATCACGCATTCCCGCGCAACAGAGCATTTTATTTATTTACGCTAAGCTGAGCTTACATTTTTAATAAACGTGTGCACGGTTTGATGTAGTTTTATTAAGTATCTTGCATAAAGTTAAGTGCCACTTTTCAATAGCAATAAGATAGCAAAGTTGGACCTCTATTACAAGGAAGGGCGAATAGGTAGAATGAAACATCGTTTTAATATAATTTCCTTTATTGTGACAATATTAGTCAGCCGACATATTACCAAGATATTACAATGAAAAACGTATTTACATTCGTCAGGATAAAATTATACAACCCACATGTAGAAGGAAAACAATTCATAAAAAAATACTTAACCAAAATCGATTAGATCATTACAGGAGATTTTTAATTGGGTGTAAAGCCACGATAACAGTTTCTTTGATTCATGACTCAGTCTGAATAGTTTTCCTCCTATTCCAAGCAGGGCACAACAGG
This sequence comes from Xanthorhoe designata, assembly GCA_963582015.1. Classification (NCBI taxonomy): domain Eukaryota; kingdom Metazoa; phylum Arthropoda; class Insecta; order Lepidoptera; family Geometridae; genus Xanthorhoe; species Xanthorhoe designata. The sequence goes on from OY757049.1 coordinate 2,749,943, forward strand.
ACTATTCTTGTAACCCTTGTTACTATAATTTGCTGCAGTGAATTTACATACTTAACGCATGTAAATATCAGAAAATGCTGTCTATTGTAAGTAAATATTCCTAACAGTAGTTTGCTGCACTGCCTGTTATCTATACCTACAGTGTAGTGGAGTCATAACATAATATATTATTTTTTATCTACATATTATAGTTAGGTTCACATGCCTCACATATATATAAAAGTACAAAAGCAAGGAACGGGCAGATCCACCATCCTAGACAGACATCAAAACCACTGCAAATCATGTTACATTGACTTATTATGTAGCTTATCAGATAACTTTAACATTTGATTTTCACTGATCAGTAAGTGCAAATAATGAATAACTGGTAACAACTTAAAAAATTCAGTAAAATAAATTTAAAATTGACTTTAATTTAATTACCAATAGAGTTACAAGGCCACAAGTGCCCTTAGCTTCTTTTTAACTCCTTAACTATACCAAATACTCCTATTCAGTATACTCATTTAGCTAGATGGTCAAAATAAAGGGCTTTATTTATGTGGGTGTGGATCAACACCACATTAGACCTATCAAAGAACAAAAAACTTGCATTGCAACATCTCTACTAAATATGGCTAACAACTCATTAGTGTCAATTCAAATGTCGCCAAAACTAAACTAAACTAGGTACTTTGTCAGCACTAAAAATGTTGCCATCCCTCTCAGAACGATTGAAATAAAAAGGATGGCATCAATTTTAGTGCTGTCAAATTAGTTTAGTTTAGATTTTGCGACATATAAATTGACACCATTTGCTGACTATAATTTTAAATAATGCTAGACTAAAATAGAGGATACAGATTTATATGATTCTTAAAACTACACTCTGGATACTCCAGATAAATTTTAAAAAAGCTAACAATTTACAAATTCAACCAGCTCCAACACAATATTCAACTTTACATCTAGTGCATATGGTACAAAATTGGTATAGCATCATGGGTCAATATTAATGCACAACCTGTAGTGCAATTTATTCTTACAATCACAACTATCATATTTTTTACCTTATTGTCTGGTAGACAATGTCTACAATCTAGCTGTTAGTAACTGAATGATCTGTTAGCAAGATGTGCTAATTGCATTTCAAACTTGGTTCAGGATCATATAAATTTGAAGCTCCCAGCCACCAATATAATATTACAAAGTACTCTGTGGCTGAGGAGATACTGCTATTCTTACTAAACCAGATAGCTAAAATATCTGTAAGTCTAATGCTAACCCTTTTTGTTGACGTAATAGTGACAAGGACAGGACAGCTTAGTCTTGATGACACTTATTATTACAGTGCCTATGCCTAATGTACCTACTTGTGTAAACATGATAAATGCAGATAACAGGTCTCCTAACTAGTGCATATTTGCAAAGACAAGGGTTTAATAAGCTAAATGAGAGTGAAAAAAACAACAAAATATTAACTTACTATGTTTAAAATGTTAAATAAATGATTACTATGCTTTTCCCAGTTTACCAATTTTGTTTAACCATGCACTGTTTTATTTTAGTTCCATGAATTTGTCCCATTAAATAACAGCTAAAATTAAACTACAAAATCTGTTTGACATTGTATAGCAAAAGCAATACTGGCAAATGATAATTGGATTGGAATACATAATCAATTTTAATGCACAAAACCGAACTCTTTTTTCCAAAGAAGATGGCATAGCTAGCATATTACACTAAATCATCCTGTAATCAAGCATAAAATAAGATTTAATAAAAAAGTTGATACACAACATAGTCTCCAGCGCTTCATCCATGTACGTAACTAAGATTTAATAACTGGTTATGAATCAGTGAAAAAAATTTACTGTTCTGTAACCAGTTGACGAAGTGATCTCCAATAGATACAATGTTCACAAGTCAGCATTCAAAAATGACAGAGTATTCTTATACAATTTTTTTGTGATTTTTGTATTAGCAAGCGAGTTGGGCCTTCTGCCTACATTTGTGCATCAGAGCCCTCAGCGTGAACTGACGCCGCGCCAATGAGCGTACTTGCTTCAAAAATGTGTCCAGATCAATAACTTCCTTACGCAAGGCCTCTCCCATGTAGTACATAGCATCTTCCAAGGTCGCTTCCTCTGCAAAAGCATTGAGAAGTTGAGAGTACAATGGAGCTGTCGTCACCACAGCTTCATCAACATCTACTCCTTCCTGTTCTGCCAGTTTTTCCACTGCAGCCTCCAATTCTTTCTCCTTCTCTTGCAGTAAAGCCACATTTTTATCCAGTTCTGCTCTTTCTCTTTGCAATCTGGATAGAATATCTTCCAGTCTGCCCTTGCCCTCACGAAGCTCTTGCTGGGTTCGGCGTAATGTCTCCAGCTCTGCATTGGACTGTTGAGCCTGCTCTTTGAGACGTCTCCTCAACTTATCTTCCACGGCAGATAGCAAGGATGCTTTGATGTGCTCTTCTGTTATAGTGCCACCTGCCAAGTCTGGAGTAGGAGTGTATCCGGCCACTGGGGGATATGGGGTTGCTGATGATGTTGGTGGTGGGATAAATGGCATGCCACCATTTGTGCTAGCTGCTCCTGGGTAAGGAGCTCCGTAACTGGGGTAGGGTAAATTGGAGGCTGTAGGGTAGGGTGTAGGTCCAGGGTAGCCTTGCTGGGGTGCCACTTGAGGAAAGGGATAACCTGCTGGCTGCGGCATGAAGGAGTTCGCAGGGTATGGCGCTCTTGTGTCGTTCCTTGGCTTAGAATACACAGGAGGCAGCTCACCAAACGCCACTATCATACACTGAACTAGGTTTTGCAATGTAGAGCTATTAGGAGCCCATTCATGAAGATACGGCAGGTACACTTTACCATTGTTGTCCACGTACTTGGAAATTTTAATAGACATGTCTTTTGTCGGTTTTACGAATGCTAATGGGGCGTTTTGGGGATGTGTGTCCATCAGCCAAATACTGACGGGAATGTTGTAAAAAGCGCCTTTGTAGTTGACTGGTACCGTACCTTCCAGATTGAGTAGTTCTTTCCTGCTTCCCGAGTTGAAGACAAAGCCCTCAAGACGATAGGTCAGGCTGTTGTAGCATTGTATCAAGCATAATACCTCCCGACAGGTAAAATCACGATGCTTATACTTAGATAAATATTGTTTTAGCACCACTTCGTCGTTAGCCATGGCGATAGAGTTTGTTTTAGAGCAATAATCAAGTTTATGATAATTTCTTTACAAAAATCCGTGAAAACCCTCAGGAAATCCACTAATCAAAATAAATCTGACAGTGACAGCAACATCATCACGACACGACCACCCACAGATTAAGTATGTATGACAACATTGACAACCATTGTATCTTTCCCACTGACGTGTTACCCCTTTTTATCGTTTATATCTTTGATCCATCCTAATAGTCTGTGCTTTGATCTTTCCTTCTTCTGAGATGACAACGTAAAACGTAACGTAGTGATCAGTCTGGCGAATGTACTATTCAAACAGACGATATATGAAACGCCCCGGAGTTTTAATGGCTGCTACAACCACAGAACATAATATACTCTGACGAGGCTACAACCCGTTCGAATAACGAAGAGCACTGACAACTCTGTAGAGCTATATACGGGGTACCGGGGCCCATCCCGTGTTTAAAATTCTATCGGGGCGTCTCGTCTGGTCGAAGCGACGCGTGATCCAAGGGCTGGCACTTATTTGGCTTAAAAGATCAGCATTGCCATCCAGCGCGGCAATGCTGCCAGTGTCTTGGGCACGCTTCCGTCTGGCAGTGGTTTAGATCAGTTGAGTTGAGCTACCTATAGATCGTTTATAACGATCCTTAGGTAGCTCAACTGGTTCTAATTGTATTTTGTACAGTTATGTAAATATGTAGTAGGTAGTTTAAAATTGTTACCGAAGTTGGCTATGCTCATATCTCGAACTTGCTTTCATAAGTTGCCCAAAAATCTATTTCTTTAACTACCATCCCCAAAGAGAATAAAATCACTACGTTTCCCATACCCTTCTCACTTCGAGATTTCCTGGGAAAAGCTATTACCTACTATGTTTTGTTCTTGATATCAGCCCCCTGCCCCCTGATTGTGTAACTTGTTTCACATTGTATCCAAGTTGTATCAAAGCAAAAATCACAGTAAATCGCGAAAATAACTGTCAGATTTAACGCTGATTAAGTAAATTTGTAAGTAACTTACTTAATTACTGTCTTATTTGACAGTTGTTTTTGCGATTTACTGTGATTTTTGCTTTGATACAACTTGGATACAATGTGAAACAAGTTACACAATCAGGGGCAGCTCTCTCTGCTCTCTTCAAGTCAAAATATCTATGGAAAAACTCTCTTTACATGCGTGCAGGAAAATTCTCTCTTAGCAAATTGAGTCGATTTATAAATTTAAATGTTTTACATCGACGTGTTACAGTTATATTCATCATAATCATCATCATCATCATCAGCCCTTCTCATCCCACAGCTGGGCATAGGCCTCTCTTCGCTTCCGCCATTCGACCCTGTCACAGACACAGAACACTATTACAGACATGGATGTACTAAAGACCATTATGATGCTAACGCACAGTGCTAACGCATGACCCTGTCTTACGCCATGCGCCAATCAAACCCATTTCCGACCGACCTGCAGTTTTAACTATGTCGTCGACCCATCTTGCCGGCGCGGACGACAGTTATTCGTAGTTCTAATATGTATTGTCTAAAATCTAAATCAAAGACAATAAAATCATCAGTCTAAATTGTGTTGAGTTGGGTTTCCCATTAAAAAAACTGTCTGTGTTACGCGTCTTCCATCATTAACATCATTGACAATAATTATAGAAATAATAATAGTAATATAAAATAATATAATATCTTTCCTTCTTCTGAGTCTTCCATTTAATTTTCGCACTGTCAAACGTCATTGTCAATGTCACTATGACATTTTTGATATGTAACAAGAGCACTTAAAAAATCGTTCTTTTTCAGTGAACTGTACGCGTTGTACGACGGTTCGCGTTTTTATCCAAGTTAATCCTCTTGGATATTAATTTATTTTGCAATATTATATTGTGAAAACCTAGCAAAATGCCGCCTAAGTTCGATCCTAACGAAATTAAAGTCGGTAAGAAACTTACTAAGTGAACAAGAAGAATTGAATTCACCGGTGACAATATCCTTCATGACACCTGTATTTTACAGTTAACTTGAGATGCATTGGTGGAGAGGTCGGAGCCACATCATCCTTGGCCCCTAAAATTGGTCCCCTCGGTCTGGTAAGCATAAAATTACAGTACTGAGTTCATAACCTAAAATTTAACATGGCAGTCGCACACAATAGTTATTTACTGGTGGAACCAGAGATATTTCTGGTACCAGCTGGTTATGAATTTTTAAACTGAGTCAGTCCGATGTACAAAAAACATTCTGAACCTATTTTTTGTTTGGAAGGACTGGTAGGTAAACAAAGTACTCTGGCTGGCTCGACCATGATGATTGAATGATCTTGGGGGGTGGCTCCCTACCAGGCGCGTCCTTCCGGGTGGCGGATGGAAGGAACCCGTGACTCAGGATCCGTTTCCCTGTCGCGGCTACTCCGAATGCCCAATAAGGAGTCGCGGACCAGGCCATGTGACTGCCATGCTTTTCCTAGGTTATGCTGTGTGTAAGTTATACTATAGAGATAATCCTAATGTTCTTAGTTGTAAAATTAAAGTAAATCATATCTTTGATTATGTATAATGATTTGTATCTACCTCCTTCATTGTCATTTCTGCCCATTTCCACCCACTTTTGTGTAGGGCACTGGCACAGATTAGAAAGGCATTATCTCGATTCAGGATTTTATTAAAATTAAAAACTTTATTAGCAAACAATGTTCTTCTCAATACTCATTGAATAGTGTGAGCAAGTAATTATTTAGTATTTTATTTATAAACAATTAATCATATTCATGTTTCAAGCACTGGTGATGACATAAAGATGGACTGGTCAATGAACAGCTGCAGGATACTCCGAAATGACATCTTGTTTGTTCATGGTTCTACAGTAGACACCAACACCAGCAATATATTATTGTTTTTCATGTTAAATTTGATGTAAAATCCACTTTGTAGTACTGAGTGCAATACACTTTCTTTGTGATATGCAGCATTAATAAAACAGTAATATAAGTTTTACTAAAATTATTTTGTGCAACAGTCCCCGAAAAAGGTGGGAGATGACATCGCCAAGGCTACTTCAGATTGGAAGGGTCTGAAGATTACGGTCCAGCTGATTGTACAGAACAGACAGGCCCAGATTTCTGTGGTGCCTTCTGCGGCTGCCCTTATCATCAGAGCCCTGAAGGAACCCCCACGAGACAGGAAGAAGCAGAAGAACAGTATGTATTCACTATCACATCTTTATTTACTTACATCTCTACTAAAATTTCTAAAATAAGTAAAAATAGTTTCAGTCAGATCACTAACTGTAACAGTGTTTGCTAACATTAGCTATTTGAATTGTTGTACATTATTTTCTTTTGGATCAAAATATAAAGTTCAAAAGCCAATGCTTTCCTGAACTTGATATTTTGATCCAGAGATATTTTGAAGAGGAGTACCTTTTAGAGCTTACAAAACAATTTTCGTAAGCTCTAAAAAGTACTCCTCTTAATAGTATCCTTTCTTTCTTTCTTTCTTTCTTTCTTTCTTTCTTTCAGATCAGTCTTGCAATAAACAGAAATTGTGTTCTAGGACAAATATATCAAAACCACAAAGGATTTCATAGTTTTTGTAATTTATGTTAATTGTTACTTTCTCTTCATTCCAGTCAAACACAACGGCAACATCACATTAGAAGATGTCATCTCCATTGCCAAGACAATGAAGCCCAGATCCATGGCCCGTGAACTCTCCGGCACTGTCAAGGAGATCCTTGGAACCGCACAGTCTGTTGGCTGCACCATTGACGGCAGGGCACCTCATGATCTAATTGATGAAATCAACGCTGGGTCACTGACCATTGATGAATAAATAACTATTTATACTTAGTTCTATCTTTTATTTTGGCGAACATCATGAAAGTAAAGTAATTGTAATATTTGGATATAGTTAGCTTTTTTATATTCCTTCTGACTTTCTATGCTTGATAGTGTACTGACACTGAGAATGAAGAAAATCTTTTGTACTTCTTATATTCAGGTTCATTTGTAAATAAGATCTTGCTGCATAAACTTTCTGAATCAAAGATGCATTACAAAACTTGTAGGTAGAAAAAGCCAAACGAAGTAGCGCTACTTCGTTCATGGTACGAGGGTACCTAGATCAAGTAGTTTGAAGGTAACAATTCGCAATACAAAAATAAATCTCGGTTACCCCCTACCATACAACGTAGTGGTTGTATGGTAGGGGGTAACCGAGATTTATTTTTTTGCCTGATAAGATTGGTGAAGATTATTCATTGTGTGGCAGCCCTTGTTGATTTGACTGGACTGTAGTTCAGCTATTCGACAACAGATGGCGTGTAACGGTTACCCATGAACGAATTAGCCACTCTACCAACTCTTGGTAGAAAACGTACGGCTATTTTTATAATTTAATCTGTGGTATGGTAGAATTGTGTTTCGTGGTAGTTGGAAGCACCGTTCCCTCCAATCCAAGCAGAAATGTCAAAATGGCGTCAACGCAGGACGCTTGGTATATTTCTTTACTTGGTTTAGCAGAACATTTCCGCACATCGAATCCTCCTGACATAAAAAGTTGTATCCAGTGTTTACAAGCGGTGTTTAATTTCAAACCTCCACAAAGGGTCGAGGCTCGGACACATTTGCAACTTGGAAATATACTCTTGACACACACCAAAAACATCGACTTGGCGAGAACGCATTTGGAACAGAGTGTAAGTTTTTTACTGTTATTTGCCCAGGTTGATATGGAGAGCACGAATTAGTCTTTCGGAATTCAGTGTGACCAACGCCAGGCTGGAGTTTTGTAGTTTTATGTTGGGAATGCTGAAGAAAACTTTCATAAAGTATGTAAACAATGGTGATCAAGTGGGTCAAACGGCTAATAAACAGTGTTATGGTTGCAGTGGTGCCTCTCACAGACTATCAACGGCTTCGATGACGTGAAGTTTGAGGCTGCCAGCGTCCTAGCAGACTTATTTGAGCAGCAAGGACAGCCCCAACACGCGAAACCCATACTAAGGAAAGCAATAGAACTGTCACAACACTGTGTTTGTTGGCATTGTAGACTAATATTCCAATTAGCAGTGAGTATAACTAATTACTAGTGAACCTTTTTTAACTCATGTTATTTCAAAGTAAATTTTAGAAGAAAACTGCCAAATTAATGATTTTGTAGTTGTTATCTTATCCCTTATTATTTATTTATTATTGTTATGATTATATTAGTGTTAAATTACAGTTAATTAATAACTAATTAAAAATAGCCTGCATTCACTGACTGTGGTATACTTGAAATATAATATATGCTAAATTACTTGCTAACTTTCTTGCTAACTTATTATAACTTACTAGCTAAACTTAATTAATTGGTTGGTTCATCAACACCTATATCAGGTGTCCTTCAGCAAAGGTCTCTTCCAGATTCTGTCATTTTGTACAGTCTAAGCATGGTCTGCGCCAGCCCTTGGGTAGATCATCCTCCCATCTCTACCTGCTGCACTTTGTTACATTTGCCATCCCTTGGGTACCAAACTGTACAATCAGATGTCCACTTATTCTTATGGCAGTATGAGAAGTGTAATGTTTTTGTTTATTAATTATTTATCATTTTTAAACCACCTTGCATTTAGCAATTTTTAGCGGTTTTTCACAAGTGAAATTAACTGAAGTGAATATGCTTGAATTGCCTTTTATTTTTAGCAAATCCATGCAACAGAACGGGAATATGAGGTGGCATGTAGTTTACTTGCTGTGGGGATGGACTATTGCCAAATCTCAAAATCGTCATACACACAAGTACTGTTCTTACTCAGTAGGGTAATGGTAAGTTAACATTTTAACAATCTGTAAGCAAATAAAGAAACTCTTAAGTTTTAAGTTTATATTTATTGCTAGTTAGAAGGCAGTCATCATCAATGAAGCCCTTTTACACTATAGATAGTGTGAATGTCTAAGAATATTTATATTTATATATATTCTATCTAGCTAGCATATTTCAGCACTACAATAAAGGTTAACTGAAGAACCATAATTCATTCTGTGCTTTGGAGAGCAATTTAAATTATCGGTCCCTGATTTTACGCAAAATCTACTTGATTTTTTACGATTAGCGTCGCAGTGGTCGGAAATATCACTATCTCTGTTACACTTGCTGTCGATGCGTCCTGTTTAACTCCTTCGTAGCGACTGTTCATAATGCGCGATCGCCCGTTGATCCTAAGTTCGGCTTGGTCATGTTGCGCTTCTGTACTTTTACTTCAGTAACCAAGTTTAACCATAAATAATAATTTGGTTTCAGTTATTGTTAATAGACAAAAAGATCACAGAAGTGATGCCACTGCTGAACCAGGCGGGGCATCTAGTAGACGCGTGGGTCGGCAGCCCGCATCAGAAGGAGTACCTTAAAGTTTATTTCCTTGTGCTACAGGTAATTTATTCACTTTTACGATCTGTAAACTTAATAAAGAATTTATGGGACACTTTATCGCGTAATTATCAAGAGCTAACGGTGTATCCACACCACGGTTATTTTTTGTTAAGCAACACGGTAATATTCAATAACAATCTATAACTTTTGTGGCTACTTGTTACTATGTGTTGAATGTCTATTACTAGCTGCGCCCCGCGGTGAATAGTTCTCGAGGAAATACAGAGATCAAAAGTAGCCTATTCTTTAATCCAATTCTGGTACCAAATTTAATTCAAATCCGTCCAGCCGTTTGAGCGTGAAAGACTAACAAACACACTTACACACACAAACTTTCATAATATTAGTGTGATAGTGTGATATACTATAACTCTTATGTCTCAAATAATAAGACATTTTATCCTATTACATCATCCAATGAAATGCAATCAAGTTTTAAATTCATCTTCATTAAATTTAGTCAATTAAAATGCTCCTAGTTAACCAATCAACTTCTCTCGAAGACACCACAGTGTCGCCACAGTTACCTACTGTACAACTATCGTCCTAACAATGGGAGTGCAATGAGGTCGTGAATAAAACAAGGTTATTAATGCACGCAACAAAATAAGCGCTATTTGCTCCAAGAAAGATAGAAAAATCTTATATTTTGGTAGGACCTCAAGGATTACTTCAATTTCGTATTACATTAGAATCTAATGCCTGTTCCAACGCGACTCCCTACACCAGGGAAAGAATCGGACAAGAAAATGGTGGTGTGGGCCTAGCTTTTTCATTTTAAAAGCGATCCCTTAGATGGTGTAGGTAATTCGTAATCATTCATGGTGTTTTCCATAGGCATGTGTAATTTGTGAGTTGTAGATCTTAACAATCTAAATAGTCAAGCTTCAGTGGGAAGCCAATCAAACAAAGTAAGGCGAAAATCTAGTTTCTATCGCAGTTCTCCGCTTAGATTTCCAAGATAATGTTAAAAAATAATGTTATCTTTCTCATCACCAGGTATGCCACTACCTAATGGCAGGTCAGGTGAAGAGCGTGAAGCCTTGTCTAAAGCAACTGCAGCAGAGTATACAGACCATCATGGCGCCCACGTGGCCGGACGATGACGGTAAGATTTAGAATATCATTTATTTTATTCCGCACGCAAGAAAACGCAACTGGTTTTTATAAATTTTGTTGGTTTCATTAAAAAAATCAATCGGTACAGAGGTGGGTTGTGTGTGGCACTTATAACTGTCGTCGGACACAAACTTAGGGAGGCCTATACCTAGCAGTGGGTAAAATCGGGCTGATCAAGATAATGGTACAAAATGTTCTTGAACTTTACTCAGTCCTAAATACACGTTTCCCTTACAGCGGTATGCGGTAACGTGTCCAGTGGCGAGTCATTTGTATGGCTGAACCGCCAGCAACTTTACGTACTGGTGTATCTAGTGACCGTGATGCACTCGGCCCAGGCCGGGTACATGGACAAGGCGCACAAGTATACTGAGAAGGCGCTCGCGCAGATCGATAAACTTACCGGTAAGTTTAGTTGAGATACATGATGCATCTGAGAGGTAGACAATATTAGGTTTGCATGAAATAACGAGAGTTAATACACCAGAAACAAGGAAATAGTATACTTAGTTAGTTGTTTTTGAAGTATGAATCAATGATTTTCTTCGGGGCCTCGCTGAGTAGTCTGGCCCCACGACACAGCAATTATACATCATATCATCGCATAATGCGCGACAAACAAGTTATGTTATCCGGTGAAGTTTAGCTCTGTCTTGCTCATTGGCCTAAGAATTGCGTATCGCACATCCTTGTCACACGCACCTATTTGCTTTGAAGTAGTGTAGTGACGTGAATATTATATTCTAGCGAACGGTGTGGACGAGAAGGGCGTGGCGACGCCGCTGTCGTACGGCGGCAAGTGCGGGCGCAGCGGGCTCGGGCTGGCCTGGCGCCTGCGCATGGCGCTCGTGGAGCACGCCGCGCTGTGCCGCCTCGTGGCCGGCGGCAAGGCGCATGCGCTGCACGAGATCGCACGCGCCGCGCATCTACTGCACTCCGCGCCCTCGCGTGAGTCTATACATACATACATACAGAGACATTACCATGACTTTTGAATAGATTACTTCGTACATTATCTGTCATATAACTTACACACTAAACACAGTTTACCGAGGTCATGAACTGTGCCGAAATATCGGGTTATGGTAATAATTATCCCTTCATCATTTATTATAAGTTATATTTTTATTTTATTTTTATTTTTATTTTAACAATTTTAAGAAAACTTACAGCTATGCATAACTATTGACAAGATATACAATATAACATGGGTAAAAACATCATGCTAATACTGAGAAGGCTAATTAAAAGTTTCCACATATAGACAATATAAAGTAGGTAGTTAACATTAAAAGGTCAGTAGATGACAAACACCACCTACGCGTAGTTGTGAGAAGAAAAAAGTAATATACAAAAAAAAAACAACCTAATACTCAAAACATTCGAAAAGATAAATATTAACAGTGTATATTGTCTGTAGCCCAGACGGCGGCGGCGCACACGCCGCAGCTGCACTGCCTGCTCGGCCTGTACGCCATGTCCATGAACTGCATGGAACAGGCAGAGTCACAATTCCTAGCTTCCATACACGTGAGTTACTATAATATATCACTGCGAAGCATTGAGGTACTATACTAGATTATATAGATTGTACCTCAATGCTTTCGAAGCGTTACTTGTTTAGCCATCTTTATAGATCGTTTTAAAAATGAATAAATATCCTTGGACATTCCACACAGCTTCATCTAGTCCCAAGCTAAGCAACTTGATGCTTGTCTTATGGTAACCAGATGACTGATAATGATAAACTATTTATTTGAATTTTTTACTCTAGTTTCCTATTAGATGTTACTTACGCAAATATGTCTTACGCAAATATGTCTTATTCCAGTTTTGTATAACTTATATTTTACATAGAAAACCCCCAGACTCGAGTCAAATATTTGCAGATCATATAAACATTTGTTCCGCAGCGGGGATCGAACCCGCAACCTCTGCGTCTCAGGCGGGCTCTCACCCACTGCGCCACAGAGGTTGTCTGGTGAGTGTATAACTAATAAGTGAGGGTAGTTGTGAAAACTACTAGCGCAACTACCAATGTCCACTGCTCTATCTATTACACAACAATATAATAACAATATGATTTAATAAAATCTCTGCCGATTTAGGCTACATAAGGATAATACATTTCCTTGTAGTCCACCTGGACTTCAAGGAAATGTATTGTCCCAGTAATTCGAGAATCGGACTACAAGAACTTAGAGATCGATCAATTGAACCAACGGGAATAAAAAAAATCGTGGTCCGATCGATTGGACAAGCCGGTCGGAACCCGAGGCCTAAGGGGACATTTTCAAGTTGTTTATTATGATTTTGTTTGCAGATGTCACAAGAGAGAGATTTGTGGATGTTCGCGAAACTGAACCTTGCGATCGTGTACCTACGAGGCCGAAGGGACAGCGAACTGGCGACACTCATGGAACAGGTATCATCCTACTTCCCTACTATTATTATAAGTGCGAAAGTTTGTGAGGAGGCACTGATGGGTCGCTACCGTGTAAAGCCAAAACACTGAAATGAAATGAAATGAAATGAAATTTATTAAAACAACAGACATTACAGTTACAAGATATTCCATGTACCTAAGGTTACAAAGAAAATATAAAATTGTATGATAAATTCCTGGTTGGAAAACATTGATACCCAAACTAGGATTCCCTGTGTTATGGCATACCAATGCCCTCCGCCATACAACAATGGATTACAGTAGGTAAAGCTGTGTGTTAAGTTACAGTGTTTTGCCTAACAGGGCTCAATCGTTTTGTTTTGATCTGTTCTATGTATCTGTAAATAATTTATTTTTCTGTCTACTACCTACACTGAGAAAATACAATTTAGAAAACACTGTATTCACGAAATCTATAGGGATTCAAATTCCAAAACACTGCATTTTCTCAAAACGCGTTTTTTCAACATACAGTGTTTTGGCTTTACACGGTAGCGTTGTTGCTCTAAAAAAACCTGTTTAAGAGTGGTTTTCGGGCGTCGTCCGGAACTTTTACGCGCGTGACAGTAACATAATTATTCTAATGGATAACTGTGATTTGATGAATGAAATGGAAAGTTTATGCCGGCACCACACATGGGCTTCAACTTGGGGCCAACATTAAAATGGCCAATGGCAATGCTCCGTTTACGGTTATTATTATTAGACACAAACGGAGCATTGCCATTGGCCATTTTAATGTTGGCCCCAAGTTAAAGCCAATGTGTGGTGCCGGCATAAGGCATATAATATCGGGTGGCACAAAACGTTTGTTCGAGCTGAACTGCACTTTGTTTCGTCGTAGTAAGTCGCTATTTAATTGAATGTCTTCGAGAAGTCAGGCTTCTGTACATGTTCTTATATTTTGATCACCCATCATTATTGCTGACTATAGCTTGTTTTACTTCAGGTGCGGCCGGAAGCGTTGCCTACCTACGCGCATGGTCTACGAGCCGCCTCTTACTACGTGTTAGGGCTACAAGCGTTCTTCCAAGCGCGGTATAACGAGGCCAAGTAAGTATTTACAATAGAGACACAATAGACTACAACAGAGATAATCTCGACTTTCCAGATAGCTATTGAAAATAGGTGGCTTGTAACCTATCAAGTATGGAATGCTAAGCTATGTAAAATATGGGCATGGACCAAATATGTATTTAGACATACCTCCGACTACCTCCTGAGACGAGCTTTACAGAATCAAAAAGTTAGGCTTTACAGTGTCATGATCACGAGGCAACCTTTGCCCACAGTCCACACTTCAGGGCACTGTAGTGTTTGGGACTATGTTGAGATGGAATAGGCTCGAAAAGAATCTTTAAATGCCTAACTTGAAGATCTCAGAGCAACCACGATAATTCAGTCTCAATTTCATTTGCACTAATAAATTGTTCACTTGTTTTATTATCCAGACGGTATCTCCGCGAGACTCTAAAGATGGCGAACGCGGAAGACCTGAACCGGCTGACGTCGTGTTCCCTCGTGCTGCTGGGTCACATCTTCCTCTCCATCAACAACTCGCGGGAGTCCATGAACATGGTGACCCCGGCCATGCAGCTGGCCAGCAAGATACCTGACGTACACGTGCAGCTGTGGGCCTCCGCTATACTCAAAGGTATTGCATTCATTCATTGAGTTACTATACTAAAGAGTCGCAATCTATAGCTGACAACACTCAAAAAATGTCCAAGCAAATTTAATGTTCTACAATGACATTTGACATGAATGTAGACATTGTCGTTTGTTTTAATGTTCAATGTCGCTTGTACGCAAAAAAGTAAAACTCTGCGCACTACGTAGCGTGCTTAATAAACTTTCGGATTTATATTAGTAGGATTGGTGAGATAAAACTCGTCATGTTGAGACTTGGTGCAAGCTTATTTTTACAGAAATTACTAAACGCTGGAATATGATAAAATTTAGCAAAGAGTTAGTATATTTGGCTACTCACTGAAACATACAAAATTATTGCTAAGCGACCATCTAAACCCCGCAGAACAATCACTCCTAAATTCAATTTTCAGACTTATACCGGCTAGCGGGCGACAGCGAGCGCGAGAACGAAGCGTATCAGATGCACTGCAACTTCTCGCAAGCGCTGCTCAAGGATCACTTCGCCGCCTCGCAGATGCCGCAGCACGCGCTCGTGCACTGGACCAGCGGCCCGCCCCCCGCGCTCCCGCCGCCGCCCCCGCATCCCACCTAGTCTACACGGCACGGGAGAGGCCAGAAGGAGGCCACTAACTGATAGGACTTAATCGGAAAGTGCCACTCGCCAGAATTATAAGCCGCAAGACGATATGCGTACCAGAATAGGCCCACGTACCGTAATGATAGGCCGAAAGCCGGAATGATAGTGCCACTCGCTAAAATAAAAAGCCGCAAGACGGGATATGCCACATTCCAAATGAGCTGCATGCGAATGATATACGGAATACCAGAATAGGCCAGTTGAAATGCTAGACTCCACGCCGGAATTATATGACGTAAGGTATAAAGCAAGAATGATAGGCCACTTGTTGGAATATACCACACGTCAGTGAAGACCATAAGCTATTATAGAAGTGCAACATGGCAGAATGATAGGCAAGTAGGAATACGCTAAACTCACAGCCAGAAAATGGTGCATTATATCTGAATATTGGCAAAAATACTTTCTTGAACATTACATTAGAAACTAAAATTATTGTTGTCATAATTACTTCACACATTTCAAATAATTTGTTCAATGTCTTTTGAATCTCTCTTGATTCACTTAAACTCAAGTAAAACACTTGGCCTAGTACATTTCTCGATTGGCGTCCAACGAAACACGGCTTCATATGGCGAAAGTGGCAACTACAGTTGGTGGTGAAAAACATTGACAGTGAACAGTGAGTGACATGAACAGTGATATGAGTGCGAGCGCGTTTGGTGCCCCCAGAGTATGTTTCAATATAACTTTAAATATGTATTTTTTCAATACTTTAATGTTGGTGAACTTCCTTCATACCTACATAAATAATGACTTTATTTCGGCCAGCACTGAACCAAAAACATAAGCCACGTACTTTTTACTGTAAGTAGTCGCTAAACAGGAATGGTTTGGTATGAGCAGCACTATAAATACAAAACAAAGACTGCTTGGATGATTTGAAGAAATGGTACAAGTACCATTCTATGATAAATAATTTAACTTCAAAGCTGCATCACATCTTTTTGTGTTTTTTGAAATGATGTTTTGGTTTTGTATTGTAATGCTGGCACTATTACACACATTATACGACGGGGATCGATCTTGGACGGTTTTTAGACACAAACGGTGCATTGCCATTGGCCATTCTATTCGTAGCCAATGTTGGAATTGGAACCAAGTTGAAAGCAATGTGTGGTGCCCGCATAAGCCAATACAAATCAAATTATTATTATGACCAAAATTCGATACTTTAAAAGCTATGCCTCGCTACGTTTTCACAGTTACATTATAATGGCTTGTCCACTGTGGATCACTTTGTTCTGCGGATAACGTCATCGGCAGAAATAAGTCATTGGCGCGGCACAGATCCTTAGATGCCATGTCGACCCAGTGCACGCATGTACCATAGAAATCAATACAAAGCAACAAATTACTTACGCTCCGATTCTGACGCAGTGGAAGTGTAGCTTTATATTATTGTAATTTAGGTACACTAGTTATATCTACCACGCGAGCCACGGGTACAAGTCGCGTCACGTAAAAAGATCTCTGAGGGGAAGTGGCGGGGGTATGTTTGCGCATAAGTACACTCGCTGACGAACCAATAGCACTCGCTAAATCAATGGTATGTAGTGCGCCGTGTTACTCCTCCACCAATCGGACCTAAAATACCTAAAAATCAACTACTGCGCAGCTTTTCCCCTAAAGTTATTTTTACGTGACGCGACATATAGAAGCTAGTAAGTTATTTATATGGAAAATGATTAAAGCTAATTAAATTTACTTCAGTTGGATAAATATTGCAATCATTTTGTATTAACAAAACATAGGGAGTGGGATATGTGCAACAAGAGATAATAGATCTAATGTTATTATGACTGGGCTTATAATATAACCACACCAATGTAACTACATTGGTGTACTAGTACCAGTACTTGTGCTCATACAAACATACATACAATACAACAGTACCAGCCAGTAGGTACTCTGGGATTCGATTTTCAGTATTCAGAATTATTGGGCCATATCATTTACCGTGAAGTTTCCGTTATAAAACTATTCTATTGGTTCCATGCTTTATAAATTGATGTAACTGCTAACTGACGAGCAGGATTTCGCATGATACTTACTGAGCATAAGCAAAACATAAAATCTGATGTCTTAGTATGCTTGTAAGTTGGTTTGCGATAGTTTTGGGGCAATAAATTCATATCAAATTGATAATTAATTTATACCTGTGTTTATACTAAGGAGTGAATGCTAGCTTTCAAAGTTTACTACGATCTATAGAAAAAAGGGTCTTCTTAAAAATTGGTCTCTTTCTGAATGCATTTTTGATGACATTAATATTATGTACTATTGAATATACATTTTGGTCATGTCATAATTTTATCTTAGTACATGGGCATATTGTATTGATAATGCTTTGGTATGATTCTCTTTATATTAATTTTCTTTTTGTTAATATTCAATGTCCCTGAGAATACATTCTTGACTATTTTAAACATTGTGGGCTTGACAAAAAAATATAAACGGTATTACCATGCTATAAGATCAATGCTAGGTTGTGCAAATTTTACCAACTTTGATTAAGCACATTTATGAAAATCAATAATTGATAAGCTATTTCGAATTGAAATGTACGAAGATAGGAATGATGGAGTAGGTACTAATTATACCCATTTTATTTGCACAATTTATTAAGATAAATTAAAAAGGGCGGTTTCGAGGACTGATAAGTAATTAGTAATTAGAAATGTACATAAACTAAATGTTGATTTCGAAAAAGAACAAAACCCTCTCATATTTATTGTAATAATTTTTATTTTTGTAGCAAATATATTTAGGTAATGAGCGAATGTTGTTGACAGTTTGCTGGTTAATTAATTTTAATATAGCATTTGAGTATTGTTTGGTTGTCTCAATGGGTGGATTTTAGTTATTATTCCACAATTATTTGTTAAAATTTACATTGTTTCTATGAGCGCAGATCCTTGGCAAGTAGACAGATAACTCGCAGACTAAATTCGTGCAGCCTATTTCGATAGTACAACTCCTTCGTATTAACACACTTTGTATTAACTTTTATTAGGACTTGCCAAAGATCTGAGTGTTCCTCATAGGAATGATGCTTCCATTTGATTCACAAGTCCACCCATTGTAAGTCGTGGTTATCGGATGGACGTTTTGCGGCGTAACTATATCCGTTCACTTGTAATGATTCCCTGTCGAACAGTCTGTGGCCTTAGCAAGGGGGTGCACTTGCTGTTGTTAATATGTAAATAAAAGTTGAATTATTGTAAATAATAAAATTATAAAATATGTTTTTTGCTATAACTTTGTGTATTATTTTGACAAGTACCTATAATCAAAAAAGTCTAGGCTTGATACAGATGTAGTGAAATATCTGATTTGGAATGTTTACTTAGTGTTAGAAGTATGTAGACGGTCCTCCATACCGTTAACCGAGAAACGTGGAAAGGGGATAGGGAGGACATTGCCCTGCAGACCTGTATTGGAACGATACAAGCTATATACGCGAAACCCTGGAGCCTGAAAGCCTGGAGGCGAATTTCTTGCCAAGTTAATGTAAGGATGAGTAAAGAGCCAAGGCACACTATGTTACACAAAAACTGTAACTCGCCATGCCTTTTTTTAATGATCAATATATTTCAATTGAAGAAGCAAGAATACTCGCTACAGATCCCGACCTCTCCGCCCGCGGGCTGGCCGTAGTGGATGGGGTCGGGTGCCAAATTATTCTTCCTGTAGAACGTGTCTCGTAAGATCGCGCAACGGCCGTGGTTCACGTCTCGCGCTCGCACCCGCGACTGCTTCTGTTGCCAGCCGTAGTCCCAGTTGGATGATATTCGGAAAAAGAATCTACGGAGAAGATAGGCTGTCACGAAACGTGTTAAATTCGCCTTTGTTGTGCAACAGACACTGATTATAAAATTATATTAATCATTTTGCTAGACTTCCCGCTGTACTTACATAGTTGAGTGCCCCGCATGACAACCTGAGCCCGTGCGTCGCGGGCACTGAACGTGTTTAGTACTTTAATTTTTCACTAACTAGATTACGTTTACTATGTAGCACCTACGTAGGTATACACACAGTTCGTCACGCTATATTTCGTAAATTGTCTGCTTTTGTAATCCCATCTGCTGAATATCAAATGTTTGATTTATACGTTAACGCTAAACGCTGTAGGTACTGATTGCAGATTTTGATTTTCAAACAAATTTGATAAATAAACAAACATACATACTTATCCTCTGGAGCTTTCTTATTTCTCGCCTTGAAGTATCTCTCAGCAGCCCCCTTCTCCGTGCTCTTATAGAGTAGATCGAGTACCTCTGGCTCGATCGCTGTCATGAGACTGTCGTCTTCATACGGGATCACATCTCTCAAGGGAACGTCCACGTGCTTCGCAACCGGCTCATCTAGGATCTGAATAAATTGTGCGAATAGTTTCATTTATCTAAACTTTAGATTCTAAAGAAACAATTTTCTTCAAAATTTGGGAATATATGTATTTGGACATAGCTGGGCACCGTTAATCAAATGGTTAACTTCGTTAATCGTTAATCCGTTACAAAAAAAGTTAGCTTCGTTAAACGTTAAAGCGTTACATTTCGGAAGAATTAACGCAAGTTAACGTTAATCGTTAATCCGTTAATATGTGTAAAATTGCATCTTTATATCGTTGCGTTAGGTTCAATTCACACCAAAAGAGCAACAAAGCTCAGCGAAGCGGAGCGCGGTTTCAGTGTCATATGAATTTGAACTTTATTTTCATTACTATAATACTTAATATCGCATGAGAAACTCGACCGGATGCCGGAGTCGCGCGGATGCCCGCGGCTTCGCGGGAATTCCGGCAAATTCGAATACGCGCGCCTTCACTGCGATGATAAGTATTATAGTAATTAAAATAAAGTTCAAATTCATATGACACTGAAACCGCGCTCCGCTTCGCTGCCCTTCACCGCTCTTTTGGTGTGAGTTGAGCCTTAAGTATTAGAAACTCACCGGTTAGTGATATTTCGTGAAAAAAAAAATTAAATTTTTTCTTGACCAACTGGCACACTAAATTCGGAAAACAAACGAATTTTGATAGAAAGAAAATTACAAATGAAAAATCTTACTAAAAGTTTTACGGTTTCGACGGGATTCGAACCCGCGAGATACAAGCGATCACCCTTAAGCCAGGCTGCCTTACCACTCGAACACGAAGCCCTTGACGCCGAAGACGAAACTATCAGTAAGATGATATTTCGGTAAAAGCACCGAAACATAAGTGTGGTTTAAGACTATAATAAAATATATAAACTATAGAAAGAAAATGTCGGTTTGACTTTGAATTGAAAATTTGAAACTATCAATCAAATTAGCATCTCTACATTCTTCACCAATCAAAGCAGCCGGGAAAACCGGAAGGAAATAGATGAAAAAACAAGTAGGTACCTACAGCCTAAAAATTATAAAAAAAATCGAAAACGCCGGGCACATACATCGGCGGGTACCCGACTCGAGGCTAATGCCCTGTTTAGAAAATAGTTGAATACAATTTTTAGCTTCATCTCCCTGGTCTGACTGATGATTAGGTAGGTACTGTACTGACAAAGGATGTAGATAATATCACGAGCTATTGGGGGCGATTCTGAGTGTCGCAAAAGCTAAACTAAGCTAACTAAAATTATTGCCATCCTTTTTATTCCCATCGCTATGAAAGGGACGGCAACAATTTTAGTTAGCTTAGTTTAGCTTTTGCGACACTCCGAATTGCCACTATTGTTAAGCCAAAACAAAAAGCTGCTACTAATATTTATTATAATTACTACACTGCACACACAGTACACTTTTTCTATCTAACTAAATTACACTACACTCTTCTTTATAAATTATCAACACGCAAATGATCACTGACTGATTTATAATAACAACAAACAAACAAACAAACGAACAAAACACTAGTCACTCTAAGCACCGGCGCTAAGTAATGAAATGATCAAACGAAACAAATCTCTTCACAGTTTTCTTTCTCACTCGCACGCGCCGGCAAAATATATCTAGTTTAGTTTTTGTTTCACACGCTGCTACACGCCGCCCGGCACTTGTCGGTGCCGTGCGGAACTATTAGGCATTGGATTAACGATTAACGGACTTCTCGCATATTAACGGAAGTTAACGTGTCCGTTAACATTTTTGAAAGTTAACTTAAAAGTTAATCCGTTAATCAAAATGTTAACTTCGTTAATTAACGATTAACGGATTAACGAGTTAATGCCCAGCTATGTATTTGGACATGCCTCTGACTACCCCATTAGACATCTTCAAAGGATCTAAAAATGTCCGAAAGAATAATATGTCTACTGCCTCTTGGCAATACAGTCGTGATCTTAATTTAATTTAATTTAACAATTTTATGATGTTAATTAGCACGCTAATCATTTGTTTACTGTGAACTATTCATCATTCATATTCCCGGTCCGGTTCCCACAGTGCTGCCAGGACGGCAGGGCCGCTGTACTCCCCTACTAGGCGCGACGTGCGTCAAGGGCAGTGAACGCGACGTAGTATGTATAATGTGAAGGTCTATCGTGTTTGTGGGATGAGCCCAGCAGTTATACCTAGTAGTGGCAAGGACGATATTATATAAGATATCGTCCTTGGTAGTAGCATAGGTAGGTAGGACTGAGGTTCCAGTCCTAAAAATCTAATAAAGGAAAATAATTTATTGGAAACTATTAAAAGATAAAGATCATGTTTATGAAAAAATATCTTTATCTTTAAATCGTTTCCAATAAATCCTAAAACTTTAGGCTTTAGAAAAGTTAACCTACTTGTGTAGAACTCTAGTCAATTTTATTATTACCTTCAACAGTTCCTCAGCCATTGAAATGGAAGCGTCAATCTCTCGAACTTGCTTTTCCTTACACGCTTCCAAAACTTTCGTGATGTTTTCTTGAAACCATCTGAGGTTGCGAGCTTTCGCCTTGTTACCAGCATCGGCTTGGAAGGCGTGAGAGAATGCCATGTTTAGGTTCTTATTGTTTTCTTACTTGGAATTAAAACTAGAATTTTGTTAAAGGACGGAAAATGATTCTCGCGCCTTAAATTTGACGTGATAAATAAGCAGTTTTTGACAGTTTTTAGCCATTTTGAATTTGATGCCATGAAATTTTGACCCTTTTGTTTTGAGGTCTAAGCAAAAAGTAATGTTGTATGAAAAAAATAATCCCATCATTGTTAACAAAAGTTTTAAAATCAAAAACTATAAAAACAATTTGTACAAACAAAACGTTTATTCCTATTACTCAACTAAGGCTATTTCAATGTGTATGGTTATTTACCATTGCTCGACTTGGCGGGGGCACTTTCACAGACCTAAATATACAACTGCATTGCCCCCAGATATGAGATAATTAATTACCTACTTACAATACTAGGAATGTATTTTATTTACAGTACAATTTTGGGCCACGTTTGAAGAGATAAAAGGAAACGAGTGTCGCTCGAGAGAATCACCAATAGTAGTCATCTAACAAGCCACGCCGCTACGCTTATATTTGGTGGTCTTCTTCGTCACGCATCTTCCTCCTATCTCTGGTAGCATGCGTACCACTCCTTATTTTGTTTACGTATATTGTGTGTGCGTGCGTACTGTGCCATTGTGTCCCACTCCTTGGCACAAATCTCACCCAAAATCTTTGTCTTTGGCGGTCTCCCGCCAATCCTCAAACATACAGATTATCACGACAACTCATAATAGCTCTCTTACGCACTGTCGACAAGTCGTTCTACAGTGTCCGTAATAGCTAGTTTTAGTTTTATACACCTACGAGACGCGATGTGAACGCGCACGAGAAAGACTTGGCTAATAACTTTGTGTTGTGACCGAGTTCACGGCACTGTCGTTGATCTAAGGGTCTTTTATAAATAAGTTCCATGCTTCGGAGGGCACGTTAAATTGTCGGTCCCGGCTTTTAAAGTCGTTAAGCCATGACCGAAACCTTTAGGCGGCCTAAAAACTCCGTCACCAGAGTTGGCACTTGCTCATACCAACTAATTAGTTCTGGCTATGAGATCGCGAGCCCTTCCTCCCCATAACGGGACTGCCGCCCATCTGTCGCAGCAAGCCTCGCAGTCCCTTGGCTTCTCTCACTCCATTATCCAGCTGTTCTGATGGGACCGCGCAGAAGTCGTCGACCAATGGTAGGGGCCCGCTCAGGCGTTCCGAGTACTGAGATAGGCGGGATTGGTGGCCGATCGGCGATGTCTTTTCAACTGGTTGGGGCTGAGTCTGTATGAGATAAAATTGAAATCAGATAGATTGTCGACGTTAACCTGTCCATGGCCAGCCACACTCACATGCAGGCCAGGTGCGTCATGGGCAACAAATTAGAGTTATTTACAGAGGAGTGGGTTGGCAAGTATATTTTTTAATTTTCGCAGTATCTAGTACCTACACGGTTTCGACTTTGAATAGTTAGTCACTTGTTTATACATGCATACTTATTTAGTTGCAAGTTAGGTAACCACACCTAGAATAGAATAGAAAAACATTTATTTACATCACTCACACACTTACAGGTACAATTAAAATATTTTATGTAGGAAATATAATGTGAAGCAAATTGGTCACCACTCAGCATTTGCTGTAGAAGCTGAGCCTACACCCATAGGGCATAGAGACATAAACAAGACTTCAAGTCTACTCAAAAAGTTTATAAGACAGACCATATAACCGTATTTCAGCTGCTAAAATTCAGCTCACGATAAGAATTTTGAAGAGTGATGTGCTTAAAACAAGTTGTTGTGTTGTGTGTGCCACAATAATCAATACCTTTCCAGTAACCGCAACCAGTTTATCCTGCAGTCTCTTAACAAGCGCAGCCTCACTCTCATAGCTGGCGAGCGTCGGCTGCGGCATGCACTGGAACACAGTGGCCAAAAGGTTGTGCAGGGATACCAGAACACTGTCCTGCCATGCACGGGTGAAGTATAAGCTGAATGAGGGATTCTCTTCTGGCTTCTGGATGAAAGGCAACACTGAAAGTTGAAAATATAATATTTTTGAATGCCTGTTAGAAACAGAGATACAAGTTTTGACACAATGTTTAGGAACAAATTTCTAGCCATTGTATGTATAGTTTTTTCAAAATATTACTATAGCCCTTAGGCACCTACAGTTACTTTTCTAAATATACATAGGTACTTACTGAACCAATCTCTCCATTCATTTTGTCCTTGTAGCTCTGGTAACATCTTTGACAGAAATTCAGCAACTTTATCATTGCGCACTCCACCAGTGCTCTGTGATGCTGTTACCAGATACAGCTTGTATAGACTGTATTCCAACTTGCGAACAGCTGTAATACAAGAGGATAACAGACGTTAGAACTAAATTGGAGGTACTTCCTTGACTCCACATGAAGGCCCAATATTCCTGATGCGATGTTACATACACATACCTGGCTGAACATGCACTTCCAGCTTAGAAAATACCAAGCAATCGAGATGAGTCCAGTACTCTTTAAGGCCGTTTAAGTCAGAAACATTGATATAATGTACGATTTGTTCCACGATTTTATCCACTCTGAAACCCTTGTCCTTGTCTGCCTTTAGATCGCTATCGAAAGCTTTAACGGTAGATGTGAAACCTCTGTATATTAGGTATTCGCGTACTAGTTCATCTACAAATTGAATATGTGCCATTTTTGCAAGATAAACCAGTAGAACTGTAAGTTAGACGAGTTAGGAGGGTGAAAACAGTATTTCAATTTTACATCACAATCACAACAAAAACATAGAGTGTGCCAGCCAAGGCCGTGATGAGATGGAGTGACAGTGAGATGCATGACACTGACAGTGACAGACAGACTTGCAAACAAAAAATCCAAAAAGAAAAACAAAGTATCGAATCGTTTTCGCCCCTTGATTGATTCGATTAAAATATCCTAAACAGCCGCTTCCAGTCTATTGTGATCATCATGATCAATGTTGTTTTTGACATTGAATGCAGCCAACATAACGACGCCAACGAACGAACGGAACGAAACTTATTTAAATAGCTAAATATGTCAATAGCCAAAGAGCATGTAATAGTATCAATAGCCTTCATCAGCTGTCGATTTTTTATTGAAATTGAATTTCTACAAAATAAATAGAAACAAAATGTGTTTTGACTATAAAAAGTGGTAGTGTTTGTTCGCGCAAGTGTGCAGTGCGGTTTCAGTGCTGGGCGGGGGTCTGTGCGGCGGGCGATGGACGCGGGCGAGTGAAGGGAGTCGCGGGCGCGGCTCGGGCGCGGGCCGAGGCCGCCAGGCATGCGGCGGTATGGCGGGCGAGGCTGCCGGCACGTCGCGCGGCCTCCGCGTCTACAAGGTCGTGGTGTTGGGCGACGGGGGTGTCGGCAAGTCCGCCGTCACGCTGCAGTTCGTCAGTCACAGCTTCCTAGACTACCATGACCCTACTATAGGTACAATAGCCACGATACTGTATCACGATGTAAAATTGTAAATAAACAATAAAGTACCTACAATGTCGAAGAGAATGACCATGAATATTTCAATTTTAATAAGAATGTTTATATATATTATAAAGAGCATTCCAACAGTTTGATTTCATTTCCTTGTATTGGTATAGCATGCAAATAGTAATTATTTATATAATGTTTTAGAGGACTCTTACCAGCAGCAAGCTGTGATTGATGGAGAACCCGCACTCCTGGATATTTTGGACACAGCTGGACAGGTACCAATTTTTTTATATTATTTATTCCTAATAATAATAAGGAATATTATATAAAAATAAAACTTAAGTAATAATGTAAACAAAAATCATTTTTATTACCTCAATTCTGGTAAAGCAATATATTTTCTAAAAATGTTTCTCAATTCTGTTTTATTTGATTGTCAGGTGGAGTTCACAGCAATGCGTGAACAGTACATGCGGTGTGGTGAAGGCTTTGTTCTCTGCTACTCAGTCACAGACAGACGGTCGTTCCGAGCGGCTGCTGAGTATAGGAGACTGCTAGCACAGGCTAGGCCTTCTGAGACCCTGCCACTGGTACTAGTTGGCAACAAACTGGATTTGGCACCAAAGTTTAGACAAGTGAGTAGCTGTGGGATTCTGAGTAAGACAAGTTGTATTCAGCTTATTGTATTATCTTTTAGGGTGAATTAATCTCCTGAAATACCTATCTGTTTTCTTAAAATGTATTTTTCCCAAAATGTCTGCTCTTCCATAATGTCAGCAAGTTTCTCTTCTTACGAAATTGAAGTCAGTCTAATAAAAAAATCATTTTGCCACTTGTTTCGTTTTCTCAGGTGACCACAGATGAAGGTAAAGCACTGGCCACGCAGCTGGGCTGTCCGTTTTTCGAGACGTCCGCAGCGCTTCGGCATTTCGTCGACGATGCATTCCATGCGCTCATTCGTGAAATACGCCGCCTTGAGAGACAGAGACAGGTATATTTCTCTCTTTTTAACCCCTGATAAAAAAAGAGGGATAAAATAAAAGTTATGTTAAGTATCTGTGTATTTGCATATCAGTGTGCCTGTCTGAGGCATCATAACTTCTTAACTTTAATTTGGTCACAAATTGGATGGGTGACTGGAAGTGGCATTATCAGCTGAGTACTTCCGTGCTTCGGGGGACACGTTAAATTGTCAGTCCGGCTTTTAAAGTCGTTAAGCCATGACGGAGGCCTTAAGGCAGCCTAAAAACTCCCATTATTAGAGTTGGCCACTTGCTCATACGAACTGAACGAACAAACTTAAATTCTGATAAAAAATATTTGAAAGATATTATCATTATCACTGATATCACACACAAATATTAAACAAACATAAAGATTATTAATATTTGTAGAATTCATTTATCTTTTCCGTTACAGGCGTCATTGATGGGCACGGGTATATCGACAAGCGGCGGGCGGCGTCGTTGGCGGCGCCTGCGCAGCATATTTGCGCTCGTTTTCAGGCGAAGACGCAGGCAACACTCTGCACCCTAAACCAGTAAGATCTTTCATCATCTTAATACATGAAAATGGAAAAAGTAAGGTTGGTCGCTGTTTTGTAAAAGCTTGAGTGAAGGTGTCTTGAGCACAAAATTCAAGTTTTAACTTGAGTAAAGGCGAGTTCAGCACAAAATACAAGTTTTAACTTGAGTAAAGGCGAGTTCAGCACAAAATTAAAGTTTTAACTTGAGTAAAGGCGACTTGAGCACCAAATTCAAGTTTTTAACTAAATATTGGAGTTGTGTCTTGAGGAATTATGTCGTCTGTCAAAAAGCCTATTTGAAGAGGCCTAAAGATTGATTCGAAATTGACCCCTTTTAATAGTAAAGTAACCATCGAAGAATAAAGATTTTATCTAAATTGCGTGTGATAAAAGATCCTAACTTCCAATTCTACCTCAATTTGTTTATAAATTTCTTAAGTCTGTCTTTTCATATTGAATAAGTTAAGTATTTGATGAAATTTAAATATAAACAGCTTATCATTGAAAATATAAGCCGCGTCACGTAAAAAGAACTCCGAGGGGAAGTGGCGGGGGTATGTTCGCGCCTGTGTTCACTCGCTGACGAACCAATAGCACTCGCTAAATCAATGGTATGAAGTGCGCCGCGTTACTCCTCCACCAATCGGACCTAACAGTCTACTACTGCTGCGCAGCTTTTCCCCTCTGGGTTCCTTTTACGTGACGTCACAGATGTGCTTTTTTTGAGTTGCCATAATTTATCTGCATTTAGTACAAAACCTTGCCATAATCCCGATTTCACCAATTAATATTTTCAAATATAAAATTTGCGTACATTTTACTTAAATCCATCCATTATAGTTTTTAATTTAATCTCCTACCTTGGTCCTCTACCTCTTAATAAACTCCTATATTAGTGTGTAATATGCCTCTACGGCCTTATTTATAATAAAATAAATATTTGATATCTTAAATGGCAAGTCTATCGCCGTCTCTTTTCATTGACATAAAAACTATAGCCAAATGATTATATAAAACCTATAGAATGAAACATTAATGACCCCTTAAATATACTAAACTATAGTATAGATAGTAAAGGCCTATTTAGTTAGTAGTCTCGGCCACTCCATCCAATGAAAGCACGTTCTCTTACTATGTAAAATTATAAAGTAGAAATAATAATATATTTTTAGTATTCATTTCAAGTTTTTGTCTGTATTATGTTGTGATTTAAATATTGTGTCTAATTATTGTGATACCTACTTTCCCAGTATGTATAATTGTAGAAAATTATATAGCTATGTACATGTACACCCAAGTTTTAGGACAACACCAGTATATTGCCTACAAACATTTTGTCTAAGGAATATTATACAGTATGAATAGAATATTAATATTTTTTGTATTTTACTGATATTTACTTAGTAGCAGTAGTGTCCGACCGAATGCCTAATCAGGAATCAGTCTTCCGCGATTATCCTCAAAAAGCAATAATAATGTTATATTTATGTTTTTATGTCATATTTAAATGTTTTAATGTTAGCTTAATTATACAAGAACACGTAGATATAGTATCTAGAGATCTAGGCGCACTGCCGTCACGCGGGATAACCTACATGGTTTGTAATAAATAAATACAGGATCAAATTTAAAATCTTCAATATATTTAATCACATGTACCTACTGTATAAATCGCCTAGAGTATAATTATTGTAAATGTTTATATTTGCGTATTCTGACATTTGCAACCATGTCTAACGTTCAATAGCCATTAAAAAAACGAGTGTTTTCAATGCGTCCCGTGTGTCGGTTTGAATAAGTGCAAATCGCAGTAGCCACGAAAAGAGATTATAGGGGACCTCGTAAAAATACAAATAGTATCTATTTAAATCATTTTTGTATATTAACCAAAGCTTAGTTACCCGTTGCGTGAGCCTTTGAGTACAATTAGATATTGTAAGTGAGATCAATCGAGCTCTTCTTACTCTGTGTGACAGAGACAGCAATAAATATTAAAATATTAAATATATATTTATATGGTAATGTAAGTGTAAAGTTTAATCGTATCTAGCTGATTGTGAATTGGGCTGGAATGAAAGTAAAAAAATATAGAGAATTAAAAATGTTTAATCTCGTTTAACTTAAGACAATATTCATCGATAAATACGTTTACCTATCGTATAAAACAAATTGTCAAAGTTACTATATAACTGAGTTAATAAAGCAAAAAAAAAAACAGTTGTTGTGCAAGCCACCCTAATATTATTAGTCTGTGTTTCATGTAGTCCTTTTCTGTTTAGTTTCATGTACTTATTAAAGTTGATACGAGATCGAGTATCTTATGTTTTTGCAGAGATTATTAAAATGTACTCGAAGCCAATTTGAATAGTACATAAAACGTTATTTTCTGTACAAGTATACAATCAAATAATTTCCAATACACTCTTGAACAGAGTGTAAACCTACATAGACAATTCTTTTGTTTCGTGGTCTTTGGTTTTAGCTTTCGCCTGCGTCGCGATGACATTAAAAATACATCATTGTTGTTGTTGTTGTTGTTGTTGTTGTTTTTAGCCTGTACTGTCCCACTGCTGGGCAAAGGCCTCCCCTCGAGTTTTCCAGTCTTTTCGGTCTAACGCCATTTCCTGCCACTGATCATCGCTATAGATGTCCAGCTCGTCGCGCCATCGCTTGCGTGGTCTACCGCGCCGTCTCACTAAATAAATCGTCTTACTAAACTAAATAAATACATCATAACTTTAATTAAAAAAAAAACCATATAAAAAATTATTCGACAAAGCTGCTTTACGTTTTTCAGCCCAATTCACACAGCCTAAGATTTTATCGGTGTATTAAGCCCTTTAGTTTCATGAGATGTATGTAATTTTTATATAATACGATACGCACAAATTTTAGTGTAGTGGTTACAGTGTACGGTATTCGTGGTTTGCTTCGAATATATTGTTGGAAACATTTGAAATTACGATCATTGTAGATATACACTACAAACTTGTAACACCCGTCTTTTTTGCCGGTGGTTAAAAAACAATCTCATAATTCCGTCTTGCAGAACCATAAGTTAAGGGACAAACGAGAAACCGAGGATAGAGAGGGCTTTTAAATAGTAAGTGAATTTGAAATAATATCCCAGAAATAACAATGATATTGGTTTTGTGGGATTCGGAGAACGAATAGACCAAGTTTGTGTGAAATATTCACTGAATTATAAAAAAAATCGTAGTGTTTCCAACGATATAGTCGAAAATGTTTACGATTTTATGACGCGGCCATGAGTGTGTCATTATATTTACCATTAAAGAATGACGGTGTCAAACTAGGGTTTATTCCTATAATGTAAAAAATATTGCAACTTGTAATATTGGTTCTTTAGCTGAAGAGATATTTCAATTAAATAACATCCGAGTATATAGGTTGGTACTGTTGACCTGTGTTTTTCATAACCAAGTAATTTAATGTCAAGATGAAATTAAGATGAAAATCACGGAAATGAACTTAAAAACCGACAAAAATCAACTGAAGGACCAATGTTCTACAAATAAAATAATGAAATGTATTTGATAATTCATATTTTCCTTTACTATCCTAAACTAACGTAGCTCTTAAACGTTTATACAATTTATAGTACAATCAATTTAACTATAAATACTGTAATATATTTATAGTATTTAAAGTAAAATAATATAATATCCTTCACCGCATTTCGTGTCATAGTAATATTAATTTAGCTATAGCTTAAAGTTATCTATCTCTAGTCATTATTATTTCATGTAGTTTTTTCTAGATGTTGTCTTTGTATTTTAACTGTTTGGATAATTTGATTTAATTGATAATCTTCGTTTCAAGTTAAAACAAGGTCAAAAATAATTTATTTATCATTATCACTGGGATCACATTGAAAAGTTTTATTAACTTGGTGATTCATTAGCGTCTCGACCCTTCTACGTTCTTGGCATAAAGCCTTTTACATTTGATATTAAAGTACGCAACACAACACTTAAGCATTATAGAATTATCTATGTAAGCCACAATTATGTGTTATACTGCTAAAAATGATTCACTTTACTGTCACACTTTTGCGATTCCATTGGGTAATGGATTCATTCTGCAGTTCCATTACGTTTCGATGTATGGAATTGCAAATGTTGCGCACATGGAATGCTATGTCATCCGACATTTGAATTTTAACAATTAAATTAAAACAAATGAAAACCTCCGAGCTGATAATCTTCAAACGGCTGATCATAAGTTCTTGAAACATAGATAAGATGAAGACACCTTTCAAACAAAAAATAAAAATAATTAAATTTGGTTTATCCGTTTATCTCACAGTCAACAGTCACACAAATACACACTATAAACTTATAACATCCCTCCTTTCCGCCGAGGGTCAAAAATTTCCTTGAGACGATGATGATCAATTTTATCACATTGACCAATATGTATGTAGTTGTATGTAAGTAGTATTAGCGTCATTTGGAACCAATCCTCGATGTTTAGTATTGATTTGTTATATTATTGTATAACGTTCCTGTGCTACCCAGATAATTCAACTTACAAGCTCACACAGCGCTTTCGTGCTTCGGAGGGCACGTTCAATGGTCGGTCCCGGCTTTAAAGCCGTTAACTCTTTACGGAGGCCTTAAAACTCCATCACCAGAGTTTGCCACTAGCTCATACGAACTTACTCTAGTTCACACATTGTTAATGATTGTTATTACAAAACTGCGAAGTAGGATGTTAAACTTTGAACTGCAATTCTCAAACTGCCGGAGTTTCGATAGTTTTTCGAATACTTGAAGTCTTACAGGCGGTTTCTCGAACGCAGATCATCTAAAAAATTAACTAATCAACGGTGAAATCACGTGGCTGTGTCGAATTTATTGCTAATTTGACACTTGTCATGTGATTTGACAATTGATTAATTTTAGAGATATCTTCGTTCGAGAAACCAGCTGTTATTCTCTGGTTTTGGTGTTTTTTTTTAATAATAAATACATAATGCAGATCCCTCTTAGAGTAAGATAATGTGTGTTGTTTGTTGTCACGAAAACATGGATTTTAGGGTAACATGGACTGTCTTAGAGGACATACAAATTATTTTATTTAGACTCTAATCATTCGAATCATTGGATCCTATCATGGAGCTTGCCTTTCTTTATAAGTCGAAGAGAAGATATTTAGTATCGTACAGCGCAGTAACTAATGGATGGATGTCTGCTAGTGGTTTTAAAATTAAAACTGTAGGTTCTGTTACTATATAACAAACTTGTAGTACTTTTTTAATTACTATGGTAAATTACTTCAATTAGGGAAAGTCAAGAAGTGAACTATAAAATAGGTTATTCCCATGAATGCTTGTGCAAAGCTTGTTTTATCTGGGTGGTACTGATCACTTCAGTTTAACTGGAATAAGTTTATTCTTAGTATATTATTTGGCCGTATATTTTTAATTGCGGCTTTAGTTATTTTGGTGTTAATATTTCACAAATTTAATTTTATTTCTTTACACTACACTTGTTTTACTAATGTAGATGTATGTGTTAATGTACCTAATAGATGATTAATAAAATCGTAGAAGTATTTATTTTAATTGACGCTTACAAAACGTATTTAATTAATATATTCCAATAGAATAGTAGTTAAGAGAGTATAATTATTATAATCCGTATGTAGGTGATTTGAACAATAATGTATTTCGTGTTTTTATTGTACAAAGTTTTACAAAATATATTTAAAGTGTTGTAATTTTTGTTATACGGTAATATTTATTATTGATGTACAGTGACGGTTTGAAAATGTTCGTCGGTTTTCAACTTGATTCGTTTAACGAGCACGAGCACATAATCCCTTTTGAAACTTGAAAAAGGAACGTCACTGGTAATATGTTGGTACAATAAAAATGGATTCTTGCAATCTGGTGCAAGCGAAAACCGACTCTAAGGTTACGAACATTTTCAAACCGTCAGTGTACCTATTTTGTTACGCGTAAATATTTATAACACCAAATAGTACCTTTGAATGTGTTATTATTACATTGAGTACCTATAGTCAGAGTGTAGCGGTTTCGTTGAAATAAATGTCATGTTTCGAACCTTCTTTTTTATTTTGACATCCGATTTTTCTATAAAATTCTTCCTTTAAGATCGTGGCTAACTAAGGGAGGCTACCCAGCAGTGGGTGATGCCTGGCTGTGGATTATGATGATGATGATGGGTATATTAAAGCTAACTATTGAAGCGCTTATGGCGAAGCTTGCTAATGCCAGGTTCCTATATCCAACTAACCCGTAGGTCGGTCGTCATAGCAACGTTGTTATCTGACACAAAATGTATGGCACTTTTTGACAGATAACAACGTTGCTATGAAGACCGATCTACGGACATCCGTTAGTTGGATATAGGAACCCGGCATAAGACGTTCTTGATATATCGTTGAAATTGTTCTGAGCGGTCACAACTTGGATGGGTGGTCACCCATCCAAGTTGTGACCGCTCAGAACAAGCAAGTGACATTAACATCTGAGCGCTTGCGGGCTTCGTTATGTTAAATTGTCGGTCCCGGCTTTTATAGTCGCAAAGCTTTGATGGATGCCTATTTTTTTTTTATACTAGGCGGTCTAAAAACTGCGTCACTTGAGTTGGCCATTTGTTCATACGAACTAACTTACTAATAAATAAATATCCTTGGACATTTTACACGGCGTCATCTAGTCCCAAGCTAAGCAACTTAATGCTTGTGTTATGGTAACCAGCTGACTGATATAATACTTAGATACATTTTTTTGTAAATACATACATACTATAGATAGAAAAACATCCAGACCCGGAACAAATATCTGCAGAACATGCAAACATTTGTCCCGTGGAGGGGATCGAACCAACAACCTCCGCGTCTCAGGCGAGCCTTCGCCAACAGCGCCACAGAGGTCGTCGTACTTCGTATCATTATAATTGTATTGATCCCATACAACTGCTCAAAGACTAAAATTAGGTAAACGAAAGCGCTAATACACTCCTAAATATAAGTACATAACTCCTAAATATAAAAGCCGTGTTGGTCAAGTGGATTAGTACCTCGACTTTCGATCCGAAGGTCGTGGGTTCAAATCCGGCCGTGCATCAATGAATTTTTCGCATCGAAAAACTTATATGCACTTTAACACGAGCTTATAACGGTGAAGGAAAACATCGTGAGGAAACCAGTTAGCTCTCTAATAGCGTCGATGGGCTTGCAACCTGTCACGTATGGAAAGTTAACTTCTGCAAAAAGTGGGCATGTACCAAATGTATGTATTTGGACATACCTCTGACTACCCCCTTAGACATCTTCAAAAAAAGATCTAAAAAAATTGCCTAATGATCTGAAAGAAATGTCTACCGCTCCCGGGATACAGTCGTGATCATATTTCATTTCATTTCATATAAGTACATAATAAAATGCACACCATAAAGTATCTACTGACGTGACGGTGGCAGTTAACATTATTACGAACATGTGTGACAGCCGTAAAGAGAAGAGACATCACGCAGAGATAATAAACCTGGGATATTTCAAGGGGCTTAATTCGTTAACCCTCTTATTATTAAATTATGAAGCTATTGCATAGCTTCTATCGCGGGCCTTGAGCGTGGAGACCGAATTCAGAAATTCCGTAACGAAAATAACCTAACACCCCCACTCCGAAAAAAACAAATGCTATGCAATAGCTTTACCGCGGCAGTCTCCGAGTGCCACACGTCTTTTTTTATTGAAGTAACAAGTGACTCACATCAGATTAATATACATTTACAATCATACACATGTCATAATAATACAAAATGTAAAATTCAAAATCTATACAAAATAATCTTTATCTATACTTAATATTATAAAGGTAAAGTTGGTTTGTATGTTTGGGGTAATCTCCGAAACTACTCATCCAATTTAAAAAATCTTTCACCGATGTTTAGAATAGACTTTCCGAATGAGAAAATTTTTTAGAAATAGGGAAATTAGAATTAGTAACATAGACGTAAATTATATGGGACAAAAAATTGAACAATTAGATATGACAAAGTTCTTAGGCTTAAATATTGACTGCAGTTTAACCTGGAAGTCTCATGCTGAAAATTTGCGTTCCAGGCTGAATCAATATTCTTATGCGTTATATATGTTGTCAAAAGTTGCGAATCGCTCTACAGTTGTTACGGCCTATCATGGTTATGTGGCGTCTATCCTTAGGTATGGTGTTGTGTTCTGGGGTAATTCAACTGAAAAAGAATCTATCTTTAAAGCGCAAAAGAGATGTATTCGCTCTATTTGTGGTCTAAAACAAACAGACAGTTGTAGGCAATATTTTAGAGACCTAAATATTCTAACATTGCCTTGCATGTATATTTACGAGGTCTCAATATTTGTGAGAACCAACATGTCTCTGTTTAGAACTTTTAAAGGACGTCGTTTATGTAAAAAATTGTGTTGTCCAAAAAGTAAAACTGCCATGCTCAGAAATAGTGTCTTTTGTATGGCACCTCACATTTATAATAAATTGCCTAACTCCTTTTTTGACCTAACAATAGATTTGTTTAAATTAAAATTGTGTAAGTTTTTAACAGACAAGGCATATTATAGTATTAACTAGTTTGCGTGGTGCGCGTGCTGCAAGCAGCACGCGGTTTTCTTTTTCCATGTTTCTGACAGCTAGAGAGACCCTTATAAAATTTTGAGAATCCATAGGAGATTTAAAATATTTAATAAACCGCTATGGGAACCCCTAAATCAAAACCATTAAAAAAAAAAAAAAAGAAAAAAATTTACCAAGTCGTCGGCCCTGAGTTACGCTCACCCACTCGACCTTTGTTACGCTACGGGGGTCGGCGGCTCGCTTCGCTCGCCTCCTCCCCCCTCCGCTCCACTCAGGTCTCGTAGGTTCGCTCCACTCAGGACCTCCGACGCCTACCCACTATAATATTTGTTCAAACACCTAATGGATATCTCCAACCGTTGTGAAGTTACAGCTCTTTCAATTTTAGGGGAGGTTGGGGAGGGGGGGGGGGGTGAGTTTTGAAAAAATATTCTGACTAATTAAGTTCCCCTTTACAAGAATCTGAAAAAAAAATTGTTCCAAGTCTTAAGGCTTTCGAGATCCTTAAAAGGGGGGGAGAGGGGGGGCAAAGGGGGCAACACTGAAAAAAAATGTTTACTTCCCCGAGCCTCCTCTATCCGAATCCGTAAAAAAAATTGTTCCAAGTCTCTTAGTTTCCGAGATCCTCAATAAGGGGGGGGGAAGGGGGGCAAAAAGGGGGGGTTTGCGATTTTTCCCAAAGTCACCAGACCTACCTCTATACGAATCCGTCAAAATATACCTACCTCCCCATCCACCAACAGGGAGAACAATTCTGTCAGTGAGTGGTAGTTTAAGTTTATTATAGTATTAACTAGTTTGCGTGGTGCGCGTGCTGCAAGCAGCACGCGGTTTTCTTTTTCCATGTTTCTGACAGGTAGAGAGACCCTTATAAAATTTTGAGAATCCATAGGAGATTTAAAATATTTAATAAACCGCTATGGGAACCCCTAAATCAGTATGAAAACCCTTTAGGACCCCTTAGCCATTAAGAAAAAAAAAAAAGAAAAAAAATTACCAAGTCGTCGGCCCTGAGTTACGCTCACCCACTCGACCTTCGTTACGCTACGGGGGTCGGCGGCTCGCTTCGCTCGCCTCCTCCCCCCTCCGCTCCACTCAGGTCTCGTAGGTTCGCTCCACTCAGGACCTCCGACGCCTACCCACTATAATATTTGTTCAAAAACCTAATGGATATCTCTAACCGTTGTGAAGTTACAGCCCTTTCAATTTTAGGGGAGGTTGGGGAGGGAGGGGGGGAGTTTTGAAAAAATATTTCGACTATCTAGATGCCCGTTGTTACGAATCTGAAAAAAAAAATGTTCCAAGTCTTAAGGCTTTCGAGATTCGTAAAAGGGGGGGAGAGGGGGGGCAAAGGGGGCAACACTGAAAAAAAATTTTTACTTCCCCGAGCCTCCTCTATCCGAATCCGTAAAAAAAATTGTTCCAAGTCTCTTAGTTTCCGAGATCCTCAATAAGGGGGGGGGAAGGGGGGCAAAAAGGGGGGGATTGCGATTTTTCCCGAAGTCACCAGACCTCCCAAGCAACACAAACTAGCTTTAAAAGAGCTGTGAAATAGATTTTCGCAATTCTTTATGCTGGTTTAAATGCTGTATAATGTACTTTATAAGCGCTTCTACAGCACTTGTAAGTGCAAAAGAGGACCATATTAAACAGACTTATTCCTTAGAAAGGCTGTTTAAAGTCTTTACAAAAGCTGATTATTAGCTGGAAAAAAGCTGGTTAATGGCTTTTTACCTAGCCTTTACTCTATTTTTTGTCATTTTAAATCTCTTATGCGGGTTTTAGTATGATATTTAACTTAAATAAGTTTGTTTGGACATATAAAGAACTTATTACAGTCTTGATAAAATAAATAATTTATTCGCAGATAATATTTTGTCTAATGGAAACCATAACACTCCAATCAATCAAATGTTATTAAATATTGATGAGTATTGTTGGTTTTCGTCTACAATTCGTAGTGAAATGGATGCGAGAATCAGTTTACTGTAAAAGTATATATGTATTTTATTTGAAATTTTCAAGCGCTCGTGAAAGAAATTCATTTAGAGAAAAAAAGTTAATAATTTAAAGTCAATAATTTAAAAAAATTTTAGGTTATAATAATGTTTGCGACGATTCACCCAATATTAGTTTTTCTCATGAATATCAGTTTCTCGTAAAATAGTTTTGAGTGATTTTCAGCTTAATTCTTGTACTCAATGTTTGTAAAAATAGAATTTGGTAATCCATGAGTAATCTATTAATGGCGTCTAAATATTAGACAGCTATAATACTTCAAAATAGGTCTTTTAAAGCCACTGGCTTTATAAAGGCTTAATATATTATATTAGTAGGGTTTTGGCTGGTGTGTGACCACAAGAGAGATTTTAGTAAGGTATTTGCTGAGTAAAACTCTCTCATTAATACATTATTAATCTATAATGTTCTAAAGTTTTAGGGTTCAATGTATAAAAAGAAAAACCCTAGTTTCCAGAATACCTAGTTACTAGGAGTAGCATAGTTTATTAGTTGGTTTATTTGATTATGTTTCGTATGTTTCTAATTTTCAATAGCTAAATGCTCTTTTAAAACTTTTTTTTAATTGCACCACTTCTTTTTTTGTAAGTATTTCCATGATTTACGATCTATGATTGCGAACACAAACAGTACGCAAATGTGAAATTGGTTAAAGTTTTCTGTATATGGATTTACGAATCGCCGTATTTACAGCGTAGTCATTCTAACGCTCTTCATTGTCTTACTTTAACAGCAAAAGGCCGTTAAATGGTTTTGATCTAGGACTTTATAAAGCTGGATTTATAAGGGGTTTGATATAAACTAGTAAACAGCCATTACTCTATGACAATCTATTATCAAGCTTAGAGTTTTAAAACATATTCTGTTGATTCTGTTTTACAGCTTAAAGCTTATTTTATTATACTATAAAACTAAAATTCTTAAGAAATGTTAGTTGCTGTAAAAAGTACAGCCTTAACCTGTACAAAGGATTTTTTTGAAACTGTTATAGACTTAATAGCTTGATATTATGTATGCAAAAGCTATAATACAGCTGAAGGCTTTTCTAAGTTCCTTAAATACTATAGGCCAGCCAGAACACGTCGACAAAACCATTATAAAACCATAATTCATCTTTAGGCTGTAAATCTACATATTAAATTCCAATATCCTGCTTATGTGTTGCTTGGGCTACCTCTATACGAATCCGTCAAAATATACATACCTCCCCATCCACCAACAGGGAGAACAATTCTGTCAGTCAGTGAGTGAGTGAGTGGTAGTTTAAGTTTATATATAGTAGAACTAGTTTGCGTGGTGCGCGTGCTGCAAGCAGCACGCGGTTTTCTTTTTCCATGTTTCTGACAGATGGTAATACCCTTCTAAAATTTTGAGAATCCATAGGAGATATAAAATATTTAATAAACCGCTATGGGAACCCCTAAATCAGTATGAAAACCCTTTAGGAGCCCTTAGCCATTAAGAAAAAAAAAAAAGAAAAAAATTTACCAAGTCGTCGGCCCTGAGTTACGCTCACCCACTCGACCTTCGTTACGCTACGGGGGTCGGCGGCTCGCTTCGCTCGCCTCCTCCCCCCTCCGCTCCACTCAGGTCTCGTAGGTTCGCTCCACTCAGGACCTCCGACGCCTACCCACTATAATATTTGTTCAAACACCTAATGGATATCTCCAACCGTTGTGAAGTTACAGCTCTTTCAATTTTAGGGGAGGTTGGGGAGGGGGGGGGGTGAGTTTTGAAAAAATATTCTGACTAATTAAGTTCCCCTTTACAAGAATCTGAAAAAAAAATTGTTCCAAGTCTTAAGGCTTTCGAGATCCGCAAAAGGGGGGGAGAGCGGGGGCAAAGAAGGCAACACTGAAAAAAAATTTTTACTTCCCCGAGCCTCCTCTATCCGATTCCGTAAAAAAAAAAGTTCCAAGTCTTAAGGTGCTCGAGATTCGAAAAAGGGGGGGGGGAAGGGGGGCAAAAAGGGGGGGTTTGCGATTTTTCCCAAAGTCACCAGACCTACCTCTATACGAATCCGTCAAAATATACCTACCTCCCCATCCACCAACAGGGAGAACAATTCTGTCAGTGAGTCAGTCAGTCAGTGGTAGTCTAAGTTTATATATTATAACTAGTTTGCGTGGTGCGCGTGCTGCAAGCAGCACGCGGTTTTCTTTTTCCATGTTTCTGACAGATGGTAATACCCTTCTAAAATTTTGAGAATCCATAGGAGATATAAAATATTTAATAAACCGCTATGGGAAGCCCTAAATCAGTATGAAAACCCTTTAGGAGCCCTAAACCATTAAGAAAAAAAAAAAACGAAAAAAATTAACCAAGTCGTCGGCCCTGAGTTACGCTTCACCCACTCGACCTTCGTTACGCTACGGAGGTCGGCGGCTCGCTTCGCTCGCCACCTCCCCCCTCCGCTCCACTCAGGTCTCGTAGGTTCGCTCCACTCAGGACCTCCGACCTGTTTGATGTTTGCGTGGTGCGCGAGCTGCAAGCAGCTCGCGGTATTTTTTTGCTATTTTTGACAAGTAGAGACCCTTAAAAAATTTTGAAAAAAAAAATTTAAGAAAAAAAAAATTTTTAAAAAAAAAAATTAAAAAAAAAAAAAAAAATTAAAAAAAAAAAATTAAAAAAAAAAAATTTATAAAAAAAAAATATTACCCTCAATTTTCCAAGTCGTCGGCCCTGAGATACGCTCACCCACTCGACCTTCGTTACGCTACGGGGGTCGGCGGCTCGCTTCGCTCGCCTCCTCCCCCCTCCGCTCCACTCAGGTCTCGTAGGTTCGCTCCACTCAGGACCTCCGACGCCTACCCACTATAATATTTGTTCAAACACCTAATGGATATCTCTAACCGTTGTGAAGTTACAGCCCTTTCAATTTTAGGGGAGGTTGGGGAGGGGGGGGGGGGAGTTTTGAAAAAATATTTTGTCTAACTAAGTTCCCCTTAATACAAATCTGAAAAAAAATTTGTTCCAAGTCTTAAGGTTTTCGAGATCCGCAAAAGGGGGGGAGAGGGGGGGCAATGGGGGCAACACTGAAAAAAAATTTTTACTTCCCCGAGACTCCTCTATCCGATTCCGCAAAAAAAATTGTTCCAAGTCTTAAGGTGCTCGAGATTCGAAAAAAGGGGGGGGAGAAGGGGGGCAAAAAGGGGGGGTTTGCGATTTTTCCCAAAGTCACCAGACCTACCTCTATACGAATCCGTCAAAATATACATACCTCCCCATCCACCAACAGGGAGAACAATTCTGTCAGTCAGTGAGTGAGTGAGTGGTAGTCTAAGTTTATATATTATAAAGTTTATATATTATAATGAGTATTTGTGTGACAAAAATGAATGAGCAAATGATTATTATTTTCTATTTAGAGGTAGAATGTTTATTAATTTTATGATTATGTGTATGTTTGATTAATAATAATTTGAAGTTTCTTGACATGTATTTTACTATGATTTAATTTGTAATTTCATTATTTTGCACGCTCTAAGAAGCAAACATAGTTGTACTTTCCTGACCGACATTTCTACCACCTTTCATTGTTACCTGTGTTTTTCGCAAATAAAATTTGATTTGATTTGATTTGATTTGAATGAACATAGGCTATATTTTATCATGGTAGGTACCACGCGAGCGAAGCCACGGGCGAGAAAGCTAGTAGTTATATAATATAAAATTAAATATAAAGTTATATACCTACTTAATAAAATGACTTCAAATGTTCCACAAAGCTTTAGTATAGAAGCTAGATTCATGTAGGTAAGTATAGAAGCTAGAATCGGCTGTAGTCGGCTTAACCAAGGCACAATTTTAATAACATTCCCGTCGTCCTTCGTCCCATCTCATCCAGAATTAATGGTTCGAAACGGCGGGAAGCGCAAACCTGTTGCTATGAATACGTACCCTGTCAACATAATACAAACTGAAGGGATATTACGGAAAATGGCCCTGGATGAAATAGAGCATTGGGTATTATTTAAAATAAAATAAAAAATAACAAATCTGGGTGTTTTCAGGTATGTAGCCATAAATATCCCCTAGCTAGGTACATATTTATGGCTAACTTGTTATTGAAAATGGTGTGTAGAACAAAAAATTTGAAAAGTTTATGTAGGTACCTACCTAGATATTAGTTAAGAAGGTAGGGTAGTAAAGGTACTTGATCGTACTGACCAAAATGTGGTCTTTTGACCAACTGAGAGAGAGAGAAGGTATGCTAACAGTAACACCTATGAAAAAGTTTAGACATGCACATTTGTTTTAAAGTTGTACCTGTACTGTGTATAAATTACATTGTCCCTTTTCATAAAGTTACCTTACCCTTAGTAGTTAGTACCCCGTTCTATTAAAGTCAGAGCAGAGGTTTCGCGGCTCAGGATTTCGTTTTCAATGTCTCGGTAACTCAAGTCTGGCAAGTCATGCTCTTTGTGGCCAGTGTTGATGGAACCGTTGCCGAGCGCGGTCGTGTCTCTCCGCGCGATTTTCCCGCAGATGACACTCGTAGATCTGCAAAGTAATTTTCTCAATTGAAAGTAACCAGTGGATGAGATAAACTTTTGATGGACTATTATGGAATGAAATAGAAAGTTGGATCGGGAAAACTTGTGTAATACTTTATCCATTTGATCTTAAAAGTTTCCGGCCAATCTAATTATGTCTTAACACAATTTATGTGTCTTTGTAACTATAAGATTTATCCTAATTCTGAAACCACAACGGTCTAAGGACCGTCTTTGAAAATGCGTTTCATCACAGTGTACATTTTGCTTCTCACACCGTTTATCTCTGGGTCCACAAAAAGTAAAACTATTTACAAAATCGGCGTTTTGATGGCATCTCAAATAGACTCTCCTTTCGACTTGGAGCGGTGTGGCCCAGCCGTGGACCTCGCGATGGACAAAGTCAACGAAAAGTTTCTGGCACATCATGGGGTTGAGCTTCAGAAAGTACAAGGAAGGTGAGCCAACTTAACAATTTACACTTTTTTAGGATTACCTATAATGTGAATTGTCCACTAATATTATAAATTAGCAATTCTCATGTTTTCTTTACTATTTTTGTCACCTGTTGTTTTTAATTTGCAACATATTTTGTTAGTTTTCCGTTGTTTTATTTTTATTAAATTGAGATATTGAGCGAATGCGAGATCACGTTATTGTAACGTTTTGAAAAGTTTTCCTTAGCTTTTTTTTTTTTATGTAATTCCACTGAAATATTTATTAAAGTTCAGGTGAAATCTTGCACAGAGTAAGTAAACACTACGTGAAATCTTGCTTTTCTTTCTTATAATTTTCCAGAGTTTATGCGAGCGAGATATCAGTTCGGGACAAAGAGAATATTAAAACCACTACGTTAGTTACATTATGGATAGAAAAACACCCACAAATATCTTCAGAATATACAAACATTTATCCCGCGGCGGAGATCGAACCTGCAACCTACTGCGTCTCAGGCGAGCCTTCACCCATTGCGCCACAGAAGTCGTCTAACTATTCTAACAAACAAAAAATTACGTAGATAGTAACTTCTGCAAAATGTCAGCAAATAGGTATCTCTGTATTTGGCCGATGCGTTTAACTACCTTTTAGATATTAAAATAATAGATCTGAAATATCCAAATCATGAAAACAGTCTACTGTGCCATACAATCGTGATCCAATCAAACTTACTTTTTTATTTTAGGTACTAAATTATTTTCCTTGTTCGCTACAGTATTATAAAGTGTGGAAGCCTTAACGTTGTTAGCACTAACTTCGTAACAAGAATGCTATACCGGACGCAGCGCAGCGGAGATTCATTTCCGGTACGAGTCGATATTATGTGTACATAGGTACATCTATACGAGAGAGATACGTTATACATGTGCATTTATTCAATTGAAAGTTCACTCACACGAGTATATCTGCGGAATACTTTTATCTCGTTAAAGCTCGGTCGAGAACTCCCCAAGCAACACAAACTAGCTTTAAAAGAGCTGTGAAATAGATTTTTGCAATTCTTTATGCTGGTTTAAATGCTTTATAATGTACTTTATAAGCGCTTCTACAGCACTTGTAAGTGCAAAAGAGGACCATATTAAACAGACTTATTCCTTAGAAAGGCTGTTTAAAGTCTTTACAAAAGCTGATTATTAGCTGGAAAAAAGCTGGTTAATGGCTTGTTACCTAGCCTTTACTCTATTTTTAGTCATTATAAATCTCTTATGCGGGTTTTAGTATGATATTTAACTTAAATAAGTTTGTTTGGACATATAAAGAACTTATTACAGTCTTGATAAAATAAATAATTTATTTGCAGATAATATTTTGTCTAATGGAAACCATAACACTCCAATCAATCAAATGTTATTAAATATTGATAAGTATTGTTTGTTTTCGTCTACAATTCGTAGTGAAATGGATGCGA
Organism: Xanthorhoe designata; assembly: GCA_963582015.1. Taxonomy (NCBI): domain Eukaryota; kingdom Metazoa; phylum Arthropoda; class Insecta; order Lepidoptera; family Geometridae; genus Xanthorhoe; species Xanthorhoe designata. The sequence goes on from OY757049.1 coordinate 2,794,369, forward strand.
GAATCAGTTTACTGTAAAAGTATATATGTATTTTATTTGAAATTTTCAAGCGCTCGTGAAAGAAATTCATTTAGAGAAAAAAAGTTAATAATTGAAAGACAATAATTTTAAAAAATTGTAGGTTATAATAATGTTTGCGACGATTCACCCAATATTCGTTTTTCTCATGAATATCAGTTTTTGGTAAAATAGTTTTGAGTGATTTTCAGCTTAATTCTTGTACTCAATGTTTGTAAAAATAGAATTTGGTAATCCATGAGTAATCTATTAATGGCGTCTAAATATTAGACAGCTATAATACTTCAAAATAGGTCTTTTAAAGCCACTGGCTTTATAAAGGCTTAATATATTATATTAGTAGGGTTTTGGCTGGTGTGTGACCACAAGAGAGATTTTAGTAAGGTTTTTGCTGAGTAAAACTCTCTCAATAATACATTATTAATCTATAATGTTCTAAAGTTTTAGGGCTCAATGTATAAAAAGAAAAACCCTAGTTTCTAGAATACCTAGTTACTAGGAGTAGCATAGTTTATTAGTTGGTTTATTTGATTATGTTTCTAATTTTCAATAGCTAAATACTCTATTAAAACTTTTTTTTAATTGCGCCACTTCTTTTTTTGTATTTCCATGATTTACGATCTATGATTGCGAACACAAACAGTACGCAAATGTGAAATTGGTTAAAGTTTTCTGTATATGGATTTACGAATCGCCGTATTTACAGCGTAGTTATTACTAACGCTCTTCATTGTCTTACTTTAACAGCAAAAGGCCGTTAAATGGTTTTGATCTAGGACTTTATAAAGCTGGATTTATAAGGGGTTTGATATAAACTAGTAAACAGCCATTACTCTATGACAATCTATTATCAAGCTTAGAGTTTTAAAACATATTCTGTTAATTCTGTTTTACAGCTTAAAGCTTATTTTATTATACTATAAAACTAACATTCTTAAGAAATGTTAGTTGCTGTAAAAAGTACAGCCTTAACCTGTACAAAGGATTTTTTTGAAACTGTTATAGACTTAATAGCTTGATATTATTTATGCAAAAGCTATAATACAGCTGAAGGCTTTTCTAAGTTCCTTAAATACTATAGGCCAGCCAGAACACTTCAACAAAACCATTATAAAACCATAATTCATCTTTAGGCTGTAAATCTACATATTAAATTCCAATATCCTGCTTATGTGTTGCTTGGGTCGGGTTATAAAGTTTCTACACCGCCCGGAGTCTTTCGTTAAGGAGACGGAAATCTTAACGTTCTCACCGAAGATGATGCTTAACGACCAGTTTAAATATTTTATCTTTCTGTGATTTGGTTTACTGGATTAGATGTTTGATATTATTTCAATACTAAAAATAACATATTTTGCCATATTGCTAGCTGTGCATCAATAGATAGACATAATAATTAAACATAGATAAACTAGTGCTATATGAGGTAATCTCAGAATAGAGAAAAAAACCTATTCTGAGGAGGTAATATAACCAAAACAATAATATTAGTGGTAATAAGTAGTGTAGGCGACACACGTCGAAGTATATTTTTATACATTATTTTTAATATTATGTCTTTATGTTATAATATTTGTTATGTGAAATTAAACTTAAAAACTTCTTTATTCATAATTTGTGTTTTTTGCTACATGTAACGCCATCTGTTGGCAGTTTAAAAATAAATAAAGAGATTGATTGTTGAGGGTGGAATTAGACGAAGTTATTATAATTTTTTGTATGCGCGGGTAGCTCGAGTAGTCGTTGCGAACTTACGGAAAAATCACGACGCGCGGCTTACTATTTTGTTTTAAAGTACCTATGATTTCGATACACAACTTTCTAACTGCACCCTTAACTTTCTCCTGTCGTTGAAAATACGTGTGTTTTGATTCGATCATCAGTATAAAGTAAAATATTATAAAAACATGAGAAATAAAGTTTGTTTCACAGCAATTAGAAAGTAACTAACTCTAACTAAATAGACATTTGTTTGTTCCCCGTTGTTGTTTGTTTCTTTTGTTGTAGTCGCAACTTTGTAAAAGCTTCCGTGTTCCAAGTACTAGGTATCTACTCACAATTTTATATACCAGGTTTATTTGTTTTATAGCTAACCTTGACGGAAGCTATCATTGTACTGACATCCACAGAGAACGAACATAAATATACCTTCATGTTTGCGCTAGAAAATTATGTATCAGTAACAACTAGTGTTTCAACTCTGGTGATGAAATACGAGGCCGCCTATAGGCCTCCGTAATGGCTTAACGACTTTAAAAGCCAGTACCAACAATCCAACGCGGCCTCCGTATTGTTGGGTCCCTGCCCAACAAAACGTAACGCGACAAAACGCGGCATTACACACAATACAATATTATAACGCGGTGACAACCCTCGTTTTTTCGCATTACGTTTTGTTGGGTCATAGCGAATATCCACCCTGCTGTTAAAGCTAGTAATCTGGTGGTACCTGAAAATATAATTTCGAAAGTCACCTGAGATTTTATTTCTCAATTGCCACTAGTAGTGGCGAAGATGGTGGTGTCGACTGGGAATAGACGGTACCATCAATGCTGGTGTCCAAGGGTACAAAAATATACGAATAATATTAAGTAGTGTCATTAGTTCAACTAGTTTCCAATGGTACTGACGGAGGCCTTTAGGCGGCCTAAAAACTCAATCACCAGAGTTGGCCACTTGCTCTTACGAACGAACGAATGGTACTATTAATATAAAGGCCTTCTTGAATTGTAAAAAATGTAATTGAAATACTTTTAGGCACACTTAAAGAGAAATGAAACCAAATTGACAATGTCGCCAAAGGCTCTAAAATTCAAATGAGTTTTTAATTACTTCACGCGACGACTTTTAAAAGACTTTTGTTTTATTACATTCTAATAAAGTGACGATGAAAGCGTTTGAGTCAAAGAATGTTTATTGGAAATGGTCAATGGGAAACCTAATATGGCTCTGCGGAAACAGCTGCTAGGTAAAGTAAATAAAAAGTCTTATTCATAGATTTTATTTTTAATAACTTTTGACAAAGCATGATGAGATACAGCCAAAGATAGATATGGCTCGAATATTTTGGGAGAGACCTTTGCCTAGCAGTGCGACGAGAAAAAACATCATCATTTCAATTGTTTTTTTATTAGATGCTAATACTTATTATTTTATCCTATGTTCTAATTAGTACAAGATAATGTAGCTTGTACTTAATAACTCTGTGTGAAGACAAAATTCTTCTTACTCCTACTTTTAGGAACTAATATAACAAAACAATTAATTCGTAGAACTGTGTAGACATTCTACGACGTAGACCATCTACGTCGTAGCTCAACACTACCATAAAAGTAATGACCATTGCTTGTTATTTGCAGTTGTGTAGTTAAATTCATAGTAATATTTTGTCATAAATTCTGCAATACTTAACTTGAGTGCTATGAAACTATGAAATGTTTATTCGAGTCATGTTTTAAGTTACTGTTAATATTACACGTGGTTACAGTATTACACAGCTGAAAAATTCTGCATGAAACATGCTATTCAATTAACAATTTCTGTAATACTGTCGGTGCTTTTACCGAAATATCATCTTACTGATAGTTTCGTCTTCGGCGTCAAGGGCTTCGTGGCTGAGTGGTAAGGCAGCCCGGCTTAAGGGTAATCGCTTGTATCTCGCGGGTTCGAATCCCGTCGAAGCCGTAAAGCTTTTAGTAAGATTTTCATTTAAAAATTTCTGTAATTTATGTCTGCAGTCTTTGTGCTACACTATAATCTTGAATTAAGCAAAAGTCTTTGGTGCATTAGTCGCTAGTGGACGGAGTTTTTAGTCTTAGTTCATTCCTGCATGAAGAATAGTTTAACAGACTTCAAAACGTGGAGTTATACACGTTTATATTTTTATGAGTGTTCATTAAGTTATCCGTCAAAAGTGGATGTTGTTCACCATACCTATATTCCGATATTATTTTTGTTTGAAAGGGTACTTTACAGTAAGTTTGTATGAGCTAGTGGCCAACTCTGGAGATGTAGTTTTAGGCTGCCTAAAGGTCTTCGTTATTGCTTAACGACTTTAAAAGCCGGGACCGACAACTTTACAGGTGGTCCTATAATCAATATATATATAAAACAATAAGCATTTTTCTGGAATCAACGTACAGACCAAACCGCTGAAGCTATGAAGCTGAAATTTGGAAGGTAGCTTCCTTTTAAAACAAAACTGAGCACTAAGAAGGGATTTTTCGAAATTCCACCCCTAAAGGTTTGAAAAGGGGTGAAAACCGTTGTATGCAACTTTTTAATGCGTGAAGCGATTTTCTTCAAACTCAGTATAAATATTGTAAATGATAAATAAATTTGAATGTTTTTCAGGAATTAAAAAAAAAACGCCTGAAAAGAGGTAAAATGTGGTGACAAAGTTTGTATGGGAACTTTTTAATGGGTAGTTCGATTTGCTTGAAACTCGGTTACAACACTAACAATGCAAAATAAATATATACGTGTTTTAGGGTTTTTCGAAAAAAACCCTTTAAAAGGGTGAAATGTAGTGTCGAAGTTTATGTACAACACGCGAGCGAAGCCGCGCGGGGTCTGCTAGTAATTGTTAAATTATCATGAAAGGGAAGTCGCTTCTGCTATGTGTATGTATGTGTACAAGAAATTCTCAATTTATAATTATGATAATTTTCCCACAGCTACCCAACATGCTCCGGAGCCCTAGCGCCAGGGCTAGCAGCAGACATGCATTTCAAGGATGACGTCATAGCATTCGTGGGACCGGCTTGCGCTTTCGCCCTGGAACCTGTGGCGCGACTAGCAGCGTATTGGAACACTCCTATCATCACTGGCATGGGAGACCAGGTCAGTCTCTTTCATTAACAACTTTTAATTCTTTGACCTTCCTTGGCCTATCTTACACCCACGTTATATTTTCCCGCTGTGTCTTGTTCAGTTGACGGCATAGTTTGGTGAAACAGTGGTCACACAAACAAACGTATCAAACGTAGTCAAACGGTTATCGTCGGTCCAGCTTGCACGTTTGCATTGGAACCGATAGTGTATGCAGCTGCATGTTGGAACACGTCTATCACTAGTATGTAACCAGATGAGTTCTCTTCGGGACTTTCTACTTTCGACTTTGGGACGTAATGTACAGACTCGTATTTGGAGTCATATTCGTATAATTTTTTGTCTAAATAAGAACATCAAGAAAATTCTGCAGCCATGGCGCTATAAACAAATTAATCTGTACATTAGGTACGTCCCAAATATTTGCGCGAATTCTTAGGGGTGAAATAAAGGCTTAACGACTGTCTCTCGTACGAAAGACGCGGTGATAGGATATCTAGGCCACTTGGACGACACTACGTGCTTAAATAGTGGTATTCTATCTCGCTAATTAGCCAACAACTGTTGAGTAAGCTACAACATTTTAACGCAACTTTTATTGTCCAGTTACTTTACTTACTTAGTAGTTGTATAGTTTGATTATTACTCTTTCGCGCAAGAACTAGTCCACCAAACAGCACAAAAATTTGCATACACGATAACAAGGATATAAAAATTAAAATATAGAGAGAAATGACTAGGGATCTTTATTAAAGGGAGTAAAAGTAAGTAAGTTCGTATGAGCAAGTGGCCAACTCTGGTGACGGAGTTTTTAGGCCGCCTTAAGGCCTCCGTCGGGAGTTATGCCGCGCGCAATGTTGGTGAAATAACAATCAATAATCTTTATTTCTTAAATTACATAGTTGAAGTATGTCAGCTGTTTCCATATAGCTGTAGCATCTTGGCTGGTATTTGCTTTTATGAGCTGAAAGCATATTTTTATTGTTCTGCTCGGATTTCTGATGAAAAATGTTTATTCGCAAGAATGCTTTGTTGTGAAAGTTATAGTAAGTGTAACAATTATAACTTTGTATGTGATATAGTAAATATAAGTGAGCTTGTTTAATAATTTGTTTTAATTAGATTTACAATCTATATCTATACTAATCTATATCTATATCTATACTAATCTATATCTATATCTATACTAATCTAAACTGGTAATCTTCGAAACTACTCATCCGATTTTAAAAATTATTTCACCAATTTGTAGCTTAGACTTTCCGAATGAACATAGGCTATATTTTATCAAGGTAGGTACCACGTGAGCGACGCCACGGGCAAGTTAGCTAGTGATTTATAAAGTATCAGGTGGTAAAATTGTTCTAGTCAGTTTTCTTTTTCAATCAAACAAAAATGTTTGCCGCGATTACAATAAAAATATTACAATAAAAATATTACAATAAAAATATTACAATATAAATATTTTTATGTGCTGCATATTAGGTAATTGCTTGCCTGATGTGGGCTACAAAGCGAGATACAACAAGTATAAGAAATTAAATTAAAATAAGGCTAATTAGATATATTAATGTATATCTAATCTACTACGAGTATAGCTGATAAATGTCAGCGACATTACCCAATAACCTTCAAAACCTTCCCCGGGCAAAACATTTCACTCAATCTTATAATTATAATGAAAATCATTTCAAAAAGGTCGAACGAATGAATCAATTTATATTTCAAAGAATCGCTTAATAATTCAGATAAGAGGTGATAAACACTGAAAACAGAACGACTAAGAGCTTGTGCACATGGCGTTTATCGGACGCGCAGTTTCTTCGCGCTTTTGTGTAGCGCGTCACCGACTAGTTCGCAGCACGTTTTACAAACGCGAGGTTCGTGTGCATTGCCTTGTAAAAAGTAAGCTTGCCTATTGAACGACGTGCGTTTGTATCAATAAAACGCGCCGCAGAAAAAAGTCGTGTGCATAGGCTGTAATGTATTCTACGAGCGTGCTACGCCGTAGCGTGTCTACGTAGGCGTAGCACGTTCTCGTAGCATGTATGCTATAGAAGTATAGGATAGTCGATTTATTTAGCTAGGTTGCTTACTAAATCTCTAGATCAATCATATTTTTTTGATATCAGTAAATGTATTTTTAATATTTTTTTGTTGAAAATACAGCTGTACGTCTAACAAGAACATGTAACAAACTTCACTTCATCACTATTATATAGCTTGTGTATCGTTATGTATTTAGAAATTTACTTTGTTTTATTTATTTTTACTTATACATTTTGTAATACTTTCATGGATGCTTCAAATTAAAATTTCTTTATTGTAATACTAATATAACTCTGTAGTACTTAATTGGTTTCAAGTATTCCTCGGTTATTGAAAACTAGATGTTGTTACTGTTACCTTGCTTGCGAAGTTAGAGATAAAAATAAGAATCCTGTTCTAACTTTTACTGCAGCATATTTCATCATTATTACAGCCGCCAACGCTCAAGGTGATGTGAGCAAGTGATTTTTATTCCTTACGGCTGATATAAAATGCTTTTTCTTATTTACAAATTGAAGGTTTCGCTGAAGAAACCTGATTGTATATTCCCTTAAGAATTTCTCAGAGCTAGGTAAGGTTTCCTATTAATAAAGAGGAAATAAAACAGTTTGATTGTTTATTAAAAAATGGTATACGCCGGTGGAAAACTACGGATATAAGTTTGAGGTAGCCTCAAGGCTTGAGGTTAAATAAATGTTTCTAATAGCTATTGCAAATGGCCAGCAAACTATTACCATTTTGTTTAGTAAAATAATATATTGTGTCGCTAAAAAAGTAATGAAGTGAAATTGAAATAATACTGTATTCCTAAGCTGCGGTTGACATATTCATTCAGATCGTTATATTTTTGGATCCTTTGAAGATTTCTAAAGGGTAGGGAATAATATACTTTCATAATAATAATATTCCTTTCTTTATATAATTATCACAGTTTTGGAAAATATTTTGAAAGAGACTAACATTTGAAAAACAAGAAAGGTCCCGAAACCGGAACTTTGGAGGGGTTTTAACGTTAAAGTGTCAAAGAAGTCGTATAATTTATCGCAAATATCTTTATTTATTGAGATTGTTGGCAATTAATTTCCACAAACATAAACTAAAATGTAATTATCATGGCCAATGGCTTACTTGTATTATTTAATAGACAGCAATTTATACAGTGACATTAATTGAATGTTACGTAATTTAGGAAACGCCTGGGACAATTAAACCAAAACGCCAGATAGCGTGGTTCAGTAATGATCACAATTAGAGTAATTCACAACGAAATAGTTCCCTCAGGATGTAGCTCTAGAATTAAAGATTAAGGTTGGTCTGAATGCTCTAACCTTTCCAAAGGTAACGTAGCTTGCTTACAGCCTATCTTAATAACCTATCTATCTTTGGTTTTGGTCACTGTCTGTAGCTATTTGACGTTTTTTGTATGGAAGAAAAGTCAAATATCTACCCACAGTACCCCCAAAGATAGATTATTAAGACTAGCTGTTAGACGTTCTTGATATCTATCGTTGAAGGAGGCGTCTGACTGAGCGGTCAAAATTATAGGCGAATTGACAGCTAACCGATTCCGTGCTTTCGAAGGCATGTTAAATTATCGGTCTCAGCTTTTACGTTGTTAGCCATGACGGTTGTGAGCCATGATTTCATCATATTCCTTAAATCTTTTGATCTCAGTTTAATGCACGTTATCTATACTATCTATACTTCTATACTAATATTATAAAGAGGTAATGTTGGTTTGTTTGTTTGTTTGGCGTAATCTTCGAAACTACTCATCCGATTTCAAAAATTCTTTCACCAATTTGTAGCTTAGACTTTCCGAATGAACATAGGCTATATTTTATTTAGGGTAGGTACCACGTGAGCGAAGCCACGGGCAAGTTAGCTAGTTTTTTATAAACAGAAAATCCATTAATGCCCCACTGAGCATTGGGCACTGGGCACCTTGCAAAGCCACTGCTTTGCAAGGTGCCCAGCCGAGCCGAGCCGAGCCGAGCCGGCAGGGAAAAAAATACCTCAAAAAGTCAAAGCTGCGAATAATCTCTTTATTTCACTTTAGTAAAGACCTTTTGCATTGAAGAACCGAGTTTTACTACCTGTTCTTTTAATATGGTTTTACTCGCGATTTAGTTTGATATTTTACTTCATTTAGCAATTGTAACGCTAAAAAAAAATTCTTTATATTACTTCTCCGTTACGATGTTATTCTAAATTTAAATCAATGCTGCCTTTATGAATTTATTAACATCCCTTTTCTAAAATCTTTCAGAGCTACTAAAATCATACCAAAATACAAAACACAAGATACAGGGTTGGTAAATTGAGGTAGGACATAATTACAATGATTAGAGTAATTCACGAATCACGATCAAAAATCGATAAAACAAGGAACAATCGAGAAAAAATGGAATGGAAATTTAAGGTCCTTTGTCCAGACATTGGCATGTTTTTTTAAATTATAATAATTTTAATTAGATTTTGTTACTTATTTGATTTAAAGGGCAAGCCATCTTAACCATGTGTTAGGCATAGATTGCCTCCTGACGCACACTGTAATGTAAGTACCTAATGATGTAAGTTTTAAACTACCAATTTAAAGCACCTCTATACTGATCACGATTTCTGTTTACCTACAAATCTCCGTTCTATAGCCAACTGATCCTGAATTTCAAAATGATTTTCAATTTCAATCGTAAAAAGCCATTTTACCTTCACAAAGTATATTTATTTAACACTCCTGCTTCGACGTAGATCGCTTAGAATACATCACCATTTGGATAAACGAAACTCAACTTCAGAAACTGTGCCCGTTAAATGACGGTCTTAAAAGAAGTGTTGTTCTTATCTTATGCCGCGTGTGCTCCGATACTGAGATATATATTATAATGAGAGATAATGTTTGCATGAGCTCTGGATATTGTTATTTCATGTTACTTTAAAGGTTTAAACGCATTTTTATTTTGAGATTTTATACCGTTGCACAGTAGAGAGAGGTATTACGGACGACGCTTCTCAGGAAACTTCCCGCCACATCCCATTGGTCAAGTCAAGGGTACAAACAAATCAACGTGAAAGCTCCACAGGCATGTCCCAGCTGAACTTGGCATTGACGCGCCAAATGGTATTGGATTAAAGTGTAATGAGCCAGATGCAGACCGCTGTTTATGTGCGCGCGTGTCAGAGAAATGGACCTACAATCGACATCGGAAACATGCTAAGCTCTCGTGGTATTTCTTCGTATTTTTATTACTGGCATCATCATCATTGGTATATTTGTTTTTTTATTAACCTATTCGTCCCACTGTTGGGCAAAAGTCTGTATTAGGTTATTCTACAAAAAAACTTCATGGTCCAGTCAAGTCTTATGCACTGGCAGTGTTTTATAAATACAATTTAATGACATTCAAAATAGAAAATACTCCAATATTTTTATGAAATTAGAAAAAAGTTGGGGCCTGTAGAACTTTTAAGGCGCATTAACATGAGGTCTTAACGTTATAGGAAATCAGCATGAGAAAACCGTTAGTTTTCTAATAGTGACCATGATCTTGCAACTTGTCACGTAAAGAATGCTTAGTTCGGCAATACTTTGTATTTTTTTTAAGTTTATATTTCGATGTACCTTATGATTGGCTACCTCCTTAAGCACCTTTAAATGATCTTAAATGTATGATCTGAGAGCAAGTTTTCCACGTTTTGAAGATACAGTAGTGATGATCGTCGACTGTACTTACCGCTTAGAATCTATGAGTGGTTTAGATCGGGTGTAGGTAGGTACTCTATTTATTTGCGTGTGAAAGGGATTTGTGTTTAATAGTTCTCGCTCACGGCTACAAATTGATTCGGGGAATTCTATCTCAAACAACAACAAAGGCCACAAAACTATACCTATATTTTGGTTTTCAAATATGTTTTGAAATAAATCATTGTTTATACTGCTGACCTAATATTAATTAGGTACTGTTTATTTTTAAAAGGCCGAGGGGAAGGTAAGAATTAATCATTGTTTCGCTAAAGTTTAAATATATTATTGTTTCTCGGTTTGTCTTGTAGTAATTATTTTAAATAAATCTACGTTTAATATCGCATAATTATGTTATTTGATGTTAAAATAATATTAAATAAACATTAGCATCAAAAGCCAAGATAAAAATAATGATTTGGGCTAGGCTTTTGTTCTTAATTAAGGAGCCCCAGCAGATTAGGTAAACAAAAAAACAATACTAGCTACTTCGTAGGCGAGTAAATCCAGAGGTCACTGTTCTTTATTCTCCCTGTATAGTACAAGGTGAACAAAACAATAGTCTACGATTAAACTAGAAGCAGTTACACTGAGAATGACAATAATATAGTTATCTTTTACAATACAATAGAATATAACTGTAATGAAACTAATCTCAAACAATGAGAAACTATAGATTAGAAAGTTTTAGAGATGTTGTTCACTATCGGCTAGCTCAATTACCTATCTATCTTTGGTTTTGCTTATTACTGCGGGTAGATATTTGACATTAATTATATACCTAAAACGTCAAATAGCTACAAAAAGTTATAGGTACCTAATGTTTAGAACTTGTTTGTTTCACTATCCTTGAGTGAGATCCAAGCAAGCTAACAGGCATTAGAATCACCTAGCATGTAAAACGAAACTTAAGTGATCCTTGAGGTCCTACAAGAATAAATGATTTTTCTTTCTTTCTTTCTTTCTTTCTTTCTTTCTAACAGAAGCTTGAAATAAAATATGATTACGACTGGTATTCCCGAGGTGCGGTAGACAAAGTCTTGTAGATAGTTTTAATCATTTTAAATCTTTTGAAGATGTCTAAGGGGTTAGTCAGAAGTCAAATACATACATATTACATACCTACCCACATTCTGCAGAAGTTAACATTCCATCCGTGACAGGCCTATCGATGCTATTAGAAAGCTAACTGATTTCCTCATGATGTTTTCCTTCACAGTTTAGAGCTCGTGTTAATACGAATAGACATTTTTCGAAACTTAGATTTTCTGATCGTGACTCGAATACTAATCCACTTGGCAAAAACAGCTCTTTCTTTGAAACGAAATACGAGTAACAAACATGCATAGTGGGCTTGCGTAAACAAGCCTTTAGTCTGTAGTTGTATTGTTCGTGTAAATCTGATTACCCTTGGCCGAAGGTCTTTAATATTTACCTTCGCGCTCCCAAGCCGACATGGACCACGTAACTGCAATAGGGCTTAGAAGTGAAACTGTTCTGGATTCACCTTTACTTGCTAACTTTTATCTAGTTATTTTACATTAATTTATTTATTTAGAACATCTCGCAAAAAAATCGATGGGATATTACATTACTTCGTTGATATATTTTAAAAACCGTTTTTTCCGTGTTCCGTTTTTATGAAGCATCTCAAGAGCTACAGCTAACTTATCCAATTTAGTTTTTCAGAGTAATAATGACTCTTGAAAGTTCAATCTGAAAAACTAAATTGAATAAGTTCAAGCAAGTTCCAGTCTGATTTACTAATAAATTGTTATAACTCAGACCCCGTGTCGCAAAAGGTGTTTTTGTGTTTCTTCGACGGACCAAAATAATTTTAACAATTTAACGGTACTTACATTTATGTATTTCGGGTCTTTCTTTTCCTTTTACTCCTCGGCTTCTCACCGTTTCTACATAAATCGATCTTACTTTCTGGGAGTAGGTAGGTATTATAGGTTCTTTACATGCAGCTGAGTTAGAACAGGCATTAGAATCACCTAGCATGTAAAACGAAACTTAAGTGATCCTTGAGGTCCTACAAGAATAAATGATTTTTTCTTTCTTTCTTTCTTTGTTAGTAACCCACCGCAGCTCATTTTGTAACGTTAGAGATTCTTCCTTGTTTATCCGTTACTCTAGTTTGATTGTTATTCATTTTATTTATAGTAATAGTAATACTGTATAAATATTTAAATGAAGGTCAAAAGGAAATGGAGAAATATGAATATTTCGATTTATTTCGCAGCCGCCGTCAGAGGGAGAGCTTGCGGCGCCGGCCAGCGTTGTCAGCCGAATGCATAGACTTAGGAATCTACGCAAGGGGACAAGGGTAAGTGTGGAATTTACAAATCTACTTTAGGCTGTGTCCCTAGTAGGCAAACTGTTAGCGGCCGACTGAATGAGCCGCAAATTTGTGGCAAACTGAAATTTGAGTTAGCTGCAAGATCAATTTTCGCCATATCAACCATATCGCCGCCGCCGACTGGAACCGGTTTTGCTGTGAGTCGGCCACTAACTGAGACAGTTGCGTAACGCTGCAAACTGCGTAAAGTGAGCGCAAAACTAGCAAACTGTGGACATTCAATTTCAAATATATGGAAGGGCGTACTAAACCCATACGCCGCAAACTCAGTCGGCCGCTAACAGTTTGCCTACTGTGGACACAGGCTAAGGTACTGAACAGTTCTTTTTAAATGCATAACTTACAATTTCAATTTTTGTTGGCAATTTCATATACGCGCTGTACATCCATCAAAACAAAGCCTGCTTATAACTGTATAAATATATGCCATTAAATTAAGGTTCAAATGTACCTATTGTTCCAGCCACAGACGCTGTTCAACGACAAAGGGAAGTACCCTACATTGACCCGCATGTCTTACTGCCAGTGTCGACTACCGCGCGTCTTTACAAGCGTCTTCGAACGCTTCGGCTGGACGCACGTGGCATTGCTACTGGACAAGTCGGATTTGTTCTCTCTTACTGTTGGTAAGTTACATACACACCTACATACATAATGTAGACTCATGTCTATCTTAGACATTATCTAGAAGATGCTGTTCAATAACAAAGGGGAATACCCCTAACATAAATCTTAGCAAGCTTCACCACGAGCGCTGTTAACTGGTGAAGTTGCCTTCATCACAGCCAAGATGCCATTTTAGCTCCATCAAAGTTGATTACCATAGGCTTGTTCTAGTAGTCTAGACGTTAAATGTACCTACCTACTAATTAGCAAGCAGAGAGTAATTATATAATGAAATATGTACTGTAATTTGCGTCCCATAATTCACATTTAATTCTCGGATCCTAAGTTTGGCTATGTTCTTTGATCTATATCGAGACTGAACTTACAGGTTGAATGAAACGGATTTCAATACAATTCTCTTAAAAAAAGAAAATGTTTTTATTAATAAAAATGTGCTGGAAATGTAATATCCGAGCGTTTTTTGATGAGTTAGAATGAAACATCCTCTCGGCTTTAGAAATTAAACAATCATTTATTATTAGCATAAATTATCTACGCTTAGTTAACTCTACTTTTGTCTTATCTATCAACATCTATTTAGTACCTAATGTGCAACATATACCTTATGAAAAATAAAATCAGGTATGATATGGTGTGAGTGATGAGGGTTTGATGATCCTATGAATAATGTATACACAACACAAACTATAATTTAGAGTAATTTAATAAATATTTACACAACAACGGGCGCAGGTGCCCTCGTAATTATTTGTTGAATGATTGATGCTTGTTTGCAACTGTATGAAATAAGTTTTGCTCACAATTAGTGAAGGTTACGCTTAATGTGAACGTTGAAAAGGTAATTGCTACTATTGAAGTGCTATTATGTAGTAATTTCTATTTTATGATAGCGATAGCTTAATGTCTGAAGTTGTTCTGCTAATCCTTAGTCTCCATAAATTTACACAAAATCAAGAGATATTGTCAGGAGTCAATCTATGCCTACATTTTCGAGGCTGGCAGGCTGGATACTGTTTTAGAGAGTAGAAACAACAATTTAGCTTTTAGTAGAAAACACTGGTCTGGGCTGATTCAAACAAACCCAAACATAAATATTTTTAAACATTGACGATCTGTGTCTTTACACTCGTAACGGGAAATAATAAAAATAGAAATAGTGTCTTGTAAATTCGTCTTTAATATTTTGTTCTTTTTATAAACAAAAGTGTTCCATTATCGATACTTAGAGAATTCTTAGGATTTAATTCAATCAGAAACTTTTCTGTACAGAGTTTTGTTGAACACCTCATCAGATTGGCTAATTGTCATCATCATTTTAACCAATTGCAATAAAAAACACATTGCTTTGTCACCGAGCAACCTACAATTTTCAGCACCACAATTTGGGCAGTATATGTAAGTCAGCCACAAGATCTGCCCCAAACACAATATTAAAAGTTAAGTAAATGCTTGTAAAAACGATCACGTCTGGCAATGCAATTTTATTTCATACATTCGTTTCATCGACCCTCGGCAACAAAACGTCCTAATGCAACTCAACTGGACTAAACTAATTTTCGCGTATTGAAAAGAACTTTTCAAATACAATTCATTTGCGAGAGTGAAAGTTTGGAATATAAAATTGCAAGGCGTTGTCTGAATAAAGAATGGACCCATGGACCTAGTATAGTACCTGGACGAACATTGAGCGTGCCGCCCGAGAGGGACAAAAATTGCAATCATGAATCCATAGTTTCGTAGTACAAAATTCGGAGCATCAAGTTGCCGGCCATACAAAAAAGCGGCACGCGATGAGGGACAAAAGATCTAATGTTTGTCTCTTTTACTCACAATAATGTTGTATATATTATTTTTTGTTTTTGTGTGACTGAGAAAGAAATATACAGCGCTCTATTTCTTACTTTCTCTACGCTCTATTTCTTACTTTCTCTAAGGAATAACCTAAGTTTATGTACCTAAGTTTACGCCAAGGATTGGGTTTAGGTCGTTGCCTGTTTCATTAGGTCTACATTTTCAAGTCGCAAAGTAGTTTAGGTACTTTAATTTATTAGTTTACACGTTTACAGTTGTCTTTGGATTAAACTGTACGCTTGATGTCTCTACAACTGAAACGTGACATAATATGATTTAACTTTCTACTGATATTGTAAACGCGAATGTTTATATGGTGGTATAGATGTTTGTTAATATTTCAAGTTAAGCATCGTTCTGAGATTGAGATGGGTGACCGCAAGTGGCATTATCAGCTGAGCGCTTTCGTGCTTCGGAGGGCACGTTAAATTGTCGGTCCCGGCTTTTAAAGTCGTTAAGCCATGACGGAGGCCTTTCAGGCGGCCTTAAACTTCGTCACCAGAGTTGACCACTTGCTCATACGAACGAACGAACGCAAATAAAATAATATTTTTTTTTTTAATTTTGCCAGGTAAAAGTTTAGAATGGGGTCTGAGGAAGGAAGGCGTGTTGAAGGCTGTTCGTGAACTGGACGGCAACGAACGTGAGTCGTGTGAAGCTTTACTGAAGGACGTCAGTATGTATGCTAGAGGTAAGTGTGTTTATTAACCTTTTAGGTTGCTTGGAAGAGATCGCTTCTTAGCGATAAGGCCGCCCATTGTACATTGTTAGGTAGGTACTTAGTTTTTTTTCATAAGTTGTTACTTAATTGTATCTTATTTAGGTGTACAATAAAAATGTTTAATTCATTCATTCATTCATTAACCGAATTCAAAAAAGGAGGAGCTTCTGTGTTCCACTGTAATCATTTTTTATTAGATTTTTTTTATGTATGTCAAAAAGAGGACCGATTTTGATTTTTTTTTTATTAATTGAAAGGATATACCCCCGAGATGGTCCCCGAAGTGGCTCCGAGGTGGTGGAATTTGAGAATCTGATGGGGATTTTGGAGCTATGAACCGATTTTTTTATGTTATTGACGATTTTAAAATATTTTTTTGTTTAAAAGAGTAGGTATAGTAAACCCTCGGGGTGGGTCACATAAAAAAATTTATTGAAGTTGATTCAATATTTTTTTTAATTTTCCTACTTGTGCCACTTATACTTTAATACTTGTGGTGAAAGGCCGCTTGAGAAGCAGAGGCTGCGGGTTTGATTTCCGCCGCTTGACAAGTGTTAATACCTTCTGCAGATATTTGTTCTGGGTCTGGGTGTTTTTATGTCTTTATGTACAAAAAATGTCATCAATCATCTGATTACCATAACATAAGCATAAAGTTGCTTAGCATAATTATCATATGCAGTGTTTAATATTGTTTATACTTCGTTTAAACCATAACACATATTAAAACTATCATCCATTAAAAGCTAGTAAGAGTTTGAAATTCGAATATTCTTCAGTTGCGAAGTTCAAAGTCAAGCGCTCAGCGACTTGCGAGTAATTGAAAGTAAATTGATTCCACCTCGCTTGTTTCTTTTATTTCCTCCGTTTCATAAATAGGTAGACATTGCATTACAAGGCGCTCGTGTGAACTTGATTTTATAAAATAACTAGCTGTACCCCGCGGTGTTACCCGCGGTGAATAAGTTAATAGATTTTTTTAACGACTTTTAAAAAGTAGGAGGTTCTAAATACCTACGTCGACTGGGTGAACCGATTTGATGATAATTTTTTTTATCTGATGAGGATCGTCAGAGATATGAATAAAAATTTACCTTGAGAGTGCAGATAATTACTATTTTCTTACGTAATTGAAAATTATTTCATAAAATTTTTAATTTTGCTCCTTGGTTAAGACCAATGCGTCATTGTGTCACTTGATTTTAGTGCTCATAGAACAGGATGACTGCTGGTCGGTTACTATTCTATGGTCTAGCTAGTCTAACACAGTATATTTTGCTCGCAAAATATTCAAGAAGCTACCATGCGAGCGAAGCGAGCTTCGACCCAAGCGAGCGCAGCGAGCCGAAATTTTTAAGACAAATTCGTTATGTGACACTTGATGTAGCTTATAGTGCTTACAGAAAAGGCTGACTGTTGGTCGGTCCCTATTCTATTGTCTGACATAGATCAATTTGCCAGCAAATATTCAAGAAGCTACCGTGCGAGCGAAGCGAGCTCAGTGAGCGTCTTAAACTGAAATTTTTAAAAACAAATACTCCTGACGTGACACTTGATTTTGCTTATGGAGCTCATAAAAAAGGCTGACTGTTGGTCGGTTCCTATTCTATGGTCTGACATAGTTTATTTTGCTTGCAAAATATTCAAGAATCTATCATGCGAGCGAAGCGAGCCAGCATTTTTAAGTAAAATGCATCATGTGTTACTTGATTTTGCTTATAGTGCTCATAGAAAAGGCTAACTGTTAGTCAGTCCCTATTCTATGGTCTGACATAGATCAATTTGCGAGCAAAATATTCAAGAAAGTGCCGAGCGAGCGAAGCGAGCTTCGAACTAAGCGAACGTAGCAAGCTTCAAACTAAGCGAGCGTTGCGAGCCTTTTAAACTCGAGCCGACATTTTTAAAAAAATGCGTCGTGTGACACTTGATTTTGCTTATAGTGCTCATAGAAAAGGCTGACTGCTGGTCTGTTCTTAGTCTATGGCCTGACATAGTTCAATTTGCTAGCAAAATATTCAAGAAGCTACCGTGCGAGCGTAGCGAGCTTCGAACTAAGCAAGCGCATCGAGTTTCCTCGACATTTTTAAGATAAATTCGTCATGACTGACACTTATGTTTGCTCATGGTGCTCAAAGAAAAGGCGCTGCTCGGTTCTTATTCTAAGGTCTGACACAGTTCGCTCGAAGCGAGCCGAAACTGTGGGAAATGTAATAAAATAGCGATGATGAGATGCTGTACCGAATTTTAATTGAAGACACAAATATAAACTTTGTCCTAATGAATAATTTGGTTTATAATCCCACGGAACCATTCCTTTTTTCAGCAATTTAAGGTAGCCTATTTGTTAATCCAGGGTAGGTACTGCTACCAAATTTAATTCAAATTTATCCAGCCGTTTGAGCGTGAAGGAATAATTACTCGTCATGTGAGATCAACTCAGTATGTGGACACTGTTAGTGTAGTGTGTTGTCCCAGTGTGAACCGGCCCTAATTGACATTTATGAAGATCAAGTGAGGGTAGTTGAATAAACGCTTTCGCTTTGCTGTGGCGGTACCTCCAATACTTCAGTCTTCCCGCGACCACGGCTGGTGCAATCCGGTCGAAACGTCGGGCGAATATTAAAGGTAAAATTCGTGATAAATACCCGTTTGCATATGTTTTATAATGAATAATTACTTTACCTGTGCTGCCATCTATTGAAATTATTTTGTTAGTTTTTCACGACGAAACTATTTTGTATTTGTTTAATAATCCCACGGAATCAATGCACTTTTAAGGAATTTTAAGTAGCGTACATTTTAATCCAGGGAATAAACAATCCTGCTACCAAATTTAATTCAAATTCATCCAGCCGTTTGAGCGTGAAGGAATAATAACTTTGCCTGTGCTGCCATCTATTGAAATTATTTTGTTACTTTTCCACGGCCAAACTATTTTGTGTATACTATTTTAATGAATTTGATTAATAATCCCATGGAATCAATGCACTTTTCAGGAATTTTAAGTAGCGTATTTATTTTAATCCAGGGTATAAGCAATCCTGCTACCAAATTTCATTCAAATCCGTCCAGCCGTTCGAGCGTGAAGGAGTTATATTTTTGCCTGTGCTGCCATCTATGAAGTTATTTTGTCTGACAGTTGCCTTTTGCACGGCCAAACTACCGAAACTATTTTAATGAACATTTTGTTTTATAATCCCACGGGAACACTGCACTTTTCAGGAATTTCAAGTAGCCTATTAGTTATTCTAGGGTATAAGCAATCCTGATACAAAATTTCATTCAAATCCGTTCAGCCGTTTGAGCGTGAAAGAGTAACAAACACACTTACACACTTACACACACACAAACTTTCACCTTTATAATATTAGTGGGATAAGATATACTTATGGGTTCCGTTGCTATTTTATAAAGTTGTGTATAAAAATTTACGAATAGTACAGATCTCAGCTGCTGTAATTCTTGTGAGGAAAAGTTTTTCACTGACTACCTTTTTTTTGACTAGAGGCCACCAATATCAAAGATAATACATAGCCAATATTTATCTAGTTTACTGTCTTTTAAATTGGTAAAAAAATATGCGAAACACTTCTCACACATACCAATTTAGAAAATCATCCCTGTCTCTGTATTAAGATGAACATAGATTTATTTACGTGTATTCTTATTGTAATACCTACTTGTACTTAAATTGCTGTCATTCTTTTTGAAACTAGAACATTTTAACTGTTAACTTAGCTGGAAGGGTTAAAAGTCGTCCTTTTTAGAAAACAGGTTAGACAAAAGCCATTAAACATTAAAGTTTTTAATCAAACTCAAAGTTATTCTAAAACTGGCTGGCATTAACCATTTTCATTTATTACTCTCATAACATCGACGTAACAGAGCTGACACTGTTTATCGTTGTCTTGGTCTCACAATCGCTACACTGAACTCCAAAATGTAGAAAAAGTTGCGTTATGATTTATGATATTTCATTGTACAGGCGTGGCCATAAAGGGACGCCGATCACATTCTGTTTACAACTTGTTTATTTGTGTTTACAACGTGTGGATTTGTTTACGTGTGTACCTACTCCGTGTTTACAGGATTGATTGTGTGTGCGCACAGATAAATAGGCACCTCTGAGTTTCGTTATTTTTATTGGCACTCGACTGAAATGTATTGCGTAGTTAGTTTTATGAAGCGCTGTGAAATGCGAGGGTCGTGGGTTTTTGTTAAATTTTAACATTCCGCGCAGTCTGGTGAAAATATGTACGTCGATAATCTTTTATTTTGTAGGTACAGTCCAGAAAATTATTTATGATATTTGAAGCAAAATATTGCAGTCAATGTTTTAAGTACATTTATGAATAGAGTTATTAACAAGATGATGTTTCTGAGGTTTTTTTGTTTCACTTGACTAGCATGCTAATTAAGTTCGTAACCACAAAACAGACCTGAAAAACTGATTAGTTTATATCCCTAGTAAGGCTTAGATAAATACATTTTTGAATTATCAAAGGAACACCTTGATTTTTTAAGCATTGCGTGGTTGTAAGCGTATCGCCTACTATCGCTTTATGTGGTCATTGTTGTTAATTAATCAATATTATTGGTAATTCTCACAGTGCTTCGTGTTATGGTGATCAGATGACTGATATAAAAGGTAGCTGATATAAAAAATTATGCGTTTGTTGACAGTGGTGATCCTCAGCGTGCGAGGATCTCTCGTCCGCGAGTTTCTGTTGGCTGCACACGCGCTCGGCATGACCAGGGGAGACTGGGCCTTCCTTGACGTGGAGATATTTCAGGTAAACACAGATTTAATGGATAACGGTCCAGCTACAACGGTGCTTGTTAAAACGTAGGTTAAGTATAACCTTTTTTGTTTGTGGTTGAATCTCCTTTTTTATACCTTATTTGAAATTGAAATTATATTTCAAATAAGAACAAAAATGTATCTATGTCAGGGCTTTAATAAAGTGGATAGCATAACAGAGAAATGTGGAAAACCTAGGCTGATAGTGCGAGCTGGACTGACAAGAGAAAGTATAGGAGTGAGCTGTGAAGTTGTGGAGTGAAAGATGATACAGTGATGAGATTTTTTAAAGATGGAGGAGGTGGTTTGGACATGTAGAGAAAGTTAATGAAAGCTTAACAAAACAGGTTGATAAAGTGTATTTGTGACTGATAGCGAAAAACAAAGACTTAGGCGGATTCATGATGTTTTGAAGAAAGGTCAGGTCAGACAAAGTAAAGTAGGTACGTGAGTCGAAAGGTGTATTTCAGGATTAGCAAGTAGAAATCTTACTTGCTACAATCTTGAAACTTGGATAACCACCTATATTTCTTGTATTACTAACAGCTTATCAAAATGGCTGTCCACGTGTAAGGGATGACCGTCAACAATTATCTCGTTAGCCGCGGGAATCTATCGAATTAATTCACGGCAGCGCGCCGCGTCGCTCAATCAACTTGTTTATTTAATCTGTGGCCAAACTCAGCTTCTGTATAAACTGCTGGACACGTAGGCGGAGAAATCTGTTTGTAATAAAAAACCTCTTCTTAACCTAGTATAGTATAATACTATACTAGGGTAAGAAGATTATCTGTGTCTTACCGTAAGGGTGTTCAATCGACAAGGTGTCAATATTAAATTCAATATATGTTACTTTTAAGAAATCAGACCGCGGCGGCGGTGGAGAGACGAGCTTGACTCCTACTGTCCACAATGGACTACACAAGCTCACAATAGAGAGGAGTGGAGAGAAGGAAGGGAGGCCTTTGCCCTGCAGTAGGATGATATAGGCTCCTAATAATAATAATAATAATTAAGAAATCTGCTTTTGTTAAAACTCACTACAGCTGCAGCAGATATTTTTTTTTCAAATAATTATAAAATTTTATTTCATTACGTGAAATTCATTTCTTTTATATTTCAAGGCAAAGAAACCTGTAGGTATAGGTTTCTCCTCTAACGTTCATTATGCATTGTAGGCAAGTCACGAACGATATTACCGTTGGATCAGAAACTCATAATCGAATGCAGTTTGCCCGATCATTCTAACAAATTGATTTACATGGCTTCTTCAAACGCTTTACATCTTCTGAATTATAAAATGAAACTTGTGTAGAATTGAGAATACTAATCTGGAGTAGATACTTATGTAAAAAAACTATAAGGGTTCCTTGTTTACTTCGAAACCTTAAAAACTAGGTTCGCCCGGGTGTGGATTTTGTACTCTCTGATACTAAAAGATGGAGTTAAAACTATGTTTGGCTTCTGTTTATAATTTTTTTGGAGTTCTGTACTCTGAAAAAAAGTATGAAAGGTAAAGTCTAATGATATCTGAGTCTAGTTCGTGTCATATACCGATGTATGAAAGTTTCAGCTATAAAATATATTTTACGGAATACTCGGTATGTTTAATAAGAATTACACTTGGGTTTTTATTTATGGGCTGAGAATATTTAAAATCTTGTGATTCAAAATACTTAGCGTTTGTTTCACTAACTCTGTTAAAGTGCCAACCGTGCACATAACTTTCACCACCCCTGAAGCACTTTCCGTGTGTAAACTAATCCAAAATATTGTACATTCAATGAAACTTGTATTTTTAAACCTATATTAGGGCGGATACTGGGGCGAGACAGGGTGGGCGGCCGGGGACAGCAGGGACGCCGCAGCCCGAGTCGCGTACGAAGCCCTACTCAGGGTGTCTTTGAAGCTTCCCACTGGGGACAAGTTCGATGAGTTTGCTGACACGGTGAGGACACGGGCGAGACAGCATTATAACTACACTTTCTCGGATGGAGAAGAGGTGCGTAGAAATATCTCGAATGTATAACATTTCTTTAAGAATAAGAAAGGGACGTCGCCAGAGTTGCTTACGTAGTTCTACTCGGGGTGTCATTAGTGAAACGCTCGTGGCGAAGCTTGCTGAGACGTTCTTGGTAGATTGTCGAAGTTAAACACATTCTTGGATGGGTGACCGCAATTGGCATTAATATCTGAGCGCTTCCGTGCTTCGGAGGGCACGTTAAATTGTCGGTCCCGGCTTTTAAAGTCGTAAACTTTACGACTTTAAAAGCCGGGACCGACAATTCCACCAGAGTTGGCCACTTGCTCATACGAACTAACTATTATATATTGTGTTAGTAAATCTATTCAGTAACTAAAGCATAATTGCGTCGCAAACCGAACTTTTGTGTAAATGTGGTTTTGACAGGTGAATTTCTTCATCGGAGCGTTCTACGACGGAGTATATCTGCTCGGTATGGCGCTGAACGAGACGCTAACAGAAGGTGGAGATATTCGTGACGGCCGGAACATTACCAAAAGGATGTGGGGGCGGGACTTCCATGGTGAGTATAGCCACGTGAAAAGAAAGAAAGAAAGAAAAATCTTTAGTTTTTTTATATGTATTTTTATTATAGTGTTAAACCACACTTAGGTAGGTATTTCATTAGAAAATGAAAAATCTTTATTTTGTCATTACATATTATATTATGAAATGAAATGAAATATGATCACGACTGTATCCCGGGAGCGGTAGACATTTCTTTCAGATCATTAGGCAATTTTTACATATTACATATTATAGGAAACACCTTATAAACATATTATAGGAAAGGAACCCTGGCTGTCAAGCGTCAAACTAGTAAGTAGTCGATTTATAGGTCTGAATAACATCACACACAAAAGTTTTTGATTACAATATGCTTTTACATAGGAAAATTATTTATGACAGAAAGAAAGAAAGAAAAATCAAGGTCACGATTTGTTATTAACACATTATTATTGCATTATTTCAATCTAACTCACTCTTTTATTGAAAGAAAAAGAGAGACCACGAGTGCCGACAAACGGAAACATTGTTATGGTATCATTATCGTTAATAGAGCAATATTTTCTACTAATTGGCAATAGTGGTTTGAAACGCCTGTTTGACCCAAATTAGTTTTTGGGTCATTGTTTTAGTTAAAAGTTCGAGTGTAGGTTGATAGAGTTTTGATTGTAATCACAAAGATCATTTTAGTTATATTTGTTCTAGCTTACTAGCCTGCGGCTTCGCTCGCGTGATACCTGGATAAAAAGTAGCATGTGTTATTCCAGGTCACAAAATATTCCAAGTTTGAACCAAATCCGTTCTGTACTTTTCGCGTGAAAGAGCAACAATAATCCACACATCCATACTAACTTTCGCGTTTATAATATTAGTAGAATGGATTTTATGATCCAATTTATAAGGGTGTCAATAAATCGATTTTGTAAGGAGAGCAATAATGTTCTGCAATCTTGAGGTACATTTACTGTTCTCGTCTCTCCTCCTCGTCTCTTTTTTATGGGAACACATTAGGATTGATCCTTTCAAGCAAAATAATAAATAAGCAAACAGTATAAAGCATTAAAAAATATATCCTACTTACAGTGGAAAACAGAATATTCTCCTTTTTGGAGAAAAGTTAACCCACTGATAGTAAATGAAAGCATTGCATCAGGTATAACTGTTGTAAATATCAATATAGAGATACTACTAGCGCCATCTTATGACAATTGTACTAACTAAACAGTACTGTCTATTGTTTTGTTTGAATATATTTTCAGTCGTTCGTTCACAGTCAACAAGCTTGTTTTATTTTAGGTTATGGGCCCAGACTCAAGTAAATAGCTAGTTAGAGATAGACAGAGTACATAGAACGTCCTCATTTATTAGAGTGGGTTAATGATGCCACTGTTAGTAAATTAAAGCATTGTTTCAGGTATAACAGGTCATGTGCGTATCGACGCGGTCGGTGATCGCGACGCTGACTATGCTATTCTGGACTTGGATCCCGTCACGGGGAAATTCGAGGTAAATATTTTGTAAAGCTCTCGTGATTCCATATATAGATTTTTTTTAAATAAATGCCTACTACTTATTACTTATAGAAAACACCCAGACTCGAGACAAATTGCAGACCATACAAATATTTGTCCCGCAGCGGGGATCGAACCCGCAACCTCTGCGTCTCTGCGTCTCGGCTGTGACAGAGGTCGATAAAAAAAGTTGATCGTTATAAAGATGCATCCAAACTAAATTTGTGACGTAAATTATATAAAACGATTTAGGAATCAAGTCCACAGATTTTAATTTCAATTTGCTGGTTTATCTTATTTTATAACAATAAACTTCTCACTAAAATTTTATATAATCTCTTACGATGTGAAAATCAGCTAATAAAAACACAATCCGTCGCATATAGAATCTAAGCTCATTTCAATAGAGTTGGTTTTCGATCATAGGTCGTTTTTTAGCAACCCAGGCCTATTTTGACCTTGAAGAAATAAATTGCGACCATAAAACCCGCCGTATAATAAAGCAGGCCGTTTCTTAGCTCGGGGCGCGCGTCTTTTGTGCTAGTCCAAATATTTGAGGGGTCGGAAAGATTGCAAACGTTTTGTCCTGATAGGTATCAAATATCGCCTATTGAAACTGTCGATGATATTGAAATTTTGACGTTTGTAAAATATGAAAACGTTTGAATGTATTTTTTGAGCCATAAATTATTATTTGCATGCTTTTCGAGCTGCGTTTGTTTGATCAGTTGAAATAAATTCGACTTTTATTCCATATCTTTTCAATGTACATACAGTGGAACTTATTTTGGATAACCATAAAGTATGATGCGTCTACGAGTTGATTCATTTGGCCACAACTTTCAAAAATCTAGATTTTCTGAAGAAACTTTAAGATACCTTTAGAATATGAACTTGCTTAAAAATTTCACTGTAAATACAATTCAATTCATTTATTTGCCAGTACATTACAGTAGAACTTGTTTTGGGATAACCATAGACGCATTAGGCCACTTGCTTATACGAACTTACTTTTTAGGCTACGGAACACGTACTAAGAAGGTAAGTAGTTTTTATATAAGTACTTTTTTTTATTTATTTTCCCTCAGGTGGTGGCATTCTACCACGGCCTCAATATGAGCTATAAGCCCGTCAGTGGGAAGGCAATACACTGGCCCGGGGGTCGCCGAGGACCCCCACCTGACACGCCACGATGCGGCTTCTTGGGCACCGACCCGATGTGTCAAGGAGGTATGTTACAAGTGGCAAAATTAACATTTTTAATCAACCGACTCCAATTTTGTAAGAGAAATTCCCTGCACTCTCGAGGTACATTTCTGTGCATAACTCCAAAGAAGCCATGACGGAGGCCTTTAGGCGGCCTAAAAACTCTGTCACCAGAATTGGCCACTTGCTCATACGAACGAACGAACGAACTTCAAAAATACTCATAAGATACTCAATTTTATTTATGGGATCACCTGGGGAGTATGCTTTTTCAAACAAAAAAAATCTTAAGTAAAATCTCTTTATCTCATTACACGTTCGTGCCGCTCCATTTTTTTAATTGGAACATCTCTATGTTTAAAATTGTGTAAGTACTACGAAACTGTTGGTTAAATTGTTTTTTTGTCCCTCTCGGCACACTAGCTGTTAGTCCATATACTATACTAGGTCCATGATTAGAGCACTACGCAGTTATTGTTTTATGATGGCATGGGCAAAAAGCGGAATATTTTTTCACACAACAAAATGAAGTGCCTAAGTTATCTTGTTATCTTTGACACAAAAAATACAGCCAATGCTCCTAATTTCGGTCTTTGTGCATGATCTTGAGAAAATAGGCTTCTGGTACGAAGTTTTGTTTCTTGGAAATTCTTTGTGCCGATGGTAAATGGTAACGAATATACTCTTGAAATTCGATTTACGCTAGAGGATGAATAGACGACTTATTTCGTTCAGTTTCGAGGCTTTAGTTCCAAATACCTAGGTACCTACTTTTTTAGAGTTTTGTAGTCAATAAGGAACTCTTCTAGCACTAAAATTGCTTAGCTTGGGACTAGATGACGCCTTGTGGAATATCCAAGGATATAATATATATATTTATTACCAAAGACGATTAATATCTAGTTATTACCTAATTATTATTTTTTTATAGTTTCCCTATATTCATCAGTCCGTCTGTCAGTGAGACTGTCTTATAATTTGGCATGGAGATACATAGGTATTGATTACGCTGACAAAGTGGTAGATTTTTTTTATTTTTTTTTAGTTTTCTACTCTACAATGTAAAGTAGTCGTGCATATAATGCATAAGTATAATTATGTTTATAATACACATAATACGATTTGGTATTACCATTTGCATTCTACTTTGATTCAGTTATGACTCTGGTCTTCAAATAAGTACGTCAAATCTTAATCATAGTAATACCTTTTCCTTCTTTAGGTTTCAAAAACTTTTTAGTTAATTTTTGTCGTTGCTATAGTATACGTACGCAAAGCACTCCCTAATATTCTTGTCTTACCTTCCATTTTATCTGGTAACTTTTTAATTGGATGCTTAAACTTTTCTTGACTCTTCACGTGATATTGGTCCTATTACACTTGTAACAGAGTTGAGAGGGGTTTAACGAAGTTTTGGTATAGAATTCTTTTTTTCACGCTGCTTTGGACAGAGGCCCAGACGGTTATTATTTATTGTTTTACTGGACTCGCCATTTTTCTAACATTTGCCGTCACAGCGGCCTGTGTTGCCTACAAGTAAGTGGTTTTTTTATTTAGCTTAAGGTTTACTGGCAGTAGAATCACCTAGTTTTAAGAACGTGACATTTCAAAGTGGTCTATAAATAAACTATCGTACTGAATGAATACATTTTGATTTTGACTCTATATTTCCATAGTAATATTAAATTTACACTAAAATACTTAGAGTAGGTACTTAGAGAACAACAAAAACTAACTTTTTATTATGTATGTATTTATTAAGTAAGTACCTAATATTTAAGTCAATCTGCCGCTTTTCTTAAAACGGATATTAATTCTTATGATATTTCTATTCATTGCCGTTAAGTAACAAGAAAAAAACATTCTTCAAATCTATATTAAATTGACAAAACTTTATGAATAAGGCCTTATAGTAAAATACGTATAATTGAATACATGTGTATATCTTTATACAAAGAGCGTGAATATTTAATGGTGGTCTTGTCACGTGAAAAAGGATTTTTCGTGAAAACCCATGACATAAACATTGTCCCTAAACCTCGTAGGTACCTACCGCTAAAATGTAATGTTGGAGATATTTTATTTTCATTTACAGAAACTAAACTACTACATATTTACATAACTGTACAAAATACAATTAGAACCAGTTGAGCCACCTAAGGATCGTTACAAACGATCTATAGGTAGCTCAACTGATCCAAACCACTGCCAGACGGAAGCGTGCCCAAGACACTGGCAGCATTGCCGCGCTGGATTGCAATGCTGATCTTTTGAGCCAAATAAGTGCCAGCCCTCGGATCACGCGTCGCTTCGACCAGACGCCCCGATAGAATTTTGAAAACGCGATGGGCCCCGGTACCCCACGGACCCAGGGTCTCAACCCCAAAAGGTTCAAATATGTAAACCCTATCTAGATTTACATACTTGCGCCTCTTAAGATTCTCAGCCGAGTCTGCCGCCGCGCCAGGCTTAACTGATGTCCCCGGAAGATGTGAATGCGCAAGGGTGTCGACGCAAGTTGCATCCCACACCAAAGGCCTTCCCCTCTCCCAAGGGACGAGAGTCATACCGTCGGGGCGCTTGCCGTCGTCACGCATCAGACCGCTCGGTTCCAGAACGGCTGGTACATTGGCGCCGACAAGCGCTCGACGGATGATATCGTTAAGACTGGCATGACGGCAGATCCGACCGGCGGCCCTGGTGCACGACAATCCGTGGTGACCAAGCTGTTCGACCGCCGTACCGCACTGACAGAGGTGAGGGGCGCAGCACGGCGCACCCAACCGTAGGCACACTGCAACACGGAAGCTAGCGGGATCCATCAAAGTGTCTAAATTTTTGGAGGGAAGTGCTTGCAACCACAAACCTGACTCCCAATTTGAGACGGCTAAGAGACGGGCACGATCTGCGGAGCTAGAACACGTCTGTAGGAGACAATTCCGTGTCAACTCACACAGAGGCCCGTCCCATTGCCGTTGAGACGAAAGGGATGATGGGGGGAGCGGTACCGGGGCAAGCACTGTGCCAAGCGTTCAGAGCGTCGTCTTGGAAAGAAATTTGAAGACTACTTCCAGGAAGATATTGGAGATATTGTATTATATACTATATACTGTTTAAAACGCTTTTGGGTAAAATTTCCAGCAAAATCATGTTCAGGAAAGGTAGGTTCGTAAAGATTAGTTAGACACATAATGTGATTAACTTGTCCAACCGTAGAAACTTGTAACATTGTGTCGGTAACATTATTATTTGAAACAGGTAAATTTGATTAATTTGATTAAATTAATTAATAGATACCTAAGTACCTATACATTGTTTGTAACGATCTTTAGGTTAGGTGGCTCAACTAGTTCTAGTTGTATTTTGTACAGTTATGTAAATATGAAATAGGTTCTGTAAATAAATTATATACATATTTAATTAAAATTAAAATAGATCGTTTGTAACGATCCTTAGGTAGCTCTACTGGTTCTAGTTGTATTTTGTACAGTTTTGTAAATATGTAGTGGTACAGTTTAGTTTCTGTAAATAAATTATATACATATTTAATTAAATGTTTATTTATAGTTTATTATAAATGTTGAATAATCTCTTGAAACCTAAAACTATGTGATACACAAGCATTGTCCCGCGGCTTTGCTCGCTTGGTCGATAAAAAGTAGTTTTTGTGTTATTCCATGTACATCTAAGGCATATTTATAAAGATTTGTCAGTTTAATATAGATTTAAGTAAATAATGTTTTTTATTGTTACTGTTATATTATATTATATTGTCTTACTATTATATATACTTAACTAATACGTGTGTACAAAACCTTTGCAAGTAATATCGTCACGCACGATCTCAGATAAAAACTCCATTCAGAAGAACTTCTAATTTTATTAGCCAACTTTGAACGACATTACTGTCCTATGTTATCACAGCATCTTAATGGGTTATTGAAATCAGTTCAATCTTTTATGATATAGGTACAGGGATTTTGGGTGAAATACACCCGAGGAATTTAACTTTCTTATTACATTACCCATGGGTAATGTTTTTGATTTAAACTATAAATACATATTTTCGAACGTCGATGTTCAATATCTGCTCTCTGAAAGTCAGATTATTGAGTTGAACATACAAGTTTCAAGTTCTTTTAAACAGTAAAAGGCCTGACAGACGTACGAATAAGTACGCGTAGGTACTTAATAGCTCGACGACCTTTTTCGTCTGTATTTAACCGTAAGTACGCGGACTTTTAGGATGACACACCGGCGAAAAAGGTCGGCGAGCCACATTCGTGAACTTACTCGCAAGTTTATCAGCCCCTGGATTGTGTAACTTGTCTCGATTGTTTCAAAGTTGTATCAAAGCAAAAATCACAGTAAATCGCGAAAACATATGTCAAATATGACGGTAGTAAGTTACTTACTAATTTACTTAATCAGCGTTAAATCTGGCCGTTTCATTCGCGATATTCTGTGATTTTTGCTTTGGTACAACTCTGATACAATCGAGACAAGGTACACAATCAGGGGGCATGCCTTTTATAGATGTATGGTCTGTGTTGTGTTTAGACAAGCTCGGATAGACGCAGAGCTGAACAACATGGCGTGGCGGGTGCGGCCTGAAGAGGTGTTGGTGGAGGTCGGCACAGGTCTTGGTGCAAGCCCTGCGCTGCACAGTATCAATGAAGTCTTGAAGGTAAGGTTTTATACGTAAGAAAGCTAATAAATAAATAAATATCCTTAGACATTTTACACGGCGTCATTTAGTCCCAAGCTAAGCAACTTAACGCTTGTGTTATGGTAACCAGATGACTGAATTTTTTTTGTAAGTAAATACATACATAGAAAAACAACAAAAAAAATGCTAGAAATAAATGTAGATTTTAGTATAAAGTTCAATTACTATTTCATAATCATTAAGACTCTTACAAACAGATTATCGCCTATTAAGAATGAGGTTGTTAGGAACTATTTGGTAAGGAACCAATACAAGAAAAAAAAATATTTTCATGAATTACGAAAACTCTTTTAAAAATTTATTTACACATCAATATTACTTGCTGGGGAAAAACATATAGCATAATAATAATAGCTTAGATGCGATAGGTATCATAGCAGTATAAAATATTTATTTCGCTTAAAAGTTTCATAATGTAATTAAAATACTCAATCATCGTATATGCATCAATGTAGGACCAAGAAGTAGGTTTAAAAGTAGGTTACAGTATTTTATTAGTTTAAATATGTTTGCAGTTAGTTATCCCGACTGGTAAACTCCAGGGAACCATCTGCTTAGCTGTGGGACAGTCTAGACTAGCTACAAAGTTAGCTAAATACCTAATTTATTAACTTGTGCATTATCCAGGCGAGCGGTAGGTACATTAAGGATTAATGTGATTTGTTTAAGTCAACTTGTGATGCACCTAAATCCTACACACACTTTTGAAAATTATATAATAGTAGGATAGCATGATGAAAACTGCGCTTTCGGATTTATTTGACGTATCATTATTTCTAATTTAAAGAACCAGTTATTTATAACAATCCTTTCTGTTCTGCAAAAGGAATTTTCCAGAACAAACTACACCTTGTTAGAAAG
This sequence comes from Xanthorhoe designata, assembly GCA_963582015.1. NCBI lineage: Eukaryota > Metazoa > Arthropoda > Insecta > Lepidoptera > Geometridae > Xanthorhoe > Xanthorhoe designata. Next base: position 2,826,210 of record OY757049.1, read on the forward strand.
TTGTAGTCCTGGTCAGATAAATCAAATTAAAAAGAATTACGGCCTCCCGGTGCCGGCAATAACTTGGTTTAGCGCTGGGCTATCGAGTTCATTATTAGATTTAACGGCCTCTTCCAGATTGTATAGCATAATGCATCCGTTTCTTTGATAAAGTGCTAGTATTATTAAAGTTGTATAGTTAAAATACTAACTTATTAAACCAACTGTGACATAAAAACTTACAAAGTACTTACTATAACATAATGATGTTAAATTTATAATGAAATACCTAAGTTTAACACACTATAAGATATATATAAACTATGCAGTATGTAGTTCAATTAAAATTGCAACAACAAATTAAATGACATCGAGCTTCCACCTCTGTTTCCCACACCCTTTTGTTAATTAATTGAAATGGTGTATTGATGTGAAGTAATTGAACAGAAAATGTGGCCATTCTCGTATATTTTTCAGCTCCAGCAATTTACTACCGGAGAAATATTTTAAACACATGGACGAGATAAAAATACGTGACTACAGTCTTAACTTTTTCAAGTTTTTTTTTATATTTGACCAATGATTATGCATGTACAGTGTAACCCTGTGTTGTTTGATGTTGCGGGTTCGATTCCCGCCACGGGACAAATGTTTGTATGATCTGCAAATATTTGTTTTGTGTCCGGTGGTTTTCTATGTATAATATGTATGAAAAAAATGTATCTAAGTAGTATATCAGTCATCTAGTACCTTATCACAAGCATTAAAATGCTTAGCTTGGGACTAGATGACGCTGTGTGGAATGTCCAAGGATATTTATTTATTTTATATGATAATAATTAAATAATCCCATATTATGCTTCTATCTAGCTATCTCTCGGTTGGAGTACTCGAGGCAGCGTCAGCGCGCCGACCAACGTCAGCGCAGCGCTGAACCTAACCTCCTTCACTGTTGGCCTCTACAAAGGGAACCGAGTGGCGGTCAAGAAGATACACAGGAAGAAACTAGATTTGAATAAGAAGCTGTTGGGAGAAATTAAACAAGTAAGTTAATCTTTATTCCAAAAAAATATTAATTGATTTCAAGTGTTTCGATGGCAACATAACATCACCAAATGAATTAACTTAATCTTTTCCGGACATAATTTCTAAAGATCTTTTAATCAGGTATAAGCCTGTTTTTTTGCAGCTAAAAATTTTCCTCTTTTTACAAGAACGTAACGAACTTTAAATAATTGAGTAGCACCTATATTTTTGCTGACCCTAAATTTGAAAGTTTGTTGGACAGGCAGTCAGAAAGCATAAATATTTCGGAGCAACATGAAACATCCATTATTCTTTGTTTCAGAAGTTTTATTTTTATGTACAGAGATAGATGCAACATTTTTGGACGTAGGTAATTGACGAAACGGTCTGGGTGATGTCTCATATTTTTATTGAAAAACAACGTTTCAATAATAATTAATTAATATTATTTACTCCACATCTTAATAGCTGAAGCGCTTTAAACGAAGGTATTAAGTTATTTATTGTTACAAAAACGGATTTTCGTGAATATCTTTTCATACTTTTTATTCTTATAATAATGATGGTATTAGCACTTTTCAAAACAAAGGTTTATACAATTTTCCAACAAATCTTTTATCCCGAGATTTGTTTTTATGACTTTAACTAGACTAAAAAATCGTATGAAAGTGAGCACCATTTACAGGCTCGTAATGTATCACATGAAAACACCGCCCGGTTCATTGGAGCGTGCGTCGACTGCCCGCTGGTGTTTGTTCTCACCGAATACTGCCCTAAAGGCTCACTGAAGGATGTTCTAGCCAATGATGAACTTCAACTGGATTGGAACTTCAGAACTTCGCTGGTGCATGACATTGTGCAGGTAAGATTTAAAATAATAATAAATAAATATCCATATACATTTTCATACAAGGAAGGAAGGGAGGCCTTTGCCCTGCAGTGGGATGATTCGGGCTAGTAATAATAATAATTTCCATACAGGGTCATTCCCAAGCTAAGTAACCTAATGCTTGTGTTATGGTTACCAGATGACTCATATACTACACTTATAATTATGTATTTTTTTGTACTTAAATACATAATATATAATAATATAAGTTACTATATACAATAAAAAAAACACCCATACTTATTGTAAATTCATACAATTTCATAATACCGAGTATAATAAATAAAAACACCTATATCTATTCTATTCTATTCTATTCTATTCTATACTTACATCACATACGAACGAAACCGTAAGCAGAAGCTAGTCTTCAATGAATTAACGATCTTCCAAGATGTCTAGAGTAGAAAGCTAGAGGCGTATAATCCTTATCGTCAGTGGAAAAGCTACTAAAGTAATAAAACCATAGATTGCTGTCTTCCTACAACAGAACTGAAGCATTACGTCTCAGATATAGAAAACTACCAATATCTCCGTCCATCATAAAAACGACTATAACTCGGGGTATTACAGAAGATGGCTTTACACGTACGCGTTTTATCGTTTAAATAGGCCATAGCGTCAGAAGAACGCGTAAAACTGCCTACTTGGAGTTTGTTAAATATATACCTCATGCTTTCCTACATGCTTAGTTGCGCTTCTAGAGAACGGATCTTTACTTATGTTTAGAGTAAGTACGTGTTTTTGCAGAACAGCGTTAAAGTAATAAAAAAAATTCTAGGTTGACAGCGAAACATCATAACCATATAACGTTAGTTGAGTGAAAAGCATTTACGTCTAAATATGAGTTATGTCAGGGTTGCGAGAGTGGCTATAGTGCCTGAGCAAGTAAGAGCGCTTTAAAGTACCTACACTTAAAGTACGAAATGAATCATTATAACGGCCTCCCAAGCTTAGCTTGTAAGTTTCTATCTTGATAAATAAATTGTCAACGTAATTCAAAAACACGCGTAAGAAACAAAGCTAATTAAATTACTTGATTACTTATCACGCGATTAAAGTTAGCAAAGCTAGTGTTTTACAGTTGTTTGTCATCGTTAATTTTATTATAAGGTGCACTTTGATAGGTCCATAAATAGTTTTAGACCTTTAAACCTTTTTCTAGTTTATTAATTCATTGCCATTAAGGAATCTTGCCTACATTAGTCTTTAGTGTCATGGCTTAGTTCGATGAAGCAGCACCTTCTATCTTTTTGGACATTATTTGTAGAAAACTGAGCGACCTGCTGCTCTAGCCATGTTACATTTCTATGGTTGGCTAGGCCCTCTGGGCCTATAGCCAAGTGACAAACGCTTCGTATCTATTCTATTTCTATCATCGCTATTCCTTTGATTTGACATTTCTGATCGCCCGAGTTATCATCATCGAAAGTCAATTCATATACATTTTCTTTCGTTTCTTTTCTGTAGCGATTGTAGGAATGTAACATGGCTAGGGGGGCTGGTCTATCTTCGCCCGGGTGTTATCTCTACTATACTATGGCTTTCTCTACTTAAATAGGTGTATCTTCCTGATCCGACAGATGTTGCCGTCTCTGTATTCAAGTCAGTTTTTGACCTATTTTCCTATTTTTTACCTATTTTCTGGGCAAAGCTTCCATGATAGTAATAATCCAAAAAAAGATTATTATTAAAAATAATTCACTTAACGAACATCATTCCAGCTTTATTTATATTAATGTATTAAGATTCTCAGAACCCTGTGCTCTACGTTTGTAATATTTCCCTTATGTTAGTGAGCTATTTGCTATGCCAATCTATGGAATACGTTTACTATCGCACTTTTTGTTTGTCCTTTAATTTAATTATTTTTGTTTGTTATTTGGACCCGCATCACAAGCCCTCAAAATTACCCTTTCTACGTTATCTTGTACACAATTTGGAATCATTACATAATTATGTCCATATTGTCCATATTCAAACGAAAACTCACGCCAAACGGAGCCTTACTCTCAAGACTAAAATCTGTATTTTTTGCTGTTAGTCAAATTGCAAACAGCTTTTAGTCAAATGTTACGAATTCAGTTTCCACCAAGATAACCTGGACTTCTTTTGACAATACATCGTTTTTAGCTTGAAGAGTAGGGGCCCAGCATCGTACCTACATCTTTCCAATATTTGCAATGAAATAAACTAAAAACCTAAAAACTACGTCACCAGAGGAGCTTAGGCCACTTGCTTATACGAACAAACGAATATTCGCAATTCAGCTTATGTCTGTAAACGTTCCGAATTCAGTTTCCATTATGTATCGTTTTCGATACATACACATGGTTTAAGGAGTAGGTTAGTAGCTCTGATGTTATCGAAAGTAATTAAACTTTCCGGGTTTTGCGACGAAGAAATCCCTAGCGCCTTCATTTATTTTGTGAAAACTTTGAGCACTGAATTATTGCGGCAAGTTTCATAAATGTTGGGCAGACTATCAAATGTTTCCTAAATTTTGGTGAATAATAACATGGATGTTTTATCGGGGTCAATGACAAATAAAGATAATTGACATACATACAGATAGCAATTAGTTTAAAAAGTGAACAAATAAAAATGTTTAATTAAGATGAATGAAATATGATGGGAGATTGCCAAAGACAGGGATCAGTGGAGAATTTTAGGGCAGACCTTTGCCCAGCAGTGGGACACAATAGGCTAACAAAAAAATAAGATCAGTTTAATTATACGTTAGTTGCATTATAACTTTACTCAACTCACGGGTGTTTTATAACTAAACGAATTGTAACATGATTATCTTAGGAGTGAAGTTACTTCTACCGTCAAATCAACTTGTCACAGAATATTTAGTCTAGTATTAGTATGGCAGACACGCAGGAAGGCTTACGCCCAGCTGTGGGTACAAAATGGCTAATAATGATGGTATTTATAAATATCGGCCTAAAAACTCCGTCACCAGAGTTGACCACTTGCTCATACGAACGAACGATCGATAAAATATCGGCCAGTGTTTGTCTGAAATAAAATGTTTATTATTATGTAGGTACCAATCTTATCACTATATTTGGCAGGGTATGTGCTACCTCCATGGCGGGCTGGGCGCTCATGGCAAGCTTCGCTCTTCCAACTGCCTCATCGACGGACGCTTCGTGCTCAAGATATCCGACTACGGACTCAACACGCTGTGCACACCGACAGATCTCATCAAAGATGACACTTATTACTACAGTAAGTTATTTTTATATTTAACTAGCTGCGCCCCACTTTTACCAAAAGGGTTTTGTGTAGAAAAGAAACGTGTAAAGTTGATAATAAATATATTTAGAAGAAAATAATACAAAGTAAAAGAAGACCCGGTATAGACTTTTGTCATACCTATTGACAAGTAACACAAAGAAGGTTATACCTATTTATGTATAGTTTACCTATTTCTAACATTATTCGCATAGTTCATGTTACGTAGAACTCGTTTCCGTGGGAATACCGTGATAAAAAGTACCCAGTGTTAATCCAGGGTATAAGCTAACCTGGTATCAAATTTCTTTTAAATCCGTCCAGCCGTTTGAGCGTGAAGGAGTAACAAACATTCACACTTACACACACACAAACTTTCACCTTTATAATTTTAGTGTGATTTAAAAAATAAATTATATTAGACAGTTTATTTAAAAGATAAGGAAAACTGTCCAATTAAAAGGAAACTTGTGACACAAGGCCTGAAAACTTATCATACTTCATACCCTCCTTTCCTACTCTAAGGAAGGATTTGGCTAAAACTTTTAATATATAAAACTTGTGACCTGGAATAACACATAGGCTACATTTTTTCCAAGTACCAGCGCGAGTGAAGCTGCGAGCGAGTAGCTACTATCACTGGGTTTTACTAAATAATAGTAAAAGTTGAATTAATAATTATAACCATTTTCATAGGTAGGTACCTATATTAATAAATTTTCAAAGTGACTGAAAAAACAAATGTATACATAAAAAAGTAATTTTGAAACTTATGCTAAAATCATTGTTTTGACTTCACACAAAACCTTTTAACCAACTCTTCGACAAAAGGTTCTAGCTTAGTATAAACGTATTTTTCAAAAGTCTCTTTTGGTTACCGCTTTCAGCACTTTGCCCAGTCCGAGAGATTAATGAAATGTCACAAACATTCACTTTAACGTCCACTTTTGCCGCACTGAAAAGTTGCCGCGAGGTATTAAGTTAGTTCTTATCACTTTTCAAAATCCTTTTACTATTTACGAACCTATATTTTCTAACAAATAAATCATTATTTTAAACGGGTATGTATCTGGCTGATTTAAGGCTTTTTTGCTTAATTTCTAAAAGTAGTATAGAGATGTTGAATAGCTTAAAATATCACAGATTTGAAACATTATTTTGGTCAAATCTGACAGGTATGAAACAAAATAGCCTTTATGTTATTCCGGGTCATAAACTATGTACATTCCAAGTTTTAGCCTAATAGTTTTTGCTTGAAAGAACTTTATAATATTAGTAGGATTGGTGGTTAGTGAGTCGAGAATGAATAGTGATAAATTGATTGCAATGCGACCATAATGCGACTAATGAAATGAAGCATCTAGCGCTGGGTGTTTATTACATAATTGATAATTGGCCGTGAAACCTTCGCAACCAATACCGAGAAAAATCAGGCCAAACGGTGAACCAACATTCTTAAATGTCGAATCAAAACACACATAATAACTTAACGTTAAAAACATGGATAAACAGAAAAAGCATTATTATAGAAAAATCTTAACAGATATCTTTAAAAATAGTTCTTCTCTCTATTTCATTCAATCCTAGACAAAAGATCAAGGGCTTAGATAAGAAGAAATCCATTAGCACAGATTCCGCTCTCGATAATGTAATCCGAGAAGATCCAGTTTGCAATCAAAACTTTTGCAACAAATTGTGAAAACTTATTTTGAAGATTGTTGAATATGTTGATGATTTGAAATTTCAGAGTGTAAAAATTTGGCAGAGATGATGTTATGATTCTAAAAGAACCTGTCTGATTACAAACTCTTTTGATAGTAGTCTAGTTCATTCATAAAATGTTGTTTTATATTTCACACACGCGGTCAAAGCCACAAAGTAAGTATGGTGCGGTCTCCGGCTTTCTGCAAAACAAGTCAGAAAACCTTTGCATAAAATATTCCCGTCCACGCCTACATTTTTGCTGTTAGATACGAATTCTTAGTGAAACAGATTTTGCAATATACACCCATATTTTGAAATTACCAAAAAACAGAAGTGCTCTCAGTGTCTGTTATTGATCATATTATTTACAAAGAACTAACTTGAAATACTTAATTTTAATTGTTGTCATTTTGATTTATTCAGAGTTAACTAGAGAACTGATTCTAAGATAGTGGACAAATGTCAAGGTAGGTAGGTACTTTGTGAGATTAAACTTACTATGCCTATCTATGATGTGTATGCATTCTATGTATTCGAGTTAATTACTATACCAATAACTCTAACGTGTCTTTCACGCGAGATTTAGAAAAAGTAAATCAAAGGAGTATTAATATACTTCAATTTATGGTATTGATTTGATCATTTGGTTGAGAGTATGATCCGAAAAGAAAAAGTTAACATAAATATGTAAATGTTATCTGTGTGTGGAATAAGAAAATAAAATGAGTATCGGTCAATAAGGAAAACCGGGACATCATTGAATGGCCATTCCTTTATCGTGTTTACCATCGGAATAAATAACTTATGCCGTTCTCAAAACTTTTTCCGCTTGTGTACAATAGGCATTGTATAAATAGTTCATAATGTTCCACGACTTTCGAGTTGAGTTCCATTTTACTAGGCCAACATTTGCCTTGGATTCATACTTTTATAGAAATTCAAACAGATTATAAAAATTCTATTAAGTAGTGAGATTTTAGAATAAGTAGGTATACAGTTATTTCGGCATAGTTTTTTGCCATGATTGATCACGCCAAACTGTATGTGTGTTAATACTTAATGTGGAATAAGGGCAATGGAAAAGGAAAGGTGATGATTACAATCTCTTCGTAGAACTACTATGGACAGCGCCCGAGCTGGTCTCCGGCAGCATCTACCCGGGCTCCGTGGCATCGCTGAAGGGAGATGTGTACAGCTTCGGCATCATACTTGAAGAGATAGTACTGCGAGCCGGCCCGTTCCATCATTACACTCCGGCGCTAAGTAACAAAGGTAATTTACAAAAAAATACAGATAATATTGTAAAATTATCTAGTTACTCCGCAGTTTGCATTTTTTTTTTGGGAAAGTCGAAATGTTTATATATCGGACTAAAAGGCTCCGATCAGTCCGATCATCGGATTAAATCATCGGACTACTGACTGATATTAGGCGCGCAAATCTATAAATTACTGTAAACTTTTTTGTTGATTACAAAATTTTGGCCTTTAGCTTTAGTTGCAATAAATCAACTATCCCAAGGCTTTATGGAGTTCTTATCAAAGTATATAAATACTATAAAGAGGTAAAGTTGGTTTTTTTGTTTGTATGATTGGGGTAAACTACGAAACTACTCATCCGATTTCAAAAATTATTTCACCGATGTGTAGCATGGACTTTCCGAATGAACATAGCTATATTTTATCAAGGTAGGTACCACGCGAGCGAAGCCGCAGACGAGTAAGCAAGTCAAAGTATAAAAAACAAAAAAAGCTGTCACTAAGAAAATTACCAAAATTTAGATTATTTACAAGGCTTACAGTTTTCTCTTTCGTCCATAGAGATAGTATCCCGCGTATGCGCGCGCGAATCTCCCCCCTTTCGTCCGTCAGCGGGGGTGAGCGAGGTGGCTGCGGGGGGCGGGGGAGGGGCGGCCGTGGAGCTGCTAGAGCTGGCCGCCAAGTGCTGGGTCGAGTCGCCTGATGAAAGGCCTTCGTTTGACGCCATCAACGCTAATTATATCAAGTGAGTTTAAGATAAAGTATGCGGTTTTAGCATCATAATCATTATCACCTGCATCATTAGCTTGTTTAATAACACGTACCTACTCGAAGAATCCAAGAAGAATTGGTATCTCTTAAACACGCCTCTCCTTCCGGTCCGAGCAGTATGTCCTTCACTGTATGTCACTTTGTACTCTCGGGATTTACGAGTATGTTTTTGTCAAGATCATTCTCCTTGTTTTCCTTGTTATCTTCACAAGAATTTAACTCGTTTGACGTCATCACCAAATCTCTGCTGTAATAATTTACTAGACAGATTGCCTCATTGTATTTAATAATGACTACGTAACATGATGTAACATGAATTTCTCTATTCTTAGATGATAAACTTACCTAACATAATGTCCACAAAACCCTTCACTTACCTACAAGCGTATAACTTGTTTTTGACGTTATTAAGAATCTACTGTAATAATTTACTGAATGAACGAATAACACTTGACATAAATGACACAGTGCTAGACTGAAATTTCCTGACAAATGCAACAAAATTTGTTGCATTTGTCATTTATCGAAACAAATGAAATAAAAAAAAACGTGCATAGGCTCTTAGCTGCAAAATTTATTTATTTTCTATTAAACAGCTTCAAATACGTGTAACTTTTAATATGGCCATTCGAACTAAATCATCTAACTCATGATTTAACAAACAATCCTCCCAAAATGTTTTGTTCCATCAGTCCTAAATAAACATTTCTGTTAAAATGACTAAACAGAAGATCGGCTAATTAATATTTACCCAGATAATATATCCGAAAATGGACTATGTTGCTATTTATCTTACGCGTTTCGAAATATACCAATAATTCCCGATGGCCTTGACAGACGGAATATAAAATTATCCAAAGGTACTTTAATATTCATTATTCGAAAATCCCGAATGAACTCAAAATGAGTTTCCCTAAGGCGTGAGTAAATCCTTTTACACTGCTGTTTTTTCCTAAGCTGACCCATTACGTACCCAAGGATAGGTGAGATAAAGGGGCCATAAGCATCTGTCACTATGGCGGCTTAATACCATAGACGACCTTTTTGTATTAAATCGCAAAGTACCTATCAACTATACTATTGCTACTGGGTCTAAGAAACAACTCAAGCATTTTTATGCAATAACAATTTTAGTTTTTTGTAATCAGTCTCCTCTATAAATAGACAAATAAAAAAATACATAAATTATACCGATGAAATTCATAAATAGGTATAAAAGGGAAACCTCTGTTTTTCAACCTATTATGGGTCGCTTCGATATGAATGTTGATTTTTATTTTGAACTCGAAGACTGCCTTCAATACACTGTTAGGTGTTCTAATTTTATTGCTGATTGTACCTGCACGTATCACGTAAATTATACAGATATACGCGCATTTATTCACCACAGATCTGATTCAAAATGTCATTAGCGTCTGCAAGTAATATTAGAATAAAATTACAATCCGGGGAATCCCCCAAAATAAATGGGTACCTACTTAGAAAAGCTAATGGCGTTCGCCGCAAACCATCGAACTTGGTGTTTTTGTAACTAACTTATTTCACTAGACATTATTTCCGGGGAAAACCCGTATTATGTATCGACCGTATCGATCAATGGAAACAAACATAAAGTCGGTTATGTATATGATCTACAAACTCTATAATTTTTAATTTGACTATAATTTTGACGCATATTTATATAAAGTTTATAATCTAGGTACTAGCCAATGGCTCAACATTCAAACATTCAAACATTTCAACGATGGCTAGTAGCCATCGTCATAGGATCTTGAATGTTTGAAAATCCTATTGGATGCAGTACCAGCCCTGGGGATGTCGTAACATTTTGAACGAACGAACATTTTGAAAATATTTTTTTTTATAAGATGTGGTTTATTTTATGGGAAAGCTTAGGAACATGCCAAGAGAGGCGCGCTTCCTAACGTATTTGAACGGAATTTCGAAAGTATTCAAGTAAGTAGAATAACCTACAAAGGGAAATCTTTGTAAATTGTGTTTTTAACTAAGGATAAGAGTAAGATGTGCAAAATGAAAAATGTAAATATTTAAGTAGGTACCTACCTAGTATCGTCTTTTCGTTTTGCAAGGATGGATTTCCTTCATTTATTGAGAGATACTCGAAACATTCTTTCATGTTATTTTTTGCCTTGTTACAAATTATAATTGGAAAAGAGCAGACACTGTGCTCAATTATTTATTATAAGTATCTTTTGAGTTCAAATAAAGCAGGTTTAAGTCTGTATTATAGTGTAATTATAGTGTAATTATAGTGCTCAAAGATAACGGATAGATAAATACTTTTTGTTTTACTTTTTGTCAATTTAAGTATTTCCCAGGAGGTGTGCTCTGGTTACTAATAACAGTGGTTTTAAAGGGGCTACTGCGACAACCTTATGGATGACCTGTTGAGTCGCATGGAGCAGTACGCGAACAACCTCGAGTCCTTGGTGGAGGAGAAGACGGAGCAGCTGTCTATGGAGAAACGGAGGTCTGAGGAGCTGCTCTATCAAGTTCTGCCGAGGTACGTGCTACTAATTCTTTTATCTGAGATTTTTTAGCTTCATGACATGAAAAAAATACAAAAAAAAAGTTTTTTTTTTCTTATTGTTACTTCTCTCCAGGCCCGTAGCTCAACAGCTAATGGCTGGTGAAGTGGTCCAGCCAGAGAGCTTCGAATGCGTGACGGTGTACTTCAGCGATATAGTCGGCTTCACAGAACTATGTGCCGCTTCAACGCCCATCCAGGTCGTCGATCTGCTCAACGATCTTTATAGCACCTTCGATAGGATCATCGGCTTCTATGATGTTTATAAGGTGGGTTTTATGTTTCCGTAGACTTAGAAGCTAGATTTAGACTTGGTGCTACCGCTCCCTGGGATACAGTCGGGATCAAATTGTTTTTAAGCTATTGCATAGCTTCTATCGCGGGCCTTGAGCGTGGAGACCGAATCCAGAAATCCGTAACGAAAATAACCTAACACCCCCCCATGCTTTACCGCGGCTGTCTCCGAGTGCTACACGTCTTTTTTTATTTTTGTAATTGTAATTCAGGTGGAGACAATAGGCGATGCATACATGGTAGTATCAGGTCTGCCTGAGAGGAACAGTGACCTGCACGCGCGGGAGATCTGCCTCATGGCGCTGGCGATAGTTGAGGCGGTTAGGAGCTTCGTCGTCCGACATCGGCCTACGCATCGTCTTGAGGTATTACTTTTATCACGTCGAATACTTTAGAATGTTCTTTTCTTGTTAAGGGGTCGGTATAAAGGTGCAAGTCCGAAACGTACGTTGTAGACCGCAAACAGCAACCGCGACTGCATGCACTACTCTAAGAATGAAACAATGAAGTAGTGTCGTTTTCAGTCTGCGGTTGCAGTTTGTGATCTGCAGTCTGTAGCGGACCTTTATGACCATCTTTTCTTCAGCCACCTAAGGATCGTTACAAACGATCTATAGGTAGTTCAACTGATCCACACCACTGCCAGACGGAAGCGTGCCCAAACACTGGCAGCATTGCCGCGCTAAATGGCAATGACTTTGATATATTTAAGTGTAATATTTCTAGGTCCGTGTTGGGGTCCACTCGGGACCGGTCTGCGCGGGAGTGGTCGGAGTGAAGATGCCTCATTACTGCCTCTTTGGAGACACCGTCAATACCGCCAGTCGTATGGAGTCTACTGGACAACGTGAGTTTTAGATATATTTTACTGCCAAATAATTGTTATTTCTATTTAAAATAACTATTATTATTATTATTCTATTCTATTTTTTACGTAGGTCTACATTTTAGAACCTTTTAGAATTTTACCTTTTTTTATGTTGTTTGTCAAACCTTAACTAAGACTTTTGGTAACCATGCATGGAGCCGAAGTCAACTTACAGAGGCCATTTTGAAAATTTTAATCTGATTGTTATAAAATGAATATTATTAAAATGTTACCGTGAGGATACCTTAAACTCTTCTAGAATTCTTCAGCTAGGTTACTAATAACCCGTTACATTCCATATACTTAGGTATGTAACATAATTTAACGATTCGTAACAACTTTACATTTCTCTGAGACCTTAAGTAAGTAAAGACTTAAAGACTCATCAAATTCGTCCCAAATATTAAGTTCAACTGGATTAAACTTCCCTTCCAGCTCTCCGTATCCACCTGAGCGAAAGCACTCGAGCCCTTCTCGAGCAATGGGGCACGTTCGTAGTCGAGCGCCGCGGAGAAGTCGAGCTCAAAGGACGAGGGAGGATGTTGACCCATTGGCTCCTTCACTGCTCAGAACCAGAGGCTAGGTTGGTCAGCCAGGAGCCGCAACCGCCCCCACAATATCCCATTCTCTTCCCAGCTCTACCGCAACCTATTTTACAAGTTCCATACTTAGTGGTTGAGCCGCCGACCTTGGCTGCATGATGCCAGGAGATCATCATCTAGGATGAGGATATAAATATCTAGGATGTGGATATTTGGCCTGAGTTGGCAGAACCTGCGTGACATGGAGATTAAGGAAGTGTAACATGTAGGATGTGGTTTGGACTGTGATTTTTGGTACGTAAAATATCTAGGATGTGGATATTTTGGCCTAAGTTAGCAGTGCTGTGTGACATGGATATTTGGACTGAAGCGTTGAATAAATATGGATATTTTTACTTTATCATTTGTCTAAGTATAACAAATTAAAAGATTTAATCACCCAGAAGCCACAGCGCCTCCAAAGTATTTAGATGTTACAGCAGTCGATGCTATAGGTCGAACCGCCGACTATGAATGTATGATGCCAGAAGGTTTCAACTAGAATGCGGATATATGGATTGAGCTATTTCATCTTCATCTAGGATGTGGATATTTGGCCTGAGCAAATGTACTGCTCAAAGTGGAATGTCGAAAGACTAGGAAAGAAGTGTATGTTGTGGACATTTTGAAGTTATGATAATGTTAATAAAATTGTCGGAAGTACCGACTGAAAAGTACTTTTATACGTGTTTAATGATTATTAGCAAACTGTGTAAATTAGGACTGAGGATAGTATATATGCTGCGCTAAAAAAGCTAATAAAATAAATAATACTGTTATATACGCGCCGCTGCGCCGTGACATATTGTTTTTTGAAACATGACAGTCAACAAAATGTTTTTTTTAACCTATTTTGTCCCACTGCTGGGCAAAGGTCTCCCTCAAACTCTTCCAACCATCTCGATCTTTTGGTGCGTCTCACCATCCTTCATCGAAGGTGGCGAGATCGTCCCGCCAACGTTTTATTATATACAAAATGCTTTTTTTTTTAGTAACCTACTATGTCCCACAGCTGGGCAAAGGTCACCCCCAAAATGGTATAGTGCAATTTTTTTTCTGGTTAATTACAATTTTAATGACGTATGAACTCACTGCTAATTCCACACAAAGCAACACATCAAATCTAACACTGTCAACGTAACATCTCAACGAAGTCATGTATTTCATTACATATTTAATGTTTCAAGCTACAAGCTGTATTTAATGAAACGTTAAAACTATAAATCCGACACATCAAGTTGTTAATTTTATTCAGTTACCCGTGTCGGTATTAACGACTATACCGCCATAATATTAGCATTTTACAAGCCCGGCGAGTCGGCGACGCTTTCATGAAATCTGAATAATTTGTTTCTTGATGAACTTGAATTTTCTTAGAAATCTATAAAGAAATAGCTTTATATTAAATTTGCATTGTTATTGTTATTATTTTATCATCATATTTCATCTGACTGAAGGACCTTTGTGTTGCATTCTTTAGCCTGCCTACAACTACAAACTATACACTGTTTTAGCAAAAACATAAGGTATAAAAAACAATATAAATACAGTATAAAAAGTATAAAAAAATCACTAGCTGCGCCTCGCGGTGTTACCCGCTGTAAATAGTTTCCGTTCCCGTGGGAATACCAAGATTAAAAGTAGCCTATGTGTTAACCCCGGATATAAGCTATCCTAGTACCAAATTTCATTCAAATCCGTCCAGCCGTTTGAGCCTGAAGGAGTAACAAACATTCACACTTACACATTTTCACACACACAAACTTTCACCTTTATAATATTAGTCTGATTATTGTCACCGTATAGTAGAGGAAGATACACTTGATTTTTATTAGAACTAAAAAGAAAGAAAGAAAGAAAGAAAAATCATTTATTCTTGTAGGACCTCAAGGATCACTTAAGTTTCGTTTTACATGCTAGGTGATTCTAATGCCTGTTAAAATAGTTTACTTGTATCCGCTGAGAAAGCTTGTGTACCTATATTGAACACATAACTTCCTACCCACACATTAAAACGTGACTTAGCAGTCAGGCAATTGACTGTCTTAAGGTAGCTACTCGTAGGTACTACAGCTTGTACTTGTCATCTAATAATTGTCTTTGTTGTAATTGAATTTCTTAACATTTTCGTAGACTTTGTAGAGTAAAAAATGATTGTAGCTAATACATACGTGTACATGGTCACATCACATTATCTATTTTTATATAAATGTTAAAACAAAAAATATATCATCAGTGAATTATCTATTTTAGGTCAATTAACCAGTGATAGATACAAAAAATATTTTGTAATATTTGACGTCTAAATAAATTTTAAATCTGAGTAATTGTTTTATTAATTATCCTTTACATACAAACTACCAGCTCTACTACATATTCTTTATTCCTAATATAATTTTGCAATAAAAGTTATTTATTCTTCTTCATCGTGTCAATAAAAAAAACATAAGAGCTTAGATATGGTTCTCCTAGTATTTAGCCTCGTTGGACTACGTTTGCAGTGGCAGTGTAGACAAAGAGAATTAACCACTACTTTTAAGCGTAGAGATCGCTCAACTCTAAAGTACTGGTGCTAATAATGTTTTACAACTAAATTTACTACTTTAGATTATAGGTACCTACCTAGGTACTTACAAGTAGGTATGTTGCTTATTTTAGGTTTTTATTTAATTCCTATAAGGTGTACGCTTCTCGATTGTATAACTTATAGTTTTATATTGAAAAACTTCAATAACAAATACTATAGAAGAAACAATATATCCGAGAAACAAGCAAACCATACAACTGATGATTTGATGGTCCGTCAATGGTGTCGGGTCTGAGGAAATTTGATTGGCGTAAGTAGTTTTAAATGCTGAGTCTTTTTCTAACAAGCCACTCTCAATCAATCTCGGGAGCCAGGTAGACAGGGATCTCATGTAAGGAGAGTGCTCCTTCATCCAAACAACCAGAGGGAGCGACATTATGGAATCAGGCAGCACATGCCCACATTCCTTCTCATTCTTCCCTTTCGTAATACAAAACGCATACGCGTATTCAAGAGAAGTGGCTAGTACAAACTTCTTTTTCCCTTCCAGAATATCATGGAAAACGCCATCGAAATCAGCCTCAGCCACTACTTCGAATCGCTCTTTGATCAATGGATCGTATTCGAAGTGAGAGTAAATTCCAGATCGACCACCGATTTTGTAACCGGCAGCAACGGCTTCTTTCAAATTTGCGTAGTTCCCTTCAACAGTGTCCGTTTTCAGAGCTCCAATCAGAACGCTCTGGTACGCACTCCGTACCACGAAAGTGAACCAAATCCACAAACCTATGATGTAGAAGTCTCTGAACCGCTTCGGTGCTAAGTACACAGGCTGCCCCATCATAACTCCCCATATCCTGAAGACAGTTCCACGAAGTTTGGTCGCGTTCCTCAAATACCGCCAGCAGAATTCATTTATATATTTAATTTTCATTATGAAGGGGAGTGAGTTCACGAAGAAGGTTGTAACAAGCAGAACGAGCCATAGGTAACCGTTCAAAGGGGAGAGCAGCCTCCACCAGCCAGGTCCAGGAGTCATCGGGGGAGCGAGCCAGAGTAGCTGCATCCTAAAGTATGGTATTGTATAGTCTAACAGCCCCAATCGATCGATACCTAAAGGAATCGTGCATGTGGAAATGTTGGCGTATCCCGCGATTACATCGCTCAAAGAATCTGACCAATTTCTGGCTCGTACAGAATCTATGCTTATATAATCTTTCACGCTTACAATTGGAGTAAAATTCATGATATCTCTTAACAGTTTGACGATAGATTTCTTTATAATTTCAAGGGGAATCTTCTTCTCCGTTAGAGGGGTTTTGATTTTATTTGTAGAGATGTAAAGTGGACACTCGTTCATGTTCCGCATCTTATCTGGATAAAGGTTGTTCAGCTTGGATGTTTTACTCCATGTCCCAATCAAAGTTGGTTCAGTGTTTCGACAATTTAAGGGGTTCTTGTATGGGTAGTAAGTGTAGAGAAGAATGGTGTTTCCATTACCCCTTGTGACTATTACGACATCAGACACGTAGTAGCTCCATAAGATGCTGTTTATTCTGTCAATCTTTTTCTTGGAGAAGAGTAGAATTAAAAATTTTGCACCACCGTTGAGAAGAGACTTTCCTCGTAAATCAGGCTTCAGTTTACCCAGAATATTCATGAAACTTTGAAATGACTCCACTATAACTACAACTTGTCTTGTTAACTTTGCATCCTTGCTTTCCACCATCACGGTTCCGTTATACTCCTTCACAAACGTATTGACCAAAGTCATTTCCACATCTTTGAACCAAATCACGGTTTCTTTTTGGAATTCGAAGTTGTAGTTTGCTATTTCTACAGCACATTTTACAATTTCTTCTTGAGTTGTGTTCTTATGGTGTGGTACTTGGAATTTTGCTGATACTACACACAAGAAAAACAGGATCAATTGACCAGAGATAATCATATTTTTTGTTATAGGTACTATTACTATTAACATTTCATATGCATATAAATCTTATTTAAAAGATATTGCGTCAAAATAAAAATAATTCCAATAAACATTTGACTTCAGATGATTTTGAACCAGTTACAAAGAGTTAGTTCGATTCAGCAGTAAGACATAAACTGATTTTCCTCGGTCCGTTAACCGCATATTATTAGCGAAATGGACCATGATAATCCGTAAAAAGAGCGATACTGTGATAAAACTGCTTCATAAATCACGCTTTTGTTCTATGTTTTTATGCAGTCTGCATTGATTGATGTGCAGATTTTGAAAGCTTGTATGAATAGTGGTTAGGTGGGTGATTGATGAGACATTTTTGTATTTTAGGTCTTGTTAGCACTTAGGAATGAAAACTGAGTACTGAAACAGAAACACAGCTGTGTCTACAAACGCGGTAGACATTCTCTCAAATCATTACGCATTCAGGATCCCTGTAGAATAGATTATGAAGGCAGGTATATGGGAGTACATAAAGACACGTTAAAATACATATTTTTTATATTTAAACACAATAAGCTGATAAATACGTATGTCATAGGGTATTACTTATACCTACCTACTTTGATAATTTTATTATCATTGTTTCTTTTGGTAACCACATACTTTTATATACAGGATGTAATTACACAATAATGGGACTACGAGAAACAGTTCTCCCTTGTGGTCCCATTAATGGGACAAAATCCTGGGACCACGAGAAACCAGCGGTATTTATCATTAGCTCATATTTTCCATACGTTCTATCGCTTCCCATTGGTGACTGGATTCCCCACAATGTTTTCTTTCACCGTTTGGAGGCCGTGCTAGAGTGCATGTTATGATTTTAATAAAATTAAATGATAACTGATACATTATTTCTCTCTTTTTTAGAGGTAACATTGTCAGTGTTCTAAAAATCATGTAAACAGAAAATGTTTTAAAGCCACACCTACCTACACTAATTTGAGTGCACTGAGTATTTAATTATACGAGAGCAGGCTCTTTAGGCTCTTTAGGCATCCTATAGCTTTAATATTTCGCAAATTATATAGATATACCTAATTTGCGAAATATTAAAGCTAATTTACTATTATTTCTTACATTTTAAATTAAATCGACAGACAGATTAGCAGCATAGATTGTGATGTCATTATTTTAGTAAGATACCTAAACATTTTAAAACCCTTATTTGCCCCGACCTGAAAAAATGATCTTTTCAACAACTTCGCTTCTCTTAGTACAAAATAAAACTATTACAGAGGTATCAATAAAAAACTGATGATATCTAATCTGTCACAAACTTTAATTAATTATTAATTAATTGCTTTGTTAACGTAATACTAAAATAGACAAGGTGGCGGCTCTAATTGACGCAAAACCACATTTCATTTCATTTAATTTTTCAGCCATTACAACCACAGTACTTTATAATTTAATAACTTTAATCTCTATCTGATATTACTCCACTCATTCCACTACATTACGAGTATGTACCTGTATAAATCTTAGTAAAAAAAACAAACCCAGTGAACATACTGCTTATCCTTCTCTTTTGCAGTCGGTTAGGAAGCCAGCGTTGCTAAGCAACCATTGTTATATCAAAACAAAAGAATCGTTCAATTCTCTCCTAGTTATTCGCTATTCTCACTTTTATACACAAGCAATAAGCATACGAACTTAATTAGGGAAAAGTAACTTGATTTCAGCTGACGCTCGTTAATGACGTCACTGTGGGCAATTACGGCAATTATGCCTGTAGTCAGTGACGTGGAAGTGACCAATTCACTTACGAATAATGTGCTATAAACATTGATGTAATGTGTGCTTGTTTACAAATGTTGCGGACCAAATATTAAGTGTAGGTACTCATACTCAGTTATTAAAGAGATTTCCTGTATAGGTACTTGCTATATATATACGTGAGCTTATATTGGGCTAACTAAATTGTTTTATTGTACAATTGTATCAAGTATGCTACTTGAAGTTTCTCAAATGAAATGACAACAGTTATTAATATTCTCAAAAAGTTAAGTTAATTTTGCTCGACAGACAAAGTACCAACCTACTATGATTTCTGACGTCATAATTCAACAAAGCCAGGGGAACTGCATAACGCTCCGTTCATTAATTTTGAAAGCGTATTTCATCGTCCTTCTATGACCGAAAATTATTAAACTTTTATTTATAACAAGCTGACGCGGCGCACTTCGTGCCACCAGTTTTTTTTAATGCACAAACTATTCAAAATATTATCCAAATCGGTTCAGCCATTCGCGAGCTATTAAGTGACAACGATATAGGATTCATCATAATTATATTAATAATTAATGTTAACCCATATCCTTAAAGATTCGTTCATGCCTTAAAGCTATGCTTAGTTGAATTGACTTTTCAATCTTCTATCTTATCCATGTAACCTGAAAAAAGATAACAAAATAATATAAATACAATACAGAAAAAATCAGGAGCAAAATCATTACCTAGATGGCGCCCAAGATGCTAAGCTTTTTACTAATGATGATGATGATCGGAGCTCATAGCATGGAGCAGCCTGAGCAGTGCAACCAGAATCAGTACTATGATCCTGGCTCCTTAGCATGTGGAACTTGTCCGACCAATAGCTCAATGGTCCGGTCCATGGACGGTCAGTACTTTTAACTACTCGTATTACTGTTATAATACAACATAAATGTGTGGAATGTCCAAGTATATTTATTTAGTATAAATACATATTTAAAAAAAAAAATCTAAGACATTTCACACGGCGTCATCTATTCCCAAGTTGCGTGTTATGGTAACCAGATGACTGATATTCTGCTTAGATACATTTTTTTTGTAAATACATACATATTATAGGTAGTAAAACATTCAGACCCGGAATAAATATCTGTAGAACATATAAACATTTGTCCCGTGGCGGGAATCGAACCCGCAACCTCCGCGTCTCAGGCGAGCCTTCGCCCACCGCGCCACAGATGTCGTCAAAATATGGTCTTTAATAACTAGAATCTCTTAATCCTTCCTTAAAACGGCCTCAGTCCTAGACTATAGTTAAATGTATAAAAACACTGTAAATAACTATAATTGTATATAACACGCATATAGATTTTTCGAAACGAAAGATCAGTTGATGCACGGCCGGATTCGAATCCACGACCACGGATCGAAGGTCGAGGCACTAACCCAGGCCATTAAACATCACGGCCTTTTTTCTTGAGTAGAATATTACGAAATGACTTGCTACACTTAGGTTTATCATTAGGTCTAATCAGTATATTTGATATAACCGTGATTTAAAAGCTCGTATGAACTTGCGCTCGTATGATGAGATTTTTAGCCGTTTAAAGGCGTTCTTCACTTATTAACGGTTTAAAAATCATGGTACGAGTAAGAAACATTTAACTGACTTCTGTTCTGAACTCAGCTCGGAAGTATCAATAAGTATGAAATTATATTAATTCAGGATTCGGATGCTCTTGTGAAGAGCACAGCATACCGTCTTCTCATGTCAGCTGCCGACCCTGCAACGCAACTCAGGTGGTATCAGATGATGGGATGTCATGTGTACCACGGAAATGTCAAAACACTTCTGGAAGGTTCGTCTGCAGAAAATGTCCAGTTGATTATATTTCTGGTAAGACACTTTTGAAGTTTGGAAAGATTTTTTTATATCTTGAATAAGTGGTTGTTCCATTTATCTTTATCTTGCAATATTTGTTGTACAGTCCACGTTTTACATTTCAACATCCTGTAGGTTTTATGATTTTAAAATTATTATACTTTTGAGATAGGTTTTTTTTAAACATTTTATATTTTTAGATTACAAACATAAATAAACACTAAATAACATCATCATTTTCTATAACAAATAACTTCTGAATACAAAAGTTATCTTCTGATTTCTGCCTGTACAATATTATTACATGTTGAAATATGAAATATGAAAAATGTTACACATCTTTACGTTATAGCCCAGTGGTAGATACTTACCAACATTATTAAATTTTAACAATACAACAAAACAAACCCAAACCTCGTGAAGAGTCTATCAGCATTAAGGCCTCTTGTATATTTTCTTTTAGTTAATACAATATATTTGTATAGGTAAACAAATATCTACACGTGTGATCTTTGATAAATGTATCATACCAGAAAACAATTTAATAAAATACGCGTTGAATTTCTGTTCAATACATATCTTTTGATCCTTAGAATTGCCTAATACTTATAACACGAAGGTATAAAATCACAATGAAATATAAACGAAGAAAACACAGAGCACAAAAAACTAGACATGTCTCTTGGCTACTTTCACTTGGAGATTCATATATTTTCCTGCAGAAATTATCGTCTTATGGGATAAACCACTTCAGGAATAGAGTAGGTATCTAGTTTTTATCCGTGTAGCTTAAAACCACATAAATAAAACACACACAATGCTGGCTTTATCGTCGACTTTATCCTTGCCTTGGCAAGTCTCGAAGTAACCATTCTTTGATAAATAAAAAAAAACAGAAGAGTATCTAATTATACCTAATAAAAAGCTTTTTAAAACCCTGAGGGCAAACGTTGTTAATTCTGATTTTCTAACGGTAATTGTTAAACAAATCTATTGTTGAGCTCTTTAGAAATTAACAGAATTCATTTGTTTTTCTCTACATTTTATTTGGAATGAAATTAGACAATACGAATCAGCAAAATAGGTACATAGATATCCCAGCGTTTTTCAGCTCGTCAATGAATTATCCTGTTTATATGTACAAACTATTTTACTACTTATTGTAGTGACGCAAAACTTAGACGGAACAGCAACGAAAGAAGTTCTTTGCGTAAAATGCGCCCGAGGCTACAAAGTCGATAACAACAGATGTGTTAGATGCGAGGCCTGCTCCTGTAGTAAGACCCAGGTGGTGGTCAGAGGTGTTTGTGTACCGAAGGCCTATGTGAACGCCAGACCGAAGTATGAAGAGAAACTGCTCCATCCATCGGAACTTCTTGAAGTTGTAAAGCAAGAGTATTTGTGCACTGTAAGTTTGTTTTTTATTCGCTAATGGTCCATAAAATATAGATTTTTAAAATTGTATTCTGTAATGAGAGGAACGTTATTTTAATATTATAATTAATTTAATCATAAATATTTGTCCTATCTAAGCATAAGCTAAAACAATAATAAAATATTATTTGTTTTTAATCCACTATAACTATAACAAAATGTGTGTGTAACAACCTTTAAAGATAATTTTGAATATTATGTTTGCAAAATTCCAATGATGATGCGACAACAAGCAAATGTTCCAATAAAGAATGTGCCGATATAATCTGTTGATCTAAAAATTACCGTACGGTTAAATATTTCAGACGACTAACATTTCCATAGTAGGTAATGTACCTATCTGCTATAGTTATAATAAAATTAATGTCGTCTCAAACAGAATTCTAATATCAATATACCCATATTATCAATAACTAATGATTTTCACAGCAAAATAACATTCGCGCATGCAGATCCCTGGCAAACTTATGTGTCAAGAATTTCTACTCAGCAGACCACGGCGGAGCTTGTCGACTTTGGGTGCAGCCTAAACTCAATGTTCCTAAAGGTAACTGTCCACCTGCTACGAATTCGTAGCGGTCTACAAATTTGTAGCAAAGTGCTACGACTCCGTAGCAATTCGTAGCACTTTTTATTCTTTGTTTTATTACACTGATGATGAAATTGACGTATAAATGAAAACAATCGGCCAGCAGATGACTGATAAATGTTTGGATCCATTAATTCGATTGTTCAGTTATGGTATTAATTGTGATACTGTCACTGAGACGCAGTTGGATTGGTAACTATCATAATTATTAATGTTATATTTTTAAGTGATATTGTTGATCATGGTTAGACCACACTATCAGTATTGTGAGCTGGCAGTGGATAGTAGTACCTAGTGGAGAGAAAGAGCCAGGAACCGTGGCGAGAAGAAAATGAGGCCAACACCAGAAGTCAGGCTGCAAATTAACTATTTACCCAATAAGACCTTTAATTTGATTTAACAGGTCTGCCACTGCTTATAATTACTCCATCACCAAATGATAAGATACCAGGGGAGATTATTATACCTCGGCGTGGAAAAGTAAGTTCTTACTTAGGTCCTATTAAAGAAAAATATATATTCGAAACAAAAAATATGAAATCGACACCCATTTTTTGTTCAGGACTCGATATTCCTCGCGTTAGCTATCTACACGCACAACGGTGGGATGAGGTTTCTTAAAAATAACGAGCAGCAGCTAAATCACTGTCAACTGCCGATAAATCTGAAAATTGGAGAGTTATTATCGTAAGTCACTCATATTACACCTATTTTAGCCGTAAAACTTTAGTTACTATCTCTTTCAAAAATATATTTAGACAAAAGTAAAGTTTCTAGCAACAAATTCTAGCTGTATATAACTATAGACAACCAGGACTGATAATTTTAGTTTAAAGTACGGAAGCGTTAGTCGTTAATATTTTTAGCGAATACCTATCCATCTTGTAACCACACAACTTTATAAGGTTACTCAAATTATGTGCCTGACTAGTTTTTTTTTATTTAACGATTTGCTAAGCATTTTATTAAATTAAGTATAAGTAAATAGAGAAGGAAGAATAAGATGTCTTATTTTTTTTCCAGAATTGACTGTCAATTGAATCTGACGAATCTCCTTTCATCGATATGGAATGAAACCATAGCTCCATTTGTGTATATTGATGGAGAATACACACCGCTACCGGTATCAATCACAAAACCAAATGGATACAACGTTCAGGTTATAAAATGAAATAACTTTACAAAATATTTCATGGATTTATGGAATTGAAGCATTCTTTGACTTATTTATCGGCACAAAAAATATGTTTGCCTACATTCTGTGCCGACCTAACCTTGCATTGTAGGCACATAGGTACACACCTTGTATATTCACAACAAAAAACATTTAGACATCCTTGTCTCTGAAAAGTAATAGCGGGGAACATTGAAAAACTCATTTATTTTTGTGTGATTTACACTTATTGACCCTAGGATTTACAAGTATTAAATGATTACTAAGCATCTTGTCACACACTACGTCCTCACTCAACACATTATAGTAGTTGCTAAATTTTTCTGTTTTTAATTTGTAGAGAGGAACATGGATATCAAGCTACTTCAGACGCTACTTTATCGTGCATAACTCAATATCGACCACATCTAACATCACAAATACAATTTACCTGCGCACTTTACGAATACAAATTCGGTAAGTGAATATTGAATACCTGATTCCAAACTACGACTATCCCTGAGAGAAGACACTTTATATCGAAAATGTTCTAGACATCATAGAAGTACCTATAGGTACACTGTGTATTGTGTATCAATTAATGTGAATAATTTACATAATATTTTTTTGTTTATTTCGTCATTCCAGTTTACTCAAAGCTAGGCTAAGGTTCCGTTAATATCTTTTAAAAAGAAACATCGCTAAAAAATACGTATACTTATGCGTGTATTTTAATAACGATGGAAATAAATTACTTTGTAAGCCAGCAATATTTTTACAAGTTAATAAAAATTATAGATATTTCTGGCAGCGTTATTAAACATTCTCCAATTTGGTAGTAAGGTTGGAGATTAAATATAAATATTTTTTGTTTAGTAAGGACCTGTTTCATGTGATTTTGATAACAAAGATATTAAAAATATTTAAAGCTTTTTAGGGTTTCGTACTTACCCAAGGGGTAAAAACGGAATCCTATTACTAAGACTCCGCTGTCCGTCTGTCTGTCTGTCACCAGGCTGTATCTATCTCATGAACCGTGATAGATAGACAGTTGAAATTTTTATTGATGATGTATTTATGTTGCCGCTATAACAACAAATACCTAATAATAATATAATAAAATAATGAATATAATGAGGGGGGCTTTCATATTGTGATTTTTTGTCGTTTCTTGCTCCATAAGGGCATCACGTACATGGATATAGGTACACGCTTGAACTATTCACTGAATATTTAGTTGTATATTCATTAATTTAGGTAAAACTGTACAAACCAAATTGTTTTTTAGCTATAATTGGCCCGGATAACCAGATTAAATTTTATATTTTCGAATCAGTTTGTTTTTCGTTTCTCAAGGTTCAATAACATTAACGTTTCTCAAGGTTCAATAACATTAACGAAATACATAAATAATTATTTTAGAGTTTATACTCTTAATAAGCAAAACGATCTGATAACTGTTTGATTACACTCTTTAGCCTTTCATAATCAGTACTTTTCTCCACAGACTAGAAAGAGTAAAACATGTGAATGGATCTCTGCGAATCACAACCATAATGGAGGCTCAATACGCAACGAAGGCTCTCGAAGATACCGTGGTGACGACGCTGAAGGTGGAACATGACATGCCCAATGCTGGCGTTATCCGAGGGCTTGAGGTACGAAAAAGTATTATAGATTTGGTTACTTTGACAGATGCGGTGTGGTGACGGTCGCTCGGCACGGACTTAAATTGTTCAAACATAAATATGAATGATCAGTTTGTCAGATATGAACCATCAGTCAGTACTATGCGTCTGCCCTGATACTATTTTGTTTTTTTTTATACTAGCCCTAGGAAAAAAATATTAGAGATTTTATAATTTTAATAATTTCTATATAGTGTTATTTTTTTAAGTTTAAGTATAGGTAATACATTATTCCGATTTTCGCCATGCACAAAGAAATAAATGATTTAAAACAATGATGCAAACATTGAGATGTATTTTAGAGCCACAATCAGACAAGTAAAATGTAAACGCCAAAACTTGGCGCACGCTACGTAGTGCGCAGAGTTTGCGTACAAGCGACATTGAACATTAAAACAAACGACATATCGTCTAAACTCAAATGTCAAATGTCATCATTGTAGAACATTGAATTTGCACGCACATTATTTGAGTGTTGTCAGCTATTAGATTGTGAGTCTTTAATACATCTCATGGATGCAAAGTACTATTTCTTTACATACTTGTAAATAATATAACATGTACTTTGTGACTATGTATCAGTAAACAATAATTTTGTGTTTTGTCAGATATCTGGCGGAGTACTCGGTGCTTTTCTAGTAGTGTATGCGCTTGCGCAGTGGCGCGGCGTCCTGCGCAGGGGCGGAATGTACTTCAGTGGAGTCCCGCTTCTGTGTGGATGTATTGCTGATACCCTTTACTTTGTAAGTTCGATAGGATTAAATAATTGAAATCAATGGTTTATTTACCGACTTAGGTGCTCCCTACCTAACGTCGACTAATGGTCTCGCCATTCATCTGTCATGAAGGTA
This sequence comes from Xanthorhoe designata, assembly GCA_963582015.1. Lineage (NCBI taxonomy): Eukaryota > Metazoa > Arthropoda > Insecta > Lepidoptera > Geometridae > Xanthorhoe > Xanthorhoe designata. The sequence goes on from OY757049.1 coordinate 2,853,202, forward strand.
TCATTTTATATTCGATTTTGAGCATTATACGTTGCAATACTGCCTTCCAGCATACGCATGTAACGTCACAATTACGATTTGAATTTGAATGATCAAAAAGGATAAATATGTTGTACAATTACAGGTAGCGCACAGTCATGTTCAGTTCTCCTCCCTCACTGCTGTTCCCCTTAACACTGAATGCTCCCGGTGAGGGAACATCTTCAGCTATAACATAACAAGCTAATAAATTCAACAAAAAACAGATTGCAGATATTTCTAACTGTAAATATAAAACGGCTTAGGAATTGGAAGATGTAATCGATAATATAAGGGCTTGTTTAGTATCACTAAATTCCGAATAAGTTAACCAATAGTCAAACAGAAAAGTACCCGGCTTTCAAAATCACTCAGCAGGTTAACTAATCAAGACTTTACTCATAATGCTGAAAACAAGCCTTTATAACATTTAAGTTGCCGAAAAAATTAAAATTACAGCAACACTACAGCGTACAATATTTATCCATTTAGTAGTAATTTATTTAAAACCTAACCTAATTGAAAAGATATGGCGTTCTACGTTTGACCAAATAACGTCTACGCCGTAGCATTATGCTACGATTTCTTAACATAGTTCTACAACGTAGCAATACGCAACGATACCTTCATAAAACAGGTTGCTCTACTACCGTACTTTGATTACAGGCTGCTCTACTTTCAACCCTTCACGCATTAGCCGCCGAAGCCGGCACACTGGGGCTGACGTTACCTTTGTCCCATTCAGAGGAGCGTATGATCAAGGCTTTTCTTTACTCCGCTGTTGGATTAAAGGTATCTAAAATACTATGGTTTCCTAACAATGTTTTGTAGGACATAGCTTTGAACAGTGAATGTCAAAAAACATGAAAGCATTTTTATGGCTAGAAAATAAAATGTTGAGGTGCGGTGGCATAAGAACTTGCCTCGAGCAAGGAACCCTCAAACTCCCAGGAAATTAACACGATTTTTAAGTTTGTATAATTTCGTACCTAAATTCCTGTGATAATACTTTGTTTTTTTAATTTAGGTACTTATCTACTCTTTGGTGTATAAACGAGAATTCTATTTCTATGTACATAAGTTTAAAATGCATCATCATTAATTAATTTCAGGCAGTCAAAGTGGTTTGGATAAATTGGAAACAGTGCACTTGTGATATATTATTTTTGGACTGGTCGCAGTACAATCCGCCTATGAAAGGTAAGTCTATTTAAATATTAATTAGTCCGACGGATCACTTCAAATTATATCAGAAAATATACAAGCTTCGATATTGAGAATAGGTAAAAGTGGTTAAGGTTTTACACTCTAACTATTATGTCTACTTATTTATTCAGTGTTGAATGAGTTAGTAAATATAACTTATATCCAAATCATAAATGTTTTAGCTGAATTTACTGTAGAAAACAATAGCTGGAAGGCGACAATACTAGCCAAGGAATGGAGTTTAATGCAAGCTGTAAGAAGAGCTTCCCCAGGATGCACAGTCACTTTGGCGCTTCTTTTTCTGCATGTAAGTAACTCGAAGTCAATCGCCTTTGTATGTGCACTCGATCGATGATAAACATTCATAAAATCATGATCGAATAAACATAAGTACATGATGATTTTCAGGTAGGGTAGTCGGAGATTAATATTTCCACTTGATTTCCTGAGATAAATCTTTGCTTCATCAATCATAAAACTTGATTGATGAAGCAAAAGATTTAAAACAATCCATCGGAGTAGTATTATCATTTACCCAAGAAATTAACCTACTCTTGGTTAAATAAAATGTTATACCTGTGCCACCTTATGGTAAGCAAATTAAAATCCAGTTTTTTACATAGCATTAAAAAGTACTTTTTTACTTTCTATATTTTCTAGTTTATGGCTTCATGGAAGTCAATCCTACCACAAAACGACGGATACAATTGGGCTGTGCTATCCATAGCTTGGTGGTCTTCCTACGGCCTAGTGCTGATAACCAGCTGGCTAAAGGAACGATTCTGGTTCTCCCACGTGAACACTTTGCCTAGCATTTGCACTGGAGTCGGGCTGTCTTTGATGGTCTTTCAGGAGGAGAATTATGCACACTATGTTGATGGCAGGTGTGTTTTATTGTTGTGTTTATAACTTTGACCTTATGCGGACACCATACACTGTGGCTTCATCTTGGTTCCAGCATTGGCTACAAATAGAATTGCCAAAGGCACTGATCCGTTTGTGTCCAATAACCGTTCAAGATCGATCCCCACATTGGAGTGTTGGAACCAACAGGTTCCAACACTCCAACAGGTACCAATGTGTGCTGTGCCCAATGTGTGGTGCCCGCATTAGATCTGAGTTTATGCTTAATATATTAAACTGCTCAATAAAACGAGATATGCAATAGATTTAACTGCCATCTTTATCAATCAAAGACGCCAATTTTGCGTCTTAGTATTTTCATCGGGTAGCGAATTTCATACATTTACCTTTGTTATTGCTCTTTGTAGAAACGATGACTCTAAAGAAGTACGATCTATTGCCGGACCTCTCGCGACTGGTCGTGTGGCTTGTGTTCCTCAACTCAGGTAATTTTGATTTTTTTTCAAGAATATGTTTTATTTCACTTCGTACACATTTTATTAAACCCTCGACGAGAAAAAGGGTTATTATAGGTTATTGTGTATCTATGTGTCTGAAACAACATACCTATCTCCTGAACAGATGAACCAATTTCGATGCGGTTTTCTTAGAGCTGACGTGAATGACATAATTTGAAGATCATTTTCTTTTCTAGTATCATAGCAAAATGGAATTAAAGATACTTATTTTTGTAGACTTTTTATTTCACAGGATAGCATTTAACAAAATAATAGTGGCAATTCTGAGTGTCGCAAAATCTAAACTAAGCTAACTAAAATTGTTGCCGTCCCTTTCATAGCGATGGGAATAAAAAGGATGGCAATTAGGTTAGTTTAGCTTTTGCGACACTCCGAATTGCCCCCAGTAACCGAGTAAAATTAGAGTGCATGTGCCAAGGCATTTCGGACAGTTTTATAGGCTAAGCAATGCGATCGCCCAGTTAATGAACAGTGAAAATGCCACAGGTATATTAGAGATGTTATTTCTTTCAGAGCGGTGTACCAGCAGCTGTCCGCGCCCGGGTCTGGTATGTGGGTCACTGTATTATAACTATACTTTTAGGTACCTAGGATTATTCGCAACTTGGTATAGTAGGTACCTATATGCGGTCACTTTTAATTGAACAAGTGGAAAAACTATTTTTTTATTAAAACAGACTTCAATTACGTAAGAAGGGAGCTATTAAAGATAATTGTTTTATATAGATCCCTACTACTTACATCTTTACCTAAACAATATTAAATTTTTTATGCGTTTTCTACCCACATACACACATAGGTAGGTACACATAGTAAAAAAGTATGGCATGAATATTATCTAATAGTAACAATATTATATTTTTTAAGCATTTTCTACCCACATAGGTAGGTACATACGTGAATAATCACTGTAGGTATTAATGTATCCTATTTAATATTTTTGACAGGAATTTTAGGAGAAACCGAATCGAGACAAGCTCTTTTATCGCGATTTCTGGCTGCTTTTTTTGAAAGGGTAAGTTCATACCGAAGGAAACCTTTATAGGTTTGAAATGTAGGTAGATTTTTGCCATTACTTTATAACACGACCACGAGACACCCCATAAGGCGGGGGGTCCAGGGGGTCCGCGATTTTTATTTTTCTCGGATGATAGTTGTACGAGTATAATGACATACTTACTATAATAATAGGTACTAATATATAATGATTTTAATGATATATATAATAACTAGCTGCGCCTCGCGTTGTTACCCGCGCTAGTTCCCGTTCGCGTGTGAATACCAGAATCAAAAGTAGCCTATGTGTTATTCCCGGTCATAAACTATGTATATTCCAAGTTTCAGCCAAATCCGTTCAGTAGTTTTAGCGTGAAAGAGTAACAAACACACTTACACACACACAAACTTTCACCTTTATAATATTATAATATAATATAATTAGTAATTAGTAGGATAGTAGGATGGGTATCATTCGAGAAAAATAAAAATCGCAGATTTCTCAAATGCCGCTGACTAAAAATTTCACAATCCTAGTCAATAATCTTTAATGTTTTAAGAAAAGGTACAGAAACTGGCCAAATGATGATGATTTACCTATGCTGTACAGTCGTGTATTTTTTTGTTACTTCAGGCACTGGATGGTTTGAGCTGGGTGGCCAGCGAAAGAACCATTGTAGAAAGGATCCTGGACATAGAAGTGTCTTCGAGAGACGCAGGCGGCACCAGTGCCTTGCTGTATGACGATGATAACACGCCTTCATGTTTTGTAATGACTTGGTAAGGAATTTGGTAATGGTCCTATAAAAAAGATTGAGGATCTGATGAGATCCTTGGAGTTATAAACAGGAATGCACCTCGAGAGTACCTACAGGAACACTTTTCATAAGAAATTGAAGTCGGTTTCATATATATTTTTAATTTTGCTATTTGTTTTTTATTTGGAAGGTAAGTTTCAAGAAAATGTGCTTAGCTGTTTCAAAATCATTAGCTCTTTTCTAGTTAATGCAGGAATATAACAGGGTTTGTTTCAGGTGGGGAGAAGAATGGAATTTAGCTACATTTGACGCAATGCTCTTCAGTTTTGTGTACATTGCGAGTGGAGATGCGCTACTTGCTGCTTTAATTGCTATAATTACGTGGCAGGTAAACAAACAACCTACATTATATTAGTTATCATACCACTCGTATTAGTTATTTATGTGTCCTAGCTACTACGTCTTAGAATAATAAGTAGGTAATTCAGTTATGTACCTACTAGGTATCTAAGTTTAATACAATAAATTGATAAATTTACCCACTCATTTAAAATATTTTTTGTCTGAATAAGTACCTACCAAACGAATATAAAAGTTGCGGACCTACTGAAATTAGAATGTCAATAAAGCCTAGCTCTTTTCTTTCAGTAAAGATTTGGTATTCATTGGGAGAGCTGTATATAGGTAGGCTACTCCTAAATCACTAGATTTCTCGAGAAATAAAAAACTCTACGAGACAAAAATAAATCTCATCAGAATTTTACGGTTTTCGAGTAGATAAGTAAGTTTGGGAATGTGTATTGAAATAACCTACCTAATGGGCTTTTATTTTCTTTCAGATAATGAAACAAATCAGAACTTCAATCGGTAATAAAAATCAAACAGAAAAAACAGGTGTCGCAATACATTTCGTCTAGACGAAAGTAAAAGAATATTGAGGTGTCAAATCAGGAGTCAAAATAATGAAAATATTTCTTGTATTTTCTTTTTATTTACTTATAAACGGGACAGTTGCAAACTTTGATAGCTATGAAGTGGATTTAGAGGTTAGAAATGGGAAGAAATCGAAGAGATGTGGCCCAAAATATATAGCTGAAGATGAATCAAGTGGCTGTCGATCATCAGAAGAAACCACTACGCCACTACATAACAATTACAAGATGATACAAATGGTAACTACTACCAAAAAGCCTATTGTCATCCCAAGAGGGCCACTCTACGACTTCATAGTTAACATTTGTAATACCTTAATTAACAAATTCTCACACGACAAAATCCCTAAATACTTTAACATTCTAAGCAAAAGTCTTAAAGGGTTTGGATCGGATTTTTTAATGAAAATGAAACTCAATAAATTCTGTGACAAATTGAAGAAGCTATCTGATCAAAACGGTAACGGACTGAAAGAAAAAGTTATTAAATTCTTAGGAATTATGACTGAAGGGAATCCTGTCTTGAACGATTTATTTTACGCTATGAATCCGATTTACAAATTCAGAGATGATAGCGAAATGGACGACTACATCTACCTTTTAAGACAATACGGACAAGACCTAAGCTCACATATCGGCCAAAAAACTCATGAAATATTTCAAAATATAGTGTTTTATAGATTGAACAAACAAAAAGAAAGAGCAAGAAACAACATTGAGCTGAAATTCAAATTAGCTGTAATGGAATATCATGACGGAATATAATATACCTACCCTAAATCAATTTCAGATTTCAATTGCCTCTGTCGCCGACCGTGAAATTAACTTTATGATAAGAAATACAAAATTGGATTCCTATACCACTAACATACTACCTACCTACAATGTGTAGAATTTTAATGTTTTTATTCGTTTTAAGCTATAATCGTGTAAGTTTAGGTATCAGCTTAAAAGGCGTCGTGGAATCAAAATATTTAACTGACAGCGCCATTAATGTGCAATCCGTATATCATCAGAAAGGAGGTTTTAGAAACCAAGGCATATTTGACAGATTTGTAAGAAATTTCATAAATATATTAATATCTACTAATTTTTCTGAGCAAAAACTGACAAGATATTGTAGAGTAGTAAGCAGAGAGCTGCAGAATATGGATTACAAGTACACCAAAGACTTAGCGGAACATTTTAAGTCCTTATCCAGAATGTATCGAAACGAACTAAAAGAAGAAATGAATGAGTACCTAGATGCCCTAGATAAAGCATTGCCATACAGAACCGTATTTTTCAAAGCAATGAATGAAATATTTACGTTGAGAGAAAACCAGCTATTCGATGAATACATTAACAATCTAAGGGACTATGGCAATAATGACAAAAATAACATAAACGAAGAAACACGCATAGTTCTAAATAACGTGATTGTGGGCACTATAGAAAAACTTAGTTTAAGGGAACAGACAGATTTGGTGAACAAAATGAGGAGGGCTGTTAGAGAATTTCTATTAAGTGAGTGAGCCATTAGTGGCAATTCTGAGTGTCGCAAAAGCTAAACTAAGCTAACTAAAATTGTTGCCGTCCCTTTCATAGCGATGGGAATAAAAAGGATGGCAATAGTTTTAGTTAGGTTAGTTTAGCTTTTGCGACAATCCGAATTGCCCCCATTACCTACTTAGACAGTGCGTTGCTAAGTGGGGATGAATTTATATAAATCGTTTCGCTAAAATGTCATAGTGACAAGTCAAGAGGCATACATAATACCTATAGCTACCTACCTACCTGGTTACCTATAGCTTTGCTTTGGTTATCATCGTATTTGCCTATAGGTAGGTATTTTGTATAAGTTTAACAATTTCAGACAAGTACCTACTTCCATTCTCCTTTGTAGGTAAGTACCTACCTAGTGTGCACTGGTACAGAAGTAGAAACTTAAAAGAGTAGGGGAGAGGGGGGCACCTTCGAACAGAGGCAGTTTTGAATTAGTGGTTTTATGAATGCATCCTTTATCTTTCTTAACCTCCGAAATCTTAGAAATACTCCTAACACCGAACTTCACATCTGTCAGTTACCAACTAACGTCAAAGACAGTGTCATTTTAAAAAAATTTCAACGGTTTGTTTTCATGGTCAGTGATAAAGAATATTTTTAAAAATTGTAAGCAACTTAGTGACAACGTGGGTATATTTTTCAATGTGTTATTATTTTATAGTGTTGTATATATTATAGACCGTGTATATCAAATGAAAATTAATTTGATCTCAAGCAAGTTTTTTATCTAGAGATGATTATTTATGAAATATGGTATTGGGGCAGATTTGAAATAAAATACTGGGGCACTTTTGAATAAAATGTTTTGAAAGCCATTGAGGCTATTTTATTTTTTATTTTATAGTTAAAGCATTTAAAGTACGTTTCTAAAACTGTTTTGTTATATTTTTATAGATTTGGTATCATAAAGATTATTTTATATGATTGTTTTGCAATATTCATTTTGCTCTATGTTATAACGAATAAAAATAAATAAATTTGATCTTGTTCAAGACTGCCCCAGACTGTTTCGAGTTTTATTAGTTTTTGTAACTAATTATTAGTGTAGGAATAAAAGTGCAATGCTCGATGATAACGTATAATGCAATTAACTTAAATATAGTGTTTATTATATTCCAAGTTACTTGGATTTTATTTTATCCTCGGTTTTCAAAACTGCCCCTAGGGGTTTCAAATGTGCCCCGCGGAAGGGGCACATTTGAACAAAAAAGTATTTTTTTAAAATGGAAATTGTTGGTTTTCTATGGGTCAAAATAAGTAAATAGAATTTTTATTATTAAGTAAAAACCCCATACTTATCTATAAAATACAATACATCTTCATTTATATCGCCATAAGAGAGATATAATTTAAAACCTAAAAAGTGTTCGAAGGTGCCCCCCTCTCCCCTACTTATAGGCTATTAGGTAGGTACCTACCTAGGTATTTATTTATTTAAACTGTAAGATAAAAAGAGCGAAAGCATGGTCTTTCGGGCCAGAAGTTGAGAATGCCTAACTTCCATACCATCCATAAAAATGTACCTACTACATCTCTGAAACAAGTGGAAGTTTTTAAGTTAGTCATAATGTATTTAAGATATCGTCTAGATTAATGTAGGTAATGTACTTAATAGGTAGGTAATTTATTTATTTATTTATTTATTTATTTATTTATTCAAAAAGTTTGTACCTAACTTTACAGGTACTTAACCTAAGACATTACAACTTTACTTACATCTAGCAAAATCTTGACAATATTAATTAAGTATTCATTCCTATTAAGTACCTAGGTACATTAATTACTTATTACATAATCACAAATTCAAACAATTTAGAATTACAATAAATTAAAGTAGGTTACCTACAGGCTACAACTTACCATAGAGTTTAGAGACAGGTTCCACTTTTGTAAAGGAAATTAAATTCTGTATGTCTCACAGTATTTTTGACATGCCTTTTCAAGTACTGACCAATTGTCTGCAAAAACGTCCAGCTCTAGGTTGGATTTAAGTAGGACGTTAAGATGTCGCTGTGCGCGGCAGACCGGGGATTGTTGGCGCGCCACAGTGCGCGCGGGCGTCACCGCGAACAGGGGCACGCGCCCCGGACGGAATCGGGCGCGGTTCTCCGGCACACACAACTTGCTAGCCTCGAACAACAGCTCAGGGCAGCTAAGGACCCCACGTAGTATGCGACAAATCAAGAGGATTTGATCACATTCTCTACGGCTTTCCAGGGAATTGAACCCTAAGGTTCCCAGAAGATATTTAGTGGGATATAGATAAGGGTAGTAATTAAATATTTTCAAATAAAGGAATCTTAAAAATCGTTTTTGCACCTTTTCTAACATAAGACTGTACGTTGTTTCGTGAGGATTCCACACGCATGAACTATATTCTAATTTAGACCTAACTAAGGATGTGTACAAGAGTTTGATGGCTTTTGTGTTCGTGAAATTTTTGCAGGTACGATTGACAAATCCTAGTCTTTTAAAACAATTAACTGTAAGCTGTCGCATGTGTTCATGGAAAGTGAGCTCGGGATCAAATACTACGCCCAGATCTCTTACAGTTGCACATCTGTTTAGGGGCTCCTTATTGATATTGTACTGGTATACTATTGGTCGTTGGGATCTTGTGAAAGCCATTACTTGACACTTTGTGACATTTAAGTTAAGTTTATTGTTTTTACTCCAAATCTGAATAGTATCTAAATCCTGTTGCAAAGCGTTACAATCCTGAGGGGATTTAGGTAATTTCGAAGAATAATTTTACATCATCTAATAAGAAACTATGATCTTTTGATGGTCGAAATAAAACAGAAGTAAGTATATAATTATTATATTTTTTTATTTATTTATAATCTTACCAGCCAACTCATCACCTGTATGAAATTAAATAAAGCTAAAGAAAGTGTTTTTTGTTTTACTCTTGCTTTACTTGTATTTGAGATCCAAGCCGAAAGCTAGGTAAAGCTAGGTTGACATGTTTTTTGTGAATATGCAAACAAGTAATTTGTAAAAAAATCTGTTTACTTTATTCATTCTACTAGCAGAACACCGAGCTTATTAGCTTATTTTGAAAAAGCCGCGCCACTCGCACCAGTGTAACCAACATTAGGAAACGACGAGAATGACATGCGCATTGCATGCATTTGGGATTAACAAATAATCGGTATCTTCCGAAATTGTATCTCCCTATGACCATAAACTATAGACGAACGAACGAAAATACTATTTAAATGATGGCAACACCTCCTTCAAACTTGAACAAATGAAATACGGCAACGTCACGCAAGGGCCAAAGTGAAGTGATTGTTCGGTCGGCATTTTAGTGAAAAAATAGTTTTTTCTGAAAATTACTGTACAAATTTTTGATAAAAATGGCAGATAACAAAAGGTGAGCTTATGATCATATACAATTTAGTCAACTAACAGCATTTCTGTTAAAAGTTTGTGTGAATTCGACGTTCTCTTTGTATACGGTTACTCGAAATTGGCTTGTCATCATGTCTGAGTTTCCAAACCAAGCTCCATAATCGAATTTACTCATTCAATTTATGAAAATAACGAGGTACGGCATTTAGAATGCATGAGATCTTTCTCGAGTTTGGCTCGGTTTTAGTGTGAAAAGTCATGAGTGCCTGGTGTTCTTTCTCAGTCCTGATGATTTATCGACCGCGATCCTCCGCCGCAAGGACAGGCCCAACCGTCTCATCGTGGAGGAGGCCGTCAGCGACGACAACTCCGTCGTCTCGCTATCACAGGTCAGTCATACTTTGTCCTCAATATCTACCTTATCTGTCAGATCAGCTATTCAAAGTTGGTGAGATCAAAGTAAAGCATCATTTTGAGACAAAGTTATTTACAGGACACCATTATCTTGAGTACTTAATTTACCTAGCGGAGAGGAGCTAGATTATTATTAGTTGAATCAAGTCATCATGATGGTCATATAGATGTAAAAAAAAAAATAAGTTTAGAAATGTTGCACAATTTACATAGTCATTGTATCTTGTTTGAAAATCAAATACTTACTAAATTATGACCTTACTTACACCTTTGCCCTCTGGCATGTTGGTTGGTTAAGCTTTAGAATGATATTATTTGTAGAACATCCACCTTCTAAACTTATAAATTTGATAGCATTTTCAAACTGTGAGCTATCTATCGGTGGATATAGAGATGAAGTTGATGCATACTCATTGAATTTAATTGCATAGTTTCTATTCCTGTTATCTACTAATACAGGTTTCTAAATCTCAAACGACTGGTTAGATCCTTATTTTATACTACAGTATTCTGTATTCATATGCTCAGCTAAGTTTGCATAAAAATTGGATCAGATAATTAATTTTTTTGCTAAATCATTCTAACCTAAAATGGTAAATTTTGATGAGTCAATGAAACTAAATAGTATGGTAAATATTTTGAATACAACCTTTTGTTTATCTGTAAACTTACAACAATTTAGTTGTTAGCAAAGAACTCACTATAGACAAATGATTGAACTCAGTTGTTTGAGTGGGGAATTCCCTGAAGATCAACCACTGATTCTTGTTTTCATTGAGCACAAAATTGTTGGCAATTAGTTGGCTGGCTAACTGGGATGGTATTTGAACATTGTAGGTTTTAATCTCGGACATGCATTAAAAGAAGTGTTTGTTTTAGACATGTAATTTTTTTTAAAAAAACTTAAGATACTACGAAGTAAAACTAAATAAAGAGTTTACAATGGCAATTGATTGGATCGTTATCAATGTTCCCTGTGTACTGAGACTTTTAAAAGAAATTCCAACAGATCTTGTTATGACAAAAGCAGTCAGATGGAAAGGGAAATAGGAAAATGCTTTTTCATGCATTTATCAATTCATCTCTTCACAAGAACCTTCCTCTAAGTTCAACAAACATAAAATGAATATGCTTATCATTCAATTTATTTATTTAGTATTTAGTCACGCCTGAATCAATTATTCATGCCTAAAATATAATTAATTAAATATTCTACTCATATTCAAGTAAATATTGTCCATCTAGCTAGAATATAATCAAATTTCAGATGGTTTGAAATATTAAAGTTTATGGGAGTAACAACTTACTTTTGAAACCTTTCACAACATTCTACCAATCACACTCAGATCTTCAGACTTTAAACCTCGAAATTTCTAACTTTCTAAATAACAAATATCTTAACAATTTACCCATACAGGCTAAAATGGAACAGCTCCAGTTGTTCCGCGGAGACACTGTACTCCTCAAAGGCAAGAGACGCAAGGAGACAGTCTGCATCGTGCTCTCCGATGACAACTGTCCCGATGAGAAGATCCGCATGAACCGCGTCGTCAGAAACAACCTCCGGGTCCGTCTGTCTGATATTGTCTCCATTGCTCCGTGCCCATCGGTCAAATATGGAAAGAGAGTGCACATTCTGCCTATTGATGACTCTGTTGAAGGATTGACTGGGTGAGTTTATTATATTTTTTGTAGTCAATGTAATGTAGTAAGTACTTTCGTGTTGAGTTAAATTATTAACCTTAAGATTATTAGTAAAAATTTGCAGGAATATAACATGACATACACACGGGAATTACCTACTCATGTGATTTTATTTATTCATCTATAGCTAGACTTTCTGAATGAACATAGGCTATATTTTATCAAGGTAGGTACCACGTGAGCGAAGCCACGGGCAAGTTAGCTAGTATCTAATATTCTTTGTCATGTCATTCAAGATATCACCTTGTTTCGTTATGCCATTGTTCTTTTTTAGAGAATATAGCCCACTTTAGATATTCATTTTGTTCCATTTATTTCCTTTCATTTCGTTTTATTATCACACACAAAGCTAATGATCATCAATCAAGCACAGTTATTTTATTGCATTTAAATACGACTGTTTTATTTTATGTAAAACTAGCTCACCCGCGACTTTGTTCGCGGGTGAGCTAGTTCCGCGAAATCGGATGAGTAGTTTCGTTGATTACCCCATTTACCCCAAACATACAAAGAAACAAACAAACCAACTTTACCTCTTTATAATATTATTATAAGTAATAAGTATAGATCAGCCCATCCTATGCTTCGCTCTCGACTGATGTAAAACTGGAAAAGAACACAAATGACAGTATACAGCAGTGGGTTATGACGACTGATTAGATAACGGTATGAAACATACAGCTAACACTTACATGTTGTCCTCAGAAACCTATTCGAAGTATACCTGAAGCCGTACTTCATGGAAGCGTACAGGCCCATCCACCGCGACGACACCTTCATGATCCGCGGCGGCATGAGGGCTGTAGAGTTCAAGGTGGTGGAGACCGACCCATCGCCTTACTGCATAGTGGCCCCGGACACTGTTATACATTGTGAGGGCGAGCCTATCAAGCGCGAGGTAAGTTAAAGAACCAGCTGCCCTAGCCATGTAACATCTACAATCGCTTTAGAAAAGAAACTAAAAAAAATGTATAGGGCATATTCGATGACGAAAACTCGAGCAATCAGAAATGTCAAATCAAATGTATAGCGATGAGAGAAAGAGAATAGATACGAAACATTTGTCAATTATCTACGCGCCCTGAGCAGCTTAGCTTAGAGCCTTATGCACACGAAGGCCTTTGCAGCTGTGACCCATGCACGCGGTTCTCGTTTTTGTATCGAAACAAACGCGCTGCTCACTAGCTGGTGCCGCGCTACAAAAAACGCGCAGTGACTGCTCGACTGAAAAACATCATGTGCATAGGCTCTTGGGTAGGAACAGGGTTAATGTTCGTATGTTTCACGAAAGAAAAACTTACAATATTATTAAAGATTCAGAATATATAATTATACAAGAATTTATTGTTTAAACGTATTAGAGTCTTCAAATCCATTTCAAACAATACTATACATAGATATTTTTGATTATATGTAGTGTTAAACCACTCTTAGGTATTTCATTTTTAAATGAAAAATACTCGACCTCTGTGGCACGGTGGGCGAAGGCTCGCCTGAGACGCGGAGGTTGCGGGTCCGATCCCCGCCACGGGACAAATGTTTGTATGTTCTACAGGTATTTGTTCCGGGTCTGGATGTTTTTCTATCTATAGTATGTATGTATTTACAAAAAAAAAACTAAGTAGTATATCAGTCATCTGGTTACCATATAAGTTGTTTAGCTTGGGACTAGATGACGCCGTGTGAAATGTCCAAGGATATTTATTTATTTACTAAACATTAAACTCATTCTCAGGAAGAAGAGGAGGCGCTCAACGCCGTCGGCTACGACGACATCGGCGGGTGTCGCAAGCAGCTGGCTCAGATCAAGGAGATGGTGGAGCTGCCCCTGCGTCACCCCTCGCTCTTCAAGGCTATCGGCGTGAAGCCGCCGCGCGGCATACTCATGTACGGCCCGCCGGGTACTGGCAAGACTTTGATTGCTCGCGCTGTGGCCAACGAGACTGGTAAGTAGTCAAACGTATTTGCTAGATACTTTTCTCTTGAAGTTTCATGTTTACTTTTTTATAATATTGCTGAAACACTCCATATTTGGATGTTTGGTGTTAGTTGCATGATAAATCGGAGAAATAATTTTTTTTCTACCACGTGACTCATGACTTTTCAATAGTACTCACACGGTTTGAGATTTCCTCAAGTAGCCCTAAAAAAAACTGATCCTGTGTATTTGTTAGAAAACCCACATTTTTCTCTAGCATTTCTATGTTACCCCAATGATTTCAGCATAATTAATTATACTAAGTATATAAATTATTATATCTATGTAGTATTAGTACTATATCAGCCATCTGGTTACCATAACAAGCATTTAATTGCTTAGCTTGGGACTAGATGACGCTGTGTGGAATGTCTAAGGGTATTTATTTATATTCCCCTAGGTGCATTCTTCTTCCTGATCAACGGGCCCGAGATCATGTCGAAGTTGGCGGGAGAATCCGAGTCGAACCTTCGCAAGGCCTTCGAGGAGGCGGACAAGAACTCCCCGGCCATCATCTTCATCGATGAGCTGGACGCCATCGCGCCCAAGCGTGAGAAGACGCACGGTGAAGTGGAGAGGAGAATTGTATCGCAACTGCTCACTCTCATGGACGGTATGTGCCAATAGTTTTTCTTAAACTTTCGCGATCACAATTCATATTTATAAATACATGTACGAGGTTTTATCGCGTTATTTACCTATAGTCCACCCGCGACCATGGCTATTGCAACATAGCCGAAACGTCGGGAAGTAAAGAAATAAGGTAAATAACGCGATAAAACCCCGTACATGTATTTATAAATATGGTATGTGTCAACTTGTATAAGGAATGGAAGAGGCCTTTGTCAAATAGAAACCAACAAAAATTCTACAGGCTTTAGGTCAAGTAAGGCTTTCATTACTTTATTAATGGTAGAAGGAAAATATTATAAACACGTATTAGGTCATGTCATATGATTTGAATTAAATTAATATGAAAAATAACTTTCTTTACAGAAACTAAACTACTACTTATAAATATGTACAGAATACAATTAGTACCAGTTGAGCCACCTAAGGATTGTTACACAAACGATCTATAGGTCTATAGATCCAAACCACTAATATTGGCTATAACAAAAAAGTGTTCATAAACTTCTGAACAATAATTTAATTAGCGTTTTTCTCTTGTATGTATGTTAAATTGTGAATGTCTCTTTGCCAGCTTCATCATTTTTTAATATCAGATCAGATTTATGCTTTAAAACACGAAAGCTTATACAAAAAAATCTCCAGGTATGAAGAAATCGTCTCACGTGATCGTAATGGCGGCCACGAACCGTCCCAACTCTATCGACTCTGCGCTGCGTCGGTTCGGTCGCTTCGACCGAGAGATCGACATCGGCATCCCGGACGCGACCGGCCGGCTCGAGATTCTACGCATTCACACCAAGAATATGAAGCTGGGAGACGATGTCGACCTCGAACAGGTTTGTGGATTATTCTGACATCATCATTCTCCTGCCCTTATCCCACGCTACGTGGTGTCGGCACAACATTTTTTTCAACATGACGACCTCTGTGGCGCAGTGGACGAAGGCCCGCCTGAGACGCGGAGGTTGCGGGTTCGATCCCCGCCACGGAACAAATGTTTGTATCTTCTACAGATATTTGTTCCGGGTCTGGATGTTTTTCTATCTATAGTATGTATTGTATGTATTTACAAAAAAAAAATGTATCTATGTAGTATATCAGTCATCTGGTTGCCATAACACAAGCATTTAGTTGCTTAGCTTGGGACTAGATGACGCCGTGTGGAATGTCCAAAGATATTTATTTATTTTTTCTCTTCCACTCCTTCTCTGGTGTCGATTATTCTGACAATCTAAGCGAAAGTTGTGTATATTTTGTATTATAGTCTTAAATCATTAGGTATTTCATTATAAATTTCAGCTAAAGGGGTTAAAGTTTAACTGTTCATATTTTAATCTAAACAGCTTTATTAAAATCTAGCAAATTTTTGAATTGTGAAAAGAAGTTTACAATGGATAAACTGTTACTGTAGTGTAGGGTAAACTGTATGCCTCACCCTGGGACCATACTGGACAAGGGTTGCAGTCTTGCAACTTGCAGAGGAGAGGTCACAGTGGAAAGAGTTGGAGGAGGCCTATGCCAAAAGGCACACCGAACGGAGAGACATATAAAATGATTTTATCTATGCATGTACTAAATGTAACGGAAATAATAAATATCCTTGGACATTCCACACGACGAAATAAAAGGCAATTATTATAAACTGTATGCCTATGAAATGTAAAGTGTTTGCTAGTAACGGTGTATTCTGGTCAGATCGCGGCGGAGTCTCACGGTCACGTGGGCGCGGACCTGGCGTCGCTGTGCTCGGAGGCCGCGCTGCAGCAGATCCGTGAGAAGATGGACCTCATCGACCTGGAGGACGATCAGATCGACGCGGAGGTGCTCGCCTCGCTCGCCGTCTCTATGGACAACTTCAGAGTGAGTATTACTTTATTGGTTACTTACTCGCCCGCGGCTTTGCTCGCGTGGTACCTACCTTGATAAAATATAGCCTATGTTAATTCGGAGAGTCCATGCTACAGAACGGTGAAATAATTTTTGAAATCGGATGAATAGAGGGTACCCCCAAACATACAAACAAACCAACTTTACCTCTTTATAATATTAGTTTATTTGAAGCAACAAATAATAACTAGGTTGGATAAAATTATGTAAGACTTAACGGAACTGGCATATTCAATATCTGAATCTAAGTTCCTAATAAAAATAAAGAATAAAAAAATAAAAAAATATATTAGTATAGATATAGAAGTATGGACACTTGCGTGAATACATAAGATCATTCATTGATTGAATACGATAATTCGCTTTATGATAATCCTACATATCACTTTTCTGGGATATAAGTAAATTCAACCGATACGTTCAGTCGTTTTTGTGTACAAATACCGAATCTAAACATACAAATTATACCAACATTTTTTTTCCATAATATTCCTGAGGAGTAAGTCTAGATTGGCTCGCGAGGCAAACACGTCTCCACACCGCGAAGCTAGCGAGGCACGCCTCGCGAGCCAGCCTCCAGTACGCGATGACGAAGCCTTCTCCATCTGACAATTAGTTCACACAAACTTACAATAACAATCACTTCCAGTACGCGATGACAAAGTCGTCTCCATCTGCGCTGCGCGAGACCGTGGTCGAGGTGCCTAACGTGACGTGGGGCGACATCGGCGGGCTGCAGGGCGTGAAGCGCGAGCTGCAGGAGCTGGTGCAGTACCCGGTGGAACACCCGGACAAGTTCCTCAAGTTCGGCATGCAGCCCTCGCGCGGAGTGCTCTTCTACGGACCGCCGGGATGCGGTAACACTTGCATACTCTCCTAGATGTTATCCCGCATCCACACTCTCCACGAGGCCCTCGCACGAGTCTTGGCGAGCGGAGGCGGCAGGAGTGTCAGCCATCCACACTGTCCATTTATTCAGTTGATTGTCTCGCCTCGCTCCCTCGCGTCCTTTGACTAGCGCCCGAAAACCGACACCAAGCGGAGCGCCAGCGAGGCGAGGCGAGGGAAGACGAGGGGACACGAGCGAACCGTCCTCACTCTCGCACTCGCGTAGTCTCGTGTAGCCTCGTGGAGAGATGGGACATTACAGTGTCGGGACGAAATCATTGCCTGTGTGCCATATGCAATTTATTTAGTCTATTTAGCAGTTCGAAATCCTTAATTTATCTCGGAATGAGTGAAAACTACGACCTTAATATTTGGGGAAACTTTTATCTTGGGTTGTGTTTTATAAACACGATTGGTAAAAGATTTCTCGACAATATATTTTTGAAAAGTACATGTTTTGCACACATTTTGCTATTTATTTCAGGAACAGTACACCATTTTTGCTGGGTTTCTGTTTTGTAAAAAAAAAACCTAGAAGTATATCTTTTGATAAGTCTTAATTTTTCGATTGATTGGATTGGAGCTGGGCTAGGCCTGGGCTTGGGCCAAGCAAGTATCCTTCTTTTCTTGGCCCACTTTCCATTACAAAACGTGTGTGTAACATAACTATACATTATTGCTAAGTTAACTCATACGAATTTACTTTGCAATGAATTAGTTAGTTTATGTAAGCTACTTACATAAACTAACTAATTCATACTTTATAAACCAAAACGTTGCATCGTGACAATCATCGCAGGTCAGCTTATGTTGGCTAATCTACCGAATTCAGTTTCCCCAACATAAGCTGACCTGCGATTATTGGCACGATGCATCGTTTTGGTTTATAAAGTATTATGCCGGGTTCCTATATCCAACTACCGGATGTCCGTAGGTCGGTCGTCATAACAACGTTGTTATCTGTCAAAAAGTCTCATACATTTTGTGTTGAAACGTTGCTATGACGACCGACCTACGGACATCCGTACGTTGGATATAGGAACCGTGGGCTAGTCTATTTAGGCAATGTTTGAGCATGCATTTTGTATCCTCAGGTAAGACCCTGCTGGCCAAGGCGATCGCCAACGAGTGCCAGGCCAACTTCATCTCCGTGAAGGGCCCCGAGCTGCTCACTATGTGGTTCGGAGAGTCTGAGGCAAACGTGCGCGATATCTTCGACAAGGTAACAACGCTACAACTGTCTCACATCTTCTGCTAGCTCATAGACGTTTAATTAAAGTTTATCGCAACGAACTCCTCAACTTACACAATAGTGGCAATTCGGAGTGTCGCAAAAGCTAAACTTAACTAACTAAATATGTTGCCGTCCCTTTCATAGCGATGGGAATAAAAAGGATGGCATTAATTTTAGTTAGTTTAGTTTAGCTTTTGCGACACTCCGAATTGCCACTACTATCTACTTTGCATAAAAACTTTGACACCCCGAGTATCTAATTGCACTTTCTTCAAAAACGTTCCAATACAAACTTTGACGCCCCATAGCAACCTTTTTAAGGGGTAAACTAATGGTGAAATGGCGCCTATTTTTTTATTATTTCGATGCAGGCACCATTCATTGGCTACAACTTGGTTCCAACATTAGCTACAAATAGAATGGTCAATGGCATTGCTCCGTTTGTCTCCAATAACCGCCAAAGATCAATCCCGAAACTGTGAAATCCGTGTTGGAACCAACACGTTTCCAACACTCCAATGTGTGGTGCCCGTATCACATGACCTTCCAACATGACCGTTATTCCCCAGGCGCGATCGGCCTCCCCCTGCGTGTTGTTCTTCGACGAGTTGGATTCCATCGCGAAGTCCCGCGGCGGCTCCGTGTCGGACGCCGGGGGCGCCGCCGACCGCGTCATCAACCAGATCCTCACGGAGATGGACGGGATGGGCGCCAAGAAGAATGTCTTCATCATCGGTTAGTTATCTTGTTTGTCGAGTACTAACGAAAGCGTTGGTTATACAACGTGATTCATAATTGGTAAAGTTTTTGTATAAAAAACTGGAAATTAGAATTCACAAGATTTACACCTACACAACTGTTCATTTTCATGGTCACAAAATCCCCCTTCGAGTTATCCCGGAAGGGGGATTTTTTAAAACTTTTTTGTTAAATCTTTTGACAACCCTAAGTTTGTCAACATTGTAACTACCTTTCCTACTAGGTTCGCACAGATTGAAAATTGGTAGGTACAAGGTAGGTATGAACACACAAGGCAGACAAAAAAGGGCCACTGGCCCCTAACCACTGTTAGGGTCACCGACAAAGTTCATGGATCAGCTGATTATTATAGGGTTGCTCCGTGTTTATTTCTGAAGGAAATTTTGCTAGTCATTACTTCAATGAAAAACATCGAAATTCAAAAAGTCGTAGAACATATTGTTCACACTGTATAGGTGAATGACCCCTTTACGGGATAACATACCACTTATGAATCACCGTGTATAATGACAATTATGTCCAGGTGCCACGAACCGTCCCGACATAATCGACCCCGCGATCCTCCGGCCCGGCCGCCTGGACCAGCTCATCTACATCCCGCTGCCGGACGAGAAGTCGCGCGAGGCCATCCTACGGGCCAATCTGCGCAAGTCGCCCATTGCCAAGGAAGTTGATCTCTCTTACATCGCTAAGGTATGACAAATGTTCAATCGTAGACTTATTTGCATAATACTCTGAAGCTTATTGTTATTCAATTAACGAAATATAATAAATATAAATGACCTTCGTAAAATCTAGAACTGTTTTAGTATTAGCAGCTTGAATTCTACATCACTCTACATTGTTGAGCTGCTAATATAAATGTAGTCTACATTTTTGTGATCCGAAATTGATAGGTAACTATTAAAAAAGATTTATGTTGATGGTCGGTCTTACAAAAACCAAGTTATTCATATCAATAGGTAACAGATTTAGCAGCAGTTTGAGCTGAGGAAGTTACAGCCAATCTCAATAACCTATCTATCTTTGGTTTTGCTTACTATCAGTAGCTGTTTGTCATTTTTTGTTTGGAAGAAATGTCAAATATCTACCCGCAGTAAGCAAAACCAAAGATAGATAGGTTATTGAGACTAGCCGTTAGTCTATTCTATAGTGTAACTGTAACAATCCGTAGTGCAATTATCATTTTCAGTTCACAAAGAGTTAGTCGCGTCAACGTTAACATATCAGTAGACAGGCTACTGTCAATATATTATTCGACAGACCGTTTAATGATAAAATGTATGTGTTCAGGTGACGCAAGGCTTCAGCGGTGCTGACTTGACTGAGATCTGTCAGCGTGCGTGCAAGCTTGCCATCAGACAAGCCATCGAGGCGGAGATCACTCGCGAGCGCGCGAGGCAAGCCAGCGCACCCGCGCCCGCCGCCGTCATGGACGTGAGTGCTAAACTATCTATATTTTCTATCTATCTAATCGGACAGCAAATCTTATCCTGAAAATGACTAACAGAAAAATAAAATCAAGTAATCAGGAAATCAGTTCATGAGAAATGAATAATCTTACTAAAAGTTTATGACTTCGACGGAATTCGAACCCGCGTGATGCAAGCGATCACCCTTTAGCCGGGTTGCCATTGACCAGTCGGCCACGAAACCTTAGACGCCGACGACTAAACTATCAGTATTTCTAGAGATAGAGCGACGGTTGTCCGTACGTTGGATATAGGAATCGGGCAAGCTTCGCCACGAGCGCTTTAAATGCGATGATGTTGATGAGGCTTGCAAAAGATCACTTATAGGTCTCGCCCATTCATCGACCACTGCGCAGTTTGACAGCCAGCGCTCTTTTTACGTGGCGCGACCTATACCTACGATAATCAAAAACAGCCAGCTAGCTAACAGTATATAACACTTAGATGGACGAGGAGGACCCCGTGCCGGAGATCAGCCGCGCGCACTTCGAGGAGGCGATGAAGTTCGCGCGCCGCTCCGTCTCCGACAACGACATCCGCAAGTACGAGATGTTCGCGCAGACGCTGCAGCAGAGCCGCGGCTTCGGTACCAACTTCAGGTAACCAATACTCCAGTTTATACTATGTGCCTGTGTGTACATCACGATTTTCGAACGAGCAATCATTGCGTCTTTTTGTGTAGCGCGTTTTATAAACGTGAGAATCGTATGCGTGGGTTTTGGCGTTTGTACGATGCCGCAAAAATAAACCGTGTGCATTTCAAATACATTTTAAACTTTCACGTTTTGTATTTATTTTTTTTGTTATCCTATCTTGTTGTGTCTGGGCAATATCTTGCATAGCCACAGTTGCCAGTTTGGTTTCAATAAATCCAGATTCTACTTTCTCTCTTTCTACTAAAGAAAGAAATCTAAACGCATGGTCGAGCGATACATATCTTGTTTGAAGAGACAGATTGAAAGTGAGTGTAGCAGATATCTGTACATCACACATAGTCAGGATTCGTTTCTCTATCGAACCGAGTTAGATAATAGCAGGGGCGTAGCGTGCCTTAACGGGGCCCCGTATACATTTTTTTTGGGGGCCCTTATAAAAGGTAAAGATTTGTCACAAAAAAGACTTTTGCATAAAATTAAAGGAAATATTTGGAAAAAAAGAAATTGGGAAGTTTTTATAAATTTTTGCTTACGCACGTATAATTGATACGGCAGATGCGGCGGTAGCTACGCCCCTGGATAATAGGTAAACAACATTAACATAATCTGCTTTCAGGTTCCCAACGAACGCGGGCGCAGCGGGCGGCACCGGCACGTCGGGCGGCGACCAGCCTACTTTCCAGGAGGAAGGCGGAGACGACGACCTCTACAGCTAAACTGTACCGCGCCGCACCCGAGCGACCCACGCCGACACAACACTACCGCTGATCTGTTGAGACCCTACTACAAACACACCTAGCCTCTGTTTACTAACTAATAATAGCTAACGATTCATAATTATTTTTTGCGATCGGAACATCATTATTGATGATCAGTGATGTGATGACTGATCGATGGTAGTTGTCTTATTTTGCGTAGGCACCTGTAGCTTGAATAGTTGATAGTGTTAGCCAATTTCAGTTATCTATTTAGATAGATGTGTTTGACCCTGTATTTTTAGAACTACCCACATTGCCGCATACCGCGCGGGACGCGTTTTTTCTTTTCTGTTTATAAATCTCGGGATTTCATGTTGAATCTAAGGGTCTAAGAAATGAGAACACCTAAGGGTTTCCATAAGATCCTAATGTCAGATACAGATCAGTGCGTCAGTGAGTAGATTGTTCTACTAAGCATTTGCACACTCGTTGATTCCGTCGAAGGGATTCATTCCAGAGACAGCGTGTCGACCGGGCGCGAGGCGGGCCGCGATCGCGTCTACAGTTCTAGGACTGACATTATTTCGTAAGATTTAGGTACACGAGCGAAGGTTTCGGAATCGGGACGTATATTATGGCAACGCCGCCAATCTAGTAACTTAAATATAAAATAACGGTGCGCGAGTCAAACTGCGCGTCGTGGTCTCATAAATTTCACTATCTATCTGATATGTAAATGTATTTAATTCAATCATTTGTTTCTGTTCTGCTTATGTTTAGTTGTTATTGAATGTTTGTTCCGCATATGCGAGTGTAAGATCTTATGTACCTATCACATGTGCAGCCCGGCACGACACTGCCGACTTTACACAATATTACAGTGATTTTAATAATAAAAAGATTTTTATAGACCAACTAGTGTTTTCATTGATAGGCTATATACCCCATAACACCTAAAATAGAAAGGATAAACCAAGCAATTGAGCAGATTTAGTAATGTATGTATTACGAAAAAATAGGATGTATGTAGGTTCTCAAGAAACTAAGCAAAAACTATTACAGAAAGTGCAAACCAAGTTTTCAATCGTTCTTATCGTTGCGTTCAAACACGCAATCCTTTTTCTTGAATAGTTCTTCCAGCGCCGGCGAGTCGTCCAACAGATTCTTCAAAGAATAAGCGCGTTGCGTAGCGAAAGAGCTCGTGCGTCTTGTGAGGTATGACGGCGATATATCGTCACCAACTATCTTGAAGTGATCATCAGTTTCCTTGAAAGCTTTAGATCCATCCATCAGCTCTCTAAAAAGCTTATCCACTTCGTCGTCCGAAAAACAAGTGCATAGGAAGTCGACTTGCTGATCCGAATATTGGGTAGCGATTTCGTGCGTCTTAGAAGTAGCTTTAGGGGGCGGAGGAGTAGGCAGGCGTTTTCCTTGAGACTTTCTAACCAACTTTTTCAAAGTACCCAGGTCGCACATCTCGTAGTTCGGAATTTCCGGAGCTTCGAACATAGACATGTTCCTCATGTATGGAGGCAAATGCTCTTGAAGATGCTTCTTCGCTGTTTTTGAACAACTACATTTCTTGGACTGGACGAATGCCATGTAGCTCTCCCATTTCGGCTCGCGTTCGTGTTCTAGCTCAACGGTACGAGTCTCTATTTTTTTACCCGAGGATATAGATTGCAGTGATGGTAGTTTCTTCGTTTCTGGACTTGTAGCCAAAGACATTTTCGAAGCGTGGAGCGGACTACAGAAGCAGTGGGGGATCTTGCAGACGCAACACTCAATGGGTACTTTCTTTACGTTAGGCAACTCCTTCTGAAGCACTTGGAGTAGTGAACTCTCTAACTTCAGTTCGAGCAGTTGTTGGGCAGAGGTCTGTTTGCAGGGAACGTCAACATTATATTCGTGCGTGTCTTCAAAGTCAGCATCGTCCCCACGTCGCCCGTGAATAAACTGCGTCACTTTATCTGTGAACTTTTCGAAGTTATCGCAGGCTGCGTAGATGCATCTCTTGTTAACGACAATTACGGGCATATGGGACGCGCTAGAGGTACAATGTTTTGTACAAAGATCCGGGTCGATGTTATCTGGTTTGTATCCTTTATCACAACAAAGGTAGAATGGGTGCGGTTTGGGGACCGGGGTATGGAATTGATCTTCTTCAACAACAAAAATGCTTTCTGCACTTGGATTTTCGATAGCATCGTTCAACTGCAGTAACATCAGCTTCTCCATGTCAATGAAAAAGTCTGCGTGCTCCGGTAGCGTATTCAAACAAAACAAAACAAACATTTGGAACTTCTTAACGACGTGGCATATTTTCTTTTGCCATATTAGAATGAACTCATTACGTTTTCTCTCTTTCTCTTGTTCCAGTCTCACTTCGAAGTCTTTAAGTGCTAGCTGTTCTTTAAGAATTTTTACTTTCTTTTTGTGTTCATGTTGTGCTCGTTCTAACTCTTTTGCACCTTCTTCTCTTTCTTTGAGCGCAACGTAGACTTGGCAGGCCAGGTTCTGGCTTTCTAGTAGATGTCTAAGCTTTTCAACCACAACATGCTTCTCGACGTTTATATCGTGAATCTGATCACTCATTCTAGTGCGAGATTCCTCCACCTTCTGTATAAATTCGGCTTTGAGTCTCGCTTTCTCTTTCATCAACTTTTCTGTGTATCTGTCGTAAAGCATGGTCGCTTGCTGTTTCATTAACGTTGCGTAATGTTCCTGCATCTTGTTAAACGCGTCTTCTCGCATCGACTTTATTTCTTTGACTGCAGCATCGAAGAGAATTTGTTCTATTTTGGCAATCGAAGTGGTGTACAAACTTGTGAACTCTCTAAAAGCACTTTGTATAGCCTCTGTGTTTTGTTTGGCCGCTTCTCTCGACGAATCCTCCCATTCCTGGCGACAGCTGACTTCAATGGTTTTCTTCCAGTTTATATCGCTTTCCAGTAAGACTTTCTTCTTTTCCTCTTCCATTTGCTTGTGATGGTCGGCGACAAACTTTTCTCCAAAGAAGCTGATTCCTTCGTAGCTGAGCTTTTTGAGATATTCGTTCTTCACTGGTTTCAATACTGCTCTGCCTTTGAGGATGTCTTCGGGAGGCTGGTACCAGTCGCTCCCTCCTCCTCGCATGGGGGGCTCGAGACCAGCGAGTACCTTTAGTTTGGGAGTCATCGATTTGAAGTAAACGGCAGCAAGAGGAGGCGCCATAGTCTTTATCATGACGCTCTGTGTAGGCACCTGCTCCCTCTCGAAAAAGCATTTTCGCAGGTAATAGTTATCACTCAGTTTGAACATTTTTGCTGAAAGTTAACAAAAGTCTAAGAAAACCATTGATAAAAATAAATGTTTACAAATTGTGACACTAGGCTTGTCCTTATTTGACAAAGATACTTATTTACGTGAGCTATCAAGTTGCTGAAGGAGGTGATCTATTGACGAGTATATCCTGTTTGCTTAGGCCTCGCTGGCACGGTGGCGTAAACTGTTTGGTCGGTTATTGAATGATCCCATTTGTACTGACTCTAAACTTTTTACAAAACAATACTACAAGAGAGAGAGACGAGTAACAATTGTTGGGCTGGTGACCTGAATCACTAAAACAAAATAAAACAGTTACAAAATAAGTTTTATTTATGAAAAATTATAAATATCTCCTAATTTATTATCAGTCCTTTACACTAAGTAACTTCCCCTACCGCCATTTGTTGTAGTAGAGTCATAACGTGACAAAACCTATCTTTGATTTCTGTCTCTGATCTATGTGGCAGTAGTTCTCTGATTCTACCGAATACTTTCTCAGACCCAGCTTCCCCTTTCAATACTTGTAGCATCGTTTTATCCTCGTCTCTCGTCCAATTATTATTTTCAATAGTTTTTGTCTTCACGCTAACTGTTGCCTCTATCTGTTTAGGTTTCGCTTCTTTTACTTTCTGGCTGACGGTAGCTTCTATTTTGGGTTGCTTAACCTTGGGTTCGATTTGTTCTTTTTTAACTGTATGTTCTATATCTTTTTTAACCGTTTTACTTTTCTTTTCCATTTTCAGTCCGTTTTCTTTTACCTCTTGTTCTTTCTTGCCATTTTTTGTTTTCTGCTGTCTTTTAGGTTTCGGGCTCATGATAGCATCTTTATCTTTTCTTGTGTTGTCGTTGACATCCTTTTTCGTGGGTGATTTTGTTTGTTTTCTAGGTCGTTTTTGTGGTTTAGTTTTCTTGTTAGTTTCTTCGTCGGAGTCAGGGGGGGAGGGGTGGCTGTGTGCGGGGGCGAGGCGGCGGGAGTGGACCCGGTAGGGCTCCTTGGAGTAGGGGAAGGTGACCCTGGCGGATCGGAGTAGACGGCCGTGTTGGAGAAAAACTCGTCCGTTCAGATACTGAAACAATAATACATCCAAGTTTTGTAAGGTACTAGACTTGTTTTCTCTACATAAAAAATAAAATAAAATAAAATGCGGTATCATGATAGGACAGTAATATAAGAGGAAGGTTTAATGTATACAAGCTGAGCCGGCGCCCTCATTTTTATTTATAATGCACGAACCATTTAGGAACTATTAGAAAACATTAAAAAAAAATCCAAATCGGTTCAACCATTCTCGTGTTACTGAGTGACAACGAAATAGGATCCGTTTTTAATAGGTATATATAGTTAGATAAAAATAATAAATAGTGGTTTAGTCTATCGATCTACAGGTTGTTAGAAGAGAATGTACGAATAAATGGATATTGAATGGTATAGTTGGCAACTGACCGTAGTGTCGAGACTCTCGTTGGCATCTAATTTCCGCTTGGTGGTGTCGTCATCTGCGAACTCCCAGACGTCGCAGCCGCGGTCGCTGGTGAGGAAGCTTTCATTTATGATGTCTACCCCGGCTTCATATGCACTGTGGACAAATTACAAATTTTTATTGGTATAGAGATAATGCGGGCACCAAACATTGGCTTCAACTTGGTCCCAACATTGGCTACGAATAGAATGGCCAATAGCAATTCTCCGTTTGTGTCCAATAACCGTCCAAGATCGATCCCCACACCACACATGTGTGGTGCCCGCATTGGAGTGAGCGACAGAGCCAACAAGAGGGGTCGAAACAATCAAGTCAATGTACGAAATTATTTATGTTATGCGACCCGACTTTCCTTTTAAAATATTACTCCAGAAAATGTTGTATTTTACCTTTCTGGCGGCCTCTCGTCCGGAAACAGTGACTTGAAGAGCTGAGTGAGACGCGGATGAGCGCGAAAGTGTGGCAACACCCTCGCTTTAGCCTCCGCGCTATTCCCGCTATCCAACCCCGCGGTCAGCGCACGCAACACCTTGCGTAGAACAGTTGGCTTGCGGCCAAACGTTTTCTGGAATAACACATTCACTTTTAGACTGTACTTAGTGCTCAAACGAAGTCAAGCCATCGGTCAGGCGTAGCTAGGGGGTTTATCACGAGTAACCGTAGTATAGAATACTATTCTCGATACCGAGTCAAGTATTACAAATGTATGAGAATCCAGTGCAGCGCCGGTCTCGCGATAACTTACCTGAACTAATAATTTCATACATTTGATGCCGGCACCACACATTGGCTTCAACTTGGTTCCAAAATTAGAAAGGCCAATGGCAATGCTCCGTTTGTGTCGAATAACCGTAAACGGAGCATTGCCATTGGCCATTTAATTTTGGAACCAAGTTGAAGCACGTATGGAGCCGGCATGAGAGATACTTGACCCGGTAGCGAGGATAGTTAACTATACCACTCGAAAACAGATAATACGCCCCCTGTATCGATGAACATTTATAAACGACTACTGCTGCGCTGATGAATGCTATGACGAACGATAAGCGTCTTTTGACTGTCTTTTGAGCACCAAATACAGCCGAAAGCCTACGCTAAACTTGACGGAAATTTCGTCACCAATCTTCCGCATCGGATCATCAATAAATTATGTCAATGCATAAATCCTATCCTATCCTACTAATATTATAAAGGCGATCTTTCTCGGCGGAAAGCCTGTTTTTAGTGCGTATGAAGCGCTCGTGGCGAAGCTTGCTAAGGCGTTCTTGATAGATCGTTGAAGTTAAGCAACGAGCGGTCATTACTTGGATGGGTGACCGCAAGTGGCATTATCAGCTGCGCGCTTCCGTGCTTCGGGGGGCACGTTTAATTGTCGGTCCCGGCTTTTAAAGTCGTTAAGCCATGACGGGGGGCTTTAGGCGGCCTAAAAACTCCGTCACCAGAGTTGGCCATTTGCTCATACGAACTTACTTACTTACTTAGTGCGTATGAATGACTAAATACAGGCACACTACGCAGAAGATGGCAATTGGCAGTCCACCGCGGAAGATCTGTGACGGAATATCCACCCAGGGCGGCGTAAGCCAATGATAAGGTAGCACAACAATTGTAGGAAATTAAGTCGCGGATCTTCCGCGTCAAAACCCTAATAATACCTTTCACTGTTATTACATTCATAGGCTAATAATTTCCTCGTAATTTTTCGTTTACAATTCCGTGATTTAATCTCATTAGATTGTAAAGCTTTAAAATATGACCGTGACATGAATAATGTTACAATCTACTGCGCCTTGGGATTACAGTTATGATCATTATTATTTTTTTTGGTTCACCGAATACAATAATTTACAGTAAAAATTATTCTAGGATTTGATTTTATTTGTTTCAAATTATAATAAAACATCTCAAATAACAAAGGACATAAAAGGAATTCTTAGTAGAATTCCCTATAAATGATAATTACCCTAAAAAATGTCCTAAAAATATGCAACATGCATGATAGATCATGCAATTAGTTTGCCAAGCATTAGGAGAGCTTTAAATGCCTGCAATAATTATTAGTTCTTACAATAAAGAAGAGGAAAAATGATTGGTCATCTTATACGACATGACAGCTTTATAAGGAACATCATAGAAGGAAAAGTAGAAGGAAGGCGAGGAAGGGGAAGACCAAGAATTAATTACATAAGTCAGATAAAAGAGAAGGTCGCTGTCATGTCGTATCAAGAAGTAAAAGAGATCGCATTGGAAAGAAGTACATGGAGGAAATTGCATCATTACACCGACAAGAGCTGAGCTCTTAAGTTTTATATATATACAATAAAGAAGGTGAAAAAGTTAGCTCATGTCTATTAAGTTTACTATTATTATGTTTGGATGTTTGCATTTTTGTAATAATCACACAAGTTGACTGATTTGGATGAAAGTTAGGAATTATATAGATATTGGCTAGGAAAAGCTTATAGCCTATTTGAAATAGTTAGTGATACAAGCATAGCCGGATGCGGAAGCTAGTCATAAATAGATTCTTCCAGCTTTTTTATGACAAGAATGAATCATAGTATTTCATCAAATTTCAGGGCAAAAACTCAAAACATAGAAACAAGCTGAAAGCTATGCTGTGTAATAAAGAATAATAAAAGCGATGAAATATACTGTTTTAAAAAAATGTGATGTACCAACAAAATTGCAAATAAATTCGCTCTGCTTAAGACAATACTTACATGCAACAAATCAATGAAACTAGTCATTCGCACCAGCGAGAAGCGATCCATAAAGCGGCCAACTTGTGCCGCCTGCCCTGGCTTCAAAAACAGCAGGAAATCTTCAATCATATCCTTGTGTTCTGGACCAAATAACTGGTCAATCTTCTTGTATAAATCTACCGGAGTCTCACTAGTAGGGTTGAAATCTCTTAATATATTTTGAAACTGTGAGAATTTGTTTGTAGGCACTGTTGGGGTTGAGGAAAACCTCTGTTGTACTCTTGTGTAGTAGGATTTGACTAATGCTGAAACAAAATCATATATGGTTAAGAATAAGGGCACAAAGTGGCACTTTGAATCCTTGGGGTTCTATGATTCTGTTTTTCAAAGTCTGAAAGTAATAAAGAAAACTAGGATCACAAAATGGCAGAGTTGCCTGCTACAGGAAAGAGTTATTGACCAGTTACTTTGCTTATTTGAATAGCTGATTTGAATACCTTTTTTATTTTATTACAGAGTTTTCATAGAAAAGGTCATTGGGCGAAATCTGACCCGGTTAAGTAAGATAAGATAATCATTTATTTGGCACACAGCATAAAAGTAAAACATACAAATAAGAACCTATAATGAATACTTAAATTAAAACACGAAAAAACAACTAAAAACATTAATAAGTAATAATTATTAACCCACAATCATGCGACCCATACTGTCCTAACTGAGGTTTTTAATTACCCAACTAACTAAGGTTATTTATCGGTCTATCTCACCCTATTTTATTTCTATACAACATAGGTATGGATTTCATACTATGGTGCCCAATGACCTTTAGGAAAGAAATCATCAAGAACTTCCAAAAGTAAATAGCTGTACAAAAAATACTGTAGTGCCATTCAAATTGTCCTCTTTTTATAAAAAAGTAAAAAGAGGACTTTACCTCTTTTTATAAAAACACTTTATCCTAATTTAGTATTGATATGGTTAAATAATAAATGTATATGACTGATGAGCAATTTAGTTGTGGATGAATTTAAATTAAGGTCTATAAATTGTAAATGTAAGTACTTATGCATGCATGTTTGTGTGACCAAAAATGAGCCTGTTGAACTTTGGATGTTTTCCAACAGGCTAATTTTATTAATTTAGTATTTACAAGTTAATAACAAGTTACATTATGGTTGAGGTGCAATTTAGACAATAGTCTTTTATAAAACAATGTCAATAATTTATTCCAAACATCAAACAATAACAAGGTTGAGCACTCACCATTTTCTAAAGCATTGTCATCAATAATAGGCGGATCATTTTTCTTCTTTTTCTCAGGCTCTTTCTTAGCCTTGACCTCTATTTCTGCTTTCGGAGGCTCCACGGGTTTGACGGGAGGTGGCTGCAACAGGATTCAAATGTAGGTCACGTAAACAAAATGTAATTCAATAGCAAGCAACGTCGTCGTAACATAAAAATGGCGACATGGTAATTACGTTGCTCGAAATTAAAAATGTAAATACAATGAATTTCTTTAACATAAACTTATGAAACACGCACAGAATTGGAAGCTTGTGTTTTGGAGAATACATACTGTTAAAAAAAATTAGTTTCGTCAACCAAAACAATCGTTGTGTTCAACTATTGCATCTACTCTGACTCACCTCAGGGTTGATAACGGGTTTAGGCGCTGAATTTTGACTGAAAAAGCTTGTACTTGGCTGAATTTTATTTTCAAAAGAGTCCTGGCTTTCCTTTGAGAAAAGAATGGGCATAGAAGGCAGCATCTGGAAGATTTGTCTTTTTCCTTTCTAACAAAACGTAGAGCGAAACTTCACAGCACAACACGGCTAACACACAACACAATTCTTCAATCATTAACTTTCAAACAAAAATCTATAAAGTCAGTATTTCACAGTTATAAAACAAAAGAATTCACGATTTCATTTACACTGCAACTTTTTGTTTATTTTCAGCAAAACAAACAACAACAGCAAATTAAAGAATTGAAAGGAAACATTGGCTGGTTTGGAATTTCGAAACAATTTTGATTTTGACAGATTGAGATTGTAGAAGCGGAATGCGCTATGGTTTTAACTTTCAGTAGCCAAAGCAAGCCAAAGTGTTGCTCAAAATAATTAGTGGTATAGCCACAGACTACTAGGATGCTAACGGGTATAGCTTCAAAGAGACTCAGGGGTAACACGTCAGTGGGTAGCTTACTGCAACAGTTGTAGAAAAAAAAACAATATAATTCATTTTTTATAAATCATGATTTTAAGTTCAATATACTTACTTATCAACGCTCTATAAAGGATTAGGTACCTACGTTTTTCCAGTCACTTAGAGAAAATGCTTCACAGACTACTAGAAAAGCAATTCTTGATATTAATTAGCAACCAAGGAACTAGTCGGGTATAAGTTCCTTGTTAGCAACAGATTAACTGAGCTTTTAGAACTAGGTAGGTAAGGTACTTATCGAATAGCAGGGAGCTTCAAAATAGATTAAAAGAAGCAAAGAGCATTGAAAAGAAGAACTAAACAGTACCACAGATAATAAAATATTAGTACATATTATTTGAAAAATTAAGAAATAATGTATTACCTACTTAGTACGTACCTACTTAGTACCATTTCCTTGATTTAATATAGGTAAGTAAGTACCACCATTATAATTATCAAGCAAGGATGATCTTAAATTGTCCTTGATATTACCATGGACGATATTACCATTGAAAAATGACGCATTTTACAGAAGTTCAAGGCCCGACGAAGAGGATTCTACATTACCTGGCCTGTTAGGTACCTATAGGTACTTAAATAGGACCGAGATAGGTACCTGCCTACGTAGTAAGTATGCAGGCATTCAATGACTTTTGTGTGTTCCATGGTTGTCTAGTAACCATCGATTTTGCTCATCAAATCACCACTAGAACCATTCACGACTTAGGTGTACGACGATACGAAGCGTTGCAGCATCGTATTGTTTTAAATTCAAAACAAAAAATAATATCATGGCTCATTTATTATTCAAGAGGATTCTGAATTCAAAATGAAGATTTATTGAAAAGTGCAGCTGAAAATCGAAGAAAAAATGGCAGCTATTTTACCTACAGGTCTGCGGAACGGGGTATGTTTCAGAAATATTTACATTTTAATAATGACACTTGTGTAGGTAGGTATGTGTAGGCACAGGCATTACTTTTTTTTACTTGTGCATTCTAAAACTCGCTAATACCTACTCGATAACCCTTGTTATTATTTTATTTTGTAAGTACCTACTACCTACAATGTTACAGTTTTGCCAAGGGCGGATCCAGGGGGGGGTCGGCTGGGTCCTCCGTGGACCACTATTTAAAATTCTTAAACATAGGTAATGGTTTTAAGTAAGGATAAATTTTTTCGTCATAATATAGATTTTATGTACCTACTGAAATACCTTCAATATTTAATCAATTTAATAAATTATAAGAATTTATTAAATTGATTAAATATTGAAGGTTACAAAATATTAATTTAATTACTGAATAGTAATAAGATCGTAATAAGACCACTTTGAAACGTCATGACCTTAAAACTAGGGGATTCTTTTGCCAAAACTACGATGATTTTTCTTAAAAAAATTTTGCTCATTAAGCTCGCATCGTTTTTAACAGAATAAAAGCGACCCAAACAAAGTGCCACGTTGCTTTTATCTTCAAAAAAAGTTTCTTTAAAAATTAATTGTAAGTCTTGTATGCACGTTAGCCAAACACACAGAAAAGTGTCTCTTCCGCGTACCTTTCATACAAGATATTTATAGGCGTCGCGACGCAAAACTTATTTTATTATGTAATTCCTCCTCGCAGAATGAAAACCGACCGTAAGAAAAATGGTAGGTACTTACGTTGCTTTTATCTTTAAAAAAAATTTGCTCGCTTCGCTCGCGTCGTTTCACACGGAATAAGAGCCGACCGTAAGCAAAATCAAGTGTTACGTTGCTTTAATCTTAAAAAAAATTTTGCTCGCTTCGCTCGCGTTGTTTCTCGGAAAATAAAGATCGACCCTAAGCGAATCGAAATGGCATGTCGCTTTTTTCTTTCAAAAAACTTTCATTTTGAAAGAAAAATTTTTTTTTCATTTTTTTTCATTTCAAAAATTTGCTCGCTTCGCTCGCGTCTTTTCACACGATAAAAGCCGACCGTAAGCAAAATCAAGTGTTACGTTGATTTAAGCTTAAAAAAAATTTTGCTCGCTAAAAGATCGACCCTTATTATTATCTGTTTTCTTTCTGGACCTCGTTAATATTTTCCCACATTATCCGGACCCCACCTAAAAATACTTGCCGACCCCTGACCTATAACATGTAATACATTTTTTTTATACCTACTACAGGCACAGGTACAGGTATCAATTCATTTTTTTATTACCAGAAAATAAAGAAGCTACCTACCTATAATTTTTATTATTGGCTTATAATTTCAAATAAAACAATCAATATTTGAATTTCGCGGGCTACGCGTTCGTCTTTGCATCAACTTTATTATGTTAAGAAGTATAGCTTTATGTTACAAAATAATTCAATGTTTACCGCTTTGCTTGCAAAAGGAAAGAAAAGAAAAAGAAAGAAAAAAAATATTTTTCTTGTAGGACCTCAAGGATCACGTAGGTTTCGTTTTACATGCTAGGTGATTCTAATGCCTGTTCCAATTCCAACGCGAACGAAACATAAACCAATAATATTTGATGTGCCTGCTTTTAGACCTACGTACCTACCTACAATAAAATAAGTAAATGGAGAGGCCTTCATGGTCTGTAACATAGTTAGTATTTAAATCCTTCTAACAAGTAGGTACCTTACTTCCGGTTCCACACATATTTTGGGAGGTTAAAGGAAATGTAACTTCCGCTGGAGATTTAGTTGAATGCGATGAACGCTGATCAGTAAAATTAGTAAAAAATCAATGAATGTTGTTGGCTTTACTGTGGCACAAGGGAATGGATGAGGTAGATATGAAGGTATTTGTATCAGTACCTAGTCAGTAGATATTTGTGTATCCTACTTAAGTCTTGATTTTTTGAAATTACTTAGAACGTAAAAAAATTCGGCTTCGCACGGTTTGTGCATTTAGCCAATGCACTAAAAGTGCGCGAAGCCAAATATCAAAATTAAACGTAAATATTGTCAAACAAAAACAGTGAAACCTACGGTACAGAGATACTTCTTGCATGCCTACTGCCTATCCTACCTATTTGTCCCAGTAAAAAAAATCACTGTAGTTCATGATGTGTAGCATAGGTAGGTATACTTAGTCTGTGCTGTAGCTGCTAATAATAATTATTATGTGAGCATTATCACAGATAAAAGAATAGGTACCTACTAGTAGTATTATAAAGGTTATTATCTAAAAATAACAAGAAAATTAACCGGATTGATTTGTAATGTACCTACCTACCTATTCTACCTGTTAAATCTGAAAATAGGTATGTAAGTAAATGATGTTTTTGAAAACGAAAAGCTTCTAGCGCTAAATAGTAGGAATACTTAGGTAGGTAGGTACTTACTTAGTTTATTACTTAGGTATAAATAAGTTTCGTTATTAGGTAGGTAGTAGACATGTGCGCCGATGCTCATTTGACCGGCGGCGGCGTCTGGCGTCAAATTTGTCGGCGGCGGCGGCGTCATCGGCGTAATCGGCGTGGATGTGAAATTAAGTAAAAGACGCCTTAATCCTTATTAAACTGTTTATTCATTATTTATGACAGACTTAGGTACCTATTTCTTTTAAAACAATTATAAAATCAAAACTTCAATAACAAAAAAACGGGAACCCATTTCGTCTCCGAAAATCGATTGTCCGTAAATCACAATCAATAACAAGTGTCTCCGAAACATAGGAATCCATATTATTATGGTCCCATAACTATAGTTTATAATAAGATATTGTTCATCCTTATGCTCGGGGGGGGTTTGTGTCTATGCTTTAGTAGTTGCAATCTAGCTTGTCGTTTTGCATCCCAGCTTACCTAGGATAGCCGCTTGCATAGTATAGATATAAGCCCACCTTGTCAGTCTCCTCAAGACGGACAAGGAGCAGATGGTTCTAGGAGAGTGCAGCGCAGCAGTCGCCGATCCCTAGAACAAGTCTGGTGAGTTATCCTTCACGTGGTTGTCCCCTGTTTTTGGTCTAGTTCCATCAGAAATAGACGTAACTGAAACCATCAGGCGAAAACCGCCTGGGATGTCGAGGTCATGTTCCGGCGGGTCCATCATCACAGCGGATTGGTGGATAGTAATGACCTCCCGCGTGTTTGTGCCGTGCGCGGGGACCCGTACGGGGGGATGAAGGAGTCCTGGTAGTTGAGAGCGTAACGAGCCTGGGTACGTTGCACGTTGCGTCTCAACACACTACTTTGGTCTGGATTTCTCCTTACACGGGCGGCCTGGGATTAGCCACCCTGGGTCAATCGGCTGTGGCGAACACCGTCTGAGGATCGCTGGCGAGAGCCCCTAACCGGGGGAGGGCAGACGGCGAGGCGCGGTAGTTAGGAGGTAGTGGCCCCCTAGCATACTTCGCAGCGTTTAGTCTCGTCCGTCTCACGGGGTGTGGGCTCTATATCCGCGGGACAACTCCGGCGATCGCGCGCCGAGCGCGCGACGTCCCCGTTTGAGGACTCCGTGGCGGGTGGAGAGTCCCCGTGGATGAAACGAACACTAACAAGAATATGGAAAATTCTCAGTCACTACCCAAATCGCAAGGTGCGAAAGCACCACTACTCCCAACACCCAAGGCAGCACCGCAAGGAGCGCCAACTAACAACACCGCGCTCACGAATGCGCCTAGACTGCACCAGGCTGCGTCTCTGACTGCGCCAAGTGCGGAAAAGGCTGCTTCCACGAGCGCACCTTCCACGTCGTCAGGCGCGCCCCTCGGGGCTTCGCCCAACGACAACCTGATCGAGATGGGGTCCCTCATAGACGCCATCTCTGAAGAACCATCCGGATCTTGGTCCCTGGTTACCCCACGAGCGGGTAACAAGAACAAGAAAAGGAACAAACAGCGAGCCAAAGCGGAGACCCAGGCTAAGAGTTTGGAAGGGCGGAAGGTCACGGACGGAGGAGGACGCCCCCCCCCGGGGGTGAAATCCTCGGCCCAAGTAAGCCAGACCACTGGTCAGGCTGAACGGGCCCAGGCGCCGGCGCAACATGCGCATCGAGCGACGGGCGAAAGAGACCAACCCCCACGCCACTCTAAGCCTAGAGGTAAACGCGCGGGCAAGCTGGTCCAACAGCGTAGGGCAGCACCGCCGACGCTACCAACGACCTCAAAGAGATCGCGACCGGACGACTCCACTACGCCAACAGGCGACCAGAAACGTCCGAGAGCGGGATCCAGCCAAACGAAGGGCACATACGCAGCGGCGGCGGCGACGTACAAAGCCAACGACCTTTGTGTCGCCGTCATGGCTGAACCCCTTCACGACCTCACGGCGGACCAAGCCAACGGGCTAAATGCGTGCCTGAAGGCGAAGTTCTTAGCCGACCTCTTCAACCCTGCAACCTCCGCACATATGGGCAAAGTCGGCTTCCGCGGCAAGGCACACCATAGCGAGGGGACGCTTAAGATGTGGTGCGAGAGCGACACCGCGCTGCAATGGCTACGCAGCGCGTTAGAAGATATCGCCTCTCCAATAGCGGGCACCAAACTCGTAGTCCGACCTCAGTCAGAAATCCAGCGACGAATACTGTGTGGTCTCCTCGTGCCGGAGCTCGATATGGAGATCAACACTATTCGTCGCGCACTAACCCTGCAGAACACTACACTGAGCATCGAATCGTGGACTCTCGTAAAAGCAGAGAAGCAGGCCGAAGCGGAGACACCCGGCATATACCTGCTCCTGCGTATACCAGAGTCTGACGTCGACAAACTACGGGGTCAGGAACGGCGTCTCAAATGGATCTTTGGGAGCATCTACGTGAGGATCCTGGAGGACGCACCCAAAACCTCCAAGACGCCAGACCACACCGCCCAACCAAAACCGGCCGCCCCAAGTCCAGAGAGGGAGACCGTAAATCCGGAGCCTGTCCGATCGGACACGATCGACGAGCCTCCATCCACACCCCGACAAGAGGAGTACTTTCTCGACGTTGAGGGGAGTGAGGGCAGCGACAGCTGTCTCAACTCCTCCCCTCTCAGAGCGTCGTGAACCCCTCAAAACCATACAAGCCAACCTCCAGCACAGCATCACTGCAACGGCTTCCCTACGCAGAGTGCTGGAGGAAAACACAGCGACCATAGCCCTGATCCAGGAGCCGTGGATCCGAGAAGGCAGGATATGTGGTCTCCGCAATACTGGATGGAAGCTTACTACTAGCAGCACCGTAAGCAATCCCAGAACTTGCATAATTACCCCCAAACACCTCAAAACAACACTAATAACCGAATTCTGTTACAGAGACCTTACAGCTGTTAAGATCTCTACAGCACCCGACCAAACTCTGCGCGATATTGTCCTGGCGTCTGTCTACCTACCAGGCGACGAGGACATACCTTCAAGCGAGTTAGCATCACTCGTCGAGTACTGTGAGAGAGAGAAGCTTGAGCTGATCATCGGCACGGACTCCAACGCGCACCACACTCTGTGGAGCAGCACCGACACTAACACCCGTGGAGAAGAGCTGGTAAATTATCTTTTCACTACTAATCTAACACTACTCAATATAGGTTCTGAACCCACCTACGTCACCTCCAGATCGCGGACTATAATTGACCTCACCCTATCATCTGAGGTAATAAAAAATTCCGTCTCGGACTGGCACGTCTCGGATGAAGCCTCTTGCTCGGACCACAGATGGATACGGTTTAACGTAAACATAAGCATCCCAAAGCCAACTCCGAGACGTGTACCCCGTAAGACTAACAAACAGAAATACGTTAAGATTGTCGAAACTGCTCTTGCAGCTGTAGGAGCGCCCTCTAGCGCCTTAGAGGAACACGACATTGACAACTACGTAGACAATATAACAAACATTCTAACCCATAGCTTTGAACAGTCTTGCCCCCTTGCGACACCAGCAGGTGGAGCGACCCGTCGATGGTGGAATCCTGAACTGCAGAGACTACGATGCAAAGTGAGGAAATCCTTCAACAGAGCTATCAACACCAGACAAAACAGAGACTGGGAAAAATACCAGACAATAAAAGCAACTTTCAAAAAACGCATACGCTTACGGAGGCTGGAATGCTGGAAACGCTTCTGTACAAACATCGAAAACACCAACCAGGCCGCTAAAATAAAAGGCATTTTATCAAGCGAACCTGAACGAACAATTGGACACCTTAAAAAACCCGATAACACCTACACAAAGACAGACGAAGAAACCAGCGAATTACTGCTGGCGACTCACTTTCCTGGGTGCCAAATATCAGCATCTCATGAGTGGATGTGGCGCAGTGACAGGACAGCAAACAACCAAGACTGGAATGTAGCCCAAAACCTTGTCACCAGAGAGAAGGTACTCTGGGCAATCAACAGCTTCCTTCCCTTCAAGTCACCAGGCCTGGATGGAATATTCCCGGGCCTGCTGAGATGGTGCAGTGCACCACTAGCCGACCACTTAGTGAGTATTTTTAGAGGATGCATTGCCCATCGCTACATACCCGAGAAATGGAGGGAAGTGAAGGTAGTGTTTTTACCGAAACCGGGCAGGAGCGACTATACACTGGCAAAATCATTCCGGCCAATCAGTCTAACGTCGTTCCTCCTGAAGACCCTTGAGAGGCTATGTGATAGGGAAATCAGAGGTAACACTCTCCTACACAAACCACTACACCCCAACCAACATGCCTACAGCCCAGGCAAATCGACAGAATCCGCTCTCCACTGCGTAGTCTCACGGATCGGAGGCGGATTATCAGCAAAACAATCTACACTAGGCACATTCATAGACATTGAAGGTGCGTTCGACAAAACAACATTCAGCAGCATAAACCTAGCACTGGAAAGATACGGGGTCGCGCCAACGCTAGCTGACTGGATAAACAACATGCTCAAATACAGAGCAATTCAGCTCACAGTGAACAAGACGACAAGAGGAATAGTTGCAAGAGGCTGCCCCCAGGGCGGCGTCCTCTCACCCCTACTCTGGAACATAGTAGTCGACGAGCTCATCCGCAAACTTAATGGCAGCGGACTCGTTACCGTAGGCTACGCTGACGATCTTGCCATCCTGACGACTGGCTGTTTCGAGAGCACACTATGCGACACGATGAGAACAGCCCTCAAAACAGTTGAAACATGGTGTACCAGCCATGGCTTATCAGTAAACCCTACAAAAACCGAACTCATAATGTTCACACATAAGAGAACCTTGGGCAACTTAAGACTCCCCAAGCTTTTCAACACTGAGCTTAAACTAACACACGAAGTCAAGTACCTAGGAGTCATACTGGACAGTAAATTGCTATGGAATAAACACCTTGACTACAAATTACAAAGAGCATGCACAACATTCTTCCAATGCAGCAGAATGCTCGGGAAAACATGGGGGCTGACACCAAAAATAACCACATGGCTATATACAGCCGTAATAAGACCGACACTGACTTATGGTGCTATCGTTTGGTGGAAAAGAACTGAACTCAACACTGCGGCCACCAGATTGCAACGCTTCCAGAGACTGGCATGCTCTGCAATAACTGGCTGCATGAGGACAACACCGACAACGGCCATGGAGATTATTCTAGGCCTTGTCCCACTCGACCTATACATACAACAGGAAGCGACATTGGCCGCTATCAGACTCAAACATCTGAACCTATGGGGGAACACAAGGAGCTCTCATGCATGTATTCTGGACAGAGCCATATCACACGAACCGCTTATATGCGCCCCGTGCGATAAGATCCCCGGACAATCAATATCCCATAAACACTACAAAATACAGACACATGAAAACCACAGCGATCAGTCAGGAAACAATGAAGTCCGGATATACACTGACGGATCGAAGACAAATATGGGAACAGGAGCCGGAGTACACTCACTGGATCTCAACATCAACATATCAATGACACTGGGCCCACACAGTTCCATTTTCCAATGCGAATGTGTGGCCATAACCGAAGCTGCCACGGCTATCAAAAGGAGAAGGATAGAAGACTACGGAATACGAATACTCTCTGATAGCACAGCAACCCTAAGAGCACTGGAGAGCCAAAAGTGCAACTCCAGGCTCATACACGAATGTCACCTTGCCCTTGAGAGTATTGCCGCAAAGAACAGAGTAACTCTTCAATGGATCAAGGGACATAGCGGATCACTGGGAAACGACGCCGCAGACGAACTAGCCAGAAGGGGCTCGGAAACACAAGTGGAAGGCCCGGCCCCATTCCTGCCTCTGCCGTTCTCCCAGCTACGAACCTGGACACGACAACACACCCAAAACCTACATAACGATCGATGGATACGGGCGACGGACTGCAGACAGTCTAGAGCAGCGATACCAGCGGCCATACCACGACTGACACGTCGCCTGATGAACCTCCAAAGAAAAGACCTCAAAATAATCATAGGGACACTCACAGGACACTGCCCCCTTAACAAACATCTGTACAACATCGGTATCACGGACAGCCCACTCTGCAGAGGATGTCTAATCGAAGAAGAATCAGCGGCCCACGTAGTCCTGGCATGCGTGGGCGTAGCGGCTCAACGGCAACAAATCCTCAACAATCCGAGGTCGCTCCTCGAAGCCTGTGAAGACCCCAGGAAACTTCTGTGCTTCTGGGAGGAGCTAGGCTGGCTTCACTACTAGTGAGCCAGGTCATCCCCACGCATAAAGGACCGCCCTTGAGTCTAAATGCGGAAAAGGGAGTCCCCATACATACATACATACATACATCATCCTTATGCTCCTAATGCATAAATTGATGTTACCTAATATTATAATCCCAAATTTTAATCGTTATAAACATACCTACGTGTCATAATAATAAACTTCCGAATAATCATGTTTTCGAACGTTTATAATTATGTAAAACAGAAATTAATTGTAATGTATCCACCCAGATCGAAATCAGTTGGTTAGGTTAGGTTTAAACAGTGACCACTAACGCGCAAGGCGAGCGAGCGTAGCGAGCGTGCCGCGGCAGCGGTCGCCGAAGCGCCAATAAAATGTGGATTAAAAGTAATCAGCCACCAAGATCGAAATCAGTTGGTTAAGTTAGGTTTGAACAGTGACCACTAACGCGCGAGGCGAGAATGTGGAATAAAAGTAATCAGCCACCAAGATCGAAATCAGTTGGTTAGGTTAGGTTTGAACAGTGTCCACTAACGCGCGACTTCGCGCGAGGCGAGCGAGCGTAGCGAGCGTGCCGCGGTAGCGGCCGCCGAAGCGCCAATAAAATGTGGAATAAAAGTAATCAGCCACCCAGATCAAAATCAGATACATTCCCTATGCTGCCTTGTGCTTGAGAGTTGAGACACAATGCTCTTATTCAAAATAAAGTGTTCAAAAAATTTATGAATAATTACATTATTCTCCATAAACTATTATGAAAATAAAGCATTGAAATAAAGTTATGAGTTAGTTACATTAAGGATTATGTTATTTATTGAGAATGATTTTATGTATTTTAAACATTAGGGATGCCGATATTAGCCATAACTATATTAGGGATCCTTATATTATAGATCCTGATTATACGGGCAATCGATGATTATGAAAACCCAATTAATAGATTTTTATTTTAAAATTTCGGAGACAAAATAGAGACCTCTATGACAACAATCAAATTACATATCGATGGTCATAGGTTGACACCTCGTATCTACTTTATGTCAAACTTTACAGTAGAGAGAAAAAACTGTCTAAAATATGATATAGATTATATTTAAGTGATACAAAAATATAGTTGGTAGATAATTTGTTTAATTATTTAACTAAATTAAAAGCGACAAGGACCC
Organism: Xanthorhoe designata; assembly: GCA_963582015.1. NCBI lineage: Eukaryota > Metazoa > Arthropoda > Insecta > Lepidoptera > Geometridae > Xanthorhoe > Xanthorhoe designata. The sequence continues at coordinate 2,896,144 of OY757049.1, forward strand.
CAAGGAGTTTTATTTCAATAAATCAGTTTATAATCAGTTACGAGATGACAATGTCAAAAAAAAATTACAAATGCTAGGTTACGAGTAGTCAATTTGCCTTAATTAGGTGGCAAGTTGTCATAAACAGAGTGATAATCAGCAGTATCACGCTTTTATGAGCCTGAAAATAATTAAACTTGGTCGATGTAAGATTCAAGTTTTATCAGAAATGATTTGAGATTCCAGAGTTTTGTTTTAGTTCCACTTTAGTTTTATTTTCAGAGTTTATGTTAAGTTTGGAGCTGGTAGGTTGCTGAAGCTGATTCGTGGCTGGTTGTGCCAAAGATTCGGCAAAGAACGTGCAGATGTTGGAGTACCTATCTTGGTCGACTTTGTTATGGCTAATTTGGTAGGCAGGGAGTTCATAAAGTTAGTTGTTGATGTTGTATCAGGTCAGGAGGTATTGTATCTCTATCTGCTCCGATTTTCGGTAGGCACCTCGGTCCAGGAGTGCAAAATGATGGCGAGACAGATACGGATGTGAGGAACATAAATAAATGCTGGATGGATTAAATGGCGACAGGTCTCAGGAACAGCATGCAATCGGCGTAAGCCCTTTCAGTTCAGGGGGAAAATTTGAACTTGCGTATTGCCACTAGCTTATAGCATGACCTGAGTGTTAGGTAGTAAAAAGGATGGATGAACGAGAGACACATGCGGCTGAGGTGGGTATTTATGAGGAAGATTGAAAGTGGAGTCAACAAAATAAAAGATTAGGAGTACTTAATAGCTTGGCATGGGATGGACATGTTATGAGAAGAGAGGAATGGCATGTAACTAGAAGAGTGCTTGATATGCATGTAGATGGATATATTATGGGTAGAGGTAGACCAAGGAAGAGCTGGATGGATTGTGTTGTTGACATAAGAAAGAAAGAGGTGAATGTAGTTGTAGAGTGAATGCAAATGTATGAAAATGGAAGAAGAATACCATGTTGTGCCAACTCCACGTAATGTGGGATAAGAGCAGGAATTATGATTATTTCAATAAAAATATTTTTTACACAATTGAATATGCAGCGAACTCCTTCCATTACCAAAAAATAACGACAAAGTGTAAAAATAACTACCCACTTCCAACGTTTAGTTAGTGTTGACACCTCGTAACAGCACTTAGAAGTGGGAATCTAGAGACGTTCACAGTAGTGAGGTGTCAACTTTGGAAAGAAATGTTCGAAAGATATTTTTTGCGGTTTGCGAGCTAGTAATGTAAGGATCCGCCGCGAAATTTCGAATTTTTTCATGTGCGCAAGTTGTTTTGACAAAAAATGTTAGTTACGAGGTGTCAACGTATGACCATCGATATTCCAAAAAAACAGGGAAAAGACAAAGTTATTTTTAAACGAAATTCAAATTACTTTAATGTTTACAAACAGTGTTGCCAGATAGCGAAATAAAAAAAATACTACTTTTTGCAAATAAAATAAGAAATTTGTTAAATAAAGTGATTTATTTAATGTAGAATATTGTTTGTTTGTAGACGCCGATGACGCCGATGAAAAATTCGGCGGCGTCGGCGTGGGTAAAATGATCGGCGGCGTGCGCCACGCGCCGATCGGCGCACATGTCTAGTAGGTAGGCTATATGTAAAATGTAGGTACTGAAATCATAAAGTTGACGGGAGCACCAAAGAGGCCGTAAACTGACGAACTGACCCTATTTGGTATTTCAACTTACCGCGCCGCGCCGCAGGTAAAGTCGCCGACTTTACCTGTCGGCAATGAATATAAATGGTTAATTGAACTCTGAATGTTTTTGTCGATTTTTGTAGAAATAATTACCCAAGTAAGTACCTACCTACTCATTTCCCATCAATTCATATATTGATAAATACTTTAAATTACCTAGGTAGTGTCGGTACATTTTCAGAACACGAGGTTTAATAATGGATGATTGTATTGGGCGAAACTCAACTAAACAAGCTCAATGTTGCTCGCCGTCCTTGTCGAAAGGAAGTGCACAGTTTCCTCTAAAAGTAGCTTCAGCTTCAGTTCTCATCTTCACGCGTTCAGAAACGCATCAAAATTGACCGATACGTGCTTAGTCAATTCGTGATGGCTGAGGAGGCGAAGGGAAAGAGTGACAGTGAGAGGAGTGACGCGACCGATGCTGACGATGTCTCCAAGAACGAGGCGTCGACTGATATCGTCTGTGATGTTGTAATATATAATTTTTCTAATAGCTACCAACAAAACTTTATTTAGGTACCTACAGAAATTTAAATTATTATGTAGGTAATGTACGTAAGTAGTTACAAAACTTTTAGGCTTAAAACCAGTAGAGTCGGATCGTTGTAAACGATCTCAAATGCCACTGCCCGACTGAAACGTGCCCAAGACATTTGGCAGCCATAACACGCTAAAAGGAAATGATGGTGATCCGTTAAGTAAGCCAAATAGGTGCCAGCACAACAAACTTTTAACTGTAGGTTTCAGATCTTGTGAGAATACCCATTTTTATTCCTTGCCCCTGCCCCAGTTAACGAACCTTTATCACAGATAAAAGAATTTATAAAATAAATCAAATCAAATTCAAATCAAATTGTTTATTTGTTTCTCTCACAAACATAAATAAAAATATATAATAATTTTAAAAATAATAAAATAAATACAGTTAAAAAATTATGATAAATTCAAACAATTGTAGGTTAGAGTGTGTGTCTAGAGTTCTAGACCTCATAAATTACGATTTCGGTGGTATGGTATGATGCATCGTGTATTCATTGTTTTGTTTTACTCTTTTGACATGCTAACGGGTTCTAAATCTGTTTGATCCTAGGAAGATTAATTTGATCACAAACATTAGTTGCTCGAAAACGTATTACTTACCTACCTAATACTAGGGGTAGGTATCTATGCAAACCCATATAAAGTTGTGTTCTACAAATTTAACATTAGGTATGTAGTTTCTATCCTTATATAAGGTACCTAGTTAGGAACACCGATTCTAAAGACCTCTTAACAATTACAAGGTCCAAGTTAGTGTTCCATGTGAACAGCTTAGTCATCGTGCAGTATAATGGTTGCATGCATGCGGGTAATTTTTTAAGGTACCTACCTATCTATCAACAAATTATCGGTTTATAGTTGAAAAGTAGGCTAATTATGTAACTATTACGTAGGTACCTACCTACCAATAAATTATTTCTATACAACTACGTTTTCACCATGTTGCTTTAATTAACCTAATGTAATTGATTAGCTATAGATTGTTAGGATTTGAGATCATCAGTCTTCGATCAATCAAATCATCAGTGGTCTAGAATCAGCTTGGTCATTCGACACAGTATTTTGAATTAAGTATAATAGGTACCTACTTTTTCCCTCATTCCAGATAAAAGGCTTGGATGCCAACCGCTATGCCACTAAGAAGACGGTGGCGCAGGGCATGCTGGACATCGCCCTGCTGACTTCCAACGCTTCGCAGCTCAAGTACGTCCTCCAAGTGGGACCGAAGCACGAGTTCTATACGCTCTTGGTTGTCCTTATTTCTATCTCCATAGTCTTACAGGTGGGTAACTGAGGAATTAGCATTCACTTGCATATAAAATCATATTTCAAGTCAGAAGTAGAAGATATTAAATTAAAAATAATGAAGGTTCTGTTCTAATAAGCGTAGAAAATGTGTCCAATACCAGGGTTTTCCCAAGATCCAATCGGAGAGAGCTGGCGATGCTCTGTCTTTGATGATAATGAGGTTTTAAAACAAATGGAGGTCTGCATGAGTTTGTAGGATCAGCCATCTACACTGACAAAAAATGCTCTAACACACTATTCGATGCATGGGTGAGAGACTGATCTAAAGTGTAAGACATTGATCAGACAATCGTGTCCGACTGTCGGATAAAAAAATCGGACGTCTATTCCCAGCCATTTTAACGGATCAATACTTAGTAGGTATACTTAAATAACTTTTTAACCATGAGATTTTGTACACCTGTCGTATAAGGACAGAAAGTACTACTTACACGTCATAGATCCACTGTTTGTAAATTATCCCTGCAAATTGGAGGCAATTCCTACATTCTAGGGAATTTTACTAACTTCCTATTCGCTTCGTTCACAAACAGGCTTTACTAAATTATGTTTTCATAAGCTAGTGACTATCTCTGGTGATGGTATTTTAAAGCCTAGATTATCGTATCTACTAACAATAGGTATATAGCCGAATCGACAGCACGAGTAAGCACGACCTCCAAAACGCCGTGTCTCTTTTCTTTTTCTACCGACTGGCTTTGCTACCTTTGATATTGATACACCTAGGTGGCGATGGGTATGGTGCTCCTCTCTCTGAACCTGCTCCGCGACTGCCGGTTCCACGAGCCAAGACACCGCACCTCCGCGTTGAACATCAACTACGCCACCACAGCGTCAGCCTTTGTCGTCACCGTGCTTAATGTTTTAGTTTCAGCGTTCGATTCGTCCTTGGCTAGATATATGGAATTCGAATAAATTTGTTTTAAAAACGTAACTAAATAGGTTGAGCACTTATTAGAGTTATTTAAGTTTGCAGTAGCTAAACAGATTAAATATGCAAGGTCTTTGCGTGTTTAGAACTCCTATAAAACCACTGATTTTAGGAAATTGTTATGTCAATTAGGTATTTACGTTTATAATACTGGTTTATAAACAGTTGTTGAAATTCCCACCGCTGTTTTCTGATTTTAATAATTATGCGGAACGATACCTTCAATCAGTGTACCTACCTAATTTAATTTTGTTTAAACTACTGGGGGGTCTGTGTTTTAGATAGCATGTAACTGTTTTAAAATCTTGACAAAAACAATTTTGTTTTAGCTCCTAGTCGGATTGCTATTCGTGGTGATTGGAGGGCTGGATCTCAACGACCACGAGGATCAGCCTTCAGCACTTATCCTCAATGACGTCATAGTTATATTTATATTCGTAATTTCCGTCATCAATATCGTCAATTCCGCTTTTGGCATAGAATATTCAAACAGTCCACTGGTGCTGGAGAGACTACAATATATAAATAATGAATATCTGAGAAAATCTAATGGGACAGTTTAGATAAACAGATACATTAGTAACATGTAGGTTAGGTACTTATAAAAGTAGCTTAAGAGAATGTAGAACAAAATAGGGTAAGGGACCTCGGTATACCTACATTTTGGTTTGAGCGTAGAAAATCTCCTATTAACTATGTTTTTATACAAAAAATATGACTTCGACGTGCCAGTATAAACAAAATCACGATTGTTTCGTCAAGGATGTTAGACTACACAATATTTTTTTTAACAAGGACAATCAACTAATAATTTGCAACATTTTAAGCTCAACACACTGTAGGTAGTAGGGTAGGTGATCCCCTTTTATGAACACTACAAGTTAACACTATTTTTGCAGGCGAGTGCGGGCGTCCTGGCCTTAATAATATCCTTTTTGGACGGTGGTGAAGGAAACCAGCGGCAAAAGAAGATTGCCGACTGGCTGTATCACACTTCAGTAGCCATGATGACCGGAGTAATGTTCTGTGATGTCATAAAGATGACTTTCGGCCTAGACCCCGCGCTCTCTGTGCAAGACTTTATGGGGAATAGAACTTCAAATTTGTATGATATTTTTATGAAAAGTAATTGAAAGAGCAATGCGGAATTTGTGCCACACTGAAACATGCATTTTTATAATGATTCATTGAAATTCATTTGCAACACAAGTTACGGCAGTAATATTTGAATTATTTGTCATCCATTCATTTATAATAAATAATAATTATAATTATTGTAACATAAAAATTTGATAATAGTTTGCTAAATCTAACAAAGTTAACCCAAATTTTATTTTCATCATAACTAGTTAGTAGGTAACCTACCCACCTACATAATGACTTACTTACCTACTTCAATAAATAGTTTTTAGTAGGTACCTACTTAGGTCAATCAGTTCATTTTAATTTTAGGAAACGCCTAATAGTTTTGTACCTATTATTTTTGCTTTTAAAATTTTGTTATCGCTTCTTTTCTCCAAGCTTTTTTTTGGATTCTATGATTTGAGTCCGCCCCAGTTCCCTAGTTTGTTTCTGTGTGTGTGTGTGTTTCATTTTGTTTTTTTATTCCCCAAGGTGATCTCGGCTATTGTAGCGGTGGTTCTCAGCTGCATATTCAACATCAATCATGAGCATCATCAACGTAGAGCCGAAATACTGAACAACGTCAGTTTAATGTTTAAAATAATAAGCATTGTAGTGAATCTTCTTATTAGTATTTTTTACTCTATTGAACTGGATAGCAAACTTATTTAACGTAGGTATTATTGAATGTGGACACTTCTTGATAGCCCCTACCATGGACGAAATGACCATGAAAGTACTAAGGTACCTACTACTTTACTTTCCAGTCTACCTATGTACAAAATGAAGACAAGTAGGTACCTTCCTACTTAGGTAGGTACCTACTGACTGAATTAGGTGTTTTTTTTTCATTACTTTTACGTCTTTTGTATTTTATTTACCCCACTAAAAAACTCACACCCTATAAATTTTTTTATCATTTATATTCATATTATTTATAGTTTGCTAATTTTTCTTGCTCTAGTAGGTAACCTAATTCATCATAATACATTTTAGGTAGGTAAGTATCAACTTTCATTCGCAATTTATTCTAGCGTTAGACAATCTATCTTATTTTGTCAATATTGGACTATTGAATAGGTAAGTGTAGGTACCTAAGAGTACCTACCTACCTACTTGATATAATCCATCCACTGAGCCATGCATGACTATGTACCTACCTAGCAAAGACGATTAATATCTAGATATTAATCGTCTTTGGTACCTAGTGATAGATAGGTAGGTAGGTAAGTACCTACTCATTTAGAGTTAGTATGTAGGTAATAAGGTTTAGGTATTGTTTTTAATAGTAAGTACCTAATAATACATAACGTAGGTACCTACCTACGTTATGTATTATTAGGTAGGTAAGGTCAACGTGGGGAACACCGTCTAGGCTCTAAGTCCGTCTAGTGGCAATAACTCCCTTAATTGAATAGCTAGAGCCCTATAACTCGGTGGGTAAAACAGCATCATGGAGCTCGTTCGAACTTGGGATCATAGATGGCCTAATATCTATATTTTGGAAGAAACTTGACAGTCATTTTTTTGCGCGAATTTGGCACAAAGTTGGAGATTGACGTCTTGTCGAAAAATAAAAAAAAAAGCGGAAAATCTAAGGAAATTTACGATTGTCTTTGATAACGTAAGGCATTTGCAGATCCAAGATTTGATTTCTGCTGTTCGATTCAATAATTAGGCATTAATTTAGTAATTATTACCGATTGAAAAAATATTACATTCAAATTTTCAAGTTGGGAAGTCCGTCTACCATGGATAAGGCAAGTCCGTCATATGCCGGTCTTGCCTTTTTATCAGATTTTGTCAACCTTTTCAAAAGTTCACATTTTTTAAATTATTTTAGATAGTATGATTAGAAGTGTAGTATTTTTTTATTATACATCTGTCTACATAATTATTGAAGAATATGCACTGGAATGTTTGCAGTAGGACTAGCATTACGTTTAACTGTCCTTGCTTACAAATTGTGAATGTTTAAGCACATACCTATTTTATTTTATTTTCGATAATTTTACACAGCAAGCAGCTTGGAATTGGCACGGACTTTATAAACAATGATCGTATTATTACATACATCTGATTCTTCTTTTATAATTTCGCCATTTTGAGTTAGGTAGTGGATAGGTTATGCCAGGATTTGAATAAAATTCGAACCCCTTGTATGATTATCATGGATTTTAAGGATGATTTTGTAGTTATCATTTCCAATTTCTTACACAAATAAAGATTCCTTTATTTTTTTATGTTTTATTTATAAAAAAAATACTGAGGGAAGTAATTCGTAAAAATGTTTGCAACCACTGAAATCACGTTGTCACCAAAAATATGCCGGTCTTGCCCTTAGTTAGATATAATTTTATTTTCCTTGAAAAGTATACCTTACTCTCAAATACTTGAAACACAAATTGCAACGGCAGTTTTTCATCTTTGTTTGATACTGTTTTCATACTATTGGCTCACAAATTACGATTTTATTGCGAGATGAAATGACTAGACGGACTTACCTCAAACTGCTTGGGAAGTCCGTCTACACGCCGAGTTTTAAAAAAAATGCTTTATCTAATGGGTTAATTACAATTAACCTTGTTTTCGGCCTATTTTGAGTAGATTAATATATTACCAATATTTTCCGCTAACTCAAGTTACTTAGAAAGCGTTTCTCGATTCATAAAATTAAATTGAAATTGAGTTGAAGAATACTATGCCGGACTTCCCCACGTTGACCTTACCTACTTATTTATTCTTAATTATGTAGGTAAGTTACCTAACTTAGGTATCTACCTACCTACTTATGTAAGAATGTTAGTAGGTAAAGCAATAGCAATAGTAAAAAGCAATAGTAGGTAAGAAAACAATTTTACTAAAGTACTTACTTAAATAAAAGTTAGTCAACTGTGTGTTTTATTCATTCATCGAATCCTCAGATTATGAACTCACCAGACTGTTAGTTCGACACGACAAAAATTATATTATTAAAGTACCTACCTACCTAAGTAAGTATGTATAACAACTCTGGCTGGTGACGGAATAGCTAAATTCTATCCATCTTCCAAAAATAAATTTTCTTGAAAGCGTAATCATCATGTTGATATGTCAATGTCAGTGTCAGAGTTCAGCTTCTTTACAAATGCCAAAGTATGTCAGTGTCAGACAGCTGCAAAAACTTAAAATACTTCGGACGGAAGGAAGGAAGTAAGTCAGCTGTCATGTCAGTCAGTGATGGATAATCAACAAGAACAAAGTGATGATCGGTCGGTAAATTAAATTGGGTAAACTAAACTATACGTAGGTAGTATCTCTACCTAATCTCTGACTATACTTTACTTTACTATTATCTCTTTCTTACGTCTACTTAACTTTTCCACCCGGGTTGTATTTTCTGATTCTATTCATTATTTTGTAAGTACATTCAATTACCTAAATGAAATACCCTTAAAAATTAAGGTTAATTTGTTTCATGAAACACTGGACAGCTTCGCGACAAACAATAGAACAATTGAATTTCCCTCGCAGGCGATCTTTCATACACGACTGCGCGCGACTAAAAGTGAGAGTCGGACGAGGTTACCGCAGGCGCGCTCGCTGATAGCATTGGACATACCAATTTCCAGTTTCAATCCGCCGCTTCTGTCAGTTTGCGACTAACGGTGACCGACGCAACACGTAACAATGGCTAGCGGCAGGATCGTAGTATACGGAGGACGGGGCGCTCTTGGCGCGGCCTGCGTCAACCACTTCAAATCCGCGAACTGGTGGGTCGCTAATATCGATCTTAACGCTAACGAGAACGCGGACTTCAACATTACCGTGCCGAAGGACGCGTCGTGGGTCCAACAGGAGGAGCATGTCGTGAATGAGCTTGCCTCGGCGCTGCAAGGTGAGAAAGTGAATGCTGTGATTTGCGTCGCCGGTGGCTGGACCGGCGGCAATGCGAGCAAGGACCTCTGCAAACAGGCGGAACTCATGTGGCGCCAGTCTGTATGGAGCTCCACCATCGCCGCTACTGTCGCGGCAAAATACCTCGCTCCCGGCGGTCTGCTCGCCCTTACAGGTGCTAAAGCGGCTTTAGAGGGAACACCCGGCATGGTCGGCTATGGAATGGCTAAGGGTGCAGTCCACCAGCTCACAAGATCTCTTGGCTCTAAGGATTCGGGTCTCCCAGAAAACTCACTAGCTGTTGCTATCATGCCCGTGACTTTGGACACTGAGATGAACCGCAAGTGGATGCCAAAAGCTGATTTCAGTACATGGACCCCCTTGACCTTTGTAGCTCAACTCTTTGATAAGTGGATCAAGGGCGTGGAAAGGCCAGCCAATGGCAGCTTAGTAGCACTTGTCACAAAAAATAATGTATCAGAATTGATTGTTGAATAACTTGCCAATAATTTTAAGTAATATTTTTATTGTTATTAATTTGTAATATTGCTCAATAATAATTATTGTGCAATGTTTCCATAAATGATCTTTTATGTGTTGTTATTAGAAAGACAATAAGAGATCAAAATCTCATATTTATCTGATGTATTGTGATGTGAATGTCAGTAGGAAGAATGTTTATTGGTCCAACATAATCTAGATGTGATAATATATTGAACTTTATCAAAATAAATGTTGTGAAGCATAATAAACTTTATTTTTATCATAGTTCTGTATGATGTAATTTGATGACCCCATGTTATCAGGGTTATTGGTATATTCAAAGTAGTAGAAGATTAACATACTATTCATTGTCTTTTAAAATCTTAAAAGAATAAAATGTATGAAGCTAATGTGTTGGAAATACCGGTCTATTCGGATTTTTCTGCTAAAGAATAGTGCCATTATCTGACTTGACCTACCAAACTTAACAGATTATTTCTGTGTGAACTTTGCTGTTTTTTTTAAACCTGGTAAAGATAGAGCATTCCCAAACTGTTAAAGAAGTATCATAAAGTTTCTTTCAGTATTATTTACCTACTTAAAACTTTTTAGAGTGCAGTGCATAATATTATTTGTGTGAGTATGGCCATTATTAGGATAAGGCTAGGTATTTAGTCATTTTGTAAGTCGCCGAAGTGTGTCACACTGTAATTCCCTGAGGTTTACGCACCGGTATTTCCTCCTAATTTTCCTCATACTGTGGAGTTTTGGATAGGCAGGAGGAAAAGCAAGACCAATGCTCTGCATTATTTTATTTGGATGGGTGTTCAGTTTAAGTGTACCTACCTTTGTACATTTTCATTTATTTACTTACAGTTGCAGTACTTACCTAACGCCTGATGAAAATAGGAGGCAATTGACAAACTAAAAATACAAATTCCACATTACAAAATTCTATATTTTCTTAGGTAACTTATAAAATAGATTATAGCTTATAACTTATTATACGTAGATCTATAAGTTAATCTTTAAGATCTTAAGGTATTAAAGTTATTGGAGCATTTCTTTCTTAACTTTAATGGAAGCTTTATTCTATAATCAAATTAGGTAGGTTACATACCTACTAAGAGCAATAACATAAAATAATTTAACACTCTTAGCTATGTAAGTATTTTGAAACGAACAGGGTTCGTTTTGTCATTACCTAGGTACCTACTTAATTTATTTGTAAATTTTACTCTACAACTAAACACCAAATTAATGGTTTATTAAAAAATAGGGTATAACTTATTATGAATAATCTCAGTTTGAAGAAAAAAACTTCTAAAAAATTGTTTGTTAGGTTCCCATATTAATGATTTGGTGGCAATGACTTTTGCTCGCGACTTTTGCTAGGCGCTACCGAGATAATTTGTTTCCTAGGTTTATGAAGAAGGTAATTCGACGCAACATTAAAAGTTATTAAGTTTATCTATTTTTACATTATGACAATGATCGATGGTTAGCAATAGATAGCAAAGCAAATTAGTAGGTAGGTATGGTAGGTCAAAAAATAGTTTCTGAGCAAGCACTCAAGCCTGAACGGCTTGTTCAGACTTAAGTGCTTGCTCAGTTTTCAAATAACAAATCTAGGTAATTAGTTTAATGAAAATAACATTCTTATTATGAAACCCATAGGGTTAAGTTTTAATAAAACAAGACTAACTTCTCAGGTAAATTCGAAAGTTTCTTGGAAATGTAGGTACCTACCTACCTAAATTACGCAACAAAACTTGCAAAATAATGAGTTTGGAACAAGAATTTTATGTAACGATGCCAATGTGACTAGACGAGACACTATTTTTTACATCTCATCGACGTTTGAGATTAGCAACTAAAAAAAGTTTTGACTGGAACAGAATAGGAAATCATAGGGAAAATACGGTTCGTTCGTAGGTATTACAGTACAGGTACTTAAAATATTTTTAAGAAAAACTTAGTGAAAAATGTTTTATGGATTATTACTTACTTACATGAAAGGTTTCATAATTTAAAAAAAAAACAAAAATATAATTATAAATTTCGAACAATGCCACCAAGGTTAAATTGAGCAAAGAGTTTTCATGACCCTTTAGGTCGGTAGGGACACTTTATAGGTAGGTAGGTACCTCTTTTTAAACTAGGTACACAATTTTTCTGTCTGAAGGCCTAGTGAGAGTTTTACGTGAGTGAGTTCTTTAGTGGTACTTAGATATTTAATTTGACAGAGTAGTAAACTATCATAACCGCATATAAAACGAAAAGTACCTACCTACCTATCTATACTTACCTAGTCGATTTTCTTGCACACACATTGTGTGTACATAAGCCTACTGATTTACGAGACCCTATGCGTCTAAATAAAAGTATTTTAACATCCAGTCATTTTATACCAAATCAATGTTTTGCTTGAAACTCGCACTAAACTCAGGCCACTGACTATTAAAAACTTCTACACAAGATTTTAAAAGTACCTATTGTACATTACGTATAAACAATTATAATATAATACCTTTATATTAATAAATAATATTATGTATACTTGGACATTCCACACTGCGTCATCTAGTCCAAACCTAGGCAATTGAATGCTTGTGTTATGGTCACCAGATGACTGATACATTACATAGATACATTTTTATTGTAAATATATATAATATTATACATAGAAAACCCAGACTCGAGACAAATATTTGCATATCATGTAAACATTTGTCCCGCAGCGGGAATCGAACCCGCTACATCTGCGTCTCAGGCGGGCTTTCACCCACTACGCCACAGAGGTCGTCAAGCAACAATGCCATATTGGCCACTCATTTGATCATACTTGACAAACGGTCTCATGATTTACTGTTCATATCTCAATATCAACCGACAACAGCTCTGACGGTGTTCCTCAAGAGATCGGTGACCAGCTCCGTGGTCCTGATTATCTTGTATCCGATCTGGTCGATGAAGGTGATGGCTGTGGAGTAGGGCGGGGGCAGGTCCGTGGTCGGCCGGAGGGGGAAGCGAGTTGGCATCGTGCTTGGCGGTGACGCCCAGGTTAGTGGAGTTGGCCTGGAAGAAATAGTATGGTTATAGACAAAATTAATAAAATATAGCCTATGTTTATTCGGAAAGTCCATGCTACACATCAGTGAAAGAATTTTTGAAATCGGATGAGTAGTTTCGGAGATTACCCCAAACATACAAACAAGGCAAACCAACTTTACCTCTATATAATATTATAATCATAATCATAATCATTTATTCATAAAGTTTTAGGTTACATAATTAGATCACAAAGTTAATAAATAGTTCTACCAAAACCTACCTTAACAGGTGTATGAATATTAAAAATTTATATTTATAATTTAGTAATGTCAAAAACAAAAAATAATAATACTCGTATAATAGTCAATCCAAATTAATTAACATGCATGCTTTAAAATTTGTTGCACAATTCTAAAATAATGTCACAGTTTAACACTTCAAATAATTAAAAAAAAAATGTCAAAAAAGTAATAATTAATAATAATAATAATTACAATTTATAGTCAAAATATTCATTTATGCTATAGAATCATTTTTCAGCAAGCCATTTTGTCAAATTGAATTTAAATCTAGTCATATATTTTAATTATTTATTTATATTTTAAGTAAGTAACTAAGTATTACTGTATTAAGTATAGATGTAGGTATGTAATGAAGAAATACATTGTGAGGTAGGTACAGTTAAAATGTTCCAAAATTTGTTAGTATGAAAGGATTGTCGCACTATTTTGTTTCATTGGTATGTAGGTACCTAACCTACGTACCTAGTTCTGGAAATGGTTTCTAATGCATTTTCGACTTATTTTTTAAATCAATACAGTTTGCTGCTTCCATTGCTATGGTCACACGTTAAGAGTAAAATATTTAAATCATCACTTTACTCTTTATTTTTATTCAGGAAATGAATTCAATACAAATTTTGTGTGCTGTGAGGCGAATAAGCAAGTTTTTGCTCTAAACAAGTTATTTCAAAACAAAATACATATTAAAATTATCTAGTATAAATACCTACCTACCACTTAAAGTTCAAGCACATTTATCTCTATAAAAATATACAGCTAGTTTTTTTTACGTAGACAGACATTTTATCAAAATCTATTTAGATCTAACGGTATTGCCCGACATTTTGATAGACGTGAGGTAAAAGTACCTATTTTAAAAAGTTCTATAAATAATATTGGTCCATAACTGTATACAATAGCATTTGGTTAGATACTTGTCTAAAATAACAGTTCCTAAACGATCTCCAATAAGTTCTAAAAATAATATTCTTTCATAACAGTAACTGTATCAACATTGGCTATACTTGGAGTACCTACCTACACTGTAAAAATAGCATTTGGTTAGGAACTTGTCTAAAATAACAGTTCCTAAAAGCTTTCTTCCAACATATAATTAATTGGGTACCTATGTTAAAATACCTAAAGTCAAATTGAGAACCTCTTCCCTTTTCAATATCGGTTAAAAGTAGAGCCGGATTACGAACGAACATTAACTTAGGCAGAAGGTGACTGAAAAATTCATAGAAAAGACATCAACGCGCTACAGATTATTTCAAAGACAGTTTAAAAGTCAAGTTCTGAATTCATGGATACGATTGTAAATATTCTTTGAATCAACTATTCTTATGTTTCATCTCTGAAACTGCGCATAAAATTAATTTGAAGCTAGATCCACCTTTATACACAAGTATTTAGTAGGTAGTCATTTTGGGGAAGCTTTAGAGAATTTTATTTTTATTCGTTCAAACATTCTCATTTATGTATACTTAGTTACACTATAGTAGCCATCCGCGGCTTCGCTCACGTGGTACTTTTCCGGATAAAAAGTATTCTATTTATTTATACCCATATGGTATTTATATCCCGTTCAGTAGTTTTGTGTGAAAGAATTACTACCAACATCCATCCATCCTCACAAATTTTCGCATTTATTATAATTTGTAGGATATAAGATGAACCTGATTCCTACTTCATTTGTAGCTTTTGATTTACGTAATAATTCAATTAAAAATACCTGGGATAAAGTTTTTAATGGAAATAAGATCATCAATCCGAACGTCAATTTGCCAAACATGGTGAGCTAAATCATAAATGAAGTTTATGATTGGTGGCTATTATTTTTTAATCGATGTAACGGCTACATAATAGATGATGGGTATATGGTTAAAAACTTTTGGTTGGAAATCCCAGCATCATACATAACTATTTTGTAATAATATCGTAAACTACTTTTTATGTAATAAAAGTTAGTTTCTTCAGTTATGAAGAAATATTTTTGATTGAGGATAATGAAATGTTTGTATCATTCGTAGGTACCAATTTGATCATCAATACCAAGAATCATTCCATTCAAAGGGGGCAAAATTGATAGGTATGTTAAGTAGAAAATATGAGCAAATGTGTTTCAATCTCCAAATGATAACAGCTAAATCAGCCGCCTAGCCAGCCAAGTTACATTTACAATCCACATCTAAAACCACATTACAATTGAAAACGAACATAAATGAAAATAAATTAACTACGTGACGCGTTACACAAAAACGCGAAGTGACTACTCGTTAAAAAAAACGTCGTAGTACCTACATAGGCTCTTAAATGTTATTATGTAACTCAAACTCTTAACTCAAAATGTATTTATTCAGTAAAACTAGGGGCTCTACTGCCTGCTCCAACGCGGCTCCCTACACCAGGGAAAGAATCAGGCAAGAACTTGCTGGCTTTTTCTTAGCTTTTTTTTTCAGCGGACCAATCTTATTACATAAGGCCAAGTCTTTCAGCATAGGCCGCGCTTTCAAGTTTTTTTTTTTAAACAGAAACGATTCATAGAATACTTATAGTGTTTTAAGTTTTTTTTTTATTGTTCAACATACCTCGGCTGTAACGCAGGACGCATGTCCTGTGTCATGGGTCTGGTGGTAGATATCCCCATGGCGGGGGGCATTGTCGGCCGCGTGGTGCCGACTGCAGATGATGGACTGCCCATCATCAGCTCGCCATCACCACCGAACCTGGAATGTAAAGAGGATCATAAGGAAATGACACAATTATCAGCAGGCCTGGGTTTGATTGATATAGGATATTTGATGATGAATAAAAGTAGTTTGTTTTTAAGTTACCCTATCAGCAATCACAAATGATTGGCTTTCTATATTTTATTGTGATAAACTTAGATAGGTACCTACTAATAAATTATTTTATATAGGTATGCGTGTTCGAGATTATTAAACCAATATAATGCAATTATTCAGTTACCTACATGACTGATGACATGACACGGGGCCCAGCTAGTGTATTGTATATATATAATTATGTATGTATTATTATTAGGTATGTCGTTTCACTCCAGTCTCAGCACTTATATTATAACATTGTGATTGTGGATTGAAATAGCATAGTTATAGGTAATATATGTATATACTTGCAAACGAACAAATCCACGTACCTAAACTTGGTAAGTTTGTAATAACTAAAGGTAATTTCGGAAATTTACTCAGTTTTTATCTTAGTTTGTAGCATTGAATCTAGATGGTTATCAAGATAAATAAGTATGCTGGTAGGTACCTAGTTAAAATTTATAAAATGACACAAAAACAAGGAATCTCCAGTACTTATAAAGTTCGTTTTTATTGTTTTAATATTTTAATAACGACAAAAACGAAAAACTCGATTGTAACCGTCAATTAGGTGAGCGATAACCTTGGCTACATTCTATTTAACTTTGTTAGTCTAGAAATGGATTTGCTTTTTGATTTTTTCGTCTCTGGCCCAGCTCTGCTTTTTTAGAAAGACAAACTATTTCAAAAAGAATCTATAAATTGACTAAAGATCTGTCAAATCAGAGCAAAGAAATGTCTACAAGTACCCTGGGTGTATTCCCACGTGCTCATAATCCATTTTAGGTATATTTAATTTCATTTCAACTATATATAAAATCAATTCAACACTTGATTTGGATGCCGAGCGTATTATTCCTAAGATTATAGCATTTAACGAGCCTATTAGAAGCTTATATAAATGAAGTAGGCTTGTCTTAGCCTAGTCGGTCTAATTAAAACAGAAACATGGTCCAACATAGAAATTAATTAATTAATTTTGCAGTGAAATAAGCAAAATTACGGATTCAACCTCGGAATGAGAGATAAATAAGCTGGAAACTTGCATACACCTTTATCTTGATGTTCATTCTCAAAAGTTGACTGCCATTCTGTGTCTCCGTCGTAAGACAACTTCCAAACTTAATTCCGGAGCTGAACCCTAAAGTGATCTTTAAGATAAAGGTTCGTTTAAACGTGCGTATATTTTGTGACGTAACAATAACAATTCAAATCTGTTTCATGTCTAATAATAGTTGCGTTTATTATTTAACGATTGTAACATTGCGTGCTACAGAATAATTTCAAACATGTTGCTTTGTCAAAACACGGTTTGTCGAACTGGTTGCGATACATAGCTAATTATATGGATTCGTATTGGCTGTGTAGCCACTGGCCGAATTTTATTGCTAAAGATTTGCAGCTATGATCATACTTGTTTAGTTGTAAAAAAACTAAGCAAGGATTGAGTAGGTAATATTAGACATTAAAAAATAAGTAAAAAATACAGCTATTTCAGATTGTTAAAATTATTATCAAATTAACCTTTGCTGATATTCAAACTAAAATAGATTATGGTACTTAAGTAAGTACTTGTTTTTTCTAAAAATAAAACAATTTAGTACCTACAACGTCAATATGGTAAAAAACAATTTAAAACTACAAGTTGAAAATAGATTAATGTATGTTGTTCATTAATTTAAACTGGATTTTGTTATTATAAAAAAAAAATGTTTATGCGAGGCAGTTAGTTTCCATGCTAATGGTATGTACCTAAAGATCTCACGACACCTTAAACAATATTATAGTGGTAGGTACCTTACCTGCCTATAGTCTTATTGTTTATTCAAATTGCCTATTTATCTAAGCTGACTAAGAAGATTTTAAGCACTACGAGAAATACTACGATAAATAAATTAAACTAAAAAGTTAGAAGACGCGACGTGATGCGCTACGGCGTTTGATTTTGTTGATGAAATTAACCATTTTTTTTCATTAATTATTTAATTAGAATAGCCACTATTAAAATAAATGATGTAGGTATAAATTAATGTTTTGTATGTTTGTCCTCTATTCTATTAAATTCTTAAAAATTTGTCAGATTGTGATCAAACTTTGATACTTCTGAGGAGAGCGCCATATGCGAATTAGTCGTCGAAATCCTTATTTATCTCAGTATATGTGAAAGCTACTCCTTCATATTTAGGGAAATGATACTTTGAACTTTTATCTTGCGTTTTATTTTTTTAGAAACACGATTGGTAAAAGTTTTCTCGATGATTTATTATTTTGAAAAATACCTACATGTTTTTCACACATTGTTCTATTTATCTCAAGAACAGAACGCTATTTTTGTTGGTTTTATGTTTTGACAAATAACCTAGAAGTATTTATTTAGTTCTGAGTTTAAATTTTTCGATTGCTTGTTTAATTAACTTGTAATTAAATAAAAAGTGTTTTTCGCTATAAATTATGTTGCGTGTCTATCGTTCTGCGCTTCTCACACTTGCTGTAGAAATAACATGGCCATATTGGCCATGCTGAAAGTACCTTATAAATAGTACCTAATAGTTAGAAAATTTTACAACTCAGTTTAAATAAACACCTTGCTAACTAGAAATTACTATTCCAAAGCTATTCTAATATTTTGGCATGGAAGTGTAATCCTGTCCGCATACCAAGAATTCTAAGTTCACTCTTAACTATTTAAGCCTGGGAAAATGGCAGTAAACAAACACACAATCTACATTCTTATAAAAAATATTACGTCAACGTAGAGTCCTTACACAGTCGCGAAATTGCTTCAGTTAATTTCTTGGCATAGAAAATGTAATTGATTGATTGTGACAACTGACAAGAATACACGCACTCAAGTAGGGAAGGTAGGTATACAATGCTTGCAAGGCTCCCACAAGTGTTACATGAGCTGATGAAATTTGTCATTAGGTCACGGATCAATGAGAAATGATGGCGAGAGGAATGCTAATAATGCTATTATTCGAAGTAACTTTTAAGATATAGGTACTAAGATTAGTGATTAAATCGATGAATGAAGTTGTGTTAAAAAAAGCGGAATAGTTTCATTAATTACAACCTTATCACATAAATAAGGCTCTATTGAGACGTCTAACGGCCAATCTCAATAACCCTCCAACTTTACATGTTTTAATTATCACTTGCGGTGGAGGATGGTCATGTTGTTAAGGGATCGCTTTTAAAAAAAAGCTAGGCCCACACCACCAGGTTCTTGCCTGATTCTTTCCCTGGTGTAGGGAGTCGCGTTGGAACAGGCATTAGAATCACCTAGCATGTAAAACGAAACTTAAGTGATCCTTGAGGTCCTACAAGAATAAATGATTTTTTCTTTCTTTCTTTCTTTCATGGCTGGCTTAGGCATAAATTCTGGAACCGGTACGAGCGCTGACGACGTTACCAGCCGTGGTATCGACATTAGGACTGATATCGTCATCGATACTGATGGTACCAGATTTAAAACGTCACCCTATCTTCACATGCACTAACCTGTTCAAAATAGCAGGTCTAGGCGGCGTGGATGCCACTGGTATCACTGATGGAGGATTGGTCATGGCTGGCTCAGGCACGGGTTCTGGAACTGGTACGGGTGGTAAAGACGGTATCGGCCGTGGGATTGACAACGGCCGTGGCACAGGTACCATTGGGGCTGGTGCTGGCTGTGGTACCGGCGCGGAAGCAGCTGGTCTTGGGGGCTGTGATGCCGCCGAGAGTGGGAGCACTCCTGGGGATAAAAATAATATTTATTTTATGGGCATTCATAATAAAACGACAAATTAGATTCCATGAAAAAAAAACCCCTTTCAATACTATGGTGAGTTGTACTACAAAAAATAAATAACAAGGTTGTACATACTATTAATAATAAACGGGAATTACTCACGTAAAAATATTGTTATGAAATAAATACTATGAGAAACGTCATAATCAAAAAGTTAGGTAAATATGTGTAGATATGAAGGTTTGAACAAGTCTCGGTCGTTGACCTATTACTGATGGATGACCAAGAAAGAACAGACACTAAATTAAATGGAGGTCAATAAGACACGGTCATTGGCACACAGTTTCGCAAACTTGATCTACTTAAATGACCCTCGTTGTTTTGAACGCATCACTAATGAATTCTTGAATGGCTCACAAAAAGTACTGTGTTTGATGATTGATCATGCGTAGACATAGTGCAGGGGATACTCATGAATTTCTTACGAAACATCGGAAAAAAGCGTGAAGATAAAACCGGTTGCATTAGAGTGGCAGCTCTCGTTTAGGTACATAAAGCATTGGATGCATAAGCACACGAGACAAACTTGTTGTAAATAAGTGATAGTAAAGTTTTTATTAACTCTTGAACTCTTTCACTCAAGATTATCATTGGGTATGTATGGATTTTATTTAATATCCATTATAGTTAGTTTTCTTCTGGTGAGCCAAGAGCGAATAGTTCATTTGATTCTTTTCAGATGAACTATTCGCTTCTTTACAACATTACCTGCATGTAAAACACTTTTTAATTTCTCATACTAGCTAAATGTATATTTATTTAAAAAAAGTTTGTAACTTTACAGGCATTTAACCTAAGGCATTATAAGTCTAGCGACTAGTTACTAGCGACTTTGTTAGAGAATTAGAATGGTTTACCTGATCCAGGTATGGTGTTAAAGTGTTCCTTAGCAAGTAGCTCCTCGAAGTATCTTGTGAAGTCTCCGGTGGGGTCCCAGCGAGCCTCCAGCTTGGCCCACTCGTCAGGGAAGTCGTGCTTCAGCCGGTTGATGATCTTTACTGCTGTTCTCTTCTGCCGCTCCGTGCAGCGGACGCATTTCGTTCTTAATGCTTCTGGAAGAATTCCTGTAAAGAACAAATATAGTTAAGTAAAGACAGGTGACACTTACTTTAGGCAGCCTAAACACTCCGTCACGAACGAAGGTAAAAAAAATTACTCGCAACGTTTAGAAAAAAAATGTTGTTCATTAGTTTGCTCACTGCTTATTATTTATTAGTTACATTTTGCAGATAAAAATAAAATATATTATAGGTACCTCTACTGCCTAGTTTAAAAGTCTACAGGACTCAGTATAACTTGGTGTGACACTTTCAACAAAACAATTTTTAAAATTTTTACAAAAACAGGGTAATATTAATTATTATTAATTATCTTTAAGTTTTATAGAATTGTTGCAAGAATGATTTGATAAGATATTTTATTATTTTCAATTAGTACCTAGTGGGTAGGTGATATTTTAACAAGAAGAGGAAGTAAATATCTGGTTTGTGAATTTGCATTGTAGGTATACAGTAGGTAATTAAGAAACGAATTACTTTGAAAGATAGAGTAGATTATTCTAGAAAGATTCCAAACAAGTTTTGCGAGATAAAAATCTTGGTTTCGTAACATTGTGCGTTTTTTAGGTAGCAACTAATAAAATAATCATCTTTGTATTTAATTAAAATAGACTACTTCATTGATGCAAAAAACTGGTAAACTACCTAAATTTAAAATTTAAATCTAATTTAAGAAACATCTACCTGTAGAAGCAGCAAAAAATTAATGCACTTTGTGCTGTTTTCAGAGAATCGGCAAATTTATTTTAAGGCATAAACCTACCTTTCGAAATAAAAACATGGCATAAGTTACAGCAAAGTTTGCGAGCTAGCCCATTAGGTAAAAAAAAGGATTAAAAATTCTCATTTATTCTCAAGGTATAACGAAGTTGTTACATTTACCAACTGTTGCCAATTTCTCCAATCTAAGCGGAACCCTACAATAATAACTATACCTATACTTGTATTTATTTATCGATAGACCAGTAGGTAGGTACATTCAGTCACCTACTATTTACAACGCATTTTATTAGTATTTACATGGTATCAAATTACAGTGCATTCTAAAAATAAATTTACAGTAAAAACGAATTTATTGCAGTAAATAAAAATCAGATGCATAAAGTCGAAGGACCTTGTAAAATACTTGTGTAACTACAATCACTCACATTTTACTTAGCTGAACGCTGTAATTTCTGTTTGTTTACAATGAATATTCATTCAAGTTTAGCTATTTGAAATGAAGACTATGAATTAATCAAGACATTTCAAAGTTTTAAAGACTTATTTGTAGTTACCAATTATCGTAACCAATAATTATTAGTTATTAGCTGAGTTAAAAGAAACTCTGTTTTCTATATTTATGATCAGATTACCGACGCAGGTAGAGTGCCTAAAAGGCTGGCAGCAATACCTCAATGGATTATAAAAAAACAGAATGCAGAAAATCATGCATCGCTAAACGGATGCAATTTGTTAATTTTGTTGTAGGTTGTTCAAATATTATATAGGTAGAAATTAATAAATATTTGAACAACTAAACAATCTTTGCAAGATTTCGAGTCACTTCCTCTTACCCAGTTAAAGGATTTCTGGATGACAGTGTTTACAAAAGTATGTATAAAGAACATATTTTAACATTTATTATTCTCGTGTTATATTATAACACTTACGTTAGATTTCAATCGCTCTAGTACCTTAGTACGTACTTATCGTCAATCAAGCTTGTAGCAAACAATTAAATTGTCACAATTAATTACTAGATTAATAGATTGAAATGTTTAAGTGATATGCGTGTGATGATATAGAACTTTTTATGATGGTATTTATTAGTTTGATGTTGTGTACCTAACTATAAAAACTTTTATATATTTTTATATTTTTATATAAAACTTTTTATTACCATGATTAAAGTACATGTACAATCGCAAGTATTCCCATTGATAAAGTTGTTAAGGAAATATGACCACCATTTATACCTACATATATGTATATTATATACATACCTACTTAAAGGGACAGACCTGTATTGTGGATTAACTTTATGTTATCATACAAAGTTAAATACTTACACCCAACATAATTTGAAAAAAATGAAATGAAATATGATCACGACTGTATCCCGGGAGCGGTAGACATTTCTTTCAGATCATTAGGCAATTTTTAGATCTTTTTGAAGATGTCTAAGGGGGTAGTCAGAGGTATGTCCACATACATTATTTGGTACATGCCCACTTTTTGCAGAAGTTAACTAAACATAATTTGAACCACGATAATTGAAAGGTTATAATTCCTTTCAAGATGAGCCCTTGATAGAACAAGGAAACTGCAGCAACGTCGTCATCCAGTTCGTAACGATAATCATATTGGTGGACCGCATACAAAGTGGTTCATTATGACGCTTCATAATCTAGTTAATAATGCAACAGCAGCTAGAGTACGTGAACTAGGTAGTACTGTTTGTGTGTAAAATATTTAAATACAAGAGGACTACTTATGCCTTTTGTGTGACGTATTGTTTTTAATTGTAAATTTTTAGAATATCAATCAAATGAGTATAAATATGGCAAAATATAGCTGATGAAAAATTGGTAGGTAGGTACTTAATACCTCAAACAGACAGCCCTAACAACGTTTTGTAAAAGGATTACAAAATTTTCACACCAAGTTATTTACCTAAATAGGTATTATAAAATTGGGTTGGTGTTGATATAATCAGTATGGTATTTTATATCACTCCAGTTTTTTTTAATTAAGTATAACAAACTGACAAAATTACGATGATTCCTCTTGTTTTATTTGGTTATTTATAAAAGGATGTTTACCTACCTACTTGCAATCCTAAGTTTAACGACCCGTACTAATTTGGAGTTGGGGTTTATCATTAACATAATGTATAAGGGTTTTTAAATCTTCAATATTGATGAAATAAAAAATAATGTCTACAATCATGAGTGAGTCTTGTGTGCATATATATTGTCTACTTTTATTTTGTCCTGTAAGTTCCTTGGACGGGAAAAACAACAGACTATTAGAACCGATAGCAGAATTTTAATGTAAATAAAATATAAAACTTTGAATACTTGAGATTAAATGATAAATCAAAAGCATTTTCATCATCGTCCACAAACTGACTCGGTTAGGTAAAAATCGTTTTTTTGCTTTGACAGAAACCCTACCATCATAAAATTGTGTTTTATGGTACCTTACTTATACCTACGAGTATATATTTTTATTGCATGTTATAAAATAACTGCGCATGGATCTCTAAATCAGTAAGTATCTAAGTATCATTATAAGTTATAAATAAATTTACGAGTAGATACCTACCTATAGAACGATTTTTGCATTTTTTGTTACTGTTTTTATGATTCCTTATTTTGATCTTGATGAACAAAAAATTTGATTAGTAGGTAGGAACATGCTTATCCGGCAAAATGTAGGGTAAGTACGGTAATATAATTTAGTCGGTATACATTTATGTGGCACGTTCTAGACAAGTAGGTAAGTATCTAATTATGATCCTAGTAAGTCTAGAATAGGTATGGCATTAACGGTATACCTACCTACATATTATAAAATTAATCAGTCGATAAAATTATTGTTAGTTAAATGATATCTATAGTAAATTATGGGTAAGTTTATGATTGTCTGTATTTATTTATTCGAGTCGATACTGTGCTAAGTATTTGTTTTAATAATACTTGTATTAAAATACCAAATGTCTTGGTAACAGAATAATAGTCTTTATCATATCGTAGTGTACTCGTAGTACCTACTAGTAGGTAATGGTTATCTGTGCTTGTAGTAATTGAACGCGTTTATGTCTTTTGCATGAAAAAACGTTGCATATTTGAATTTATTATAAAACTTATTTTATTTGTTTCACATAATAACAAAGTGATAAAATCGTCATTACATCATAGAACTCTGCGTGGAAATTTCCACTTTGTCTATCAGTCTGTGGCTGCCATTCGAGATAGTTAATTCCTATGTCCCCAGACTTGTGGGGGGTAAAAAAACAATATTGGGTAAGGCAGGAACATTGCTTGTAAAAAAAATGAAACCTATTTACGAAACGATATGCATTTTCATTGCAAGGTTATTCTCTCAGATCTTTTAGATATTCAAGAGATCCTTTGAAAATGTCTAAGAAGAGATATTATTATGCATGCATGTCCAAACATTTTTCAGCACATGTTCACATTTTTTTGAAATAATCAACTTAGTCCGACGTAGGTAAACGCGTGAAGAAACCAAATCTTGTGAATATTGATAGTGTGTGAATACAATGGATGAAACCGAGAAAACGACGTCATTTAAGGAAATAATTGTAAGTACCGTTGCATGTTAAATAATGGCCGTCGTGAGAATATCTCATTTACCTATAATGGACTAGGAGCTGACGACAAAATTATCACCTTATTATGCTTGTGCTCAAATTATTATCTTGTTCTAATTATAGGTTTGGTAATTACTTTATTATATCTCTACTATAATAGTCTCCGCTAACTATAACAAGTCGTTTTTACTGATTTGGCAGAGTTTTTATTTGAACTAAACGTAGAAAAGGTACCTAATTCTTTAACTGCATTGACAAACATACAAAGAAAATAAGAAGCATATAAACGCAAAGAATAAAACATCTACAATGCAGATTATCTTCTTTGCGTTCCTAAACCATTGATCAGATTATGATGAAACTTTGGCAGCGTCTTCTGCGAGGGTTTGTGGCCCAAATAATCTGTATACTTAAAAACTAAAGGGTTGAAAAATTAAGGAAGTTTGCCGGGTTCTCAAAAAGAAATGTCAAAGAAAACTTTAAGGTTATTCAAAATTATGTAGAGCGGCCATTTTTACGCCATTATACTGTTGTTGGCTCTCGTTTAAGAGAGCTGTCTATGTTGCCAATTTATTATTCGCGTGGTGAATCAGTTTATAATAATTGATATAACGTAATTATAATTATTGTTTTTTATAGGATGTACTTTAAATTAATATTTCTCGATTGTGAAAGGGTTTCGTAATAATTATAGTCTGGTTTTATTTATGTAATATAAACAATGTTTTTCGTTATAATATCTTTTGTTGAAGTTGCAAGCTGTGTGCATTAATTGACTAATCTAACGTTTAGACTTGCCTGTAATTGCCCCTTACATAAGAATCTAGAAAGATCAGGTAAACGGAGACACATATTGTTGTTGACATGTGTTATTAAAAACATGACATGGAAAATCCTAGTTCCGATTAATAAATGCAATGCTCATTAGTTATGGTAACTAATTACCCCAATAACATCCCATTAAACATGTCGCGTGATGGCACCGTGCCTTATATTAAGTTATATCCATGTGGTTTTAATCGACAGGAGGAAGGAGGAGGTTCTATGTTCCACTGTATGTGTTTTTTTAATGTATTTCACCGTCGATAGTATTTTGTCGACGATACAACCTACGACCGATAATATAAGAGAAATGAAACACGAAAAGATAATCCTAAGGCGATTTAATTATTCAATGCAAGGCGATGTATTTTTCAAAAAGGTTTTGAGAGACGTGGTCTGGCAATTAATTAAATTTACTTATTGCAATCAATCAAATTACTGACGTGTTAGATGTGTGTTAATATTAAATGTATTTTTTGTGCTAATTTTTTATTAGCGAATAACTATCTGAACTATCAGTCTGGATGTGGCATATTTTCTACAATAACTGTAAAACTATAAATCGAGTAGAGTACCCAAGACGATTGAGAAATACCTAAGACCTAAACAACTAATTCCTACAATGTGGCAAGCATTCAAATGAATGCTTAAATTGTTCACGCGTGTTTAGTAAGCACAGTTTTGAATTTAACGGCAACGTTGTGGATACACTAAGTAATTATAGCAATGAAATGAAAAATAATTCAAAGTTTAAAATTGAGTAATTTTAATAACATAGGATAGTATTATAGATTGACACTCAAATACTGTTACAAAAAAGTCAAATATCCTGATGTGAACTATAGTGGAAAAGATGTTGAAAAGAAAACGTTATAAACAACTTGTGAAAAGTTTCTTATTCAATAAGTCGAATTTACAAAAAAAACAAGAGATAATGCTATACAACTTCTTTAACATTTAATTAATTAGCAAGTTTATACAAAAAACTTGTATTGTTAACCTGCTGTGTAATTATGTCATTACAACTATTATAATATTTATTTTATTATAACTATAACATATTTACCCTATGGGGCATTTCACGTGAAGCGGACAACGAAAAAAAAGTGAGGTTCTGAAATTCGTTCATATTGGGCATATTTGTACTTCTAGGGAATATGAACGTGTAGGTACACTTAATATTGATTTCATTTGAGGTTTAATTATTAAGCTATGGAGGTCTGAAAATTGACCAAATTGATGGTAAGGCTTTTTGAAAACATTATTTTAATAATGAAATTATTTGTTATTAAATAACATTTGTAGTGTTTTGCAAAGATAATTTACGTATCTTTATTAGTTTTAAATAAAATTTTAATAATATTTTTTTTTCAAGCTGTAAACCGGAAGTGAATATTTCAAAGTGATTTTTCGATAAGTTCGCCTAACAAATTTTTTCGTTTTTTTTCCATAAAAATAAAGCTTAATGTTTATTAAATATGGTAAAAAAAACTTAGAATGGGATCTCAATTATTTTAGGAGATATATTAATTAGAGTAAGTAGATGTCGCTCTGAGCGCGATATTGCCTTATTAAAACCGGAGATAAAATAACATATTAAAATGTTAATTTTATTTAGTTGTATTACAATAGTACTTATTTTATATTATTCATTAATAAAAAGGTAACATATAGCCTACATTTTAAAAATAAATATAATTTTACGAATCTATTTAATTACAACAAAGATTTTAATACTAATGCAGAGTTCCATTTTCACGCAACATCTCACGGAAAGGGACCATGTGATGGTCTTGGAGGCAACCTGAAGCGTTTGGCGACACGTGCAAGCTTGCAACTACCTCCAAACAGAGCAATTATTACGCCAATGCGATTATATGAATGGGCTAATTTAAATTTGACTCAAACAGCCACTTATTACTGCTCAAAAGAAGACATTGAACGCCAAAGAATTTTTCTTCAACCACGTTTTCAATTATCAGTAACCATCCCAGGCACAAAATCGTACCACTGTTTTCTACCAAATTCTGAAGGTATTGTAATTAAGAGAACAAGTGTTGATTGCAAAAGCAAAATTGTAAAAGTTATGAATAAATAGTTTTTTCCTATAACCAATATTGTTTCATTTTATAACTAGGTTCTTACTACATAAAACATAGTCCCCCGCTGCGTCTGTCTGTACCTATGTGTGTCTGCCTGAACGCGATAAACAAACTCATTCATGTTGATTGAGATATTCTGCTACAATTTCAATCATAATAAGTGTTAGTGTAAAACTGTTTTAGAATATTTATGCCTAGGTATAACATAATGTCAACATTAACAACAGGGAGTATCACGCAAAGAGCGACATGTACTTACTCTAATGAATATATCTCCTAAACTAATTGAGATCCCATTCTAAGTTTTTTTTACCATATTTAATAAACATTAAGCTTTATTTTTATGGAAAAAAAACGAAAAAATTTGTTAGGCGAACTTATCGAAAAATCACTTTGAAATATTCACTTCCGGTTTACAGCTTGAAAAAAAAAATATTATTAAAATTTTATTTAAAACTAATAAAGATACGTAAATTATCTTTGCAAAACACTACAAATGTTATTTAATAACAAATAATTTCATTATTAAAATAATGTTTTCAAAAAGCCTTACCATCAATTTGGTCAATTTTCAGACCTCCATAGCTTAATAATTAAACCTCAAATGAAATCAATATTAAGTGTACACGTTCATATTCCCTAGAAGTACAAATATGCCCAATATGAACGAATTTCAGAACCTCACTTTTTTTTCGTTGTCCGCTTCACGTGAAATGCCCCCTATGTAAAATTTTTGGTATTTAATCGCAATGTAGATGCCTACGTATTAGTGGTTCCTGCAGCAGCATTGAAAGTGAATATCTTGAAAATAAGATATGAACGAGCTGGGGTAACCACAGCCTAGACATGTCACACTAACCGCAGCATCCAACCACACCTACTAACAGAACATACGGTAGACGCACGCTAATGTATTTTTAGATAAACCGCAAATACTTATGAAATATATATTCTAAGGCTTAATCCTGAATTAATTAGGTACTTTATGAAAACTCACCATAAAATAACAAGTAACATGTACAATGCTCTTATCTCTTATCGCATATAAGCGTTCCCGTTGGGTTAGGTTATTGTTTAAATGTATTAAAACCAAAGGGCAGGTGTTTACCTCAGACAGAGGATAAGTATAGCAATCCAACGAGGTAAGGTAATGCTGCCAGATTTTTGGGCACTCTACCTACCTGCAGTCGGGAGGAATAGACCATTTGAACTCTGTCTTCTATTCTATCTTCAGACAATTTTAGATAGACAACAGAGTTCCTTTTTTATTTCGTTATTTACCAACTGTGGAAAAATTGTCACATTCACGACGAGACGACCCAGTCACGAAAACATGTTATTGTGTTTTTTTCTTTGTTTTCAATACAAAAATTGCATGTGTACCTACGATTTATATGCAAATTGCGTTATTTATTACATCATTAAGCAGTATAATATGTTTTATCCTTACACACACAGTCTTTGACTTTACATGTTTTATATATCCTGTAATGTATATAGTCAAACCTGGATAAGCGAGAGTTTAAGTTAGCACAATCTCATTCTCGCTTATAGAGGTTTCTTACTAACCCGAGTTTCTCGCTAATGCAGGTACATGGGTAGCGTTTCCCTCTTAAAGAGGTACGCAGCAATAACAAGTCACAGCAACTTTATAAGGGTAGGTATCAAGATGCATACGAAAACAAAACAAAAATTCATGCACTATGTAATTTTATTTTATTTAGAACTTATTTACACTTAAAAAAATCTGATTATTCAGAACCCATAAGATGATTATGGGTTATATTTTGATTTGGTTTTATTTTGATGTTGTTTCTGTAAAAAGGTAGGTACCTATATAAACAGTATAGTTTACATAGGTACCTACTGTCTTCCACTTTTCATGGTCTAGTTATAAGATAATTATATAAGATTATGGACTAATCTTTAACGAACAAGTCCAGCTCATATCGATCAGGGTCTGCTGTGTTTAATTTTTTATTTAAATAATTAATAAACAATTGTTTACATTACATTATCTAGATGTACGTAATCATGGCGTGAGTCATGGTTGAATCATTTCTGATGCTACGATAGACCTGACCAGCACCATGGATGCTTTATGCATTTGCAATCTTGCGGTTAGAAAACCATTGTTTTGCTCTAGTAACTTGTTTGATTTCTAGGAAATCATGAATGACTCTTGATTGATAATATGAGTATCGCACTTAATACATTTGTTGGCAACTGACACCATGTTGCTGATTGATCTGCATGGTGTCGATGTTACAAAATTTAAATAAAGAACTATGCTGTCATTAACAAATCTTAGGTGCCTACGACGCCAACGCTGAAAATTCGAGAAATATAATGGTAAATTTATATTGTGCAGAAATAGAAGAATACGCGAGGCTATTCACAGCAAAACATTGTTTAAATACGTGAGTATATCCTTATAATTGAAGTAATCAATATATATAAAACAAAAAGCATTTTTCTGCAATCAACGCACAGACCAAACCGCTGAAGCTATGAAGCTGAAATTTGGAAGGTAGCTTCCTCTTAAAACAAAAGTGAGCACTAAGAAGGGATTTTTCGAAATTCCACCCCTAAAGGGTTGAAAAGGGATGAAAACCGTTGTATGCAACTTTTTAATGCGTGAAGCGATTTTATTCAAACTCAGTATAAATATTGTAAATGATAAATAAATTTACATGTTTTTCAGGAATTAAAAAAAAAACGCCTTAAAAGAGGTAAAATGGGGCGTCAAAGTTTGTATGGGAACTTTTTAATGGGTAGTTCGATTTGCTTGAAACTCGGTAACAACACTAACAATGCAAAATAAATATATACGTGTTTTAGGGTTTTTCGAAAAAAACCCTTTGAAAGGGTGAAATGCAGTGTCAAAGTTTGTAGTGAAACGTATTGAAGGGAGGCGCGATTGGCTTGAAACTCGGTTTGGATACTATAAATACAAAATGGTTGGACACGTGTTTCAGGAATTTTCAAAAAATACCCTAAAAAGGGGTAAAAAGTTATAAAACAATAAGCATTTTTCTGGAATCAACTCACAGACCAAACCGCTGAAGCTATAAAGCTGAAATTTGGAAGGTAGCTTCCTTTCAAAACAAAACTACGTACTAAGAAGGGATTTATCGAAATTCCACCCCTAAAGGGTTGAAAAGGGATGAAAACCGTTGTATGCAACTTTTTAATGCGTGAAGCGATTTTCTTCAAACTCGGTATAAATATTGTAAATGATAAATAAATTTACACATTTTTCAGAAATTTTCAAAAAACCCCTGAAAAGGGGTAAAATGTGGTGTCAAAGTTTGTATGGGAACTTTTTAATGGGTAGTTCGATCAGCTTCAAACTTGGTTGTTATACTAACAATGCAAAATAAATATATACGTGTTTTAGGGTTTCTCGAAAAAAACCCTTTAAAAGGGTGAAATGCAGTGTCAAAGTTTGTAGTGAAACATATTGAAGGGAGGTGCGATTGGCTTGGAAATCGGGTTGGATACTATAAATACAAAATGGTTGGACACGTGTTTCAGGAATTTTCAAAAAATACCCTAAAAAGGGATAAAAAGTGGTGTCAAAGTTTGTATGGGAAATTTTAAACGGGCTTAGCGATTTGCTTGAAACTCTGTTGCAATACTTAAAAAACAAAATAAATAGACACGCGTTGAAGGGTTTTTACAAAAAACCCTTAAAAGGGGTGAAATCCGATGTTAAAAGTTTGAAGTGGAATGTATTAAAGCGAGGTGAGATTGACTGGAAATTCGTTATGGATACTATAACTACAAAATAAATTGGCAATTGTTTTAAATGTGAAATGTCCAAGGATATTTATTTATTTATTTTTTTAGGGTTTTTCGACAAAACCCTTATAAAGAGTGAAATTCGGTGAAAAAGTTTGAAGTGAAACGTATTAAAAGGTGGAGCGATTTCTACGACAAAATCAGTTGTAACACTTAAAATACTAAATTAAAAACCTTTAAAGAGTGAAAGGCGGCGTCAAAGTTTGAAATGAAATGTAATAAAGCTAGGTGTGATTGGCTTGAAACTCGGTTTGTATACTATTACAAACTGATTGGTTCAAATTCGCACGATAGCTTCTTGAATATTTTGCAAGAGGATTTAACAGTGCCAGACGATAGAATATAAACCGACCAACAGTCAGCCTTTTCTAGGAGCAGAATAAGCAAAATCCAGCGTCAGTGACGCATTTGTCTAAAAAAAAATTCGGCTCGCTGCGCTCGCAAAGTTTGAAACTCGCTTTGCTCGCACGATACTTTCTTCAATCTTTTGCAAGCAGATTTAACTATGCCAGACTATAGAATATACACCGACCAACAACCAGCATTTTCTATAAGTAGAATAAGCAAAATCAAGAGTCAGTGACGCATTTGTCTAAAAAAAATCGGCTCGCTACGCTCGCAAACTTTGAAGCTCGCTTCGCTCGCACGGTAGCTTCTTGAATATTTTGCAAGCGAATTTATCTGTGTCAGACGATAGACTAAGAACCGACCAACAGCCAGACTTTTCTATAAGTACCATACTACTACAAGCAAAACCAAGTTTCACATGTTAAGACGCATTTGTCTTAAAAAAATTCGGCTCGCTTCCGAGTCAAAGAAGTTATTGGTTCGAAGTTCGCTTCGCTCGCACATAGCTTTGTGGATATTATGCAAACAAATTGAACTGTGTCAGACCATAAAAGGAACCGACCAACAGTCAGACTCTTTATGAAAATCGTAAGCAAAATCAAGTGACACAAGACGTATTTGTCTTAAAAAAATTTCGCTGGCTGCGCTCGCACCATAGCTTCTAGAATATTTTGCAAGCAGATTGAACTGTGCCAGACCAAAGAATATTAACCGACAAACAGTAAGCTTTTTCTATGAGCACCGTAAGCAAAATCAACGTAGGTAACCACATTAAATACAAGTTAATACAACCTATATAAGAGATCTCTCACATTTGAGAGGTAGTTTTGATAATAAATTTTAAGAGACATTTTTACCAAATTTGCTTAGTTGTATTGTATAGTGATATCAATTCAATTTTACTCCATTCATTCACTCTATTAAGGTTTTAATTTCTAGAAATCCCTTTTAAGTAGGTACACCTCCATTTATCAAGTTTCACTTTTCTGCGTGTTGGTCAAGTGGATTAGTACCTCGACTTCGAAGGTCGTGGGTTTAGAATCCGGCCGTGTATCAATGAACTTTTTGCATCGAAAAAATGTATATGCTCTTTAACACGAGCTTATAACGGTGAAGGAAAACTTCGTGAGGAAACCAGTTAGCTCTCTAATAGCGTCGATGGGCTTGCAACCTGTCACGTATGGAAAGTTAACTTCTGCATAAAGTGGGCATGTACCAAATACACCTATGTATTTGGACATACCTACCTCTGACTACCCCTTAAGATATCTTCAAAAAGATCTAAAAAAATTGCCTAATGAACTGAAAGAAATGTCTACCGCTCCCGGGATACAGTCGTGAAAATATTTCTTTTTTCTTTAATTTCCTTTCTATTTAACTTTTCTCAAAATGGCAAGTCAGTACGATCAGTGTTTAAGGTAGGTATGTACAACACGCGAGCGAAGCCGCGCGGGTCTGCTAGTATAAGGATAAAATAAAACTAACGAAGAAGAAATATTTTTAAACTTTTCGAAAAAATAACTGCAACTAGTGTCTTCACATGAAGTATTTATTCCCAAGTGAGCACCTATTTTTTAAACACCTAAGCATTGAGCACCCAAGCTATCCCCATTTGAGCACCCATCAAAATTTTGACGTCCGTGTAGGTCGTTACGTTACTATTCAAATGGTATACTCAAATGTGACTAGTTAATGGTAAAAGTAATAGTACCTACGTACAGTTTCAGTCAGAAAGCAACTGTCAAAAGATTTGATGTTTAACGGGATTTAATTGTGGTGCCATCAAACTAATGTAAAGTGTTATCTGTATCTGTCTTTCTTGTGACGAAGCTGCGCTTGTCAAGTTGTCACACAAGCGCTAGTAACCTAATAAAATGCTTCGGGTTAGAAAAAACTAGACATATCGCAGTAGGGTAGTAGTTTTAATTATCTCTTCAAATTGAAATTAACACTCAAAAGTTCATTGATCTAAATAGCTTGAAGCAGAATACAAGTTTAGCGACTATGCATGCTAAGGCTAACCAGTTTAGCCTCCTTTCAGATTGGATATTACCTCTATGCACAAACAAGATATATTTGAATGCAGATAATTTATGATTTAAAAGGTCAATCCAAATATGTGTTTATTGGACCTTTTATGACAATTTGAATATTTTTCCAATAGCTATTTATTACCTAAGACAATCAAATGCCCCAGGCACTACCAGTATCCCGTTTAGGCAGAGATTGCCTCCTGATGCAATATTTCAATATTGCAATTTTTCTAATGCAAGTTAATTTTTCGTACGTAATGTCAATGTAACATCTGAAGGATTGGTGTGACTTAAGATAGGGATAACTGGAGGGAAGAAAGGAAAACTTTGCCCTGCAAAGAGACGACGAAGAAACCTAATAATTCATAATAATATTACCAGTCAACAAAACAATGTCGCTCTCTTTTCTCTTTCAATAATTTTTACATTAGGTACTGTTTTTTTAAACTTGTAAGTTCTTTCTTTAATAATTAATTAACCTTATGTACCTTCGTCAAATGAGATTAAATAAACGATGATACATTTCCACGCAGTCGTTCAATAAGGTACCTACAACTGGCATTTATCATTTATGTCAAAGATCAAATGTTCAAAACAAGCAGTGAATCAATCACTTTTTGGAATGAATATTATTTTGGGGACACATGGTTAAAGATTAGCCATGAAAACGAAGATTATAACTGCCAATTAGGTATATATTTTGGACTGTAACAAATCCTAGACCTAGATATCTCGAAAAGGCTGTATTATATCGATGACGCATAAATTTGAATAAGCTATAAAATGTTTTTATTGTGGTAAGTATTTTTACAAATTTTCTGTCTAATGTATGATCAATATTATCTCAAATCTTCAGGCATAAGAGAACACAATGATAAAAAAATCAATGTGTTCGCACGGTGATTCTTCTCCTTATTAAGGACTTGGCTGATTTTCTTTTAACTATATTTTTGTACTTAAAGTCGTGGATGATTTATATCTGTAGCAAGACACAGTAGGTGTTTGTTATGGTCCACTTTTTATTTTAATGTAGGTACGAGTATATCTACCGGAACCAATTTTTTGTCCTTATTTATTGGCTGGTAAGAAACAATAAAACACCTATAAAAGTATCGATCTGATAACCACATTTACAGTTAAAATGACAGAATACCGGCTGACCTTTATTTTTATTAATCTAGAAAAAAAATCATTGAAATTCTCGTGTGGTCTACCTAACAAACATGGAACATGTGAGGACATTGAAATCAAAACTATATTCGGCAGCTACTTCCGTATCTGTTCCGCTTTTAAAATGTGCGCTGAATGACTAAATATTTTTTAAGGATTTTGCGAACTCAAAAACATGCTGGTTGATCCAAAATTAGAAATAATGGGTGGCAAAGAAAATGTAGAGAAGAAGTATTAAAGAAGTAGGTACAGTAGGTAGGTACTCTTGCAATTTTTGTACACAACTGCTGCATGGACAAGAGATGCAAGACCCATGGTAACAAAAATCAGACATAAATAAGATACAACAATGCATGACATTGAAGCAGCGTGATGGATCAACATGACGAATTGTAGTCATGTGGATTGATCATGACATTCATGCCAACTAATGACAAGGAAGACGCATAATGCATGTACCTATTTAGAATAGAAATGACTGGATCGAATCGATGTAGCAATGTGTTTGTGATGCTTTGTATCTAATAAAAAAAAGTCTTTAGAGACATTTAGCGCATTCTTAGTCTACGTAGAGTTTTGCATTATTACGTTGTTGCAAGTTTGCAAGTTTAATGAATGACTCTGGTATTTAAAGGAGTTTTTAGTGTTGTCTGAAAATCTCACTTATAAGCCCAGGGCCTTATAAATACTAGTTAAAGTAAGTTCATCTTTAAGTTGGTGAACTTTACGTATTTAGTATCCTCTAACATAAGCTGAACTACGAGTATTAATTAGCTCGAAATTTTGTTTGCCCCGGGATCGATATTCCCCTGCAGAGACTGGAACCGACTTCCAAAAAGAAGGAGATATTTTTTTGTATGTTCGCCCATTATTCCGAAAATAGTAGACAGATTTTAATTTTTTTTTTATTTGAAAGAATATACTGCCGATGTGGTTCCTAATAACAAAATTTTTAGAATCTGACAAGGAGTTATGAACATTAATTGCTCTTTTCTTACGAAATTCAAGTCGGTTTTCATAAAACTTTTATTTTTGCTACTTGTTAATGCCCCTAAATATTGAAAGTGGCAGGTCAGAAATTATCTTAATTTCAACTATTTATCAGGAACGTCGAAGCTACACCACAAGTGTTTCTAAATCGTTAGAAGTACAGAGTCAGATTCTGCGCTAAAACTTTTAGAATCAATATGTGCATAAGTTAGCTAGGTAGGTACTTCGTTATGTACAGTTATTATGTGACTTCCGCAGATATATTCTCGTTTCTAGTTAGGTGTCTATAATTTAATATCATGATACACCGCGGCCTGCCCGGCGGTAAACTATAATTTATGCCTTCCGTGATCTAATGTTTTGTAGAGATTAAGAATTCTTGTAAATGATCTAGGAAACGAATGAAAATAAGTACATAAGTATGTATGTACAGTACAGTGTACAGAGATGAACTAATGAATTAACTATTAATGAACAGAAACTGTTAGCGTATTGCCTAACTATTTTTTATCATAATCATCTTCAAAGGATTTTAAATGCGTAAATGCGGAAGGACTCTTTTTAAACAATAAAACAAAAAAGCACTTTTGTCAAACACGTTGTACAAGTTTCAGACCATTGGATAGATAGAGTACAATACTACAAATAATAGTAATAATGACAACTCAGTTTTAAGCTACTCTACAAGCGTTCTCAGATATTTGCAATGTCAAGTTTAAATTAAATTACAATAAAAACGCATTATATTAATGTCTATTTTTTTGTAAATAGCATATTAGATTGCTAATAAAAAGTACGGAAACGAATTATTGTATCTCTAAGAACTATGATGTGAAAATAACTATGTATTTGTAATAACTAATAAGGTACATAATTTATACAGCAAGGTCAATAGTCAAGCGGTTTTTAAAAGTGCGCCAGCTTCCTATACAAAATCAACAAGAGCATTTAATTTTATAACAAGCACATTTTTTATTCTAACTTGTTTTCTCTTATTCATACAATGGCGACGGCTTTACTGTCAAAAGTAAAAACAATGGTGACAAGGTATAACCGTAAATAAATATGTGTCATTCAAAGAATACGTCATAATGATCAGGAACACTTTGATCAGTATCGAACCATTGATCAGCCGTGACGGGAATGTATAATGTCGATATCTTTTGCGACTGTCGATAACAAAATACAGTTAATAATTATTCTTTAGTAAAACTGTTTATGAAGTTTATACTAAGCCTTACTGATATTAAACGTATGATATTTAATTAAATTCATAAGTTAGTCCAATTGTAATAATATTACGATATTATGATAAATTGGATTAAGAAAATCATCAACGATATATTTATAGGTTTAAGGAAGCTTTTGCTACTCATTTTTCGTAAATTTATTTAGCGATTACTTAAATATTAGGTACTGTTGTTATACTTTATGTTTAGAATATCTTCAAACTTAAAGTAATTGTTACGTTTTATATTTACCGTATACTTCTCAAGTAGGTTTTGTATATAAATAAAGTAGGTTCCATTTTTTTTGTACAAAATACTTTGTTACTTCCCTGTATAACTGTACACTACCATGTATTCTATGACCTTAGGATCTGTGTCATGCAACGGCCTGCGTGCCGATAGGTGAAAATGTAAACAATGCTCCCGCCTACTCACGGTCGTGTCAATCTAAAAACTAGTTCTTCATTGATGTGTCTGCATCAATGTCAATTACTTTTACTTGTGAGAATCGACACAGTTGTCGTAAATTGTTTGTTTATTGTGTACCCATCATAACCCATTGCTTGACTTATTCCTTCGAAAATCAGCGTTTTTCTTCAAAGGAGAGCCTGCACCTGGAGTATCTACATGTGCGTCATGGGCACTAAACGCGCTAATAAGTTTTGGTAAAAAATTTATTTGTAAATATCAAAACAAAAACGTACTCTTTATAATACTCGTATATCTTTTTTGTATGTTGAGGTATGTTAATAATACTAAATTTAATACGAATATTGGAAGTTTTCAACTCAATCTTGACCCTAACTATTTATGCCATTTGAAAAAAAACAATTACCCACATTTTTACTCAGATAATCCATCAGGTAAGATGAAAGATATCGAGAAGAAGGAAAAAAAGTTGTGGAAATTAACTGCAGTCACTTCAATTACTGATCATGTCTTCCGCTGAATAATATATTCATTAATTTCATTCTTACTTTTTCTAATAAGAATAGTTTAGTTTCAAGTGGTCTTGTAACACGTAGCCCCGAAAATATTTCCGTAGGAAGCGACTTCGTTTTGTTATGTTCGTCACGCTTACTGTGCTTACTCTGTTTTCGAGAATACGTACCACCGATTTATCTTGTAATCTTGTAAGTTTGCCTACTTTAATAAAGTTATCGTACTTGATCTTGTTTTTGTGATTTATTTCCGCAAACCTAAGGAAATTGTCTGTTTATGTTTACTTACTTATGGTCTGTTTATATAATTATGTTTTAACATCATCTTCTATGATATGGTTGATGTAAGAGGCATTTCTTCTAGGTTTTTCCCAGAACTATAAATTCGTAGTGGTTCTAAGTTTTTTGTACATATTTGGTATAACATAAACTTTCGTGACCAGAACTCACCGTTTGTATTTTGTCTGTTTAAAAATATACACAGGATTGTATGTAGGACCAATATCAATACGCAACGTGACAAACCTTCTCGAATCGACAAATTAGATCTCACAGAAACTTTTGTCAAAACTGGTAGACCACTTTCTTGAGCGACTGTAGTTACCTACATAGGAGAAGTTTGACACTTCGTTTTTATAGGTAATAACATTTGTCAAGTTTTTTGGCCACATGTCAAAAAACATAAAAAATCGAAAAATTAAAAATATAAATAAAATTAAAAAATGTCGAGACACTAGTCCCACAGATAACATGGCTATAAATACAAGGTATTTTTATTATAGTTAACTATTTGTTTATGATTCTCCAATTATCTCGTGGGAATCGTATAAACTATTTCATATTATAATTGCTTCTATTGTGCAACTTATACAATTAACTACCGCACCTATAATTGCAGAATATTTTAAGATTTATCCTTGGTGCCAATGAACCAACTTGCCATCTATTTTGTGAATAGGTATAGCTACGAGTATTTTTGGAAAGATTCTACCTATAGTCATCTATCCTTACGTCTTAATTTAATAATAATTAATTTAATAATTTAATACTTTTATCCTAAGATTAATCAGAAGATTAGTCATTTTTTTTATAAAGAAGACATCTAATTTCAAAATATGTTTTATCAAATACTAACGGACCGAGTAGGCAATTTATTTATTCATAAAAAGTTTGTAACTTTACAGGTACCTACTTAAAGCAAGACTTTGCTTGTCAATATAAAAAAAAATCTCTACAACAAAGTTATTTATCTGCTGGACTACTAAATTATTATTATGTTTATTCTTAATAAAGTAGAGTCCGTAGAGTCCCTCTATTCATAGCAAAGGTATCTTCCTTTTCTCCAGTCATCTCTATATTGGGCAATAGGGTGACCAAAATTTATATGATTGTAGAAAAGTAATACGGCTAGAGCTACCTACACGCAGTACCTACCTACTTAGAATACTTGGACACAGCTAACATTTTAATATTTATGACGTAGGTAAGAGTTTATAAAAAAACTTATAGTGCAATAAATTGGAAGATTCGAGCTTTTTATGATTTTTGACATCTTAGTAATTATTCGATTTATTGTGATTGCCTATAAATCACATTAAAATCTAATTTGATTTTTTTGTTACCAAATCTTGTTTCAATACCTAATTTAGTAAAAATTTAAAATAAATCCTGACACGTCTACGCGATCAATCTGTATATTAACAGAATCAATCAGACCATTTCTTAGTCATCTTATTCTAATCATTATCATATTATGCTGTAGTATTAATATGGCGAAAACCTAAAGCTTTGAGCTCAAACTTTTGTTTCAAGCCGAAATGAAGGGCGGGATGCCCTCAAATTTAGGGTTCGGAGTTGATCTTAAAAACGGCTGGTTTGATTTCCACCAAATATGGATAAGAACACTCTCGATCAAAGTCACCTTTGGAAAAAAAAACTAAATTCAAATCGGTTGACCCATTTGGGAGCTACGATGCCACGAAACACACACGCCTCAAAATGATTACACCCCTCTTTTTGTTATAGCCTAAGCAAGTAATTTTGTGCAATTTATAAGACACACGGGATTAACTCATGTAAAAAGTTAACTTCTGCAAAATGTAGACATGTACCAAAAATGTATTTGGACACGTTTTAAATTTTGATAGTTTAAACTTACATACATAATTATAATCACGCCTCTTTCCCATAAGGGTAGGCAGAGACCACGGATTTTCACTTGCTACGATCCTGACATAACTCTTTCCTCTCATTCACTTTCCATTCTTCATTATTATTATATAGGTAGTATTAAACTTATCCTACAGTTAACTTAAGATAACCTGAATCACTGATTAAATGTTAATGTTATTTGTCAATGTCTAAATTATGGTAACGAAAACTTTATTCTTTCACCAAATGGTGAATAAAATATACCTAGGTACTTTTTTAATTCAAGGATTTTATTCTAAATAGAAGATTCAAGATTTTAGGTCAAGAATTTCAATTAATTTGTTTATGCTATAAACAATATTCGAGAAATATTTCGAAACACTTTAATGACAGTGTAAACACTAAACACGGGATATTTGCCACGATTCTGGATTTCCGAATTTCCCGATATTTTTACTATGATAGTTTTAAAAGTTTCACCTTATTGATGTTTTGTGAACATTTGAAAATTAAAAGTTTTTATCCTAGTTTAGTAGTTACGAGTAGTTACGTAAGTACAGACAACTATATAACAGGTTCTAAAACACTGTACTATGAAATATTTTTTTACTTATTAATAATCATAAAAAAATCTGTCAAATGTTATCACAAAGATATAAATAATAGTGTGATTTATAATCATATTATGATTTATTAATGTCCAAGGTTATATACTTTTTTTTATATTTTTTGCGTGAAGATGTTTTCAGGGAAAATTTGAAATGAAATCGCAATAGATCGCGTAGAGTGTAATGTGGTGGGGGAGGCCTTTGGCAGGATAGTTTCACTTATTAAAGTACTAATTCTGAGTGTCGCAAAAGCTAACCTTAACTAACTAAAAATATTGGTCCCTTTCATAGCGATGGAAATAAAAAGGTTGGCATTAATTTTAGTTAGTTTAGTTTAGCTTTTGCGACACTCAGAATTGCCACTAATGTTTAGTTTAATTATGTCCATCTTCTATTTTGTATTTCTATAAATTTTAATAAAATAGGCACCTAGATAGCAGCATTATTATGCATAATTATTATACGCACGAAATAGAGTTTTGTCGATGACGGTAACTATTATTTTAAATTCTTGAGTAACAACCGGCTTTTAGATAGTAATTCATATTTAAAACAGATTATCTAAATCAAGTTTATAACCGAAATAAAATTACTCAATTCGCTATATAATGCGCTATATAATCGCATAATGCGCAAAAAAAGCTATTAGGATTAATTTGAGGTCAAATGAGTAATTACTTAGATTAAGTATTAAGAATCCACCTAAAGTAGACGTTGAACAAATTGTAAATTAGCATTTTTCGAATTTTTATTTTGTTTGCTAAAACAAAATCGTGATAAATGACTTCATACCATAATGATTAAGTAATTAAGTGTGAACCAAACAAAACATGTAATTTGAATATTTAAGCTGAGAGAACGGTATGTTCTGCACAAGCTGACAAAAAAAAAACAAAACTTAAATTGTATCACAGCTATAATGCCACTTGCGGTCACACATCCAAGTTGTGACAGCTCAGAACGTTGCTTACCTTCGATGATCTATCAAGAACGTCTTAGGATGCTTCGCCACGAGCGCTTCAAATGGTACATCATTATTCCATATACAGGTACGTATACCTAGTGTAAGGCTAGAGTACCTAAGCAAATCATATTTTAAATTAAGTACCTAGTTGTTTGAATTTTTTTAGGTAGAACCAAGGCAGCTCTTTTACATTTTATGAAACTTGTGGTCTTAATGTAACTGCAAGTGATGATGATTGTAAAAGGATGTAAATATCAACTTACTCTTCAAAGCCTTCCCCTCTGGTGTGCACCTATTAGAATTAATCAGACAGTCTACATAATTTCTAATCAGTCTCTTGTTCGTGAAAATGGCATCCACATCTAAATAATCATATCGTTCGTCGTATTTCGGCATTGATGTCATATCTTTCGCATCCTGGCACACCACCGCGCACAGAAACACAGAAAAGCAAATCACTGCCCTCATTTTAAAGTGAAAATTCACACATCAATTGACATAATATTTTCTCTTTTCGCGCTAAAAGTTTTCTTTTTTAATCGCGGTCCTTTCTGTTGATTTTTTTTTAATCTTCGTCACGTTTTATTCGGAGGATCGTGGAGGTTGTAACTTTAATGTTTTAATTCGTGTTTCTTGCGGTGAATATTTTCGCGCGGTAGAGCGTCGCGCACGCGCGTCCGTACCTTGCGGTTGTGCTATTGTATTTGCGCGAGAGGCTGCCGGTCTACAGTTGACCAAGCTTTCTTCTCAGTCCGTTGTCCTGGTAAAGGCAAGCCGGTATCAAGGGCGCTCTGAGATGAAGAGACTTGAACTAGGCGTTGAGACGCTTCCTGCAATTAATATTATGCAAAACAATTGTTTTTGTATATGTATATTTATGATATTTAAAACAACGGTAGTATTTAATTATGAGCAGCGGCACGGAAGCTAAGTTGAATAAAACGGCTAGATTTTAAAGTCAGTTTGCAGAATGGGTTAGCGTTAAGGAGTAGGTTATTATAAGGTTATCCTAACAGTCTTCCCGCGACCACGGCTGGTGCAATCCGGTCGAAACGTCGGGTGAATATTAAAGGTAAAATTCGTGATAAATACCTGTTTGCATATGTTTTATAATTATAAGGTTAGATCATAATTTTTTTTACCATAAGTTCATTTACGAACTTAACTTAATCTCTACATAGTATAAAAACAAAATTGCTTCCCGCCGCGCCGTCTCTGTACGTCTTTATTTTTTTTATATTTTCTGTTTAGCAGTGAAACACAAACAGCGGTGTGAGTTAGGCTAATTCAATTTGTTACTAAATTAGTAATAATATCATCAAAGGTACCTCATTAGCTCATTACACTACCTCCATAAATCAAACAAATACCTAAAACAATTCCGGTCGATGCTTCAGCTGCCTTAATTATGTTTGTAAAATACAATTCTATGGAGATTGAAGAATTGTAATGAAGCAAGAAAACTACCAGTTTTTACAAAGGATTACGTGCATGTCCACATGTGCACTGATGCATTCCGATTTGTAGAATGAATGGTAAGTATGCGAGGCATCTGATCACGCGGCTGCGAATGCACTATTTATTGTACGTAATGTAATGATAGATCTATTATTATAAAACATTACATAACTTTGTTATTAGTATAGTAGTGGAAAAAATCCCGGTTTTGACTTTGCTCACTAGCTGGGTACACTCCTATCGCGCGCAGCAGGAGCCCGGTCTACAGGTGCGCCTTGTGTGGACTTGCCTTGCGCAAACCAATGTTTCAATTCAAAATTTTGGAGCATATAATACCTGCGTCTACATCGGGGGATCCACCGTGCTCTGATCGTGAATCTGGCTAATCGAATTTGTAGTTTTGATTGCGCGAGGCACGTTCACACCTCCTTCATCTTGCTTGCAGTAGGTACGCGATCAGCGCTCGATGGATCGTCTGTTGTGGACCCAGCTATTCTTCTTTCAGTTGTCGAAAGGCAAAGGTAATAATATGTTCTTTGTTTGGTCAACTTAAACATCGAACTCATGACTGCGAAAAATATTTCAGTATGCGCAAGTTTCACGTGTGTGGACATTGTTTCTATAGTTATTTTATAATTAATGTTAGGTTAGGTATTTAGGGCTATCATGACTCATTCATTTTTTCTCATGAAGTTGTATAATTACAGTTGTCATAATAGCTATTACGTGTATGACCTCTCTGATTACATTTGACGAAATTACGAAAAATGTCGGTATTTTGCCTGTTAAGTAACGGAATTAA
The DNA here is from genome assembly GCA_963582015.1 of Xanthorhoe designata. Taxonomy (NCBI): domain Eukaryota; kingdom Metazoa; phylum Arthropoda; class Insecta; order Lepidoptera; family Geometridae; genus Xanthorhoe; species Xanthorhoe designata. The sequence goes on from OY757049.1 coordinate 2,940,893, forward strand.
CAACCCTAGATGCCAGATTTAGTTAGAATTGCTAGATATTATTTACTGGATTGTGTGTAAATGTGATAACAGCAAAATACTCTCAACATTAGAAATGTAATGTAATTATTTTAGTTTTTTGCATTACCTATCCTTTAGAAAGACATGATCATTGATCAACAGTCAATAGAGGTATCTAATCATATTGTAACTTGGTAAATGCATAGGTATATATATTTCCTGATAAAAGTCACAGTTCAAACCCACTCCGTTCAGATAGAAACATTTCACTAATTAGTACAACTGGTTGAAGCGCTAGTTGCGTGGCTTCTTGATAGATACATAGATGACATTCTAAGCTGTCACAATTTGGACGGTTGACCGTAAGCACAGATAAAATAATACTATACCTACTAGTATTACAATTAACAGGTGAGAGCTTCCGTGTTTCGGAGTTCGGAGGGCACATTAGTCTGTACCGAATTATACAGAACACAGAATATACAAAATATGACAGAAGCGTATTACAGGCCTTAAAACTCTGATAGCCACTAGCTAATGCTAATACGAACATTAATACTCGTACCATTCTTTTATCTGTGCTCGTACCAAGTATTTCTTAGATAAATTAAGTCACGTTTTTTCCCGTAATATGTTAGGCTTAAGAAACATCGTTTCAGGTCAACATCATTTGTTTTGTTTCGATTCCATAGTGATTTTAAATAATTGCTGTTTGAAGATAAATGAGGAAGACTCATTGTGCGGGTGCAACCGTTCGGAACACTTGCCTCAGGCAGGTTTGTGTGTAATGTAGGCAAAGTGGGCGCTTAGTGAGGCAATGTAATTCTAGATTTTTATATTAAACATGTCGAAACGCCGCTACCCTGTCCATATTTCACCTTTTTATATGGAGTTGGACTACCGGGTTTACCCTTCAACTCCACTCTATCAACAGTCTTCATGATCATATCGTTTTTCACGCAGTCCAAATCATTCTTACTTATGTCAAAATAACCATAAAGCCAATTAAACTCGTGATGCACTGTCTGGATATCAACGTTGCGTTGTGGCGCATCCTGTAGCACAGATTAGGTACTGAGGACAAAGTGATTGGCTAATCTTTGCTCCAGCTCAGTGTTACTTATACTACTACTACTTAACACTAACAGGAGGTTAGTTTACTAATTGAAAAACAAAAAAACGGAGCATACTTCCGGATCAAAACCGAGGCAAAAGGAAAGCTAGTTGTAAACATAAATTTGTCGAATTAATCAGTTATCTACTCTACATTTAACGACATCGTAAAATACAGACTCGTTTATTCGAAAGCTAGACTTGTTTACCTTTATTTTAACAATTTACATACTTAATCTATTTTAAAAAATTAATAATGAATTTTTTAATTCTCATGCTCCAAAAGTACCACTAATATAGCGGGACTAAAGTTAACCATCCTTTTTTTATATTTTTTTCAAGTGAACTACTTTATTTATGCCTGATTGTTGGTTACGTACTTATATAAGAAAAAACAACCATAAAAATTAAAGAAAACATTTTGTAAATGTTTGTTGTTGTTATTTATTCTAATATTAGTGGCAATTCTGGATGACGTCAAAACTTAACTAAACCAATTTGACAGCACAAAAATTGATGCCATCCTTTTTATTTTGATCGGTATGAAAGGAAAGGCAACATTTTTAGTGCTGCGTCAAATTAGTTTAGTTAACTTTTGGCGACATCCAGAATTGCCACTATTAGGTTCTGGTAGGTACCTACTCCGATAACTCTGAAAGATACACGCTGGAAAACTAAAAGCAAAGCAAGTTTTATTGAATCTTTCGTCATATGAAAAATGAGAGAAAAACAAATTATATCGAATAATATGTTTTTCTTATGAAAAATATAAAACAAAACCTTCACCTTGCTCTACACCAAGGTAAACGTGTTATTCATTTTATTATTTTGTTTCCCCAAAGATCTATGTAATTTCTGCGAAAATAATTCTTTTTCGCTATTACTTATTATAAAGTCATTGCAATGCAAATTTTGAGGAAATGTCAAGATAAAATCAAGAAACGCTACCAACATACTCGTATTGGCAATCAAATATTGAAATTATAAAAATTCCATTCCAATATATTGTATTTATGAACGAAATTGTGATTTATTTACTTGTAGTTATTTGTCAGATATAGAGCGTAAGTGAAAAGTAGTACGATTCTATAAAACGTGGGTTTTTAATAGTATTATAGTATAAGTGGTATTATAAATTATATTCTAAGTGGCATTATAAACGAAGAGTCTATTGGGATCTTGTGGTACATCCTTAAACAATTTTCTATAGAACATGCAATCGCTTACTAGCATAATCAAGCCGCCTATAATGTAATAAGTTGTTTCTGACATCTGTATAAAGACACCTTTGCTTTAATCTCTTACACAGCATTTAAAATTTTACTGTTAATATAGTAAATCAAAAAGTAAGTCTGTACGTTTTGCTTTTGTTTTTCATAAATGCTTCAACTGCAGGGCCGATTGGACACCTGGAACTAAATAAAAGACCCGTGACAAATATTTTCAATACCTACAAACTCAAACTCGCGGCGGGAATCGAACCCCGCAATCTTTTGTGTTTCAGTCGAGCATTCGTCCACTGTGCTACAGTAACTATGTAAAACGAATTCAAATTCAAATTCAAATTCAAATTCATTTATTTGCCTTGAACATGGTAAGTTACAAACAGGTGTTAAAATTTAATACAGTTCATCACATTCAGCTATTTGTCACAACATGCAAATATTATTATAAAACATCGCTCTGGATGTTACTAATACTGTCAATCATTTAGTATAAAATAAAAGAGAAGATTACATTTAGTGCTGGTTTAAGCTAGTATAACTTAACTAGAAAAGTTTAGTAGAATAACAGATGTAGAGTCCTAAATCGGATTCATAAAAGGAATTGCTGCCTTTTTAACCCCACTATTATTTGCAGTTAAGCAGATAGAGTTTACCTAGATTAAGCCCGACACACACGTAGCTTTATTATATAGTAATATAAATTATAGCAAAGCATATTACGATATATTTTCTATACAAATATTCAAGTGACCGCACACGCAGCTATAATATATATTATAACTATACTCGTTCCAACCGTTTATTTAACTTTTGACAGCTGTATTATTGACTCAAATAGTGATACCCTGACCCGTTACCGATTCGATTTATTTTATCGATCGATTTTATTCATGAAGAAGTTTTAATCGATTTAACACACTCATTATTTACTATGAATATCAACATTTTGCACCTTTTCATTACAAGTAGGTACCGCAGTTCATTCACATGTCTTTTATTTAAACCAACTACAGTAAGTCTAAACGATTATTTTAGATTCATTAATTTTCAGCGAATTAATTCGATCCCATGGAACTGTTTTCATTACGCAAATTATTTATGTATTACAACAGAGACATTTAGGGCATTTTAATGCAAAATAATAAAGGTTTTTACGTGATTTGATATAAAAATAATCACAATAATTTTATTGTATGTTTTAATATAATCGATAATCGATTTATTTCAAAACCAGTTGTCATTAATTACGAATGAAACATCTCTAAGTGGGCGGATCCCGTCCATGACAGTACAGTATTCCCTGTAGTACATTGTATCAAAAATTATTATAAAACTTTATGTGCATGATCTGTCAAAAGTTAAATAAACGATTGGAAAGACTATAGGTGTGTGTCGGGCTTTAATATTTAGTATTTTGAAGGGTACTTTTTAGAAACCACGTAAATCCAGTGTAGAGTCTTGTTATCCAATAATTGTAAGATAAACGGATACAAATTACTAGTTGCCATACAATCTGTAAATGACAGTTTAATTGACCAGCATGCTGGAATGAAGGTAGGTCTCTAGAAAACAGGCGGGCTAATCACAAACTACTACACCAGTATAAAGAATACGCTATTACATGGCGCTACAGCTACCCTAGCCATGTTAAATTTCTACAATCGCTTTAGAGTAGAAACTAAGAAAAATGGAATTGACATTCGATGACGAAAACTCGAGCGACCGAAATTTCAAATCAAAGGTATAGCGATGATAGAAAGAGAATAGATACGAAACATTTGTCACTTGTCTACGTGCACTGGTGAGTTACCTGGCTAAAATTAAAAAGTTCGATTTCACGGCGTAATTTTTTTTAACATGATCTACCAAAACAAAGACCAATATACATCTTCGCACTTGATTATATTTTTGTAGTAGACAAAGGAGGATCTTCACGATATCACGAACCAGGATCTAGCTAGAGTGTCACGTTTAACATACTTAAACTTGTGTATTTTTTTAAACAAATGAACAATGTCACCGATGAATGTGGGCATCATTGTCCCGCCCACATCATGCTCTTCTCATGGCATTCATAAAAAAATCATAGAATTACAGTTGAAACTGAAATAATGGTTCCAATGTTGCTAGAGCTGAGCCCAGGGTCTAACTAAAATGACCGTTACGCCTTAGAATAAGAATGATATACTCAAGAAATTGATTAGCAACTATTTTTGGTGTCACTTCTCGCTTTTCTTGGTCACCCATCAACCAGCTTATTGAACAATAGGTACCCTCGCTCGATAGGATCGCTTTTTAGCAATAAAACCGCCGATTATATGTCATAGGAAAGTTTTTTGTTGTTGTTTTTTATGTAATTGATGTATTTGTAAATTATGGTGAGCAATAAAGTATTTTCTATCGATCTATCTACCCTACCTAAACTTAAGAAACAGATTTGGTTTGGATTAGTGACATCCACTTAACATACCTAACGTAACCGGTGAAAAGAAATCGTTTCCGGTCCTGTGAACGCTACCGTTGCGCAATTTGACAAAAGTAGGAGGTAAGGTATCTATTTTTCTGTGGCTGACTTTTGCCAACTTTATTTCTACGTTTGCCAGCCGGGCCCTAGACTGCGCGGGATCGTCTACACTTATCCGGGCCCGAGGGCCGGGCTTGCGCCACCCGAGCCCTTCCGGTTCATTACGACCCAGGTTACAGGTCACCTGTGATTTCCAGTTTCATAGAGAACTCATGGGAGTTTAAAACCTGCTACAAAATTAGTCAAGTTTGGGCAAAATATTAACACAAAAATATTTTCAAATTTTTTCACGATTCAATAAAAATGCTGCACTTCAATACTTTCGGTTTTCATTCACCGACAAATCGAATTCGCTACAACACCTAATAGCCTAAATCGCTAGTTCGGTCGTGCGGTCACGGTGACGTAATCAATTACGTTACTTGTGATAGTTGTGGGTTATTTAACTTTAGTTACCTATGCTAAATGTGAGAGAAATGTCAAAAATTACTAAGGAAATATAAAGCTATGTTGAGCGTGACAAAGTATAATACTTTTATGAAAATTTGTTACAAAAAATGCGCGTTCGATCTTTTTTAGTAAAAAGTTTATTGATAAAATATGAAGATTATTTTGTTATGTAAATCAATATTTTATTACATGCAAATCATTGTGGCGCCGTCTCGACGCTGCTGGCCCGTTAGGTATTTGTGAAAATAAAATCGAGTAAATCAGGTAACTAAGTAAATTCATAACAACAAATGACATTCAAACTTTACCTATCCAACAATCTAGAAACCTGGCATAGGTCATTCTAAGAATAGAAATGCATTCAACGGTCCTCATACGAACTTACAAATAAACAACGATTTTACTTCTATACAGAATTTTCTTTGGCATGCTCTAGCAAAAATACCTATAGGTACCTGATGATCACTCTTCTAGGCATCTTTGGAGGAATATGTATACATTCAAAGGAGCTAAGAAGAGATAAGATTTTTTAATCCGAGGTCATTCAACGCGCTAATGCTGCTATAGTGTGTGGGCAACTGGGCACGTTTCCGTCTGGCATTGGCTTAGATAAGTTGAGCTACCAAGATCATTTACGTACCTACAACGATCCTTAGATGGCTTAGCTGGTTTTACCTGTATTTTCTAAAGTTATTCAAAAATGTAGTACCTAGTTTAGTTTCTGTATAAAAATATATGATGAGATTTATAATGTTTTGCAAATGGACGATGAGTTTGCTCTTCGTATAATTTCGTTCATATATACCTACCTGTTTCAGCAGAGGATCGAAAGCTAAGGTCAATGCGACTTTTATTAAACAAAATCTCGTCATAAACAGTGTTTATTTACATTATTGGGCAATGTTATTCTGGTGTAACAGTACAATAACCGGTCCAACCTTGATCTTGCTATTGCAAATAAGCCTCATTGTGACATAATGAGCATTTTCTCAGGTACTTACTAATGATAGAGCCGGCTTCCCGTTTCTATGCAATCTGTTAGTAGCTAGTTGTACTATGAGATTGTATGCAATCTATTCTTAAGATACTTAGTACTATGAAGTACTAGTTGCACTCTAGTTGACGCTTAGATTGTATTTTGAAATGAGATATTTTTGAGATTCAGTGATGATTGATTGTAGGACATCTTTTCAAACCCTAAAGATATCTAGAAGAAATATTGGATGTTTGTCTCTATAATGTTAAATTTAGAAGACCTAAATAGTTTCCGTATAAAATAAAAACTATTAGCAGTCGAAACAAAACGTTAATCTTTAAAGTTAAGCGCATTCTTAAAAGCTGAACTGATTGAGAAAAGATGGTCTATCACAGCACAGATCGTAATTAGCATGTGTAGGTACTTTAGCAAGGTTCTGGAGAGTGTATTTTTCTTGTCACTCAAAAAAGAGTTTTCAAAAGGCTGAACAACCGCTTGTAGATAGCAGCAAAGGTAAAGTAACGGTGAACCTTATTACAAAAGCAAGGCCTAAGTTTTGTTACCTAATATAGCTAAAAGCCATAATTTTCGTAAACCGGTACCTTACTGAGAGAAAGTCGACTCACAGGACTCAGGACCTTTCTCCTCGTTCCGGTTCTGCATGAGCGCACGTTGCGACACTGCATTGCACTTGCTAAGTTGCAACGTTCCTATACTTGATTGCATTCTTCAGCTTTTAACGTTTATAAAAAAAAATTTAATCCTCTTTTGAGGTCGGTTAAAAATATGGCGACGAAGATGGCAACAAAATAGAAATGTGTGTGTCCCTTTCTCTCGAATGTAACACGTGCAGATATAACACGTGTAAATATTACGCTTTAAAATTCTTTCAGCCGGAGGAGATTTTTTATAAAATTTACCAGTCACCTATGGAATGTTTTAACTCTGCAAGTATTTGTATGTGCTTACAACGAATTTGTTTGTTTCTTTGACAAAGAAATATAAATCTTGAATGCCATATAAAAACTGACAGAATATCTACGCCGGCGCCGGAAATACGTCGTGATCTTAGATCATTTTCGTTTATTTTTTCCGTCTACAGTCTTACACTCTATTGCTTTACTCATTACTTAACTCTGACCTACCATTCATCATCATCATAGTTTACTGTTTGTCTTTGTCAACCTACTGTTACCTCATTCTTTGCCACTCCTGCCGGTGTTGGGCCTCTAGTCTCTAGTCTAGTTTTGTTGGCGACCTCTAGATACTCTTAGAACATTTTTAAATACATACATTAGTTACAGTAGTAAGCCTGAATTTTACAAATGAATGAACATTTTTGCAATGCTGAGTGCGCGATGATGTGTGGCGCGCTTGGCACACGCTCTTTGTATTTGAGTCGCACACGGTTCAACGAACCACTTAGCTAAGGTATCTGGGTTAAGCTTTCAATTTAGGAGAAAGGATATGACATGGTTAGATTATAGCCTGATATATCTGGAAGCGAAAATGCTTGGGAAGTTGTGAAAGATCACCATTTTCTCAGAACCACCGAATTCAAAGTCTTTCGAACGATTAGTGTATATTCACTTTTGCAACTACATACCTATGTAGGTATATGGCTTTCACAAAAACGGGCGAATTCTCCGCGTCATTAAAAACCCTTGTATACCCTTTTTTAAAAATGTCTCCAGTTTGGGACATTTGAAATATTTTTTTATTTTTCTTGTCAAATCTGTTTATATTTATGGCACAAAAGGGTTATATATACTACATAGTATACTAAATATATACTAACTACATGGTCCTTGAATCGAAACACATACAGCAATTTATAAACAAAAGGAATGCATACATTGTTTTTCTTAAGCTCAACACACACCGAGATGGCAGGGAAGCGGGGCGAGCAGTTTTAGTTTCATGTAATTTTAAATTTTATCTTCATTTCCATAATACATAGTAGGTATTGCTTGAGAAACGCAAGCGATCACAAGCGACCGCAAGAGGCGCCGAGAGCACTTTTCAAAGCGCTTTAATACTACGCATTATATTAATGAAAATAAGGTTTAAAATTAAATGATACTGAAAATGCAGCCGCTTCGCTGCCTCCTCGGGAAAAGAACACGAATCATGTTACGTAATAAATAACAGGTGGTACATGGCGAATGCATTTAGCTAATCGGTATTGAATATGCGAACTTGTATCATTCTGACAAAGAATATGTTTACAGATCAATTTAAATAATCACGATATAAATTCTTCTACTACAGTGATCCCGAGGTTTTTTTTTTATAAGTTCTGCTTTTGAAATCTTATATGTTCAGTTGCAGGTAGCATTCTGATATTAGTTTGTGGGTTCGATTTGTATCTCAGACAATTTCTTTTATAATTTTTTATTGATCCCTACTTTGGGTATGATTTATGGTCTATGATTTAAGGCCCATAATTTTGCCCAAGAATAACGCTATTAAATTGCTCAAAGACGACTTGTCTCATCTGCAATTATAAAAAATCTATGGCCACTGGCTACAGCCGAGTGCGTTATATTGCAAGGAATCTAGTTAGTCTAGTCGGCTATCAAGGCGAACACGAGAATGCATTACCTACCCTATATAGTGGCATGGCCTTAACATTTATTTACAGATCGGCACAGAGAGGCAGTTTCATGGATGATCCACAGAATCAATAAAAGAACAAGTAATAAAAAAAAATATCCTTGGACATTCCACCCAACGTCACTTTAATCGCAAGCTAAACTAAATATTTATGACGACCTCTGTGGTGCAGTGAGCGAAAGCCCGCCTGAGACGCGGAGGTTGCGGGTTTGATCCCCGCCACGGGACAAATGTTTGTATGTTCTGTAGATATTTGTTCCGGATATGGGTGTTTTTCTACCTACTTATATGAATTTACAAAAAAAAAGTATCTAAGTATTAAATCAGTCATCTGAGGGCCTAGACAATGTAACAATCGATTAGCGAAAGCGATAGTAGAAAAGTCCAAAATGTATTGGTTTGACATATGCCTTCGATATGTCACGTGATCTGTTACGTAGGGCCTAGCCAACCGGCATTCGCTATGAAGCGATTCGATTTCTATCATCGCTACACCTTTGATTTGACATTTCAGATCGCTCGAGTTTTCGTCATCGAATGTCAATTCCTATACATTTTTTTTAGTTTCTAATCGAAAGCGATTGTCGAAATGTAATATGGCTAGCATTTCGATTCCACCAAACGAATCGACAACATCGAACGATTACTTCATACAAATGCCTAGCCAAGTTGCACTTTTGACAGTCGATTTCGCTTAATAGTCGAATCGTCTGATGGAAACGCTAGCGAACGCTAAGACCCTGTAGATATCGAAAGAAAATGGCGATTTCATAAACAGCTGTAGAAAGAATATCATTGGATGTGTTTAATAAGCGACCCTGGCTGATAACACCTGTTTTAAATGCTGCACCTGGGTCTCGAGAAGATATATACACAAGCCAGAAACTGTATTGAGCGTTGCTATGGTTTGCTGAAGTTTCGTTGGAGAAGCTTGCTTAAAGACAGAGTTCTTCACTACCATCCTTATGTAGCTAACAGTATAACACTTGCATGCTGTGTACTACACAACATTGCAGTAAAGGCTCGGCTTCCAACACCACGTTTTAGCTCTGGCACAAATAATGATGGCAGTGATGATTACACCTCACAACCTAATAATTAACTCATGCATGAAAATGAGAATTCTAAGTGGATTATAAATAAAAGTACTTAAGTTACAAATATATTTTATTTTAAAACAAAACCGTCCTTAACATGCTGTCTGTGTATGTATACTTATATGCGCTACTGCACGTTCTCACCTTGTCTACACTTATACTCAAGGTATCACACAAACTCACTCGCTATCAAGCCATACCGTGACATCGCTGTCCCTACTCAAATATTGTTGAAGAAAAGCTTCAGCAATATTTGTGAAACGGTTGAGGGCATTGTTTCGCTTATTATTCAGTTCTACTCTTCGAGCTTCAGTCTGTGCCCGTCTCTCCTCCAACTGAAGGCGTCTCTGCTCGATAGCCACGAACTCACTCGTCGCTCGGTCAAATGGAGTTAGCGCTCGTCTTCGGCGCGCTCTCAAATGTCGACGATGGGGAGAGGCAACACTAGGATTCGGTGGTAGGCACAGGTGGGAGCGGGGTGAACGTGGTAGGCTCAGGCGGGAGAGGACTGGCAGCTCGGGTCGGTGAGCACCGCGCCGCGCCGGCCCCAGTGGCGCTGCCAGCTGCCGCCGGCGCTGACTCCAAAAGAGTTGGAAACTATTCACCGCTGGCTCGTGCTCTTGATTGCATTATTTTTATAAATCTCGATAAAATAATTCCAATAGGATTCCGAATTCATCAAAGTTGACAGACTCATTAGACGTTTGATGTCGACAACCATAGACTAAGCGCGCTAACAAAGAGAATGTAACTCTCGTTTACACGGTATTTAGCGATCAGACGAATAGACAAGGCGATCGCTATGCGAAGGTTACTTTGTCTACCAATCGAACTTCGCTATCGCTTCAGCGATGACGATTGTAGAAATCGATTCGCTTCATAGCGAATGCCGGTTGGCCCTCTGATGGAAACGCTAGCGAACGCTAAGACCCTGTAGATATCGAAAAAAAATGGCGATTTTATAAACAGCTGCCGAAAGAATATCATAAGATGCCCCCGGTCAGTTTAATTTAATCCAAAGATTTTTTTTATCAAATGTACTGGCAGGCATAAAAGGCATAAGCTTGTAATATATATTCCCAAGGGAGCATTTAATCGGGATCAAAGTCCCTATCACCCAAGTCAGCTCATACCAACAGACCAATCGCAAAAATCCATTCTGAAATTTTTACGTGAAAGAGTAACAAACATTAATCCATCTTTCATCTCTCCATCCATCCCTACTTACAAACTTTTGCATTTATTATATTAGTAGGATTAAAGACAGAAGTATTTTATTGGTAAAGTACAATTACTTAAAAGTCATGTGAGCTTATCTCTAAAACGGTATGTAGGTAAGATACACTTTTGACATTTACTGTACTAGTGCAAAAGTGCAAATCATAATAATAATACAATTAGTAGAATCGGGGGCGTCAACCACAGGTGCATCGACCACTGGGGGCCTAAGCCACGAACCCGACAGATTTACTGCGAAATAAGCGATGACTCATTTGACGTTTGATATCGACAACCATAGACTAAGTGCGGTATCAAAGAGAATGTAACACTCGTTTACGCGGTATTTGGCGATCTTCGCTATCGCTTCAGCGATGACGATTGTAGAAATCGATTCGCTTCATAGCGAATGCCGGTTGGCTAGGCCCTCTGGTTACCATAACAAGCATTAAGTTGCTTAGGACTTGATGACGCAGTGTTAAATGTCCAAGAATATTTGTGGTTCCATAAAATGATGAGGATCTTCAGAGTTATGTACAAAAAGAGTGCAGAAAATTGCTCTTCTTACGAAATTGAAGTCGGTTTAATAAAAATTATGTACGTTATTATGAATATCATCGATGATTCCACCAGCGTGTGTTGTACTGTAAGCCTGTTGTTTTTTTACCCCTTTTTCAGTAAGGGTCTATTCAGATTTGAACGGTGTTCAACGATGCTGTGCTGTGGGTACCTACCAAAAGCCTTCACGGTGTATAAAGTAGCACTAATCTCAAAAATTTTGACCATAGCATGACGTTTGAAACGTCGAATCGTTTGAAGATGTCAAACGAAGCCGAAAGTATATTTGTAAGTTTCAACTAAGAGCCTATGCACACGACGTTTTTCAAACGAGCAGTCATTGCGCGTTTTTGCGTTACTGCGCGTTTGTATTGATACAGATGCACTGTTGCAGCGTATTTCATGGGCCCATAACCTGTAGGAGTAAAATAATAAAAGCGGTTTTATTTGAAGGGCACGACGAGTAATGGGTGCGTTGAGTGACGTTGACTTTGACGTTGACAGGTTTATGTCTATCCAACAGCAATTGACAAAATCGCGCTGCGCTGCGACAGTATCGATGTTGTATCGATAAAAACACGCCGCAATAAAACGCCGTGCATGGCTTTTCTTTAAAATAACTTTCGTAACTATAGCGATTGTTAATTTCGCTATCTGAATATGCCTTTAGGTTGACATTTTGAAAGTTCTTTGTTCAAGATATAATGTTCTTTTTTTATTTAACTGGCGTTTTGCCCACATATTTTATTTTCATTGCAGATATACAAAGATTCCAATGTAATCAATTTAAGAAGTTTACTTGTAAATGACAAGTGCTTTTAGCTATAATAATTTTATTAACTTGTCTAGATGACTTTTAATTGAAATATTTACGCAGACTCAGCTTTGCGTAGGCATAAAATCAGATAGGTACCTATTTACTTACACTAAATTTAGTACCTACCTACCTTACCTACTTGCCTACATTTTGCATTATCCTACTCCTCAAAACTACACGGATTTGTTTGTAACCTGAAATATACATAGTATGTGACCCGAAGTAACACTTACCTAATTGCTAGGTAGGTAGGTACTTTTTATTCGCGTATGTACTACGCGAGCGAAGACGCGGATGAATACTAGTATAACCTGTATTAGCAGAAAGTCGTTTGTAACGCGTTGTAAAAAGTGCGTTTTCTGAATATTTTCCATAATAGTCATGTTGTCATACAATTTAATAAAATCTGCAAACAATAAAGTACCTACCTAGTTTGAAATCAAAAATAAAACATAGGTAATCTGGAAGCCAAGCCAGGGAAAAAGTTGGTAGTTACTTATACAAAACGCATCATTAAACTTGTAAATAATTTCTTTGACTTTATAAAGTCGATAATCCGGTTTGCTTTTTTTCCCCATTAAACAATAAATATTTCATCGCAATCATTCTTGTAGGTAAATAAAATACGTAGGTAACAATGTCTTATAAAATCAAATTAAAAATCTTCTAGCGACTCTATCGAACAACATAGGTCATCGACACTTTAGGTGAGTATTGGCGCCAAAATACACTGATCATCATCATAATCATGAATTAAGTAGGAAGATATGGTAGGCAAAAATAGGTCATATAATCGTTTTTAAAAGTTACCCTCAGTATTAGATTAAGTGTAACAACAAAATGTGGATGTTTGTTACTCCTTCACGCCAAAAGTCCACTAAACGGATTTGGCTGAAATTTGGAATATACAAAGTTAATGACCTGTTATCCTGTTATATCCATAGGCTACTTTCTATCTAGGTAGCTACCACGGGGTCAAAGCCAGGGCCGAGTACAAGCTAGTATCAAATAAATTTTATACTATAAATCGTAATAAATAAATATTTTTAGACATTTTACACAGTGTTGCTTTAGTTAGGTAAGTACATAGTTATTTCGTTTGGACTCTGAATATGAACAGAACAAGTATGGAAATACAAAGTTTCTGATAACCTTGCTTTGGAATAGAAAATACCTAATTAAAACGACTCTATAAAACAAGATTATTGTTTCTTATTAGATTATCTAACGACATAAAGAGATAAGATTAGGCATTGATTTGAAATTTAAGTGTATCTTTAAAATAATTTTGTTTTAATGTAAATACCTAGGTAGGTCTCTACTTGTATACAAAAATTGCAAATTATCCTCAATGTGTGATGAATTAATTGTACCAAATAATAATACATAGGTACTTACCTACTTAGATTATGGTTTGGAAAATTAAAATGACTCTACCACACTTTCTAAATGCAGGATCCTTAGACATCTTTACTAGGTTTACTAGGTTTACTAGTTCTTAAGTTTATTTTGTAAATGTACAATAAAGTATTTTCATTCGATCATTCATTCATCTTTAAGAGGTCAATAATGTTCTACAATCTGAGAATGTCTACCGCGTCTTGAAAATACAAACGTGATCTCGTTTCAATAAAAAAACCTCAAACAGTTGTTGCAGTTGTTGCAGTTGCCGTTGCAGTTTTCACGACCGTGTTTTAGTATCAGTGTACTTCAAGTAGGTAGGTATGTTTTAGTTGTTCTAGGTCGTGGTCATACCTAACAGTAAACAGGTCCGTTCTCGGTGACATTCTAAAGGCTTAGCCTCAAAGCATGGTAGATAACTAGATATAGAGTAGGTACATAGATTCAATTGCAAAAAAATGTTTGATTGTCAGAATCAACATTTTTTTTTATTCTGATAATCAAAAATTTGATTTTATTTTTCTGGTGATCATGCTCAAGACGACCTCTGTGGCGCAATGTGGGTAAAAGGCTGAAGACAGGAAGATTGCGGGTTCGATCTCTACCGCATGACAAATATTTGCATGTTCTGCAGATATTTTCTCCTAGTCTGGGTGTTTTTTTATCTCTAATAATGTATGTATTTATTAAAAAATACCTAATTAGTATCAGTCATCTCGTTGCTTAGCTTGGGACTAGATGACGATGTGTGCTTAACTAATTTAGTTGAGTAATGCTTTAACAAAAATGTAGAGTCACGCTCAACTTATAAACGGTCGCTCCGGACGAGATCTCGCGCACCGTTGTCGACTTTTATTTGTACTTGCATCTGACTACAAGTAGTTATTTGTTTTAATGCGCATTCTTAGGTCCTTTGAAGATGTCTTAGGGGGTAATCAAAGCTATGTCCAAATACACATTTGGTACATGTCCATATTTGCATGCAAAATATCAATTTTCTTACTAATGGAAGCTCCTTGATCGAATAAGTCAAAGCCTTAGATTTTAGTAATAAGTTAATATGTCTACAATGATCTGTACATAGAACAGGTACCTAATATAATTATGCAAGTATTCATAAAAGTATTCCAAAAGTACGTAGGTATATACGACCTCTGGCTCTGCAGCGAAAAGGGTCGATATACAAGTATTCCTTAGTAATTTGCTGTTGTATGCTAAGTAACACTTGCCATTGTTATTTCGTGACGTGGCACTTTCTTTTGTGGCTTGTGGCTCAGGCTTGTTAGCATACGTCTGAGAAAGACTTTTATTATTATTTTGTTTGAAAACAGCAAAAAACACTGCAGATTCTTGACGGGCTAAAATGGTAGCTTTACAAATATTTGCTAGGTTCTCAATGACTGGGCATCATCATGAGAATTTGTGATTCATGATATAATTTATAACTAACCTTTTAATTTTATATTTAACTGTAGGGGCATTTATTTTTCTAATTAACCTTATGTCGTCCCACTGCATAGGTAATGATCTTCCCCTATCACTCCAAACGTTTTTGGCGAGATTTTTACAGCCGTCAAAAGCGTCAAGATCGTCCCTCCAATGTTTCACCCAAAGAGAATAAAAACACTACGTTTGTTTCACCATATTAACTTGAAAATTTAAAAATGGTTTAAAAACTCGCATCTACTTTGTTACTAGCATTTAAGGAGGTCTTTAGGTGATCTAAAACTTCATCACCGGTGATATAGCCACTACTAGCTCATATACGAACTTAAGTAGGTGCAGTTTTTGAAAAGATTACAAAATAATTATGATATGTTGTGGGTTCAATGGACCATAAGGATTTCTAGGAATCAGCTTCATAGAACAAGTTTTAGTCCAGAAGATGCGAGCCCAGTGGGTCCTGTTAGGTAGGTACTATCCCTAGATCGGGTCAGTGACCTGGCGAGCAAAGAGTTATATTAGAAATAGCAAATCCGCTATCCCACTAGGTTATAAACACAATAGTAATTTATAAAAAAATATCAATTAAACTGACGATAAAACTGTATCCTAGCTTTATAACCATGAAAAAAAGAAAATATTTGTAATGAGTAAATAACCTATGCTTAAATAATGTATCAGTGTGGAATAAATCAAACAAAAAGTTGGTAAATTATTACATTTAAATAATCCAAACATTCGATGTTGTAGGTTTGAATCTAGGTCGGTAAGGTTTTTTTCGGATTTTATGCTTTTAAAACATTTATATAATCTGAATGGGCTTGGCTCCGATCCGTAGAGCCATTGCCGTGCTGCTCTCAATCTGCCCTTGCGAGTAGACGATGGTTCCTCGCTCGGCCGTCTTCTGCGCATTTATACGTTCCTTGTCTCCTGGAGCCAGGACTGGGAGGGTAGGATCCACCTGGAAGGTCCAATACATTCATTTATAACTTCAAAAATGGAGGATATGTTCCACTGAATGTATATTTATTATGTCCTTCGATTATTCCGTCAATAGTAAGTAGACCGATTTTGTTTTTTTTTATATAAAGAGTAGGTACCTACTACGAGTATTGTACATTCCCAAGGTGGTCCCATAAAAAAAAAGAGCTCAAAATAGTGTAATACTGTGTTTCACATTCTATGGACAGCAATAATGTTGAAATAAACGTTTTTTTATTATTATTTATAGGCGAAATACGCATTATAATTACGTAGCTTTTTGCTCGCATCGATTTTCTGCTCTGTAGGTAAAGTATCGTAATAATGATTTTCCTCATCTTCTTTGCGATTCTCAACAAATGTAATCAATACCTAAGTGTAGGTAAGTGCAAACAGGTATGGTGGGTTTACAGGTAGAGTAGCTAAAAATAGTGTGAGGAATTGTATCCTCGATGTATCGGAAAAAAATGTCCAGACAGAATTAAATGAACTGCGACGCGATGTTGTTTTGATTTGGATGCACCATCTATAAATAAAATACAGGTTAAATGGGGAAATTGATTCCGGCCTTCAGACTCTCAACGTAACATCGTCAATGGTCCAGTGAAGCTGCAGATGTCAGGTGTATGCTTAGGCCTTTACATCTTTACTAGATGATTTATACAGAGTCAGGAGGCAAGCTTTGCCTTACACTTAACGGGACACTGTAGTGCCTGGGACATTGTTGAGATGGAATAGGCTTGCCCAGCACCTAAACCATCCTCTCAGCTTAGCCGGCCATATCCACAGGAAAGACAATGGTCAATACGTGTGGGGCTGACTAGCCGCGGGTTTCCTCACGATGTTTTCCTTCACCGTTTAAAGCTCGTGTTAAAGTGCATATAAATTTTTCGACACGACAAGTCCATTGATGCACGGCCGGATCCGAACTCACAACCTTAGGATCGAAAGTCGAAGTACTTATCCACTTGTCCAACGCGCCTAATAGTGTATACAATTATTATAAAAACAGGGGGTAAATAATGATGATGTTTGATTTAGACCATATTGTATGTTTTATGTTAAATGTAAATATAATTAACAAACTGATATTTTAAGAGGCCTTTAGGCGGCCTAAAAACTCCGTCACTAGAGTTGGCCACTTGCTCATACCAACTTACCTTACTGATATTATGGTTTGCATTGACTATTAACATCGTAAGATGTGCATGTAACTTCGTCTTGCACATAATTGTTAACATCCTGGAAGAGTGAGCTTAAACGTTCGGACAGTAGATTAGGTACCTATTCTTCGAATGCGTAGAAGAGAAAGACGCTGGTTTGACCGGACACAAAGAGTAAAGTAATTTTAAAACTTGTATTGTTTTAAAATTACTTTACTCATTAAGATCTTTAAGATCACTTTGCATTGTCATAATGGGAATTCTACCTGCCTGTTCCAACACACAACACACCAAGAAAAGAATCAGGCAATAGCACCATTTTTCGGTGATCCATAGTATTATTTTGAGTTACTTAATAAAAACATCATGGCCTATCTAACTATAGATACTTACATATTAATGGTTGATCGTCATTATGTTTATCTGAGATATACCTACACACGTACACACATCTATAAGAAGTAGGTAGAGGTTAAATTATGAAAGAACTCATAAAAACAGGTACCTAACTTTTTTAAACACCGTTTGTCCTAGGATAAAAAACCGGTTTATATTATCAATCTTCTTGACCGACGATGAATAAATCAATTTCGCTAATGTTTGCTCTACTAATGCGGTCAATCAGGATTCCAGTACGAGTTGTAGGCGAAAAACGGGGCTATTAACACATGAGAAATTGTCACATGAGAAATTTGAATGTATTAGCAACAGAAAGTTTTTTATCTGCGTAAACCAACACACATTAATCTTTATTTAATTGAACCAAAAGTAGGTATAATTTTTTTGTTGAATCTATAAGTAGGTAATTATACCGATTTCGTTAAATTGTGGAACCTATAGTTTGCACGTAAATAATTGAACTATTTGAAAATATAATAATAAAAGACTCATCACGGAAAACCATTTACAACCATTTCGACAATTTCATTTAGGACTTGCCACGTAAGCGATTTGATGTAGGTAAATCATAATTATTATTGATTTTGCCTTAGCCTATTGATATAAATAGGTTAGTTTAATATTATTATAAAGATGAATCTTGATTTTTCTTGTTTTTCTGGTTTTGTTTCTGGGAACTTCCTTTGACGTCATAAATACTTATGGTAATGCACAAAAGGTAGGTATTTAAGCATTGTATGAGATCATCTCACATTAACGATTGGTATAGGTATTTTAAAATATACCTACCAACGAGTAGGTATAGTTATAGTTGTATCAAGCTAGTGGGCAACTCTGGTAACGGACTTGTTAATAAGTACCTACATAGAATTGTATATATTATATATTGTATGTATTCTATCTATCTATCTAATCAGCCGGTAACACCCACTGCTGGGTCAAGGCCTCTTCTCTATCACGCCACTCTTGGCGGTGTTGTCCCAGCCGGATCCAATTCTTCTTTCCCACCGTCCTCACAATGTCGTCTGACCATCGCCGGTGGTCTACCTCGAGGCCGCCGCAAATCTCTTTGTATTGTAAACAAAATAATTTTGCCGCCTTTAAACTTACCGGCTCCATATTCCTCCAGTGTTGCAGACAGTCGGCGATTCTCTCCGCGAAGCCGGGCGCGAAGTGCGAAGGGTCGATCACGATGAAGCACTGCCCCAGGTCTGGAGCCCCGCCCTTAGAATCAAGCTCCCAGCCGCGGATGTTGTGCGTCATTTTGGAACCTAGGGTTGGAAAATGGTTTTAGGGAAGGTTCATATCTGACGGAACATGCGTCGCGTATTATACGCCAGAACAGACAAATGTATAGAAAAACACTTGACCGTTCACACTCAACCGATGATACGTTATTACCTACACTAGATTATACGCTCGGCGTATTTTACGTCAGATCTGAACGTTCCCTTACACTTGACAGATTAAGGTTGACAAACATTGATTTAGGCCATTGTCCAGGCAGGTACTTATAAAAGTCATCATCAGTCATGGCGCAGAATAGGGGACAAGCGAAGAGAGGCCTATGCCCAGCAGTGGCAATGAGACCAGAATGGAAAATTTAAAAAAAATATAAAACTTAACGAATTCAACTAATCAAATTAGAAAGAAGGGCAATTGCCTGCACTCTCCGAGGTGTATATCTGTTCATTACTGCTAAGATTTAGAAGCGCTCGTGGCGAAGCTTGCTAAGACGTTCTTGATAGATCGTTGAAGTTAAGCAACGTTCTGAGCGGTCACAACTTGGATGGGTGACCGCAAGTGGCATTTATATATATCTGAGCGCTTCCGTGCTTCGGAGGGCACGTTAAATTGTCGGCCCCGGCTTTTAAAGTCGTTAAGCCATGACGGTGGCTTTAAGGCGGCCAAAAAACTTGGCCAAAGTTGACCACTTGCTCATACGAACTTACTTACTGCTAAGATCCTCGTCAGATCCACAAAATTATTTGATGGGACTACCTCAGGAGGATACTCTACCTGATTGATTGATTGAAGCGTAATTTTCAGGAAAAATGCTGTTGCTAAAGGGAAACAAACATAACAGTGGGATAAAATAATGTTGGGTGTAATGAAGATAATTAACTAAAATTACACCTCTTTCCCATAGGGAGTCCCTATGGGAGCGGAAACCGTGCTCTATGGGCTACGATTCCGACAGACAATCCTTTACAGGCATTAAATTGACTGTAAGTCTTCCCACCCTTATTATAATCATCTTCTCCATCCAAAAGTTGCCTGGAAGAGATCGCTTTTTAGCGATAAGGCCGCCCATTGTAGATTGTTCGTAGTTCTATCACTGATTGTATTTATGTCAGAGAAATTAAGGTGTGCAATAAATAATTTTCATTCATTCATTCATTCATTGATGAATAGGAATATTTACCCGATAGTCCACTGCATAGTACTTCGACCATTGCGCTGAGGGCATAGCCCTTGTAGCCACTAGTCTTCTCCATTCCACCGAGTGGTAGCAGACGGCCGGCTTCGAAAGCCTAAAAAGGAATTATAGCAAAGATTTTATTTATTTGGGAACAGACAGAACTATAAAGCTTACAAAGAAAATCATTAAAGTATTCTGCAATCCAGCAAAGGTTCCACTATAAAGTCACACAAAATTATTGAATGTCAGATAACGTTCATGTTGTAAGTTTACATTCAATAATTTTGCCGCTGATTAACATGGATTTTTACTAAATTTGAATCAAAAAAATATTTTGAGAAGTATTGGTTGCTCTTACTATTCCGTAGGTAGGCTTTAAAATTTATGGATACACTTGGGAACCTTTTAAAAAATACTTAGCAAAGTATCTATCGGTTCACTCTTACCTTTTTAGGATCAGTGGTGACCTGTCCTTCAAGATCCATCGCCCAGCCCTCAGGGAGAGGTTCCCCTTTGCGAATCTGTACTTCTATCTAAAAGTAATATAAGTAGGTAATTAACAGTAAGCTGTAGAACCAATTTTAATCTAAATCGGGCAACATTATAGGTATTTATAGGTACATTGTAAAAGAAGAAACAAACGAAAAACATAATTTTGTAAACGTGATCTAGAACGTTACTTACTTTTCCCATGGCAACAGAGGTGGTGGCCAAATCTACCACAAGAGAGTCACCATCAAGTGCGGGTGCAGCTAATGCAATAGGGTTTGTTCCTAGTGCACCCTGAAAAAATGTAATGTTCAATATGCCGCAAACTTAAACACTAGTGGCCTTATTCATAAAGATTTGTAAATTTAATATAGATTTTAAATATGTTTTTTTCTTGTTACTCTTATGTCAATGAAAAGAGATGGCAACACATTTAATATCCGTTTTAGCTAATATAGGTTTACTGAACCATTATGCATAAGGGGGTAGTTGTATTGTAATACAAAAGAATTATCATAATAAAAAAGCTAGGAAACTTTACAACTAAAAAGACTCTACAAATAAACATGTCGTGGGCAGTCGTGGTGCAGAAAATTGCTCTCCTTATATGAAATTGAAGTTGATTTTTATAAAAAAAATTGCTAGGTACCATCAATAAATTATGTTACCTAAATAGGTAGATTGTAGGGCGATGCGAGTTGATACATGTATCTGTTTAGATACTCACAGTTTTAGCTCTGGTAGGCACCATGATAGGCGATGTGTTTGTGAATGCCATTCCTATGAACCCTTCCTTCTCCGCTTGTAATGCCCAGTATCCAGCCATGCCATAATGGTTGCAACCTGTATATTTATGTAATACAACTTTTCAATTCAATCTAGGTACTTCATTTTAAATGTAGTACCTTAGTATGTAAGGTACCTTTTGTCCAATATTGTGGATCACATCCTGGGACGGCTTGTTGTACTATGATTGTTAATCTAGCCTTTCCATAATTAAAATTATCTTGATCTTGAACTTGCCGCCAGATACGTTTATCGAACTGTCAAAGCCTTGAAACGTCTCAATAACCTATCTTTGGTTTTGCTAACTGTGGTAAGAGATTTGTTATTTTCTCTTATCTAACCACAGTTAGCAAAAATAAAGATAGATAGGTTTTTGAGAGTGACCGTTAGCACAAAAAAGAAATCCATTGTTTTAAATGGTGTAGGTAGGTACTTATTAATTTCGCGCCACTACACCCGCTCCTAAGTTTAGCACTGAGCTGATAGATTACCTTTAGCAGTAACCAGAGCTATCCCTGCCTCTTTAGCCTTCTTTATCGCCAGGTCCACGCAGAACTGGGCAGCAGTGGCGCCGAGGGTGTCCCGACCGTCCACCCACGCGGTCGCTGCAGACTCTTTGAGGATCACCGGCGTTGCTTGTGCATTGGTAGAGCCGGCTTTAACGTCGTTTATGTAGAACTCTGAAAATTTTAATAATTCATTTATTCAGACAACTAAGATCCAATAGGTAGATTAGATTCTAGACAATTGCTAACATACAAAATTAAAGTAAAATTAGTAGGAGCTACTACTAATTTTACTTTAATTTTGTGTGTACCTAACCTAGGTTAGGTAGACACATCGAAGTACATGTGTACCTAACCTAGGTTAGGTACACACATAGTAAAATAACACAGTACCAGTTAAAACGGCCAGAAATACTTTAAATGCGAATAGTTAAATAAATGAAACGTTTTAGATAGTGGTTAATGTTTATGAAAACTTTTTCACCTATCTTAAATTAGCATTCACAATAATTGAAGGCTGATAGAAAATAATTAAAATTCTATATAGGTACCTTTATATATTTATCGCTTTTGACTCTTTTTAATTCATTATCCTTTTTCCAACTACCTAAATTATTGATTGGTAAACGCGCCACGGGTCACGTAAAGATTTCACATCAAGTTAATTATGATAATTTAAGATAATTGTCCCGAATAGTTAGAATAATTAATTGCTTGAGTACCTAATTATTTTGTAGTAACAAGTTTTTGATAAACTACTGGATCTGTACACATGACTGGAACTAAATTCGTCCAAACAATCTCAAAACTACGAAATTAGTTTTGGTACGAGTAGTTCCAATATTTTTTACAATACTGACAAAGCCGGTTTTATATCGTAATCTAGGAAATTGTAAGTTTTCGTAGCGCCATCTAGGTATGGAATGAACCCGATAATATCATGTGAACTTGATAGCATTACAATTACCAAACCGCTAATCCATGGCTGTTATGCAAAACACAATCTGTATAAAGGAGCAACGCACCCTGGGCCTTCACTGCAGGTGTACCTACTCTTATTGCTATGGCATTTTTACTTGTACCAAAGACGATATAAAATAAGCAGGCAAAGGCCATGCCCAAAACGGTAGTTTAAAGTAGATGGCAGCACCCAGATAGCCTGAAAACTTTAAAACATCAATTTTATCCAAGAAATTTAAATTACATTCTAGTTAAAATTACCTAAATTTTTTTTATTTATTCTACTCCTGTTTTGGGCATGGCCTTTGTCTGTCTATTTTATAAATCGTCTTTGCTTGTACAGATACAGACAGTCTTCGATAAACCACCTTACTTGCAGCGCCATCTAGTTATACAATCGGTACTAATCATTGTAGTCGCGTCACTCACCAAGCCGGTTTATTCCATGGCTATAATGCCCAACACAATCTGCGTGGAGGAGCAGCGCAGCCTGGGCCTTCGCAGCTTCCGAGGGTGCTCCAACTGCGGTAAGGCAGTCTTCGATGAAACGCCTCACTTCATTCACAGCGACCTCCGGCATGACTGACACTGAGATAAGAAGTGAGGGTAATAGAATTACTATTCATACTATAAATAGAGAAATGTAGATAGTAAAATTTATTAATTATTCTGTGGTGCAATGTACAGGGTGATAATACCTAACTGATAATTTTATATACCTTGTATTACCGTACCGTGGCTTAGAATAAAACTCTCGAAGTTCAGAGGTACCTACAGTCACAATTCTTGACTATGTATTATTAGTGTACCTATAGAATGTATACTTAAGTATATACTTAAGTAATATAAAATATAAATATCCTTGGTCAACACAGCGTCATGATGACGCTGTCATCTAGCCCCAAGCTAAGCAATTTGATGCTTGTAAAATGTAGGTACCAACCAAAGACGATTAATATCTAGAAGACAGACAAAGGCCATACACAAAATCGTAACCCTAAAAAATAGCCTGAAAGCTCTAAAACATCAATTTTATCCAAGAAATTTCAATTACTTTCTAGTTAAAAATGTTTAAATATTGAATATTGTTGCTACCTACTACTAAGTATTGAAATTTCTTGGATAAAATTGATGTTTTAAAGTTTTCAGGCTATCTGGTACTGCGGGATCGGGTTACGATTTTGTGTATGGCCTTTGTCTGTCTTCTAGATATTAATCGTCTTTGGTACCAACTTAATAATGTTAGCTAGTCATTGAGATGTATTATAGAGCCACTATTAGACAAATAAAATGTAAACGCCAAAACTCGGGAGTTTTTCTTTTTTGCGTACAAGCGACATTGAACATTAAAACAAACGACATAACGTCTACATTCAAATTCCAAATGTCATTGTAGAACATTGAATTTGCACGCACATTTTTTGAGTGTTGTCAGCTATTAGATTGTGACTCTACATACATCTCAATGTAGCTAGTAGATAATTTGTATGCACATAATGGTATTCTCAGGCTGCTTGTCCATTGACGCGGAGCGGAGAAACTAATAAATATGAACCGATAGGATTACATAAAATCTTCACTTAGAGATTTTATGCAGTCCTATCGGTTAATATTTATCCGTTTGACCGCTCTGTCAGCTCGCCGCTCCGCGTCAATATGGACAGGCAGCCTTTACATGTAGGTACGAGTATCTATTTAATTCTAATGACACTAATCAGTCCCGTAAGTTGTTAGTCTACCTACACTACAGTATTACAGAAGTTTTAGGTTTTAGGAAGGTTTAGTTTAGGACCTTGCCAACAGGCTTGCCCACCACCTAAACTTTAGGTGGTGGGCAAGCCTGTTCCATCTCATCAAAGTCACAGGCACTACAGTGTCCCATTAAGTGTCGGCTATGATTGCCTGCTGACGCTGTATAAATCATTTTGTAGGTACAAAGATGTCTGCCTGAGTTTTCTTGTTTCAGGAAATATTATTATCAATGCCTTCTACCTTTATCTTGTTTTCTTATTAATTCCTTATTAAGTTACTAGGTAAGTACCTACACTATTATCTTATTTACCTATATGAATTCCAAATAACATCACATCTGCATAGAAGTGATAGGTAGGTACATATAGGTACATACTATTCATCATTGCAATAAAGGTATTTACAGATATCGTGGAATTCACTTATTAACTCAACAATTTTATATTGTAAATATTATGACTATACGAGGAAAGCGGAAACCAAAGTACGTGTGATTTCAATCATCCTGTATCATGTTCTGGGATAGTATTTCAATGACCACACGTAGTTACGTGTAAAAATTGAAATCCACACTTACAACTTTCCAGAGAAAATGTAATTCCTTACATTTTGAAACAGAGTGTAGTTGTGTAGGTGGTGTAGGTCTTGATAACTTGTTAAAATAAGTATCTACATTAAATTAGAAAATAGAACAAGCTAGACGGTAGTAGTTTTGTAAGTACTTACAGTAGAATTATGAAGGAAATTAAAACTCACTAAAAATATATGTAAAATAATTGTAATTTTTGACCGAAACGTAAAAACGTTCAAATAACAATGAACTTTTATGTACTTTTAATTCAAATTACATCAATCAGAGCTCATTTAGATAACCGCAAGTATACACTTACTAGCAAAAAAGAGGTACATACATAAATACTATTTTAAGAAGATTTTTAAACAACATGTTTAAAAAACAACAGAAATAAAAATGATGTTCTTAAAACTAAGAAAAAAATGTGGTGTGTGAATACAGAAAACAAATTACTTAGGTGGGTTCCTACTGACTAAGATTACTAAGATTTACTAAGAAATAGGTAGGTACTCAAAATAACTCTACCTACCTATATCTTTCTTACCATTTGATGTGGGGACAGCTGTGAAATCTTATAATTCTCTCAGAATTGATACTTTTCTATCATGAAGATCATGGGTTCGACGATCGAACCGAGGTCGAGTATCAATGGATTTTTTGCAAGTATATAAAATTATATAGGCATTAAAGAGCTCTAAACGGTTAATATAATTGAAGGAATCTAAAAAACTTTCTAAAGAAATCTAATTTGTAATCGCTAAATTCCAACTATGTATTTGAACATAGCTGGTAAGGGATGATAAGGGATGAATACGTCCTTGACTGTCTCTTCAAACGTGCCTAAAATATCTAAGAGCATCTAATCTAACCGCGCCTTTGCGATCATATTTTGTTTCATTTGAGTAATTTTCAATTATAATCTGGATGAATCTGAGAGGTGTCTGACAATTTTTACTCGCACATTTATTTTGTCGTATTGTCAATCTCTGAAATGAAGATCCGGTCTGATTTCAACTCAATATCCCTTAGTGCCCTCTTAACTAAAACGTTTCTGCACTCTCGCAGTAAATTGAACTGACCTTAATACGTTAAGAGCTTTACTGTGCTTCTTTGATACGTTCCAACTGAATTATTTAACTAAAAGGATATTCATATCTAATACATTTTATTTTGTATGATAATAAAATATCTCGATTGTCCTTTACAAATAATATTAAAACATACCTAAGTACCTACTTAATGCATTTATAAAATATAACTTCAAATATCTAAACACTCAGTTGCTGGTTTCTACAGTAAAAACAAATACCATGGGAAATTGATTTAAATTAAAAATGACATTTTTATTTTGGTGCTGGTTATCTACTAAATAAAATAATATCCTATTTTCATGGCCTACAGTGTACCTAATGGAAATATACCTACCTACGCACAAAATAAAGATCATAAACCGACATAATTATTATTAAATATCTTTAAAACTTATAGAACATGTTTTTTCGCACTTTTGGTTAATGTGGTTTTGCAGTGATTCTAAATTTATTAGGTGTCAAGTTTTTCAAGCATGCCAAAATAAGGGCTCTACCAAAAGAATCGAACGTAGAAGGTTTTTTGTGTACAAATATAAGTGACGCTAAAGGTGATTGTGTGAGAGATTAACATCAGTCATTCACTATCATATATTATTAGGGTAGAATACCTACAAAGCTATACCTACGCAACTCATCCCAAATGGCAAGAGGAATACCAGATACTGTCACACGTTGTTTTTTTTTCCCTGTAATGTAGGTAGAATGTAGGAGGTACGATAATGTAAACACACACATATTTACATATTATATATAGAAAAACACCCATGCCTGGAACAAATACCTGTAGAACATACAAACATTTTGTATGTTCTACTGCAGCTATTGTTCTTTTCCCGCAACCTTTGAATCTCAGTCGGGCCTTTTCCCAATGCGCCTCAGAGGTCGTCTGTTGTACATATTGACTCTACCTGTCTTATTTTTCTTGTACTATGTAGTCATGTTACTAGATTATCGGTCAACGACCCGTCCTATAAAAGATGATGAATTTTCAACCTTGCACCTATAGTCCTTGCGAACATTATTATCTTCACATACTACCCTACTGTAGGTACTACCGTACGTAAATAAACAGAATGACTAGTCAGCTCGCCACAGTAGAAGGGAGCGCACGTGGTTTGAAATAAAAACCAAAAAGGTTTTATGATATTGATAAAAATACTGGTTAGTGACGTTTGAAACCTCATTGGTAAGTTTTTGTTTTTAACTCTCTTTTTTCTTATTGCCAGTGTGCGTTCCGTTAAATGCATTGCACTACCTATCCTATTGCACTAGTAGGTTGAGAATGATTGTTTTTATGTGTGTGGAACAAAGCAAGGTTAGTCTTGTGCAGCATTTTAGGTGAAATTCTGCCGGTTTCAATGTACCTACCTACCTAGAGTTTCATTTTTCTCAGGGATCTTTTAAAATTGTTCAAAACCGTTCGCAGATCTGTGAGTAGGTACCTACCTACCTAATTTAAATATTTAGGTACCTATTATTTATACCTAAGTAGTGGGTTCAAAGCCGGTCATACTAACAAAGCTATAAATAAGTGTCATTGGTGGAATGGAATAATAAATATACCTACCTATTGGTAAATATTTATTTATTATACGTACCTTCGCTTTATTTGATTTTTTTTACTTTTCTATTCGTAGGTACTTATCCAAAATAAATATCTTCGTAGATATTGGTTAAAAACAAGTTTAGTTTTAAACGGTAAAAAACGTCGTATTTTAAGTAGGTAAGTATAGCTACAAATAAACATTGTTTGGCAGGACAAACAATTTATTCATTAATACCTATACTTAGGTAAGTAGGTACATAGGTATGTCAGTATTTATTTAAATACCTAGTACCTACTAGCTTACTTGCCCGCGGCTTCGCTTACGTGGTACATACCTACCTACTTTAATAAAATATAGCCTATTTTCATTCGGAAAATCCATGCGATGAAAGAATTTTTTAAATCGGATGAGTAGCTTCGGAAATTACCCCAAACATACAAACAAACAAACTAACTTTACCTCTTTATAATATTAGTTATAGATAGTACCTACCTACCTACACATTATGCAGACTGATCCTATGTTGTACCTACTATGATAATCTAACATTTCAAACGTCGCTATATAAACATCTACTTAACTTAACAAGATGTTTATTTATAAGTACATATAGCGACGTTCTACGTGACATGATAGCACGTAAGCAAATTGTAAAGAGCAAAATGAGTGATGAAGACTGAAATGTTTGATTTGCAAAAATCTCAAAAAGTTAAGTCAGTTATTAAACAAACAATAAACGTTAAATGCTGGACATATTCCTCCTTATTGCCATGTCGACCGATCTTGAGCCTTTACCATCCACCCTCTTCCTGCAAGCGCTAATAATAAATATTTATAAAGATTTGTCAATTTAGGTAATATAGATAATGTTTTTTTCTTGTTACTCTTTATCAATAAAACGAGATAGCAACAGATTAAATATCCATTTTAGCTTAAGTTTACTAAACCAATATGCATAAGGGGGTTAATATTTTTGGTCCATCGAGTGTCATCTAGACATCTCATATACAAAAAGCAGCATTATACTAAAAACAATGTATGTTCCCCTAGCAAGCCATCTGAAATGGGTAAGGTAGCGACAACGGAAGCCTATCGGTTCATGACGGAGTGCCTAAGAGCTGTGGGCGCGGCAGCGCGGGCGGCAGAGATGCAGGCAGAACTTCTTCTGCAGGCAGACAGGGTGGGCCACCCAAGCCATGGCTTGAACAGACTCGGTAAGGACTTCATTAGACGCCGGCAGCAAACATGGCTCTTTAAAGTTTCTGTTCTGTCTGGCCCTTTTCTCTATTTGGCTAAATCTACAATATTTAATTAAGTACCTAGTTAACCCTGAATTTCCTGCCGTCAGTCAACTTTTTTTTGACTGACGGCAGTCGTATTGTGTACTGCAAGGCATCAATATGATCTTCTTTTTCGACACTTCTGTTTAATTATTTTTTTCTCTTTACTTAATATACCTACGCATAATTAAGTATAATATGCGAAAGCACATAACAATAAACTTGATGCAGCGGTCACTTCAGCGTCCATCGTCATCGAGCGTGAGAACTAATAGTGAGAACTATTTGAGAACTTTGTGAGTGTGTACCCAAAAGAAGTTCTCACTACAGTTGTCGAGAGAATCTCCTGAGATTCTCGCATGAATATCTCGCGAGAATGTGAAGCGCCCTTTACCAGTCATACTTTTCTGTATTCCAGAGATGTACGTAAACGACATCCAATCGGGCGCTTGTATGCCAAACAACGAGCCTAAAGTAGTGAAAGAGAACCTGTCTACCGCGCTAGTGGACGCGAACAACGTGCTTGGCGCCACAGCGAGTAGTTTCGCCATGGACATTGCTATGAAGAAGGCTAGGGAGACGGGAGTCGGCTGGGTCACAGTTAGAGGTTCGTAATGTTCGCATGCTGTTATGTTTCTTATTTTCTCAGTAGGTATGGGCATGGTGGAGGAAAAACTACACACCAATACGAGGACTGAGTTACAACCCCCTTGTCTGAGGCAACTAAGACTCTAAAATATAGGTAGGTACCTATCTACTTCCTACTTGACAAATTGCTACTGACTAACTGCGGATTATCAATTACCTAACTAAACTATGCAGCAAACAAAACAGCGAGAACCATGCTACTCTCAAAGTGTCAGGCGCATTAATCCTACTTGTATTAGTAGGTTAGGTACATACTTATGGTACATTACATACATACCTATAATACCCCACTAATAGTACCTAGGTATACGGTCTAAAATAATATTTGGTATTAGATACCGCTACTAGTAGTATAATAATGTCAATAGCCTATAGGAGGTTTTTAAAAAAGTAGCAATGACAATTATAAAGATCTCCAGTGTAAATATTTATACCTGTCATGATTTCAGGATCAAATCACAATGGCATGGCAGGCTGGTGGGCGAGTAAAGCTGCAGACAAGGGACTTATTGGGATGGCGTTTACTAATACATCACCCCTTATGGCTCCGACGAGAAGTAAACAGGTACTTACTTAAGGTTTTTTTTTCCAGCTTATGAAATTTAGAGACTCTACCTATTATTTTAGCCTTTTCTAATAACTTTTTCAAATTGCATGTGTTTTCTTTGAGACCTACTAGGTAGGTACATAGGTCTCAAAGAAAACACATAGGTACAAAACACATATAAAAGACAACAATGTATTCTTGATTCTAGATATGTATCATATCAAGAATACATTGTTGTCTCTTTGTCATTTCATTGATTTTTTCTTTATTTCAGTCTGCTCTTGGCACCAACCCTCTGTCAGTAGTGGCACCAGCCGCCAATGGCGAAACTTTCTATTTGGACATGGCTACAACTGCTGTAGCAGTTGGAAAGGTAAAGAATTTCTGGGAATTTTCAGGCAAGCAAAATAAAAAGTAGTAGTTGGGTAATTAGTAAGTACGTAGCCGTTGTTCAAAACAAGAATGACGATTGTTACGATTATTAGAAGACAGGTAGAAAAGATTAATATTTATAAGAGTTTGTTCTTTCAGATAGAAATGCAACGTAGGAAAGGAGAGTCTTTACCGAATGGATGGGCGCAAGGACCTGACGGCAAAGAGACAACTGATGCTGAACTGGTAATTAATAATTATATTTTTCTCTTGTTCTATTATCTCTGTTTCTTAGAGAAATAGATAGAAATTTCTGATTTCTAACTGTCAAACTATCCTGAATTTATTATTTCACTAAATCCACTCATTTCAGATTCTTCATGCTGACGAGCATGGTTGAGTTTAGGTTTATCTTGGCATAGGAAAAAATAACGTAGGTAACCCACTTTTCAGCAAAAAAATTATCTATTTTGCCCGTACGTAAATTTTATCGATGTTTATGAAATGGCTGCATGCACTTATATTCTACCTAATTCGAGGTAATACCTACTAAGAATTAAGTAAATTCGACTTGTATGAGAAGCAACTCTAATGATCTATTAAGGTATCTTTTTTACTGAAATTGATGTGTTTCAGGCTTTCAACACCAGTTGTCTGATGCCTTTGGGAGGAGGCGAGAAGAACTCGGGCTACAAAGGATTCGGACTGGGTGCAATGGTGGAACTCTTCTGCGGGATATCATCAGGTACCTATAGCTCGTCAGAAGGATATCTACATCTAAAAATCTACAAGAACCAACATTTAACCTCATACAACTAGTTACCAATATTGCCATTCCAAAAAACTAACGCGCAGCTCAAAAATCGATCTTATATAATTATCTATCCTGGATTTTAACTCATCAGCTCCCACGGGCATGCTATTATGTTCGGGGTCCTACATTTATTCTTCTTTTGGAATAGCAAATATGTCCATAGCTATCAGATCTAACCAAAATATATCCTTCGAGAATTTCCACCATTTTTATTGCTTTAAGAATAATGTTCTTTCTTATGTTTCCTACTATGATTTCCAGAAGCTTATTACAAGCATCTACTTGCGTTTGTGTCATTCTTCTATACTTTGGAATAATGTCTCCCTAAAAACTAACCATCATTACTGTTTTTCTACCACTTCCTTCAGAAAATTAAATAATCTATGAATTCCAAGTGCTATTGCGTGGTCCCAAAAATGTCTCCCTCAAATCGGACTTTAATTTCAGTATTTATTTCGTCTTGAATTTACCCCCTTCACTCTCAAAAGCTAAGAACACAAACCTTGATATTCCAGGTGCTAACTACGGTCACCACATCCGCTCGTGGTCTCACAGCGGGTCGGGGGGCCCGGCCAACCTGGGCCAGTGCTTCGTGGCTGTGGACCCCGAGTGCTTCGCGCCCGGCTTCGGGGAGCGCCTGGCAGAGAGCATGCAACATTGGAGGCAGCTGGAACCGGTATGAAGACAAAGTGATTTTACTAGCATTTTTGCGCCTAGTGAAAGTTTATGTGTGTGAAAAGGGTTTTAATTTTAACAGGCTTGTCAGAGCTGGTTACGGTACGGTAGGTACCTACATAGGTGGAATGGATACACCAGGCCATATAGCCGAGGTGGCATTTACCAGCCGGGCTCTCGCCTGCGCAGGCATCCCTCGGCTCTGACTAGCGAGGGGTAAGGGTAGATGGATATGAATAATTTGTGTATATTTCAACCCATCTTCAATTATCCAGGCTCGGGATCTGGACTTCTGCTACCGTGCCCTTCCAGCTCAGTCCGATTCTGGTATTCGCCACTAACGAGTCTAGGGTTGAAGGTCTCAATCATTAACGGTTTTAAGTAATCTAAAAACTTCATCACCAGAGTTGACCATTACCAAAATTACGAAAGAACGACCATTTAATAATATGACCTTTGCCTTATACCACTAACTCTTTCACAGACGGACCCCAGTCTACCAGTCCTGGCTCCTGGAGACAAGGAGAAGGCAGCCGCGCGCGCGACTGACGAGCGTGGTACTGTGCAGTACGTGAAGCAACAGATAGAGTCCAGTGCTGCCTTGGCTAAGAGGCTCAACGTGAAGCCCATGGACGTAGAGATAGAAAGCTAAACAGAACTAAAGCGAGGCCATAGGCTGCGTTTTCGCCAGAGTTGCGACTGTTGCGAGGATGCGTTGCGAGGAATGTGTTTATCAACAACCAATAGAATCGCTTCATTTACTAAACAAAATAAAATTATGAAATAAAATAAAATGTAGGTTGAATGTAGGTGAACCTACCCTCGAAGAATAAAGCGAGATAATTGGTTTCTGATCCTGACAAACACATTCCTCGCAACGCATCCTCACTTATCTCTGCTGGAAGCCCAGGCTGCTCGTAGGTATTCAAGGTCCATACTCAAGCGTCAAGTCTAGTCAAACAAGTTTCATACCATACAGAGAACTGTAGGTACCTCCGGACCCCCCCCCCCCCCCCCCCCACTCTAGGCTCTATATGTATAGGTTAGGTTAGGCTATAGGGTAACTTTATTTTTGGTAGGAATACCTAGCCTAGGTATCTACCTACTTATTACTAATTCAAGCTTTCTATTATTATTAGAATAGAAAGCTTGAATTCCTTTGCAGGTACCTACGTACCTACCTACTACCTACCCTACCTTACCTTCCTACCTAGATAGTAGGTACGTACGGTATACTTAGGTACCTATAAGTATATGTAGGTAGGTAGTGGCTGTGATAAAAATCTGATCTTTGAATGTTGTTTTATTTGATTGTTATCGCAAAACCTTCCTGATCCGAGATAGCTAAATAGGTAGGTAGGGTAGACCGGGTACAATAGTAACACTTTTTGTTTATCAGTCGATAGCACAAAATCTGTCAATATATCTTGTACTGTATATAAATATTTAAGAACCTACATTCAATACCTTCATGATTTTCTGTTTAAAGTTTCAGTAAGGGTTATAGAAAACTACGAAAACTGAGGTTGAATCAAATAAGGTCCAGTGTTACAATTGACCCGGAGTCCGGGTCAATTGTACCAATATTTCAAAAAGCAATAAAACATGGTAAAAATGTTTAAATGATATATATGCTATCGTATTAGTTTTTTTATTTAATAAACAATCAGTCTAATACATTAAGAACTCAAATTGTAAATATTTTTTTGACAAAATCAATACACAAAGTGTGATGAAATTCAACATTAAATTTTCTCCGCTTAAAACAAAACAAAATAATAATTCTTGATTTATCATAATCGTCTTGGCTTAAATATTTCTTCTGCGTCTCTAATTAGTCTCTAAGCTTTATAATAATAAAAATATTCATCAAGTTGTTTTTTATATGGAGGTACAATTGACCCCTGGTACAATTGCCCACATTAGAATCATCATCATCATGATCATAAAAACAGAATGTTCATAATATTTTACAAAATTAAATTGATTTAAAGTTCTGAACATTAAATTATTTGTTTACCTCTTTAGATATTGAAATACCTAGCACGTATTTTTTGTCGTTTTACCATTATTTTACTTCTTTATATGCTTTTTTTATACAGAAAAAAGGTGTTTATAACTACGGTCTGTTTTTTTTTTATTCTTGTTTGTGGCATCTGAAAGAAATCGTTTTATAAAATTAAAATAAACGCATACATAGTGACTTATTAAAAAAAAAAATATAAATGAGTGTTGGGTCAATTGTACCATGGGTTCAATTGTAACGTTACAATTGACCCCGTTGATGGTGTTACAAATGACCTCAAGGAGACATTTTGGAAACATCACTAAATTTTTCAGACAATTGTTAAGAATTAGGCACAAATTATACGCAATTGTAAAGTTAGATATCTACACGAAGTCATGGTAGCAACAGTTTTTCAAAATATTATATAGTAATCGAGTGACAGACTAAAATATCAAGTAAAAAACTTTACTCGGTCACCTCGAAAATCGAAAAATCCTTCCTGACACGTCAGTTTCACAGATAGCGCGCTGC
Source organism: Xanthorhoe designata (assembly GCA_963582015.1). Classification (NCBI taxonomy): domain Eukaryota; kingdom Metazoa; phylum Arthropoda; class Insecta; order Lepidoptera; family Geometridae; genus Xanthorhoe; species Xanthorhoe designata. The sequence goes on from OY757049.1 coordinate 2,975,877, forward strand.
TAACTAGTGAGCAGGTGGGGACATGCAAGGCGCTTCTTCTGACGTTCGCGCATATAGTAAAAGTTGTCTAGTATTAGAAATATCGTTGATGGTACTATTGACCCGTGCTACTATTGCCCCCGGTCTACCCTACCTACTTACCTATTATGCTCAACATCACAATATTCAAATTAATGTAGGTACCTACCTACCTTAATTAGAATTTAAGTTACTAAGTTATGAGTGGCAATTCGGAGTGTCGCAAAAGCTAAACTAAACTAACTAAAATTAATGCCATCCTTTTTATCCCAATCGCTATGAAAGGGACGGCAACATTTTTGATTAGTTAAGTTTAGCTTTTGCGATACTCCGAATTGCCACTATTACCTAGCTAGACCGTTATAAATAAGTTAGTTTACGAACGAAACGCACACACACACACACCCTCACACAGTTCACAGTTCACACACACATACCAGGTACCTACCCCTCTTTCTTGTCGGGGGTTAAAAAGTTAAAAACCGAGCAAACAAACATCATAAAATTGATTTATTTTCGCAACTAGGAGCGAAATTAATATGTTGGTAGTAAACCGAAGCAAGTTCCGTTTGGTAGACGAGACGATAGGTGTTTACTTTCTCTGTGATGTTGTGATACGTAGCATGCTCTTTGATACGTAGTAGGTCATGGATGTATTATTACTATTATCCATCTTCCTACGATTTTTTTCTTTTTTTCGCAGTTGTTGTATGTCTATGTCATCGCTCGGTGCGTTTGTGTTGTCGCGCGCGCGCACCGTATTTCCGCAGCGCATATATTTCTGTCTCATTCGATCGTACAAATCGTGTGTGGAGTGTGATTTAATAATATTTTCCTCAATTAAAACATTTATTTTGATTTTAACGTTTAAACTTACAATACTTTTGATTTTTTGCCTCAAATAAAAACTTTCATCATCTTAGGGATAGACTGGCTGGAAATAATTCGGGATAAACTGTCAAACAAGTGTCAAAATCGGGACTTTGTTTTGATTAATTTTTATCACATCTTTTGTTTCTAACACTAAAATCATAGCAATTATCACTGGTTGCTCAATTCTGTAAGCACGGTCAATTACGGTATTTGAGGAGACTGCTCAGTTGTTTTATATTTTACGTGAACTGTGTAAAAGTGAAATAGTAATACCAAAAAAAATAAATAAGAACATCAGAGTTGTGATTTTGCCAATGATAAATTAGTCCACTGGATGTACAAAGTGCAGGTTTAGTTGTGCAAATTTTGGCAGCAATTCCAAGGTAAGACAACAAATTATAACCATAGTTTTACATAGTTACATGTTACCTATTTTGTCTTAAAGTAAACTCTTTATTTCAGACATCCTCGTAACCCTTTTCCTGTCCTTTTCCAAGTCCTGAGGACTCAAAACAATGGTTTTGTCAGTCTCATCAAGATTATCAAGATTCATTCCTTACCTATAAGTACTATAATCTTATTGATCAATTTATAGGGTAATGATAGTTAGGTAGGTAGGTAAGTACCAAATTGTTAAGACTTGTAAACTATAAGAATATTTGTAGTAGATTTATTTGTCAGAGTCACAGCTGTGGAAGGAAGCAGGAGCCAGCAATGTCTGTTGCATTAGGAGTTCTGGCAGTTGATCTGTGCTTGGTGTGTTGCGTTGGAACAGGCATAATAGTCTCCTAGTTCTAAGATGTTTCAAAGTGGTTGGCTTTTAAAGTCGTTAAGCCATGAAGGAGGCCTTTAGGCGGCCTAAACACTCCGTCACCAGATTTGGCCACTTGCTCATCCAAATGAACAAACAAAGGGGTATGAGCTTATTAAATAAAGAATTTGTGGTTTTTATGTTTCCTATACTTAGGTACTATTTTAAAATGTTAGTTAGTTAGTTTAAAATGTTTAAAGTAAACCCAATTTCTAAGTAACTACACAATGCTAAGTGCTATACTTTAGGATATTTTTATCATCGTTACAATCTGTAGAATTTTTTAATACTTATTAACCTGTCAACCGGCGGAACGACCCCGGGGTCGTTCTGCCGGTTTTTGACTAATTCTAACCTAATTCGCGAATTTTCGACATTTCGAATCTGATCGGTTATAAAAGAGATTACCTAAAACTTAAAAGTCACAAACAAAGTCATAGAAAGAATTAAAAACAAAAATTAAATTAAAATTTTTAATCTTGAATATTTACTTCCAATTTCTGTAAAAGGTACCAACGACCCCGGGGTCGTTCCGCCGGTTGACGGCGGTTCGACATAATTCGCCCGTTACTTGATGGGTTAACTGCTTACCAGCCCAGTGCTCTCCGAGGTGAAGGCTCACTCCTAACTCACTCTCTGAGAGCCTGTGCTCATAGGCACTGAAAAAGTTAACAAGGATTCAGAGAATGTTTCCTTGTCATTCTTATTTAACTGGTTCACTGCCTCTGACACACATGGGCTAGTTGCAAGATAGCCCATGGTTGAATAGATGTGTCAAATTTTAACTTTGAACATGTACCTCTGACTACCCCATAAGATACCTTCGAAGGGTCTGGGATTTCTAAAGTTCTAACAAAATGTCTACCGGGCCTTGGGTTACATACTTAGTTGTCTGAATAGAATAGAATAGAATGAAATAGAATAAGTTGTTATATGCAAATAAATATGCTTGTCTTGAGTAACAAAGACGCTTTAGACTCTAATGACACCGAAAAGGCCAGGGAAGCGAAAAAAGATTCAGTGGCATATTATGGTAATTTTAAACTTTATCTTCATTACTATAATGCATAGTATTAAAGCGCGCAGTCCTGGGTAAAAAGTTTCATGCTGGATATACTTATTTAACATAGCATATTATATAATATGACTATGTTCCTCGTCATAATGTACATTGTACTTATTTCTTAAAACACTCACAGTTTTCACAACTTGTATTAATTATGCTGGTTAAGTGAGAAATTGAAACAAAAGTAGGTATTTTACAACTTTATTACCTAATCTGACTTGGCTGATATACCTATCTATATTATTGATATCTGAATATTTTTTATCTAATCTATCTTTAATCTAATAATGCGTTTCACTTTCTTGCGTCAAAATGTATTTGATCCACTGCTTTAACACTTTTAGTCTAGTATTATTTCAGACCATTGTATAATTCACATATTATTGTACCTAAGTAGGTACGTAGGCCTTTTTCTAAACAATATTTTTTCAAGACTTCTAGCTCAAACGGTTGTTAAAATATTGTATCGCCATCTCTTTTCAATGTTATAAGACTGGGAATAACACCAATACACATCCAATCCAATCCTTAAGAAAAAAGAGTGACAAAAAAAGTATTATACAAAGCCTTCTAAATTCTTAGTTTGCTAAAATTAATCACTTATTCATTAAGAACTTTTTTCCCAAGGTTGACCACTTGCTCATACGAACTGAAGTACCTACATACTTTAGCTAGTAACTAAACATTCATTCATTTCATTCATTCAAAATTATCAACGTTTTGTTAGCAAACACAGGATGTTACAATATCGACACTAGTGATACCCACACACCCTGTATCCGGCTTCACACGCGGTGTGTTGCTGTTGCTCTGTGTAAACTAGATTTAGTTTGCCTTGGATTTCGTTACAAAGCTATTAGGATCTCATCGAAACTTGTAACTAGATGATCAAATATTGTAATTCGCGACTTTACTGAAAATTAGTATGAACAGGCACTTATTCTGTAGTTGATTTCCAATAGCCGTATTCTTTTATCTGTGAATAGCCTCAGAACATTTCAACTCAGCAACATATTACTTACTACATTATAAGGAAAATGTATTCGTATAAAATAAGGGAAACATAAGCTTATAACCTTAAAACAACAATCAATGTACCTATGTAAGGTACTTATTGGTTTTAAGTAGGTACCTAAAGTATCTGTCTTTTCAACACGACTTGATTTAAAAGGATTCGGTATCCCAGGCCCTTCACCACTGCTGATTATTATTGATAAAACATGATGCACTGTCTTATCACGACGTGATCGTAATAATATTTAAATAAATAAATAATATAAGTACCTACCTACTTGGTAATAGTTTAATCCTTCACTGCAAAGCTAGCAATCTAGCTAATACCAGGGCCTCACGCTGTGTTATTAACCTTCTTACAGTCACAAGAAATCCCATTGTCGTATAGGTAATCACGTTACTAGCAATGACACAAATAAAAACAATACCAATTGTTTTGACTCTTACCCAGTACCTGAACAAAAGAGGTTTTCAATTGTTACAAGAAAAGACAAGCTTCCGCACGAAGCTTGTATGGAAATAAAATTCTATATATCTTGTCCATTCCTAATATTCTCATATCAGCCACTTCCCAGCTGGGTTTCCCCTCTATCTTTGCAGATTTCTTGGTAGGAGGTATTCGGTATTAACTGTCTTATCTATCAAAAAATGGTCCACGTCCTGGTTTTTCCCTGTCGGTCTGCCGCGTTTCTCATTAGATAAATGTTATAGTGGATGGAAATGGAAACTAAGAAAGTGTATTGGTTGTATTTGGTCTAAACATTGTACCTACCTTCACCCTGAACAACTTAGAGATTCTCCTTCTCGTTCTGGGATAATCTATTATCACCTCAGCCCGGCTGCACCCACTGCTAGGTATTAGGCCTCTCCAAATAAATAAATAAATCACTGAAGCGCTTAGTTATTAAAGCCACTAGCTATCATAGTTACAATTTGGATAATTTGCGATATTATTACCGCACCAACATTGTGCTATTCTACTCGTACTACAATTTGCGAATAGTAGATTAAATTTAATGACATCATTGCACCGACAAGAGTTAAGCTCTTAAATGTATATTTAGGAAGTATCAGTTGACTTACCTATGCTCAACACCAAAATATCTTAATTTTTTAAAGAACAGTAGAATATCAATAAGCCACAAACCTTATTCATTTTATCATTGCTTGAAACACAGAACATTCCTAGTTCAGACTCTTATGCAATAATTGCTTAAATAGTAAATAAATAAATAATCTCGTGTACCTAATCACAATTAAAAAATGGTTACGATTCAATGATATCTGATATAATACGGCTTGTCAAGGTTATATACAGGTTATTTATATTATCACACTATTATTCCCTGTGTGGGTGTAAGTGGGACATCTGGAAGGGGAAAACCTAGGCGAACATATTTGGACCAGATTGGTGACATTTTGGAGAAAGGCCAGAGGCCCTAGCCATGTTACATTTCGACAATCGCTTTCGATTAGAAACTAAAAAAAATGTATAGGAATTGACATTTGATGACGAAAACTCGAGCGATCAGAAATGTCAAATCAAAGGTGTAGAGATGATAGAAATCGAATCGCTTCATAGCGAATGCCGGCTAGGCCCTCTGATCCGAAGTACCCTAAACCGGAGAGCGTGTATGAAGAATGTAATGAGAGTGAATGAGGCGAAAGAAGTGTGTCAGGATCGTAGCAAGTGGAGATCCGTGGTCTCTGCCTACCCCCATGGGAAAGAGGCGTGATTTGATGTATGTATGTATTATTCCCTGTGATTATCAGAAACTACGGGAACCGAAGGTACCCAGGTTCAGACGAGGTTCAGGCCGGAAGGGCTCTTGTGGCAGAAGTCCGGGGCCCGAGCCTGGAATATAGTAATTATATTAAATACTTTATCTGTAGCGAAAAACTATATCACATAATTTTTAACATCCTACAAAAATAAACAATTAAACCCACCAGTTATCTGTGCAGTAGCAATGAGGTCATCCGATACAGATGACGCTGCCGACTGATCAACGGAATTATCAGCAATTGAGCGCGCAGAGTTAATTGAGCTACTGTTATTAGCTGTTGTATCATGATTAATATAATGCTTACCTTTGTATTGGAACTTATGGTACGGATATTAGCCTAATTATCTCAAGGTAATTTGAGTTATTTTAAGTAGAGATACACGTGCCTAGGCTATCTAGCCTAAGATAATGTTAGTTCAGTTCATCATCATTTACATCCCCATTTTACCCACTGCTGAGTGTAGGCCTCCCTAAGTTTGTGCCATCCAATACGGTCCTGTCCTAGTCAGAAACATCCATAGACGCCCTGCGACATAGACTATGTATGTCGTTCAGCTCAAGTCTTAGAAATGTCAAAATCTTTGATAATGCCCAAGAGTGTAGTAAAGCTCCTCCTAAACCTAAATTTTGCAAAAGTATCTTTTATTATCTGTGGCACGGCCCTGAATGATTGTACAAGTTAGTACAATAAGTCTGTTCCATACAATAAGTAGCAAGCAGGACTTCGAGATACCTACTAACTTTGTCATGGTAGTCGAGTCACGGTTTTGGGTTGCGCAGCTTGTGATATTTGCATCACAGTAGATACTGCTCCCGTTTCATGACAAACCTACACAATGATATCTCTCAAAGGATGGAGATAAATTGCATTCTCATTTTAATAACTTTGCTATTTCTAGATTGATTCAGACGTGGCTTTGCGTAAGTTTAACTGCATCAGTTTTAAATTGAATTGTTAATAATACATTCCATACAATTTAAATACTTGACCGGGTATCGAGGATAGTATACTATGCCACTATAAACTGATGGATGATAAATGCCCGTGATGTTGGAAATTCTAGAATTTTGTAGTATTGCAATAATTTATGGTCCACATTATGATGATAATTCATTACTTACATTGACCGCTAAGGGAAGACATTTTGTTCTCATTGTCTTCGTAAGTAAGTTTTATAATGCATCGATTTAACAGTTGCTGTCATTGAGATGGTAAGTTATAACATTTTATATGGTAAAATGTTTGTTCTTTTATTTATTTTTATTGACTATTTTACAATGCTTTTTTTATCTAGATAATCCAACAAATTAAAAACCATGAAAATCGATCTAGCCGTTCTCGAGTTAAATAAGTGTTGGAACAAACCTGTGTGTAGATTTAGGTATATATGTTATATTAAATATTGTTATCATTTCAATGTCGTATTGGCATAGGTCAGAGCAACTGATAACATTTGAACTTTTCCAATCTGTAGGTATCTACGCAGGGGACCTGTCTGATTTTGAAGGGTCTGGTTGGCTTCTCAATAAATAGTAGAAGAATATTAGGTATCCACTCTCATTTTCAAAATTATCTTCTAAAAGCCGTCTATACTCGTAGTAACTTCAACTCGTAGTTATAGACAAACCGCTTTTTTGTCTAGGTAAGTACAGGAAATTAAGATTCTGAAAATTACCATGCTTGATGTGGCTTGATTTGTACTTTTTATTATCTGTTAAATACAATGAATACCTTACCTACTTACTTTTAGAAAAAAAAAAAAGATCTATTTGTCTCTGAAAAATCTGTCACTTTAGTAAAAGTTTCGATAGTGTTTATGTTTTCTTGTAACTTTTAATAATGTCTATTGAAAGAAATGGTGACATGACATAGGTATTAAGCTTCCGTTTGAACTAGACTTCAATAATTCAATAAGACCAAGTATGAGACCAAAGTGTACAAAACAAATTATACATTTATTTTATCATATTCTTATCTTAGACTTGTTTCAGACCTTGAACCCTATTCGAAGAAATTATATATAAACAAGTCAGTATCTCTCTCCCTGACTTAACTTAACGTGTTCTCATTACATATTCTACAGGGTGTCCCAAAAAGATAGCGGAAGTCTAGTAGATGTAACCGGAAGCTAACGGAAACATGCGATTTTGCACAACTCTGGTTTTTTCTCAAAACTTTATTTTTAAAAGTTTGGTTGAGTCCTTTGCCTAGCAGTGAGACGAAACGGGTAAAAAAAGTTTGGTTTCATCGTTGCCTTCCAAAATTTAAGTAAGTGCTGCTAAATTCTATTTAGCATTTTTTTCACTGAAATGTTAATTAAATACAAGACAACTTGCTAAAATGACAGCTGATTATGAATGTAGAAATTTATTTATAAATTAGGTACCTACTACCTACTACACTAAAAGCGGAAAATAGGTACCTATTAGTTAAATAGGTACCTACATAATAGAATGGTACGTTTCGTGCGTGCATCCCGTTGCTTTATCGCACTATCTCCATGCAATGTTACCAGTCACGGAATTATGGCCTCAAAATAATTCCCATGGTCATAAAAGTACAGAATTTTACTACAGTGAATGTGCATTATGATAAAAACACAATAAACTAAGATAAGTACAAAACCTGGAAAAACATTAAATATAAACATTATTCTTCTTTTCTTTCTATCGATTTTGTTTTGTTTTATTTTCATACCGTAGGTACTTTTTTATTGTGAGGTTGTTTCAGAGATTTATGCAAATAATAATATTGTCATTATTGTATATCGCATCTAATTACATGATCCAGCTGATAAATATTTGTTAAAAGCTATAGGTAAATAAGAATAATAATAAGCTAAGTACAAATAATAATAAACACACCACGAACTCGACAGATTTTTGAACACTAACGCCATCTATGTGCCACCCTTAACGTTCGATAGCTAGCATTTAAAAGTATCTTTCCCTTCCCGAAAGCTCTTTAAAAGCTCGGAAACCTTAAGTTACCAACAAAACCTACTAGGTGGCGTGCCTCTCTTAAAATCTCTTATTGCTCTTTATCACTCCAGAGCCAGCTTTGGCATTTAGGATGTCACTACTTCTGCCAGCGCCTTGAACGTGCTTCTGACAGAGCCCTGGATAAATTAGGCTATCTATAGATTGTTGTAATTTAGAAGGATAACTAGTGTATTTTGTAAAAAATATGTATTTGCATTGAGATGTATTAAAGAGTCACAATCTAATAGCTGACAACACTCAAAAAATGTGCAAGCAAATTCAATGTTCTACTATGACATTTGACATTTGAATGTAGACATTATGTCGTTTGTTTTAATGTTCAATGTCGCTTGTACGCAAAAAAGAAAAAACTCGGCGCACTACGTAGTGTGCGCAGAGTTTTGGCGTTTACATTTTATTTGTCTGATTGTGGCTCTATAATACATCTCAATGTGTATTTGGTATAAAGTGAAGTCACACAGCAGGGTAAGGACTCCTTGAATTTTCTTGTTTTAGCTTCAGGACCTTAACGCTGTATAAATCACAAATATTCTAGTTAGGATACATAAAGTCCATGTACAGCCCTGGCAGCGCTTATAGGTTAGGTAGGTACTCCAAAAAAATCTCGACATTGCAGTGTTACTTTGGAACAAATAAGTATCTACACACGTTTCTCTACCCTACCCTACCCAAGTCTCCCTAGGGACATACGTTGCAAAAAATCAAAGGAATTCGTTGTAATCTCGAAGTGATGTTGATTGATTTATTAACAAACTATAATTGAATCAATTAATCTTGTCGAGCGTCTACAAAGCAATCAGCATAAGAATTTGGTCTCAATCATTAAACGCGTAACCTAATGGGGAAAACCGACTACCTACATTAGTGATGTATTTCAATCATCGACTTGCCCCAAGCTTTGTGCGATAACGTGAAAATATTGTCTTCGGGAAAGAGTGAAGCTCACTTGTAAAACAGAAAGGAATTTTGCAATTGTTGCCAATATGACACTGTTCTCTTTTTAACCGACTTCGAAAAAGGTGGAGGATCTATGTTCTACTGTATGTTTTTTTATATTATGTACATGTTTACCATTGAGGTACAATCTATAGAGCCACAATTAGACAAATAAAATGACCGAGCCAAAACTCTGCGCCCGCTACGTAGTGCGCCGAGTTTTAGTTTTTGCGTACAAGCGACATTGAACATTAAAACAAATTTCTCGGACATTTTTTAAATGTTGTCAGCTATTAGATTGTGACTCTTTAGTATATTAATTCAATAATGTTCACCGATTATTCCGCCAATTAGTGAACCGATATATAAAATCTGATGAGGATCTTCAGAGTTTTGTACAAAAATAAAATGTACCTATCTATTCCAAAATTGAAGTCGGTCTTATATTTTTTTTTATTTTGCCACTTGTTCATAAATGCTTACATTTAAACCTTCCTCGTTATAGAGGATAAGTTGGTACTCTCGCAGTTGTTCAAATTTGTTCCCTACACTCGCGCATTGGCGAAAAGTGCCACCGTTTAGTTTTTACAAGCTAATTAAACTTTTAATAGGTTTTTCATGTTGCGGCTTCAAATTGCCAGCCGGGTAGCAAGCAGTACCTACTTATAAAATGTTACAGTCAAAGTAACTGGTTAATAGAACAGACACACACAACTGAGGGTACTAAATTCGTAATAGTTCACCAACATAATTGGAACTTGAAAATTGTCACGAAACTTCGTTTTCGTTGATCCAGAGTAAGGCCCCTGAATCGAAATTCAAGAGTGCATACGATTACACCAGCACAGCTTAACTTTTATATTATATTATTATTATTAGAAGTAAAAATGAAAACCAAAAAAATTTAGAATATACTCGTACTTAGATAGATCCAACATTGCCATAATTTTCCTATTATCTCTGAAAATAACAAAGCACGTTGAAGTTGGTCCACCGTATTCTTTTATCTGTGGTCCACCGCAAATTATAAAACTTGTTTTGAGTGCGCAGTCCCCCGCGGTCTGCTGTCAATTGGAAAGTGACCATTGTACTCATATTCGCATTGAATATTAATTAATGAACTTTGTTCTATGAAATTTATGTTGATACATGCGAATATACCATTCGGTTTTTTGCCTTACACTCATTTCAATGAGGATTAAATGTTCGAAAAGGAATTATTTCGGCTGATTCTTGATATACGCTATCGGCTACGGTTTCGCTTACATAATATTACCCACATAACATAGGTAGTAGTTCGCCACTTACATTACATACGTACCTACTTGCTTTTGACTATCACTTAAGTCTTAGGGCTTCGTTCACCATCCTCAAGTAAAGTGTTGATTAGTTACTTAACAAGTAACGTTAATTGGCAAGTAAAATTTATGAGTATCATAATTTACCTGCACTCACACACACGTTAGAGTGGTCATTTTATGTCTCGCTTGCGTGGTGTAATGCAATTTTATATTGTGTGTTGACAGATCTATTTCTTACTACCGTAATTTTGTTTTGATTGTTTTGTTGTAAGGATTTTTAAATTTATTGTGATTGTGATTGAGTGTTGTAACTAAGTATAATATTGCGTAAGTACTTAAGTAACTAAGACGAATGTGAGTGCCCACACAAACCCTAGGGGTTTTTAGGGCACAATATTTAATTTTTTCTGTATTTTTGAATAATGTTTAAATAAATAAAAAAAAAAAAAAAAAAAATTTAGTTTCACCAACAAAATCCAACCTCTGAGTAAGCACTCACAGGTTGAACAAAAAAATAATAAATCATTCGTTCTATTCCGTCGTGAAATGCGACTAGAGGTTACTCGACACTTTACTTGGTGACTAGCCTACTCGGAACTTTACTTGAAGATCGTAAAAGAGGCACTTAGTCTTATTTAAGTCTTAATCTTAAGTGATATTACTGTCTATTTTATGTATACTGTGCTAGCTCGGAAAAAAATGTCATGCGTGCAAAATATTATAATTGTTTCAAAATCATTACAACTTGCAATGATAGCGCTATATATCAAACTAGTCTAACCTGAACAACGAAGACATCCAACCTCTTCCAATTAAGAGCTCAGGTTACAGCAGTTTTTCAACCTTATTTTTATCGTCGTATTTCAACTATACCTCCCAGAATATTTTTTTTTCTTCCTTAGGTAGGTAGGTTCCCAATATCTGCATAGCTCCTTAGCCTTAGTTTTCCTTAGCACTACCTAAAAACCTTCGCACGCTCAATTGAAAGTCTTTTGAGCATAAGTACATTTCCTACACCTGCGAGTTTGTTTGCGTGAAATTCAAGAAAATCGATTATATTATGGAATGACTTGATAGTCTCGAATGAATAAACGTCCACGTCAATACTTAGTTCATAAAATTCAGGGTTTTAAGTTTATGTTTACCTGACTTGACTACTACTTCCCATTAATTTTGATTTCAAAATTTGATTTATTAGCAAAAATATCTTCACTTAATTTTCCGCATCCGATATTCAGGTATTCCTTTGACCAAGCTCGGCGAATGCGTCCACTTAACTGTGATTATTCAAATACTTGGCCTCGTTGCTCGAAAGGATTACTTTCTGGCCGTCCTGAATGAAAACATTTATAAAGAGACACGCTATGAATAAATCTTAATCTAATCTTAAACTTTGTAATTTTATAAGAAAAATGCGCAAGTTCCAGAGGGATAATGTAGAAGAAACGTAAGTATAATTGCAGGAAAACTATTATTTTCTCTCCTCATTACTGCATGCTCCAAATACAGAGTCGTTGAAATTGAGAAGTATAAGGTGATTCATTTAAATATTGACATATGCAAGCACTACAACAATACGACTGAAAATTGTCATTAGGATGTAGGTAGGTACTGCTTGACACTGGTTAAATAAATCGTATGTTATTTTTTTTTTGTAAAAACATAATTTTAATAATCGGAATCTACCGACAAAGATGATAGACAGTCATCAAAATCATATATATAACTAAGTACCTAATAATGAGAAAATTTACTATAGAAATTATTTAGTTGTTCCTCGGAAAATGGCCACAAATAAATTAAAAAATTACCGCTCTTATACAAAACAAATTAAGACACATTACAGCTAGCCCGTTAGCCGTCCTAGCAGCTACGAGTACTTATTAAGTCTTCATCTAAGCTAATTAAGTCTGCACTTGAGAACGTTTGTCACAGCCTTAACCATGGACCAATTTGGAAACAGCTTCGAATAGATATGGAATGCATAGTTCGCGATTAATAGCGAGCATATCGCTATTCCATTCTACGTGAAAAAATCCTTCATTCTTTTTAAACTTTAATACATATGTAATTATGTATATACAAAACTTAAGAGCTCAGCTCTTGTCGGTGTAATGATGCAATTTCCTCCTAAGCTTCTTTCCAATGCGATCTCTTGTACTTCTTGATACGACATGACAGCGACCTTCTCTTTTATCTGACTAATGTAATTAATTCTCGGTCTAGGTTAGTAGAAGGAAGACGAGGAAGGGGAAGACCGAGAAAATTGTACATAGGCTTGGTGAAATTGCCTTGATACGAGAAAAAAACATTCTAAGTAATATAGTCTATTTATTTCAAACACCAGTACACGTGTCTCACTCAAAATTTGTCTAAACTGGCTATTTTGGAATTTCCATACATTAACCTTTTGTTATCTGAATAAATGTATCTTAGCTTAGTGCTTATTTTATTGCTATATGCTAAGCGATGCAGGTATGTTTTTATTGTTACAAATTAAATCTGTGGTTTTGAACAAATTTGAATAAATGCGGTTCTGACTGAGCGAGTTTAAATTACTGTTATACAATGCCGTCTATCTGTACCCCAAAACCGAATACTGAAAAACTCTGGTCATCAAAACAAAAAATCCACAATATTTCTATTCATCATCATCATCATCAGCCACTCCTAACCCACTGCTGGGCATAGGCCTCCCTTCGTGAATGCCATTCGCCTCTATCCTGCGCTAGTCTTAGCCACGTGCAACCCACTGTTTTGCGGATGTCATCTACCCATCGAGCCGGTGGACGTCCCCTTTTACGGTGTCCTTGTCTAGGCCACCACTCGGTCAGCATTTTGGTCCATCTGCCGTCACTCCGTCTTGCCAGGTGACCTGCCCAACTCCATTTAAGTCCCAGCATCCGCTCGGTGATGTCTTGGACTTTAGTCCGTTTGCGGATTTCTGCGTTGGGGACTTTGTCTAATAGCGTAATACCGAGCATGGCGCGCTCCATGGCTCTCTGTGCAACACTGATTTTGTGCACAGCCTCCTTAGTGAGACGCCATGTCTCGGCACCGTAGGTCATGGTTGGCAGGACACACTGGTTAAAAAGTCGTGTTTTAAGGCATTGTGGTATATGGTTGGACTTGAATATATCTTCTAATTTTCCAAATGCTGCCCATCCTAACTGTACTCTCCTGGTGACTTCTTTCATTTGATACTCTCGGCCAAAAGATAAAACATGTCCAAGATAAACGTATGAGTCGACCATCTCAAGAGTCTCTACCATTATTCTCTACCAATATTTCTATTCATCTTGACAAAATTCAGCTGGGCAAGCAGAAATAAGGGTTCTACTCGATATTTATAGGTTGGTACCTAGGTACCTACGTTAGTTAGGTATTCTAAGTATATTTTATAAGTCTATTAATACTAAGCTTCAAAATAAAAATGTATTATTGTTTATACAAGTAGGTAACGGCCACTGGAAAAGACCATATAAAAGACTTAGTGGACTGTATGACTCAGGTGCTGTATTCGTAGAACAGAGGTGCGTATATCGTGTAGTGTTCGCGGCTGGAGAGATGTAGAAGAAGTCTGTGTATGGGCGCGGTCCGCGACGGGTTTGTCGCAGACTTCTTAAATCATTGGATGCTAACCAGAGTTGGCCACTTGCTCATACGAACTTACTTTTTTTATTGAATGCTGAACATATTGTTGTATAATAATTTGATTAATAAAATCGGTATAGCCGAGTTATGATGCAATTTGGTCACATGTTTATCGGAATGAGAGATTATTGGCTCCTTTACTGCCGATCGTAATATCCGGTGGCTGTCGACCGATATTAGGTCTATGAGCTTCAAATATCGTAAAATATTAACATTCTGACCGTCACGTCGGTCGCTCATTAGCGTCAGCTTTACAGAAAGTAGATACAAAGAAAGAAAATCATATCAGCAGTGCCATTAATAAGATTTTTTGTAGCTTCTTGTTTTGTTTGCTAAGTTTTGTAACTCCATGTACCTACATCTTAGCTTAGAGGAAACAAATAGAATAAGGTAAAATAAAATATTTGTAGAATTTCCTGTTTTAGTTTATAATACCTACTTAGGTACCTACACTTTATTAAGAGTTTTTACATAATACTCGTAACGGTAATAAATACAGTATTACAATATCATAACGATAAAATTATTAGCGATAGAAAAAAATTGAGGCTTTGCACAGTTTATTGATATTGTTTTTTAGGCTATGAAGTCATAGACTGAGCTTATCACTGAGTCACTGACCTCGTATTTTTATCAGAATAAAAATACGCAGACAAAATGACATGATTAATGGATTTTGCCGTCTCGCAGTGGTTGCAACAAAAATAAGATAGAAATAGACCCATTATAAGTAGGTACTGTAAGCTTGGTTATACCAGTTATACGCCAGTTGTTAACTCAATTTAGAATTCTTTGAAAACCATTGATGGTCTATTTCAAGCATTCTACTATAAGTACCTATACCTACTTATAGGTAAGAACTAGAAGACTGAATTCTACGTGTTGCACTATTTACACTAAACTATGTACCTACACACTATGTACATAATACATGTCATTACTATTGAACTCATGCATAAGTAATTCACTGTGCTATGTGCACTAAAACACCGATGGATAAAGGTGCGTAGCTAATGTAACTGTTTAGGCAATTAATTGTCTATATACCAGGAAGATGTACACTTTTCACACTATCAGTGTTCACTACAAAAACCATTGAAATTTATAAGGTTCACAAAGGTTTACGTCACCGTTCTCTTACCAAAAATAAACCACAATCTGCGACAGTTTTGATAAATAGACTGTCTTGAACGACTCAGGGTGTCATTTTTCACGGCGTCTTTCCAACTCGCTAGGCCGACTAATAAGCGACTTAAAAATAGATAACCACTGGCTTTGCATATCCCTTGGTAAAAAAGGATGGTTATGTGGATATAAAACCTACAAGATCACAACTGTATTAGGAAAACGGGCACCGTTCAGGCTTTCAAAATTATAAAAGATATATTATAGTATAATATGATGGAATGTATGGATTTATAGAGGGATGTTTGTGGGGAAGCTTAAACGTTCTTGATAAATCGTTGAAGTTAAGCGTCGTTCTGAGCGGTCATATTTAGATAGTAGACCGTAAGTGGAATTAAGGGCATGTTAAATTGTCGCTTACGGTTTGTGAAGTTGTTAAGAATAGAATAGATTGACTTTATTGCACACCATAAAAGAAATAGAAAGAACATAAAAGAACGATATTGTTTTTTTATGTTCTTTCTATTTCCTTTACATAAAATATAACAATTGGCGACTTTATCGCTAAGAGCGATCTCTTCCAGGTAACCTTTGGATGGACAGGATAAAAATTAACTGCTAATGACGATGACATACAAACATAATTCTAAAAAAAAAAAAATGTTAAGCAATGACGCAAGCGTTTAGGCCTCCTAACAAATCTTAAATGCTTTCAAAAAGAACTAGTACCTAAATACAATTATATAAATATTTATTGGATTAGTTACTTATACTGCCACATTTCCTGCTAGAAAAATCTGCAAATTAGTTAAATGGCGAATGCAGGTATTTATCTAGCTCTGCGTACTCGACGTGAGTACCCGACCGCACTCGTCTGCAATCATTCCGACAAGCAGCGCGCATTTATTCGAAATAGGCCTCTAAACTTTTGCACAGAACTAGGATAAAATGTAGCTGTTCTTTGCTATTATTGTAGAGGTAAAATTGCTTTATAATGTTTAGGTAATTATCTGAAAGTACGGATCCGAGTTTAATACTTTTGTACTTTTGTGTAGTAATAATTGAAACTATTATTTATGTTATTATTTCCCCTTATGAAAAAATACAATTATCGCAATGGAAGCGTACAGTTATGAATTGAACCTTGTCACCATTCACATCTATTTTGTGACTGCAGAGAACAAAGCGCTAAATAGGTATAATCAAAAACTAATTATTATCTGGGATACAGTCGTGATCATAATTTCATTTTTTTGTTTAATTATTATCAACAGACAAATAATCCAAATTAACATTAAGGTTTAAATTTTTCCACTTAATTCTATAGACAAACACACCATATTTTTAAGGCTTAATTTGTTGTCGTGTGTTCTGGCGATCTCATCTGTGAAGAAGTGCAAATCCTAATCGCCACAATTACATTCTGGATCTACGAGTTGATGCGTCCCTGCCTCTAACGGGCCACAACTTTTAATGGCTAATTAGCCAACCCTATCAACTAGATCGGCCCTGACACTACATTTCCTGTTTATAACTTGCTACCCACGACGGAAATTGCATGAAGTAAAATTGGGAAGAAACTAACTGGGTCGAAAATGCGACTCTCGGGTCGTCTTGATATGAATCTTTGAAATGTAGGAAAAACTCGCCTTGCTAGCTTGTACTTCGGTCAAAAATCCTTGTGATATTTCAGGGTAAAGATTCTGTTACAACCAATCTTTACAGGCATTTGAGCGTTAGTAAGTTCTTATGAGCTTGTGGCCAACTCCGGTGACGTTACTTACCCTTTTAATTTAATTTACTGTGATATTATTGTAATTATGAGCCAGGCCCACTACCTACTCGCAAAACCGAAATCGATACACTGTGCTAATAATTGCAGTTCAGCTTGTTATGTTGCTTTGTTCCGCATTCAATTTCAATTCAAACATAAGCTGAATTGAAATTATTGGTTTTCAGTTTTGGGCCCAAAGTACAAGGCAAAGACTTTTCTCCCTTTGCTTCCGCACATATCTATTGTGAACTACTCTATAGAGAATAAGACACTAAGTAAATTTATCTTTTTATGTAGATTCGAAAAAGCTTATAATTTCCAAACCCAACAATTTACCTTTCCAGCAACAAGGGCTGTCTGAAATGAATACAATTCAAAATGATACTTATATTTTAGAAACCTTGGTGATGACACTTGAATTTTCGCTTGATTTTCCAATGGCCTGAAGAGGGCAGAAGAGGCGAGCGGATGCCCAGTGGTACTCCGCAGCCATTTATATGAAAATCCAAACGTTATTCATATTTCCAGAACTATTTTTAAATTGGAGATAGAATCAGGTGGCTTTTCGGATTTGGGGTCAATTGACGCAATTTCTCTGTTGGTGTTACATTTTTGGTTTTATCTAAGGCTCTGCTCTCTGCTTTCGCTGGGCTTTCTTTCATACAAACCTTGTCCTAAAAATTACGAACACAACAAGTAGACTAAATAATAGAGAAAGTAGTAAATCAAAGAGTTTTTTTACGGAAATCCTTCCATAAGGAGACTTCTATATGTCACGTCACAGCCTGATTTGACTTCAACTATAATAACTTAATCGAAAACCAAAATAAAATGTTTACAACATTTAGTAACATATTAGTTTCTGGAATCTAAACATATCTATTCCGAAATAATTTAGTCCTCGAAGCTAATTGCAATTTAAACGAAACTCATGCTAGCTAATGACTTACCTAAATCAAACTAGCTAAGATCTACGACATTACTTATCTTTACACTCACGCGCTTTTCTGCACATTTAACGCTCAGTGAATACTTGTTCCGCTCCGTGGTAGAATATAAATAGTGTAAAAACTGTTATATTTGTCATATTCTCAGTTGCGATAGTCAAGGAAAGATTTAACCAGGAACGAATTATGGATTTAACGTTCAGTCTCGCTAGTAAACGTTTCCATAGTTAAGATTTTGTTGAACAAGATAAAATAAAAAGTTGGCGACAAAAATTTGTTCCTTTTTCAGTGCTGCGTAACAAGAATCCGCCTATCATGTACCGAATTGGCTGCAAATGTGAGCATCTGCGAAATCTATTTAGGATTTCTCTGAAGGGCTTGAATATAAATAGATTTATATTCCTCAGGGATAACGTGACTCTGTATCGTTGTTTCCTACGCGATAGTATTACGTCACGCGGCAAAGCGCGTTCGTGTGAAGGTTCAACATTTGAGTTGGAACTGATTTCCTGAACCGGAAGATGATGAGGAAACGAGCAATATACATGCGACGACGTGTTAATAAGTACTACGTAATACCCACCCACATAATATCTACAAATGTCTTATAGAAAGAAACATTGCGAATTAAAGTAAGTAAGTTCGTATGAGTAAGTGGCCAACTCTGGTGACGAAGTTTTTAGGCCGCCTTAAGGCCTCCGTCATGGCTTAACGACTTGAAATTGCGAATTGAAATCAACAAGAATACAAAAATAATTAAATAAAATCACCTTTGTACATTTTTACGAGTTAAAAAAACTCTAGGATGGAAATCGTATTTATAATCTTTTTAAAACAAAAATATAATTTCAAAATACGTTTTGGCCTTGACATCTTTAAATACTACATGATTTATACAGTAGGCATTGTATCGATATATAGCGCGCCGCAAAAAAAATCGCCGTGTGCAAAGGCTTATACTACTTCAGATTAGTTCAGATATCTGAAGGTTGTACCTGTACCTTTACAATTTTAATCTCTTTAGCGTAGGTACAACATAAACTACAATATAAAAAAAAACATGTCAGAAAATTGGTTTTTATTTACACAGTCCTGTCAATCCGTCGGATCCCTGTTTCACGGTGAACTAACGATGCCCAACCCAAACTAAACTAAAATACAACTCGTTCAATACCATGTTCGAGGGCACAGTGTCATAGATTCAGTAGAAACAGTTCGTATGTATGAGCTACCTACTAATACTTAGTCAACATTTTATCTTTAGGACGCTGTCAATGACGATCGCAATGCTTGGAAGTTGATGAGGGAGACCTTTGCCCAGCAGTGGGACAGCAAAGGTTAGAGAAAAAAAAAAAAAGGACGCTGTCGCCTGCAAGCCTGCTATGCGTCACAAACAAGTTGTCCGCTGATATTTAGCTCTTTCTCGCTTCTGGTCTAAGAATTAAGCTTCGCCCACACCTATGCGACCAAAACGACTGCGATGCAGGAGCGTCTGCCGCGGGGCAGACGCTACTCTTTATCTATGGCGCTTTGCACATCAACGCGACCACAACGCGGTAACAAAAAAATTATTTAGGTAGGTACTCATTCTATACTGTGGTCCGAATTCCGGCGCAGACTGGCCGATTCGGCAGGTATTGCCAATTTTCTATACCGGTGCACTGGACAACCGAAAATTGAGCCGAAAATACTTGTAAACACAAGCGAAGTTGACCGTCTCCAAATTGGTCATTTCGCCGATGTTTCGTAGTAATAAAATAACATCGAGCATTGTCTATTGAAACATTTCCGGGATATAATGAAACGTTGCGGAGTTCAAAAAATAACTAACGTGTTCTGTCACAGTGTATCAACACGGGTTTTTATACATCATCATTATAAAAACCCGTGTTGCCAGCTAGTAGTGGCCCACTTGGGCCTTTAAAACATTCTAGATATTATTTGTTTTTCTATTATAATGTTTTAATTTTTCATTCCTTAGCTCTGCTCATAGAATTCTTGAAGAAACTTCCGCAAACTTCAAGATATTCCTCAAAGCAGCGCTGTTCAAACAAATTCTCCGCCTCCAAGCAAATTCACAATAGATTTACCTGAAAACAGCAGGAAAACAGCTATTTGACGAAAAAGTGCCATTACAATTATGACTTAAGTAGGGTAAATTACACCCATAACTTATCTCGTGTTTATTTTAACCTTCGGTTTAAAAGTTTTTTATAATAGGTTCTATATCAAGCATCGATTTTGACAGTTCTCTTAGTATCTAGGAAATGCTGTAATGTTTTAGACTAAACAGGAACCTAGGATACTTTCCTTAAAAAAACAGTATCACAACTGTATCAATAAACCAAATACAAATCTTCAGCCATTAAAGATGATACGAGGGAAGTCTAAGGCGTGACACATGCCAACTTTTACAAGTATTAACTCGAAATGGTATAAAAAAAAATTAAAAAAAATTATACACTTTTTATAAATACAACAAAATTATATAAAATCATGCCTTTTTCCATTCAAAGAGGTAGGCAGTGAGCACAGATATTTTTTTTATTTTGTTAAAATTATATTGGTTAACTTTATCCTAAGATTGTCCGCAATTTATCAAGCTCTACCTCCAATGATTGTTAATAAAGGGCACAAAAGAAGGGCTTACCGTACCTTTTATGCAGTTTTTCATGAAAATAAAGTTAATGTTTGTTTTCTTTTGACCTTTTAAAATGACATTTACACAAACAATGATAAATAGCTCTTATGACCTTGTAACTTGTACTCAACCTAATTCTAACACAATAAAAAAATTAATTAAGAACCAAAACGTACAATGAGCGGTCTTATCACTATAAGCGAGGCAAATATTTGTCTCGAGTCTGGGTGTTTTCTATGTATAATATGTATGTATTTACGAAAAAAAAACTGTATATAAGTAGTATATCAGTCATATCTGGTTACCATAACACAAGCATTCAAATTGCTTAGCTTGGTACTAGATGACGCTGTGTGGAATGTCCAGGGATATTTATTATTATTTATTTATTTAACCTCTGAAAAAAAAGCCGTGTTGGTCAAGTAGATTAGTACCTCGACTTTCGATCCGAAGGTCGTGAGTTCGAATCCGGCCGTGCATCAATGAACTTTTCGCATCGAAAAATTTATATGCGTTTTAACACGCACACGAGCTTATAACGGTGAAGGAAAACATCGTGAGGAAACCAGTTAGCTCTCTATTAGCGTCGATGGGCTTGCGACCCGTCACGTATGGAAAGTTAACTTCTGCAAAAAGTGGGCATGTACCAAATATGTATGTATTTGGACATACCTCTGTCTGACTACCCCCTTAGACAACTTCATAAGGATCTTAAATTGCCTAATGATCTGAACGAAATGTCTACCGCTCCCGGGATACAGTCGTGATCATATTTCATTTCATTTTTTTTTAACAAAAACTTTTTATAAATACCGATGGAGGAAGACAACGTGCGTCGGTAACAGGTCTTTACAATCGAACTCGCGACATTATGAAGGGTACATAATCGAACAGTAATACCATCGGGGATACATCCTATTACACATAAACGATTCCATTTGCAAATGTGAGATCGTTAAAGTGTTGAAGTATCTTGCGAATATCGAATGCTGTTTACTATCCGGTAAATAACATTTATTTTATTACCCGTTTCATGTGTGTATAAAACAGTCATTTAGGTACCTATACTATTTACTCGCATATAGAGCATGTCACTACAATGGCTTTTTTAAACTTTCGCGATCAGAACACATTATAAAACATATACAAACGGGTATTTATCACGCGGGAAGACTATCAGTCTTCCCGCGACCACGGCTGGTGCAATCCGGTCGAAACGTCGGTCGAATATTAAAGGTAAATTCGTGATTAATACCCGTTTGTATAATATGTTTTATAATACTACAATGGCTGTAAGACTGATAGGTATGGGGTGGGTTCCCAAAGAGTCACACCAGAGTGACCAAAATTACGAGAATAAATATATTTAGTAAGAAATATAATTTGAAAGAGCATTTTACGATCTGAATAGCATTATACGATTATTATAATAATAAATAATGTGATGCATCACGAAAGAAATGAAAAATCTTTATTGCACACTAAATAGCGCTGTCTCTATCATAAGAAAACAATAGGCCTGTTCGCTGTTTACCCCCTTTCTGGGTTTCGTTTATTATTTCTAACCATCCATAGAAATAGTAGATCTTTGGCCTCTTTTCTAAATGTTGTACTGTTTATTAGTCGATCGCCCACTTTGGTCTAATTCACCATCCCTCTCAGATTAGGCCTGGTATTAAGCTTCCTGGTCCAGTTTGGTTTACAATAGTTTTCATATCGCCTTTTTGGCACTTTTAAACTTAATGTTATATTTCTTAAGTCAGTACCTACTTACCTATTCATTTACCATGAACACTAGTTCAACAAACTGTCGTCCGTTAGGTATCCATAAGTTTTTTTGTTTATAATTAAGTTTTAATTTTTATTTTCTCTGTATTGTGCCAAATAAACGTTTCATTCATTCATTCATTCATTCATAACTCAACATGTCATTATTTGTACAGGACGTGTTTGCGATCGTAGTATGTAATCAGCTTTAATACCTTCATTAATTATGGGGTTTGCAAAGTTTACACAACATTATTGTAAACAATAACATGGCAGTCGCTTATATTGTTATGTGGGACCTTCCCACGGTTATAATCGGTCTAGCTTCCGTGTTTCGGGACAGTCAGCTGCAAACATTGATTGAATTAAATTTCTGCCGGGAAACAAATGTGAAATGTACAATGAGGCTGCATGTTCATTAACGCGGAGCGAGCTGGCGGAGCGGAGAAACGGATAAATATTAACCAATAGGATTGCATAAAATCTCTGAGCGAAGATTTTAAAGATTTGTAGTCAGCCTTTTAATGCATGTAACGTCAAGATAAATTTATAAATATTTAAAGTTTGACTTGCACACAGGGCAAACTCGCTCATAAGCCAACTTCATTGTTATCTTCTCTATCTGTGATTTTGCTTGGTTAGAAGTGTGACATCGTCATGTAATAGAAATCACATATATTTAGGCAATGATATTTTGACATACCTCTGACTGCCCATACAGTTTCATAGGATCTAAAAATGCCTAAAGAACTGAAAGAATAATATCCACCGTATCTTAGGAATACAGATAATATTTCATTTCATTTACCTACTATCTGATAGCATATTTGCTCTTAAAGATTTTAATCCAATTAGCGCTTAAGTTAAGTTAAATTACAAAGTTAGCGCGTACATGTCATTCCAAGAGTTTTAACTGTGATTTAACTAAGATTTTTCATCCATATGAAAAAAACCTCCTTCATTATTTTTAACTAGGACATGTTAGCTTCGCAAAGCTTCTCACCTAAGTTGTTTAATTCCTTTAAAAAGTTAATTTTTCAAGACTATCCTATGCTACGTTCCTTAAAGCAGTTTGCAAGTGCACTTAGCTCGCATTGATATAGAAAGCAGGCTGGTATTAAGATGACGCCAACTACAAAAAAAACTAAATAGTTTTACGGAGATCAATTATGGGTTTAAGTCCCCACGCTCAACTACTTACCAATCCATTGGGATTGGAAAAGAATGCGAGCATGATTGTAATATTTTATTGCTAAATTACAATCATGCTAGCATTCGTTAACTAAAATAAAAATAAATAAATAAAATATCCTTGGACTTTCCACACAGCATCATCTAGTCCCAAGCTAAGCAATTTAATGCTTGTGTTATGGTAACCAGATGACTGACATTACATAGATACATTTTTTTTTGTAAATACATGCATTTTATACATAGAAAAATAACCAGACCCGGAACAAATATCTACAGAACATGCAAACATTTGTCCCGCGGCGGGGATTGAACCCGCAACCTCTGCGTCACAGGCGGGCTTTCGCCCACTGCGCCACAGAGGTCTTCAGTGTTGTACTAGCGCCCTATTAGGTAACATAGTTATTATATTGTTGCCATGTGATGGAAAGTGATTACAAGAATATTAAAAATCTTGACTTTGATACAAAGTAATATTAGGAACTTTAGTTACTTACATGGTTATGAAGTGCAGAATGAAATGGCAAGTTTAGACACTTTTAACGGGCACGATACGCTTGTGCGACTGTGCACTTTGCTACGTCGTGATAAGAGTGGCTATTTAAATGAATATTTTCGTAAATTCGGTCTTCTGTACTTAGCGTGGTACTGGCGAACATTGAAATCGGAACTCGCTGCGTCGGTTTCCTGTGTAAATGCGTCCTTGCGCTGAGGCGAAGTGGCCCAACAACGTTACACTCGCCTTCACAGGATAATTTTTGAAATAAACCGTCAGAAAATCCTTTTAATTAGAATGACGTTAATTTTTATTTATGCTCAAGATCATATTTTTAGTTACGGTAAATATCTGTTTGATAATGCTTCATGGAGTTGAGATCCCTTTCTGTCCATGAAGTCAAGTCTAAAGAATCACTGAACAGATTTATATGAAAATTAGTACAGAGATAGACTGCACCTTTGACCAAAGGACAGGCTACATTTTGTTAGGGTACCACGTGTGGGAAGCCGCGGGGAGCAGCTAGTTTTTCATGTAATTATTATTTCTTACAAGCCATATAAACAGGTAAGGGATTTTTTTAAAAGACTTAAAAAATATGTATTCTTCCTTACCTTCTAAGTATAGTAAAACTGTAAAACCACACACACTCAAAACTTTTAAGTATCTCTAGCCCCCATTGGAGCCGATTCAAAGGCCCCTCGACTGAAGCACCCGCAGACAATGTGGAGCATCTAGGTTCTGATCTTCGCGCACTTGACATACAAATAGGTAAGATAAAAACCGATCAAACTGCACGTACGTGCAGTGTACGTGTACAGTACAGTAAACGTGCAGTTTGATTCTATCGGTTTTTTAGGGGCTTCCCTAAAAAAAATTTATGTTAAGAATGAATGAATGAATGAATGAAAATTCTTTATTGCACACCTTAATTTCTAAGACATAGATACAATCAGTAATAAAACTACGAACAATGTACAATGATTAAGAGTTTTACAATAAAGAATTTTTATTCATTAATCCATTCAAATAATCTTATATTATGCTCAAATGCATCAAAGTTCATTAAATTTTAAGTTTTCCTAAATAGCTTTTGTGATAGGTGTTCATAAAAATAAATTATACTGTTATTAAAAAATAAACATTTAATTACAACGAAGGTTAGTTTTAAAAAAAATAATTTGAATTGGTAGCTAACTTTTCTACATTTTGACAATACAACGTAAGTACCTATCACATTCTTCTACAAACATGAGATATAGTTCAATCTAAGTAAATATTGTACAAACAACGCAAAATTAACGATAACCGCACTACCCTCAACCGACCTCAATACAGAAAGCATTAGTAAATGAAACGTGAAGTACCTACTTCTGCTATCCTACCAGTTGTTTATCTTTTATCAAGGTACAAAATAAATAAATAATCCCCAACCATCTGATTAATTTCGATAAACAAATTACTTAATTGGTGCTGGATATGCTCCAAATAAGTAATTTCTTATTGTTTATTAAATGTCATAAATTCATAATAAAACATTATCTACCTAATACTTTCTCAGCATCGTCTATGTCATGCTCTTCTGCTAAGAGCTCCGCACGAGAACCTGCCTCTACTCTACAAACCTAAAATAATACATAGTGCCAATACCTATTTAATTTATTTAATGCAGTTTATTTTATGTTGGATAATCTTCCGTATTCAGTTTCCACCAACATTAAGCTGGTGTAAAGATCGTTTTCAGTTTACGGACATACCCGTGGGCACTGCACTGGACGCGTAACTGAAGACTAAGATCTCTGGTCTGAGTCTAATATAGATGATAAGAAATAATTAGTTAGTAGTAAGTTTGTATCAGCAAGTGGATTACTATCAGTACTCTGGTGACGAAGTTTTAGGTCATATAAAGGCCTCGTTCATGACTTAACTACTTGACTAATAATTTAACGTTCCCCCCGAAGCACGTAAGCGCTTAGCTGTTCGTTCGTTCGTTCGTTCGCGCTTAGTTGTTAAATGCCACTTGCGGTCAAGGATTAGTTAGTCAGGATTAAGGAATAATAGTAATTGCAAATAGTCAATAATAAACGTTTTGGAATTGAAACAATACCTTTGTTTTGTTATTAGTATATTTCACACTCATTGCAATACGCCAATTTGCTAACACACGGTAGACAAATAAGCTATTACGTTTAAGCCACGCATTTATAATTTATTTTAATTAAATAACATGAATAAACAGAAATAAAGGTATAAATATATATTTAACTTTCAAAACTATCGTGAGTTGTAATAAAATATACAATTAAAAAATTCGTATAACTAATTAAAAATACATTTCGATACGTTTTCCTGCAATAATCATTGTTAAGTATTCAATTATAATAAGTACAATAATAATATTGTAATAAAGTGTAGATCATTAACTCATTACATAGTCATTACGTGTTACAAATAACGGAAAATCTAAATCAGTATGATAATGAGTAATTTGCCATGTGAATTTATTTTTCAATTTCATATACGACCTCTGTGGCGCAGTGGGCGAAAACCCGCTGCGAAAGCAGAGGTTGCGGGTTCGATCCCCGCCGCGGGACAAATGTTTGCATGATCTGCAAATATTTGTTTCGTGTCTGGGTGTTTTCTATGTATAATATGTATGTATTCACGAAAAAAAATATGTATCTATGTAGTTTATCAGTCATCTGGTTACCATAACACAAGCATTAAATTGCTTAGCTTGGGACTAGATGACGCTGTGTGGAATGTTCAAGGATATTTATTTATTTATTACGCACACAATACCTACAGTAAAACTATATTATTTAAGTACATTACATTTGTAGTAGTTTAGATTCTGTAAATAAATTGAATACAAGAGAAAATGAATAGAGAATATGAATTACATTTTTATTGTTAATCTACCTACTGTTTAAAACTGTAAGTAAATAACAGTAGATTTATTAAAAAATGCATGTTATCATTATTTTAATAACTTAGAAGATTGGATGCATAAGTACTGAATTATACGATGTACATAAACTGATTACAAAATAAAAATAATAAGAGCAATAAAACGAATTTCAATTACACAAAAGTCATCTACCATATACCTATTTTTATTATCATTATTATGGATTATTCTATTTATGGTCACTGCCTACCCGTATAGGAAACGTATGTATGCTAAGTGTAGGTATTATCATTAGTAAAAATAAGGCTAGGCGTAAAAGCACTTATTTATAATACATAATATACGATATCTTAATCTAGTCATAAGACCATTTTCGAACATTATGTTCAAATAACGCGGTAAATGCAGTGATAATATAATTGATATCTTGCTAGAAACTTCTGGTAATTTCCTGTTTCCTGGCAACCTACATTATCGATTATAATCTTAGTTTAAAATATAATATCTATTAATTATTCGATTCGATTTTAATTAATTACTCGGTTTAAGGTTATTCATTATTAATTTATTTTTGGTCAAAAAGCGTGTTGAAATAAAACTTTTTAAACTATCATGGTTTTTAATATTATAAACACTTAAAACGGGATATTTACCATGATTCGTAGATTTACGAGTTGCCCGATATTTCAGCACAGTTGCATGCGCCATGATCACGGTCAACTAATAAACTTATAAACCTACGAATCATGATAAATATCCCGTTTTAAGGATGTTGAAATGTTCAGATTGCCAGTTATGTACATTTACTTATTTTAAGTGCTAACTATCTAAACATAATTATCTAATTGGTGTTTTAATATCTAACAGTTTACTTAAATTTATTGTTCTATGACTAAACTATATCTATTATCAAAATAAATTTAAAAAACAGTGTCTTGCAAAAAAATAGTTCAAAATTAAACCAGATTTCAAACAAAATAGGAAGAGATTCGAGAAAACAATTTACTAAAAAGATTAAAAACTTACACCTTAAAGTTTGATAGTGATGTTAGGCCGTTATCTGTGTATGTTCGAATAACCCAATGGCTACTCTAGTGACAGGGTATAAGAAAACCTTTGTAAGGCCTTTAGCGTTAACCAATATGAAATGTGACAGCTCGGCACGTCGCTTAAAAACGATCTATGAAGAACGTCTAAGCAAGCTACGTCACAAGCGTTTCGAACCAAAGTCGCATAAAGGCCCAATCCTTTGGAAAACTCATTATGGTCATCCTTTCATTGTAAAGATCATCATAAAATGTGAAACTAAGCTCGTTATCCCAGTCACGTGACCGCGAGGATCGTCAGGACCGACGGTGCACTCGCAATTTCCTCACTCATCCACACAATCTGACACATTTGATGAATAGCCTAGCTAGAGGTCGTGCCCTTCTGCTAAAGAGATAGCGATTATCCAATGTTAGATTAAAGAACATTGATGCATGTGCTAACATGTTTTGTAATCAATAGGTATGTTTTGCATCCAATCTTAAAACAAACCACAACAGTAGTAGATTAGATGAGATTATTAATGCTGATTTGGTGTCTTAATGTCAGCGTTAAACAAAACGTTATTCCCTACTCTCAACTCACAGTTTGTCGGTAGGTACCTAACGTTTCATTCTGTCTCTCTTTTTTTTTTATTAACCTGTATCGTCCCACTGCTGGGCAAAGGTCTCCCCCAAACTCTTCCAACCGTCTCTATCCTTTGCCGAGTCCCACCATCCTTCGTCAAAGGTGACGAGATCGTCCTGTAAAAATTCTGTCTTTAAAATCTTATGATCATAACTCTGTTTAAATCGCTCCTCGCGGTCACTCGCGGCACACAAGCGTCAACAGAAAAGCTTTACAAGGTTACTGAACTGTGGACTGCAAAGAGTTCTTTCAGGCTTTAAGAGCTCCGACACTGATTCAGCGTGTTGTTGCTTAAAAGGTAAACTTGATTAGCACTCCGAACCTATTCAAAGATGAAACATTAAAAGAGCATTTTAATAAGCTCCCGAAGGATTCTTGATGAACGATAACGATCAGCGATTTTATTTTTTATAATTACAAAGCTTTATATAGTTTCTAAGTGAAACAGTGAAATACCTAATCAAAAATATCGAACCCTGAAAACACATTAAATACTTAATTAAGACAATGGATTGGTCGCTAGGTACATTTATAATGGTTATTTTACTTAGATTGTGTATACACATTATACTTACATATTTATTGCTACTAACGAAAATAGACATTATTTTTAACTATAGGTAAAGATATGATAAAGGTCTCTTCAAATTTTACGGAATTAAACATATATTATTTACGGAATTACTCAGACACGTGGAAATAATAATGAAACCTTGACAGTGTCATTGTTTTTCAAAATGGCCGCTAAATTACTAAATGTCCAAAATCTTATAAACAATTTTATTTGCCTCTCCGTAAAACGTTTTTGATAGACTGCCTTATTTTAATGGCAGCCATTTTGAAAAAAAAGGCGGACTTTTTAAATATCAAAATCTTAATGCCGGTTCTGATGCTAACAAAGATCTGTCAAAGTACAATATCTAAAAACAGGTTTATACAAAAAGGCAGGTGTACTTACAATATCAAATTAAAACACCCTAAGTCTAACGTTGTGTTCAAAGCTCTACAATGGGTATACAAATCGTAGCACATGGTGAGTCAAGCCTATAACTTAGTGTCTTTCAGCATCACCGCTGCTTCGTATGACGGCAGCTCGTCACTCGGGCAGCGTGAACAAGGCTCCGAGACCACATCCTGGAAACAGAAGTACTTTAAAAAACTCAGGCCTTTACATCTTTACTAGATGATTTATACAGAGTCAGGAGGTAGCTTTGCCTACACTTAACGGGACACTGCAGTTGCAGTATGAATTTTTTGTTTATTAGTTCTCATATAAGTTGTTTATTTTTTTAAATCGTATATTAAATGAAGATGAACTTTACAGTGTAGCAAAGTTATCTGAGTTTAAAGCATTAGCAAACGATTTATTCGCTTACTTCAGTTTACTAGCAGCTCAGGTTTTAAGATGATGTAGTTTTGGAACAGGGGCAGATCAAAGGAACCTTAAACCAAACTTTTATGAAGAAAGTAAAACGAGAGAATGACAAAGAAATGTGTCAGAAACCGTAGCACGTGGAAATCCGTGGTATTTGACTACTCCAATGGAAAAGAGACATATTATTATGCCTTTGTATCTTAATGGAGCTGCCTGTACATGTTTTGTGACAAGCATAATCCATCCATCTTCAGATATTGCAAATTTAATATCAATCTAACCTGGAGCATATGACAGTCCTTATGTTCCTGACGATCTTCGACGACGGTCTCATACGCCGGTGGAGGGCCCGGCAACTCCATCTGTATCTGAAAATAGAAAACAATAATTGATACGTATTCTCATCATCATTATCATTGGCCTTACAAATCTACATGATGATTTATGCAGCGTCGGATTGGTAAGTCGGGCATGTACCTACGGCAAGGTAGTACATACATATCGTTAACGCGAAAGTTTGAAAGCCAAATCCATCCGGATTTGGCTGAAACTTGGAATATACATAGGTTGTGACCTGGCATAACACATATATTACTTGTTATCCAGGTAGGTACCATGCGTGTGCGAGTAAGAAGTTACAAATAAAGCTAATAAAAGGGAACCCATTTCGTCTCCGAAAATCGATTGTCCGTAAATCACAATCAATAACAAGTGTCTCCGAAACATAGGAATCCATAATATTATGGTCCCATAACTATAGTTTATAATAAGGTATTGTTCATCCTTATGCTCCTAATCCATAAATTTATGTTACCTAATATTGTAATCCCCAATTTTAATCGTTATAAACATATGTGTCATAATACTTCCACTTCCGAATAATCATGTTTTCGAACGTTTATAATTATGTAAAACAGAAACAACTTCGGTTGTATCCACCCAGATCGAAATCAGTTGGTTAGGTTAGGTTTGAACAGTGACCACTAACGCGCGAGGCGAGCGAGCGTAGCGAGCGTGCCGCGGTAGCGGCCGCCGAAGCGCCAATAAAATGTGGAATAAAAGTAATCAGCCACTCAGATCGAAATCAGTTGGTTAGGTTAGGTTTGAACAGTGACCACTAACGCGCGAGGCGAGCGAGCGTAGCGAGCGTGCCGCGGCAGCGGCCGCCGAAGCGCCAATAAAATGAGGAATAAAAGTAATCAGCCACCCAGATCGAAAGCAGTTGGTTAGGTTAGGTTCGAACAGTGACCACTAACGCGCGAGGCGAGCGAGCGTAGCGAGCGTGCCGCGGTAGCGGCCGCCGAAGCGCCAATAAAATGTGGAATAAAAATAATCAGCCACCCAGATCGAAATCAGTTGGTTAGGTTAGGTTTGAACAGTGACCACTAACGCGCGAGGCGAGCGAGCGTAGCGAGCGTGCCGCGGCAGCGGCCGCCGAAGCGCCAATAAAATGTGGAATAAAAGTAATCAGCCACCCAAATCGAAATCAGTTACATTCCCTATGCTGCCTTGTGCTTGAGACACAATGCTCTTATGTTAAAATTATTCTCATAAACTATTATGAAAATAAAGTTATGAGTTAGTTACATTATGGATTATATTATTTATTGAGAATGATTTTATGCATTTTAAACATTAGGGATGTTGATATTAGCCGTAACTATATTAGGGATCCTTATATTATGGGTGCTGATTATACGGGCAATCGATGATTATGAAAACCCAATTTATAGATTTTTATTTTAGGGGTATAAAATTTCGGAGACAAAATAGAGACCCCTAATAAAAGCATGTTAAAAATAACTTTATTCAAATCATTCGAAATCCAAAAACACAAACGTTCCATAGGTCATCACTAAATTCTAAATTCAAAACGTTATATTTGATTCGTCCGCTAGGTACCTAATTTAGATTCATCTTGAAAATTTCCTCTGTCGCTTAATTTCACCCTTACAATCGGGGTCGTGAATCACACAAATCTTCCTACTAGATGGATTTATTGCATTAACTCAGTCTATCTGAGTTAGAATTTTATTTTCATATCTGAAAATAAACATAATTTTGAAGTATTTCTTTTGAAGCTATTTAAAGTTTTACAATATCTCATCAATTAATAAATCAATCAGTCAATTGTTATATAATATCTTATTTGAGTGTACAAATATAGAATTTTCATTCATTCATTCATTCATCAAGTTTTATCGCACTAAAATTATATCTGTTGGAATAGCGCTATACGGTTTTGCACCTATTTTAGGAATTCTACTCGTGGTTATAAAAGGTAAAATGGTTACAGTATGAAAAATGTATGCGTTATCAATTTCGAATGTTTCTTCGACCATTCGTGTTGACTGTACACTTGAGAACTGAAATTGGATCGTGTAAATTTTTGTTGCCAAACGTTATAACGTCATGTTTGGTTAATTCTCTTACAGAAATATTCATTACCAGCGCAGTCCTAAACCAACTGTGAAAAGGATGGTATGGCGCGAAGCCTGGGCCTACTTACAAAAATAATGGTTTGTTCGTATTTTAAACTGTACAATACTGTACATTAGCATACAGGACTATTATATTTTAATTACATAAAAAGGCCTTTAAGTGGCCAACTCTAGTGATGGAGTATCACTAGAGTTGGCCTACCTCCTACCAAAGATATCGCTAACACTTTTAAAAAAAACGCTGCCAGATCTACCCAAAGTGTCTAACTAAAAAAATTTACTCGATAAACCCTTATTACAAGAAAACACATTTAAATCTGTCAAGGCGTTTAAAAGAAAAATTAGAAACACATGAACGAGATTTTATATCAAAACATTATTACGGAGACGTGACGTCGCACTGCAGGATAGCCAAGCCAGGTCTTCCTTATTTCCTTCCACTACACACAATAAAGGGGAATTTGTATGAGGTAATGTAATCTACGGCCTTGCCCCTAGTTCCACACCACACCACACATTCGGTGTGTGCTCGTCCACACCGAACGAGCTTGAACGAGGTTGAAGCGTTCATAGCCACCTCGCTAGGCGACCGCCTTAGTCTCTTTGGTGTGAAGAGTTCACAACAAAGAACCTAAGGCGGTCGCCTAGCGTTTCCCGGCGTTTTCATACGTTCGATATTTCGCGGCCGCCTTAGCCACCGCGTTAGGCTCGCAATGTGAGCACTAACCCCCGGTTCTTATATCCAACGTACGGATGTCCGTAGGTCGGTCGTCATAGCAACGTTGTTTATTCAACACAAAATGTATGAGACTTTTTGACAGATAACAACGTTGCTATGACGACCGACCTACGGACATCCGTTAGTTGGATATAGGAACCCGGCATAGGATATAATTTATTTACAGAAACTAAACTACTACATATTTACATAACTGTACAAAAAAACCATAAAACCCGGCATTAGAGTTTATCTTGCCACCGTGTCGCCACGTTCTGTTGTCAAATCATTATCTTATCAACAACAAGATTAACTTTTGATGACAAGACCATGCACTTTGTTCGCTGTTTTCCACAATATTAATATATTATTCTTTCTTTACAGATGCTGAAAATAATTTCATGGATGCTCGTAGGAACTGTATGAAAATCAATATAATTCAATGGTGAGTAGCGCGTTAATAAATCGATACACTACTTGTGCTACGTCCAAACAAAGGGAAATTACGCAACAACGAAACGAATTACGACAGGTGGGGGTTCTCATTGCGAAGAGGTCAATTATCGCTTCATTTATTATACGTACTCAAAGGCTTATTGATTCAAGGCTTGGTTACAGTTTTATAAACAAATGGAAAGTCTTCCTGGGAATACAGTCGTGATAATATTTCATTTTATATTTTTAGGAAACAAATAGCATGGTACTTAGGCGTTTTTTCAAATAATCGTTCGAGAACGTTTCATTAAGTACCAAGGTTTGTCAGAGGCATACTAATAGTTTTAGTAAGGGCCCGTTTGCTACTCATTTTCTACAATACAGAATACTAATGGAAGTGGATTAATTAATCTTATACCTGCGATTACTTGAAATATTAAATTAAATCCGATGTTAAGAATTTCGTGTCCTCACGATCCCTTGAAGATATCTACGGAGGTTGTCAGAGGTATGTCCAAATACTAATCATGCTTTCTCAATGTGAGATATGATTAAATCAAAGGTAATAAGCCTGATAAAACCTTATTAAATCAACACCACCAAGTTTCAAAATAAACCTTTCAGTACCGAAATAGCAGCCTCATTTGTCTCGATATAGATCCCAAATGGATGACGCATTCCATCAATTTGAAATCCGAAACTAAATTATTTGCAATATCTGTGTATTTGCGTCGAGCTAATGTACGGATGAAAAAACATTCAACTTTGCAGATCAGTCAATGTGGATCTGACAACTTCGCGGTTGGACTAAACTGTTGTCATAGGCCTGTTCGGACCTACGCGGTATTCGCTGCCGCTGTGGGAAGCGAAAATACCGCGCCGCGGAACTTCATAGAAAATACCCGCGCAGTATTATCTCTTCCCACAGCGGCAGCGAATACCGCGTAGGTCCGAACAGGCATTAAATGTGGCTTCTGTTCGGAAATAGATAATTAGACTGTCATTTATCCGAATAACTAATGGGGATTATCTAGTATTAGATAATGTAGGTAGAAGGCGAAGGTTATTGGTTTGAATCCGAAGCGTGCATCAATGGATTTTTCGTTTCGAAAAATGTATGTGTTCATTAACACGAGCTCATAACGGTGCAGGAAAACATCGCGAGAAACCCGAAGCTAGTCTAGCCCCACAAGTTTTGTCTTTCCTATTGATATTAGCGGTTAAGAGAAGGATGGTTTAGGTACTGAGGCTATTCCATCTCAACAATGTAAACATTACTAAATTTGTATCCTAGAAAGAACAAAAAATTACCTGTTTCCTAGTAACCCCATTAAATGTTACTAATATGTTACCACAATCACTGAAACATAAAATGAATTTTACTTTCAAATATCGCTGTTTCTTATCTTAACAATTATGGTTATAGCTCCGATAAAAAATGACCATTAAATTGTACAAGCTTGTATAATAAAGCAACAACCACGTAGAGCAAGTTTCGAATGTTTAATAATTCTGAAGAAATTATGCGATCATCAGCTTCGTCGCACCAGTCAGCTCGGAAAATAT
The DNA here is from genome assembly GCA_963582015.1 of Xanthorhoe designata. Classification (NCBI taxonomy): domain Eukaryota; kingdom Metazoa; phylum Arthropoda; class Insecta; order Lepidoptera; family Geometridae; genus Xanthorhoe; species Xanthorhoe designata. Next base: position 3,011,401 of record OY757049.1, read on the forward strand.
TACTATTTTATACGACAAACGATAATCGTAGAATTATTTAATTTTGCTTAATCAGTGGTTACACTTATTTCTATTTAAATAGGGGCTAATGCTACGATCACCTCTACGTTCGTAGCAGTCTCGTAGACCATGCTACGATTTTACTACGACATCATATTATTGATTGTGATTAGTCACTTTACCAGTTTACTTACAACTAGTATGTTCAATTAATATGAAAGCCTTATTTTAATAATTTGCTTCCGATTCAAGGGTCAGAGGCTCAAGTTTCAGCCCAAGGTCTTTTATAAGCGCATTAACATCTGCTATTGTAAAGAAAAATATATAATTAAATTCGCGTAAATTCATTAACATACTGCAAATGTTTGGAACAAATATTTCAAGTTAAATTTAAATCGGGCCTAAATTCAATACGCTGGTAAAATATTATCTCGATGGCATTAATATAATTATTATGATAGCGACCAGTTCTAATCAGTAAAGAGTGATTCAACTGAACGCCAACTAGAAGCTTAATGAATGAGATGAAAGATGTGTGTCAAGATCGCAACGTGGTAGAAATATGTAGCCTTACGGTAAAATAAGCGTGATTGTATGTACCTACGAAACGTAGAAATGAAACATTTTTTTCGAAATACAATTTTTTACTTGGTGTTGACCTCACACTACGCTCTTGTCCAATCGAGCAACTGGATCGTAGTATCTCTACCTAATCTGTGACTGGATCTTCGCTAGGAGTAGTAGTGCCAAAGAGAATATAACCACTACGTTTAAGTGTTCTGTGAACTGGACAATCAACGAAAAACCTCTGTATTTTTACAGAAAACTTCTGAAAAGTTTTCTCGAAACACACTAGCGCAGTGGAACGTCATGTCAATACTTCATGCTTACACGATGTTTTTTCGAGAAAACTTTTCAGAAGTTTTCTGTAAAAATACAGAGGTTTTCTCGAAAAAACATACGACTTTAAAAAAGGAAGATGTTTTGTTAGTATTTTCACTGATTATTTCGTCAATAGCGGATCGAATTTAAAAATTTTGTTTATTTGAAAGAGTATAATCAGAGTAAAAAACAATAGGATCTGAGGAGGATCTTCAGAATTATTACGGGAAATGCACCTCGAGAGCAGGAAATATCAACTTCTCGTCTTACGATATTGAAGTTGATATTTATTTATTAATTTTTGCAATTTTTTGCGATGAAACTTGTATTTATAAATATTGTAAGGTTTATTTTTGCATATGTTTATTCAAGCTCCAGATCGTGTTAGGGTATTCAGTCTTCCAAACAATACCGGGTCAAGAGCTCACCGAGGTTCCAATTACTGCAGTACGGTAGATTGCTTAGGTAACCGGCAGATAGTAGGTACTGCACCGTCGAAAACCGATAAAATTTAATCTATTTTTAAAACGTAATATATTAGTTAAATATAAGAGTTTTGACTCTATTATAATAGAGTCAAAACTATTATATCTTAAATGCGAAAGTTTGGATGGATATTTATTACTAATTCACGCATAAATTTCTAAGCGGATTTGACTTGGAATAAACCGATTTTAATCTGAACCACACTTAGGATACGTTTTATAAATAAATAAATATAAATATCCTTGGACATGCCACACAGCGTCATCTAGTCCCAAGCAAAGCAATTGAATACACAGTAACCAGATGGCTGATATACGACATAATTTATTTTTTTGTAAATACCATACATATTATACATTTGCTTTTCAGATGCGTATACTCGTAGATCTCGACTTTATTTAGAACGCTCATAGTAAGGGATCAGCTCATGCAAACTGACCCGATACCAATTATCGTAAATGTGATTTTTATTGGACCCGATCGCGCTAAACCGGGTTCTGTGTACTCAAGGGACCTCGTAGCCGGATCTGTAATCTGATTGCTTATAATTATTTAATGGTTCCCAAAGAAAAATATATCTGCAAATAATTACTGACTACAGAAAAAAGTAGAGGTAGTATTTGAGGGTGGTCCGTATAGAAAATGAAAAATAAATAAAATATGATCACGACTGTATTTCCAAGAGACGGTAGACAATCATTCTTTTAGATCTTTTAAACATTTTTTTCATCTTTGAAGATGCATGTCTAACTAAACACACATTTTTTTATAAGTCAGTCAAAATAGAACAAGCATTTTCTGACTTGAAAATAGATTCCCCTGCAGTGAGTAAATCGAATTATTGACTCCACGATTTCCTATTTCCACCCTGCTAACTGAGAGGTAGGTAATGTTTTTCTGTGTCTAGAAACCTTGTTGACAATAGCAACTTTACTACTAAAACGACAGCACGTATTGAAATTTGTTAAAGTAGAATTACACCTGCCCAAGCCATATTACATTTCAGTAATCGCTTTAGAATAAAAAAATGTAAAGAAAAATGTAATAACAAAGGGATAGCGATGGTAGAAAGAGAATACGTTTGTAATGTGGCTACTAAAATAAAATATAAGCTGTATTTTACCCTGACAATTGGCTATAGAATTTAAATGTGTAAAATTCGATACACACTCACTATTATTTTTTATTATTGAGTATTATTATAAAAACGTAAGTAGTAAAACATAATAAATATTAGTCAGGACTTTAAAACCACCACCAACTTTTTTTAAACAATTCATCTGAAAAACAGGTGGAAGTATTATAAACTCTTATTAACTCTTAGACTGTCTCAAACTGCAGGCCTGCCTGACACAGATTAAAGACAGATTCTGGCTCATTCTGACAAAGTTATGGGCTTTGTGGCAACTTGGACGTTTGACTGACGATTACATCCAGGATGCACAAGTTAGCTTTCAAAGTAGGTATTTTCAACGAAGCAAAGGCTAACATAGTATTATGAAGTTTGGATGTTTGTTTACAGGAAAATAACTGAACTTGAAATAAATAGAAGTCACTGTTTGAATTAACAGTGATAATAATCTGCAAAGATGTATAAATCAGATAAATTCAAAGTGACCGTCTAAAGTTAAGACAATTGTGTTATCTTAGGTCAAATCTGTTCAGATAGCTGAAATATAAATCCGCGAATCAAAATTCCTAACAAAGAATGCATATTCTCTGAGGAATCTCTCAGTAAAACACACCTCATCAGGTTTGATAAACTAAGAGTTCTTAAAAAAATAACTGTTTTACAAAAAAAGTTTTATAACTCAATGAATACATGTTATGTTATTATAATGAGTAGATAATTATAATTTTGGTCTTAGTAAGTTTGATGTATATTCCTAAATAGTTGAACTGCTAGACCACGTATTTCTTTTAGCTACGATCACTACAAAAATTCTTATATATAAAAATAAAACTTTATACAAAATTCAAACGAGAAATAAAAAAATGATAAATCAGTAAAAATCAACTAGAACTCTTCAACTGCTTTTGCAAAAATTACAGATCAAAATCACATTAAAAGTCACTGGCATCAAGCTACTTAAAAAAGCATTTAAGGCTGAAACAAAAGAAAAATTTAAACGACCCCTGTTATTTTCTCGTCGTGAAGCACTGAATATTCATGGTAACATAAGTAATGCCGCTAACGTATAGACAGGACTGGCGCTGAATGCCAGCCGTTTAAATAGCTAAGACAAGACCTATTAGCATAATTAGCTGACGCGGGATGAGCTAAATTGGCTGTTTGTCTTGTGTTTTGTTCTCTGGAATTGACAAAAACAGTTTATAAACTTCTAGTTAGGGCGTAAGTTTGATGTATCTATACCTCCCTCACCCAACAGACAATGAGACAACTCCTTACCAGTTCATATAAAAAAAGCTAATAATATCCTGCTACCAAATTTCATTCAAATTTGTCCAGCCGTTTGAGCGTGAAGGAGTAACAAACATTCACACTTACACACAAATTACATACAAACTTTAACCTTTATAATACTTATTAGTGTGATTAGTTTGTTAAAATTATAATTATCATCGAAGTACAGTATAATGTGTCCGTTATTACAGGTATTAAACCTGTTTGAGAGCCGCGTACTTTTCGTAAATAAAACATTGTATTACGCATTATGATTTCATATTAGATCGCTCGTGGATTTCCCATGTTACCGATAAAGATTTTATTAGCTGAAAAACGGTGACCGCTTAAAAACAGCAGTATTCCCTTGACCAATAGCAATCGAATTGTATTATAGATAGAGTCATCTGGTTACCCTTACACGGACTAGATGGCGTTGTGTGAAATGTCCAAGGTTTTTTTAAGCTGATATTAACGGGAAATGCCATTAATTATCGCGCGGATGGACGTTAAACTTAGTGTAGCCACAATACCTAATGTGATGACGACGGCAATCACATTGCCGTTTGACGTTAAGCGACAAGCGCTAATGTTATCGCCAAGAAAAGGGCATTGACGTTGACCGTTCAAGTATAGCTACTCACTTTATCGCGTTAATATTAACGCAATATTTGTCGTGTATTATGTAGTTGACGGTCGACGTTTTGTAAGAAACCAAAGCATTTCTCACATCCCTGAGGGAGCGATCATCTCGGAGCCGCTGATAAAAATCACATTAGCCGTAATTCGCGGGGATCCGATTAGTGCTTCGTGTTTGGTAGGTTTTATAAATATGAGGAATATGAACCATCTCCGCTACCCACGTTTGACTGTTGTAGATGGCGAAGATTATCTACTAAGAATAATGGAAGTCTTTGGGTAGCCTTCTTACTCATACATGCTCATACGAACGAACGGACGATGGAAATCTCTTTGTGTTGACATGCAAGTGAAAAGATTTAGAACTTAGGTATTTCAATAATAATTGTTACTATTATTATACAACGCAATGACTAATTATGATTACAAATGATTCTGCTGTCATAATTTGCCTATACCCAATTCGCAAAAGCTTTGAAAGTGGTAAAGAATAGGTAGGTACTATTATTTTTGATGTCAGCCTAAATTTTTGCACATTTAGGTTAAAAGTACCATAACAAGCCAATTTACCAATTTTATTACATTGACAACATCATAAAACGACTTCGTGCGCTGAAAAATAATTAAACATTAATTGCTGCCTTAGTGTGCTTAGCACTTAGCAGGTGTTTAATGTGGCCGTAAAATTTTTGTTACCTCAAACGGGCCAGTATCGACTGATTACAATGCTTAACACATGCTTAAAATAGTGATAACATCGTGAGGAATCCATATTCTTTTAACTAGCTATCCCTGCGAACGTCGTATCGCCTCAGAAATTACTACAGTGCTTATAGTAACATGATAATTATGTCCCGGACAATCTATACGCGCTAGCGTATAGTTATTTGACAGATAAAAAATTGTCACAGTGCTCAAGGGGAAAAAACGGTGCGGTAGTTAAACTACAAACAGACTGCCTTGTATTATATTTAAGTTAGTAGAACTCAGTCGTATATATTCATAAACCGGCTTCATCTAATTTAGTAGAGTCCTATAGCCAAGGCACGGTCGGTAATGTAAAAAATACGCACAGTATGCACGAGTAACAATAACGGGGCATAAATATTTAAGCACGTGTTAGCAGGGCCATAAACATAAAATGGTACAGGAAAAAAATGACATTACCATTGCACGTTTTTATGTGTAGCCAAAATTATAATTAAATTTTAAAATAAAAACCCCCGAGATAATCCTTTCATCAATTTAAAGAGCTGATTATATGCAAAGGGCTTAGCAGATTTTCTTGTAACAAAAAAACAGTCGCAATGAAGTACCTTCAAAACAAAAAAACATCAAATTCGGTCTAACAGGACCAAAGATTAGCAGGACTTACGTTGCTTCAGATAGACACAGATACACACTACTAACTTATAATACCTCTTTTTAGTGGGGTAAAAAACTAAATAAAACTAGCTATGATTTAAAAATGGGAAACTATAACTATTATTTTTTTTATGACTAGTGATTATCTGTCGTAATTAAATAGCAATTTTATGTATTTATGACATAAAATAGTTGTAAAATAAAAATATGTAAATAGAGTTTATTGAAATGAAGCGACGAAGCAAAATAAAATGACGGATGGGAATGGAAGTGGCGGAAATGTGGCTTCGACGGAAATTCATTTAGCCAGCTCGATCGAGTGGTGAGTGTCCTTGTGTTTCTACATTTATCTGAGGCATTTACAGCTGCCAAACAATTTCATCGTATTTTGTGTATTAGTCCGCTAAATTAGAATACGGGTTTTTAGACCACTTCAAAAGGTGCATTCAATTTGGTCTAAAAATCCGGTCACGTAACGGACTTTATACGGCGGAGTTTTATATTAAATAAAATAAATATATATATCGTGTAATGTTGTTTTGCTTTGGTTATATATTTTAAATTGCATAAGTAAAATTCCCGGGACATTAACAAAAATTAAACCATCTAGTAAACATGTAAAGGACTAAGTTTTTGAGTGCCCACAACTTAATGCGTGCAGTCCACAACACAAGATCAGCAAACGCAGAGAACCCAAATTAATTGTTCAAAACCTATAAAGCGAAAAAAATACGTTCTTGATAGATCGTTGAAGTTAAGCAACGTTCTGAGAGGTCACAACACAACTTGTATGTGTGACAAGTGGCAATATCATCTGAGCGCTTCCGTGGTTCGGAGGGCACGTTAAATTGTCGGTTCCGGCCTAAAAACTTCGTCACCAGGGTTGGCCACTTGCTCATACGAACTTACTTTACAAATACCATAGTAACAATATCGACTCACCTGATGGCATTTGCTCTATTTGATAACATACACGGCACCATCGCATTGAGCCGTGCTGCGCAAATAATATATGAGCACCAACGATTCACTTTGATGACCATTATCATTTATTTACATTTATATTAGGAATCGGGTGGTGTCAGGAACGCCCAGCACCATTCCGATTCCTAACTGTGTCAACACTTGACCATTGAACCCAATAGGGTTCCATCATGAACGAATTGTTCCTGGGTTCAATAGTCAAGTGTTGGCACATTTTCATACACTAAATATACCTAAGTACAAATAACCTGCGATGTTAAATTCAAATATTACTTAAATGATTTATATTGAAGCTCGTATTCAAAAAGTTTTTTTATAGTGTTATACTACTAAAACTGAGTCTATGCAAAACTTAATCTAAGCTTAGCATCTTTTTTTACTGTTTAGAAATTGATTTATGAATGAATGCTTGAGATATATTTTTTTTTAAGTTTGATTAAATTTTATTAGACATTAGATATTAATACTTATGATTCGTCAGTTTGGAGTAATATTATTTCACTGCATATCAGTATTAAAGTTTGTGTATTTCGATAGTTGTATGTTTCAATCACGCTTTTACCAGATCATCGATTTGCATGAAACTTGGAATATAATATGACGTCTAAACACATACAGGATTATTCCAAAATCGACAGAATATCAATAACGAAGTTAAACTGTTAATATACTTTTGATTATTGCGTCTATGTAGACGGTAAATAAAGAGCTATTTACATTGCGGTGTTGTTCCCTCCGTGCCGACACAATCCCGGGCCGGAAGCGGCATTAAACGCATTACGTCGGCAACCGCTCATTTTATGCGAATAGAACAAGGTTGTGTTCCAACAAGCTAGTCTACGACTTTATACAGTGTGCTACAAATACCCCTGGCCGATTCGTTAAGGTATCGAAATACACACAATAATACTTATTAGGTATCTAAATTTATATTTTATACTATGTTAATCTATAGACAATAAGGTCTACAAAATTTCAATAGATAAAAAAACACTCGTTATTTTCGATTTTTAAGTTCAGCCTTCTTTGCGTGTGGTAGCCGTTTATTTTTAGCCGTTGTTTTAAAGTGGGTCAAGTTTAAAGGTTTCGATACTTAACTTACATATTATAAATACAGGTGAAGCTAATAAAAGCATTTGAAAAACCAATTAAGTTAAAAATACACTGAACTTGTCCTTCCCGGACGGTCTATTGAAAACGCAAATGATCGAAAACAAGGAGGCTTTTGTAAAATTTTGGGGTTATTTGACCATGAAAAGTAAGTAAGTAAAAAGTACAATAGAAATACGAGTACTAAAAGCCATCTATAACAAAACATTCATAAAGAACTCTTTCACAAATAACGATTAAAACGCGGCGGGTAAAACCGCTTGGCACTCTATGTATGGTAGTTTTAGGAGCTAATACTTAATACAGAGGCGGGTAATAAGGTTACAAATAGAGTTTCAGGTGCTAGTTATAGTGTATACTCAGCACAAAATTGAATTTTCTTAGAAGCCAGTCTTAATATAAATCATGATGTGATTTTAAACGCAATCAGGTGTAACTTTGTCTTTTTTTATGAAAATCAATGTCGTGAAACCGGTTGCAAATGGCTAAAAAACATCAGTTGAATCAAAGATTATTTTTACAGAACTATACATTATGTATGTGAATTACACAAGTAAGTAATACAAGTACATTAATTGTACACCCTCCTCCCCATGACCCACATGCCCCTTTGTTCTGTTTTCCAGCAGGCCTAGCATGCGCAACATAACAAATTTTCACAAGTCGAGATTGGAGATATCTCGTTATCTCAATATTTTCTCACCTCGATAAAATTTGTCATGTGCCTGAGCCTGCTGTGTCGTGATCCCAACAATAATAATACCTAATAACGAGCTATACAACAATTTCGTTTTAACTCTAAGATTGATCGCTTGAGCTCAAATTTGAAGCCGAGAATGCCGACATAGTTTGCACTACTATGTCAATGCGGGGTTACACCCTAGGCCTATTTCCGGCACTCAAGGCTGACACGAAAGTTAAACTGAAGGTTGCATGCAATCTACTGAATAAAACTAAAATTAAGCAAGTGGCCAGGAACTTATGAAGGCCCTAGCCATCAAAATTGTATCATAAATTTATGTTGCCCATCGTAGGTACCAGATTCAAGCGAAGCAGTGGCATTATAAGGGATTATGTAGTGTCCTAGCTGTGAAGGAAGTTCAGAATCACATTAGCAGACCAATAATTACAACGTTCTATTGTATAGTCCGCGCCACGTAAAAAGAGCGCTGGAAAAAAGTGGAGGGGGTATGTTTGCGCATGGCTACACTCGCGCACGAAAGTACTAATCCTATTGTATGTGTGTGTAATAAATATTTTACTCATTTCAACATAAAAGTCACCGTCTTTCATGAATAAAATAAATAAATTACTCAGATGAATATCATTATTGGAATTATTAATAAAAACATGTTTTAGTCAGTGTTCATTGTTAAATTTAATTAAGTAAGTACCTACCTACAAAATGCAGTATTGTTGATACATTTTATTATTATGATCAACAGCATTTTTAGCAGCCTCTCTCTTCATAAAACTATGTATCTACGTCATAAATCATTTCTTGATTTTTCTATGTAAAACCATTTCGTAAGCGAAAACTTTTGTACGCGATGATATTTTACAAACGAATTTGACGTAGTGACAGCGCGGGAAGCTAAGGACTGCTGACGAACCAATAGCATGCGCCGAATCAATGACAGCGTTACCCCTTCACCCCGCGCCGCAGTCCACACCACCAATCGGACCTAAAAATCGACTCTGCGCAGCTTGTCAGCCAGCGCTCTTTTTACGTGGCGCGACCTATACCATTCTGCTGTGTTCGGTTTCGTTCAAAATGTCAGTAAGTAATTGCAGCCAATATACTGAAAAAAGGATGATCGTAGCAGGTAGAAATCTGCAATCAACTACCCTTAAGAAAACAGGCATGAATAATAAGCATGTATGTATTTAGTTATATATATCCAGGGGAAACCGCACTGAGTAAAATACTTATAAATCAGACCAAATTCATCAAGAAGGTTGTGTTACCTTTTGGAAAAGTTTGTTCTATCTTTTATCAAATTATTGTTTATGGATAAAACTTATTACTTGTTTCACCTCTTTACATATAACCATTCTTGGGTATAAACTGTTTAAAAGTGACGAAGCCTCCCTAACGAGATGCGCAAGGTAGGTACCTACTTCACTTTCGCCGGTGTCTTTTCTGTGTAAAATCGATAATATAATTTGATTATCTTAAAACTGTTGTTTCTCTAATTTATCAGTTGTCAAAGCAAGACAATACACACCACGATAGCATTCATCACACAAAGTAAACTTGTCTACAAAGTGTTTAGTTCAATCGTAATGTTAGCACGGTTTATGTAGGTCCAATCGCAATTCCTCTATCGTATTCAAGACGAGATTGGTACTAAAGCCAATATGCAATCCGATGCGGGGAATGTATGCGAGATCAGGGCAACAATGCATCCTGACAAGTCAATGTACATGCCTGCATAAGTGAAGACCATTCGTGTGGAAATAAATGCTATGAGGGCTCGCCATTATACGTCGGTATCGATCCGACATCTCTATCTCTACATAGTATAGTCTGTGCGCTTAGATCTTTTAAACTACGCAATGGAATTTAATTGGATGGACAGAGTGATACAAGAGCTTTTTTATATGTTTAATACATGCATATTATAGTAGAAGAAACACCCAGGCGAAGTCGGGGGGGCTCGCTAGTAGATAATGTAACAAATGTGAAAGCATTTTGATGAATTGTGAATTAGATTATTCGTCATTGAAAGGTCTTACCGTAATACAGTGGAAATCCGGCGATGAAAATAATTGAGATGTTCATTTATAAATTCAGATATAAAGATATAAAGTCCGGATTCAAAATGAGTTTGTATAGCTCCATTTCATAAAAATAATCATTGCATTTAAAAACTCTGTGACTGTGACTCAATGTTTGAAGAGAACTTTGGGCTTTAACGTACCTACCCTATACATTCATATTTCATAGAAAATCATTTTGGCCTACCTCTTTACAATAATTTCGAATGAATATGAATGAATGAAAGTATTTTGTGGTCAATGTCCTGAAAATAATTATTAAGTCAAGTTAAAAATAACTATGAACAATTATTTAGTCAAGTAACAATCAAATCAAAATCACGAAGATTCAATCCCACATCATTCGGATCTAATGTCTTTACCCCTACTCCAACCGTGCTCCCAAGGGCACTATGAAAATCTGAACATACCTTGTTGCAACATACGTAACCTGAATTCGGGTTGAGTCTTACACCCAATTTGTGGTGAAGCCCGTTTTAATTAAACAGAGCTATCAATGGATCTGTGCTAAGTCGTTCTATAATGAACTATGCGTTATGCACTTACGGTATATATTCATTTAAAGTGATATTTTGTCAGGAAATAAAGCTGGTTTAATCGACTCTAATTCTCATGAGTACCTAATGCACAATTGTCATTTAGTTTGAAAGCGTTTGGGTATTTTTTAACCGACTACTTCTACAGACGAATATAGAAATGTTCGCATGAACTTTTCTTTTTGTAAGCTTACCTATTCGGACACTTTCGATGGCTGGAAATATAATAAAAACAATTAATTTGTCTTCTCTCCTCAACATTATTTCCACGTAAATTGTGATTTTATTAAAACAAACGTGAATTATGTTTTATAAATGAAAGTTACGATGCTCTTTTGCAATAGGAGCATAACTACCTAACCTTAAAAATTGATCAACTGTATGTTTGTTCTTATGAGCTAGGCTAACTCTAGCGTCAGAGTATTTTGAACGCCTAAGGGAAGGTTCATATCTGACGTAAAATACGCCGAGCGTATCAGCTAGCGTACTAACGTATCATCGGTTGAGTGTGAACGGTCAAGTGTTTTTCTATACATTTGTCTGTTCTGGCGTTACGCGACCGATAATACGCGACGCATGTTCCGTCAGATATGAACCTTCCCTAAACTACTTAACCGGGACCGACAATTAACGTGCCCTCCGACGCACGAACGCTCAGAACGTCATTCAAATTCAACGTCAACGATCTATCAAGAACGTATAAACATGGTACGCCATAAGCGCTGCGAGTACATACAATGTCTACGATATAGAGGCACTCGATCTTGCAGCCAAAGCCGAGTAATGCAAAGTGGCAACCATGTCCGACCGTCTCGAGACCAATACACCGTGACCACACGCTGTATACTGACATCTCGGACAACCGCAAAGAGCACACCAATACGCGACGATTTTGGAATGAACATAATTTATGTAGCAACTTTTAATTACTGCTTATTTTCCCGATAATTTCTACGGAAACTAAAAATTTATGTATTACATTTCAATGATCAAGATCTACGGAAGCTATATTTCCTGGTATAAAGGAGCGTATTAGTATTTCACTATCACACTAATATTATAAGATGATAGTTTGTGTGTGTGTGTGTGTGTGTAAGTGTGTTTGTTACTCTATCACGCTCAAACAGCTGGACGGTTTTGAAAGAAATTTGGTACCAGGATTGCTTACGCTACTTTTGATAACGGTATTCCCGCGAGAACGGGAACTATTCACCGCGGGTAACACCGCGGGGCGCGGCTAGTTTATCATAATACATTACGTGTAGCCTTTGAACGCCCCGGGCTTATTAATGCACCCCTTGGCGAGTTTTTAGTTATATCCTCGTTCGTTATTCAGCAGATGAGGTACGCTCTGAACATAGCTTACTTTTATCGATCAAGGACGTCTAATGCCCGGTTCCTATATCGAACGTACGGATGACCGTAGATCGATCGTCATAGTAACGTTGTGTTATCTGTTAAAAAGTGTCATACTACACTTTACTTTTGTGTTGTATAAACCAATTCCTATATCCAACGCACGGATGACCGTCGGGTCATCCGTGCGTTGGATATAGGAATTGGGAATAAGCAAGCTACGCCTTGAGCGCTTCAGTAACTAAACTACACTGACCTGGTTGAGCCTACAGTCTGCGCTGACGGTGTAGACGCCGCGGCACTCGACGTCCTCCGGCTTGTAGTCCCGCGGCGAGCGGCGCCAGCAAGCGGCACACACTGCCACCAGCACGCCGCATAGAGTCGCGCTGGAAGAAAACCATGATCATTTTCTTTATTCTTTACTATTTATTGTACACAATAATACATAAAAATACGGATTGTAAGGGCATGTTCAAAGGTGAGCGTTACCCGAAAAAGAGTTTTCTTCCAGCAAATTCTCAAGTTCGATTAAACTTAAAATATCAGGCAATTATAATACTAATACTAAATAATTGTACATTATAATGTTTTGTAAGAAGAGAAAAAATTTCTGCACTCTCGAGGTGCATTTCTGTTCATAACTCCATAGATCCTCATCAGATCCTCAATATATTTTATGGGACCACCCCGGGGCTCTTTCAAACAAAAAAAATAGTTCAAAATCGGTCCACTATTCACGGAATAAATAAAAAAAACATATATCCTTGGTCATTTTATACTGCGTCATCTAGTCCCGAGCTAAGCAACTTAATGCTTGTGTTAATGGTAACCAGATGATTGATATACTACATAGATACATATATTTTTTTGTAATACATACAAAAAACATCCAGACCTGGAACAAATATCTGTAGAAGATACAAACATTTGTCCCGTGGAGGGAACCTGCAACCTCCGCGTCTCAGGCGGGCCTTCGCCCACAAATCTAAGAACCTACATAAAAATACATACAGTTGAACATAGAACCTCCTTTTATGAAGTCGGCTAAAAAGCCCTTCGTCTTCGAAATAAAACGTCTGACAAAATCATAAGTACTTCAGAGGATTCTCATGCTTCGTATGAACTCAACTGTATCTTCAAAGGTCATTTATCTCTTTGATACTGGAAATGTCAATCCATCGATGTTCATACGCCGTATTACCTCCAGATAAATAAGGTTAATCGAAACCCTTGGCAATGAGCTAGCACACTAACGTTTTTCGAACGAGCAGTCACTGCGCGATTTTGTGTAGCACGTGCCCTGTCAGTTTGCAGGGCGTTTCACAAACTCGATGATACTTGATAATATGACATGGTAGTGGCTAAATGCACAAGCCGTGCGAAGCCAAAATAAAGAAATGAAGAAGTGTGCTTTTTTTATCTCTTATTGTGCCGCCTGCCGCCTACATATTCTTAGCTACACGTTTGTATCGATACAAACGCGCAGTCACTGCGCGTTTTATTTGCGTTTGTGCCTGTGCTTTCGAAAAACATTTCTTATTTTCTTTTTGCAAGGCATCGCGAGTTGTGACGAACGACTTGCCAATAATGTGGGTGAGGCTTCCCGTGACATTTGAATACAGTTTATTTCACTCTTTGTGTCGTTCGATTGAGGAAATTGGAAAAACTCACAGAATGTAGTTCAATTTAGAAATATTCGATTGGTATTTGTTAGTAAATCGAATACTGTGACAGTGAGCTGAACAAACCCGGGTATTTCATACTACAATGGTTTTTGATTGCGTCGAAATTCTAAGATAAAATAAAACATGAGTGAACAAAATTCTGACGAACTACTTCCAGAATAAGGTATTTATTTAAGTTTAAATTACTAACTTTTTAACCGCCTTCAAAAAAGGAGGAGGTTATGTGTGATGTTTCATTATTTGTATTTTTTTTATTTCACCAATTATTTGGGGCAACAGTAGACCGATTTAAAAAAAATCTTTTTTGTTTGAAAGAACATACATGCTGGTCCCATTGAAAAAAAAAAGATCTCATGAGGATCCTCGGAGTTATAAACTTAAAGGCACCTCAAGAGTTGAGGTTGCTCTTCATCTCTTACGATATAGAAATCGTTTTAATAAACTTGACTGATTTATCAACAAGCGCTTGCTTCAAAAACTGCATTCAAAAATCAAAGGTTTATTTAGCCACAAAGCCTCGAGCGGACGCTAGTACAGCTACCATAGATCTATATCATCCAAATACACATAATTATGCCCATTCATTGGATTGATCAGCCGAATAGCTGTTATTTGCGGTAATGGAACCCGCACCTCGCTATTTACTCGACCGCGACGTGAATGAGCTTTGTAAATCAAACACGCGTACTCCAATTATACTAGTGCTAAGGTAGTATAGGTATTTAGAAATGCATTGACACGGGTAAATATTGAAATATCGGGCACTACACATTGAATAGAATAGAATAGAAAAAGTTTTTATTTTCCATCAACATAAACATGGGTGAACAAATGAAAAATACTTCGGAGGGCACGTTAAATTGTCGGTCCCGCTTTTAAAGTCATTAAGCCATGACGGAGGCCTTAAGGCGGCCTAAAAACTCCGTCACCAGAGTTGGCCACTTGCTTATACAAACTTACTTTTTTACAAAACTGGATTAGTTTTCAATCTTGCTACGAGTAGATTTCAAACCGTTGTTTGCAATTATCGTTAAACACCCGGCCATATTGAAAAACCAGAGGCCGCGCCTAATTTAATTAGTCAATGAGGATCGTTAATACCATAACTCATGTCGACACACTAATTAGCAAAACCAAATTGAATTCACCGCAGTATTCTGTCTTTGTGCCACTTAGAAATTAAGCGTTTTTGCCACTGGAACTAAAGTCGACTGAAGAGATGAATAATTATAGTCAAGAAAGTTGACTTTTAAAGATTGTTATGATCTAAATCACATTGTAGAATGTATTGCCTTGAAGTTTGTACTCAATCAAATTAGCGGATCGATCACCAGCTTCATATAAAATGTTCTTAAAGTTCAGCTCGCTCTAGCGTTAATAATTTCATCCGTATGAAGTTGAAGTATAATTAAGTTTTACACGTAGTGCCGATAGAATAAATTAATTTCTAAATCGGTGCAGATCACAAAGTTCATCCACTATAATCTCGGTAAATTAATAGCGTAAAGCATTTTCACTAATATGAACGAATTTTGAACACTTAATTAATGATTATTACCTACTCGTAAATCTGCAAATGTAATGTAATATAGGCATATAATATCGAAATTTTTATGGTGATTACTTTTACCAAAAACTCGACTCGAACTTGACTTTGCTCAAATTTTAAGTTATGATTGAGTTCAAGTCGAGTTTTTCATAAACCACCATAAAAATGTATTAAGATTTTTGCTTTGAATCCATCTTCAAAAAACTAGGAGGTTCTTTGTTCTAGTATGTATTTTTAGTGACAAAAGATATTAATTATTTTTACTGACATTCTAACTTAGATTTTATAATCTCTAGTTAGAAACTAAGAGAAGTTTACACCGACAAGTTTATGGTTCAAATTGAAATAGCGAGCGCAGTCTCTGTTCAATAATTCAGCCTTGTCTAGCCTGCTGTAACTGTCTTTCGTTTGAAAGGTAGACAATATTGTTGGCAGAATTTATTTTGGTAAGGTTTATTGTTGGCATAGAGTTTTTTAGAACACAATCGTTTATGTTTTCCTAGCTTCAGGTTAAACTAGCTCGTATGAGCTAGTGGCCAACTCTGGTGTCAAGAAAAAATTTCGTCATTTCGAGACCGATAATGTTTTTTGATTCATTCAGAGAATTTTCATCTCTGACTAACACCCGAATACTCAAACTCAGTAAGTGATGCTTAACTATGACATTATTCGACGTCTGTCTACACAATTCTGACAAGTGAAAACGTTCTAAATGGTTAATACGCTCTCAAATACATATTTAAGAAGTTTTTCAATATTTGGGGGTAAGTCACGCATAAGAATGCCATTACGAAGATTT
Source organism: Xanthorhoe designata (assembly GCA_963582015.1). NCBI lineage: Eukaryota > Metazoa > Arthropoda > Insecta > Lepidoptera > Geometridae > Xanthorhoe > Xanthorhoe designata. Next base: position 3,027,977 of record OY757049.1, read on the forward strand.
TTGTCCTTAAAACTAGCTCATAGAAACACACTTTATCGTATGCACTAACACCGCAATGAACTTATATTATACGTCCAATTAGCTCTACTGTCATGGCAGACTGTATTTAGTAGCTCTTAAAGGTACCAGCTGTTGTGTGAGACATTTTGAACTTAATCTGTGTAATATATGACCACTGCAAATGATCCTCTGAAAATAGCTTTAGTTTCCTTGGACAAGCAGCCAAGTAATGACCATTAACGGTGAAAAGTAGAGTGAGGGAAAGTAAACGCGTTCACTGCCCATATTGCTCGTGGGCTAGTTGCGAGATGTCGGCCACGGTCATCTCCGAAGAAGCGGTAGCTGAGTCGTGAATGGGTTATATACTATGCTATTAATGTGTTGACTATGCATTTTCAGAGAATAAGGTTGATCAAATTGTTTTTTTTCTTCTAACCATTTATTTTGACTGAGTGCAAATGAGATCCCTTTTAAAGAATCTAAGAGTCCGTGAATAATTATAATAGAAAATATCTACCAAATCTGTGAAAATGAAATGTGAATCTGTCACGTTTGGTGAAAATTTAGGTATGCACCAAATATTGTATTTTGAAATAACTTTCGATTAGCCCCTAAAAATCTAAAAATGCCTAAAGTCTATTACTACTCTCAAGGTGTATGCAGTTGTGATCATATTTTTTATTATTTCTTGTAAAAAGGGTATTGAGCCTGTTCTGTGTATTTGCTAGTCGTAGTTCAATGACCCGTGAAGGCCGACGTACAAACTTATCGAGCCCCAAGTCTGCAGACAATATGAGACCTTCATCTTCGGAATCACCTCCTTTACAATTCGCGGAGCACATCAAGTGGATAGGACTTCATTTCCCGCCAGTTAATCCAGCCGTAACGGGGACATTCGGTTCGAAAGAGCATCTACGAAACCATAGACAAAAAAGAAAAGATAGTGCACTTTTTGGATGGAATAGATTTACGTAGATTTTACAAATGAATCAAAACTATGTTCGGATGCACATTTACGTAATTATTTACGTGTGAGGAATTTCCGTGTGTTTTTATAACGTCAGAATAGAATAAAGATTCATCATTACTAAATAAAATCAACTCTTGGGATATAACCGTAGCGTCTTAATCTTTTAGTCGTTTGTGACCTGGCTGTTTTAGCTGTATGCCATTTAGGAATATTTCCAGTTGATTGTTTTAGATTGCAATTTTCTACATCGCTGTGGTCTGCAGAATCTGCAGATGCAACTAAGCTTTATGCTCTTTTCTCTTAAAGTATTTTATCGAAACAAATATTATTTCATGAATGCAAATGTAAGATAAATAAAACAAGGTTTATACCTATGTTTTTGGCTTCATAGAAAAACTGACACAAATAATTATTTTTCGAATTTTCGGTCCGGACTGTTCGGACGTGATTTTAACTTGCATTATTAACCAATCCATCTCAAGATTTTAATTTTAATTCATATTTTGAATGAAATACTTGAATGTTGCAAAAATTCAAAACTAAAAATACGAGTAGGTATGTAATTTTAACGGATAAACACAAATTAAAAAATAATCAAACAAACATAACTAAAATTACCTGCTCTATTTTTGTACTATTTCCGTTTGATTAAAAGTTACACCTTAAGTGCAGCTTTGTGAAGTTCTTTCAAAACAAAACGTTCCCGGCACTGTAGCTAGGTTACAAGCATGTACTTACCAAATTACAAACAAGCTAACTGGTAGTTTTCGCATTTCAAACTTTTGTCTTTACTGTAGGTAGAGCCATAATTTGAAATTATTTTAGAATGTAATTTACTTTGTTCGTTTGAGCTAAATCTATGTTTAATACTAAAATAATAAGCGCTTGTGGAGTAGTTTACTTACGGACCGTCTTAATAACTTATCTATCTTTGGTTTTGCTAAAATAATACAAAAACATAAGCACATACAGTGAAACAAAGAACCTCCTCCTTTTTTGAAGTCGGTTAAAAACTAACAAACAGGGTATCATCTAGACTAGCTAGTATGAAATTTGGAATATAATCAGATTAGCTGCACTAATCACATAACCGATTGCCCTACAAATTAGTCATCCCGTGTCGAGTTAGCGTCGCTCTCGACTGGGATTGTAACTTCAGTTCAATCGAGCTGTCGACAGAAGCTGAAATGGTATAGGGTCGAGATCTAACTATTGAGACGATTCGTGGTTATTGTGATGAGAAATAATAATAAGAGCAGTGTTGACCGAGAGGGATAGCCTCGACTTTCGATTCAAAGGTCGTGAGCTCGAATCTCGACCGTAATTTAATATACGCATAACGAACTTAAACGGTAAAGAAAAAACATCGTGGGGAAACCAGTTACTTTTAAAATTTTATTACCGTTATTTGTGTTGATATTTGTTGTATATCATACAACTATATCATCAAAAACCCTAATCTCTGACTATATTTAGGTTACATTGTGTTCATTTTTTGTTACAGGTAAACCTGAAACCCACATCAGATTGTAAAATATATTTCACAAATAGGAAGGTATGATGGGTGTAGTACACATACAATACACACACACATATTACTTTCCACACATCAAATCACAACTATATTAACAGAAATGTTATCTGGCGATGGCAAATTAACAATTACACCTAGAAAACCATATAATAGTGGCAATTCTGAGTGTCGCAAAAGCTAAACTAAGCTAACTAAAATTGTTGCCGTCCCTCTCATAGCGATGGGAATAAAAAGGATGCCAATAGTTTTAGTTAGGTTAGTTTAGCTTTTGCGACACTCCGAATTGCCACTAATAACAAAGTAAGAGTAATAATCATAGGAAACACTATATGCTTAACTTTTTTTCGCCAGAATATTTTAATAATAATAATTCGTTATGAATTAGCTATAGGTTAATTGCCATTCAGCGCGGCAATGCTGCCAGTATCTTGGACACGCTTCCGTCTGGCAGTGGCTTGGATCAGTTGAGCTACCTATAGAAATTTGTTACGATCCTTAGGCTCAACTGGTACTAATTGTATTTTGTACAGTTATAAAAATATGTAGTAGTTTAGTTTCTGTAACTAAATACTGTATTTGCTATAAGTACACCTACTGATATTTATATTATTTTTCCCGTGAATTATAAATATAATAAGATTACTTGAGCCCACAAATCCTGAAACTAAAAGTTTTTAAGCTCATAAAATGTTGTTGATTTGTCTCGTAACTTTCTTATAATTGAAGACCCAATTCAATTTGTATCGGCCATTTTCAGTCAATCAATGTTTCTTGTTCGTTTTACTTAGTAATATAATTATCAATGGTTTTCTATTAGCCTTGTGGGATTGCTTTTAAGTTCTTAAACAGTCGTATGCCTGAGTTTGTATTTTTTTTTCACTATTATTACCTTCTTTAGACCTTAACCATAATTGTAATAAAGTGAAGTTTTGGTGAGTGGAGAGAGTTTTTCGCCTTTCTATCTTCGAAGGTCGAGAACTTGATGGGCAGGGAACAGGTGGCCTAAAGACTCCGGCCAAAGCTGGCCACGTGCTCATACAAACTTACTTTTTTTAATTATTAAACCCACTCCGTCAAAATCAAGAACTAACCAAAATGCGACAACCCTATATCTTAAAGCCGTGAATAGTTGAGCGTGTAACCTGCACGTTACTTGTGACAGTTGTTATTTGTTTGTTGCTTGACTTGGCTTTGCCACATGTGACTGAAGTTGGCTACTTACTATGTTGTCCTTATCTATGACATTATTTGACGTTTGTCTATACAAATCTGATAAGTAAGAACGTCCTTTATGGTTAATACGCTCCTAAATATTTAAGTGGCGTATCGGTATTCGGGTTTCAAGTTTACATTAACATTTCTATACCTATAAAAAAATATATTTGAAAATTCCACACTACACTATAAATTAACGCAGTATTGAATTATAAAAAAAAATCTTTAAATCAATTTTAATTGAATTTTTTTAGCTAGCAACGACTTTACACTACTTAGATTTATTATATTAATTGTAAAATGAAAAAAATATGATTAGGACCCAGGAAGCGGTAGATACATTCTTTTCAGATATTTAGGCATTTTTCAATCCTGTGTGATGTCTAAGGGGTAGTATGTCCAAATACATATTTGGTGCATTAACATTCCACACACCGACAGGTTGCAAGCCCATCGACGCTATTAGAAAACTAATTGATTGTATTACTGTATTATTCTTGTATACATATTTCAGCACTTATACTCCAAAGTTTCCGAGTCGCGAATATAATTAGGTAAAGGTCGCGGTGTGCACCTGCTATCTAACATTATTTTAATTCCGAAATACCCACTTGCCCTTAACGTAATCCGCTTAATAAATCTCTTGGGACGCTCTAGACTTGAGGTTAGTCAGAGCTTAATAAAAGACCGAGTTTCCTCTTTAAATAAAATAATATTAATTTATGAATGATTTTCTTGAAAACTTTATGATTTTTTATATTGTGGTGTAATAAGTAAGTAAGTTCGTATGAGCAAGTGGCCAACTCTGGTGACGGAGTTTTTAGGCCGCCCAAAGGCCTAAAGCCTAGGTGTAATAATGGTAATTGTCGAAGAGCATTAAAATCTTGTCTTAAACGAATATGCTTAAAATATGCTTGTATCAAGTCTTCTAAAGAAATAATCGTTCAACCTTCAAGCATTAATACACACTCCTATTACCTACCTAAATACACAAAGATAAATTATTTATTACCAATCTCATTAATTGATCATTCAATTATTCATTGAAGCGTAATTTTTCTTTATTCGATTTAAAGAATCGTTTAAAGTTAACAGGTACAGTCGTGGTATAAAATTGATTAAGTTGAAATAGGAAAGCTTGAATCGTTAAAATCGTCATGTATCGAAAAACCGTCTCGTCGTCATCATAAAAGAGTTACGAGGGCTCACCGTTTCGCGAGCTTTAAACTATGTCCATTTCGTTACTACGGACTTGTTTTATAGTGGAAAATAAAAATATAGGGATTGGACTTTTCAATGACAATTGCATTATTGGTTACGAGCTGCTCCCCGCGGCTACCCAAACAAAATGTAGCCTATGTCTTTTCCCAAGGTCTAATCTATTTCTGTACCAAATTTCATCAAAAACGGGTAAGTGGTTTAGGCGTGAAAAACGTAACAGACAGACAGAGTTACATACGCATTAATAATGTAGTATATTAGGGTTTAAAAAAATCAGAGAGTACTGAGTTATGACGACCATTGACCATGTTAAATTATTTCATGGTGTTTTAATTTAAATAATAAAAAGGTTTATTATTTAAATTTAGGAACCTTTTTATTATTTAAATTGAGCACGTGACTAATAATGATATCAGGATAACAATCTCTGATCGATAATTCTGACTGTAAAAGCTTCACCTGTGGCCCTGAAAAAGAACTCTCCTTCTGTACGAGTATATTATATAGTTATGTGTTGTATATTCTATAACACTACAATAATTTGGACAGTAAATGTAAATTCTTCGTCCAATGAATTCTACGGCTATATAATTATCTACGACATTAAACCTACATGAATTTTACTATTACTATGAATGATCAAAATCAATAACTATTTAATGAGATCTTTGGGGGATCGATTTACTTTGATAAAAAAATAGTTTTCAGTTAGTACCTACACGAAAGATATATTGTATAAATAAATGCCATAAACAACCTTAAAGGGTCTTGCAAGAGTAAATAAACTCTTTATTCAATGACAAACCCTGCGTTCAGCACCATTAAAAAGCCCTAAAAATCCAATCCTTTTATCCACTACCCATTGGGTAGTGTTATGCTCCGTGCCCATGGTCTGTTTTTATTGCTTATCGACTGCATTTCGATGCAGCCATTCCTAAATCACTAATCGAAAACCAAGCAAGCTTTTAGCTAAATTGTAGGTTTTTGCCGGCGCTTCTACAAAAAAATATCCCATGTTAATAACAATTGATTTATTGTTCAACATTGGTTCAAATTACAGATCTTAGACTGTTAGTAGAATCTCTATGTTACCAACGTTCGTATATATATAATTATTTGTTGTTGTTTTTTTTAATTTATTGTAAATCTATACCTATACCTACACATGCTGATTACGTTCCTTTTGAAAACGAAAATTCCCTGAGCATGCAAAAGAGTCCGATTCTGATAATTTTTTTGGTAGCTCTGCCATGGTGGTTGTGAATAGAAAATGTTTTTCTTCGGTGCCAGTACGTCTGGAAGGGTCCTGGAAGTACTTAAAAAAATAAACAAGGTATTCAAACGTACCTGACGAAGAATACATTGACCGTGTAGGGATTAGGCTCAGTCTGCACTGTAGCCGTTTGCGTGTGGTTGTAGTGCCTGGCGTGAGATATAGCGGCGACGGCCGCCAGGCGCTGAGAGCTGCCCATGGCCCAGCTGAGCGGGCTGCGCTGTGCGCCCGCGCTGGCCAGACCCACCGCCAGCAAGCTCCACCGAGCCACCGCCCCGAGCGGCGCCGCACGCGCGACTGCCGCCACAAATCACTCGCGTTTTCACAAAACCCTCACGTTCTTTTTTGAAAAATTTTGATTGTTTTTATTTTTGTCAAAAGGACCTTTTCAGCCGTTCACGCGGATTTATCACCGCTTTCGAAACTCGAAGTGCATCTGAAACAAATAAGTTTTCATAACATAAACCGCATGCTACACCCTAATAACATATCTCGCGACAGCGATGAATGTGCAAATCGTCAATGTGTCAATCACTAATTCGTATTTTTCAATAAATCGACAGTTATTAGTTCCACTGATTCTTCCACTTCTAAAGTTAGCTTTTAGCATTTGTCGCTTGACTCTAAATAACTCTTGTACCTATAATTACACAAAATTTAGGGATACACAAACACGTTGATACTGAGATCGAATTCATTTATTGGTATTGTCCGGTTTTTTCATAACGTTCTTCGTATTTTAAATTCTTTCACTTTCTCCTTTAATTTTAGAATTTAATTAAGTATATTCTGAAAGCATTTCCCCGAATCGTATTTCAATGTCGAATGGTGCGTGATTGAACTGATAAGACTCCCCAAGTGGAAATTGTAACGCGTTCTAAAGGAAAACAATAACTTCAATTAAAGGGATTCCAAGGAATTCCGAAGTTTCATTCTCTAATAGTATTTTCTTAATCCGAGATTAAATGCCCTTTTATCTGATATCCACTGTGAAAGATCCTGTTCATTCGATAGCGCTGACTTAAGATTTTGAAATATTTTAATTAAATAATCACAGAGGATTGGAAATCATTGCATTTTACTTTTAGTTTCTAATGTAAAAATCTGAACAAACACTCAACGGAAAAAAAGAAAATCTAAAGTCGACTTGTATTTTACTAGTTTTTCTGTTTTGAGTGCAGTGGATATTATCGTTTTATGATTTTACTGGTCAAACAATAAATAATCCAATGCGCGTTATTCTGTCAGCTTATTTTCGGTCGGTTTGTTAACAAGGTATTTTTATTCGGACTTTCTCGTATCAACTGTCAGTAAAAACTTTCTCGTATCAACACTAAAAACACTTACGCTCGTGTTAGTAACTACATTTATTCTATATTTGTAAGTATTGTGCTATAAATCTATAACATTAATAATAAACTAGGCTGGCCACGTCAGACGGTCTGAGGATACTAGTAAATTCCGAAGTCGTCGCCGTTGAATAACTGATGACGACTTAGACAAAAATAACTGGTAATGACGATGGTCACGCAAATGCTAGTATTTAATTTAATTTGAATACTCTTTAGGCCTTAACTCTTTAAGTTGGAAGAGTTTGAGGGAGACCTTTGCCCAGCAGTGGGACGAGACGGGTTGATAAAAAAAAAACTCTAAGCCACGGCGAAGGCTTTCAGGCTGCCTAAAAACTCCATTACTGGGGTTGACTACTAGACCTTGCATTGCATAAATGTAATGTATGTATATACAAAAAATATTATGTATCAAAGTATAAGTCGTGGTATACCAATCATCTGGATACCATAACACAAGCATTTTAAGTTGCTTAGCTTGGGACTAGATGCCGCCATGTAACATGACTCCTAGGCTATTTTTAAATTGTTATTATAATTATTGTTTGTTATTCTTTCACTTTCTTCTCTTGGAAATTACAATTTAAATTACTCAATACGAATCATAAATGTAATAATAATGCAATGACGTTATTAAAAACTACCCTTGTAGAAAACATTAATCGAAGGACATCACAATGAAATTACAAATAAAAAATTTTACAAATAAAAATAGGTACCTTTTTTGTTTCTGAATAACCTGAATTTCAAATACCTTATTTACTATAATTTTATGTTGGGCTAATTGGTGTACCTAAGCATGAATTTAATAACCAAAATAATTATATATTTAAACTTAGTTTTATTCAAGTTTTGGTTGAAATTGGTTTGACTTATTGTTTCAATTTGCTTATTTCAAAATGAGTTGAACAAATGTAAGTACTCATTATGATTATTATTCAAGTACTCACCATTCGCTACCACTAATTAACTTCCACTTATCTAAACTGGTTTTAATCACAATTACTTTTCAAACAATTTAAAACGTATCGTTTCTTCACGCTTATTTATTTCGCGTATTACTGTTGAAATAAAATAAAATAATTGAAAAGTTTTCGATAGTCCGCGTAACTTGGAGCGATGGGCGGGAATCGTCCGCCCTACACGACAACGCGCGACGGAATGATGAACTCCCGCCCGCCCTAGCGACGCTGACGTGCATGCACGTGCTCTAAAACTTCCTTCTGACATTTAAGTTTAACCTAATTTAATCATGAGCGTGAAAACGTGAAAAAGAAGGCAGAAATACGTAGCTCTTTATTAGTAAAGATAGCGTTTTTACCTACTAATTTGTACGATACGATTTAAATGACTATTGCAAAGTTATCTCTTCTTGCAAATCTTATTGATTAATTAAAACATACTGTCAAAACTTATCTAGGTATTAAGATACTATAGTACCTAAAATAGTTTCTCATAATTAAAATCACAAAGAATGCGCGCTCAAAAGAATATTATTCTCTATCAAAAAGATCCTACATCTTTCAAATTCGATTCTATAAAAAAGAAAACAAAATGTTATCAATTATCAGTTTAAAATGTATTTAAATACTTTTTCATCGATTCTCGCCTCATTTCGCTTGGAAGAGGCAACTCGCGCCAGCATTATACGATCGGGTACCTCAGTACTGCGGCCGTGCCCGACCCTCGCCGCCGCGCCCGAGGTACGTCAAGCCTTACTTCACATTTGCCACGCAAAAATACACCTTCTGTTTTATCGTATAGAGTCGACGTCCTGCAAATTACTACTATGAATAAGGTACGTGAAATTTCGCTTCTCTTTCCACGCGATATTACACCATATTCCTTTAGTGATAGAGTTATTGTGAACAGTTACGGCTTTGTTACTTTATTTACATGCAAAAATGCACCTTAATGTTCCAGGAACAGTGTTTTTATCAGTCCTCTCGTACATTTTGACATTTGGTATTTTATTTAATTGTAGGGCTCTACATGAAGACCACACATAGCTGGTGACATTTTGAAATGTCACTGATAAAGTTTGTAACTTCGTTTCACTCCAGTTTGTTTGTATGACTGTAATCGTTTATCAACTTTAGAGGGAGCTTACGATGAATGGGCTCCCACGCAGATTAGATCGAATCCTTTGACTGTCATTGAAATATGTACATTTTAAGCTGAATAAGTACGATTGGTATCGGAGTTTTGACGCTTACGCTTCGATTATTTTGTTAAGTAATTTTCGTATGTAAGGTAATCCTACTAAATATTATAAATAAGGTTTGTTAGGTGGATGGATGGATGTTTGTTACTCTTTCACGCAAAACCTACTAAAAGGCTAAAAGGATGTGGCATTTTTATTACTATTAGGTATGTTTAGTCTGTTATGTATTACCTGAAGTGGTTAAACGAATTTGGATATTTATTAGATGGTCATACTCTGATTTAACATTTAATTTTATTTCTCATATTTTTTTTTTATCACTCTTGGAATGTCAGGATAAATAAAAAGGCTATATTAATAATATTAGATTCACATTTCTCTATGTCATTATCTAAAATTCTAAACAAATGCTTTACCCTTTTATTCCTTTTGTAAGCAATAAACTCTCCTTTCAGTAATCTGATACATTTGAAAGCAATTACTGGCCGACGATCTTAATTGAAACATGAAACCTGTACCCTAGGCACATTTTACTTATTAAAGTAGACAGATACCATATCAATGCTAGTGCCTACTGAAAAGAAGCTTAGTTAAGGATTATTTTATGCCTGACTTGACTAATATCACTCATTATAACTTCGATAGTGTATCCCGCGGTATTTACGATGGTTAGAAGTTTCGTTATAAATTTCAGCGTCTTTTCAGAACGTCAGCGGATTTTAGATAAAATTTTGAATGGACATAGATTGGACATACTCTGGATTATATAATTATGACATAGGATATTTTTTCCCGTGACTTATATAATCCAGAGTATCAATTCTAAATTCGTTAGACTTTAAACTTTCACAGTTTTCAAGAGAAAATCATGATTTTGCTCTTACTAAAAATTTTAAAATGTCGCACCGTCTAAGTACTTTTGTTATGCCGGCTCTTGTAACTTTTGTACTTTGCTAAACTTCAGGTGATCCTCCTTTTGTAAAAAGAAAAGTATAAAAACTTTCATGACTTTTGAAAAGAGAATAAGAATTGCCGTTTGGAACAACTATCAAAACATCGAAGTTACATCTGTCAAAATATTGGATTTCTTCTCAGAACAAAGATTTGCACGAGCAAAATACGGCAAAAGTATTGGTGCAAAACTATGTCGGATCATAATTTATTTGTAAAACCAGGCTCACAGCGGTATATTCAAGGATGGCTGGACATCAAATATTTCAGATCTTTTAAAATTTATTATTAATGTGTAGGATTTTTTATTCAACTGGGGTAACTCAATTGTATCTAGATTCATTCATTCTACTTCTATTCGCAGTGTTCGGTAATCGAAGTCAGTAATCGCGAAGAAGTCAACTAAAGTGGGTGATAGACGTATGAGTAAGTTCGCCTACAGCTCGACGACCGTTTTCGCCAGTGTGTCACCCTAAAAGTCCGCGTACTTACGGTGACACACAGGTGAAAAAAGTCGGCGAGCATAATCGCACGCGAATTATTCGCACGACTTTGGTCGACAAAGACCTTAAAACCCTTTCTGACCAAACAAATGATTAGATGTGTCAACATAGATCTCCCGAGTCCTAACGGAAATGTATGAAAGTTTTATGTTCATTTTAGACAATGTCCTCTACTTAATAGTTGAACAACATAACCTTATCTTTCATGTTGTTATTTGGGTAGAAAACTACCGTATCCTATTAAACTACAACTAACTGCATCTGAACTATGTTCGTTATAATAAACTAGGGGCATATCGTAACTTTATTCACGGTTATATTTTGGTACACAACTGATATTGGTAACGTAAAAAAACTTAGTTTACTAAGATTTTTTATCAAGGTTTAACGTTTTATGTTTTTTTTATTTAAAACTAACCCCCTTATACTAACATTGGCTAAAACGGATATTAAATCTGTTGCTATCTCTTTTCATTGACATGACATGAGTAACAAGAAAAAAACATTCTTTAAATCGACAAATCTTTATGAATAAGACCATTAGTTTGCTGACTTTTTTATCGACTACAATAAAGAAGAAAAAAAATTATATTCGACTGTAAGTTTTTTTTAATTTAAAACCGTAGCCTGTTGTTGAAAAAAAATATACAATGTGACTACACTATTAACATAAAATATTTTAAGATCAAGATAAACACAGGCTCTTATATGAAGACTCAGGCGCGAATATTCGCTCAAGTATCGATTTTTTGACAGTTCTCTATGGAAACTGAGTGATGAATCACCGTTTGAGACACGATTCACGTTTGACTATGGACTCTGAATACGAGCCGTTGCATCCTATCAAGAACTTCATATCATACTACCCATTATTAACTTGTCTTTCTTTTTATAAGATTTTTACCGTCAATTTACGCACGCCGATTACTTTCATACGCGTGAGCTCACTCTTTCATGTTAACAACATTTCTATACGTCATCGCCATCTACATCAATTTACCCTTCTCTTGTTAATTTTATTTGGTTTTCCTGTAAGTATACTTTTTATATGTAGGTACCTACTAATTCAGTCTTTTATTTTAATATAAGTATTTCATTCCAAGTACGCATTTATTATTAAATAGATAGAACGATAATGTTTTAACGTAATGTTTATACGCTATGTGGAAATAAATAAGTAAATAAATAATCAATCAAAGGGTGCGTAACTATATCTATGGGTGCATCTACACTACATCAATGTTTACAGACTTGTTTCCTCGACTGTACTCAGGTCATTCACCCGACGATACCCTACGTCACGCAAACCCATTGAATATGTTCTAGTGCATTTACTACGTTATTAGAGTTAAAAATTCATACTGAGGCGAGCGTCATACATTTTGCATCTCGCTTGATAAAGTTATAACTGGTTTGAAATTATGTTTGCAACTTGCAATACAAAATGCTTTAGATTTATAGTAAACAAACAGTTGAACGTATATCTAACGTATTTACGAAGTTGCGAAGCTTGTTAAGACATTCTTAATAGATCGTTGAACATCGCAACGTTCGTGGTAACAATTTGCTTTACATTAGCGCTTCCGTGCTTCGGAAGGCACGTTACATTGTCGGTCCTGGCTATTAAAGTCGTTAAGCCATGACGAATGTCTTTTTAGAGCCTTTAGTTAGCAACTTCTGCTCATACGAACTTACTTACTTTTACCTATTTGACTGTCGTACCTATTGTTACAGTAAGTACAGTCATCGACAAAATACGAGCAATATTTGACAAAACTCATTTGTTATTATCCAACTTTGAAATTAATAGAATTTTGATCAAATTAGACACAGTTAATTATACTCGTTTTCGCCTTCGGCCTCGCTTCGCGTATGGTATTTACCCAGATAAAAAGTAGCCTTGGCCATGTTATTTCAGGGTCAAAACGATGCACTTAAGTTCAAAGTTTCAGCTAAATCCGTTCAGCACTTTATGCACATCGATCACTCACAGACTTTCGCATTTAGGTATATGATGTATTAGTAGGATATAATATAACACGTTTGCTTGTGTTATATTATATTTCTTTTCTAGACAATTAAAAAAACGATTTATCAGCTTTCACTATTCACTATAAAGAATATCGTGAAACATTACTAATGGCATAAAGAAATCAATAGTCATTAGGTATGTATTTTCCAATTAAATTATTATTTGAGAAACATGATTGGAACACGTATCTAATGACGTCAGCATGACTACTTGGAAATATTTAAGTTGAATATTTTTAGTTAAACCAAACATATTAAAGGGCTTACTTTTTAGTGAAAAACCAATAACCAGACTCCCATTAAGTGTTATTAAAAAGCACGCATTACGTTATATACTTACTAAAAATAATAAGCATAACAAGAAGACACAAATTAAACATCAGCTCAGAAAACTCTCTACTAAGACATCTTTTTAACAAAAAAAAACACCTTTTATACACCAAAACGCATTTAAATTTGTTCATCCGCTCATGAACTATAGTGCCACAGACAGACACACATATACCTACTCTCTATAAACTTATAACATCCCTCCCTTCACGTCGGAAGTTTGAAATAAAACAATAAACTAAAACCACAGTTGATCTGACAGACCACGTTCCAAAGTTTCTCCTGAAGTCATCTCTAAAGACTACAGCTAAATGAGTCAATGCACTATTCTAAAATCCAATAAGACCTGAACAATGCTTATGAATATGAATTTAAACTTTCCTTCGTCACTCAGCGAGGTCCTCGCCCACTAAAGCGTAGCATACTATACACGTAGCAGGTGCCCAGTTTTTTAGAACATGCCAATATCGAATAAAGTAGTAAGAACAGATGTGTCCAAAAATAAATCCTTTTACTTACCATTTTAGTTTTTAAACATAATAATAATATTTAGAAACGAATATGGTCCAAACATTTGCTCTAGCCCTTAAACGTAATCCAAAATTCATCGATTCTCTGGTTGAAACACAAACATACCTGGAAATATATTTACTTACTTTTAGATTTATAAAAGGTACTAGTAAGAAATAGGTTTAGTAGGATTTGTACTACTTTTTCCATTTCTTAAACTTATCTAAATATTTGGTTTTATATTATTCTTCTCTGTAGAAAGGAATAAAACAGGAAAGTCATAAGAGTCAGTCGAAATGATTCTAGTGATCTTGAATAATGTCCGTGTCTTTTTAGTCATGTTAAGCTGTAGTGTAGTGGACTGAGTACTTTACTCGTGAATTTGTGATTATATCGAGTTTTCGACAGATGTTGGTTCCCTAGAGAGGTTTTGCAGTCGCCACACATCACTGACGTGGCTAGAAACTAATAAAGGCGCTTTGTACTACTTCATATTGTCCTGGTACTTTCTTGCATTGTTGAAAGCTTTTATATAAATTAATGCTATTTTTATAACATTGTTATCTTCCACTCGCTACCGCAAAAAAAAAGCAACAAACATCCATCCACTCAAACTTTTATAAAATTATTAGTGAAATAATGGGGGCAATTCGGAGTGTCGCAAAAGCTAAACTAACCCAACTAAAACTATTGCCATCCTTTTTATTCCCATCGCTATGAAAGGGACGGCAACCATTTTAGTTAGCTTAGTTTAGCTTTTGCGACACTCAGAATTGCCACTATTGATTGATTATACCAAAATTGCACCACGACAACTAAGGCGATGCTGACGGCACAGAATATCATACTCGTTGTTACTTAAAATATAAATGCATGGAAATAAGTGAAACTATTTTCTTGCAAGTCGTAGGTAGAAGCACAGATAAAATAATACTATACTAGTAGTCACGATGAAACTGAAGGGAAAATTTATATACATTTGACACAAACCTGCCTTACCTACGTCACGTCCCGAAGCCACACGAAGTTACGAACTGTGCATTCTTTATGCGCTCCTGGTAACTTAGCGACCCTCAACATTCTATTATACGACACTGAAAAGTAACATATTCATGGATTTTAAACTTTTACGCCATTTCCTTATAAGGTAACTGGTAAATGTAGTCGGTGAGTTTAAAGAAGGCAAAGTGTTCTTTTCCACCATACTTGTAAAACTACTCGCAAATTTTAGCTTAGAAAATATATGTGCAAGTTACCCAGACAATACATACAATATAGAATTTTAGAGGAAAACCTTGTGGCAAACAAAATATATTTTTTAATTTGAATTTCGTAAATCGAGTCTTTTTTCTGCACTCTTGAGGTGCTTTTGTTCATAACTCCGAAGATCCTCATAATTTTTTTATGGGACTACCCCGGGAGTACCTTTACCCTGAAAAAAAATATAACCGTAGGTACTCAGCTAGCACCCCGTAGCAAAGTGTTGGGAAAAAAAATCTTGTAATAAGTAGTGCTGTAATAAAAAAAACAGCCAAGTGTGAGTCGGACTCGCGCACGAATGGTTCCGTACCATTCTGTAAACATTTCAAGCGTCTACATGTTGTCGTTATTAATATCGAGCAAAATACGGCGGCAAAATATATTTAGTTTATTTTATTTTAAGTAGGTATTTGTTATAGCGGTAATAGATATACATCATCTATGAAAATGTCAACTGTCTAGCTATCACGGTTCATGAGATACTACCTGGTGGGTGACAGTCAGACAGACAGACGGACAGATGGACAGTCTTAGTAATAGGGTCCCGTTTTTACCCTTTGGGTACGGAACCCTAATAAGAAGTAGCACTGTTAGCATAATTTTCAAAGAAGTCAAGTTTAAATAACCAAAAGGCAACCCGGATTTTTATTTATCTACTGAAGATTACAGTAATAGTATGAATGATGCAATGCGCTTATAAGTGGTAGATACAACTGTACTTCTATGGTAGGCTGGTAATGGAGTTAAGAAACCCCTACCAAGGTGCAAACGTTACTATATCTTACACTAAGTTTAGTCATAGAGTTCTAAATTGAAGTGCACTCTAAAACGAAATTCTTTAAAACATTACCATAATATCATATTACACAAAATGAAATTAGCGGCTAGACAAGTATAAAGAGTGGAAAACCGTATCTGCGTGTGATAGAGTTTAATTTCCATCGGTTAGTATTCACCTGAGCTGGCAGATTTTCCAGACGGGCTCAGTGTATGATCAAATATGCAAGTTCGTAGATTCAAACCACTTATACCAATTGCAAATGTTGAAAATATACGCTTTCCGAACTTTATACATACGTAGTTTACATGGTTTGTCTTGCTCTATGATGTAAAATGTAATTTAAAAAGTTAGTTTTTGTGTAAGTAATTATTTTCAACCCGAAAAATGAGGGGTGCTGAACGTTTAAATGTGTCTGTCTGTGTTTCTCTGCGGCATCATAGCTTGTGAACGGATGAACCGATTTTGAAGCGGTTTTTTTTCGTTTCAATGTAAATCGTGAGTGTAGGCATATAAATCATCTAGTTAAGATGTTAATAAGTTTTTTTATTATAGGTAAGTACTATCCTAAAATATTACCTATCCGAGAGGAGTTGCAGGCATAAGTTAGTTTCTAAGTAACTGCCATGCCGTATACGCAGTCTATATGTCGCCAGTGAGCCATGAACGCAATATTTGAAAATTCTACAATATATACGAATAGATTATATTCGTGTTTTCAAAACGAATTTGCGAGGGAAATATCAGTCGAGTTCCTGCGGTATGCCGTTTCAGTGTTTCGTGTAATATGAAATGCATTGTGATCTGTATCTTACAATTTTACATCTACTTTTACTTAACTTGTTAGTCTATACTAATATTATAAAGAGGTAAAGTTGGTTTGTTTGTTTGTTTGTATGTTTAGGGTAATCTTAGAAACTACTCATCAGATTTCAAAAATTCTTTCACCAATTTGTAGCTTAGACTTTCCGAATGAACATAGGCTATATTTTATCAAGGTAGGTACCACGTGAGCGAAGCCACGGGCAAGTTAGCTAGTTTTTTATAAAGACCCTCTGCCTCAGTCAGGCCGATCAAAGTATCCGTCACCAGAGTTACTCACACGAGTATATAGTACCTATAGGATCCCGACATACAACGACCTTCACCGAGATGTTTATTTAATGAAACATATTTTATATGTAATTTAATATGTAAATAAATATATTGCATATGGGTTGGCTAACAAATTTCAGTCCAGTATATGCTTAATTAAAAAAAATATTTTTTTAACATTTCACCGGTATAATTATTAGACAAATTCTATACCAATCGAAAGTCTGAAGCCCATAGAATATGCAAACGTTGTGTTGCCTATTCTTTTCCGGTCACAACTAATCATTAAATTAATTTAATTTATTAATTTATTATTAATTTATTTTTAATTTAATTTTAATTAAATAATGAGATTGGTGCAAAATGCTAATATTATTTACCTGTTTATACCTGGCTGCCCGAGAGATGTGACCGGAAAAGAATAGGCAACCCAACGTTTGCATATTCTATGGGCTTCAGACTTTCGATTGGTATAGAATTTGTCTAATAATCATACCGGTGAAATGTTAAAAAAATATTTTTTTTATTTAAGCATATACTGGACTGAAATTTGTTAGCCAACCCATATGCAATATATTTATTTACATATTAAATTACATATAAAATACGTTTCATCAAATAAACATCTCGGTGAAGGTCGTTGTATGACGGGATCTTAGACTAATACGAGTACTCAGTAAGCGCAATATCTCGTGACCGGGTCGAACTTAGGTCACATTATTTTTACAAAAAAAATTTTGGCAAATCATTGCCATCAAAAATCTTTTACACGCTGATTGTTGAACATTTCGTTCTCCAAACTAGCCACGTTGTGAATTATGTAATATGGCTTCTTAACTGGAGAAGCAATTACCTGTATAAAATACTGTTTAATTACCGACTCCGGGGATATACGAGAGAATGGAGCTAAAAAAATAAGGTTTTTTGAAATGTTTTGCGATATTAGTGGCAATTCGGAGTGTCGCAAAAGCTAAACTAAACTAACTAAAAATGTTGCCGTCCCTTTCATAGCGATTGCAATAAAAAGGATGGCATTAATTTTAGTTAGTTTAGTTTAGCTTTTGCGACACTCCGAATAGCCACTATTACCTTTTTAATTATCTGGCGAGTCTCGGAAAGATTTTATCTACCAATTATTTCTTTCGCGGAGGTTGCTAATATCACATGATTACGTTCACAATTTCTTTTTAATTTAAAATATTTATAAACTTTCAAGACTATCACCAAGGAATCTCTTCATTAGCTTTATCATCAACATTATATGTAGACCAAATGCTGGATAGGTTAGGTATAACTTCCCGAATATGCTTCGAATAAGAACACAAAGGTGTGGAATCAATCCACACCTTTGTCATCAGTCCATCGCATGAAATACCGTCATACATTTTCAGGGATTATTTGATAATTTCTAAGCTTACGTTCTACGAGCCTAGTAACTTAGTCATTAAGCTATACCTACTGTTATTTATTACATTACATTTAAAATATCTTTTGTCATGTTTAAATATTTCTAAAAAAATCGGGACTTCGGGGATTCTATGACGGTCTAGTTCTACGGTCAGTTACACATTTCATAAAATGTGCTAAGTGGCCTTTTACTCGCCCGGCGCTTCAGTGTGTACACGATAATATAAACATGTATTCTAAATAATTCTAATGTGTATCTCCGGTCAAAGTACTGATTATATTGGTGAAAATTATATGCAAACAAACCTCAACAGCAAAATGAGCAAGTCTCGCTGCATTATTGTATAAATTGTCATTAGTTAAAATATATTAGGCACCACCTACTCTCCCATGAATAATACTCGTAGTATGATTATAATAATAACGTACCTACCGACATCAGCTTTCACTAGCCTCATTTAGTGTTCTGTAGGTAAATATGTGTTTTCAGTGTGTATTGTACAATAAATAGGTAATAATAAATTGTTATCCCAAAATTTTAAAGTAGGTACTTATCTACAACTTTTTAGTTTTTCTATCGTTTTCAGGTACTTACTGAAAAAAATTCTACAAATTTATTGTTTAAGGAAAAACTTCCTAAATATGCAAAATTCCATAATAGGTATTTATGTAGGTTTCGATGTATTCATCCAAAGGTCAACTCACCCAAAACTAATTTAAACTTTGAAACATTTCGTCCGATATGGTGAACAAACTCATACTATTGGACAATGGACATCCCTCAATTTTAAAGGGGAATTTAAGCACTTCTGAATTGTGTTAGCTATTTACCCCGTATTAATAACAATAACTTCTAATCTACGACCAGATTAGTTTTTTGTACTATCATGTAGGTATACCTCACAGATAAAATAATACTATACTCTACATGTCCTTTGAAAGGCTGAAGCGATGTTATAGGTAGGTAATTTTTTTTAATTTATATTTTCTAAACGTTAAAAAATCCTTGCTGATAACCAGTACTACTCAAATTCAGTGATACTGAATAATACTGTGTAAATGTAAAGCCTATAATATATATAATAGTCAAGCTAAAGAGGCAGATCATCTATTTACAAAAAAAAAAGTAAGTATTTAGTGTTTTATTCAAATCAGTGCAGTAGTTTCGTTAAAAATAGCCAGGACCGCGACCACAAACAATTTAATAAATAATAAATAAAACTTTGTAAAACTAGCTCGTGTTAAAACCATTTTTGCATTGTTTTAAAACAGTGTATCGTGGCACTATTTTTGAACATAGCTTTCCGTTGACACCTATTAGGCACGCGTTCGAGGTTCATCTAAAAAATATCCTAAAGAGTTTTATTTCAGGTTCATTTAGACTTAATTCAATAGTAAAAGGACTTTTTTTTTCTAAAAAAAAGTCTAAATAAAATTTGGATTGGATATGTAGGTAGCGTTAGGTTAGACTAAGGCAGATGGATGAGTAAGAAATCCATCCATGAGTAAGAAAGGGGATGAATATTGAGATGACGGCTGATAGAGGGGGAAGAAGAATACATGTTGTGCCGACCCCACGTAATAATATATAAGGACAGTAAGATGATGATGACGATGAAGTAAGATAACATTTTATTAATTTATATCCTAAAACTCTACATAAACGTACCAATACCATACTCTTAAGCTAGTACCTACCTACCTACATACCCACAACTGAATTTTTTAACTCCAGCGATTTGTCAGCACTAATTTTCGGTGAGCGATAGATCTAGGTACACTCATTTGTAAGTTAAATATTGAAACCGGGCATAAGTCGTTGACGCGATCCGTAGATAATCGCGGTTCCTAAAAGACCTGAGTAATGATTTAAATCACCACACACTTTACAAACATTTGGCATTACAACCAAGTCCTTTAAAGCAAGGCAAAGGAACGGCTTAGTTAAATTTCATACAAAAACCTACACGAGTGAAGTGACCTAAAAGCTTCAACGACAGGAACGTCTTTTAACTCACTCACTTTAGAAATAGACACCTCGCCTCGCCGCCGGCGTCTAAAAATGCCGTAGCTGGTGTTTTCTCGTACTTTTAGATATTGTGGATAAGACAGGAACAGGGAAAATGAATTTGAGAATTCGTAAGCTAAAAATGTACTTCTGATTTTTTTTTTTGAGTAGAAGTTACTGGAGTTGTTCGGAGTTTTTACGACATTCTGTATGTTTAGTGAAACATTACACCCTCTTATTAATAAACAAAGATCAACGAAGTATTAATTTTAAGTTGTATTTGTATGTTTATTCTGTGTACAATAAAGTGCTAATTCGTTCATTCACTGACGTTCTTTGTTAATCTTCGTTTATTAATAAGTATTTACCTAGGAAGTAAATGAGAAAGGCCGGAGGCGTTTTGCATCGGAAATTTTGGATAAAATGTACATATAATTTGTAGGTAAAATTTGTGTGACATATTTTATAGATGGCCCCCCATAGTAGCATAAATAAAATTAGCAATCGTTGTACAAGCTGCCTTAGCCATGTTACAACTTTACTTAACGGCATTAAAAGCCGGGACCGACAATTTAACGTGCGTTCCGAAGCACGGAAGCGCTCAGCTGATAATGCCACTTGCGGTCACCCATCCAAGTAGTGACCGCTCAGAACGTTGTTTACCTTCGACGATCTATCAAGAACGTCTTAGCGAGCTTCGCCACGAGCGCTTCATTATATTGAGAACGAGAAAACGATAAGCAAACTCAGATGTTTGTATTTTTATAGATACCACACCGAAATAATATAATGAACAGCTTTCATTCAAAAAATAAAACCGAGAGTAGGTAACAATCCCAAGATTACTTAAAAAGTAGCGAAGTGTGTGAAATCACATACAGATAGGTTCAATAGCATCGTTCCGACGAAACGAGCTTCTGATAAACGAAAATACGCGAATAAAGACAGTATGTAAATTCGGAACGTTCCAAATGTTGCGAAATAGATAATGTAGGTGAACAGGTTGCACGGAAATAAAGAAACTTGGAAATAACGGTATGAATTTGTCTTTTTGTATCGATCCGGTTTGGATGCAGCGTGGTAGTTTGACCGGATTTGATAAGATGCGTGGAATCTGGTAATATTGATTTCCTGAAGTTTAAATTCTGATTTTAATTTTCTCAAAATTCAATATCAAGTCGGGCTACAGCTACTCTTTTTTTTATTTAGTAGGCAGTGAAGAAAATGGATCTGTTGGGCTGTTATTTTTTGTGAATTCCAACCGCACCTACATTAGATTTGAACACTTTATTTAAATCGCAATATTTATCTTTCCTTTCGTTACTTTCAGATGTGCAGTCGGTGATCCAGGATGGCGTCGTGGGGCGAAGCGATCTCGCGCAGCGCTTCGGTGCCCTTCTCGCGCGTGGGGCGCATGCGCCGTACGTTGGTATTGCTGGCGGCTGCGGCCTGCACTGCCGCGGCGCTGCTGTACTGGCGGCAGCAGAGCGATGGCGCTGTCCGGAGACCCATGCACAGCATGTATTCGTAAGTTTTGAGCCATTCTATCAAATATCTTTAACTTTCTGCTGGTCTTTGTCAACCCTACTAAATGGAAATACCTACGTTAGTGTGCGTTACTGGTGCACCATTTCAACTCAGATCATGATGAATATATTATATAGAAATCTAGGAGCACCGTCCTGTCCTAAAAACAAAATTTCTGCGTTACACTGAACGTGAACTGTATAGGTACTATTACATGCTCTTTGTGTATAGGTATGTATACCTGCCTAATATTTCACATTAATTCATAATTCAAATTTATAAATGCCAGATGAACTAGAGAAAACCTTGCGAAATACTATACCTACCTACTAGATAAAAGGTACCTAAATTACACGTCTAATGTCTTTAGCTAGAGAACTGAATAAAATCTTGACATAAATTTTTTCTTTCTTAGAGGCATCGAGCCGCAGTGGTCCTGGATTTGTCGAAACGATCGATGCGAGCGGGTGCCAGCGACGGAGACGTCAGTCCTCCAATCCCTGCCGACGTGCAACATGCTGTGCGCCTCCACGCAGCTGTGGCCGCAGCCCACGGGCCCCGTGAGCCTGGCCACGGCGGCCGTTCCCGTCAGAGCAGACTCCTTCAGACTGCAAATCGTGGCAACTACCTCGAAGGACGTCACTGAACATTTAACTGGAGCTTTCGCGCTCATGGTGGAGGAGTTTCAAGTATTAGAACGGGCTGCTGAAACCAGGCATGCAGATCTAGGGGCGCCTAGAGCTGTAATAGTTCGAGTCGCGGTCAATGGATCGGCAGACACAAGAATGCGATTAGACACCGACGAAAGCTACAAATTCCATCTGAAACCGGCCGGTTCAGGACTCACCGTCGATATAACAGCTCACTCATTCTGCGGTGCGCGGCACGCCTTCGAAACCTTGTCACAACTCGTCTGGCTGGATCCATATGCAGGCTCGTTACTAATGCTCGAGGCCGCGACCGTGGCTGACGCCCCGAAATTCTCATTCAGAGGTCTGCTATTAGATACGTCAAGAAACTTCTTCTCTGTGAGTGATATCTTGCGAACAATAGACGCTATGGCGGCTTGTAAGCTGAACACGTTTCAATGGCACGTGAGCGATTCACAATCATTCCCGTTGAAGCTAGATAGTGCGCCGCAGCTAGCGCAGCACGGGGCGTACGGGCCTGGTGCTATTTACACCCCTGACGATGTTCGTGGGATCGTCAAACGTGCCAAATTACGAGGAATTCGAGTGGTAATAGAAGTGGACGCGCCGGCGCACGTGGGCCGCGCGTGGAGCTGGGGCCCAGCCGCGGGGATGGGGAACCTCGCGTACTGCGTTGAGGCGGAGCCCTGGAGCGCCTGGTGCGGTGAGCCGCCTTGCGGGCAGCTCAACCCAAGAAACCCACACGTGTACTCCTTACTCGAAAAAGTCTACGCTGAGATCATTCAACTGACCGGCGTTGACGATTTGTTTCATCTAGGAGGGGACGAAGTATCAGAACGATGCTGGTCGCAACATTTCAATGACACCGACCCGATGGATCTCTGGTTAGAATTTACACGGCGTGCGTTGCGTTCGCTAGAGCGCGCCAACGGTGGAAAAGCACCAGAACTAACTTTACTTTGGTCGTCGAGGCTCACGCGGACTCCATACCTCGAAAAATTAGATTCCAAGCGCATCGGGGTGCAAATATGGGGCGCGTCGAAGTGGCCCGAGTCCCGCGCTGTGCTCGACGCTGGGTTCCGCTCGATAATCTCCCACGTGGACGCGTGGTATTTAGACTGCGGGTTCGGTTCGTGGAGGGACAGCTCGGATGGTCACTGCGGGCCGTATCGATCGTGGCAGCAGGTGTATGAACACAGGCCGTGGGTGGAGGAGATGACCGTTCCGGGGATGGGTATGGGTGGGCCTCCTGGAGGGGGGGATTCGGGGATGATGAATGTAGGGGCGCCGGCGCCGTTACCGTGGCGAGTTGATGGAGGTGCCGCTTGCCAGTGGAGCGAGCAATTAGCTCCGGGGGGGTTAGATGCTCGTGTGTGGCCGCGGACAGCTGCCTTAGCAGAACGGCTTTGGTCCGACAGAGCGGAGGGCGCAGCAGCCGATGTATACTTGAGGCTAGACACGCAGCGCGCGAGACTCGTGACTAAAGGGATAAGGGCCGCGCCACTGTGGCCACGATGGTGCACGCACAACCCACACGCTTGCCTCTAGCCGCCTACCGAAAAAAAGTGAATACGCTTGCTAGCTTTCCAACTGGTGATATAGGTATAACTGTTTTGAGTTCCAAAGACCGACAAAGCTTGACTAATTAATGTCTAACAAATAAATTAAATGCAATGTGTGGACAGTAGAGCATGCAACCGACAAAAGAACATTGTCGGTACCTATGACATTTTTGTACGGTTCGTGAGAGGAAACATTGTACCATGATGTTGCATAGATAGTACCTTCCTATAAAGCAACAATCGTTGGTACTAGGTCCCTAATTGATTAGTTTTAAGTCTAGATAGTGATTTGTACAGAGCTTGCAATCCTCGCAAGCTAGCCGATAGATAGTCTTAAAAATTGCTTAGAAATTAGAATTGAAATTAGAATACAAAAATGTTGACTCAAACAAACGATATGTGTAGCCGTAATGACAGCCCATTTACTGACTGTTTGCTAACTTATGGGTAATTAATTTTTTTGGCAGCAAAGTGATCCTACAGACTTACATTTTACATTTATGCCTAGTGAGTGAGCCCCCCTTCTAAACAATCTTCTGCTATCTCCGTGTAGTCAAGAAAATTACTTTTTGACAGGATTCTCAATAAAATGCATACCTACGAGGCCTGTGCCACGTTTTGAGTGCCAAGTCTTACCACGGAATAAATCATAAGAACCAATTTTAGATACGAGATCAATGGCGGAATGGTAATTATGGTAACATTAGTGGCAATTCTGAGTGTCGCAAAAGCTAAACTAGACTAACTAAAATTAATGCCATCCTTTATATTTCCATCGCTATGAAAGGGACGGCAATATTTTTAGTTAGTTAAGTTTAGCTTTTGCGACACTCAGAATTGCCACTTATTTATACTTTTACTACTTACCGGTGTAGGTACACAAATGGTCAAAATACTGTTACATAGATTGTTACATCATATACTTACTAATGGAAATTATAACATTACCCACATGACTAAAACTTTGAGTGCAATACTAAATAGATTATTTGCTTATTTAAAGTAATGCTACTCAAAAGTTTATTTTTATATTGCTGATTGATTTTATATTGGGCTAAATGATTTGTTGATTTTTGAACACCTGAGTTTTTAATTTATTGTAAGCATCACATTTTATTTTTTTGTTTGTTATTATTATACAATCCAGATAGCTTTTTTATTTTTATATTGATTTAGTATAGATGTAACTATGTTTTGGTGTAGTTATTTTGTAAATACCGATGCAATAACTTGTGTGACGAATGAGATTATTTATTTTTAACTAAGACTTGTAGGAATTAACTAGAATAGATTACAAGACAAAACGTTTTATTTGAGCAATAATTAACAAGGGCACAATCTTGCAACTTATATATTTTTTATGCGTTTCTTTTTTATTATTTGTGATTTAGAATATAGGTATTGCACAAAATATAAAATAACTCACAAAGTTGTACAAAATGTATGTACCTACCTACCTACGTCTAATTATGTGAAAAAACTTTGTATACTTATTTTTGCATTACTTATTAAATTTAAAAGTATCTTTATAACTTTTAAAAGTATCTTTTGACGTGAGCACTTTGTTCAATGTAGTTTTTGTGTATTCCCAGCTCAAAAGCTTGGTTTAAAATTGTATTGAAACAAAAATGACCTGCCATAAATAAATGAACTGTCAAAAGATATGTTTTAAGATGCTGTTACTATCCTACTAGATTAGAATAGAAGCTCTGAATTTGTATTATATTCGTATTAAATGTTAATTTATTGGACATATTTTGATGAATCAATCTAGTGATGTGATCATGGACATGCACAATTTTGTACATTTTGTATGTATTGTAATGTTTGGTGCTATAGTGATTTTTGTGGTGTACTTCTACGAAATAAAGAATTAATAACAATTTGAACATGTTTTGCTTTTTACAATTATACAATGAACGACAAATAAAACTAGTAGTATCTTTATCGCTAGAAAATACTTACACATGAACTAATAGAGACCGCAGTACCAACTGAGTCGCGAGGAATTAAGATTTTTACTATGCGTATCAGAAATCCGTTGTAAAATAAGAAATTGAGAGAGAAGGGGTTTTTCAACTGCTGAGAAAATCCTTACCAGTTGTACTTTGTGACATAGACCAAAATTTGAATTTATTTAGATGCTTATTTTCTACCATCATCGTCCAGTCAATGTTCTTCACATACATTTTTTTAAATGTAGCTTGTTTGGTTGTTTTGTATTAACACATTATTTTACTTTGCTGTTGGTGTTCCTATCAATAAGTAAATAAAACACTTTGTAAAGAAATAAATAGTGAATTTATTAAGTACACAACAATTTAGTTTTTAAACGAATGCAACTGATACTATCGATTCTTTCTGAAAATATTGCTCAATCTTCTCGTCCGCGGAGTTCCCTGTAAATAAAATTAAACATGTTTTAATAAATTATGTTAACGCCATTAAATTACAGTACAAGATCCTTAAAATATATTTAGGAGGTGGTAGGAGACACGATATTTAAGTAGGTACCTTTTTTTTCTAATCTATATTTTCCCACTGCTGGGCAAAGGTCTACCCCATTTGTTTTCATCTTTTTCTGTCTTTTGCTAAATTAATGCTCAATAATAATTTGCAGCTCAAATGGCAGCCCACTGCTGGGTTGGGTATATATAAGCCTTCTGCCTCAAATTAGGAAAAATAGCGAAAACAGAGTTAGGTGGCCACACCTAAACTATACAAAATAAAACTATTGCAGAGGTATTAAAAAAGCTTATGATAGGTTTCACAAACGGAACATTTAGTTTCGTAAAATTCCTTTGTTCAACGTAACAATAAAATAAAATGGGCGGCGGCGCCAGTTTCACGCATACAGACACCTAAGTTATTAATTTATTTATTTTATTTTATTTTGAAGAAACCAACAGCTACAAAAGTAAAACAGGTAAACAATATGATAGTAAATGTGTATCTATCTATCTATCTAGTAACAGCCAATAATAGGATTTCACTAAAGAATAATAATACTTACTTCATTAGTGTCGTTCTTGTTGGTGAATCGCAGGAAGTTTCTGATGCGAGCGGGCGTGCTAGTCTTGCGGTCCGCGTGTGGCTCGCTATCCACTCGGAGAGACTCGCGGAGTTCAGACCCCTGACGAACAATATATTGTGACATTCGCACACAGCCGTATCATGCGGGCATCACACTACAACTTGGTTCCAACATTGGCTACGAATAGAATGGCCAATGGCAATGCTCCGTTTGTGTCCTATAATATAATAATCCGTGCAAGATCGATCCCTACATTGGAACCAACACGTTTCAACACTCCAATGTGTGGTGCCCGCATCATACTTCATATTATAAAGCTGAAAATTTGAGTGTAATCTGTGTGTCATCTTAAATTCGTTTACACCTATGAACAGGGGTCTTATTGCAAATAAAAAAAAAGTTTGACAGCAATTAGTAAGTACCTACTATTTAGGTATTTTACCATATTCGAAATGAAAAGCAGAGTGTTTACTTTAGGCGAAAGGCTTCGCTAACTATCTCGTGCATCAAAACCTTATTCACCCTTGTATAACAATCTACTACAGATCGCGCCACGTAAAAAGAGCGTTGGCTGTCAAACTGCGCAGTGGTCGATGATTGGTGGAGCGGTAACGCGGCGCACTTCATAATATTATTGATTTAGCGAGTGCTATTGGTTCGTGGGCGAGTGAACACAGGCGCAAACATACCCTCGCTACTTCCCCTCAGCGCTCTTTTTACATGGCGCGACCTATACTGTTGTGTGTTTGTTAACATAATTTATCCATGCCGATACTCACAGTTGCGGAAAGTCGTCCTGCCTGTTTGCTAGGTGTGGGCGGGCCGGGTTTCTTATAGGCTGTGATGCCGACTTCCTTCCGTTGAGGCTTAGCAGGAACAGCTCCAGCCTGTACAGAATTATAGTTTCAGCCAAATCCGTTCAGTAGTTTTCACGTGAAAGAGTAACAAACATCCATACATCCATCCACACATTTATACTCACAAACTTTCTCATTTATGATACATTAAAGGATACGTTAGTAGGATATGATAGTAGGATAAATAAATGAATATCCTTGGACATTCCACACGGCGTCATCTAATCCCAAGCTAAGCAACTTAATGCTTAATGTTAATGTAATATATCAGTCATCTGGTTACCAGGATAGGATAGTAGAAAGCTGGTGTTCGTATAGCTACTACACGCACCTTCAAGTCTTCTTCATCGAGCACCGTAGCAAACTGCGTCTCAGCCGGGTATGAGCTCTTCAAGTGCGGCGGACAGAGCGAGTTCCTCCACTTGAGCTCGGACAGCCGCTGCCCGGGCGCGGGCGCGGGCAACGCGTCGCGGCGAGGCGTGCCAGACAACTCCTTCAGCCACCGGTTGTCGAACAACTCGCCTTCTTCATCGGACATGTGCATCTGACGACCTTCTGTAACCATCATTGGAAACCGTTAATCTTAGAAAAGGCACTGAGGCAGCACGCTCGCTGTTCGTCCAGTACTATACTGAGTCTATGCTCTTTAGTAATTGTTCTGTTTGTTTCCATAATAAGCAAATAAATAATACCAATCCGCCGATATATGATATATCGTCGGATTGTTATTATTATCTACTCAGCCGTTTGAAGATCATTTAGCTTTTTTCTAGTTGATGAAGTGATATAATGATTTACTTATCACTTCATCAACTACTGATCTTGGAACGGCTGAGCAGATATTTAGTTAGGAAATGCAAAAAAAACCAGTTGAGTAGTGCCTAGTTTAAAAAATGTGTGGTGCTAAAGATTACTTACCACGTTTTTTAGTGTTGTTTGAAACTTGCAAAGAACGCAATGACGCCGCATCGGATGGTCGGGAAGGCACCTCTTGTGGTTGGATTAGACCAGACTGGAAATAACAAATAGTCATAATTTGATATAGGTACTAATATTATAAAGAGGTAAAGTTGGTTTGTTTGTTTGTATGTTTGGGGTAATCTCCGAAACTACTCATCCGATTTCAACTTTTCAATGATTGTGTAGCATGTACTTTCCGAATGAAATAATGCTATATTTTATCAAGGTAGGTACCACGCGAGCAAAGTCGCGGGTGAGTATTTGTGTATCTTAACTTGAACTTAATATTACTTGATAGTGGCTAAATGCACAAGCCGTGCGAAGTCAAAATAAAGAGAGAAAAACTTACAGAATGTACATGCTGAAGTGACATCAGTGATCCTGATCTCTGTTTCTTCCTCAGCCACTCTGCCTCGTCGTTCTTCACAAGATACTTCTCCCCCACGCTCCACAACTCCTTCGTCAGCTGTCGTATATACTTCTCATACTCCAACTTCGATTCGTCCATTTTCTCTCGTGTCTTTTGCAACTCTCTCTCCAGAACAGAGATCTCTTCTCGCTGTTTCTCTTTGAACACCGCCATTTGCTCGTTAAAGAGCTCTTTCTGAAATGTTTGTGAAGATTAGAGATGGTTATTTATTAATAGCGACACTACATGCAGAAAAAAATGTTTTTCCCTTTGCAAAAAGCATGCTCCATGCTCCATGCATAAATAAAAACAAATTACCTGCTATCTGCATCATAAGCATTACAAAACTCTAAAGCACAAACTGAAAACTAAGAAATAAAACAAAAAGCATTCAATAAAATAATTTTATTTCTCTGACTTTACAAGTCGATATCACAAGGAGCATTAATAATCAGTTCGAAGGAAAAACCACCACAATACTTGGTATAGTAAAATTATAAACAGTAGAGGTAATATACTGACCATTTTTGCTTTCATTCTGTTGAGTTTGTCTTCATACTCCGCTCTGACTTCCATGACGGTCGTCGCTTGCGTTTCCTTCGCTCCATCACCTTTTTGCGCACGTGCAACTTCTTCTAAGAGCTTTTGGAAGGATTGGTCTAGCTCTTCCAGTTGTATTTCTAAGCCTGTGTTTTGGAAACTGAGAGATGCGAGGCTAGCTCGCTCTGTATCGCTTGTGAATGCTTGCTTTATCTTTTCAACTGAGACCGTTCTGTTGATGAACCTCTCTACCCATCGTTCTAGATTCATCGCGCATTCAGATAAATCTTGCATAACCGCGGCGTATCCCCTTTCTAGTTTACACATAGTGGCGTCTGTGATGCGACTATCCAGATTCAAAATCTCTCGCCTCACTGTTCTCTGAACTGAAACGACGCGGCTCAGTTTCTGCTCGTACATATCTTTGACTGAAGAAAATGTTTGGAAGCTCACAGATAGCTCCGTCAAGAACTTCTTCAGATTAATAATCTCTGATTCGTTTATTCGGTTTACTTCGGTAAGTCTGTCTCTTTCTTTCTGTAGCGCTAATTGCTTCTCCGCGCACCGCTTGAGAAGTCTGTCTGTTGTTTCTAGGAAGTTTTCTAAATCCTCCATGGTCACTGTTCCTGCAGTCAAGCCACGGCGTAAATCATTATCAGATGTATTTGTGTTGCCAAAGTTGGTGAGTTCCTTCAAGATCGTGTTGGATTTTATTTCGGCTATCCTTCGTAGTATAATCGCTTGATATTTCGCTGAAACTTTGATGATTTGAGTAGCTCTGTTCTCCGTGACGCTCATTTTGCTGACTTGCTTTTTCAGTTCCGCAATCTCTTCGTTCTTCTGGAAGACAATTTTCTTCAGCTGGCTCGACAGTTGCTGGCAATTTTCCTTACATACTTCCAATTCTTTGTTGACGTCTAGAAGTTTGGTTTCCGACTCGGCCATCAACGATTTGAGGTATGTAACGTCTTGCTGTAGTGTGGTTATGGTACGGTTTTTATCACGTATGATTTTTTCTAAGTCTGTAATAGTCTTTAGGCTTTCCATAGATGATTGTGTATTATCTGAAGATGTGTTATCTACCTGATGGTGCTCCTGATGATACTTCTCCCCTGCTGCTTTTTCTTGGCACAGTGCTGCAACTGTAAAACCAAATGTGAATAAAACATAAACAAAATAAGTCAAAGAATTGAACCTTGTGGTATACCATTGAATGTTGCGTTGATTGGTACTGATACATTTGCAAGGCATTTCCTAAATTGAATCTTATAAACGCGTTAATAAAAGTGATCTAAAAAATAGCTAAGGTTCGTCCAAACAGGTGAGCCTGGTTATGGAACTGTGACCTTTTAAAAGAGCAGGTGCACGGGGTGAACGCATTTGTAAAATAACATCTGCAAGTCTGTTTTCTCTGTTACATATTTGTCCTCTACGTTGGTTTTAAATAAAAAGGTTACGAGAATAATAAAACACTATTTAATTATTTGATGAGTGTATTGAACTCACAACTAACTACTTCTAAAATATGAAATTAGTATGTACTAAAACATGTTAGCACTTTTATAGCTACATAATTAGTGTTATTTTTCTAGCTTATCAGCGTGTTTAATAAATAATAAATAACGCAACTACCATATAACTTAAGTATTTCTAAATGATCACGTCAAGTAAAATCCCAGTATCATTTGACATAGCATGATAATAGATAACAGAAGTAAAACAGAACTTACAAGTCTCTTGCTGTCCAATGGCTCTTATCAACTGTTCATTTTCTTTCCTCAAAGCTCTCACTTCTACATTATTCTTCATCTCATGCATAACAGCCTTTTGGCTTTCCAATTCTTTTTCACACTTCTCCCTAACCAGTTTCTCTTCTTCAAGCTCCTTGCTAATAGTGTTTATAATCGCATCCTTTTCTTTACTCATTTTGGATATAAAACCATCTTTTGCTTTCGAATCTTGCTCGCAAATCTCGACTTTAGCTTGTAACGTATTTACTTCCTTTTGAAGTGAAATGATTTCTTTTTGACGTTCGTCTAGAACTTTCTCCGCTTTTTGTTGGTAGTCTTGGAGAGTAGTGCATTTGTTGACTAAAGATAACTTTTCGTATTCCAAATCTTCACAGCGCTTAAGGCTTTTTTCAAGTTCTTGTTTTATCCTTTGTTCTAAGTTAGCTATCACTGAAATAATTATTTGATTAGTTTTAAAATGTTCTTAATGATATAGATATAGATACAACGTTTTTTTCTGTGCATCTTT
This sequence comes from Xanthorhoe designata, assembly GCA_963582015.1. NCBI lineage: Eukaryota > Metazoa > Arthropoda > Insecta > Lepidoptera > Geometridae > Xanthorhoe > Xanthorhoe designata. Next base: position 3,060,374 of record OY757049.1, read on the forward strand.
ATACCTGTTTTGTTTTCGTCTAGTGTTTTGACAAGCTCCTGATTTTCATTCTTCAGTTTTGTAACCTCCTCAACTTGTTTTATATCGTTTGTATCAAGGTTACTTTTCAAAACTTCTAATTCGGCTAGAATTTCTGATTTTTCAAGCTCCAACTTTTCTTTTTCCTCAGATAGTTTATTCATACTAGCTAGACGAACATTGATGAGTGCCTGTGAGTCTGTAAGTTCTTTTATTTGTTCTTCCAATGTTTTCTGTACTTCTAATTTTTCTTTAATTACATTAGATAACTCATCTACCTTGGTTTTTATTTCTTTTTCAAGAGTATCTTTAACTATTTTCATTTCATCATTGTCGCTTTGAAGATCTTTTACATCTGAAAAAATAATTAAAACATTGTAAAAAAATAGACACAGTGACTAGTGAAAAATGAAGTTGAATGTTTGAAATATATTACCATTTTTATATTTATCTAGATCTTCGACCAATTCCTTGTTACATGTTTCCAAAGAAGCCACCAATGAAGCATTTGAATTTCTTTCTTTGTTCAGTTCTTGTACCAGCTCATCTAAATACTCTCTAAGAACTTCAGATTCTTTCTCAACAAGATCCTTTTCTGTTCTTTCTCGTCTTAGTAGAGATAATATCGCAGTAAAGGCTGTTTCAATAGATTGATATTTCTTTTCTGTATTATTGATATTTTTAATAAGCTCATTGACTTGTTCTTGTAAGGCCTCTTTTGCCTTTAGATGTTCAAAAATGTTAGTATTAAGACTTGTTTTTTGGTCTTCCATAACAGATTCAGTAACTGTGACCATGTTTTTGAGCACTTGACGTTCCGCATCAAAATCTGTGATCATTTTGTCAATGTTTTGTTTCTCAGTTTTCACTTCGTCTTCTAATAATTTAATAGCTGAAAAAAATAGAAAATAATGAACGATACACTTACGCAATCTAAAGCTACATTATTTTAAATATTACCATGGTGTTATGTGTTACGTGTATGTACTATTAATCGGTGACATATTCTTACCTTTGCGATTTTCCTCAATAGTCTCATGCAGATGTTCCTTCTCTTTTCTTAGCGTTTCCATCTCGATAGTTTTGTCTTTAAGATAATTGGAAAGTTTCGTTATCATGACATTCAGGTTCTCAATCTGGCATTCGTAAGTTTTCTTCAACTTATCCGTTAAATTCTCGTTGTCAACGAGTTTTTCCTTGAGTGAATGCACTTTCACCTCCAGTTGTACTTTCACATCGTTAAGATCGTTATGAAGAGTTTGGTTCTCATGTTGCAGTGTTTGTATGTCTTTGATTTTAGAATTCATTGAAGTGCTGTATGTTTCTGTCTGTTTAGACACCTCTGTAAATGCAGTAACAGTATTAAGCAGTAGACAGTATTACAAACAGAGCATGCTGAAGTCTCCGTGACAGCTAGAGCTAGACAATAATTGTTCGGACCATTAGAAAATTTGGTGAAGGGATGTCAAGATCTTAGTATGCATGCAGATAACTATAAAGAATCATAAGTCACTAAAACAATCAAATCAAAAACATACAATTCAATTTGATTTTGATAAAAAAAGAGAGATTTTATAATTTCAATTTCTGAATTTTAGTACGAAGGGTGAAAGATATTACTGAATCTATTGCCTTTTTCAAAAATCCATTAACCATTTGAACAATATTAACGCTACTAAGTAATTAAGTACTTACCGAATTTTTTTTCGTTCACGATCTGTTGTAACCTGTTAACTTCGGTTTTTAGTTCAAATATTTCAATTTCTTTCTGTTTTAGAGAACTCTGCGTCTCAACCAATGCTTCATTTGAAAGAGTCAGTTCTTTATTTTCCAAATTTATTTCAGAAATCAATGAGTACGCTATTTGCAAAACATGATGGCACATTTCAGTTATACATCTGTTATTGAAATCCTCAAGCGCGTATTCTTGCAACTTTTCATTTGTATAGTTTTTACTCTTTATTTCTGTTATCAATCCATTGAGACCGCTGAGTAGTTGATCTGATAAAATATTATTGACTTTTGGTTCACCTGAAATAAAATTTTGAATGTATACATACTTATATAGATATTTTAAATGCTTAAAGATCTCAGAGAGTGTGTTCCGTACCCTGAGAATACAGTTATATTTATTATGTAACTTCTTTATTTACAAATATAATTTGATAGTACCATGATACTTACTTTCTTGCTCATCTTTTAGTAGTTTCAATTCTGCACTAACTTTAACAAGTTCTTCTTCTTTATTTTTAAGCTGCTCAGCAGTTGTATTATACGAATCTTGTAATCCATTAATGGTTTTGGTGAAATCACTCTTTACTTCCTCAAATTGTTTATTCAAATCACTTAATTTATTTTCTAAAGTAATCTTATCACACTCAGCTACTTCGCGAGCTAATTTTTCCGATCTGAGAGATGCTTTAAAGCTATCGTTTATACGCATTAGCTTGTCAGCTTCTTCTTCGCATTTATCATTGGTTTCATTGAGTATAATATTTTCATTTCCTACAGCGTTTTTTTCTTCAGCTTCACGAATAAAGCGTAACATTTTTTGGATAACATTTACTTGTATATGTCTTAGCTCATCATCCTTTTCCTTTAATTTTGCTACGGATTCTTCATACTGGGAGTCTTTATAACTTAATTTATTTTTAATTTCTTTGCATGTTTCTTGTAGATTACTTATTTCTGAGTTCAAAGCATCAACTCTTGATTCCAGGTTAGATTTTTTAATTTCAAGTTCATTGACTTTGTTAATTTGCATCTCTAAAGAATCTGCAAATGATTCTTTCTCGGCAATCAATACATCATTTGCACTTTTGAGGATTATTTGTTCTTTATTGACGTCATCCAAAAGTTTTTTTACACTATCCTTCTCTGTTTTTAGATCTTGGTTTTCTTTAAAGAGATAGTTTTGGTTAGTTTTAAGTTTAGTTAATTCTACATCCACTATTTCTTTTTCTTCCTCTAGTACACTGATGGTTCTTTCTTTCTCGCATAGTAATTGCTGACTTTGTCGTGATTCCGTATCCAATATTTGAAACAACTCCTTTTTAACGTTTTCTTTATCTTTCAAACTTTGTCTAAGCCAGTCGATTTCTTCTGCTAAGTTATCGCTTCCTTTTTCAGCGATTTCATTCCGTTTTCTCTCTTTGACGAGTTGCTGTGTGAGACGTTCTTTATCTTGCGTAAGAGAACTGACAATTTGTGATTCTTTCATCAACTGTTCTATAGTTGTTATTTTTTCAGACAGTAATGCATTCTTTTCATCTTCTGCTGCCCTTAAAATGCATTTTTGATGAGCTATTTTTTGAGATAACTCTTCTATTTGAACTGCTAATTGTTTATTCTCAGTCAGTAAAGCCTTATTTTCGTTAACTACATGTTCTTTCTCTGTTTCAGTAGCATCCTTGGCAACTCTTTCTTCGAATAATAGACTTTCAATATCCTTTATCCTTTGTTCCATTTTAGATATTTGTTCACCTAATTCGTTTTTAGCTTGCTCTGTCTCTGCAATTGTTTTGTCCAAAGCTGTTATGTTATTTTTCAATATCTCTATTTCTTCATCTTTCTCTTTTATAGTAGCCGCAGTATAAAGTTTATAATCCTCCCAAGATCTTATCAGTTCTTCACTATAATCGTGTAAGTTTTTAAACTTAGCCGCTTCTTCTCTTGCCTTTTGTTCCAATTTGTTAACGAAAATATCTTTTTCTTTCATCAAATTATCTTTTTCTTTTAATGTTTTAACTGTGTGCTTCTTATATTCCTCCCATGATTGTTTAAGTTCCTCGCTGTATTGATGGAGATCATTGAACTTCACAGCGTCATCTTTAACCGCTTTTTCTAACTTATCAATGATGATATCTTTCTCGTTGATAACAACTTCATGGTTACTGTTATCTTCCTCTATTGCATAATGCAAATGTTCATTTTCCTGTTTCAGAGATTGAACAACTAGTCCGTTTGCATCTGCTTCCACCTTTAGTTCTTGTTCAAATTCTTCATTGAGATCTTCCAAGTCAGTTATTCTATTTTGAAGTTTCTTAGTTTCAGTTTTCATTTGGTAAGCCAATTCACTTTTGGCTTCCCTCTCTTGCTGCAGTTGTTCATTTAACATTGTTATACCTGTAAAAATCAAGAAGTTTAGTTATAGTATTTTAACTATTCTTCAAACATTAGATGGACACTATTATTACCTTCAAATTTTTCAGCAACAGCCTTTGTTAGCTGTTGAATCTCAGTTTTGAGTAGATTTATTTCAATATTTCTGGATTCAATTTCAATAGTATATTGTGTTGTTAGGTTTTCTAATTTTCCAAATTGAGTTTGGTAATCATCTTCCAGATAATTTTTATAGGCGAGTTCTTGAGCCAATTTTTCCACAAATGCACCGATTTCCATTTGTGCTTTTTGCAAATCTTCTCTCAAACATTCCACTTCCATGATTAATTTATTATTTATTGAATCCTTTTCAATTATTTCCTTAGTCAGTATATTAGCACACTCGCTAGCAATATTATTGGTTACATTTATTTTATTTGTTAGCTTCGTCATTTCAGTGGCAGTTCTTATTTCAAATTGATCATATTTTTTACATTCCTCTGCGAATTTATGTTCAAGCTGTTGAATCACTGAAAAAGAGAATTTTATTTTAAACATTTTAAAATGGTTGTTTTTGTATTGATGCTAAAAGTATTTGATATAGCAAATTTTTCCTTACTTGTTTCTTTATCTTCAATTTGTTGAGATAACTCCTTCACATCATTCCGAAGCTCAGATATTTCCTGGCATTTTAAGGATAATTCCTTATGTAACTCGGCATTGTCAGCACATAATGATTTAACTTGTTCATGTAAAGGTTCTAATTCAGCAAGTAAATCATTTTTCTTTTTTGTTTCCGCTTCAAGAGACTTATTCAGGGCATCGATTTGGTTATTCAGTAATTTTATTTCAATTTCTTTAGTTGCAATATCTTCAGTCATCTTGTGTATATTTTCATTGTCTTGTTCGTTACTTTTCTTCATTTCTTGAATGTATAAATCCATTGCATCAATAGTTTTCTCGTTATTTGTTACTTCTGCTTTCAAAGTTGTATGTTCTGAACCAAGCTTTTCGATATTATCGGTCAGTGTTGCTTTTAGAGTGTGTAACTGAGACAACTCTGCTTGCAGTTCAATTTTGAAATCAATTTCATTTTTCAGTTGAATCTGTAGTGAATTAACAGTTTCATTTCTTTCGTCTAAGTCAAGAATAAGTTTTTCTTTCTCTTTACAATATTCTTCTTTGATGTTTTCAAGGTCTTTAAGACATTTTTCGATTTTACCGTCGCGTTCTTTAACTTCTGTTACTAATTTATCTTTTATCGCTTCTAGTTCTTTACAGATTTCATTCAAATTGGATATTGATGTCTTATGATTTGTTATTTCGATATTTAGTTCTTCAATATTTGTGATACGCATTTGCAAGCTCTTCTGAAGTTCATTTATTTTGTGTGATTGCTGTTTCAACTCATTTTCCAAAGCGAATTTCTGGCTGTTCAAACTATTACAGTAATCACCAAGGGCATTACCTGCTTCTTTTTCTTTCTTCAACTGCAGTTGCAGTGATTCTATCATTTCACTCTTTTCACAGATATTATTTTGGAATTCCACAAGTTCATTGTTTCTTTTCAACACTTTTTCATTTAGTTTCATCAGATGATTCTCGTAACTATCCTTCATATTTGATTTGGACTGTTTTTCTAAATCTATTTCGGCTTTCAAATCTTGTATGTCTTTTTCAAACTTAGTAGTTTTGTTGTTCAGGCTTTGGATCAGAGACAACTTTTCCTCTTGTAGTATTTGTATCTCTTGCATCTTCTTTTCAATGACTGCTCTGGAATGACTGTTATTGTCTTTCAATGTTTGTTCTAGTTCATTAATTTGGTTGTTGAGTTTTGTCATTTCATAATCGAAGTGGGATTTGAGGTTGTGTTTATCTTCGATCTCCTCGTTGATGCGATGTTTAAGATTGAAAATGTTGTGATCCCGTTCCGCCACTTCATCTTTAAGAGCTAGTTTTTCTGCTTCGAATTTTTTGTTTAGCCCATTGATTTGGTCCTACAAATGATAATTAGATATAATTTATACAGCTTAATTAAACTTGAATCTAAATTAGACTAAAACTAACTCGTGTATTAGAGTTTATAAAATGTTACCTGTAATATCTGCAGCTGTTGTTTGAGTACAACTATCTTCGCTCGTTCTTCTCCAAGTTGGACTTCCACCACATTGGCGCAAGCTTCGCTGCAAACAGCTGAAATAAAGTGCTGTCAATTAATCAAAGTATTAAAATACACAGAAAAAATAATTGATCAGGATCCTACAAAGGGTAGGAGCCTTGGAAGTTCAGCCCAGTCTTACACACTATAGGACACATCATTTGAATTCCAACTTACAAGCATTATGCGGCAACGACTGAATACTGGCGTCAGGATCGTCACACTCCAGGGAACTAGAGTCCAATCCATTCAGTTTATTGTGTGTCCGCAATTCAGCCAACAACTCTTGCAGGGTGTGGTTCTGTCGACGCTCTGACTCTAACTCTTCGGAGAGGCGGGAGGCACGGGCTGCCTCTTCTTGATGTAGGGCCAGCCATTTGTCTCTCTCTTGTTTCAACTCATCTATCTGAGGACAAAGTTCTTGGATTACCTACAAACCGCGCGGTATATTAAGGTATTTTTTATCACTATGCGTAGGTGTTAAGCGGCCTCGTTGTCGGCCCAGGTGCAGATGGCGGAGATGGCAGGAAGAACTTGACGGCTATTCCGATAGCTGGCCGACAGAAGCCCTACACCACGACATATGAAAAAAGAGGAGGTAGGACTTTGCTCGCTGTTAATGCCACTGGCTATCACCCATCCTATTAATTACACTCAGAACTTTTAACGTCACCAATCTATTGAGATCATCTAAGCAAGTTATGCTATGAGCGCTTTTAGCCATGCTTTTTAAATAACACAATTTAGTATTTTAGTTTAGAAATGTTTTATAATTTTGATTACAGGAAGTAAAATAACCCAAATAGCATCGATCAGCCCTTGAATCTACATTTGTTAAAAAGGCGCGCAGATACATGACTTTTGCGCCCCCGGAAGAGCCACTCGGCACCTGATCACACCTTACAATAGTCCACCAAGCCAGAAAAAACATACCTTTGTTTTGTATGTGTCTCTCTGGTAGATCACCTCATCCAATTCCTCCTGAGTTTGAACCAGTTTCTCCTCAAGCTCGTGCAGTTGCTTCGTCAGCTTGGCTGACTTGTCATCTGCCTCTACTCCTCTGGTTTCCGACTGCTCACCGCAACAGAGTGATATCTTGGCTTTGAGATTCACTATGTCAAGTTTGTGTTGCTCTTTCTCTTTTACTGAAAATTAATTAATGGTAGCAATTTTTTGAAAAGCTAATTTTGTGTTTTTAACATACTTCAAAACATTTGAGTAACACGAATATTCTTTAATAAATTAATAAATATCCTTGGATATTTCACACAGCGTCATCTAGTCCCAAGCTAAGCAAAATAATGTTTGTGTTATGGTAACCAGATGACTGATATACTACTTAGATAAATTTTTTTTGTAAACACATACATTTTATAGTAAGAAAATTACCCGGAACAAATATCTGCAGAACATACAGACATTTTTGTCTTGTGGCGGGGATCGACCCGGCGAAGATCGAACCCTGTCGGGCTTTCATCCACTACACCAAAAAGATCGTCAACTTAGATTAAAGTAAGGAATTATTAACCAGGTAAGTTAGTTTAGTATGAGTGGGCCAGTGGCGAAAGACCACGTACCAGACCTAGATTGAGGTGACAGCATGAGCTACACTAAATCATAGAAAAATAGACTGGAAAAGGTGGAAGGGGGATATGAGGCCTTTTGGGACAAATGGGAAAATACAGGCCTAAAATATTAATAAATCACGATAATAGAGTTAATCTAAGCACTCACAAAGTTTGTCAACCCTAGCATTAGTACGTGCTAGTTCCTCCTGAAGGTAGTTCCGGTCAAATCTCTCAGCGTCAAGGGCGGCTTGCAGCCGGCGGACCTCACTGTGAAGGGACCGGAGAGCAGGAGGGGTCTCAGCCACTGTTGCTCTATGGGGTGCCTCCATTGCTGCTGTGTCTTGCCCACAGGCCTCTGAAAGAGATTATATCATAGAAGATGACTCGGCGCATTTTATACTTTTTTTATTTTATTTTATTGCTGTTGTATCTCATGTTGACTATAAGCAGATGAGGTGAGTGCTTTTTATACTAGTAAAAATATTTTTAATCATCCTACTGTACAACCAGTAATGAAAATATAATTCAATAAAATATCATCACAACTGTACCTTCCCAAGGTGTTGTAGACATATTCTTTAAGATTTTTGGGCATTTTTAGATCCTTTGATGTCTAAGTGGGTAGTCAGAGTATGTCCAAATACATTTTGTTACAGTAATGGTTCATGTATTTATAGTGGCACCTCTTTAAATTTAGAGTTTGAATTTAAGCTATATTATGAGATGATGTGCTCAATATCTGAATTATGTGGTGTAAATTTTCATCAACAAAATAAAAAAAATGATAATCATCCTTAATTTATGCCTACTAGAATCAGATAATAAAAAATATCGTAAATTGTAATATTTTGAATTTAAATAATGTTAATTGTTTGCTTCAATAAACTACATTCCTTAATAATTGCTATCTAGCAAAATCTAGGGTAAGGTACTAATTTATAGATGCTATTTTAAATTTGACTTACCTACTTATATTTTTTTTTTATATAAATCACATTTTAAAAATAATTTTCAATATTTATAAATACTAAGCTAAGTTGTTCTAATAACTGCCAAATCAGTATAAAGTGTCAACATAACAGCAAAACAACCCCAACCCATCTGTTGTAGCAGCTGCCTCTAGCAGATGTTCCCCAAGGTAGGTAATAATAATACAAAAATGCAACTAACCTGTGATAGCTGCCTGCACTTCACTGTATGTTATCTTTGTACATTCTAGCAAACTCTTACTGAACTTCAGAATAATCTCCTGATCTTCAGAACACAGCTTGCTGCACATAGCATTTTTTATGTGCACATCTTTAGAATTCACACACACAAAAAACAGAAGCAAGGAGGCCACCATGTAAACCTCATCCTCTGTTCTAGGTTCGGTCGCTCCATTTTCAAATTTGAATTCTGGATATTTCTCACGAATAAATTCTTTGACTGTGTGTGCCTCAAGCACCGAGGATTTAGACTCATCCAAGTTGTAGTTTTGTCTCAAGTGGGAGATTATGTTTATGAGAGATTCTATGTTAATTTTCTGTTCATCTTTAATGTTTTCAATGAAATAACAATTATTCTGAAATAAATAGAGCAAAGAAAACATTATTTAAATTTTATTAGCAGCAACATATTATTGAAATGAGGGGCAATTTAGCATAAACACTTATTTACGGAAACTAAACGATTTATATATTTACTTAACTGTACCAAATACAAGCAACAAAGGAAAGATAATCAAGTTGTAAGCTTCAATGTTTGGTACAATGTTGGAAAACAAAATAAAACAATCATTATGTTCTTACCCAATTAGTAAGTATTTGTTTCCACCGCCTCAGCATGTTTAAAAAACCTTTCATCTAGTCCATTTACGAGTTTACACAATTTATTACTTTTTAGTTAGGTTTCTAGCAAAACGAATAATTTTTTCACCGTTTCTTGAAGTTGAAAAGTTGTTACACGCCGTTGAAATTTGAAATAGTTTATTTTTTTCTTCAGCTGTCAAACTGTCAATTTTGAACTGAATAAGATTCGTACATTCGTTCTTTTATGAATGAAAACTATAGACAAGCTGAGGAACTCGATCGATATGATTTGAAATTGCTTGACGCTAGCTTCGGAGTTTTCGGACGGCTTGATGTTTACTTATTTTGTTCGATGTACATTGCGGGTTATGTTTATATCCCAAATTCATAACTGCGATTAAATAGTTTGCAAACTCTGCAAAGTAACAAATTGGTAACAAACAGCACCAGCACCATACAAAACTGACTGTCGATTTCCTTTAAAATATCTAATGAAGATAACTTAATTAAATTAAAGAAATTTATTTGGTTTCGTTACAAAAAATGGTTCTAACACGTGCTGCAGGGTTAGTTATATTCCGAAATGTTAATCAAGCTGTGCAGTATCTCATGTTGCAAACATCATACGGTGAACATCATTGGACACCACCAAAAGGTAAACAAAGGTATCAATTTACGTGATAGTAGGTATACCTACATAGCTCATTTGTAGCTACGAATAAAAAAATGATATAGCTAGGTAGGTAGGTAGGTACCTACTTAATTTGATAAGCGTATTTATTTTACAGGACACGTTGATCCCGGAGAATCTGATTGGGTTACTGCATTGAGAGAAACTAAAGAAGAGGCTGGTTTAGCTGATAGTGATCTGGAGGTAATAATTATTTAGACGGTCATTTTTGATGCCCTAAAAAGTGGTAGGTACCTACCTACCTAGGTACCCGGTTTGTTCTTGGAATAATGTGGTAAGGTAATCCTAGGAAGATGGATTGTAATACATCCATGAGGTAATCTTTGACAAAACCTACTTTAGTAGGTAAGTAGGTAGGTATATTATACATTTTTTATACTACCTGCTCGTCAATGGCATATTATGTGTCATGCAAACCTTTCCTAAAGTAAGTCATCATTACAGCTCTTTGGTCTAGCAAGTAGCAAGCACATAATGTTGTATGGCAGCGGTTCTCAAACTTTTTTGGTGACGGAACCCTTTTAGAAATAGAAATATTTGACGGAACCCTAAAATAAACAAAAACTATGTTATGTAATGTGCATTATTTATTTATTAATTAATCTAATGGGAGGTATGAAACTGTTTCTTATTTTTCATCAACTGGTTGATATCAGGTTTGATAGAAGATGAACTGAACTGTTGATAGGAGAGGTGGATTTTTTTTTCTCGTACTTTCGCGGAGCCCTAGGGCTCCGCGGAGCACACTTTGAGTATGGCTGTTGTATGGAATATATTTCTTCCCCTAGACTCTAGGGCCTAGAGAATAAAGTGATTTGAATTTGGAATTCAACCCATGTAGTGGTGCTTGATCGAGGTTGGTTTCAAAAAAGTTTAGATGGAATGAGATTTTATTCTGATTTAGGCTGTATGTTATCATTTTCTTTGCACTGCCTACAAATAAAAAAAAGAAAAACATGAAAACTTTTTACGAACTTCATTTTCACGCACGCGCCAAGAAAGATTTGTTTAAAGTTAGAATAATAATCTGTAGTGGTTAGTTCGACATTCGAATAAATTCTTGATAATGAATTTCGTAAACATTTTTCGTGTTTATATTTTTTTTAATTTGTAGGCAGTGCAACGAAAATTATAACATACAGAAAAATACATACATACATACATAAAATCACGCCTCTTTCCCATGGGGGTAGGCAGAGACCACGGATCTCCACTTGCTACGATCCTGACACACTTCTTTCGCCTCATTCACTCTCATTACATTTTTCATACACGCTCTCCGGTTTAGGGTACTTCGGACCTGGCCTTTCTCCAAAATGTCACCAATTTGGTCCAAATATGTTCGCCTACCTAGGTCTTCCCCTTCCAGATGTCCCATTTACACCCGCCTTGTACACCTGTTTTGTTAAACGACTTTCATTCATCCTCTCTACATGCCCAAACCATCTTAACATGCCCTTCTCAATTCTCATCACTACATCTTCTTTCACTCCACAGTTCCACACTGTTCCCTTATCACACTGTTTCTCACTCTATCTTTCAAAGTTAGCCCACACATACTACGCAACGCTCTCATTTCAACAGCATTCACTCTACTCTGGTGTTTTTCCTGCCATACCCAACTTTCACTACCATACATCAATGTCGGCACTAACACTCCTCTATGTACAGCTAGTCGTGCCTTTTCAGACACTTTCCGGCTGCTCATAAAATCGTGTAGTGCCCCATTCACTCTGTTTCCAGCATTCACTCTCCTTTCAATATCCGCCTCATGCTTTCCATCTCTCGTAAACAAAGTCCCCAGATATACAAACTCTTTCACTTGTTCTACTTTTTCACCACCAATCATAATATCACATGCTGTCATACATTCATCTTTTTCAAAAACCATAATTTTCGTCTTACTCACATTAACTTTCATTCCCTTGCTCTCAAAAGCTTCATGCATAACTGTTACCATCTCCTGCAACTCATCTTCCGATGACGCAAGTATCACTTGGTCATCGGCATAGAGAAGACATTTGACGAGTAACTCATTCATTCTTAAGCCACATTCATTTTCTTTCAAATCTTGCAAACAACTGTCCATGAATAGATTAAACAGCCATGGAGACGCTACACATCCCTGCCTAACACCTTTTTGAATGCTAAACCAATCAGTGTATGACCCATGTATTCTCACGCAAGCACTGGAATCCTCATATAGAGATTTCAGAGCTCGAACAAGATTGCTGTTCACTCCATACATCGACAGTACCGACCAAAGTTCATTCCTCATCACTAATTATCATAGGCCTTTTCCAAATCCACGAATGCGCAATAGACTCTTTGACCTTTGGCCAAGACTTTTCCGGCTATGCATCGCAAGGAAAAGACCTGATCCGTACATCCCATTCCCTTTCGAAAACCCAGAAACACTCAGAACTCAGAACATACAGAAAAACTCAGAATAAAATCTCATTGCATCTAAACAGTTTGACGCATACAACCACCTTTATGTTCTTTCTTATTGATTGCCTCGCAGAAAGTATAAAAAGTAGTGTATGCATCACTGGCGCGAAGGAGTTATGGCTAGAATCCTGAGTACGAGGGGTTCAAGATCGCCCAAGACAAATGTGTATTTGTCTTGGGCGATCTTGAACCCCTCGTACTCAGGATTCTAGCCATAACTCCTTCGCTCCGCTCGGGAGTTAACTCTAGAATCCCTCTTACTCGGGGTTCAATATAGCGCCCGCTACATAATACACTACTTTAAGCCCTTGTTGCATAAACTACTAATGTACCTACCTATATTCATATTTTCAGATATACAAGGATATCTCAAAAACTTTGAGCTATAATGTGAAAGGAAAACCAAAGGCTGTGATATATTGGCTGGCTAAACTAAAGAATCCAAATCAAGAAGTTAAACTTTCCGATGAGCATCAAGAGTTAAAGTGGCTCAACTTAAAACAGGCACAAGAAATTTCAGGATTTGAAGATATGAAGCAACTACTAGCAGAATTTCATGAGAAAGCAATTAAATTGGCAGAATAATTGAAATTTCAAGTTAAAAAACATTTCTTTTAAATATAGGTACCATACCACCTTGTACAGTACCTAGTTTTTTTTATTTCACTAGATACAGTTTCAATAGCGTTCTAAGTAAAAATATTTAGTAGGTAAGTAAGTATTTACCTACCTAACAACACAGATGACAGAATAGATAATCATTTTGTAATGTTACATTACTATTACATGCTCTTTCTGTTACATGCCAATGGTAAACATAATAATGAATAAGAATGCGATGAAGGAAAGAAAACATCGCGAGGGAATAACCCCAGGGTGAATTATGACCGTCCGACCCACCTTCACACTGAGCCTTCACACCAGTGTTAAGACTGGGAAATTACTTTCCCAGCCTTAACACTAACCTGTAATCAATCCACCCAGATCGAAATCTGTTGGTTAGGTTATGTTTGAACAGTGACCAGTAACGAGTAACGCGCGAGGCGAGCGAGCGTAGCGAGCGTGCCGCGGCAGCGGCCGCCGAAGCGCCAGAAATACTTACGTTAAGCCCTGAAATTATATTAGTGTTAGGTTTAAAGAACTTTATTCTCATAAAAACACAATGGTTCACTTATAATGAGATACATGGAAATTTATATAAATAAGTTTTACCAACCTCTGGTACCTAGTGTTAGGTGGACTTATACTATTTATTATCTAAGTACTAAAATATGTATAACTATAATTGGCTATTTACCATTACACTTATGTACTTATCTTATGATGTTTTTTTATTGTCTTTTTAATTACTTTTTTTATTTTTTATTTTATTTTTTTATGTTCTGATTCATGAAAATTATATTCAGATTCCTCCAAATATACCTTAAGTTTATTTTTATAGGCATTTATATTTGCACATTCTTTAACATTGTTAGGCAAGGTGTTAAATAAGTGAGCTCCCTCCAGTAGTATTGTTTTCCTCCCATAATTTGTTCGTGTCTTTGCCAAATGTAGTTTTATTTTGTTTCTTAAATTATGTTTATTTTGTTTTATATGTAATTTTACATTCGATTGAATAGTGTTAAGGCTGGGAAAGTAATTTCCCTACCTAACACTGGTGTGAAGGCTCAGTGTGCAGGTGGGTCGGACGTCGAATTATGTATATTGTCACACTATTGTCTTTCCTGTGGGTGGATACGGCCAAAGAGATTATATTCAAAAGGGATACGGCTGGTTAAGCCTATGAGGATGGCAAGCCTACTCCATGTCACAGGCACTAATAACCTATCAATCTAGTAAAAATTTAAATACCTACTTATATGAATTTACTGAAATATTTTTATTATTAACAATCAGAATAATCAAACATTTTTTTTTTAAATTAAGTAGGTATGGAAAGTGTCATTCTTCAGGTGGAACTTCATCCAGGAAATCTCTTGGGTTTTTTCGGGTATTTTGGTGATGAGTATCTTCAATAATTTTATATGTGAAATATCCTGTTACAAAGTTTGGTAACCAGTACATCCAACTAGCTGATCCGCGTACAAGAAAATTTGGTATGCCGTATGTTATTGCTCCTGCAAACGGTTTCTGCTCGTGGGGTGATAATTTGTAGTAGATTATCCCACGTATAACTGCTAATTCTCCAAAGTGTTTACCCATCGTCGTAAAATGTAGGTATTTACTATTGTTATTTAATTCAAAATATTCAAAAGAGAAAACAAATCAATTAAATTCGCTGGAATTACTTTTTTGTTGGCAGTTTTTTTTTATGTCTTGATACTCTTGTCTTGTCAGTCAGTATCAGTACTTAGTTCAAAATAAGTTATATTGATTGTTGCTTGCAAAGGATTGTTTATTGTGCAAAAAAAAAAAAAGTTATGGCAAGGGAAGAGTTATACAGGGTGTTACCAGACCACTACCGAAAACTTAAGGGGATGAAAGTACCCATCAATATGAACAACTTTTTCTAAGAAACCAACACTGTGAACGCGAAAAAAAAAACAGCTGTTCCATACATAAGTTCAATACCTACTTGGCTAAAGTGTATGAAACAGCTGTTTTTTTTTTCGCGTTCACAGTGTTGGTTTCTTAGAAAAAGTTGTTCATATTGATGGGTACTTTCACCCCCTAAAGTTTTCGGTAGTGGTCTGGTAACACCCTGTATAAAACTGTACAACGATTTCTTTTTCTTTCACAATGAATGTGTGGTAGAAATAAGTTACATGTTATTTTACTCTTTGGTGACAGACAACCAACTGGCAACATAGCTAAAGCAGCTAAAGTACAGTCTTTGCATTCAGTTCACTCACCCTCAATTTCATTCATTCAAACAAAATTCATTGAGTGATTGATCGAGTTGGTTGACCAATGGTTGACCTTGACACTGGTTGGTTGGATGTTGGTTGAACGTAGTTCTTTGGTTGGTTGATGATGAGCGAACCAAAGTGTGATTGAATTGAAGTGTGAATCAAAGAGTAAAATAATAATAATACTATAATACGGTAATTATTGCTCTTTGCGGCGCTTGCGGCACGGTCACGGTACTGTGCAAAAACCAAGCAAAACTTTCAGTTAAACAATAGCAAAGAGAAATAAACACTAACAATAGTACCATGCTCTTTGAATAGTACTCTGTGAGCAAAACGTTATTGTGTGTTGTGGTGTTGTGCAAAGAGCATGTGGTGTTGTGCTTTGTTTTGTAGTAAAAAATCGTGAATAAATACATAATTTTCTCTTTCATTACTGTTCTGTAATGGAGAAGAAAGAAGTGGAAGCTAAAACTGCTGCCGGAACTTACAATACTGGCACAGAAGATATTGCTTCAAAATATAAACAGAAAAGTCGCTGTAGGAAACGAAAGCGGTAAGAATTCTAAAATAAAAGCTATAGACTATTGAGTAAAATAACTATATTTTCTCTTCATACTGCCTCTAACCCTCGATTATTTAGTTAGGTCGGCCGCCGGCTTATCCATGTATTGTATTCTTTCATTTCCTTTACATTACTCGTCATCTCAGCATATAACACCTTTCTTACTTTATGTCATCCCTCACACACTGCATCCAGCTGCTATATTTGTAGATGGTTAAAGGTGAATGAATGTAAAGTGACATTTTTACTGCATATTCACGCCTGCACTGCACTAAGATAGACACATCCAACGCTCCAAAATTATATGACCATCAACTTGTGCCATTATCATCCAACCTAGCGGCACCCACATAATATGACAACCTATACTTACCTACTTTTATACATAGGTTCGTTCACTCGTTTGTATGAGCAAGTGGCGGTTTGAACTCTGGTGACGGTATTTTTAGGCCGCCTAAAGGCCTCCGCCATGGCTTAACGACTTTAAAAGCCGGGACCGACAATTTAACGTGCCCTTCGAAGCACGGAAGAGCTCAGCTGATAATGCCACTTGCGTTATTTATACATAGGATAATGGGTGTTAAATAATTTTTATGATTTCAGCCATTCTAGTAGCAGTGAGGATGGCCTGGATCTGCCCAATAACACCTTGGAGACGGAGAGGAATTTACAAGCAGCAGCCATCAAAAATAATCTTGATGAGACCAGTGTTAGAAAAATATTAAAGGTTGGTAAACTAATAGTAATAGATGAAACTTAGTGCAAATAACTCAAGAATATTATGAAAGCTGATATTCATATATCTAGAATCTTCTGTGTTTGAGAATAAGGTTGAAACAACAACTGCAATAAATAACATACCAAGGAGGTACCTTCTAATTTCACATATACCTAGCTTTTCTTGCCGGGGGCTGCTTGAATCCACCATAACAAATGCTATCTTTGGTTCACAGAAAGTAGTAACAAATGACCATGTACTTGCTCTTGTAAAACTTCGGGAAGAAGAAGAGGGAGATTCCGGGTCGGAGGATAAGAGTGTTCAACCAAAACTGACGAGATCCAAAGCCAAGTTAGTAGTTTTATCCTAAACAATAACAACTGACTGTTTTTTGTTGTAAGTTATAGTTTTAGCAAAATATTAAGCACAGTAAGCGCGGAATAACGTGACCAGCCATACTTAGGCCATCCGGGCGGTCGCAGATAATGTAGTCGTTACGAAAGAGCTAAACAGATGTATCAACAGTATGTGAAATAGAGATAGTGATATTTTCGACCACTGCAACGTTACTCGCAATAACTATGTTCACTCCTGTCAACTTTGATTGCGCGTAGATGTTAGAGCTCAGATGCCGGCACCACACATGGGCTTCAACTTGGTTCCAATATTAGAATGACCAATGGCAATGCTCCGTTTACGGCTATTCGACACAAATGGAGCATTGCCATTGGCCATTCTAATATTGATATCAAGTAAAAGAAAAAGCACAACATAATACTGGCTTGTGCCCATGCCCACTCCAAGTCTCGCAACTTTCACAGAGAATTAAAGAAGGTATCCCCCTGCTCAGCACCATGGAATCTGGAGAACCTAGAGCTGACTCCCATCAACCACATCCCCGTGAAGACGAGACCGGAGGTCCAATCTCTCATCGCGCAGGAGCTGCCCGATGATGAGGATGATGAAGAGTATGAGCCCACTCATGATGATGTGCCGGTGAGATACAAAAATTACTATCTTAAACTCTTTACGATCACAATATTTAGAAAGTCAAGGTCCCGGGGCACACTCTAAGTCTGCTGAAACGTCGGGATGAAAGATAAAGTACGCGATAAAATTCCTTATGTACAGTAAGCGCAATATAACTTGACCGGGCCTAACTTAGGCCCTCCGGGCGGTCGCGCATTATGAACGGTCGTTACGACATAGCTAAACTGACGTATCGACAGCACGTGAAACAAAGTGATATTTCCGACCACTGCAACGCTGATTGCAATAACTATGTTCACTCCGGTCAACTTAGATTGCGCTAACTATATCTAAGTCTGGTAATAGAGTTTTTAGGCCGCCTAGAGGTCACGGTCTTAACGACATAAATTCCAGGACTGACAATTTAACGTCCCTCCGAAGCGCAAAAGCGCTCACCACTGACTTTTCTCTCACCCATCCAAATTGTGACCGCTCGTACTCTGAATCAACATAAACGAAGTTTCGTAACAATTTTCGGGTTCCAATTATGTTGGTAAACTATTAGGAATTAAGTATCCACCAACATAAGCTGATCCCGGAAATTGTCACGAAATTTCGTTTTCGTTGATCCAGAGTACGGACCCAGAACGTTAAGCGAAATTCAATCTGTCAAAAAAGTCTAATACGTCATTTGTTTCAGAGTGACGACGACCATGACCACTCGTGCAGCGATCTGGACTCGCAACCGCGGACGCCAGCCACGCCTTCCAAACAGTGCACTCCTAGCCCTAAAGTGATCCGAGATGGACCCTTCAAAGTACCCCAGGTAGAATTCTTAACATAAGCTATTCTTGGTTTCCACTAGATCAGGGGTCGGCAAACTTTTCGCCAAAGCGACAAAATTTCGGAAGCCATAACTTTCCTTCTTTTTATTTTCATTATGATCATCATTTCAGCCCTTTTCCATTTCTTAAAGTGCATTTTAAGAGAATTATGATAGAAAATGTTTGCGATACCTTTGAAAGGTCAAATTTTTAACACACTTTTAGCTTCAACTGTAAATTATGTTATGGTTTTAAATGTGATTTTGACGCACTTCTAAACGTCGGATTTAATTGAAACTTTGCACACTTATAGGACCAGTGACAATACAATAATTTAATCGAAAAATAAGCTTGAAAAAATTAAAATCGGCTACCACATCCAAAAATAAGGAGTAGGTACTTATAAAAAATAAGGCTTGTTTTAAAATTATAATTACTACAGGATGTCTCAACAGCCCGCCGCAAACTAGACGTAGACGAGGAAGCAACAATAGCTCTCCGCACTCGTTCGAAACTGAGTCTATCTACCACGAGCATAGAGCACATAGAGAGTTCCTTCGTCCCGCCCGACGATGTGCAGCCTCCGGTGGATAACTTGTGGAGCGAGTTCCTCACTGGCTGCCTGGACCCGGCCGCCTCGCATGAGGAGGACGACGAGGCTGACCCAGAGTATAATGCTGCGGCTGACGCTCACACGTGTATGTACAGCTTACTAAATATAGTAAATAAATAAATAATAAATATCCTTGGGCATTCCACACAGCGTCATCTAGTCCCAAGCTAAGCAACTTAATGCTTGTTATGGTAACCAGATGACTGATACATAGATACAATTTTTTTTTTGTAAATACATACTTACCATAAATTGAAAAACATCCAGACCCGGAACAAATATCTGTAGAAGATACAAACATTTGTCGCTTGGCGGGGATCGAACTCGCAACCTCCGCGTCTCAGGTGGGCCTTCGCCCAGTGCGTCGCAGATGTCGTTACTTGCCCGTGGCTTCGCTCACGTGGTACCTAGCCTATGTTCATTCTGAAAGTCCATGCTACACATCGGTGAATTTTTGAAATCGGATGAGTAGTTTCGGAGATTACCCCAAACATACAAATAAACAAACCAACGTGTGTGTAAGTGTGTTTGTTACTCTTTCACGCTCAAACGCCTGGACGAATTTGAATGAAATCCGGTACCAGGATTGCTCATATCCTGGATAAAAAATAGGCTCCTTTTGATCCCGGTATTCCCCCGGGAACGGCAACTATTCACCACGGGTAACACCGCGGGCGCAGCTAGTAGTAACATATTTAACAGGAGCTTTAGAAAGTCTCTAAACCCATTATGAATTGCAGGGTCCTCTAACTTATTATTATTATTATTAGCAGCCCTCAGTGTCCCACTGCTGGGCAAAGGCCTCCCCCCACTATCTCCATCGTCCCTCTCCTGCGCTAATATGGTCCAGTCGGCGCGGAATTTGGCAAGCTCGTCCCTCCATCTGGTTCGCGGTCTGTAACGACGTCGTCGCGAAGTATCAGGGGCCCACTCGGTGGTCAGTTTTGTGTGATCTGGGGGTCTATCACGAGTTAACCATAGTATTGGATACTGTCCTCGTTAGCGAGTCAAGTATCACAAATGTATGAAAATCCAGTGCAGCGCCTCCCCCGTTAACTTGCATGAACTAACAATTTAATACATTTAGAATACTTGACACGTGAGCGAGCATAGTTAACTATACCAGTCGAAAACTGATGATAGGCCCCCAGTCAGTCTCGGTGGCCTCTAACTTATACTTTCTATTTTCAGTGGATGAAGACGAGGACTTTCTCGGCAGCAGTTTCATCAAGATATCTAGGAAGGAGCTGAACGATCTAGTCACTGAACTGTTCAATGTGATGCCGGCTACCGATGACGATCTTACTCTGGAGAACCTTGCCGAATCTGTGCTCACTGACACTAGTCAAACTGAGGTAAACATCTACCAACAGTAACTTCATCAACGGCCGGTTTCAATATTAAACTTACGAATGATCGTAGATCGATCGCTATAGCAACTTTGTTTAGACAACAAAAATGTAGGACACTTTTTGACAGATAACAATATTACTATGGCGACAGATCCACGGTTATTAGTAACTTGAATATTGCAACCCGGCGCTACCAAACAGTAAAGTAAGTAAGTTCGTATGAGCAAGTGGCCAATTCTGGTCTGTTTTTTTTTATTTTCTCAATAACCCTATCTATCTTTGTTTCACCTTACTGTGGGTAGATAGTTGTCGTTTTTTGTATGGAAGTTATGTCAAATATTTAACAGCAGTAAGCAAAACCAAAGATAGGTTATTGAGGATGGCCGTTAAACGTATTCGAGAGTGGTCTTAGCTAAGTAAAATTTGTAATTAAACTTAGCTAAGACCAGTTTCTTTAATTTATCTATATTCCTAGGTACCCCGCTGGGAAGGCAAAACAGAGCCATTATCAGACGAAGAAAGCTCGATACGACCATCAAAGCGCCTTACATTCGAGAAAGGAAGCACCGTTACATTTTCCCCTGGAAAGAGCGAGAAGGATGAAACGCCGCGCTCGACCAATCACGTGCCGTGTCAACAAATCAACACTAGGGCGAGAAGGACAAGGGCAAATGAGAAGGAGATTGCCAAAGTTAAACCGTAAGTACCTTTTTATACTACTTTCCAATAAAAATTGAAAAACATAAGTATCATAAATACATCAGTATCATCATAATCGATCTAGCTGATACCGAAGAAAATAATTTTAAGTAATTGATAGGTAATTGCATTATTGTTATTAAAATAAGTTGAGTAAAATGAAGATACTTACTTTTATTTTAGTATCTAGGTAGGTACTACTACTATTTCCTCAAACATTGTGGTGTCCCAACGGGGCTCTTGTTGCGGCCAAACCTAATTTTTAAGACCATTAAGTACCAACATGAAGCAATAAATGAATATAAATATACTCGTATGACTATTTCATTTTCAAAACTATCGTGAGTTGTATTAGACATTATAATAATAGCACATGGGAAATTACTCACGTAAAATTATCGTCGATTTAGATACCGACAATGTTTCGATTCTTCCGGAGAATCTTCATCTGGGTATGAGTGTGGTCACTCCTCGCGGTCGCGTCTCACACTGCGTGCGAAGTATCGCTCGGCGCGGGACGAAGGTCGAACGATAGTTTTACGTGAGTAATGTCCCGTGTGCTATTATTATAATGAATATGACTATTTAATTACTGCTTTTATAACTTTCCTACACTTTTCATAGTAAATCACCGTTGAAGCGTCGGTCCCCCTCCATAGACATATGCATAGAGGAGCGCAGCGTGACCCCTCCCCCGCCCGCGCCCGCCCCCCGCGCGCCCCCCTCGCTGCGGAGACAGGTGGAGCCCGACACGCAGACCCTGCATATACAACTTAAACCTGAAGTTGTCGTAAGTACCATACAATCGGTGCTCTAACCGAAAAATATAATCTTACTGATAGTTTCGTCGTCGACGTTAATGGCTTCGTGGCCGAGTGGTCGATGGCAATCCGGCTAAAGGATGATCGCTTGAATCACGCGGGTTCGAATCCCGTCGAAGTCGTAACTTTTCGTGAGATTTTTCATTTTCTAATGAAATACCTAAGTGTGGTTTAACACTATAATAAAAATATATAACAAAAAATACTATAGTACCATACAACTTTACATTTGGTCCACAACGAATTTTCGGTAAAAATCCTAATAGTGGCAATTCTTCTCCATAAAGTACCTAATCTCATTTTTTTATCTACTATTTCCTTCTCTACATATTGTGACACACAAGCAAAAAGATTACATACTGCATGTATTACAATGAGATTACTATTTTCCATGGTTCGGTTAACCGGACAGCTGAAAAAAATTTTTTTTCCTTGGACCGGTCAACCGAACTATCGAAAAAACAAATTTTCCATAGTCCGGCTAGCCGGACCACACAACCGTACCACGGTTAAGAACCGGTCGCTAAAACTTAACTGACCTAATTTGACAGCACTAAAGATGTTGCCGTCTAAGTGCCATACAACTTTACATTATTTGACGACCTCTGTGGCGTAGTGGGCGAAAGCCCGCCTGAGACAGAGGTTGCGGGTTCGATCCCCGTTGCGGGTCAAATGTTTGCATGATCTGTAAATATTTGTTTCGTGTCTGGGTGTTTTCTATGTATAATATGTATGTATTTACAAAAAAAATGTATCTATGTAGTGTATCAGTCATCTGGTTACCATAACACAAGCATTAAATTGCTTAGCTTGGGACTAGATGACGCTGTGTGGAATTTCCAAGGATATTGATTTTTTGGTATGAGCAAGTGTCCAATAATGATGGAGTTAAGGTCACCTTTAGGCCTCCGTCATGGCTTAACGACTTTTAAAAGCCCGGACCGACAATTAACATCTTTACAGGATCTCAAAATGCCTAAAAGAGCCGAAAGAATATGTCTACCGCACCTTGAGAATACAGTCGTATCATATTTTTTTTTTATTTCAGTTCACACAAGAGCAGTTGCTCATTCTACAGCAGCAGTTGAGAATGCACATTCAACTGTCAACATCTAACTTCCTGCAATTGTTTCTACACCCTGTACATTGGAAGTCCGGACCTACGTATAAAACCTATTTGGTAAGGCTTGATCACATTTCAAATATAAGTAGGATTAATAATGAATGATAAAAAAATTATATAAATTAAATCTCGCTACGAACACTAAAAAACCGCATTAAAATCGATGTAGTAAAAATTATGATCACGACTGGTATTCCCAAGGTACAGTTGAGGGTAGTTGGACATTCATCTGACTACCCCTTATGCCCGATTCCTATATCCAACGTAAGGATGACCGTCGATCTATCTCTATAGAAACGTTTATACATCACAAAATGTATGACATTTTTTGACAGAAAACAACGTTGCTATGACTTTGGCTATGACGGTCATCCGTACGTTGGACATAGGAACCGGGCATTAGACATCTTAAAATAATCTAAAAAGACTAAAAAATCAAGACAATTTGTCTACCGCACCTTGGGATAAAATCATATTTCATTAATTTAACTTTTTAAATTAATTTGCAAAATAAAAACTGTTTTTTTTTTCTATAAATTATGTTGCGTGTCTATCGCTCTGCACTCCTTACTCACGAGAAAAAATATTATCTGCTATCCCGCTCGTTCTACGGCGATGTGGCACGCTCTTAAGTAGATGTATGTTTAGGAAACGTTGAAGAAAATGTCCGATTCTCACGAGAACTCGGTAGTGAATGTTTGCAACCTCGCGCCCGCCTTGGAGCTCGTCAGGAAATGGGAGGCAACAGTGTCCAGTGACAATGAACAGAACTTGGAATTGGTTAAGTAAGTTTTTTTTATAGTTTATATATTTTACAGTGTTAAACCACACTTAACACTGTAAAATATATAAACAATAAAAAAGGTATTGGATATTTCATTATAAAATAATAATAATAGTTTCAGCCCTCGGCGTACAGGTTCCGTAGGCTAGTGGTCAGGCAGCTCGGCTTAAAAGCTATCGATTGTATCTACGCAGGTTCGAATCCTGCCGGAGCTGTTAACTTTTAGTAAAATTTTCATTTATAATGAAGTTCTTTTTTTATCAACCCGTTTCATCCCACCCCACTGCTGGGCAAAGGTCTCCCCGAAACTCTTCCAACCGCCTCTATCTTTTGCCGAGTCCGGTTAAGTAAGTAAAAAATGAAAATGAAATAATGATCACGACTGTATCCCAGGGAGCGGTAGACATTTCTTTCGATCCTTTTGAAGATGTCTAAGGGGGTAGTTAGAGGCCAAATACATTTTTGGACATGCCCACATTTTGCAGAAGTTAACTTTCCATACGTGACAGTTTGCAAGCCCATCGACGCTATTAGAAAGCTAACTGGTTTCCTCATGATTTTTTCCTTCACCGTTTAAAGCTCGTGTTAAAGAGCATATAAATATTTCGACACGTAAACTCCATTGATGCACGGCCGGACTCAAACCCACGACCTTCGGATCGAAAGTCGAAGTACTTATCCACTATTAATTGGTTAAGTGTCATAAATAAATAAAATATATAACCGTTTATTTGAGACAAATACATTCCATAGAAATTAGAACTCCCTACTGAAAAATATTATATGTAGCCCATTGTGTCCCACAGCTGGGCAAAGGCCAACTTGGACTTAACAAAAGGTTTAAATCTACAACTTTTCAGTTAGCAAAACTATAGCATAAATAACATGAGTTTTATTGATTGTTTGTTTGTTTTTTTTCAGTTTCTTCAACGATCAAGCGGAAAGAAGGTAACAGTCATGATTCCTTTCACAAATCGATGTTTCAATTCTGAGCATAGGCCATGGTTTCATGGCCCAGCCACATGTAGGCCACGTGCGTCACAGGCAGGGAACACGTTAAGAATGCCTTTGATCAGAATTAATAAATTTTAAATACATCATATTTTTGAATTTTGTCAATAATGAATTGAATTTCAAGATTAATGGAGCAAAAATCAACCTGATCTATCACTGTTAATATATTTTACTAGCTTACTCGCCCGCGGCTTTGCTCGCGTAGTACCTACCTTGCTAAAATATAGCCTATGTTCATTCGGGAAGTCCATGCTATACATCGGTGAAAGAATTTTTAAAATCGGATGATTAGGTACGGAGATTACCCCAAACATACAAACAAATAATTCAACCTCTTTATAATATTAGTAATCTATACTAATATTGTGTAGATCAATAAACAGGCAAAGGCCATACCCAAAACGGGAGTTTAAAGTAGATGGCAGCACCAGTGAGCCTGGAAACTTTAAAACATAAATTTTATCCAAGAAATTTTATTTTTTTTCTAGAATTATACCTACAATTTTTTTTATATATAATATTGTTGCTACCTAACGTTTTATTTCAGTCGTCGTCGCTACGCTCAAAACTGCCTCTTCTTGGGCGACTTTCACGAGTCTATAAAGGAGTTGGTCGCAAACAGTTCTGTGTTCCTCTATCCTTACCTTCTGCCCACGATGCCGTACAGAACTGATACAGCGAAGCGTACCTTATACCTACAATCTGAGGATGAGTAAGTATCCTACTTCCTACTAATATTACAAACGAGAAATTTTGTAAGTATGGATGGATGTTTGTTACTCTTTCACGCGAAAACTACTGAAAGTATTCGGCTGAAACTTGGAATATACATAGGTTATGACTGGGAATAACACAGGCTACTTTTGATTGACCGGTATTCCCACGGGAACGGGAACTACCGCAGGTAACACCGCGGGCGCAGCTGTATGCAATTAAATACAAAATTCAATTGAATAATAGTTTAGAACAGGGAACCCAGACAGACAACAATTTAAAAATCATCCAGACTGTAAAAATATTTCCATGCCCCCCTATTTCATCATACATTTTACAATGTAGTGTAGATGAGTAATAGTTACTTTAATAATGCGATGTTTGCGCCTGCAGTTTTTGAACCAGTTGATCGATATCAGGTTCAATATTTTACCTAATTTTTGACGACAGTTGTATGTGTTTTTAACCATGATTAATTAGATAAAAATATCCAAACACTTCATGCCCCGAACTCTCTACGATGTTTATCGCGTACTATATCCAATCAAATTTCACCAGGCTAATAGTCCTCGGGCTGGACCAATTCTGGCGGTACATGGAGGACAATCCTACCATCTTCCGCAAACCTCGCGTGTTGAACAGCCGCCACCGCTGGGGCCTGGCGACGGCGCTGCAGTTGGTGGTGAAGCACATGCTGCCGTGGATGACGCCCAAGCAGCTCGCAGCACACGTCAACGCCATGCGCTCACACACGGACACACATAACCCCATATACGTGAGTGCATTATTACAGTCCTTAGCATTTATTGCAGTCTTTAGCATTTATTGCAGTCCTTAGCATTTATTGCAGTCCTTAGCATTTATTGCAGTCTTTAGCATTTATTGCAGTCTTTAGCATATATTGCAGTCCTTAGCATTTATTGCAGTCCCTAGAATTTATTGCAGTCATTAGCATTAATTGCAGTTCTTAGCATGTATTGCAGTCCTTAGCATTAATTGCAGTTCTTAGCATGTATTGCAGTCCTTAGCATTAATTGCAGTTCTTAGCATTTATTGCAGTCCTTAGCATGTATTGCAGTCATTAGCATTTATTACAGTCCTTAGCATTCATTGCAGTCCTTAGCATTTATTGCAGTCCTTAGCATTTATTGCAGTTCTTAGCATTTATTGCAGTCCTTAGCATTTATTGCAGTCCCTAGAATTTATTGTAGTCCTTAGCATTTATTGCAGTCCCTAGAATTTATTGCAGTTCTTAGCATTTAGGATGAATTGGTTTTGGAGGCGCCTCCCCCGGTAACTTGCATGAACTAAACATATCATACATTTAAAATACCTGACACGTGAGCGAGGATAGATTACTATACTACACAAAAACAGGTAACCCTACTGGACTATACTTCCGCTCTTTTACTTGACATGTCTGTTTCAGAAATACTTCAACAAGAATGAGTTGACGATGGTTCAACATCATGTAATGCCGTTTAACCCGCAGTTGACGCTGTACGACCAGCCGGAACATGAGGTTCCTAGGCTCTGGGTCCGGTATCTTGCCAAGAAAAGCACAAGATTCAAAGTAAGAGTTTCAAAGCAAACGTGTATTTACCGCAAAATTACCTTTGAGCGCCAAGTTTATACTTTCTCAAAAACGACGCTCAGTGGCTAATGCGGGCACCACACATTGGCTTCTACTTGATTCCAACATTGGCTACGAATAATGGCCAATGGCAATGCTCCGTTTGTGTCCAATCACCGTCCATGATCGATCCTCACATTGGAGTGTTGGAACCAACACGTTCCAACACTCAAATCTGTGGTGCCCGCATAAGGCTGCGTTTCCATTGACGCGGAGCTGTGCGGAGCGCTGCTTAGCGGTGCATGAATTACAGCTCCGCGTCAATGGAAACGCAGCCCAACAGGCAGACCGCCGTGTCCGCCCAATCGTCAAAGATCCATACAACTACACATATTCGTTTCTTCAAAGTTAAAAATTGTTTTCAGAGCTACCTATCAGTCCGTCACCAAGTCGCTAGACCAATTGGAGTTCCCGTACAGAGCGTGACCCCAGAATCCACATACAAAGTGCCTCTACCACACGACTTTACCAAAGAAATCAAATGCACACGCAATCCTCAAGACCCTATGACCAAAGATGACAATTTGACCAATAAACCGAATGACTCAAAATCACTTGATGATATACCTTTAAATATGTACAAGCTAGTCAGTACAAGCAAGGGGTCCTTTCTTGTGCCTCTAGAAATAGTCACTGTAGGAGATACCACGAGCACAAATACAGTGTCAAACAGAGAACTCTTACAGATAAAAAATCCGATGACTTTTTGTACAGGAACGGTCACAACTCCAGCGGAAGTGCCCACAGTTGTACCTAAAATTGTACCTGACAGTAATTTACCAACGCCTAAACCTATTAGACCCGACGCCGATCACTGCACCTGCTGTATATTCTTGAGAAGAATCACTAAAAGACAAACAGTTATAACAGAATACTTTAGTAAAAATAAAAGTAGCAAAAAATGCTACTGCAGTGATATAAAGTACCCGAATGTAACGAATAAAATGAGGTTGCTATCGAATAACTTTAAGAATAATAGTGCATTGGTTTATGCTGAGTTGGAGAGATTGCTGAAAGATATTGAGAGTGGGAAAGTTAGTAGTGAGGATGAAAGACTGGGAAGGTGTACTATGGATGAATTAGGTAAGTTTTTTATCACGAATCTGGATAAAACCAGAGACTATAGTCGCGTTTAACTCTCGCTGCAAACTCGGTCATAAATTATCGGAACGAGACAGCAATATTGCTCTCTCTCTCTCGCACTCAGGAGAACGGTGCGATCCTTTTGTTTAAGCGCAGAGATGTGCATTATTGGACTCGATAAGAAATATCGATACATTCTTAGGAACAGACCGCGCAACCACCGGGCGCGCGAGTCATTATTCTCGAAAGTACGTCTTCTAAACGTGGTGTTATATTCTCTTTGATTCTTTTTATCGATGTCGTGCATGCGCTCGCGCCGAGTACTCTCAACACTTGTGATAAGATGATTTATGACCAAGTTTGCAGCGAGAGTTTAACGAGACTATTGTCTCTGATAAAACTTAGCCTGTATTGCGCAGGAATAATGAAACTTCCTAGTGAAATAATTATAGTTAAGAACTAGTATCTGTTTGTGGCACCGCTATATGGATGAAAAGTATCCTATGTGATGACTTACTACAGACGAACCATGAAAAAAATGGGAGTACCTACTACATAGGTACATAGAAAAGCAATATAACGCGTACAGCGTTGCGGGTACAGCTAGTGTGAAATAAAAATCTAATTCACTTGTCGACAACTGAGAAGTGAGCGGTGACTTGAGTGAATTCGAGTTCGAATTTTGAATTACAACAAGTACTAAAACTAATAAAAACATTTTCTTTCAGTATCAGTCACAACATTCCAGTTGAAAGTTCTCTCGCGGTCTCTGATGTCCAGATTTTCCTACCTAAAAGTCCGCTGCAAAAACCTACTAACACATTTCAATCCAGACACGGGGGACCCTATCCGTCTGGCCCATGCCCTCTTCAAAACATGCCAGAAGGAAATGGTAGATCTATATCTGGACTTCTTGGAGTTTCTGACGCCAGAACAGGCTGATAAAATGGGGAATTTCAAGGATTACTTTGTTAGGAACTGCGCGAGAGATCTTATGAATAGAGTTGAGGTGGGTGCTTTTTTAAACTGTAGTGTGCTTTATAAATACCTTATAGAAACTATGTATGTATGCATGTTGCTAACTTTGCTGACGGAGTTTTTAAGCCGCCTAAAAGTAACAGCCCCAAACAGATGAACCGATTTTGATGCGGTTTTTTTTTGTTTAAAGAACTGACATCAGGACGGTTCTTAGCTATAATTTTTTTAATTCCTTGAGAAGTTTGCAGATCATCAGCTCTGTTCTGGTTAATGAAGGATATACCAGAAGTTTTTCATTAAGTTTTTACATACATACATAAAGTAACGTCTGTCCATCGGGGTAGGCAGTTCGCCTCATTCACTCATTATTAAGTTTATAATTAAAAAAAAATTAGTAATAAATATCCTTGGACATTGTGTACAGCGTCATCTTGTTCCAAGCTAAGCAACTTAATGATTGTATTATGGTAACCAGATGACTGATAAACTTCTTAGATACAGTTTTTTTGTAAATACACACATTTATAGATAGTAAAACACCAATTGTTATTGTTTCAGGAGCAAGTAAAGGACTCGGCCGCCCGGCGTCGCATTCTATCTCAACTACGTCACGTATTCACTGACAGCTCGTCTACGTCTTGTCAAATCTGTAGTTATCTACTGGAGAGCATGGCGGGGTATGACGCGCTGGCTGTGCATACATTCTCGCTGTTCCCACACAGGAAGGAAACTAGGTAATTATTACTATTACTACTAGCCCATACTGTCCCATTGTTGGGCAAAGGCCTCCTCCCACTTTCGTCAGTCACGCCGAAATATAAATTAAAAAAAAAGAAATATATTACATAAATGAAAAATCTTACGAAATGTAACTTTTCGTAATATTTTTAAATATTTTCGCGATCAGAACACATTATAAAACATATGCAAACGGGTATTTATCACGAATTTTACCTTTAATATTCGCCCGACGTTTCGACCGGATTGCACCAGCCGTGGTCGCGGGAAGACTGAAGTATTGGAGGTACCGCCACAGCAAAGCGAAAGCGTTTATTCAACTACCCTCACTTGATCTTCATAAATGTCAATTAGGGCCGGTTCACACTGGGACAACACACTACACTAACAGTGTCCACATACTGAGTTGATCTCACATGACGAGTACACTTTGCAATCACTGGATTCCACGAGGAAGAGAGTCTGAAGCCGTCTTCACGATTAAAATTAGGATACTTCTTAATCTCAATCGCTTCCCGAACCATTCTCTTGTAATAATGCTTCTCGTTGGCAAGGATTTTTGGATTGTGCAATTCCATCCAGTGATTGGGTCCTGAGTCTACTATATGCTCCGCTATAGCAGACTTGTTTATTTGCCGATTTTTGACCGCTGCTATATGTTCCTTGACACGTTCAGCGACTGTACGCTTCGTTTGGCCTATATAGGAACGGCCGCAGCTGCAATCGATTTTATAAACACCAGGAACTTGGAAAGGTACCACATCCTTCGGTGTACGCAGACGCTTAGCCACTTTGTTAAAAGGAGTATAAATCGACTTTATTGAAAACTTCTTGAAAAGGTTCCCAATTTTGTCCGTAACCCCTTTCACATAAGGCATGAACGCTGGTTGTCTAGTTACATCACAGTGTTTTAGTTTGCGTCTGCTATCTGGATGCCATCCATTAGTCTTGTAACCATTTCGTTTTAGAACCTCCTGAACATGTTCCAGCTCTCCGGGTAGATGTTCAGGGTCACAGAGGTCGTAGGCTCTGTTCATAAGTGAGGATACTACTGACTGGAGATGTAATGGATGGTGATGTGAGGCAGCATTCAGATATCTGTCCGTGTGTGTCGATTTTCTGTACACAGTATGCGACAAAGATCCATTGGACTTAACCATCACTTTTAAATCTAAAAAGGCTAAAGATCTGTTATCCTCCATTTCATACGTGAACCTTATCTTCGGGTGTATGGAGTTAAGATGTTCTGTCAGTCGATCAACTTCCTCTGTACCTCCATTAATGATGCAGAAAACATCGTCGATCGTCCAGTGATTGCAAAGTGTACTCGTCATGTGAGATCAACTCAGTATGTGGACACTGTTAGTGTAGTGTGTTGTCCCAGTGTGAACCGGCCCTAATTGACATTTATGAAGATCAAGTGAGGGTAGTTGAATAAACGCTTTCGCTTTGCTGTGGCGGTACCTCCAATACTTCAGTCTTCCCGCGACCACGGCTGGTGCAATCCGGTCGAAACGTCGGGCGAATATTAAAGGTAAAATTCGTGATAAATACCCGTTTGCATATGTTTTATAATATTTTTAAATAGGTAGGTAATACACGGGAATATCGTGAAATTAGATATTGGCAATTTTTAAATTCATCCGGAGAATCTTCATCTAAATTCGAGTTACGATGATCACTCACTGCGTCACATTTGAAATAGAAAATGGAACTAGGTCATGTAAGCCGCTGACTACCCCCTGTTTTTCATCATTATTTGCTATATTCTCGACTTTTTTTTTAAGTGAAAGTTTTTTTTTTTAAAAGAGTAAAACGTCTAAATACCGAATCCTGGTTTACTATAAATGAATAAAATCTGTCATGTCATTTTCAGAACATTATTACAAAAAGCTAGCAACACAGAAAAAGCCCCCGTTGCGCACTTAACCATCAGCCAATCAGATGCCGAGCCGCAACTCACTATCATCCAATCAGAAGAGGCGAATGCGGAAGAGAGAACTATGGATTGTGAAGAAAACATAGCAGGGTAAGAATGCATTTTATCTTCCATTTCTTGTAAATACATAATATTATAGATAGAAAAACACCCAGACCCGGAACAAATATCTGCAGGACATGCAAACATTTTTCCCGTGGCTAAAGTTGGACCCACAACCTCCGCGTCACAGACGGGTCTTCACCCACTGCGTTAAAGTCTACTGACGAGTCTATTGAAATTACTATTCCAACAGTGGACTCCTCTCTTCTTCCTGCCCCTATCCCACTATGTGGGGTCGGCACAAAATGAGTTCTTCTTCCGTTTCCCTCTATCAGAAGTCATTTCAGCACTCACTGCTTTCTTACTCGTGTCATCCCTCACACAGTCATTCCATCTTTTCTTTGGCCTACCTCTACACCTATATCACAGCCTATACCAATATAACAGCGAACTCCTGCAGATGATTATTAATGCCGGGTTCCTATATCCAACTAACGGATGTCCGTAGGTCGGTCGTCATAGCAACGTTGTTATCTGTCAAAAAGTCTCATACATTTTGTGTTAAATAAACAACGTTGCTATGACGACCTACATACGGACATCCGTTAGTTGGCTATAGGAACCCAGCATAAGACTGTTGTATTTATTTGAACCTTTCGTGTTTGTTGCAGGGCCGTAGTGGCTCCCAGTGAGGTGGCTACCTCGACACCTCCGGATCAAAATAACGTGCGTGAAACTGGAACACCAACTATTGAAATCAAAATTGTAAGTTCTTAAAATGATTTATTGTCTATATCTTGGTGCAGTTTAAGAAATATGGCTGAAGTTAAGGTCTTTCTGCTGTCACAAAGTAGAATACTAACCAGTTTGTGCGCATAAATTATCGCTAAATCTTCTGAATTACCAGACATGAGATAGTAGGTATCTACCTATTTGGAAAGAACTAGCTACAAAGCCAAAGAACTTTTTCTGCCGAGTTGGTTACTAGCTCATACAGGTTAATCTATTTATTCATATAAGTAGGTAACTTCACTGCATTGTGTAAAATATGAACTTGCTTGAACTGCTTTTATTCGTTCAGGAGCCAGATATAACAATGGACATAGAAGATAGCGAAGTAATTGCATCACCATCCCCTCACTCAGTCATGATCACCTTAGAAGAGGTGGTCAAAGAGGAACAAGTAGAATGGAAGAGGGAAGAGGACAAACATATTCTGGAAGTGTTGCAACAACAGCTGACTCCAAAAGAAAGAAAAGATAATATTCCAGAAATGCTGGAGGAGAAAAACGTGTTTGGTCTTATAGCTGATAGTATGGTGCATAAGTCAAGGGAAGATGTAAAAGAAAGAGTTTTGTATATTCTGTCGTTGTTAGTGTTAAGTGAAAGATGATCTCATTAAATTATTTAAGCAAGCAAAGTGATTTATTTTTATTGACTACCCTCTTGCGGCTATTTGATATTAAACTAACTAGAACAATATAGCTGCTGAACTGGATAAAAGAGCAAATAAATCTAATTATAATGCAGCTTTAAAGCAGTTCAAACAATACGTTATTATTAATTATCAAATTACAATTTTTGAAAAAAACATCTTTTTTTCTGACGTTAATTTTAGTGGGTTGGTACTAGCATCCTAGCATCGTTGTATGAATAAAATGTCAGAAATTGATCGACCTTGACCCTTCTTTGACCTAGGCTTTGTTCCATTTTCACTCGTGATTTTCTCTCTCTATTTGAGCATAGCATTGTCATCCTGCTATCTTCTTTCCTATCGTACAATGTTGCATAAGTCTATCCCTTTCCGAATCTTAACAAAGTTTTTACGGGGATTTGGAACAAATTCTGCTGAGTAATTTTGCGCGTAAATTATTGTTGGTAAATAAAATTGAAACACAGGCAAAATGGCACGAAATTGCAATGAAAGCGACGATGATAACAATAAAAACCCTACATCTATTGTAGTCAACTTGAAAACAACACTAAAACCAGTAAGCATTCACTACTTTCTGCATACTTACATTAGAATTCATTAGATGGACGTAAATTATCTTCCACTTTTATTTCAATTTTCTAAGCACCATCATAGATTCCATCTATACTCTGAAGAGGTGGAGTAGAAAAAATGTAAACACAGTGCCAATTAATAACTTTAATTTAGGAACTTACCGAAATTTCTTTCCACGCTGTCAGTTTACTTTACAAAAGGTTCTCTTACATTTTGAAATCCATTTTTCAGGAACTAATAAAAGAGCTACTACACAACTCATTCCAAGATAACAAGATGAAGCTTGGCAATGATGCACTAACACTAGTTGTAGAAGTAGCAAAGTGTCTGGTCACTGAGACCTGTCTCCGGGCATCCAGCCATGCTCTGGGAGAACAATCTGACCAGGGTTTGGATGTTGAGACGTGCCTGCCCCAATTGGTAAAACCCAAAACCTGCTTTTAACAAATAACCCATCTCAGCCATATCACCTGCTAGACAGCTGTAATATAAAAAGGCATTTTCTAATTCATGCCAGTGCAATACCAACACCAAAGAAAGCTAATTACAACTACCCATATAATGATAGGCATCCTAGCCACAACAGAATTTGTTTTTAATTGGTATTAAGTTTAAAAAACTTTAAGTCTTTGTTTGAAAGTTTAATAAAACTTTAAGGTGCCTGTGAAACTAGCGCCACTGCCTATTAAAACAAAGGAATTAAATAAAACTAAATGTACAGTTTGTGAAACCTATGCTTATGATAGGTTTTTTTAAAGATTTTAGTTTGTAGGAGACCTATGCCCAGCATGGGAAAAAGGAGGTTAAAATAAATAAATCACCAACTATGTCAGGCCTGATTGTGAGTTTATAGTGATCACCACTATTAAAATAAAAAGTCTACCTTTCAGATGCTGGATTTCCCCTAAAGCAGAACTCTTGGCTCACAATTTGAAGCAAGTTATTTACAAGATTCATAAGATCAAGAGTGCAACGAATCTGTTCAACATTTAAGTACCTACCCCAAATAATACTTAGTTACAAGTTATTTTGTGAAAATATCAAATGTTCTGTAATTTCAATTGAAGTTGAGTATGTTCCATGATGATTTAAGCAATAAAGAGTATAATAATTATGTTTCAACTTTTATTTCAGCTGCAATTGGCTGTAATTTGTTTTAAATTGACAGCTATCAAACTGACTAGATGAGACCTATTATGCCCTCAGAAGAAGGAAAGATATAGAAATGACATAACCACGAAAAAACGAAGCAGCCGGGCACGAAGATGGCGGCTTGCCGTAGAGTTGTGCGCACGCACTATTATCGATATCGATACTTGAATTGCACTTTCGAAAATTATTTCTTTTAGAATAAAACTGAAGAACGCTAAAAGAAAATAATTTTCGAAAGTGCAATTCAAGTTCATGAACATGAAATTAATGAATGAAAGGGGCGTGTTTCAAACAATATTCTGTCCAAAACATTGGCAGCATAAAAGGCTTAGCAACCTCTTTATTTTGTACTAGGTACTTGTACAAGTATGTCCATAATAAAAGTAATTTTACCCAATTTAATCCCAGTTGCCACCGCGGCGTTGCAATATACCTACTTGTTTTTTATTAATACATATTCTATTCTTCTACATATAAAAATTAATCCTATTTAGATGTCACTCAATAGCTCCTTTGCCTAGCAGTGGGACACAATAGGTACTTAATAAAGGTAGGTACTTATAATAACCATTTAAAAAAAAGCTACGGTGGTACCTACGAAGTGCGCCCAGGTCAGCTTGTTACTAATATAATACTTAATACTTAAATGTAAGGGAGACCTTTGCCCAGCAGTGGGACACAATAGGTTATTAAAAAAAATAACTTTGGTATAATTATTTATTTATGAAGCTGTGAACACTTTAAACCATTTTCTGGCAACGACACTACCAGCCGCACAACTTGTCTATTTTAGACTTACCAACAACTCACTTGAAGGCAAAGCATCATCGCGCAGCCTTGTTAACGATCTGTTAGAACATTCCTCTATAAAGTGCAGGGAACAAATAAAAATATATTTGGTTGATTTATTTAAATTTTCCAACCCAATTATATCCAGCCACTGTTTTTTAATTTTTTTAGATGTTGGCAATCTACAATCATAAAATAGAAATGAGTTTTATAAATAATCACCTGTCGCTAAGCTATCGATATCGATATAATGAAAATGACGTCCCTACCGAAACTCTATTTACAATGACGAAATGTTTTCTTATAAAATCACATACTAATAGTAAAACAGTAGGTAAATTATTACAGAAAAGCAAAATTGACTATTTAAACCTTCGCACAAATAGCAAAATCTTTCAAAATAATAAAAATAACAAGATATTTTCAATGAACTAAGTTACTAACCTGTGTAACGTTCTAATGGGATGTTTTTTATTGTTTTGCATGCGGCAGCCCAACACACCGCATCGACCCATAACAGATGCAGTATTATGCACCTTCTAATACAACAAGGAAGCAAAATTTTCGCGTATAATATTTAATTTTCACAAAAACACTGAAAATAACAAGTCGCGATGACAACTGATGTACTCAGGTCAAAGAGCATGTAACTTGTGGTTGGCTGCAAAGAGCATGTAACTTGGCTGGGCGACGGGCTTCAGGGAGATTGTTCCTAAAGTAATGTCATAGCAAGTCCATTCTTTATATTGTCAATGATTATGCCACATCCAAGTGATTTAATCTCTCTATTCTCACATCTAAATAAACTAAAAGTTACCTAATTTAGTTTTCTTTAGAACATAATACCTGCTTTACCCTACTTACTTTTTGATGTCTACTGTATGAAACAAAACAAGTCACATATTTTATAAATTTTATTATACAAATTAACTCTAACAGTTCTTACATCAATAAACTGTCCATTCTCAACATAATTTCATAATCATTCAATCCTTGTATAAAAGACAATTGAACCAGAAGACAGTACATAGACTAAGAAACTTCTAATTTTGTATGAAATACACAGTAAATAGACACTACGTTTTAGAGTTTGTTTGCACTCGAAATGTACAAGGGAGCAGATGAGCTAAAGAACATGGATGGTTTGCATTTCTGATTATATTTTAGGGAATAATTCACCAATACTATCACTTCATATTTCATGCCTCTCTGAGTTTTCTCTCTCAGACATACCTGGTGGACACAGCTTAGCTTAGCACCTCACTTTAGCTCTTTATAGAAGTAAAATAGGTACCTACACAATTTTCTATGGAAACTTCTTACACAAAGAATCGGGCTAAACAAAAAACACATGGTAAGGCATAATGTACTACACTCACTTGACACACTACTATATTTGCAATACTATCACAAGAATTTGCGCATTTTGCACCCTTTTCTAAGAAGCTAAAATAATATTAATTTTAACTTTAAAACAGCACTGCAACATTTTTATAGAAACACTTTTGCTGTGATGTAGTTTTTTACGTAAGTATTTTTTTTCTTAACTATAGAAAAGACTTAGTGTGAACGGAAAAACAACAAAATATTAAATGGTACGTGAATAATTAAACATAACAAATATGTATTAAATATAATATAAAATGTTGATTAAATAATCGATCACGATGTACCCATAGGAAAGAAATGATCTATGTTTGCATTTAAACACAACTGTGCTGAAAATTATCTTATGAAAGAAAACCAATTCTGAGAACCACGCTAGACTACCTTTAAATAATTTTAATTCTAGGATTATAGGTAAATTGTGAACATCCATACATACATCCGTTCCGTGTTGCTATTCTATTTTGATTTCACATCAAATTGCTGTAAAAAAATAGTTTTTTTAGACCATTCCATTTACTTTATTTAGTTACCTTTCTATATAATAGTTTAGAACCTACGCCAATTTATAAACTAACTCTAGTTCAAAATCCAATGACTTAATTTAAATATTTTTCGCAAATTGGCAGTGAATTAGGTCACTTTATAGCTTTTACAGTATAAAGTTTATACTGTAAAAGTTTCACCATAATACTGACCTTATTCTTACAGAAGTAAAACGTAGTAATAAAGACTACATCAATATTTTTTATACAAATGAAGGGTACTTGGAATAAGCCTATATGATTAATTTACAAAAATCTAATAGTTATCTATAAGCACAATGACAGGAACAAAATAAGCACTCAAACTCTATTCGAATACACACACTTTTTTATTTTTTATCAAACTCAACTGGCCTTAGATAATAATTTAGGCTGATACAAAATTACTCTAGTCTTATGTTATATTCGGTCAAAATTGCCAAAATCAAGTGGAGCTGTAGTAACGCAAATGAAACGGGCTGCAATGCAACGGCGTGTTTGTATCGATACGAAAGCGTGGCAAATAAAAGGCAGTTCTGAAACACAAAATTCTAACACTTCCGTCCCTATACATATTTGAAGTAGCAATATTTGTTAGAAATAACCTCCACCTGTTTTCACGCATGTCAGAAATTGCGCCGCGAAACAGGCGTCAAGATAGGCTTTGTCTATTTAGATCGAAAACTACCCTATTACGTAATAGCATAGTATGTATGGCGCCAATAATTTACAATAAAATACCAAAAAGCTACCAAGAACTTACCTATAACGAATTTAAAAATAAATTAAAAAAACTGTTAATTGGAAAAAGCTACTACAATATTAATGATTTCTTGAATGACAAATTTTAAATTTTAATGCATTTGTAATATTTTAATTGTTTGACATTCTCTTCATAATTTTAATGTTGTAATTAATTCTCTTGTTTTATTGTATTTAATTTGACATTATTGTAATATTTAAATTGTGTAGGTATACTAAAAGCATGCCATTTCTCTCGCTTTGCACACCGAAATCGGTAAAACATGTTGCGGCTATACCCAGTTTTACCATCATATTTACACATGTTTATGCAAATAAATGATCTTTATCTTTATCTTTATCTATATCTTTATCAGTCGGCAAGCTGTGCTGTGACCCATGCACACGATCCTCGCGCTTGTAAAACGCGCTGCGAACTACCGAACCATGGTGACGCGCTACATTTAAACGCGCAGTAACTGCTCATTCGAAAAACGTCGTGTGTATAGGCTCTGAGACAGTACGGGGCGACCGCGTCACCACACAAATTGAATTAAGCTTGGCCGCAAGGATTGGAAAACTCTAGGGAGACCTTATATTCAGCTGGGCAACAATTCAGCAGTTGTAGGTATGCTAGATATAGATACGATACGTCAAGCTGAGGACAAAGCGCGATGGCGTTCATTATAGCCTATGTGCAGCTGTAGACTGTTATACTGCCGTGTAACCGAAAACAATATTACACAGCCATTGACCTAGTATACCTAGTACCTGGACGAACAGTGAGCGTGCCGCCGAGAGGGACAAAAATTGCAGTGAATCCATAGTTTCGTAGTACAAAATTCGGAGCATCAAATTTCCGGCCATACAAAAAAGCGGCACGCGATGAGGGACAAAAGATCTAATGCTTTGTCTCATTTACTCACAAGAATGTTTTATATATCTTTCTTTGTTTTTGTGTGACTGAGAAAGAAATATACAGCGCTCTATTTCTTACTTTCTCTAAGAACACAGCAGTATAGGCTGACGCTGATTTATGAGTCAGATCTTTAGTTTTCAGGCAGCAGAACAGTACAGAATAACATTCACTTCACATTGCATAGTGTGAATAAATCTGTTAGAATATGGTGCAACATTGAGTGAGGCCCAATCTAGTGTTTTAAAAAAATGAATAGTGGCAAAAATCCTCAAATTTTTTGATTCCGACGCATTGATACAACGATCCTCCTCAAGCCGGAGTGCTTAACCAATTCAGGCACGGAACCCATCCAAATCGGTTACTCAATCGTTAGAGACTGCGCTCAATGTGAAATAACACGCTTTAACTTATTTGTAAAAGCTATACCCAGTGGGATATGGGCTGATAATAACTATACACTAATTTACAAATTATGTTTACATTAATAACTATTCACGCATAAATATAACACTTGTAAAATTATCAACTTGGACAAGTTTCTCGAAAGATGCATTATTCCATAGCACATCTATGGAATATCTTTACTGATCAACAATCGCAGTCCACTATCTTAATGAAAACTGAGTTCAATAATTTTTAATGGTGTATAACCCATTCTCCGCTCAGCTACCACGGTGCTCTCCGAAGGAGAGGCCATGGCCGAGTGCATGCAACTTGGCCATGTGCGTCATGGGCACTGAACGATTTGCAATTTTTTGGAGGTGCTTATTTCAAATTATATTTATTTTACTCTTAAAGTTGATAACTTTACGAGGAATTGTAATATAAATTAATTTCCGCGGAGTGGAAGAAGACAGGCACAATGTTGTATCCTTTGAGAATCCTGTCCTAAGTGATGTCATTCATTGTATTGGCAGTCTTATCTTAATGCCCAGACCATGCAATCATTAGATCTTTCAATATTGTAAAGAAAAACAGAGAAATACTTACATGTTTTGAATTGGTAATGTAACTAATTTTGGCCTGAATTCAGAGGCGGTTGATATTACTCTTATTTCTCAATAAATAAAAAATGATTAAAGACTAAAGCTAGACTGAGGAGTTACCAAGCTATTAGTTTCTATTAGTAACATAGAATACAACTTACAGCGCATTGTATATCTGCTACTATAGGATTAACTTTGATGTAATCAGTTTCAATCAGTCCTAAGTAAGAAGTGTCTAGGGAAGATCATCAGTCTACATTCAGTCAACATTATTTTCAAGCAGACCGACCTCAACAAAAGTTACAGAACTAACGTGCATCAGTTACAATTAACACACTGATTTTCAATAGAAACCGATCGCAACAAAAGTAACTGCCCAATTAGGCTCAAATCACACCAAGACGGCAGCAAAGCGGCTACAGTTTCATATAATTTTAAACTTTATCTTCTTTACTATAGGTATAATGCAATGCATAGTATTAAAGCGCTTTAAAAAGTGCTCTCGGCGCCGCTTGCGGTCACAAATTGCCGCTTGCG
Source organism: Xanthorhoe designata (assembly GCA_963582015.1). Classification (NCBI taxonomy): domain Eukaryota; kingdom Metazoa; phylum Arthropoda; class Insecta; order Lepidoptera; family Geometridae; genus Xanthorhoe; species Xanthorhoe designata. The sequence continues at coordinate 3,101,651 of OY757049.1, forward strand.
TTTCAAGTTACTCAAGCGATACTATGTATTTTGTTAGTGAAGATAAAGTTTAAAATTGTAAGGCACTAAAACTGCTCACCTTCCCTGCCATCTCGGTGTGTGTCGAGCCTAACATTACTAGAAATTGAGTCTCAAGTACCATGGATAATCTAGTAAATAGAATCTCAGTTCAAAATAGATCCATATCATCATTGCACATCACCTCTAGGTAATCCCCATCGTCGTATTCTTGTAAAGCGCGGGGGTCGGGCGGTGGGTGGTGAGGGGAGGGCGGGGCGTGGCTCTCGGGAAGAGTGTCGGTGTGACCGTCAGTGTCGCTCGAGCAGTCGCGAGCGTCGGTCGCTGGCGACGGCGGCGGGTTAGAGCCGTGCTCTGATTGGACGATCGCTTCGCCGCGCGATAGTGAGGGTAGTTCTGAATCTGTGGGATATACACATTGGTTTAGGATTCCATTTCTAATCAGAAAAAACGTTAAGAACGAAATAAAAAAACACTAGCTGCTCCCCGCGACTTCCCACGCGTGGGACCCGAAAGAAGTGTATTATAGGTCATATCCCAAGGTTTAGCTAGTCTATCTCTGCACCAAATTTCATCAAAATCGGTTCAGTGGTTTAGGCGTGAAATCGTAACAGACAGAGTTACTTTCGCATTTATAATATTAGTAGGGATTATTGCATAGAGAACATTTGAGCTCTGGACCGATTACTTGATGACAGAATATTTCGTTTCAACTCAAATACATATAATTAAGTTTCTGAGATAGGATGTACAAAGTTACTAAAATTATTACCTGTGAGACTCTGTTTTAGCTGCTCCATAACTTTTTGTCTGGTCTTCGCTTTGGATTTCTTTATCCTTCGCTTTGTCTCGCTCTTATCTTCATTGAGGATCTGGTTGACTTTCTCCTGGGAGACGCTATCGTCTCGTTTCAGCAGGAAGAAGTAGATGCCTCCCGGAGTTCGTCTTCGTGTGCCGTTCTGTGAAACATTTACTTAGTTTGACTAGAAAATATTAATAGAATAATAAATAAATATACTTGGAAATTTTACACGGCGTCTTCTAGTCCCAAGCTAAGCAACTTAATTGACTGATATTATAATACTTAGATACATTTTTTTTTGTAAAAATACATAAATATCCCACATTTTTTTCTTTTTTTACTCTAAGATTCAGTTTACATTCTAACTTAATTGTTCAACAGAATGTCACTAGATTGAGCATTCAATAAAAAAACAATAAACATACAAATTTTGCTTTGCAATGGTGTTTCTTTGACTATAATAATGCATAATAAAAATAAAACCTTCCTCTTGAATCAATCTGTCTATTGATGGATATCACTTAAAGAATATTACTAACAATACTTATTATACATATAAAAGAAGAAATAAGCTTCATAAGGTTAAAAGCCTGAATAAAACTAGTGTATATTTCGTTTTATCCTTACATACCATTACTAGCATTCCACCATCAGCCTCAACTCTCTGTGTCTCTTTGTATATGTCCATAGCTTTGTCAGCACCAAGCACTTGCACAATCCTTACTGAAAATTATAATTAAAGAAATTAAAGATATTAATACAGCAAGGAAATATCAAATCCAGTTGTATAATGCATAACACATTCTCTGCTCTTTCAAGACCATATTCTTATGCAAGATAAGTCATGGGTATTGAAAAACATTGTGGAGAAAAAAGCTTAGATTTCTAATAGCAGTGATGGGCTTGGAAACCTGATGGAATGCTCACTTTTGCAAAATAAATAATAAATATCCTTGGACATTTTTAAAAATAAAAATTACGACATTTACGACAAAATATGGGCATGTACCAAATATGTGTTTGGCCTTCTTTAAAGACTTTAGACAACTCCCCTAAGACATATTCAAAGGATCTTGAGCTTTTGAGATATGAATTTTGTGTTTCTATTTAATTCTAATTTGTTTCTTAGTAAGAGGTACTTACAAATTAATTCTGTTTTCTCCTCATTTAACTTCTCAGCAATATCCGTAGCAATACTTCCCTCCGGATCTGTCATAGACACCAGCAAATCTGGCAGGAACCTCGGCTGCTGCTTCTCTTGAGGGAACTCATGGCTATTAACCCTCTTCCCAAGCCTTAACTTAACATTAGATCTATCTGCATTCCTCCGCTTGTTTGATGTTCGGTCAGGTACATCATTGTTTGTGAAAACTTTCTTAGAATAATTATCATCTAGTCTATACTTTATTGTGTAATCATAAGATTCAATGCCTAAGCTCCTCTTTTTGGTTACGTCACAGCTGACCATATCCTCTGTTAACAAATCTTCCTGAAAATATAATATAACATACATAACATACAATTACACAATCACACCTCTTTCCCATGGGAGTAGGCAGAGACCACTTATCTCCAATATAAAATAACTAGGCTATAATGTGCTTTCAATGGTCAATAATCACATGGTGACTAAGCACATTTACCTCCTTTGTTGTTTTAGAGTCCCAAGCATTTAAATGTTAATTATATTTGGATTAGGTATTCGTAAATAAACTTCCATGTAGGTCATGTGTGAATGGAACCATAAAATGGTCAAGATTATCAACTATTGGAACAATCTGTGTCCACCAAATTGGATAAAATCAGGATGCTCATGGTAATAAACATGGTATGAAAGGTATGCTACACTCACATCATGGCAACACTATACAAACATAATAAACAGAGACCAGCCTACTTACTTGTAATGCCTTGCACCAAACATTGTATTTATCTTTCTTATCAGGCTGGGCCTGCGGCTGCGGCCGGCGTGGCCTAACTTTTGTGCGTTTAGGGCGCCTCCTCAGCTCCTCATCAGAGTCACTACATGAAGACTCTTGCTCTGAAGCTTCATCACTCAATTCATCTTGAATCTGCATGTGCACTAACGAAGGGGGGTTAAAGGCTTCAGGCCGAGCCAGTGGGATGTATGTCCCATCTTCTACGTCAGAATCTTCCAGCTAAAACGAAAAATTTGGAATTTACACAGAATGTTTAGTCATTGTAATCACTGAGTAAATTGACTGTGTATTAATAATGTAGGAATAAAAACAATAATAACACAGAACATTGTTAGATAAAGCTGTATGCAGAGATAAATAATAATGTGAAACAAGGGAGGGAACACGAAGAAAATAGCAGGCACAAAAAATTGGCATTCTAACCTCCCCTTCTTCGCGTTCCCGGGCCACTTCGATATCTAGTTCTCCTTCTGTTGTAGACATCATTCTCAATTGCTTGAAGTAAAAGTGAAAAATGGAAAATCATGTAAATTTTCAATATTTTATCAAATTCCGCCTTTTTTTACAGTTTCTGCATTAGCTGTCAACATTTTGTTTGACATTTTTGACAAGACAAGGGCGTTGACAAGGAATGTGTCGCAAATAGACAGGTTTTTTACCAATGCAATAACCGATAAACAATAATTTGAGATGGTTTTTAGAAACTTTGTAAATTAAGATTTAGGTACAAAACTCTTTGTGGATAAAGTTAGGATCATTATCAAAAAAAAATAAACGAATGGGAGTACCAAAGCTAAGGGTGTTTAATTTCTTTGGGTCAAACAGGGTCTAACGGTAGTCGGTAACTCTTTCTTCGTAAATTACATTCATAGACAATAATAATATTTTTGATTTTTTATTTCACTTCACTTTACTTCTTTTATTTTTTTGGCCAACAAAGTAAGTTGATCCAACAAGTCAACATCTGTCAATGTCAATGCCAAAAAGGAAAAAGGTTTTATTCTCTTTGGTAGCGACCGTAATGTCTTTTTAAAAAATGTGGTGCGAATATTTAAATTACTGTACACGCTAATAAAATAAATATCCAATCGAATCGTCTCTACAAAAAGATAATTTTCTATAACTAAGTGCATTGTAACGACGGCTGCGACGCATGTAAACTGTGTAATGTATGTTTATTGGAAACAATACCTCCGTATCAGAGCAGAGTTGACCACGATAATACCTAACATAAGTATACTTATTTGTTTCAGGGCGGCATTTGAAAAAGTGAGCGCGCTTAACCTTCGGCGTCTAGATCGTGAATCCATCATCGATATTAGAACCACGCGATTAGCCTCTGTGCTCTCAGATTCAGACTTTGATCCAAAAGCACATCGTGAGATCAAACATCCTATCAAGTAGGTGAAAATATAAAAATAACATCCTTTAATAACAATATCATAGCATCGTACGTAGGTAATAATATTATCTACCTGCCCTCATAGGTACATATTATTGTTTTTAGTTTTTACTGGTTGACTATTTTGTCAAGCATGCCAACCAGCCAGCCACAAAAGTTACTTAGATAATATCTATGCCAAATTAATGAAATATTATAGGTATGAAGGTACAGAAACCTAGTAACCTACCTATATTTGGAAGTGCCTCTGACTGACTACTCCAACCCCAAACAATTTCAAAACGATCCGCCTATGTATCCTTCCGCCTAATCCTTGGTTGGTCGGTTGGTAGGTAGGTACAGTTTAAATATTCCCTGTTTTTTTTAGAGTATGGATGGCATATTTCAACCTCGTGCGGACTGCATTAGGCTCCGGTGTGCTAGGCCTTCCTCTCGCCATCAGCCAGGCTGGCATCGTCCTGGGACCAATGTTGGCCCTGTTTACTGGGCTTCTATTGGTTCACACACATTTGGTTCTGGTATGTATGATCGTTTTGATTTAAATGTCTATATTATATTCTTTACATTCATAATCGTCCACCATCACCCACATTATTGTTTCCACGTGGATAAAACCAACTAAAATGTATAGGTAGGTAGGTACTTATAAGATTTTTGAAAATGTTTGATTTATAGTTCGATTGAACCCCAAGCGTTTGAAAATAAAATAAATAAACCTAGGTACATACCTACTTTATTTAGTTAGATAGGTACTTTATTTAGTGATGTGATGATGTCCTTTTTCCGAAAACTATTGATGAAATGGTTGTGTCAAGTTCGTAGGTAGGTTCGTAGGTTCTTAGTGAGTTTACTATTATTTTATGACATACTTACAAATATAGATGTTTTTTTAAATTCAATATTTATTATAGCTAAGGTGCCTCAATGAAGTCAGCCGGCACCTACGAATTCCGGGCATCGCCTACAGATATGGATTTCGAATAGCAATATTACACGGACCGCCTATTTTCCGAAAGCTTGGGAACATTGCACCGTAATATTTTTTTTTACATTATCTTAGTCATAATATACCTATATAAATAATAATAAAAGTAATACCTACTTAGGTACTCTACGTACTTTTATTATAATAAAAGTATTCTTACTTATTCACTTTTGTGTGGCCACGGTCACCTAAATATTTAGATTTTTCCACTCTGCTCTATCATTTAGGTAGGTATAATAATTAGACTTCTTCTTTATCCGTCGCGGTGGCTAAATTTAACCAACTTTGATGACATTGCATTTTTCAAATATTCATAATGAATTAATAGTACCTACATAATGTTTAGTGAATGGTTGGTGTTAAACAAAGTTTATCTCTTTTCAGCGCAATAGTAGCGACGTTTATGATAATGAGTCAACTTGGGATTTGCACTGTATTTGTTACGTTCACTTCTGATAGTCTGCGAGACGTAAGTTAAACTTTTAAACCTACTTAGTATTAAAGATATGGGAATTAGGTAGGTACCTACAGACTTAAATGGAGCTCGATGTATGTAGGTATGTTCATTTACTACTTTGGGAACGGAGTTTTTAAGCCGCCGCGCCGCCATCCGGCTATGCCGCACGAAAATGTTGTCAGTGTTGTCAACTGTCCATTCCTAATTCTGATGGCAACTTGAGGGTAGTTGTGGATCCTACCCTCAATTAGCTGCGGTAGCTCCAGTAGGTAGGTACATCAGTCTAACCTTGACCACGTACCTACACGGAAAGTAATATAATAAGGAAAATACGTGATAAAAGTCCCGTAAATTCATTTAAATTAATACTAAAGATTGCGATATTATAAATTGTACCTAGGTAGGTACTAATAGAATGATGCATTTTTTCCCAAGCAACACATAAGCAGGATATTGGAATTTAATATGTAGATTTACAGCCTAAAGATGAATTATGGTTTTATAATGGTTTTGTCGACGTGTTCTGGCTGGCCTATAGTATTTAAGGAACTTAGAAAAGCCTTCAGCTGTATTATAGCTTTTGCATACATAATATCAAGCTATTAAGTCTATAACAGTTTCAAAAAAATCCTTTGTACAGGTTAAGGCTGTACTTTTTACAGCAACTAACATTTCTTAAGAATTTTAGTTTTATAGTATAATAAAATAAGCTTTAAGCTGTAAAACAGAATCAACAGAATATGTTTTAAAACTCTAAGCTTGATAATAGATTGTCATAGAGTAATGGCTGTTTACTAGTTTATATCAAACCCCTTATAAATCCAGCTTTATAAAGTCCTAGATCAAAACCATTTAACGGCCTTTTGCTGTTAAAGTAAGACAATGAACAGCGTTAGTAATGACTACGCTGTAAATACGGCGATTCGTAAATCCATATACAGAAAACTTTAACCAATTTCACATTTGCGTACTGTTTGTGTTCGCAATCATAGATCGTAAATCATGGAAATACTTACAAAAAAAGAAGTGGTGCAATTAAAAAAAAGTTTTAAAAGAGCATTTAGCTATTGAAAATTAGAAACATACGAAACATAATCAAATAAACCAACTAATAAACTATGCTACTCCTAGTAACTAGGTATTCTGGAAACTAGGGTTTTTCTTTTTATACATTGAACCCTAAAACTTAAGAACATTATAGATTAATAATGTATTACCTAATGAGAGAGTTTTACTCAGCAAATACCTTACTAAAATCTCTCTTGTGGTCACACACCAGCCAAAACCCTACTAATATAATATATTAAGCCTTTATAAAGCCAGTGGCTTTAAAAGACCTATTTTGAAGTATTATAGCTGTCTAATATTTAGACGCCATTAATAGATTACTCATGGATTACCAAATTCTATTTTTACAAACATTGAGTACAAGAATTAAGCTGAAAATCACTCAAAACTATTTTACGAGAAACTGATATTCATGAGAAAAACTAATATTGGGTGAATCGTCGCAAACATTATTATAACCTAAAATTTTTTTTAATTATTGACTTTAAATTATTAACTTTTTTTCTCTAAATGAATTTCTTTCACGAGCGCTTGAAAATTTCAAATAAAATACATATATACTTTTACAGTAAACTGATTCTCGCATCCATTTCACTACGAATTGTAGACGAAAACCAACAATACTCATCAATATTTAATAACATTTGATTGATTGGAGTGTTATGGTTTCCATTAGACAAAATATTATCTGCGAATAAATTATTTATTTTATCAAGACTGTAATAAGTTCTTTATATGTCCAAACAAACTTATTTAAGTTAAATATCATACTAAAACCCGCATAAGAGATTTAAAATGACAAAAAATAGAGTAAAGGCTAGGTAAAAAGCCATTAACCTTAGAGGGTCCGTAGCCTAGTGGTCAGGCAGCTCGGCTTAAGAGCGATCGCTTGTATCTACGCAGGTTCGAATCCTGCCGGAGCCTTTAACTTTTAGTAAGATTTTTCATTTATAATGAAATTTCCAATACCTAAGTGTGGTTTAACACTGTAAAATAATAAATAATTTATAGAATTAGCGTAGCGACATCTCTGGTCATTTGTGTTGAATGCAACTTCAATCAATGAGCAGGTGATATTCTAATATCCCTGTAGATGGCGCTCATCGGTGCTTTAACCGATACAAAAATCATCTTACTAATAGTTTCAGGCCTCGGCTTAGAGGGTCCGTAGCCTAGTGGTCAGGCAGCTCGGCTTAAGAGCGATCGCTTGTATCTACGCAGGTTCGAATCCTGCCGGAGCCTTTAACTTTTAGTAAGATTTTTCATTTATAATGAAATTTCCAATACCTAAGTGTGGTTTAACACTGTAAAATAATAAATAATTTATAGAATTAGCGTAGCGACATCTCTGGTCATTTGTGTTGAATGCAACTTCAATCAATGAGCAGGTGATATTCTAATATCCCTGTAGATGGCGCTCATCGGTGCTTTAACCGATACAAAAATCATCTTACTAATAGTTTCAGGCCTCGGCTTAGAGGGTCCGTAGCCTAGTGGTCAGGCAGCTCGGCTTAAGAGCGATCGCTTGTATCTACGCAGGTTCGAATCCTGCCGGAGCCTTTAACTTTTAGTAAGATTTTTCATTTATAATGAAATTTCCAATACCTAAGTGTGGTTTAACACTGTAAAATAATAAATAATTTATAGAATTAGCGTAGCGACATCTCTGGTCATTTGTGTTGAATGCAACTTCAATCAATGAGCAGGTGATATTCTAATATCCCTGTAGATGGCGCTCATCGGTGCTTTAACCGATACAAAAATCATCTTACTAATAGTTTCAGGCCTCGGCTTAGAGGGTCCGTAGCCTAGTGGTCAGGCAGCTCGGCTTAAGAGCGATCGCTTGTATCTACGCAGGTTCGAATCCTGCCGGAGCCTTTAACTTTTAGTAAGATTTTTCATTTATAATGAAATTTCCAATACCTAAGTGTGGTTTAACACTGTAAAATAATAAATAATTTATAGAATTAGCGTAGCGACATCTCTGGTCATTTGTGTTGAATGCAACTTCAATCAATGAGCAGGTGATATTCTAATATCCCTGTAGATGGCGCTCATCGGTGCTTTAACCGATACAAAAATCATCTTACTAATAGTTTCAGGCCTCGGCTTAGAGGGTCCGTAGCCTAGTGGTCAGGCAGCTCGGCTTAAGAGCGATCGCTTGTATCTACGCAGGTTCGAATCCTGCCGGAGCCTTTAACTTTTAGTAAGATTTTTCATTTATAATGAAAAAAATAGCCATTAACCAGCTTTTTTCCAGCTAATAATCAGCTTTTGTAAAGACTTTAAACAGCCTTTCTAAGGAATAAGTCTGTTTAATATGGTCCTCTTTTGCACTTACAAGTGCTGTAGAAGCGCTTATAAAGTACATTCATTATACAGCATTTAAACCAGCATAAAGAATTGCGAAAATCTATTTCACAGCTCTTTTAAAGCTAGTTTGTGTTGCTTGGGTTGTTGGTTATATTATGTACAAAAATAAATCTACGGTCATTCATAAGTTCGAGCCGCTATGATAGCTAGCTACACTACGAACGCATCAGGGGCTCGTTAACCACGGCTTTCATCTATCATTTATTTTTGTTCCTGGTTTAGGTATGTGGTGACAATAGTGACATGTTGTACCTACCTATCTCTAACTAGTTATGGGACTAAGTACCTACTTCATGTTATAGTGAGGTACTTAGGTAGGTATACCTATTAATAATATTTATTATAACTTTACAGATGATGGATTGGTCAGATTCTAGACCTGCTCTACTGTCACTTTTTTTTCCATACCTTTTATTAGAATACCTAATGAAAAACTTGAAAATTATTAGCTATGTTTCCATGGTTGGTAAGGCGTTTTCTGTTATTGAGTGAAACCAAAAAATAATAATGTTGTTACAGACATAATGATGAATTTCGTAAAACATCAACAGACAAGACAACACAATCAAACGAACGCAACAGAATCAAAACTCTGCTCATCAATGCACAGTAGTAGTAGCTTTCATTGTCCTTGTTAGTAATAGTTCTTCTCATAACATTTCAGGCACTTAACATTCCCTAATCCTACAATTAAGTCATCAGTCACTCACCAATCACCATTTCTGATCTTTATCATATCATAGGTAGGTACATTAGGTACCAGGCGTGGACCCAGCCGTCGGGCATGCCCGCAAGACCCTAATTGAAGGTTTTGGTCGATAGGCTTATGAAAATGTAGAAAAAACGCATACAGACTCTATGTCCGGTGGCCGTAACCACAACCTTTTCTGTGGGCTGGATCCGCGCTACATCATACCATATTCACTTGCATCCACATCGCTATAACGCACACCGATTCTTATAGTTCTCTTCTTCTTCTTTAACTTTTTATTCTTTAACAGGAAATTTTCTGAACATGATAGGATTAATCCTGATATTCTACCACATATTCAAAGACCCCCATGGTGTGGTTACCACTGCGACAACAGAGCCGTTGCCCTTGCTCTTCGCTTTCGGGACGTTCTTGTTCAATCTAAGTGCTGTTGGAGTCGTAAGTAATCTAACACTTTCACAAACAACCGGCTATATCCTTGGCCAAGACTAGATCACAACTTGCCAATACATATTATTCTTTAATAATAATTAAAGTAAGTAGGTACCTAAATAAATGTCCAAGGATATTTATTTAGGTACCTACTTCGCTTCGAAAGTTGAGATTACATTATAGGCCTTTTGCACTTACATTCCTAGCCAATCGCTAGCGGGTTACAAGTATGTAAGTAAATGCCATCACAGATAAAAGAGGTGCCATCAAGGTTGTCTATACCTACCAACCATACGAATTTTACAGATCCTGACCTTAGATAAAGCACTCGTCGAACCAGATCGGATGATCAAACGGTTTGGAGTAGTCAGAGTGGGCATACTAGTGCCCACTTTTATTGCAACAGTCTTCGGTGTTTTGGGCTACTGGTCCTTTGGAGCTATGGAAGAGAACGTGTTGAGATCACTGCCTTTTGATGATAAGTTCAGTTCATTAAATTCTTTAGTAGGTACCTTGTAATAATAAAGGTAGCGTTGTAAAAAAAAAATCGAGTGTTTACTGTAGTTATAAAAAAATGACTAAACCATTCCCGACCCAGCTACCACCGTCATCTTAGAAGGAATACCCGTGGCCCATCAATCACTCACACACAACGTCCCTCATAGCCAGTGAACGCTTATTTTATCTTTTGTACTCGTATTTAGTTTTACATTAGTTACTTACTTTGGTTAGCATTTTTTTATAGCAGATTTTAACGTATCTAATGCCTAATGATCTAAAAGAAATGTCTACCGCTCCCGGGATACAGTCGTGATCATATTTCATTTTAAATTTTTTTCAGTTTATCGATGGCTGCTATTGGCCTGTATTTGATCGCAATAGCCTTCGCGTATCCTATTCAATGCTACCCTGCGATTGCAATCATAATTGATATCATCAAGAACCGTAACATGGATAGTGAACCGTCGGCAAAAGTTATGAAGATACTGGAAATCATTGCTAGACCTTTGTTTGTTATGCTGTCTTGTTAGTACCAATTTTTGTTATGCTGACTTGTTACCACCTTGTTAGTACCAATTCGATTGTCTTTGTAGCAGAAGGACAGATAAGCAAAATCCCAGATTAGCAGAAGGATTCGCATGCGCCTAATGGCAGACTATGTACCTACCTTCTTTACTGATTTGAAGTAGGTACCTAGCTTACTTCTGTGGCTTCGCTGGCAAATACATAGGTACATACTCGTAGGTATAATCTGACATTTCCTTAAAGTCATTACACAATTAAACTGTTTTACTGCAACTTGACTGTTTTTGTTTCAGTTGTGATTTGTTACCTAGTACCTTTTCAAGGACCCTTCGTAGCATTCGTCGGGAATGTGTGCACGACAATGCTGGCACTGGTGTTCCCAGCTATGATGGAAATCAGCCTGATGTACCCTGGCCCGTACGGAAAATTCAACGTGTATATTATCAAAGATATCCTAATTATAGTTTTGGGCTTAACATCATGGGTGTTTGGTGCAGTTTTCTGTGGATATTTAATTTATGTGCGTATGTTGTCGAACGATTCGAAAAATGATATTGATTATTTTTGACGAGTAGGTAATGTTTTACTTAATATTTTGTTTTTATATAATTGCCTTTTATTTAAATTCTTATAAAATAATTTAATATTTTTTTATTTCATTGAGCAGTGGCAGGTTAGCTTGGGCAGGGCAGGGCATGGACTATCCAGGACTATCAATGGAGTATGGATCAATAATTTCTTATAGTCTTATAGAAGATTGCATGATTTAGAAATAGGTAGGTAAGTAGGTAAGAGAAGAGGTAGGTAAACAAAAAAAATATGGTTGGATCTTTTGATTTAAGTATTTAAATTACTCTTTCTAGGATCAATGACCATTAGTCCATTCGTACCATTCCTAGGTTTGTACAGTTTTAAAAACGAACTCACAGCCTTTACTCACAGTCACAGGGCTTTCAAAGGGCCTTCCCACAAACTTACAGTAAGATACAAACCTCTTTCTAAAATTGTACATTAGAAAAAGGTTTGCAAACATCACGCACGTGTCAGAAAAAATAGATAATGTAGCGTTTTGTCAAATTATGCCAATGGAACGGAGGGAAATAAGCGTAAACCAAAATCAAAATTGAATACAAAGTATTTTTTATACATTACCTAGTTTTTTGTTATATGAGTTAATGGCTCTATTTCATGGATATATTATTTATAAATATTATATTTCTACTTTGTTTAGATTTTTCACATTTCTGTAAAACATCCTTAGTTTCGTAAGTATTTTCAATACTATTAACAGGTTAGCTGTCCGATGAGGCACATGTGCCTCATGGGTGATTGCACTGGTACGTCCATGAGGCATATGTGCCTCATGTTAGCTGTCATTATTTACTACGAGGACGTGTACAAAGAAGATCGAAACTTGCTTCGGGACAGCTAACCTGTTAAGGTACCTACGTATAACCCCAGTAATCATTCTGTTACTACTATGTATATGACCCACTCTAGAATTAAGCAGATCATTTTAATGAAACAACCTAAATTTGTTATTTTTCGTACAGGACTCAACTACCACTATGGACTTGGGAGTGTGTAAACGAAAAATGTGTGCCCGAAAAAGCAACATCAACTGGAAAATTACAGTCATTGGAAACATGCAACATGCTCTGCACTTCAATACAGCTTTGGCCGCAGCCTACAGGCCAAGTAAGTCTGGCGACCACAGCCGTGCCTGTCCGAGCTGATCTGTTCCATCTAGCATCAGTAATTGCCCCAACCAGAATTGTTCGACAGCATTTAAGAGACGCTTTTGATGTTTTTCGGCAAGATCTCCTTACAATAGAAGCAGGTTCTCGCGGTTTTGAAGAATGGCGCAATGTGTTGGTTCATATTTCCGTTACCGAGAGTGGTGATCCGCGCATGCGATTGGCTACAGATGAAAGCTATGAGTTCATGCTTAATCCAACACAGAAATCAGATATTACTCTCGAAGTTAATATTACTGCTCCATCTTTTTGCGGAGCGAGACACGCACTTGAAACAGTGTCACAGCTTGTATGGCTAGATCGATATGCGGGTTCCTTGCTAATATTGCAGGCAGCAACTGTTAAGGATGCACCCAAATTTCGTTACAGAGGACTATTAATGGATACGGCGCACAGCTATTTCCCGACAAGCGCATTGCTACGAACTATCGATGCTATGGCTGCTTCAAAGCTAAACACTTTCCACTGGCATGCAAGCGACTCACAAGCATTTTCACTACAGCTAACCAGTATACCACAACTTTCGCTTTTTGGCGCATATAGTCCGAGGAATGTTTATTCAACTGACCAAATAAGATCATTGGCACGCAGAGCCAGACTGCGTGGTATTCGTATCATAATAGAAATTGATATTCCTGCACATGTTGGGATGGCTTGGAGTTGGGGACCCATGGTAGAAATAGGTGATTTAGTACATTGTATCGAAAGTGAGCCTTGGTCTGCTTACTGTGCAAAGCCACCTTGTGGACAGCTCAACCCGACCAATCCTCATGTATTCGAGATATTGCAGCGCATCTACTCGGAAATCATTCAGCTAACTGGAGTTGATGATCTGTTTCATCTCGGCGGCAGCGACATCTCTGAAAGGTGTTGGGCAGAGCAGTTTAACGGCACAGATCCTACTGACCTCTGGATAGATTTCACGAAATCAACACTTCAAAGTCTTGAAACTGTAAATAGTAACTTTTCGAGCCTTAAACTTTTTTGGACATCACGTCTCAGCGAGCGTCTGAAAACTGATTTTAAGGATTACGTTCGCTCCATAGGTTTGCAAACACGCAGTGCTGAATGGGCTAAGAAGTACGTAAGTGGATTACGCACTATTTTGTCGCACGAGGACTCTTGGGACCTCAACAATGGTCAAGGAGAGTGGTACGAAGAGAACGGTGGAGCACCATACATATCTTGGCAAAGAGTTTACGAGCATAGACCATGGGTTCGGGGAGGTACGGGTGTCGTTGAAGGTGGTGAAGCGACTGTATGGTCTTGGAGTTTGAGTGCAGGGGAGCTTGATTCTAGAATTTGGCCTCGTGCGGCAGCGTTGGCTGAGAGACTATGGACCGATCGACCGGAAGGTGCGACACGGCCAGTGCACGCGAGGCTCGATGTCCATCGATCGCGGCTGATCCAAAGAGGAATACAAGCAGCTCCCATTTGGTCTAACTGGTGCACACAGAACACCTATACCTGTAATTAATATCCTCGTACGTAACGTAAGATAAATAATATTTGTTTGATTAAAGTGATTATTGCTCGACATTCTGATTGTTTACGAATTCAAGGTGCCACCACCTCATAAACTAAACCACAAAATATATTAATAATCATTGTGTCTTATTAAATAAACAGTATTTGAATTGATATAATTTCATATAGGTAGGTAGGTACTTAAGTACAACTAGGTAGGTTCTCAATCGTCTTGTTATGGTAACGAAACTTTTTAATTGAATAGAAGAATGTAGAGTACCTAACCTACCTACCTCACCTCACCTACCACATCAAAACAGTCAGTCAGACAGAAGTAGGTACTTATATTATGTAAGTACCTACCATAAACGAGATTTGTTCAAACCGTGATTAGAACTTAAAAACGGAATAAGTTACCTTTATCTACCAAATATATATTTGGACATACCTCTGACTACCCCCTTAGACATCTTCAAAAGGATCTAAAAATTGCATAAAGATCTGAAAGAAATGTCTACCGCTCCCTGGGATACAGTCGTGATCATATTTCATTTCATTTTTTTCATTTATCTACCATACTAGGTACTAGAATAGAATATTACTTATGAGCGGTGTTGGTCAAGTGGATTAATACCTCGACTTTCGATTTGAAGGTCGTGGGTTCAACCTACTTCGAATCCGGACGTGCATCAATGGATTTTATATTTGGAAAAATTGATGTGCGCATTATCACGAGCTATAAACAAACGGAAGAAAACATCGCGAGGAAACTAGTTAGCTTACTAATGGTGTCGGTGGGCTTGCAACCTGTCACGTATGTACAAGAACATAAGTAGTTAGAAGGTAGTACCTACCCACCTCTGTCTGACTACTCCAAAACAGATGTTCTTTTTAGTTTTTTATTTTAGATCCTTTGAAGATTCAAAGGATCTAAAATAAAAAACTAAAAAGATTGAAAGAATTTGCATATCGCACATTGGGAAATTATTATACATAATTAGTCGTGCTCGTGGTCATTAGGTAGGTATTTAATTTCTTTTTTACTATTGATAAGCTAGGTAGGTAGGTACCTATACATGCTCTTTGGTAGGTACATCTATTTTATTCGAAAAAGAGAAGCCTGAATAATAACAATAAATCAACGTCAAGTCAGAGAACAAAATAAATTAAGTTATCGACATCGATAGAATTTCGTACTAGGTACAACGTTATCGACTAGGAAGCGGAAATTACGCCCTCTCAAATCCAAACGGGACGGGGCGATGCGCTGCGCGGCGTTCATGTTCAGTTCTTTCGAAAAAAAACTGAAAATAGTACATAATAGTGATCCAATAACAATAATTTATTAAGCTTAGGTACACTAGCAAGCAACTTTATAGAATATTTACATCTGTAAGCTAAGCTTGCGGCACTTTTTAATGATGATGTGAAATCGATTAGAAGATTAACCCATCAAGTAACGGGCGAATTATGTCGAACCGCCGTCAACCGGCGGAACGACCCCGGGGTCGTTGGTACCTTTTACAGAAATTGGAAGTAAATATTCAAGATTAAACATTTTAATTTAATTTTTGTTTTTAATTCTTTCGATGACTTTGTTTGTGACTTTTAAGTTTTAGGTAATCTCTTTTATAACCGATCAGATTCGAAATGTCGAAAATTCGCGAATTAGGTTAGAATTAGTCAAAAACCGGCAGAACGACCCCGGGGTCGTTCCGCCGGTTGACAGGTTAAGAAAAAAAAAATTGGCAAAGTATAGTTACGCATTCCACCAGCCTAGGTATTGCAATAAGGCTCATTCCACAATAGCGTTAAAAACGTAACGTTTATGGAAAGATGTGATTGTTGTTTTTGGTAGACCTACCAAAAACAACAATCACACAAAAACAACAAATATACCTACACTCTGATTCAGTAGCAAAGTACCTGTACTTTGCTACTGAATCAGAGTGTAGGTATATTTTATCAATTTTATAAAATTGTCGCTCATACTTAGAACCAAGCCACAGGAAGCATGGTCTGAAGTTCCTGTACCTATAGAATGCTTTTAGAAAAAAAATATAATTTATTTATAAAAACTAAACTACCTACCTACTTAAGAGCGGTCAACCCGGCTCACTTTTCATACAAACGCTCGTACGTGATTATGCCGTTGTAACAGATCTTTCTTTTAAACTTTTGGAGAAATAGGTATCTTGTGCACTATATCTAGGTTTCTATCGAAACTAAAAATCAAAATTTTGAGAAACAAATTCAGTATAAGCTTCCAAAAACCTGCTTTTAGCATAAATTTTACCTGAACTTTGGCCGTTCATAATGTACTCATAAATTGTAAACTTAAAGAAAATATTGTCATAGAAACCTTGCAAATCTTATGGAGATTCTAAATGACTAATATTTATTTTACAAACTTGTAAGGCTTACTGAAAAAAACGTATTTCCTTGAACACTTTTAATGAAATTTCCGCACACTATTTTTCGAGTGAGCGAGTGAGCGGCGAAATTACCTACGGAATGCCGAGCGCTGAGGCGCTATCTCTCTTTTTTCGCTTTGCTTCTTTTTCTAGCATTGCGCTGGATGAAACAACAAGCTTTTCAGCTATGCCCGCGTCGATGATAGACGCACCGGGAAGGGCCACCTTAAGTAGGTACCTACTACATAATTATTTACATAACTGTACAAAATACAATTAGGACCAGTTGAACCACCTAAGGATCGTTACAAACGATCTATAGGTAGCTCAACTGATCCAAACCACTGCCAGACGGAAGCGAATTAGGAATAGTTATATTGTACCCAGTAGGTACTGGCAGGTATTACTAGATAGGTACTTACCTACATGTCAATTTTAACTGGTACCTACATAATCTAAATACATATTTTAAATATTCATAATTCATGAAAGCCTGTGATGTGAATGATATATACATAATAAGCCTATCTTTGGTCCTTAGTCTTATCTTTTTATTTATTATAGCTAAATAAATCATCATCATTGATTAGATTCTTCCTCTTTTCGAGTCAATGGTACTTACAAGTTTATATTTTGTTCGCCAGAAGCATAGCCAAGTTTATGGCGGTCTCTTCTCGTGCAGGTGTTCGTGCGCAAAGGACTTCCATCATTGTCATTGATTAGATTAAACTACTTGAATGTCGTCCCCAGTAGGTACGCGAAGACGCTTACGTAAAACAAGGTGTAAATCACCCTTTTTAAATAATCGTGGACGTTGTCCCATCTCTAGACAGGAAACGGATATTACACATGTCTAGTTTGTCTATGAAAAAGCAATATGAACTAGCCTTTACAATATTTAAATCTATATTTTTTCGAAAAGTAATAATTAGGGGTTCACTAAAACAGTAATTTTTTACTATGTGTTTGTTTATGCATATTTTTTTGATTCGATTCTCGTAGGTTATAAATTTCACAAAAATGCTTTCTTTTGTAAAGGTGTGAACACATGGGTGCCAAAAAAAATTAAGACTATGGTCTGGTCAGGTCAATGTGGCGGCCGAATGGCAGGAACAGCGTCAAGCGATGGCGTTCTGTGGTGAAAAACTTTTTTAGGATAGTGCTATTTGTAAATTCGTGAAAGTGTAGTTTTGTCTGTGAAAATAAATATGAGTAGATATTACGATTACGGTAACTCGTTATCTTGGTGAGTACTTTTCTGTCTCAACACCTGACAACCATATTGCTTACAAATTTGTGTACGTTTCTCAGAAAACAACATCATGTATTTTCTGGAAACACTAGGTATTCCCTAACATCTTAGTGATATATCACTCGTGTAAATGTAATTATAGGCATGTGACTCGAAAGGTTTTGCCGGGCTTTTTGAAACAATTTAGAAACCTACTTGGTAAAGACTCTTGTACACAGGGATCAAACGTGGTGGTCCTAGAAGCAATGTCCAACGAAACTAATACGGCACCTATCTATAATAACTAATTTATAACTAAGATCTTGAGTTCTATCACATAAAATATCCCAGTTTACAATTCAACAACAACAATAAAAATACCAGTTAGTTAGATGTTTTTCTATGTGTTTCTAAGTAGAGGCTAGGGCAAAATATAATTTACTATTTACACCATAATTTCAGAGGCATTGCATTGCTGTATTCTTTTAGGGCTTGCCACATTTTTGGGGTTAAATCCTAAATAAATTGCTTTTCATTGTTTGGATCTAAGCATAATTTAATGAAATGAAATTATAAATAAAACTGATAAATAGGACATGGCTCTTTACTTCCCTCTCTAGAGTCTAAACATCCTAAGATCCTGATAACAAAAAGATACAAGCGGATGTCGCTTGGATGGAATAATTCAACACACAACTTCTCATAGTAAAAAACCTCTATAAAAAAGAAGTCAAAACAGATAGCAATAATTATCGACCAAATATTATACAGAGCATGCTGTTGGCTTACTATTAAATATGAGCAAGGCTTACGATAGAGTGACATATGAAATATTACTAACAAAACTTCATGGCATAGGTGTCTGAGGTATCGTTCACGATTGGTTTAAATCATATTTTAAAAACATGTCAATATGTAGAAATTAAACATTATAACAACTCCCATTTAATCACTAAAGTAAAGTCCAAACATATTAATGTCTTAAAATCAATTCCACATGGTAGTGTTCTATACACCCCATACTATTTTTAATTTATATTTACGACTTGCCTAAAAATATTGTAAACTCATGCACTGTATTTGCAGAAGATATTTCAGTCATAATTTCTATTAAATCAGCCTTATCCTGCAATAGAATATTAGATACCTACCACCTTATTAGAGATTATTAAAGATATTAAAAGTTCGTTCGTATGAGCAAGTGGCCAACTCTGGTGACGGAGTTTTTAGGCCGCCCAAAGATAGATTCAAATATAATATAGTGTTTCAAAAACGTTTAGACTTCTTATTTTAAGCTGTAATAGCAATTTTTCAATGTATGAGTTAGTTAGGAATAAAATATCCTTGGACATTGACACATTATCATCTAGTCCCAAGAGGAAAAAAATGCTTGTGCTATGATAAGCAGCTAGGATCCATTTTTAAAGTAAATCCTCCCTAATCTCATGCAAGTTCCAAATCCCTGGCAGATCTATAATGCATGTGTCCATGTTTAATCGCTACTTTGCAGAAATTATCCACAGTCTCATGTACATAAATGTCCTGTTTGCCTCAATCTTACATAGTTTTAATGAAATAATTTTCTGGAAAATTTCACCGACAGGACAGCCCCTTATTTCTCTTGCCGTTCAATTTCTGTATTGCGATTGTTCCCGGTTTGCCAAAAAATGTTAACTGTTAATAAACTTTCTCTCCATAGCAACAATTTACAGCTGCAGTGGAATAATTTGCCAAAACATTTTCTAAAGGATCACCAACATAATTCAATTCTGCGTTTATGGACCTATGGTTTATTTTAGACATTCAAATTAAATAGCTGCAAGACTTGTTTTAACCATTGACGACTTAATGGATAATTATTCAATTGCAGATGTACTTAATAAGCCCCTTTCCCCGTCGTTGTCCGGTGGCGTAAAGAGAAATAAGGAATCACTCTCACGAGCCATTTCTTTCGCGACGTCGAAGAAGTTTTCCAGAAAACCTTTACGGTTGTAACATTTCATTTACGTTAGCTTGTCCATTTTTGGACTCCTGAATTTCAGTTGACATGAGATGGTCGCACGTCAACAATGGTTAAAACACGCTCTTCAGCAAGAGTAGGCAGTGCGGCATCCAGTGCGCCCGCTGAGAACGGAACCTCCTCCGAACTTAGGAGTCGACTCAGAAACACAGAGAATGGCCACCGCTCGCAAAAGGCCACTAATCACTCTAGGCAAGTTTCCTCGGTACTAGCTGGTAGCATGTCCTCAATGTTGACTTTGCTGTGCTGAGTTCCGCAGCTCGAGAGCATGAGCTGAGCACGCTTCTGGTGTCGGTATCGATAGTTCCAGAGCTTGAAGCTCTAATGGTCCGTTTAACGCGTGGTGTTATCGCAAACCTACCATTGCGAGAACCACTATTAAAATCGCATGCGTTCTTAAACAAAATACTAAAAAAAAACACATGCGGTATCGCAAGTAATAACGCTGTATGGCAGAGAACAACCCTAGCCTTGTGATAGGTTATAGCTCATTTTGGTTGTTAGGAATGGGCCGTCGTCGATGTCCTCGGGTAACGTGGGGCAGGGCGGTTCGCAAGGCAAGGACCCGCTCGCGCCTGCGCTGCCCGGCTCCAGGAATGCGGGCATGTACCAGCACCCCGCTGTCACCGGATACAACACACAGGACTCAAGGGGCCAAGCCATGCCTGTATCGGTGAGTTTCTTGCCTTTTATTTACAGGGCTTCTTGGTTCCAAAACCGTAAGCATCGTGCCGATAATTCAGCGTATGTTACTCAAATGTTCCGTATTCAGTTACAACCAACATAAGCTGAACTACGATTTTTGGCACGATAAATTGTTTTCGGTTTTAAGAGTAGGGGTCCAGGGTCGGACAGAGAAGGATGGGCTCGAGTGCCACAAATCAGGGGCTCGAGCCTGTATAAAAATAGATGGCAAACTCTCTTTCCGAAAGTAATGAAAACCTGCCTTGCCTATACCCTATCTCCACTCAGCTAGCCAGGCCCGCGGGGGTCCGCGCTGGCTAGGGGCCGGCTGGCAAACGCCTTGCGCCTGCGCCACCTCGACTATAAGCCTGACTATAGGCCAGTCCGACCCTGGCACTACACATCTCATTCCTTTGTCTATTCACCAAACTCACTTTTTAAGATGCTACATTTTAAAGTATGCTTTGTTGCCTGCTCGGGAGCCATCATTGTTAATTGAACTACTCGGTGCGTGTCAAGTACTACCGTTTGATTCGTCTCACGATAGTTTTAGACATAGCGTTCAGACTCAGAATCTAAATAACAGTATGTTGTTCTGTAAATGCACGCATTAGAAAGCTTACCGATTCAGTTGCAATTGGTTTTCTAACGGAATTGGTGGAGAACAAGAATTTTGAATGAAAACTGGTCTGCTAGTTGTTATTTGTTTAAATTATGCACTTAAAAAGAACGATAACATCGTGAGGAATTCCACGCCTTAGTCAGTAACTTTGATCATCTCTTTTTTATGAATAAGACTGATTAAGCTGAGGGGTTACTTTACGTGCTTAACAAACCTACTACTTAATAATGTCCCAAGTACTACTACAGACAGCATCGCATTTTAGAGAAATACGTTGCCTCCTATTGCTGCATAAATAACTTAAAAAAGAATTATAAAGTTTTGCGGAGATGATGATTACCTGTACCCTGTTATTTAATGAACTTACAAACTTCCTAGAGCTCGGATGTCTGCTATATCTGCTGATCAAGAATAAAACATTCTATATAGCCTTGCTAAGTTGACGTACTGTTATGAATGACGGATTTTGCTGACTATACCTCGCCATTATCATGCCACAAATTTTGCTTAACCGTATGTAATGTAATACAAAATGCCTTTCCGTGCCTGATACGGCGACTATGCCATGACCGTATACAAAAGCTTAGAGCGTATAGTCAGCAAAGACAATGGAACTAGTTTTTAGCTCCAGTCGCAAGACAAATAGAACAGAATCACTGTTACAGGCGCGTCAGAACCAGATGTACGCGAGCAGTATGTACCACGGGTACGGCGCGGGCGCGGGCGGCGCCACACTCGCGCCCATGCCCTCGCCCTCCCCCACCGCAGCCCTGCCGCCCTATCCTGTGCATCCTGACGTCAAGTTCAAGAAGTAAGTTTCTTCCTTAAACTTTCGCGATCACAATTCATATTTATAAATACATGTACACGGGGTTCTACCGCCTTATTTACCTTATTTCTTTACGTCCCGACGGACGTTTCGGCTATGTTGCAATAGCCATGGTCGCGGGTGGACTGGAGTATGCTTCAATTTGAGTTTCGTTGTGTAGCAGGTGTGTAGTTTTGTATCACTAGTAAAACTACCCTCACAGATCTTCAGAATTCAGAAATAAGGTAAATAACGCGGTAAAACCCCGTGTACGTGTATTTGTAAATAAGTATCTTCCATCGATAATTTACTGGTGTATGAATTAACCTTAAACTTATACCTTATATGGATGCTCATACCCAGCAGTGGGCTGTCATTTGAGCTGCCAATGATGATGATGAATCAACAAGCGAACTTATCCACAGCTTCGCTCGCGTGGTAAAAAGCCTAGATAAAAAGTAGCCAATGTTTTATTACATACAATCACGCCTACTCTTTCCCATAGTGGTAGGCAGAGCCCTTGTGTTATTCACAAGTTTCAGCCAAATACGTTCAGTAGTTTTCGCGTGAAAGAGTAACAACCATCTAGACATCCATGCATCCAATCCAAACAAACTTTCACCTTTATTATATTAGTAAGGTAACCCTGGGTAGATGATATTGTTAAAGTTGCTAGCAAGACATGGATGCGATCAGCCCAATAACGGAAGAAGTAATAAGAGTGGCAAAGAGTAGAGGAGGCTGCAGTAGGTTGACACTGAAAATGATGATGATGGCAAAATTAAGAATTTTATTATACCGACTTTTCGTAGGAAGAGAGTAATTTTCTACTCTTTAAGGTGCATTTTCATACACAATTGTTATTGCATTTAAAACGTTTATTCCCTAGGTTGCCGTTCTACGATGTCCTCGCTGAACTAATGAAGCCTTCAACGATGATGCCGGTACAGCAAGGTAGAATGCAGGAAGGCACCTACGTGTTCCACCTGACACCGCAGCAGGCAACGGAAATTGCATCTGGAAAAGACATCATTGGAAATACTAATAAATTGGACTATGTTGTACAGGTAAGGTTTAAATAAATTTATTGATTAAAATCCAATCTATGTTGCCTGGCAGAGATCGCTTGAAGCAATTGTTTTTATCCCTATGTTTTTTAGTAACCTATTAGTGGCAATTCGGAGTGTCGCAAAAGCTAAACTAAACTAACTATAAAATTAATGCCATCCTTTTTATTCCCATCGCTATGAAAGGGACGGCAACATTTTTAGTTAGTTAAGTTTAGCTTTTGCGATACTCCGAATTGCCACTTTAGTGTAGTAACCTGTTTCGGATTCTTGTTTGACTGAGATATTCCCCATACCATGAAATGATCTCAGCAATTATATGAAGCAATTTATAGGTTTTTCCGTAAAGTATTTTGTTTGTTTCAGGCACAACTCAGATTTTGTCTATTGGAGTCGTCTTGTGAACAAGATGATTATTTCCCGCCTAGTGTTAATGTTAAAGTAAACAACAAAATGTGCCCACTACCAGTAAGTATTAGTTCTTCCACGCAAGGGCGTCGCCAGACCATGGCCCAGGGGGGAAAGTAATATTATGGAGGATGAGAAAAATATGAATAGGCATGATGACTAATTTTGAAAAACCATTCTAATACGTTCTTATCGGTCTCCTTTGTATAAAAAACCTCTTTTTATCGAAACGAAACATTTATTAGACCAAAATTGAGTTTTTAAAAACACATTTTACGCTAATACGCTCGCAAGTGTCATTTCGCCTGTGTATTACTTAGGCGTGACGTCACGCCTAGGTAGGAAGTTCAAAGTTTTCAAACGAAACTAAATGACAAGAAAGTGATGCTGTTTAACATAACGTAACGAATTACCATAATGCGCGACCTCCGCAAGGGCCTAAGTTCGGCCCGGTCAGGATCTAAAATGCCAAAAGATCAGAAAGAATACTATGTCTACTGCATCTTGGGAATACAGTCGTGATATTTTTTTTTTTACGTAAATTGTACTTAGATTACAGTGAGATTCAAATAAAAACAAGAGGAAGCCCATTCCCCTTTTAGTTCGTTTGTTCGTTCGTATGAGCAAGTGGCCAACTCTGAGGAGAACTCTGACGGAGTTTTTAGGCCGCCTGACGGCCTTCGTCATAGCTTAACGACTTTAAAAGCCGGGACCGATAATTTAACGTGCCCTCCGAAGCACGGTAGCGCTCAGCTGATAATGCCACTTGCGGTCACCCATCCAAGTTGTGACCGCTCAGAACGTTGCTTAACTTCGACGATCTATCAAGAACGTCTTAGCAAGCTTCGCCACGAGCTTCCTTCGCCACGAGCGCTTCTCTTCCCCTTTTAGTGGAAAAATCAAGTGGATGATGAATAATAACCACATAAGAAAAGTTTAAATTACCAATGTGTAATGTACAGCCTTATGCTTCGTAGAACGCATCATGACTACAATCACCTTGAAAACTAGTTAGCCCTTTTGAAAACCGGTTTTATAGTCGTATTATAAAAGTCAAAACTCACAAATAATAATTCCAGAAGATCATTATAGATCACTTTGACACGTCTTAAAACTAGAAGACTACTGAATGTTCCAACAAAACTGGTGTGGTCTACTTTTACCGACTTCAAAAAAAGAGGTGCTATGTTCCACTGTATGTTTTTTTATATTATTCACCGATTATTCCGTCAATAGTGGACCAATGTTGTAAATTTTTTTTGCTTGAAAGAGTACTCCAAGGTGGTTTGTTTTTTTTTTTTTGCTTGAATGAGTAGGTACCTAGTACCTACTCGACTCCCGAGGTGATCCAACAATTTTTTTTGAGGATCTGATGAGGATCATTGCAGTTATCAACAAAAATGCACCTTTAGAGTGCAGAAATTTACTCTCTTACAAAATTGAAGTTGGTTTAATTTAATTTTTAATTCTGCCTCTTGATTTGACTACAAATTAGCTGCGACATATCAGTGTACGATCACACTAAATTATAAAGGTGAAGTTTGTGTGTGTGTTTGTTACTCTTTCACGTTCAAACAGCTGGACGGATTTGAATGAAATTTGGTACCAGGATTGCTTATACCCTGGATTTAAGAACAGGCTACTTTTGATCCCGGTATTCCCTCGGAAACGGTAACTAAACACCGCGGGGCGCAGCTAGTAATTCAATCGTAAGTAATTGAAGCGCTCGTGGCGAAGCTTGCTAAGACGTTCTTGATAGATCGTCGAGGTTAAGCAACATTCTGAGCGGTCACTACTTTGATGGGTGACCGCAAGTGGCATCATCAGCTGAGCGCTTCCATGCTTCGGAGGGAACGTTAAATTGTCGGTCCCGGCTTTTAAAGTCGTTAAGCCATGACGGAGGCCTTTAGGCGGCCTAAAAACTCCGTCATCAGAGTTGGCCACTTGCTCATACGAACGAACGAAGCTAGTAATTCTAATAAAACTAATACAATAATACTAATACCATATACTATTTGCTTGTTTTTAACTATGACTTCTGTCCTCAGAACCCAATACCAACCAACAAGCCGACACCAGAACCAAAGCGACCTCCACGACCGGTGAACATTTCCTCCCTAGTGAAGCTGTCTCCCACCGTGCCCAATCAGATCCACGTGACGTGGGCGGCTGACTTCACGCGGGCTTACGTACTGGGCGTGTTCATGGTCAGGAAACTATCCTCGGCTGAACTACTGTCGCGGCTGAAGAATAAGGGAACCAAGAATCCGGATTATACTAGATCTTTGAGTAAGTTTAATTAAAGAATTCTTTACTTATTCATGATTTATGGATGTCAAAGATAAATCTACCAGGCTTTTGACTAACTTGTCGAAATAAAAGTCGTCATGTTACCCGCGGTGAATATATTCCTGTGGGAATGCTGGGATCAAAAGTAGGATATGTATGTGTTAATCCAGGATTCTTCTTCTTCCTGCCCTTATCCCATATTACGTAGGGTCGGCCAAATATGTATTCTTCTTCCATTTTCCTCTATCAGCCGCCATCTCAACATTCACCTCTTTCTTATTCATGTCAACTTTCACACAGTCCATCCATATTTTCTTTGGTCTACCTTATATGTCCATCCACATGCATATATACGTTAATCCAGGATATATACCAAATTTAATTCAAATCCGTCTAGCCGTTTGAGCATGAAGGAGTACCTAACAAACATTCACACTTAAACACAAACTTTCACCTTTATAATATTTGTGTGATTTTATAGTTTAGGAAGAGTAGCAAAAACAGAGTTTAGTGCAACTTTGCTACTCTTATGCTGTACAATATGAAACTAATATAGAGGTATTCAAAAATAAGCTTATGATAAGTTTCATAAACGGAACAAAAAATTCTTTGTTCAACGTAATTATAAAATACTAGCTAACTTGCCCGTGGCTTCGCTCACGTGGTACCTACCTTGATAAATATAGCCTATGTTCATTCGAAAAGTCACCTACAAATTAGTGAAAGAATTTTTGAAATCGGATGAGTAATTTCAGAGGTTACCCCAAACATACAAACAAACAAACAAACCAACATTACCTCTTTATAATATTATAGTATAGAAAATAGGCGGCCCTAGCACGCATACAGGCACCTTATACATCCACTTTAATTCCAGTAAAAGAGAAGCTCTCCGAGGACTACGACAGCGAGATAGCGACCACATCTCTCCGCGTGTCCCTCATGTGTCCTCTCGGCAAGATGCGCATGTCGTGTCCCTGCCGACCGGCCGCCTGCCCGCATCTGCAGTGCTTCGATGCTTCGCTATTCCTGCAGATGAACGAACGGAAACCCACCTGGCTATGTCCCGTTTGCGACCGCCCCGCTCCGTACGACACGCTGGTTGTGGACGGGTTAGTAGACATTGTAATGTTACTACTCGTCGCTGTTCATTTGTAACGGGTGTTTTTAGCTGTGTCTTCATCATCAATAGACTGAACTCAGATATTGCTGGGCATAGGCTTGCGTTGGTACCATCTAAATACGGTCCTGTAAGAAAGGTCGTATGAACAAATGGTTAACTCTGGTGATGGAGTTTTAGACTTGTGTTAGTCATAATCATCAAATGTTTTCATCTTACAGTTAGATAAATGTATTTTATAGATATATCGATATAGCATTTATTTGTACAACACAGAGCATAGACGAACATTACAAAGTAAAAACAAGGAAGGGAGAAAGTAGAATTTCAAAATTGTAGGTAAGTAAATATACAGCCAAATTAGGAACTGTCCCCGATCGACATAGGGTAGCCACAAGCGTCCGGCGTAGGTATGGACCAAAACTTATCATACCAAATAAGTACAGAGGTTTTCTCATTTAAATCTGCTCCATCTCCATCACCAGTCAAATACCATCATCTCCATTAAATCGAATGTTATTCAGCTTCACAATACAATCTGTGTTTAACATAGTACAATAAATTTGAACAGATACTTCCAAGAAGTGCTCGCGTCGTCGCGTCTGCCGAGCGAATGTAACGAGATCCAACTGCTGAAGGACGGCAGCTGGGCCGCCAACATGCCGGCGCCGCGCGCGCCGCAACAACAGACGCAGCAGGCGGAGACCTCCGTCACACTCATCTCTGATGACCTGGGTCAGTGGTTACACCTTAGAGAAAGTAAGAAGTAGAGTGCTGTATATTTCTTTCTCAGTCACACAAAAACAAAGAATATATACAACATTCTTGTGAGTAAAAGAGACAAGGCATTAGATCTTTTGTCCCTCATCGCGTGCCGCTTTTTTGTATGGCCGGAAACTTGATGCTCCGAACTTTGTATATCTAAACTATGGATTCATTGCAATTTTTGTCCCTCTCGGCGGCACGCTCACTGTTCGTCCAGGTATACTATACTAGGTCCATGGGTTACGCTAACACTGTATAGATAGGCAGGCATACATACAGTCAAATGGCAGCAAATTCAACGAGATTCAACTGCTAATAATGACGGCTGCAGACAAGAAAAATTGCATTCATACATTTAAAAAAACTTGTACTCAACTCAGAAATCAAACCCGGCGGACGCTTTGAAAAATATACCTATATCGTCCTTGATAATACTTACACTATTTCTATATAGTCTAGATATCGATTGTGTAGGTCTTAAGCAGAAAATAATACTATGAAACATTATGTCAAGACATAAACATTACTTGTTGCAATCAAACTTTTGCCTGGGAAAAGACACAGATCAATCTGAGCAAATGTATACTAATAGAAAACCTGCTACGATTAAAAGATTGCAATGCATTCTAATTGATAATTTATTTCACAGAAGTGATACCAATAGACGGCGAGAAAGGCGGGTCCGACGCGAAGCGCGCGGCAGTCGGCGAGGACCGCACTCCCAAGGCCGCGGAGGCCATGGTGGACCTCACTTCCGACTCTGAGGATGAACTGCCTTTGAAGAGGAAGATACCTCCGCCTAAGGGCAGTCCACCCGAGCCGAGAGAGATCAAGAGTGATGATAACTACTCGTCTAGTGGTAAGACAGTTATTTTTAAACATACTTTGATTCTATGCTTTATACTTTCATTCACATGAAAATTACTCACGTAGTTTGAAAGTGGCGCCCATTACAGAAAAGGTGCAGAGTACAAGATTATCATGGTATGAACACGTAATGAGGAAGGAACAACATGTCACCAAAAGAGCTATAAGTATGAGTGTGGATGGGCATGCAAGTAGAGGAAGGCCGAAGAAAAAGTGGTATGACTGTGTGAAAGAGGATATGAATGCTAGAGGAGTGGATTCAGAGTTGACGAGTGATGGGGGTGAGTGGAAGAAGAAAACATGTTGTGCCGACCCCACCTTGCGTGGGATAAGGGCAGGAGAACAATGATGATGGAAAATTACTGACGTAAAAATATAGTTTTGAAAGTGAAATACTTTGACTCCTTAGAAACTAACTACTCCGTGTGGTCCCATAAAAAAACTTTGAGGATTTGATGAGAATCTTCTAAGTTATGAACAAAGAAGTACCCCAAGAACGCAGAAAAGTGATCTCTTCTCACAAAATTGAAGTTGGTTTAATACAACTTGTGTAAAGTAAAAAAGCTGTGTTGGTCGAGTGAATTAGTACTTCGACTTTCGATTCGAAGGTCGTGGGTTCGAATCTTTGTATGCGCTTTAACACGAGCTTTTAACGGTGAAGGAAAAAATCGTGAGGAAACCAGTTAGCTCTCTAATAGCGTCGATGGACTTGCAACCTGTCACGTATGGAAAGTTAACTTCTGCAAGATGTGGGCATGTACCAAATATGTATTTGGACATATCTCTGACTACCCCCTTAGACATCTTCAAAAGAATCTAAAAAATCCCTAAAAAGATTTGAAAGAAATGCCTACCGCTCCCTGGGATACAGTCGTGATCATATTTAATTTTTTGTGTAAAGTACATTGAGATGTCTTAAAGAGTCACAATCTAATAGCTGACAACACTCAAAAAATGTGCGTGCAAATTCAATGTTCTACAATGACATTTGAATGTAGACGTTATGTCGTTTGTTTTAATGTTCAATGTCGCTTGTACGCAAAAAAGAAAAACTCTGCGCACCACGTAGCTTGCGCTGAGTTTTGGCGTTTACATTTTATTTGTCTGATTGTGGCTCTATAATACATCTCAATGGAAAAGTATGTATTATTCCCACAGCAGTAGAAGCGGTATCATCTAGCGGGTACCGGTCACCCAGCGCGGGCGGGGGCGTCATCTCGCTCGACAGCCCCTCCCCCCCCGCGCCCGCCTCGCCGCAGCCCCCGCCCCCCGACCCGCCTGTTATCAGCAACGACCGCCCGCATCTCTCCATCACTCCTATTGAAAGATGTAAGTCACATTACCTATTCTATGTACGTACAGTAGTCGATATTCGACGCCGCATGACCGCCGAGAAGGTACTCCGCTCAAATTCGCGCAGACGTCTATCGCGCATGCGTCCTTCGCGCAAGTGTAGGGTCGGCCAAAAATGTAGTCTACCACCCTACGGTTGATTTTCATTTGAACGTCATGAAACAACATGTACGATTTCCACTTGCAATAACATTATGAAGTGACAATTGCTCTCTATACTATATTTGTTTGTAAGTACGTCTTGCCCTGTGTCAATTTATATACGTGCCTGTCCACATACATTTTTCTCCATGGCATGCAAATGTCAAACTTTAATTCTAAAGAATGTTTATTTATTTATAAGAAAACCAACAGCAAGAGATGACATATAGATAACTTAATAATAACATATAGCTAATTAAAGGTTTTAATTAGCTATATTATGTTGAAAACATGTTGTGCCGACCCCACTTAGCGTGGGATAAGGGCAGGAGAATGATGAATTAGCTATATTATGTTATAACGTGTAGAGTGTTGTTCCCATAATGTTCCATTGATGACAAGTGAGTTATGAGCAGGTTACCTACACCAAATCGTGTAAGGCTGCGTTTTCATTCTTCGATGCTGTAAATGAAGCGATTCTATTGCTTCTTGACAAACAAAACATCATCATCATCTCTGGTAGAAACGCGGCCTTACACTGTTGCTCAATATATTTTTTTCTTAATACAATTACTAAAATTTATAGCATGAAAGGTTTTGTAAATAACATATTTGTTTAGGCTCGAGCAATAACACTGAGCGCAGCGAAGAGAACGATGCTGCGCCTGCGCACTGGGCGCCATATGCCGACACTGATAGGTAAGGTAACATGTAAATAGGCTGCATTGTATAGTATAGTAGGTATGCCTCTTCTGTTAAATTTGAAGCTTATTCCAACCTCAAATTCGCATCTTACGAGTGATTCGAAATTAATTTGTGTTTAAATAGAGATTGTCTAACATAAATACTTTCTAACTACAAAAGAAAAGGTATTAGCTACCCTTAAGGACTCCAAATTTGCACTCTGTATAAATAAATATCCCTGGACATTCCACACAGCATCATCTAATCCCAAGCTAAGCATTTTTAATGCTTGTGTCTCAGAATAGAGAAAATGACAGAAGGTGCCATCAACTGTCATTGCAAGACGCACGCTGAGTCCAAATACGAAACAAGCATCCCCCGCCCGCCTCACTTCCCACCCGCGTAATGTGGCTAGCTTAGACAAAATGCCCGTTTTTGGGGTAAACATTGAGAATATTGGAATTTGGAAGTGTGATATTATGATAATAATATTAAAATCTAAATTGTATTTTCAAACCGCATTTTGTCTCATAAATATATTTCTCCGCAAAATGCATTGAACAAACTACGCTTCGCTTTGAAGGTTTCTAGCCGTGCTCTTTGTATAATTTTTGTCCACTCCGTTTTCCTTTCTTCATCAGCAGGGAAGCTACAGTTTTAACATAATTTCATACACCCCTCCCTGTTCCACTCTCACACACACCACAAATATAGACTGTTCGAGTCCTCCTCGGCTCCGATTGAGTGGACTGTATTTTAGGGCTGCAGATGGTGGGAGCAGGCAGTACAAGAAAAGACGTCGGTTACTAGTTTAAGCTTGGCAGGGTCTGGGAGCGGTCGGGCAGAGCTTCGCCTTGCGAATTGCCATTTGAGAATTGAGAACTTGGTTTTGCACCGAAATGTGCGAACCTATATTTGAAGTCCCGCCTGGCCACTCCATACTACTGCGGCAGCGCGTTTTTATTAGAAACCACTGAAAAACTATAGTCTATCTCTCTCTTACATTTTTCTCTCTTACTCTCTAAAAACTACCCAATCATAGGTCCCGATTTTACACGAGGAGGTGTGGTGTGAGGTGACCTGTTTGACCTTCAGAGATCCTTACACGTGCCGTAATACAAGTACCTACTTAGGCTACAAGGGCCAGGACGCCAGGACAACCTTAAGCCTGGACCGTCCTCCCGTTCCCTAGGTAGGTATTTGTCTGACCCGGGCACCCCTATCTCGACTACCTTTACCTTCCCTACCTACTTTACCTCTCCTACCTACTTCACCTCTCCTACCTACCACCACCCTCTCCTCCGGGAATAAATAAGACCACCCACCAATTGAAGTTTTATTTATATCTTAACACTAAACCCACCCCTGCCTACCCTTCTACCCAAACTCTAATGCAAGGTTAACTTTATTATTACTACTAATGACTCTAAATTATAAAGAACGACTCGAACGGTAGAAGGGCGGCCCTAACGAGGTCCTACTATTACTTATGACTACTTTGGCCTTGCCCCTGCCTACCTTTTACCCAAAACTTACTCCTAGGTTAATAATTTACTAAAACAAAGACTCTAAGTTACAAAACATGACTCGACTGGTAAAAGGCGGCTGGCAAGGCCCTATAACTATCTTAACCTAAATGACTCGACTTTTTATATTGCTATTGAAAAATAGTCTTAAAAGTAGCCTAACTTAAACAATTCAAGTTAGCTATGTGCGTCGGCGCCCGCTGATGGTTGTTGTCGTGCACATTCTCCCGCCGTCGCCGTCTCGCGATCCACCGGAAGCACGACGATCTTCTTCGTAGGTCGCCTCCAGGTGTGTCCTGCGCTGGTGATGATGTCGACCACGCGCACCTCGCCGTCCTCGCCGGGGTGTACCGCCGTCACCTTCCCTCGTGGCCATGTGTTGCGGGGCAGATTCTCGTCGCAGACGATGACAAGATCACCGACCTCGGGCGGCTTGCCCGTTGTGCGGGGCTCCCGCCGGTGCTGGAGAGTAGGGAGGTACTCCCTCAGCCACCGCCGCCAGAAGTTATCAGCTAGGCGCTGCGCGCGCCTCCAATGCTGCCTTGCGTGCTCGTCATCTTCGGAGAATGCCCCCGGGCCGGGGACATGACTGTTGGGGCCCAACAGCAGGTGGTTAGGCGTCAGCGCCTCGGGGTCATTGGGGTCAACGGCCACGTGAGTGAGTGGCCGCGAGTTGACCGTCGCCTCGACCTCGGCGAGCAGTGTAGCCAGAGTCTCGTCGCTCGGGCTCCTCTCGTGCAGTGTGACTCGTAGCGCCTCCTTGACAGAGCGCACCATGCGTTCCCACGCGCCTCCCATGAAGGGCGCGGCAGGAGGTATGTACCGCCAGATGATTTGGCGGTTCGTTGCATCCTCTTCAACGGCCTCTACCCAGGCTGCCTTGAGCTCGCGGTCCGCGGCCTTGAAGCACGTCGCGTTGTCGGAGTGGATCTCCCGCGGACAGCCTCGCCGCGCGATGAAGCGGCGCACTGCCGCGACCGCTGAGTCGGCGCTGAGGGATGCGACGACCTCGAGATGGATGGCTCTGCTGGTCATACATGTGAATAACGCCACGTACCTTTTTTCATTATGACGGCCCACTGTCACTTGTAGTGGCCCGAAATAATCCAATCCGACGTAGGTGAATGCGCGCATGTTGTGCGCAAGTCTCGCAGTAGGCAAGTCGCCGGTTGCTGGCGCGCCTGGCCTCGCTTTCTTCAAACGGCAGCTCATACAACTCTTGATTGCGGTCTTGACGGCCGGGCGGATCTTGACTATCCACGCCCTCTGACGTAGTTCGTTGACAACCGTCTCGACGCCTCCGTGATGTAGCTTCTCGTGCACGTGTTGAATGTAAAGCTTCGTGTAGGCGTGCTTTCCATCTAAGATGACCGGGCTCGCCGCCTCTTCGGAAATCTCTGGCGTTTTACTTACGCGTCCGCGTAGACGGAGCGTCCCGTCGGCTCCTTTGGCGATGCTCAGCGCGTCCAGTCTTCCTCCGCGCGGTGTCGCCTCGCTCGGTGATCGGTCGATCTCGTCCGGGAAGCTCTCTCGTTGGCTGCTCAGCACCCACAGCCGCTCAGCCTCGATGAGATAGTGAGCTTCTAGACCGACGTACTTCACCTTGACGACCTCCGCTGTCGGACGGGTGACCGCTCGTCGCGCTCTCGTTTGCTTCTTCTTACGCCAATCGCCGTCGCTTTCGGGGTTGCGAAGCGTACGCTTCCGAACTGCGGCTACCTTCTCCACACGTCGATTGCGTTTCTCGCGGCATAGCGAGATGAATTGAAGAACTCGTGCCGTCGCTCGTATCAGTCTCAGCCACTTGGAAAATCTACTGACATCGGGTAGATGACCTGTCGGGTGACTGACCTTCACTGCTACAGCTGCTAGGCACCTCTCTTCTCCGGTATGTTGCGGCGGTTGCGTCTGCGCCTCCTGCGGCCACGCTAGCTCGGCTTCGCGTAGGAAAGCCGGTCCTACGAACCATCGGTGGCTAGCGTCGAAGCCCTCAGGCGTCGCGCGCGTCGCGTCGTCCGCCACGTTCTCCTTCGTAGGCACCCACCGCCATTCAGACTGCTTCGTAGTCTCCTCGATCTCCGCCAGTCTATGCGCGACGAAAGTCTTGAAAGCGCGCGGCTCGGCCCTTATCCACGCTAAGGCTGTGCGCGAGTCGCTCCAATAAAATTTGCTTTCTACCTTGTAGTCGTGCTCCTGAAGGACTGTGTCGGCCAGGCGCGTTCCCAATAACGCCGCCTGCAGCTCGAGTCTTGGAATGGAGATTGGTTTCAGCGGAGTAACGCGGCTCTTGCCGGCCGCGAGCGCCACGCTCACGCTGCCGTCGGCGCGCGTCATGCGCCAGTACACGGCGGCGGCGTAGGCCTCCTCGCTCGCATCTACGAAGGTGTGCAGTTGATGCGTAGCGGCCGGCTCGTAGTCATAGCACCGCGGTATTCGTAACGATGCTAGGTTGTTCAAGCTAACGATCCAATCTCGCCATCTCACCTGAAGCTCCTCTGGCAGCTGATCATCCCAGCTGATCCCGTGCCGCCATGTGTCCTGCATCAGCCTCTTCGCCGGCGTCGTGACGGGTGATATCAACCCGAGCGGGTCGAAGAGCGACATGATGATGCTCAGAGCTTCCCTCTTCGTGGGCGTTTTGCCCTCGAGTATGGCTGTTGG
The DNA here is from genome assembly GCA_963582015.1 of Xanthorhoe designata. Lineage (NCBI taxonomy): Eukaryota > Metazoa > Arthropoda > Insecta > Lepidoptera > Geometridae > Xanthorhoe > Xanthorhoe designata. The sequence continues at coordinate 3,136,750 of OY757049.1, forward strand.
AGTTCTCGCTGTGTTTACCTTGAACTCGATGTGGTCTTCGCGCACGTTCCACAGCAGGCCGAGCGCCTTCTCGGTCTCGCTCCCGCCGATGACGACTGTGCGGTCGCCAGAATGCGCCGCCAGCTCGCTGATCGTCCTCGGGTCGTTGGAAGCCCAGCCTCGCAGCTCGAAGCACGCCTGCCGATGCACGAAGTCCACCTCCTTATTGATTTTCACAGCTTCTTCTAAGGTCAGAAAACTCGAGATATAGTCATCCATATAATGATTCCTCTCGATCGCTGAAGCTGCAGCGGGATGTTTATCCGCGAAGTCCCGGGCGTTCCTGTTCTTGATGTACAACGCCGTACACGGTGACGATGAGGCCCCGAAGATGACCGACGTCATCCTGTACTCCTCGGGGGCCGTCTCACCTCTTCGGTCTCCGCGCCAGAGGAACCTCAGGGCGTCTCTATCGCCCGGCTGTATCCTCACCTGCATAAACATCTCCTTGATGTCGGCTGTCACGGCGTATGGGTATTGACGAAAGCGCATTACCACTCCAGGTAAAGATTGAAGTAGATCAGGTCCGGTCAGCAGCATGTCGTTGAGGCTCTTGCCGGCAGACTTGGCAGCGGCATCGTGCACCATCCGTATCTTGGGCTTCGCTGGATTCACCACGGCGAAGTGCGGCAGATACCACGTGCGGCCCTCTGTCGGCGGCGCCTCGCAGCGCTCAGCATAGCCAGACACAAGTAAATTATTGACACGTTCACAGTACTTAGCTTTGAGGTCCTCGTTGCGATCTAGTTTCCGCTCCAACGTGACTAACCTTTTCATTGCGTCTCTGTAGTTATCGTGTAGGTTCACCGTGTCGTCTCGCCATAAGAGTCCGGTCTCAAAGCGCCCGTCGGGAAGCCGTCGGCTCTTTTCATCGAGCATCCGCACGGCTCTAGCTTCCGGGTCGCTCACCGGCTTGCGCTCTTGAATGCCCAGTGACTCTAATCTGAAGAAGTTCTTCATCGCCTCGTCCAAGTTATCCGCAGGGCGCGCCGCTGATACATATCCGCAGAAGTCGGATGATGCGTCGCCGTCGGAGTAACTGCATCCGTGTAACACCCAGCCGAGCCGCGTGAGTGAAGCGACGGGTTGATCGTTCCGTCCTTGTTTGATTTCCGTGTTCACCAACAGATCCCAGTTGTTCTGCCCGATCACCACCTTAGGCTGTGCGTATTCATACGTGATATCGTCCAGTATCGGGGTCAGGTGCCGGCATCCGCGCAACTCTCGCGCCGGGATCGCTTGCGTGATGAAATCTAACCTTTTGATTGTTTGAGCGTCGCGCAGAACGTGCTCCTTCGCCTGGTTCTTTCCTCGGATCCTGAGGCTGACTGTTCTGCTATTCTCATGTTTTGTTTCTCCTCCATTCGCGTCCCGTATCCAGAGCGTATCTCTGGGCCCCTCTATGCCCAGTAGCTCGGCGATCGACTCTTCAATAAACGTACACGTACTTCCATCGTCGAGTAAGGCAAATGTACTTACAGTTGCGCTCTTGCTTACAAGTTCGATCGGTGCTATCTTTAAATACGCTCGCCGCTGACTACCCCTTCGCTCCGGCCCTTCTGGCTCGGACGCGCACGCGGATATTTCAGCTCTCTTGGGCGCTCCTCTCTCTACCGGCTCTCCGTGCAACAATATGTGGTGCGACTTACCACATCCGCCTCGTGAGCACCTCTTCGCACCGCACTGGTCGCGGCGATGCTTCTCAGCGAGACACTGGTAGCAGATGTGATACTTTCTCGCCATCGACCACCGATCCGGTAACTCCGCCTTTATGAATTCAGCACAATCGACCAACCTGTGAGGCTTGCTGCAGCGCGGGCATCGTCGCTCGTCGGGGGCATCTACTGCCGAGTAGATTCTCTCAGCCTCCTTGCGCTTGCCCGTCCTGAGAAGCTGCGGCTTCTCTTCAGCCACCTCGGGCAGCGCGTACGCCCCGCACTTGTCAGCCTCTATGTTCAGAAAATTGGATACCTTTTTCAACTCTGGCGTTTCCTCCGTCTTGACGGCAGCGAAGTCATACCACTTGTTGCGTAGTATAGGGGAGAGCTTTTCCAGCACGCTCCGCACCATCTCTGGGCTGTGGAGGTACTTCTCTCGTCCAAGGGCCTCGACGGTGGCCACTACGTTGGCCACCTTCCCGGCGAATATGCATAGATCACGTGCACTATCGCTTACCTTGGACAGATGTTTGAGCCTTTCCATTTCCGCCAGCACCAGAGCCTCCGGCCTCCCGAACCTCCTCTCTAAGGCCTCCAGCACGGCCCCGGGTTCGGGATGGCTTATGAGGAGGCTGCCGACGGCCTCCAAGGCCGCTCCCTTCAGGCTTCTCCTGATGCGGGCCACGTTCTCCAACTTGGAGAAGGACTCTTCGGTGTCCTTATAGGCTGCACTGAACGCCAACCACCCACTAACCTGACCGTTAAAGATGGGTAGCTCCTGCATGTACTTCGGGGGGTCCCTCCTTGTCGCAATGCGCGACAGCGCCGCCGTCAACGCCTCCAGGTCAACGACAGGCCTCTGCGGCGCGGCGGGTTCTGCACCCATGCCAGGTCTCTCCATGACCTGACTCTGCTGCGCGCTGAGGTCCTCCTTGGGCGCGCTCGGGGCCTCCTTCTGCACCAGGTCCGGCGGCTGCGGCGGCTCTGTGACGGGCCGCCGCGCCAACCACTCGCTGACTCGTCCGGACGCGAGCTTGGTCTGCTCGCGGTCCTCCACCTCGTCGCCGTCCTCCTCGTCGGACGACTCCTCAGCTCGCCTGAGGCACTCCTCGGCGAGCTCCCTGGCGGCCTTGGCTGCCGCCGCCTGCGCCTGCGCTTCTGCGGCGAGCAGCTCCGCCAGCCTTGTTTTCGCGTTGGCCACCTTCTTCCTTTTGGAGACCGCTGACCGCTGTGAGCGGGCCCGCGCAGTCCCGGGGTCTTCCCTCGCCGGCGCCTCCTCAGCGTCGACAGTCGCCCGGGTTGCCGTGACCTCCGTCTCCTCGGTCGCAGTGGTCTCCTCCGTCTCGGTGGTTCGCTCCGTTGAAGTAGTCTCTTCTGTAGTGGCTTCCTCAGAGCTGGTGTTTGGGGTCTCGTCTCGACCCTGACGGCTCCTGGTAACCGGCATGATGATGGTACTGCTGCTCCTGTGCTGGTAGATGAAATCCGGCTGCCGAAGGACCAAATGTTCGAGTCCTCCTCGGCTCCGATTGAGTGGACTGTATTTTAGGGCTGCAGATGGTGGGAGCAGGCAGTACAAGAAAAGACGTCGGTTACTAGTTTAAGCTTGGCAGGGTCTGGGAGCGGTCGGGCAGAGCTTCGCCTTGCGAATTGCCATTTGAGAATTGAGAACTTGGTTTTGCACCGAAATGTGCGAACCTATATTTGAAGTCCCGCCTGGCCACTCCATACTACTGCGGCAGCGCGTTTTTATTAGAAACCACTGAAAAACTATAGTCTATCTCTCTCTTACATTTTTCTCTCTTACTCTCTAAAAACTACCCAATCATAGGTCCCGATTTTACACGAGGAGGTGTGGTGTGAGGTGACCTGTTTGACCTTCAGAGATCCTTACACGTGCCGTAATACAAGTACCTACTTAGGCTACAAGGGCCAGGACGCCAGGACAACCTTAAGCCTGGACCGTCCTCCCGTTCCCTAGGTAGGTATTTGTCTGACCCGGGCACCCCTATCTCGACTACCTTTACCTTCCCTACCTACTTTACCTCTCCTACCTACTTCACCTCTCCTACCTACCACCACCCTCTCCTCCGGGAATAAATAAGACCACCCACCAATTGAAGTTTTATTTATATCTTAACACTAAACCCACCCCTGCCTACCCTTCTACCCAAACTCTAATGCAAGGTTAACTTTATTATTACTACTAATGACTCTAAATTATAAAGAACGACTCGAACGGTAGAAGGGCGGCCCTAACGAGGTCCTACTATTACTTATGACTACTTTGGCCTTGCCCCTGCCTACCTTTTACCCAAAACTTACTCCTAGGTTAATAATTTACTAAAACAAAGACTCTAAGTTACAAAACATGACTCGACTGGTAAAAGGCGGCTGGCAAGGCCCTATAACTATCTTAACCTAAATGACTCGACTTTTTATATTGCTATTGAAAAATAGTCTTAAAAGTAGCCTAACTTAAACAATTCAAGTTAGCTATGTGCGTCGGCGCCCGCTGATGGTTGTTGTCGTGCACATAGACTACAAGCCTTCTCGCCCGCGATTTTTCTCGCGTGGCATCTACCTTGGTAAAATGTAGCCTATGTTCATTCGCAAAGTCCATGCCATATGCATCTCGCTGTAGCAAATCGGTGTCAAATCGATCAGTGAAAGAATTTTTGAAATCGGATGAGTAGTTTCGGAGATTACCCCAAACATACAAACAAACAAACCAACTTTACCTCTTTATAATATTAGTATAGAATACCTATTATGAAATTCTAACATTTCTGTATAATAAAAAGTAGGGAAAATCAAAATTCTTATACTGGCAACATTAACAAGATGGACGCATCATTCTCTATGAAAATTACAAACGAAAATATTTCAATAAGATGTTAGGTAAATGCGTTACTTACACGTGAAATGTAATCCCATTCTTTCTACTGTTTTGCCCCGCTGCATTTTTGCATGTGGGAACAACACAAGACGGCATAATAAAATAAAATTGAAGTCGACTATGCGGTATGACGTTCAAAACGTGACTGATCGGCTGCGCGTAAAACTACTCTCTTTTAGCTAAGTTTTTGTGGCCTCAGTGTTAGGCGCAATAACTACTTCTGGTTTTTTCTCTATTCTGAGGCTTGTGTTATGGTAACCAGATGACTGATATACTACATAGATTTTTTTTTTTTTGTAAATACATACATATAATACATAGAAAACAACCAGACACGAAACAAATATTTGCAGATCATACAAACATTTGTCCCAATAATTGTTTATGTTACCGGATTTTTCGGTCGGTCACTTTATAAGTCTCTGCTCTGTGTTAGGCCAACACGGCTGATCGTCCGTTCGTTCGTTCGTATGAGCAAGTGGCCAACTCTGGTGATGGAGTTCTTAGGTTCTAAAGGCCTCCGTCATGGCTTAACGACTTTAAAAGCCGGGACCGACAATTTAACGTGCCCTCCGAAGCAGGGAAGCGCTCAGCTGATATTGCCACTTACGGTCACTCATCCAAGTTGTGACCGCTCAGAACGTTGCTTAACTTCGACGGTCTATCAAGAACGTCTTAGCAAGCTTCGCCACGAGCGCTTCACGGCTGATCATAACCATGGTATCCCATCCCCTTATAAGATGGTTGTAGTTCCAAAAACAAATGAATAGATGGCGTTACGTGTTGCTATTTCGAAATAAAGTCTCTGGAAAGTTATGAAAATGCCTAAATTTTGCCAGAATCATACATTTTCTGTTTTAAATATATTTTTTTCAATCTAACGAAATAAAATATCCCATTATTTTATTTCCTAGATCAATTTCTACAAAATAAAATAAAATTACATGACATGAACGCTAGATGGCGCTGACTCAGAATCACAGGTAAAACGGGATAGCCCGACGAATTGCCCGCAAATTCAGGATTGTTTTCAATGTTCTACATGAGGCATCTGTACTAGTGTATTATATAATCTGTGTCATAACTAATTTATTGTTTTTTTTTGTTATAGATACTGACTGAGGCCGAAGAGTGGTCGCGAGGAGTTGAGCGGCCATTCTTCTGACGGCGAGGAGCAAGACTATCCGGAGGTACCTGTCCTCCAAAGTATATAACTTACAACTCAGTAGATGTTGCAAGTATAGGGCGACAAATAGTAGTAATGCAAGTATGAGGATAATAGGATAGTACACTGCGACTTGCGAGTCAAATGATGTTATAGGTCGCGCCACGTAAAAAGAGCGCGGTCGGAGAAGTAGCGGGGGTATGTTTGCGCCTGTGTTCACTCGCTGACGAGCCAATAGCACTCGCTTAATCAATATTATGAAGTGCGCCGCGTTACCTCTCCACCAATCATCGACCACTGCGCAGTTTGACAGCCAGCGCTCTACGTGGCGCGACCTATACTGCGAGTGTAGGGCTAAATAGCTTTCTTATTATACTGCAAGTAATGTACCACGCTGAATACGAATGCTGGTGTATGTTACTGCGAGTAGCTCAATAGCATTATGTGTATTGTACCTGTGTTGTATCGGAATAAACCAGTTCGACAGTTTTCAGGCTTTCAATTTCAAACAGTTTTGTACACGACTCGGCCGCTTTTCATGATTAATTACTATAGAGAACTGTCAATATAATACTGCAAGTGTTGAGTAGTCTAAACTACAGAGTAAGCCGAAGCTAGGAAAATGAAGTGATTTTGCTGTTTTTTGTGTTATTTTACTTTTATCAGCTGCATTACGACGAGTAACGACAACATCATCAAGAAATTAAAAGATATTACAAAAACCTCAATAAATGTTGAGCCAGTTGATAAATTTAGACAAAAATAAAAAATGAATGATAAAGGATTTTTTGTAAGGAGCGTTTGCGCAAGATAAACTCTCACATAAGGAAGTTCTTGTTAACACTTATGTATTATTTAAATATCTAGTACATAAGTGTTCCAGTAGGTGTATAAACTTATTCATAATATGCATTCCATCAAGGCTTTTACTGTTCTTAGTGACTTTAATCTGAATGGCAACAGACTTATAAGCGTAAAGGAATACACAAACCTACGCGGTATTCGCTGCCGCTGTGGGTAGAGAAAAACGACTGTGCGGTAATATTACTGTTCACACCAAAGCGGATTTCGCTATCCTTGTAGGTAAAATTACCGCGTTCGAGTTTCGCTACTTCTACTTGTACACACATCGGCAGCGAATACTGCTCTGCTGCCCTAGCCAAGTTACAACAATTGCTTTAGAATAGAAACTAAAAAAAATGTATAGGAATTGACATTCGATGACGAAAACTCGAGCGATCAGAAATGTCAAATCAAAGGTATAGCGATGATAGAAAGAGAATAGATACGAAACATTTGTCACTTATCTACGAGTCATATTCATTCATAGAAAATATCTGAGCGCGGATTTCGCTCAGATATTTTCTGCCCACAGCAGTAGGTACCTACCTCTACCGACAGCGAATACCGCGTAAGTTTGAATAGACCTCTAATGTTATGAAAAAAGTACTCACCACACCAGTAACTGAGTATTATGTGTAATACATGTTTGTGTGATTTCAATCATTGATATAGTTTATATTGACGTAACATAAGTCTTGCAAGAAAAATAAACAATTATAAATCTTGCCAAACGGCGGAGGCTTGCAGTTAGACAAATATGATGATTGATGGTTTTGTATAATAGTGCCACCAGTTAACCAGATCATGATCAGGTAAAAAGACTAAATTATTCATGAAGTAGTTGCATTGTAAACATGAGAACGACGGACCATAACTTAGGTAGACTTTTGAATGATACTTTCACAAACGACACGCTCTTACTATCGCCATTTTCAAAGGAACATTTCAGCTGGTGGCACGATATTTCAATGGTAAATGACGAGTATTCAAATTGTAGTGTAAGTTAGCTAAGTAAGCAGCACACTTAGGACCGTTTGTCCCAAAGAAATGTATTCTCCACTGTGGTCATTATTTATGTGTTAGGTTTGTATTTAGGACTATGTTATGCCACTGTTCCAACTTCCAAGTCACAACCTTACAATACAATGTTGATATCTATATTACTATCCAAATAACACTTAAATTATGAATTCTAAACTTGTTTGTTATTTCTACGTGCTGATAACGGATGAACAAATTTGGAAAACAAATTATGAAATTTGGAGTGGTGATAGCTTTTAGTCGGGATTAGAACATTGACAACTTGTTTTCAGTAACTATTCCCGCCCGTCGTGTGATATCTATATTACCGAGATTTGCTATTGCGTAATTTTATTATTTATTTATTTAATGAAACTAACATAAAACCATTTTACCGCGTGGTCACGATATTTTATTTTAATTAAACTCCGTCACCAGAGTTGGCCGTACAAACTTACTTGGTAGTAAATAATTATATCAAAATTTATGTCACTTGCGTATATTTGGCTTGTGATTGGAACATTTTGGCATAACGTTATATTATTATGAATTTCTACTTCTATTTGCTTTTAGACCGTTTTAACTAAAGTCAATTTACATGGTGATTTGCTTTACATAATTTGGTTGGCCAATGTGGTTATAGAATGATTTTCCATTGTTGAATAATAAAAGTAAATAAGTGAACGCGGATGACTTTAAATTTACATGCTAATTGTTAGGTCTTGGTCACAATAAAAATTGACAAATAAATCGCACTAATCAGTCACTATTGAATTACAGTTTTGTCAGACAAGATTAATTGAAATGTTGAAAACCTTTATTTAAGAAACAAAAGATAGCCTTACTAAAACTTTAGCTTCATTATTTTTGAAGAAACACATTTATGAAAACTCACTATAAAATCCTAAGTTAAATGTTAAAAAAATAGAATTTATTATAGTGATTCAAAACAGGAAGTAACTGTTGGTCTGCATTCACACGGACAAAACCCAGTCAATATTACTGAATCGTTCAAAAAGAACTACAAATTTTTAACTATTAATTGCTGAAACCCATAACACCCACCATTTGGTTAGAGATAGTTGAGTAACAAAACTTTCTTTTATTGTTTTAGTGAAAGCGCGAACGAAAGTACCTAATTACCTACAACTTTTGTTGTGACTGATCAAGTCGTGAGGATATATCATTTCTTTTTATCATAGAGAAACTTAGTACAATACTGAGAGTAAGTATCTCTCTTGGAAATTCACTAGAGAAGTCATCCTTGAATCTATAGTTTACAAACTGCTGACTAGTGAATTCATGAGCTTAAGTTAAGCCAAGTTTATTGTTTTTTTTTTAGCAATGAAAGTGTTAAAGTCGGTTGCTTGCTTGCTACCCAACTTTGGGGCTTGCTGCCTAGCCGAATTGCCATTGTTTGACGGTCAGACGGTCAATTTTAGTCACCCGTGTAAACCCCACATTACTGTGCTTCAACTTATCAGAAACAATTCAAATTAACTTCATCCGCACAAGATTTCAAATATAAGATTTTCGTAATTCTTATTAATTATTAACAGAATCTTAGCATCTACTCAATCGTTTCGCATTCGTATAAAAATCATTAAACCATCTGTATAAAAATCCCTTTCATTCATCCCATTTGAATAGTGTAGAGATTTTGTTTGCGTACCTAAATATAATGCTTCTTTAGAGATTAGTTACCTTTTTTATATACATGATAATTTAGATCTTGAATACATAGGTAGTGTATCGAAAATTTCATATTTTTCTTGATAAAATTAGTTTTAATTTATTTATGGTAAGAGTGATTCTTTTGTGTGATTGATTGATTTATTATTGAAGTACCTAAGATTAGAAGTTGATGTGGTCGCTTCTTACAGTGTTAATGATAAGATATTAACCTAAGTTATGGTTATGTAGAATTAAATAAATGTAAATACTTTCATTTTGTATTTTATTACTTTTTAAATCCTGCACCTATCCTCTAATTCTATGAAAGAAAGCTATGCTGTGAAGTCGCTTTGACGTATGAAATTAGTACTTACTTATATTAATATTATTTATTTATGTATCTTAGATTTACGTAACTATAGGTTAAATAAAATTAGGTACCTAGGTATCTACACATTCTCTGCATAGAGACATTGCAAGGAACTCCGTAGCTGACCGCGTGCAAAATCTGTTCAGTGGGCCGAATCACACTTATTTTTCTTTATTATTTTTCGAATAGTTGACGGTTTTTCAGCGATCTTCGAATCAAATGCATTCCGAAAAGTGTGAATTGCCCACTTATCGCGTGTCAATCAATCGTACATACCCACAGCCACACACAGTAACTAAGCAAGCAATACCACAGGCAGGTGCCTTTTGAAACGAGCCTTGCTTGACTAACCCCAATCTTGATTCATATACATTACCTTACCTACTTACCTACTACCTACTTTTCATCTTCTACAGAACGTAAAATAAAACATAGGAATGTAGGTAGGTGTAGGTACCCTAATATTATATTTTCGTCCATGTAGGTACCTACTAATCCTATTTTAACACGTAGTGTAGTTATAGGTGCTATGTGTTTGCATTAGGTAGGTAGGTACCTACAGTCGGTACGTAAGGTACCTAAGTACTTACCTACATTCCTAAGTAGATAGGTACTTAAGTGAAAAGGTACCTAGGTGTATTTTAGAATTGATCCTCAATAACTTATAGGTACCAATACTTAGGTATACCTACCTATCTGTGTGCTTCTTAGTGGATAAACAGAAAAGACAAAAAACATAACGGCGGCGAAGCATCCACGTCGATTCAACGACCTCAGACGCGGTACTTAATTGTCGGATAATTATTGTAATGAATGGGCGACTGTGCTGTTGCCGCCACAAACTTAATTCGTCTATTCTGCTGTCTGTTTCTCCGTGGATCAATCCGAGATAGCTGCTGCGCTGCGGTTTGAGCTGAATGAAGTCTCTCTGTTCTGTTGTGTATGTACTCTGTCTGTACGCGCCCTTCTTGCATTTTTATGCCGCCCCATAAAACTTGCACCTTCCCGCTCAAACCTAAAGCTGCCCGTATAGCTTTATCTCGCTCCCCCGTACACCTCGCGGACAGGGGGACACGTAGCGTGCCTCGCTTCGCTTTGACTGAGTTGAGTTCCGCGGTCGTCCGCCGACTCGACGCGGCGCTGACGTTTCGCTCCACGAAACGAAAACTGATCTTTGCAATAAAACCAGTGTTATTCCTATTTGTTTACTGTAAAACTTTGCCAATGGATTCCGCAACGCCTTCCCGAGGATATTTGAGATGACTGTGTTGAGTGTACTGTTTGTGTGTGAGAAGATTGTGAAACTGGTCGGCCGTGTTGTGTGTTGAATGGTGATAGTAATTTACTTTGGTTTTACGGTGTTGGGGTCGTGGTTATCGATCGTTGAGAGACAAAGCAGTGGATTGTGGTCCGGTGCTGCAAGGTGAGTTGGATATTGTATTAGGTAGCATGCTAGTTTGCCTGGTGGAGGCATTGGACCGCGGTGGATGTAAACGAAACGGTGCTCGGCCGCCGGTGTCGCGGCGCGGGGGAACTTGCCCCGGACGGACCGGACCACAGAGTAGTAACTGCAGAAGGGACACTGTGTGCCCAAAGTTTGTCTGCTTGCATAGGTTTGCAGGTAAGTACCTAATTGCTCTTCATGTCATGGGTTTCCTTGAGAGGTTTATTTAGCTAAGTTCTAGTTACTAGGTACCTGCTTAGTTAATTGTTTACTACGAAAAAGTTTTTAAAATCTTACCTTCGAGAATAAATGGTCCACAATCTAGTACCTACTTACCAAATATATGTATGTATATGGACATATATGACTACCCCCTTAGACAACTCCGAAAAAGATCTAAAAAATTGCCTAATGACCTGAAAGAAATGTCTACCACTCCCGGGATACAGTCGTGATCATTTTCATTTAATAGGTAGGTTAGGGGTAAGTACCTACCTAGGTAGGTACTCAAATAAGACAACACGCTACTGTAAAGTTTGACTTCCGGTAAGTTCGTTTTATCATTTACCTACCTACAAATCCACAATATCGTAATCGGACTTACCTAGTTACCTAATTGTACCTAATTAAATAAAAGCATTGTTTAAATCTCGTAAAATATACCTACCTACCAATTACTCCATCCATTATTTAAATTGCTCAGAATGTCTTTAAAAACAAGATCAATGAGTGTGTTTATTGATAGATAACATCAACATCATCATTTTGTTGAAAGTCTTGATCATATCATAGTTTATTTGAGTGAGGAGATTGGGTAAATCTACCTAGGTAGGTAGGTACTTAGGTACCTACATAATTTTGTTCAAAATCGTTCTTGAGATAAAATATACGAATACTTAATATAAAAATGTACCTACCTACCTACTTAGATTAAATTTACAGAAAGAAGCTAACTACCAATTTCACAAGACTGGAATGCTAATGATTCTCATCTTTAGACGTGATCGATCAATGACCAATGAGCAGTTGACTCTGAGCCAAATTACTATCACATCAATTACGTACCCTACAGCATATGGATGGCTTTAGTATATTTCACACTACAGTCACTTCAATGACGATCTTAATTTTCTACTTGGCTGGTACGAGACAAAAGAACTTAGATTAGGTAGGTACCTACCTAATCCTATTTCAGGCACCAGTCTCTCACAAATCAGATTTTTATAATTTGTTACCTTTGGATTGTATTTTTAATCTGTATAAGTAAGTACCTACTATTTATTAATTTATTTTGTATTACTTTTCTTTAAGTGTTAATATTTATTTTACTGTTTTTAGAGAGAGAATCAAATACTTAAATGAATAATTAAAATCGATTTAATCTAGGTTTTTAGGTAAGTATCTACCTACATACTTAGGTAACATTATTGTAATGTTCACCTAAAGAAGTAAGTAGGTACCTAGTTACCTACCTAATAAATTAGCAATTCCTCTTAGTTTAATTTGACAACGACCGATCGAAAGCTTTGTCTTCAAGAATTTCAGATTTACCAACCCCTCTCAGCCTAGTCCTAGCCACAACGAATAACTAGCTAGAACTAATAGCTTCACATTCTGAGTAATGAATGCCCTTCCCTAATGGGATAATGGCACGCCGCGCCGCGCTCGAAATATTTATAAAGCGGTCGAATCGCGGCGTGTCAACAAATGACTGTTTGCCGTCCCATTTAGCCGGCCGAGGAAGCCGATAAGGCGACCGCCGATCGCCTGAATTACACATTTACACAGGAACGGCACTTACATTTAAATTCTGTTTCTGTGGCTTCCGTACTTTTGTATGAACAAGCGAGTGGAGGTTTGCTTTCGAGCATTTAATTATGTCGGGGAACGTTCAAAGCTCAACAAACATGGAGGCACGGTTACCTGAATGCTTTTAAAAGCTTTGGTATAAAATGGGTTTTATTTGTACCTAGCTCAAGCGTGTAGCGTAGAATGTGAAATGAAATAAGTGATCCGTTACGTAGAGTATATACAAGTAGCTAACATGATAGAGCCTTATATAATTATAGTAGTAGATAACTTGGGGCTTAAGTTAGTTAGGACGTTAACTAACATTCATAATGATTACACACTTTAGGTCTATCACAGACTAAAATATTTTTAATTCCACGTCATATTTCCAATCGCAAAAAATCACAGAAGTACCAGAATAATGTTTCAAAGAAACTCATCCAATTCTCATCACAAACGCTCCGCTGAACAAAGAAAATGCTTACATAAATCTAATACGACACGTCGTTACACTCATGAATAAGAAAATACCTTCTTGACACAAGAAGGATTTAGATCTAAACTGAGCCTGAGGCGACTAGAAATCCTATTTACGGGCTTTACAAGTCTTTACGTAATATCGACGCTTCACAAAGGAAAATTGAAGAGCCTCAAGGGCCCTAAACTACGCTTTCCAGCTCAATAGCACTTACGAATGATAAGTAAACACTTGCCACCTATCTCGAAATATATAACAAAACTGATGCAAACAAAGCTTTTATGTTTACACCCCACTCAGGGTGAAGCAGGGTAAAACGGGTAAAACAGTTAAGAAGTTATAAGGGTGTCAGTTGACAGCCGGACAAGTGCGCGAGTGTAGGATGCCGTTTTCTCATTTCCTTTTATGAAGTGGCATTTCACTTCGCATAAAACATCGTCAATTTATTTAGGTGCTCGTTAAACATCGCATCTTCGGCTTTCTTGAGAGTTCCTCTGTAATTGATGAAGATTACGTTCCTTTCTGGGACGTGGAATGTGCTCATTTATTACTTGAGCTATACTACTTCAGAAGATATCACATTTTGATTAATTTGCAATTTCATAAAATAATAAATAACAAGTGGGTACCATACCTAACCCACTAACTTCTCTATTTAGAGGTTGTGTTGTGCAAAGCAACAGAAAACCGGTCAGTTTGACTTTGTCCCTATCAGATGTCGTTTATATTAACGCAGATAAAATATGGCAGACAAAATCCAATTAGGACGCAGTTTAATCTCGACAATCGATGATAAATACGCGAGCTGATAACAAAGAAAAAAAGTCGCAAAAATTTAAAGTTGATAAAGTAAAGAGACATGAATGCAAACATGCGATAAAAGGTTCTGAGAAAGCCAATCGACTGCTCTTTGCCTTCGAAAAGCAAACAGAATAGCTAGAGTATTTATCGCAGTTCACATACTCGTTATAAGAACTTATAAGTACCTATAGCTTAGCTATACAAGCAACGTAATGAGCTTGTAACTGAGTGTGATCAGGTACAACTTAAACCAATGTAGCAAATTGATCCGGCAATGGCATATCGGTTACATCGAGGTACTTTACGCGGTACTACCGCGGACTGGTAAGTCAGTAGCCTAGAAACACAGGTGAATGTTTAAAGCATTGACGCTTGTTATGTTAGTGGTGTTTAGAGCACACTTTACGAGTTTAATTTGTTTTTTCGGCGATCGCAGCGCTATGGGAGTCTCGGTGGGCGGTCTGCGAACCAGTCGCTTTGTGCACGAACCTCGAGCCTTCCCTTTCATGGCGACGGTTATTGTACACCAGCCTTATTGCTTTACTCTTTGTGGCTCGAATGTTTAGAATAGAATCGCCCGAAGCGTTTGGAACATACTCGATAGATTTATAACGAGTTGTTTGTAATGATTCTATCTTTGGACGTCGCGAGCTATTTCAATTTTTTCGCTTCGGTATGTTATCGACGATCAGATAACAGTAGATACTTGGAACGGTCTCGTTGAGAGATTCGATAATGATATGGATGGTAGATAGGTACCTAATAATTCAATAAATGGTTAATTAAACGAACCGTTATTCAGTCCGTTGTCCTCGGTTCTGTAATGGGCCAATGGCTGTAAGTATGCCTTGCATTGCCGCACTTTGCTCGATCAGCAGTACTCTATTAAAATCACACTTGATTAGATCAAGCGCAGTATAATTGAACCTCCAGTAGCTGTATGCGCGCCTGGTACTCGGCACTCTCACACAACACCCGCTGTCAGAGCGAGAACGCATTCTTTTTGCTCTGTCCGATTCCTTTTGAATTCTCTCTTTGTTCCCTTTGTTGGATTTTCATATCCTTCTGTTTTCCAGATGGATTAATTTTAATTTAAATTCAAAGACTTTTCTGTTCATGTTGATTGTTTTTTTATCACTTTGAGGATTTCATTATGTTGTTTTTTGTCGGTAAAAGGCAAATACAAGAATACACATAGGTACTTACTCCCGAAGTCCCGACTTTTTGCTCAATTCCAAACGTAATTTCAATCAGTACTTTGTTGGCTAGCTGTCGATTCGGACAAAATATAATGGGACAAAATATAATGGGACCCATTCAATTGACACTTTTGATTTTAACATTTTTTTCGGACACCATCAAATTATTGAAGCTGTTGAGTACAGTCAGATAAAAGTGTCAGTTGGGATGGGACACTATGTCCGTATCGTCAGCAACAATTTTTTTTGAAGTAAAGTTTATTAGAGTTTATACTAGTGCAGGATTAAGATCAATAGGAAGCTACCACCTTGTGTACTCAAGTGAAGTTACGATTGGAAACGAGTCGAGTGTTGTGCTTGGTACTTAACCCCTTGAGCAGTAAAAAGTGTGATCGAACACGAGTGCGATCTTGCTTGAATATAATATTTATCGGTGGGGTCGCGGGATCACGGCGCCGCCGCCCACAGCCAATTTGCCGTCCGACTACAGTCTGTGAACAAGACAGCTGGCCGACTCGATACAATACAATGCAAACCGCTAACGCTTTCATGATTATGCTCGTTTAATAGAAATGAAATCTTAAGTAAGTATCATCCTAATACCCTTTAGTCTTTCGAGTTGAGTATAGGTTCTGATTAAAATATTTATCTAGAAATACTTGTTAAATCATTAGATTTTTCTAATCATCTTTCATCTAATGTCCATCCTTTATTTCCTTTCGCGTACCTTACGCCCACATTCGATTGGTATTATGATCTGTCAGTTCCTTTGTATCTGACAAGCTCTGTTGTATCATAAATCATAGCATACAGAGGCCATAAACAAACAGTGACAATTCCAGCTGATAGTTCGTGGCCTGTGTCCTGCGGCGCTCGGTGAGCCGTATTCAGCCCGTCTAAGACATTCTCAAACTAAACGCTATGCTAATGTAATGGGCCCATTTGATCACGGCACGGCCCACGGCTAATTTCAAATTTTCAATGAGACGTCTGTGCCAGCAACTTTATTAGATGATTACTTATTAAAAGCGGTCTCAGTGCTCACAGCTGGGATGGTAATTCAATGCGAATTGAGACTCAACATTTTTACGTTTATTGGACAAAAGGGAAATTTTCACTCTTGTTGGAAACATTTTGTGACAACCTTTCTTTTTATTTCTAACTTCGTGTTTGAATTTATTGTTTTATTATGGTTTGCGTCATACATAACTCTTGAGGCCATGACTGTCCATTAGCCGGTTTTACACTGATGATCATGATCATTATAATCAGTCTGATGCGAGTTTATTGTTGTACATTTAATTTATCGTCATACATAGCTCGTGCGTGACGAGTGCTTGAGCTTAACCTTTTCTTAAACTATCTATTACAATAAAGTCTACATTTTCAAGGCTAAAGATAGAATTCTGATAATGATGTCCCTAATGATAATGACCCTTTTAAAAGCCCCATTATACGTTTCTCTTATAGGTACCTTTTATCGTCATTTCCGTTGAACTTCTAATGACTCAATACCGATTGTGTCTATTTTTTCCTGCTTAATAATTCTACCTGAGCCACAATGGTTGTTCCCAGAACAACGATCCTTTTTATCGCAGAGCCTCGAGTAATTGCTGGTTTGATGTGTATTTTTATTTTAACGTTTCGTTTGTCCTCCACGACCAACTTCATTCTACTGGGAGACATGAATGCACGAATTGGTCATCCAAAAAACGGAGAAAGCAAAATAGTTGGCAAGTATGGATATGGTAAACGAAACAAAAGAGGAGAAATGTTTTTAAACTTCTGCTACCAAAATAATCTTAAAATAGTAAATACCATGTTCAAAAAGCCTCAGGAATTAAGGTGGACTTGGAAATCACCAGACAGTAAAACAAAAAACGAGATAGACTACATAGCAACAAACAAGGCACATTTTATTGAAAACTGTAGCGTTCTATGTAACTTAAAACACTCGAGTGATCACCGTCTAGTAAGATCCACTTTAAAAATAGGCGGCAAAAAAGGTAGAGCTAAATTCTCATCGAACTCACATAACTATTTCATAGACAAAGAAAAATATTTAAGCGAACTATCTAAATTTGATCTAACAATAAGGGAAAATAAAACAGGTCAAGAATATTATAAAGAAATAGAAAATGCATTAATTCAAAGTTCCCGCCAAGCCAAAACAAGTAAGAAAAAAATGAGAAATGAAATAATTATGACAGAAAAACTTCAAGAACTTATAGAACAGAGGCATACCTTAAAAAATAAAAATAAAAAGTCTAAACTCCAAAAAAAACAACTTAGTTCTCTATATAGAAAAGTTAATAGAGTAATAAAAACTAACACGAAAAAATATAGACAAGATATAATAGAAAAACATTTAGAAAAAACTGGTGCGATAAGAAGAGCCTTAAAATTCCTAAGTAAATCGAAACAGATAATGACCCAACTTCAAAATGTTACTGGGGCTTCAGTCACAAACAGAAATGATTTAATGAATATAGCTACTGACTTTTACAAAAACTTGTATAAGAAAGAAATTACAACCCTGCGTTACCTTCCAATAAACGCCTTGAACAAAGAACCTGTCCCTATATTCAATAACACAGAAGTACAGCGATCAATTGACTTGTTAAAATCTGAAAAGAGCCCAGGCCCAGACAATGTAACAAACGAGTTGTTAAAAATTGGAAAAGAGATGCTCATACACCCACTAACAAATTTATTCAATCTTGTCTTGAAAACCAAAGAAATCCCAGAACAGTGGACATGTTCAAACATAGTGCTGCTCTACAAAAAGGGAAATCCGCAGTTGATAACAAACTATAGGCCTATCAGCCTCACATCCTGCATATACAAGGTATTCTCTACTACTTTATTAAGACGCATAACCAAGCTCTTAGATGAGAATCAACCAGTAGAGCAAGCAGGATTCATGCGTACCTTTTCCACCGTTGATCATATTTATACTTTAAAAATGGTTATAGAAAAGTACAGAGAATATGACATAGGCCTATACTTGTGCTTTATAGATTATAGTAAAGCTTTTGACTCTATTCTGCATGAATCTCTATGGGAAACACTGTCAAAACAAGGCGTCAATAAAGAATATATTGATATTGTAAAAGCAATATATACCAACAGTACATCTAGAATCGTGTTAGAACAACCAGGTCCAAGTTTTAATATCGAGAGAGGTGTAAAACAGGGAGATCCGCTCTCTGCGAAACTGTTTATAGCTGTACTGGAGCAAGTTTTCAGATGCCTTAACTGGGAAAACAAAGGAATACAAATACACGGACAGTACCTATCACACCTTAGATTTGCAGATGACATTGTGATAATGTCAGAAGACCCAATTGATCTTCAATTCATGATAGAAAGTCTGTGTGAAGAAAGTAAAAAAGTTGGTCTGGAAATCAACAGAGAAAAAACAAAGCTCATGACAAATAGAGATAAGTTACCAATAAGTCTGCTATCTGCAAAATTAGACTATGTTAACGAATATGTGTATCTGGGACACCAAATTTCCTTTGAATCTTGCACGGAACGTGAAATAGAGCGGAGAATCAAGAGCACCTGGAGTAAGTACTGGGCAATGAAGGAAGTTTTCAAAAGCAAAATACCAATTAAACTGAAAACTAAGGCCATGGAAACTTGCCTACTTCCTTGCCTTACATACGCATGCCAGACATGGTCTTTAACAGGACAAAACCTACAACAACTACGAGTTTGCCAAAGAGGCATTGAAAGAAGTTTCCTAGGTCTTAAACTAAGAAATAAGATCAAAAACTCAATAATAAGAAAAACAACCAAAGCAAAAGATGTTGTATGTAAAATTCTATCGCTAAAATGGAAATGGGCAGGACACATACAAAGAATTCAGAACGAGAGGTGGTCCAAGATTCTAATGAACTGGTACCCATTAAACAAAAAACGAAGGAAGGGAAGGCCTACTAAAAGGTGGGACGATGATATTGTTAAAGTAGCCGGCAAAACATGGAGCAGAGCCGCCAGAGATCGTGACAAATGGAAGGAGCTGGAGGAGGCTTTCACCGCTGAAGGCGGTCCTTGCACGTAAAGCGTTACTCATATTGATATACACATCTAATATAAAATCATGTTTAAAAAACGTTTAAATTCAAAAGTTATGTTAGTCTATTTTAGTTAAGTTTAAAATTGTGTAAGGAAAATAAAGCTTTTTTATTTTATTTTATTTTATTATTGTCCTCCACGCACAGATACATAAGTACTTACCTATCTAATTTGATGCTTTCAATCATCATTTTGTTTCAAATACTTTGTGAGTGATACAAAAAAAATTCTAATCAAAAAATTATACCTGCAGTGGAATAAAACTTCCTTCGTTTTCGAAGTCAGGTAAAATAAATTTAATAATGACAATCAAAAATAGATTCTTGATTATAAAATCAATTACCAATGCTTCATAAAAGTGTTGAAGGTCTATTATGCAAGTTTTTCTTTAAAAGCTTTTAAAATTAATATTGGAAAATATACCTATCACCAAACATGGCCATTTAACAACATGTGGTACTTTGATGGGATCGTGAGTAGAATTGAGCAGGTACTCGCAAGAGCCCATCATATCTTGTTTATGGCCGCAATTTATGCAACGTCTGTGCTGGCATGTTTAACACTCAATTCACGTCTGTTTCTCAACCAGGTTATGTCTTTTCGCTCGGTAAAACCGGTATAATGTAAGGTACGTGTGCACGGTGCTAGTAGCTCGTGTGTCGGGCATTAGACATGCGGTCCATGCAGCACAATCCGGCTCGAAGGACTAAGACCAGTCTCAATCTCAATTCAAAGGTATTACCGCTGTTGATGATAGTAATAAAACTGTAAGACATAATTTAATTTAAAATGCATGCAAATTTTACAGTGTTGAAATACTCTGTAGTGGTTATTATTATCGGCTTGCTTGGGTACGCACCTTAAGAGCCTCGTGTTTAAAACTAGCTCCGTGTACACGCACCTTTTCATGTGTGGAGCTAGTAGTCGGCTCATAAATCACCGCCGCGGTAATGCGTAGATAACAGCTCTCTCATTTGTTTTCCCATTTCCCAGGAGAAATTTCTTGGCGACATTACCACGTCGTGTGTCGTAACGAGCAATTACCATAGCTTCGCCGGAATCCTTGCATTATTATCATAGACAATTCACATTGCACACGTTTTTCAGCTAACAAAATAACTAAAAGCAATTTATGTGCAAATTCAAATACGGCACAAACTTTGTAAATCTCCACGCTACAAGTTCCTCGAGAATTCCAGAAGCACCGATATAAATCCGCTTCAACAATTGAATAAAATAATCCTCAATTACGATTGCAAATGGGTGAACATAGACCCAACATTGCTCCGACTTCGCTCCGTGCACGCCATCTCGCTTGATTAAGGCCAATTATAGTCTTCACGCGATTATACTGTCGCGATTTACGGATAACCCCACCATTTAAAGAGAGACGCCTCCTTCATTACATGCCATGAATTGCCGTGCCATTTCCATGTTCGAAGCGTAATGGCCGCACATTAAATTAATAGTGGAAACGCATCATTCTCGCCGGTAAATTACATTTTTGTCAACGTTTATGATGTTAATTGCAAAGAAAAATGTTCAGAAGTCTTGTAAAATGAATACCACATTTAATTGAAATTCTACATTATACTAATAATTAATACTAAATGCCCGAGACAGATATTGAGAGATTCATAAAAGCGTGTTACATAAGCTTGGTTGGACAAGGGCTCGGTCGGTTCACACAGATCACAGCGATAACACGACGCTTATCAGAAATACAAATTGATTGTCGTTTAAAACGCGGTTCCACTTTCAATAATTTTGTTTTATGTGAGGAAACTTGTGAGTTTATTTCTGTTCCACAGAATGCCTCACGGAGGCGAGCACTTGTCCGCCCGGAACGAGAGAACAGTAAAAATACAAATATTACACCGGTTTTTATGTTGTTTCCAACTTCATTTACATTATTCTGAAATAAGAAAGTTCCAAGTAATGTAATTTATTATTTTCGTAAGATAAAAGTGTTTTGAGGATTTGTTTCTGGATTCTTTTGTGGTAGGTTCTGTGAATTTGTACGTAGTCTTGAATTATATTTATATCGCCCTAATAAGCTTCTGTAAGTAGATTGGATATCTTCTTTAGATAAAAGTTAAATTGCCTGTGTCATTTTGATTGTTTAATTTAAATTAAAGTTACTTACTTTAAAAGTAAAGCCATTGAATCAGCAAAAACGTTCTAAACTCCTAATCTCATTGTCAATCACGTCACGCACGTATTCATAAAATGTTCCAGCGTATTTTTTCTTTTTTACTCTCATTTTATTGCCAAAGTATAATGTCGAAAGAAGTTATCGATAGATTTTCAATGGATATTACAATTAAATCAATTGAGCATAGCGATCTGAGCCACCAGGGGAGCATGACCGCGAAGAGTGAGACGGTGCGAAGGTCGCCTTAGAACCAGTTCTGGACACAAGCCCGCAAGGTGCCGGCGGCGGCCGGGTTAAGTGCACTGTATTAGCATCATCGCCTGCCCTTTCATGTCTGCTTATCTCCAGGTCTAGGCAATTTAAATGGGCCTATTGAATTGCGGTGGAAAGCCTCGAGCGCGCGTTCTCGGTCCCATCATTATTGTGGCGTGACATTTGTTTTTGTTGGGGTAAATTACATTATACGATGTCTCTTTAGTTGACATCCTTGTTGCTAGGTGTTTTTGCTCTCATCTTGCGACACCTTGTGTTTTTTAATTCGTTTATGTTGGCGTTATTGTTCTTCCGAGCTGTGCTCGAATTAGTCATTATACTAATTGAATTGCGTTGGCTGTATTAACTATAGGTACACGGAACATTGCCACGAGCACATTAGCGTCAGCATTAATTACTACGTTGCACAATTTATACCTACAAAGCATTGTGTCCAACGGATTCTATTAGATTTGTATAGAACAGTTGTTCAAATTGATTGTTGTATTTCGATTGTTGTTGATTTTCATCAATTGGTTGCAGAACTTTATTTATTGCTGTCAATTCAAGACACCTACCTCAACTTTGTAATTAGGTATAGCTCCGGCTTTAGTTAGTATTATAATTTACTCAGAAGTTTGAGCACTTTCATTATTATTTTAAGAAGGATCAAACTTATAACAAAGAGAAGCCGAGATACGGCTTCTGTTATTACAATAAACTTTCAGACCGCGACAAATTTTCAAAACCAATCAGAAATAATCGCGTATTCATCCAACGGAATTTGGATTCATTAAAAATCCATTGCACGTGAAAAATTATATCAGTGATCTCCTTTGTTTAATTTACTGGGACAACCGACAAAATCTGGAGGTACAGCAGGCTACGGTTTCCATAACAACACGCCGGTTGTCCCCCTCCCCCTCCCCCGAGCAAAGGGGCCCTCCCCCCGCGGCATATCGATCCCGCGGCGCCCGCGCCCCCTACCCCTCTCCAAATCAAATTACAGGCGCGCGGCGAGCTCGCGGCAGCACTACCATCCAACTTAGCGCTTTTCGCGCCACATCCAGCGCTTTTTGGCTGAGTTGGTTGAGTCTTTGTTCTTATTTATTTCGACTTCATTGTAATATTATACAAAAGGTTAAAATGAGAGGAAAGCAGAAAATGATGCTTTTATAAGTACATTCTTGCTGTTGACATATTCAAAATGAGATGAATTAAGCAATAATTGTGAATGATTATGGTTAAGTATAGGAACTGCTATTTTTACAGAGCATTTTAATTATATTTTCTTATTTAATTACAAGGTCTTTAGTCTTTACCAAACAGTTGATTGCTTGCGTGACTTTTTTTTTTTTTTATCGTAAGTACTCTGTGCATATAGACTTGTATTTTTGGGTAGAATTTTCATTCGAAATTTATTGGCAGCCCTGCGGTCTAGCTTCGTTGGACGCCCTCTCTTCAATCAAGTTTGTATTGCCGTACCGTAATAGTATTTTAATTCTATCGCTTTTGAGCACCCTAAATAGCTTGTTTGCAAATTGGTATCTACACGTGATTACATTGGCATAGCATCGGATTTTCACATTAGGACGCGTTGAATAGACCCCTCCTTTGTTTGGTTAATTGATAAAGTTTGACAGACTACTGGGTTATTTTAGGTAATTACTGTTTGATTATTGGATATTGGACTATTTGAGTAAGTACCTACCTAAAAGTAAAATATTATTCTCCTATCCTTAGGTACTTACCTACATTAAAAAGCCTCAGTAGTTTACTTGTAAGATAATTCCATCGTAACCGATTGAATTTAATGAAGATTGGCGTCACGTCAGTTTGAATCGGTTCTGCCTCGCACGAAGGCAATTTTACTACGAAGTTTTCTTTCACCTTTCAAATTAGCGGATTAAATTGCAGCTGTTAAACTGAACAATGATCGCGTCTTAATCCTACTTGTAAATTGTCTTTTATTTTGGTGCTTACCACACCAAGTAAATTAAGTTTTCAAGGCAACGCAACGGTGTCTTCTGGCGCCATATAAAACTTCTAGACTTAGGTAGAAAGTCCTATGCGTTATTAAACGAACATACCATCGATAAAGTTCGATTAATAATTAAACGAACTTATTTGTTTGTTTATTGCATTTTTTTTATAATCCGACTAAAGTAAATTAAAGTTGCTGATTTCTAGTTGTGAAGCGTAGTGAAGTGAAACAAACAAAAGATTTAATAGCGAACAGCAATAAAATCGCTTGTCGCATAAAATCACTTGCGGTTTAGAACCGCAACCTCAGGGTTTTTGTTATCAAAGAGAAAATTATGAAAATGTGTCTTACAAATCATCAGTATGAATTAATGTTACAAAATATAGGGCATGCGCATTGTGTTAATTTGTGTTATACAAAGCACATATTACGTTCAGTAGGTATGACATTTATTTATTTATTTACTTACACATACCAGCATTAGGACATGTATATTTGTATGTATAGCTTACTCGCCCGCAGCTTCGCCCCCATGGTACCTACCTGGATAAGAAGTAGCCTATATATTATTCCAGGTCATAAAATATGTAAGTACTTATATTCCAAGTTTCAGCTAAATCCATTCAGTAGTTTTCTAGTGAAAGAGCAACAAACATCCATACATCCATGGATAGTAGGATGAGTAATGTAATGACACTCTTTTGTTTGACGCGATGACGAAATGTTGGTAAATAAATACAAGATAAGTAGAGATAATAAGTACTTACCTACCTACTATACTTTGGAGAAATTATCGTAATTTACACGAGGCGCTATTTCTACCTTTAAAGACATTCTCTTAGTGTGAAACAAATCATTAAAACAATGCAAACATATTGATAAAAAATATAGGTAAGTAAAGTACTAAGGTAGTTAGAGTACTACTTGTTATATTAATTATTCTGTGGTGCCTAGACATCTAACACCTAAAGCGCATCAGTAGTTTGTTATCATGAACTCTATTTGTTCTGCTCTTAGGCTTGAATTTGTTCAACACCAATATAAATACCCAAAGGTTAATTGTTTGTCTAGTCTGACGCCCGTATGTTTAAGAAAGTACCCATGATAGTAAATGCAAACCTAAATACGTGGGGTCGTGTTTAATATGTGAATTAGCTGGCAACCCTGAAGATAGCTAATGAAGCTAGATGTTTTTGATAGATCGTTGAAGTTAAGCTAGTTACATTCTGAGTGATTACAATTTGGGTGGGTGACCGCAAGTAACAGTTGAGCGCTTCCGTGCTTCGGGCACGTTAAACAGTCAATCCAGCTTAGCCATGATGCCATGATGCCTTCAGGCGGCCTAAAATTTTGGCACCAACACCAGAGTAAGCCACTGGCTCATACGAACTCAAACTCAAAATGTATTTATTCAGTAGGTAGGTACCTACGATCGTTTATAGACCACTTTGACATGACATGTCATGTCCTTAAAACTAGGGGACTCTACTGCCTGTACGAACTTACTACACTAGCAACTGGCAACTTATAGCTGGCAACCCTGAAGAATAAATGAGAAAATGCCGTGACGCCGCATTTGTCTCCTCGAATGCTTCCCGAATAATGGAATAGCTGAAAGGGATATTCATCAAAAACGTCGAATCTTCGTATTTGCTCGCAATTGAGACCCGGCCATCCATAACTCCCTTGCGTAATGAACGAGCCAAGTTTTTTAATGCCTGTTTTTCTGTATCGTTAAGTACTTAGGTACTTACCTATGTTTTAATCTTGACAACTTAATTTTAGGTATGTACCTATTACCTGTTTGAAGTCCGTATTGTAGAGTAGATAATAAAACACTAACGTTTGGTGAGTCTATCTGAATGAGAAGGTACCTAGTGAGAAAGACGATTGCGTAGGTGGTTATCTTATTTTTTGTAACAAAAATCAATTTTCTTTTGTACCTTTAAGGTTTTGCTTAATCGTGGTTCGTTTATACTTACAAAAGAAACAATAATATCAGATTTATGAAGGTGCTTTGGTACTGACATAGTAAATTTGTCGCTAAATGATGTCTGCGTGCTGCTGTTCCTGGATGGATGCCAGCGCAACACTTCCCAACAAGAAACGTTTCTGTCTCAACTGATTCACTTTTGCTTCATTTAATACATTGTACGGCTGTCGAACAACTACCACAAACATTTGGAACTTTCAGGCATGAAACTTCCACCGTAGTAACATTTTAAATGGCTCATGCACACTAAATCAAAATTTGTAAATTAACTTGGATTTTCGCCAATTCTTCTCAACTGTTTGAGTATCCGATCACAATTGGAATATGTACGCTGTTCGGTATCTCAAACCATTTCCACATGCAGACGTGTAACGGGATAATCTGGTTAATTGGCTCAAACGACTTTAAAAGCGAAACGGATTGGAAAGTTTCAGTTAAATAATTGGGCTTTAATCGGAATCTCAGCCTCAGAAGCACGTGTGGGATACCAACTAGGGATTCGTGATCGAAATGATAGCGAGTGACCTCTGGGCGAGGGGAGAGCGGGCAAGGCGGTGCGAGCGTGCGACCGCGTGTAGCTAAGCACGAGTACATATTAACACAACCAGAGGGCGCTAATAAACACCTACGAAGCTACGCACGTACGAACCGCTCCGTGCGGACACAAATTGCTTTTGTTCGGTTCCGAACGTGCTATCATAGAACGATAGAACCTGCTGGGAGTTGCGCCCGACGGCTGATGGACTCACAATGAGCCCCAACTCCGATAATTACTCAACTTTTACCTTTTCTAATGACTTGCCGTTGCAAGGTTGACGTCCTTTCAATGCTTAAAGTCAGTTGGAGCTTGATAGAAAAACAAAACGGTTAAAAATAATGTTGGTACGGTAAAATCGTTCGGAAACTTTCACTTACCTACGTATAGTACCTACCTACGTTGACACGCATTTTTCAACCAATATAATAGGTACCTACTAGGTAGTAAATAAATGAATATTAGGTACTAAAACTATTATAGTGATAACAACATACTAAATACTATTATTATCCTTTTTATGAACGGCTTTATAACAAAATCTCAGATAAGATTTATCCTTTGTAATGTTTCGTCTGTCTTATCTTTATTGAAATAGAAAAAGAAACAAGGTTACATATCAAACGAGTGAGCTGGCTCTAACATTATCTCAGAAGATAAATAGATTTAGTATAGTATTAGCTTATTTTGTGTTATCTTAGTCGTATCTTTAGATCGAAGTATTTAT
This sequence comes from Xanthorhoe designata, assembly GCA_963582015.1. Classification (NCBI taxonomy): domain Eukaryota; kingdom Metazoa; phylum Arthropoda; class Insecta; order Lepidoptera; family Geometridae; genus Xanthorhoe; species Xanthorhoe designata. The sequence goes on from OY757049.1 coordinate 3,163,857, forward strand.
TAATGTGTGAATCATTATATACTAGGTATGTAAGTGTTTCGTTTTAAATGAACTAGGTACATAATATAAGTTGTTGTTTGAATAGGTCTTAGGGAATTAAAAACAAATGCTGATGGATTGTAAAAGCCTAAATACAAATATTTAGTACCTACTTACTTAACCTACTTATTTTGAAATAAAGTAGGTATACTTATTCTAAATGTTAAGGCGTAAAATATTAAACAAAGGTCGAACACAAAGTCTTCACTAATAAAATATTCAAAGAAGGACAGTGTCACATGTTGCGCGCAAATATTGACTTGAGTTTCTATAGCATCCATTGTACTGCTCTCCTGGTATGAAATAACAATTTATTTCACTGCGGCATTTCCACGCCAACATAAAAGTCTTTCAGACATGAAAATAACCAGCGAGGGACCCGATGTGTTGGGTATATCGTCGTAAAAATTATAGCCTTATAGACCCACTCACATAAATAGAGATTAGGATGAATTTACATTATTCAAGTTCAGATGCCGCATATAAAGGCACCTAACTTGCGTATTTCATTTCACTCAAAATAAATTCTGCTCGAAAGGAAAAAAATAATGATATTATATCAAAAGAAAGATCAAAAGTGCTGCAAGTAGGCGAACGGCTCGATGCGAACATCCGAGTGAGTAGGGGAAAGGGGACCGTGTGGGATTTTATCGAGACTCCCGCATTGATGTTATGAGTTGACTTATACGATATAGCCGCACCGCGTCGGAAATATTGTAATCTAACATGAATACAGAATTCAGATATAGGTAATACGTTTTACGATAGCTCTGGCAGTAATACCGACGGAGTTTTTACGTTCACATTTTATATTAAGCATATAAATTGATTTCTTTCAGCGGATAGGTAAGTGGTTAACTTGAGTGGATGAGGACGTTGTTTAAGAGTTTATTAGCAAATTATGGGCACTTTGACGTTGTGGACTCAGAATTGAATGGATAATAACTTTGGGGCATAAAGTTTAATGAAGATTACTCATAAATAAAGTTTTAAAATACCAGTTTTGAGATTCTACAAAAGGTCAATAAGAACGTGGTAATTTTACTGCTGTTGTGGATGTGTATAAAATTATTGATGTTATTATATTCTCGTCGATAATTTACATAAAACAATATTCTTGTTTACGTCTACAGACTCTACACGAATAAAACAACGATAACGATTTATTTGCGCAAAGGTACTTGTAACGAAGCATTTATTATGTACATACCTATGCCATTTTATTTTTTATAATAAGTATTATTCATATTAAAAATATCAAGATGCGGATAGCCTCTGAACTAACGATTGTATGCATTATTACTAAGGGTGAAAGTTATGTTTAAATGAATGGTTAACCAGGAAATATTGATAATTTCACACAGGAATACAGAAGTAACGAGTGGAAACAACATGCAACTGCACGTACTCATTACAAGAGCGACCGAGGGGAGACCGGCCCATTAACATTGCACATCGTATTTCATACTCCATAATTTATTCGCAGTTTTTACCAACCGTTGAAAATGAATTCGTGAAATGAAACAACACAACGCGGCGGCTTCTATTTGTTTTATGTAAAAACTAAAAGCTGTGTATTTTTCTTAGAAGTCTCTTGAATAAGTAAATTAAACTGAATCGTAATATTTACGAGCCCTATCTAGGGTAGCGACTAGCGAGCTTAACTAAGCTTTATACAGAAAATAAATGTGTTGAGTGAGGAATCTTTTGTGGGGAGCGTCGACGGAGGGTAGCACAAGCTGCTGGCTGTATTGTCCAATTCGTCACACGCCTCACTTCATCGCTAACTGTTATTTTCGTGGGTAACGTTTTTATTTTAAAGGAAAGAGTAATTTGTTCAACAAAAAAAGTTCCAGTAAAAAACGAGTCTTGCTTGTGCAATTAAAACGAATCGATCCGACCTTTGTTGGTAATGATAAAGACGGGCAACGTTTATAAATTAAAATGAGACATAAACACGATCCTAATCAGAGTTTTTGCTTTTGTTTATTGAATCGATTATCCCACGCGCCTGTTAAGATTATTACTTGTAACTTATTTTATCGTCGTACCGATCTATTGAATGTGAATGTCTAATTATCTACTCTTCTAATCGCGCGTATGTGGGCTTATTGTCTTAAATTCAAGTTATATTATGTATTAATAGCCATAAAAACATTAAAATGTAGGTATTCTTAAAACAGATGAATGATAGAGAAAACAAATTAACAGATAAAATGTAGTGAAACGTAAATGGAATCCATTAAAACGGTGCTTACTCGGAGTCTCGGAGAACAAAGAAATTAAGCTAAAAGAACAGCGTCTTTGTGATTCCATCGAAGCGGGGCGTGAGTGTTTGCCTAATTTATTAACTGAAAGTTTAAACGAGTTATTAGTTATTAGTTACTCGTTGCGTCATAAAATGCATTAATTCAGTTATAGAGCCACAGAATCAGGGTGTTGCGATAACACGAGATTGACACCGCGCTATCAATCACTTTAGAGCGAGTAGGCTGATCCAGTATACACAAGTGTCGTGTTGCAGTTGTGGTTATCGGGTAAATTACTGTCGCGCTTGTGATTAACAATATGGCTCTGTTACGAGCGAAACACTGACGAACCGTAATAAACCTCACAAATAGAAAACTCAAACACAGCGGAGCGATCCGATAAATAACGACCGCGTGTGCAGCAGTAATATAATTCTAGCAATCGTGTAACACAACTTTACACAACACAACACAATACCGCATAAGTATTCAAAACATCGAGTAAAACTGTTTTGCGTAAGCTCAACGGAGGGGAAAGGATTTCAATTGAAGTTGTCAAGATTGACGGCGAGGACAGGTTTTGGGAGTTCGAGTATGTGACAATCCTTGAAAAGTAATCCCATGTCAATTATAATATCCGGTTTTAGTTAAGGTCTATTGTGTGCGCGTTGTGGTCGACTCGGCTTGGGATAGCTCGGTTTCATCCGGTGGTCTTAGAGTCGATTCTCGGAAAACTAGTTCCCAAATATCTTCGGACGGATCCCTTTCATCACTTTGTTGAGCTAAGATTACAATGTCAATACACGCTCAGGCCATTCATATGCCTGAAAGCTTGGGAAAGAGCTTCTTCCTCAAACAGCCAACAAATTAATGTTTGCTCGAATTCTTTTACTTTATTTCGATGTCAACTTGTTTTTATTTTGAACATTACTTTCAGGAAAAAACCACTTAGCCTAACTCGGTACGGTTTTATGATGAGCTTTTATTTGCATTCTCCCTATACGTGTTCTTGGTTCTCACATTTCACGACAGCAGAGCAAAGTTTCGTAGTTAACGTTCTAGACGTGTTCCGGCTGCGAGAGAGAATTTTGAATAATACTCCGCTTTTTCTTATTCAGTAAGTCCTCGTATAACTCAAACAACAAAGAGCTAACCGCAGGGATCCTAACAAAAGAATATGAGAAATATCTGCGCCCCTAGAATCTGAATCGCATCGCTACTTCGATTGTATTGGAAGATATTTCTTGCTTCGTTGTGGCTGACGTTGAACTATGATGATCACTTTGTAAATTGGACCTATTTACTCACTAATTATCATAGTAGGTATTTGCCTTGTTGCGTTTATCCTATATACACTTTTATAACATTTGTTGGTTACAAATAGGTGGCATTATACATCGCAGAATTCGCAGATGATGCTCTGATTAAATTTGTTCCGCCTCGGAGGGCTCTTTGTGTCAGTAACTTCTATTATGAAACAAAAGCAGTAGCTAAAGCAAGACAATTTATTTTAAGAGTAGGTAGGTAGGTACTTTGCCGTTGTAAACCTCAAGCACAAAGTGGATAAAACAAATTATAACTTATATGATTTAAATTTATGAAAGCTTTGTTCATTATTATGACTTAGTTTTACTTTTTTTTTCAAATATTATACAAACGACTGTAATATCATTAATTATGTATCAAATACTCATTATAAAAATATAAACAAAGAATCTATCGCGATTTGTGTGGCTCATGCATATTCAGGTTGGTAAATCACCACGAGGTTCCAGGAAAGCGGAGCGATACATAACCCATCTGATTCCTGATTATTCAGAGGCAATCCATTGCAATAAATTATTCTACCCAGCGAGCGCCGCAGCAACGGCCCATAAACGCTTTGTAATTATCCGTTTGTTTAAAGAATGCATTACACAAATAAACTTTACGAGTCCAACGTTCAACATTTTATTATCTCACATGTTTTCTACGACGCACACAGGGAAATGTTTTATCGCACCTACCGCGCGGAGCACGCGGTCTCATTACGCGGCGTTCTGTAATTTGTCCATTATGTCAGCTGCGGTCGACTGCAATCAATCATCTTTCGATCCCACTGCAAAATAAATAAAATATCCTCCAATCTCAGCGGCATAATAGCAGTAACATTTTGTTATCCCTTCATGCATAAATGTTTTTATAATATTTTGGAAGCCATATTCCTGCTTCGTCCTCTTTCCCCTTGCCAGCCTTCGTGCCATTGCACTGTACTGCTCGCTCATCGTGCTTTTTCTCTTTCTAATATTCGTTTTGTGGATCCTGTGTGGTGGGGACACGACACCAACGACCGGAATTTTAAACATGATGATTAACAAAAATTATTGTTCGTATTATATTTAATTTGAACATATTATCACAAAAACGTTATAATGCCTAGCTAATTAGTTTAGTAAGTTAGAAAGTTAAAGATAAAGATGCTTGTCTCTTACAAGCCGGTCGGCAGCACTGCAAAACAGCTGATTTAAATCAGATTTACTTAAATATATTGAACATTGTTTAAATCGTGGTTGAGTTTGTAACTTATATCACAAAAAGAAACGAGCATATAAAGTAGGTAATGGGGGCAATTCTGAGTGTCGCAAAAGCTAAACTAACCTAACTAAAACTATTGCCATCCTTTTTATTTCCATCGCTATGAAAGGGACGGCAACAATTTTAGTTAGCTTAGTTTAGCTTTTGCGACACTCAGAATTGCCATCAATGAATGGTAATGAATGCAAATACAATCTATTACTATTTGCTTGCGATTTTACACTTTACTCTTGTAGTTAGTGAAGCATGAAATGATTGTTGCCGCGCAGAGCATCACGTTTGAATTGAACACTCGCCACTCGGTCGCTCGCCCGTCCAAGCCAAGTCAGTATTCGAGTGGCGTGCGATTGCGACGCGCGGTTATTTGTACTCGGTTCGACCGAGTTGCTATAACACTACTGTGTATCGAGTTACTACAAAATGCATGTTTAGTGTGCAGTGTATGCTGATATTCCCTTTGTTTCTCCGTAGGTGTGTCGGAGCCAGTTCGGTGCAAGGATCGCTACCGGGATGCCAGTGTGTCTAGTGATGGTGCATTGAGGTCGTGCCAGTACCTAGTCTAGATAGTGTCAGTGTTTACTATAGTGCTACAAAGTGTTGAATGGATTGTGTCATTTTTGGATTGCCATCGCGAGTCGTCAATAGATCATCTTGGGAACGGTAAGAACCTGTTAGCATTTATTTGATATCGATGAGAGAAAGATTTGCATCATTATTAGTCTATTTGTAAGCTGTTAGGTGCTAGGTGTTTTATTATCTTGTTTGTTTTGCATTAATGAGTTATTTTCATTTGAATAATCTTGTTTGTTTAAGCGAATATCATTTAATGTCCCGCCTTATACCAACCTCTTTATCTTATCATTTTAATTAATTATTATATTGCCTTCAGTTCAGGCGTTAAAACAGTTTCAAGTAAAACTATAAATTTACAGTAGGTATTCAAAATTTCAAAATATACGTTTACTGTCGAATATTTCTGCTATAAAATTTCTTAGAATACACGTCACCAAAGTTTTTATAAGTAATAAATTTGGAGTTTTACGGGCGCTTAGAAGTTGAATATAAAACTGATTCAGTTGGATCAACACAAATTGGTTTATTTGGGAACCTATTTATAATGTTAAATGTTTAAATATATGTTAATCTTTAAATGTTAAGCGTGCTAATTATATTTCAGAATGTGTGATGTTGTTGATGTTCAACACCATGGGATCTAATCTGCGTCTTCAATCATTAACTTGTTATGTAGGTACTGACAAAATAAAACGTTACTGTCAGTAAAGTACAAAAACAGAAGCTTAATATTATTTAGTAGTACTATCTATAACTTCCTATTCCTACCTACCCAATTGAAGTATTCATTACATAAATTATAATCTTTAGGACTGACTGCATAGATGTTTGTAAATCAATTAAACTGTTATATAAGAAATGATTTCGTGCGCTGAAGTAATAAAGTCGGATATCAAGTTTTGATTAATCGATAGCGAAAATCATAAAATTTTGATGTTCTTGAAATGTTACTTTCTAACCTATTAATCACTTTAAAATCTAAAAATATAATAACACGAATGCATTTTCATTTCCAAAGTTAAATTACTGACCACGGGGTCAAGTTTACCCGACTCTTCCTATTTTTTAGGTCCACAATTAAAGCAAAATAACCTATGGTTCAAAGTGTTATTCCAGGAATAAGCTAAATACCCACTAATAAATTTGGAAAAGTAAACCTTTGAAAAGTAAACTCAGCACAGCAGTAAGGCGAAAGAAGTTAGGAAAAACATGGAAAAACTTACCTATCATAGCACAACTTCCTAACTAAACTTTTAAAAGTCGTTTTATCTCCGCCATGACTAACCCTCCGTCACTAGAGTTGGCCACAACACAAGCTCAAACCGAGCCGTGATGGCCGAGTGTGTATGTGTCCCGACTTCTGATTCGAAGGTCGTGGGTTCGAACCCGGCCGTGCATAAATCATTTTAAGAAAAATTTGTAAGATCTCTAAACGGTGAAGGAAACCATCGTGAGGAAACTAGTTAGCTTTCTAGCAGCGTCGATGTGCTCGTAACCTGTCAGTGGAATGTTTACTTTTGCAAAATGTGGGCATGTCATCTTAGAGGATCTAAAAATTCCCAAAGATCTGAGAGACATTATTGTCTTATATATATTTTAAATATATAACATATTTATTTTAAAGTTACAACTTTAAAGTGTCTGTAGTGTCCCCGCGAATTCGATGACCGAATTTTTAGCTGTAATTCATACCCACATTCCAAACTCCAGTAAACGATGACACACAGTGCTTGTTTGTTTATCATGTCTTTGAAACCTCAATTTGAGTTTTTGTGGACGTGATCCCTTTGTTTATTTCGAGACAGGGAGGGTTGGACAAACCTTATTAGGGTGGACTGGAAGGGCTTCGACTTATTGAAAAGGAAATTACGCGGCGAAGTGTGGATTTCTTTGGTCTCTACGTGTTACAATGAGCCCATTTACAGCTTTAGGCAAGATATTGATAACGCCGAATTGAGGAAAACAGTGTTTTGCGAACTTCGGAATAACAAGAATAGGAAAATAAAACAAGTAGGTAGGTACCTGTTTATGTATTAGGAGTTCGTGGTTTTGATCGTAATAATAATTATTTGATCAACATACAGCTCAACTGCTGCTAAATCTGCCGGGTCGGGTATCGAACCCGCACTTTCGAGTAGTGTTGTTGGCCTATCTATCATGGTGTAAAATACCAAATTCTGCAAAATACGAGTTTTATGTCTAATATATCAAATGTATTAGGACGTGTCTACACCTAGCCCTACCCTCTTAGACATAATATCTTGATATTAGATAATACAAAGGTCTTCTAAATTCTAATCTTGGATTTTCTAAAATAATAGAATAGAATAGAAAAAAAAAAGTATTTTCTATCAACATAAACAATTAAACATGGGTAACAGAAATGAGAAATATTGACAATCGAGTGATAAAAAAATAAGGCTACCCCTCACCATTTGGAGATAAATTCTACTGTGCTTTGGGGAATCACTTTTACACTGGCCTCCAAAAAAATCGACCCACCTACGTTTTTTCGCAAAAAAGTGTCCTATGGGTTTTTACTACAATCGATAGATATTTTTTATGTTGATAATGAAAAAATGCAATTATGGGGTTGTAAAAAACCTAAAAATCTCGCGTGGTACGGGATATTTTACATAAAAATGTGATAAGATAATGAAACTATAACATTTGGCAAAATTAACGATTTTACTGTAAATGGCATAATTTATGTTTTTGGACATTTAAAAACATTTTCGCTTCACCTTAGTATGGGATGTTTCCTCCTCTTGCTTTAATGACTGCTGCCATACGCCTATTCATCGAACGGATCAGCTTTTTGATGTCTTCTTGGGGTATCTGTTCCCATTCTTCCGTTAAGGCGGCTTCCAGCTGATCTAACGTCTCTGGAACTGGATTTCGGGCTCTAACTTTCCTTTTTATCTGGTCCCAGAGATGTTCGATCGGATTTAGGTCCGGACTATTGGCTGGCCACTGCATAACTGGTATGCCAACCTCCCTAAGATATCCGGTTACAATTCTGGCGACGTGTGGTCTTGCGTTATCATGCATGAGCTGGAAATTTTCGCCAATATATCCCGTGTATGGCATCACATGAGGTTCCAGAATATCCGTTATGTAATTTTCAGCATTAACCACACGATTCCGATAGAAAACCAGCTCCGTACGTCCGGTTAAAGAGATGCCTCCCCAAAACATTGTAGAGCCTTCTCCAAACCGGACTGTTTCTCTTATGCAGCACTGAGCATAACGTTCTCCTGGTCTTCTCATAACGTTACGACGTCCTTCAGAGCCTACAAGGGACATTCGACTCTCATCACTGAACAGAACTGTCTCCCATTGACCAAGATCCCATTGGATGTGTTGCCGAGCAAATTCTAACCTTGCTTGCCGATGAGATGCAGTGAGTTTTGGTCCTGTGGCAGGCTTGTGTGGTTTCAGGTTTTGCTCCCGAAGTCTTCTTCTCACCGTATTCTCACTTACAACCACTCCACGAGTGTCCCTCAGCCTGCCCTGCACATCAACAGCAGAAAGATGCCGATTTCTCAAGGAAGTCAAGGCAATAAAACGGTCACCCGTCGTGTTTGTGACACGTCCTCTTCCAGATCCTGGTCTCCGGCGGTACTCTCCCGTCTCTAAGTATCGTTTATAAACTCGACGCACTGCTGATTGACTCAAATTTAATCTTCTTGCCACATTTCGCTGACTTAGCCCTTCACGAACGAGAGCTACCACTTGAGCGGCTTCTGCTTCAGTTGTATCCATATTTTATGGTTAAAAGCAACGAATATGATTGCTCTAACAAAGGATTCAAAAATTAAATCACTAAGATGCACAGTGAACGACAAAAGTTCGAAATAAACTAACTTTGCACTCTATGCAAAAGTCATTAATCTTTTATCAGTGCTTTTAAAATGTTACAAATACCCACCAATTAGCACTTGTATTCGTCTAAAACAATGTCAAGTGGGTACTCAGATGTTTATTTATAAAGCATTAAGCAAAACATACCAATATGGCAACGCATACTTAAGATAACAACTTTGTTACTCAAAATTAGCGGGTGGGTCGATTTTTTTGGCGGCCAGTGTATTTTAAATTAAAATACCTAACCTACACAAGATAAGTCCATAATCTTACCTTTCACCGTATTAATTAGTTCTTACAGCTTAATTGAAAGTGCCACTCCACGACTTAACGATACATCCAATAGAAATCTAACGTTTATGTTACTAGGTATAAAATAACTGGGTAACGTAGGTATGCTAAGTGAAGTAAGTGCTAATAGATACAACCCACCTAGCTCATAATAATCGCATTAGGTTATGATTATTTCCCATCTCTTAGGACTTGTTTCACCATCTTTAACTTTACTTTACTGTTTTAACCTATTTACTTTCTAAACTTTAATATTACTTTAATAGAGGCCACTTGCTTAGGTATACGAACCTTGCTTCTGTTCAAATTGTTTATTTATTTCTCTCACTACACATAAGTACATACTTAAATAAAAATATAAAGTGGTTAATTTTAAAAATAAATACAGTTAAAAATAATGATATTTTTTATACAATCGCAGGTTAGAAGTAAGAACCTACTTCTGTGCTTCGACTTTCGATGTGGTCGTGCATCAATGAATTTTTCGTTTCGGGAAAATTATATGCGCATTATTAACATCATATCACAAATAGAATAAATAACTAGTCGTTAAATTAGATGGTATCTACTACGCCTTAATGGAGTAACAATGGTGGCCCTTCCCGGTGCGTCTATCATCGACGCGGGCATAGCTGAAAAGCTTGTTGTTTCATCCAGCGCAATGCTAGAAGAAGAAGCAAAGCGAAAAGAGAGAATAGCGCCTCAGCGCTCGGCATTCAGTAGGTACTTTCGCCGCTCACTCGCTCACTCAAAAATAGTGTGCGGAAATTTCATAAAGTGTTCCAGGAAATACATGTTTTTCAGTAAGCCTTACAAGTTTGTAAAATAAATATTTGTCATTTAGAATCTCCATAACATTTGCAAGGTTTCTATCACAATATTTTCTTTACTTTTACAATTTATGAGTAGGTACCTACATTATGAACGGCCAAAGTTCAGGTAAAATGTATGCTAAAAGCAGGTTTTTGGAAGCTTGTACTGAATTTGTTTCTCAAAATTTTGATTTTTAGTTTCGATAGAAACCTAGATATAGTGCACAAGATACCTATTAGTCCAAAAGTTTAAAAGAAAGATCTGTTACAACGGCATAATCACGTACGAGCGTTTGTATGAAGAGTGAGTCGGGTTGGCCGCTCTTAAGGTTATTTATTGTATGCGTCAAACTAGCGCCGCCAACTATTTTATTTTATTATTACTTACTTACGTTGAACGAAATAATTTAAAAAAACTGAATGTTCCATTTGTGAAACCTATCACAAGCTTTTTTTTTATTACCTCTGTATAATCGTTCTATTTTGTATAGTTTAGGAGTAGCGAAGTTGCACTTGGTGGCCACCTAACTCTGTTTTCGCTTCCTTCTTTTCAAAAGTTTACTTTAATTGGCTATAATAAAAGAACATCTAAGCCATAGTTACAAAATGCATTTAAAACGTGATATTTCCAAACAATTTTTCTCCACATTGTAAACTCTTTAATCTAGTACTGCACCCAGGGTTCGGGTTCGATGCTCGGGCAGCGCGCCAAGTAGCGCGACTGCTCACTAAATCACATGGAATAGGAGCTGGGGTGTTAGATTACTGCCCTATATAGATGTGAGGTTTGTTTGTAGGCTCGAGATCACTTAGGTAAGTACTAGCTTTTGTCTATTTGGTTATTTGAGTTTCCCTTGGGAACAGTAGATATAGATCATGCTTTATTGTACAAAAAAACCACAAGACACAGGAAAAAACTAAATATTGTAGTAAAATTGGCGACCTTATCACTAAAAATTTTTTCCAGCCAAACTGGGGATGAAAAGTAAACAGCTGAGCAGTACTCTTTCTTTATGACAGATACCTTTATAAATGTCCTTCCTTTTCGGTGCCATACCTATTTGTTGCTATATCGACAATAGCTTTACAGTTACAGCCTGGTGACAGACAGATAGACCGCGGAATCGTATATTTAATCTTATTAAAATACCTACTTACTAAAATATTATAGGTAAGTATAAGTAAGTACGTACTTTAATATTACACTTTGTTAACTCACTTTTACTTTGTTTGAAGAACGATGGTATTATTTTAATAAGTGAACAACAGAATCCTTACAACAATAGTTTCTCGCCAAAACAAAAGCTTTTATAAGAGCCTTTAGGTGTTTTATCGCCGAGCGTTATTTTGTTCGTCGCATTTATTTTGGTCGCGACAAAATGAACACAGTCTTCTTCATTCACGTTTCAAAATGATTTATCGATTCTAGTGTTTTTATTTAGGCTCTACTATTTTATCCTATCAGTCAGTGTAAGAGTAGAATATCTCAATCAATCTATATTATCTATACGCACAGTATAGTGATTGATTTGAAAGTAATTATGTCTGAAAACATAGTGATTCTAGTGGTTTTATTAGCTTTTACCCCGGTTACTCGCACTATCTCTTGGAACCGTATAAGTAATATGTACCTATTTTTCTAGATGACATTATGTCCTTAATGTTTCATGGGTTCAAATCAAATCAAAATCAAATCAAAATGTATTTATTCAGTACGATCGTTTATTAGACCATTTTGACATGTCACGTTCTTAAAACTAGGTGACCCCTGCTGGCATCTTTTCTAAACACCTGACGATGTGTATGCCTTGATAGTAGTGTGAAAGCATAACAATCAAACTCACATAAGTACTCGTTCGTTCGTATGAGCAAGTGGCCAACTCTCATACTCATCAGTTAGGATAGATATCATAAAGATATCAAACTAGTGAGGAACCAGGCTAGACAAAGACTTCTGAATCCGATGTTTAAATGAGCACTGGCTCTCTGACTACGGTACAGACCAGGATCGCAGATGGTGGCTCCAATCAGCCACGATTGACAAACATACGGCCGAATTGTAATGGAATCTTCACCGATTTATCTTGTTCACTGACAGCTGGACATTTGGATAAAAGTCTTTCAGCCGAAAATATTTCACACGTATCTTAGGTATAGGTAGTCCGCGCCACGTAAAAAGAGCGCTCTGGGAGAAAGTGGAGGGGCTATGTTTGCGCATGGGTACACTCGCGCACGAAAGTACCAGGCCTATTATTTTATTTTTGAACTAGCATTTAGCTTTTCACTGGCGGCAATGCTCCTTTCAACAAGCGAGTTCTACAAGTAATAAGTGCTTTGGAGATCGTAGAAGTGTACAACAACTTTCAACTTTACCTTTGAAACTAATAAGCTGAACGCGCAAAGAAAATGTTTTTAAGACTTTTGACAGTAACACAAGTTCTATCTTAGATAATAAACTTGGTCGATGGCTTGGAAATAATGTTGCCAGTGTCTTGAGCGCTCGTGGCGAAGCTTGCGTTCTTGATAGATCGTGGAAGTTAAGCAACGTTCTGAGCGGTCACTACTTGGATGGGTGACCGCAAGTGGCATTATCAGCTGAGCGCTTCCGTGCTTCGGAGGGCACGTTAAATTGTTGGTCCCGGCTTTAAAAGTCGTTAAGCCATGACGGAGGTCTTTAGGCGGCGTAAAAACTCCGTCACCAGAATTGGTCACTTGCTCATACGAACTTACTTACCCTACCTTTTGATCGTTTTCAAAGATGGTTCAACTAGTGCTTACCTACCTATTGTTGTAGCTATGTGGTATTTTTTAACCGAATGCAGAATACTGAAGATAAAATCAATTCCCAAACAAATTCTAAACGTAGGTGCATATAAAATAAAAAGAAAATGTTTTATTTTCCATCAACATAAACATAAAAAGATGAGAAATATTTACAATCGAGTGACTAGAAAATAAGGCTACCCCTCAGCATTAGAATATACTCAAAAATTATTTTTCATCTAATCCTACACTACGGGGGTTGTAAACTGGCTATACTATTGGATACTGTCTTCGATACCGAGTCAAGTATCACAAATAATTATGCTACAGTCACTAGGTCTTCAATATCCCAAGACAATTGTTTGCAATTCACAACACAAATCGAACATCGATGTAGCCAATCAATGTATTCCTATTTCCTACCTAACTGTTACTACAACCGATGTCTGGACAAATGGAATGTAGTACGGTAGCTGTTTGCTCAACATTTAGCTTCAATGAGAGTGGCCTGTACTTTCAGACGTGAAGCTGACAAGGTTAAATAAACTTTGACAGTGACAATTCATTTGGCGGCAAATCAGACATTAAAACGTGTTTGCCCCTACCAAGGAAGATATATAAGTAGATATAATAATATCGTCCTTGCCCCTACACACCCCATTATTGTGATTGGAAAGCTCTTAAATTTAGCAAGGCTAAGTATAATGTTTTTTTTATCACTCACATTTATGAAAAGGCTACAGATTAGATAGGCGTTTGAAACTAAGAGAAGCATAATGTAAGGCTAATAATGTAGGTAGGTACTAAGTACTTACTTATTTACGGTGTCATCGCTCGCGACTCGTTCGAGTTTCTCATGCGATAATAAGTATTAGATATAGTAATGAAAATAAAGTTGAAATTCGTATGACACTGAAACTGCTCTTCGATGCTCTTTTGGTGTGAGTTGAGCCTTAGCACATAAGCGCACCAAACGTCACCAACGCGCCGCAAACCCTGCAACATCTCCAGGGTCTTTTATATGTAATACATGTGGTCGAGGCTGGCACTCCCGCATAGGCCTCTTTAGCCACGAACGAAAGTGTTCGTTATTAAATAATGTTCTGTAACTTGACTGCCGTCACCTAAATCATCTGCAAAAGATGTATACAGGCCAATGATGAAGTACTTATTTATAATAATAAAGTCATATTAATGTAAGTAAGTATAATAATGTAGGTACCTACTAAGTAGGTACTTATGTCCGCATAATCATTCCGCATAATCATAATCATGTTTCAAATGTCGTAAAAAAGATTCATTTGAAAGCAAACTACTACTAAGTAGTATTTTAAAACGCAAATTATTTGTCAGAGTTGAAATTTATAGGTCTGAACTTGTAATGGTTTACAAGTTTCCGCCCAAGGCTGCGCTCGCTTGGTACTAACTTAGATAAAAAGTAGCCTATGTGTTATTCCAGGTCATGAACTATCTACCTAATGTATATTCCAAATTTCAGCCAAATCCGTTCAGTTGTTTAAGCGTGAAAGAGTAACAAACATCCATCTAACTAATACATCATTCAAACTTCGTCGTGTATAATTTTACTTGTGGGGTTTTACAATTTTCTTTTCGATACTAAATATAATAATAAATGTGTTATCTAAATATGATTTTATCGATTGTCCGGATTATGCTTAATGCTAATTGTAAATTTATGTAAAAATAATCTTGCTAGATTGTTATCTATGTACTTACTTAACTACTTTATCAGGCGGGTATTCAATAAAAGTGGTTTAAATATTTCATAATAAAGTATCAAATAATATCAGATAATAGTGATAGTATGTACTTATTACTAATTTTTTATTTTGTTATTTGGAAAACAGACGTTGAAAGTAAAATAACAAAATAATAGAATTGTCGTGGTACTGGAACATTATCAATCATGATAAAACGAACTTACCGGAAGTAGGTAAGGTACGTAATACCAAGGATATCGTCCTTGCTAATACTAATTGTGCCTGTTATGGTCTCGAACTAAATATAAAAAAAGAATTAATTATTTTTGGGTAGGTGGGTAGTTGTAGATAGTTTTAACACCCACGTGAATAAACACTCGTCAGTTTCAGTCTCATGAAGTTTTCCACAGGAAACGTACATTCTAGGTAAAAATATGGCCCTTATCACTTCTATTAGACTTTCTATCAGCGTTCCAAGAATACGATCAGTAGTTCAAAAGCTTATCACTTATTACAAGTTTCAAACGGTTTTTTTTCTATAAATAATTGTAGAATAAGGTTTACCACATTCACTTAATAAAAAAGCCTTTACATCTTTACTACATGACACATGCATGAGTGTAAATAAATGAGTGTATTTTATTATAACAGTGTCAGGACTTCAGGAGGCAATTTTTGGATTTGCAAGGCTGGCATTTAAACCCGATTTAGAAACGACCTTCGAATCGAAAGTCGAGTTTCTATCCCAATCGGCCAACACGGCTTTTCATTCATTCAATAGCCAAAGGAATAAAATGGGTAAATAAAACAGGAAATAACTATTTCTTTAGTTTACGCATTGGTTACGAGTATCGAGGCGATGGATATTCCGAACTGCTCCCGCGGGGCCCTCGGCGAAGTCAATACAACTTTCTTTCATTTTCCCGATGGCGAAGCTTTTGTTCAATTCTGTCTGTTTCTGGCGTGTTTCGGAATGATCAATTTTATTTATCACAAAATAACTTCAAATAAGCAGTTCAAATGGAATGAGAAATGTTACGACTGCATAATTTTGATATAATGTTTGTCAGTTCGTGTAAAATACGATCCTACTTTGAAACAATTTAAATGAGTATTACCTACCGTGGAATTAAATTATTTCAACTTGAACAGATTTTTACACATAAAAATCGGTTACGCATCGTCATCAAAATAACACCCAAGTTATATTTATGACGTAATTTACTAATTCTTTTTATTTCAATAACGGTTTGATTACAAACAATAAAAGTCGGTACCTAGTACCTACATGGTATGGAAACTCTTATCGAATTTTCCGGTCAGACTAAAGTTTTAGCTCGCAAATGAATTGCTATTAGTTATAAAACTTTTTAAACTATCGCGACTTGAAAACATATTTAAAAATATTAACGTGACTTAATCGCGTATTGAAATCAATATTATTTATTTACCTCGACGTTTCGATGACATTACAGTCACCGTGGTCACGAGTAGACTGACGGCCGGCATCCGCTCGCATCTTCAACTGACGAGGTTTAAGACTACCCTCAATCAGTCAACACAAACTAAAACTAGGGTTGCGACACAGCTATTAGTTATTTGCTATTAGTTATTTGCTATCATCATATTATTGTGACGTTAGATTTAGATGACTCGTTTCATACGATTTAAACGACTTGTTGGCACGAAACAAGCTTGTCCTATTTCTCGGTGGTAAAATAAACAAGCCTACATGCTTCATTGATTTAACTCGTATAACATGATGATACGCGGCCACAGTCGTACGTGGGTAACAAACTATGCGACGCGATAACCTATCCATCGGTGGTACCTATGCCATGGTGGTATAAAAATAATTTCCCACCGTACCACTGGGGGGTATGGCTGGTGGGTGGTATGGTGGGTCAGCAGCGCTACTAATGTAGTCGAAAGTTTAGGAATAACACGTAGGCTTTAAATTAAAACAAGGTAAGTAAGTACCACGCGAGTGGTATAAAATCAAAACGTCACTAACGAGATATAGGTACTTACTTAAGTATTTTGTCCTATTTTTTTTTAAGTATAATAAGTATAATAATTAAGTATAATATTGCGTAAGTACTTAAGTAACTTAAGACGAATGTGAGTGCCCACACAAACCCTAGGGGTTTTAGGGCACAATATTTAATTGTTTCTGTGTTTTTGAATAATGTTTAAATAAATAAAAAAAAAAAACTTAGATTAATAGAGTAGCATTAGCCCTCGGTCGCGGTCGTCCCTACCTGAATAAAAAGTAGCCTAATACAGGTCATAAAATATGTGTATATTCCATGTTTTAGCCAGTGTTCCGTAGTTTTTGCGTGAAAGAGTACCTAACAAACATCCATCCATACTCACAATCTTACGTACATATTACTTATAGTTATATTAATCGCTTATTTATGATAGATTATAGTAAAAAGTTACTTTACTGTAGAATTGTACCTTAGTTACTGTGGCAGCACTCGTGTATTTAGACAAATAGCAAAATATCGTCGTAATAATGCGTTAGCACAAAGTACGCGTTAGGCTGGGTTTATTTTATGAGAGTAACCAACCAACCTTATCTACACAGTTTTATGGACATTTTACGATTATAGCCCCTTCGAATCGGTTATAACATCGTACGATATGAAATTTCTATAAAGGAATAATTTTAAATGGACATGTTCATTTAAGTGGCTTTTATAGCGGCGTATTAATTTTTATGGAGCGTGGCTTCGTAGCAGCCGTTCTGAATTAAATCTATCGTCCTACTTTAAAATTCAAACAGAACGATAAACTTATCAGCTCAATACAGTACTTACTTTAATCATCGACAGTCGTTCTATCGCAGGTCTTTATCACGATCGTTATGATCTATTAAAGCTGCAGTATGATCATGTTGTAGTACCCTCCGTCTCTTAGTTGGACCTAATCGGATAAGGAATCGATTCACAGCTGAAACTGCTGACAGTTATATTATTTCGTTTGATGAGATTAAATATTGGTAATTGTTTCAAATAAAACGTTCATGAGGGGTTGTCTTGAGATGATTGTTTTGTTCCAGGGCTACAATGGTGTGTGCGTGTGCCGGGCAGCGGGGGGCGGGCGGAGCGTGCCGGCGCGCATGGCGGCGCCAATGAGGGAGGGCGCGCCGGCCGGCGGAGCTCGCCCCGCGCCCCACGCGCACCCCGCCAACTTCGAGTACGATGACAACGAGTGGGACATCGGCATCGGCGACCTCATCATAGACCTCGATGCCGACATAGAGAAGACCGACGAGGCGGGCGGCATGGCGGCGCGCGCCGAACCGGACGCGCAGCGCACCGCGCTCAAGATGAAAATAAAGCGCACCAAGCCCGGCACCAAGAGCTCCGAGGCCAAGCACGAGATCGTCAAGTCGAACGAGATGAACGGCGAACCCAAACAGCCCGCGGGCGCAAGCGGGCCCGCCACCCCCTCCCCCGCCGCCCCGGGCGCCGTCAAGCGCGGCTCCGGCGGCCACCGGCGGGATAAAGCGCGCGACAAGCACCACCATCCGCATCCGCCGCACGATGTTAACGGCGTGGCGCGAGTGCCGCCGCCGCCGAACGCGCCGGGCCCGCCTGCGCCCGCGCCGCCGGCCGCGACTCCCGCGCCGCCCGGCGCATCAACCGCGCCCGGCCCCGCGCCCCCCAAGCCCGAGCCTCGGCCGGCTCCCGCGCCGCGGCTCGACGCGAAGCCGACGCCGCCGGCGCCGCCTCCGCCGCCCGCCGCGCCGGCGCCCACTCCCCCACCGCCGCCGGCGCCCGCGCCCGCGACTCCTTCCAAACCCGAACCTGACGACTCCAGGCAGGAGCCACATCCTTCGCAACCACCGGCCAAGAAGCTAAAAACGGAACCTAAGGTAAGTTGCATGTCTGGATTTCTAGCACCTTTGATTGTGTTTCTCGTGACAATACCAGAGATGAGAGGTAAAAAGAAACCGTTGCTAATCGAACAAAGATTGAATCGTTTAACTTTCATATAAGCTCGATTCGTTTTGTCAATGCAAATAGCCATATTACCGGAATGTACAATTGAAAAGAAATTATCCACGAGGGGATCACCCCTTATTTGAAACTCGCTCGTAATAATAGTGTATTATGTGACAGTTGAGCATTTGGGGATACGATAGATACGGGTGCGGATAATGTGTTTGATGTTGATATAGAAAACACAACAGATACAGAACACCCGGCGTATACCGGCCTCCTATGGATTGTATTATAGAATGGAGAGCTATGGATACGGTGAACGCTGGAGCGATATCATTATCAGTGCAGATTGCCTTCGATCAATTCAGATAGTGTTTGCCCATACAGAATTCCCATTATTATCTGTAATCATCAAATGATTCCGCATTCCATAGTCGGCAAACACAAGTTTTTATCGAATAATCCATTAAGTACTTTATTCAATTACAGTTAACAATGTGAGCTTGCTCGTAAAACGACTGTTTGCCATAAAATCTCGCAATTCCACAAGTTTTATTTCAAAAAGGTACAAGTGTTTTAAGAGCCTCGGAGAAATCGAGGACTAGCGCAAAACGAACTTGAAGTACGAGTAAAGTACATTGTGCTACAAGTGAAGACTTGGAAATTGATATCTCGTCTTTAATTATCACGCTGAAACTTTTCCAGTTAGGGAGCGAACGTTAAATTGATTTCACAAGCACTTTAGAAATTTTTAGAGCTCTCGACAGTGATTAATGAAAGGAATTTTGGAGGTTGCGATCTGTGCGTACTTTCGAACAATAACAAGAGAGGGTGACGACCGGCTCCCCTATAGATTTACCCTGTCCGTTTAGGGCGCTGGATAATCTTATTCTCATAGTTGTGAAATATTGCGGCTCGCCAGCTGCTGCCGAAAAATTCCTAGATATCTGCAGGCTTGCCATAATATTATGCGGCTAAACGTGATGAGTTCATAAGAGTCGAGTTTGCATAAACCTTTGGCAATCGTGGAGTCACGTCGGCGTGATTAATGACGCGTGTCATACATTCGTTTACGCATTGTGAAAGATGTTCATTGCTCGTCGCAGGTGCGAGCTGCAGCCAACTGTGCAGATTCTCCTTCATATTTTATCACTGGACCATTTTAAACTACAGTGAGTCGTTTAGAATAGCTATTCGCTTTCTTGACATTTTCAATCTACATTGTGCAAATCTACAAAAACGCCTATAGCGGATGTCTAATATCAGCGGCTTTATTACACGAAATAATCAAATTTGGCTTTAGGGAAAGCGGAACCTGTTGTTTCTACTTTGGAGCTGACAGATTTATTGGTGTTATCGTAAATTCGTGATGCCAATTTTGGGTACAATTTGTCGTTGTCGGATTTGGAACGTCTTGTAATTGTAAGTAATAAGTTGGCCTTCGATGTTGCAAGAATTATGGAGCCTTATTTGCCAGTGAGGCCACAATCGCATTAATTTGTGGAGTGCAGTGGGTTTTGTGGGGGTGTGAGCGCACCCGCTCTGGGGGTGATTTAATGAACCGATGCGGCGAGCGACAGGCGCGGATTACACCCCACGACCGTTTGCACTCAATCAAGCTCGCAAACAGCCCTAAGCCCGGACAATTAAATACACTGTTCCGAAACAATCGGAAACAAGCGTGATAAGAGCAATCAGACGATTAGCGAGCGGTCACTGCAATCGGTGGGACGATTGATATCACAATTTTAATTGGGAAGAATATGCCCAAATTCATATTATGATTAACATAAAAATGTAAGTGGAACATGAAATTACCCTTGCCTACATTTTAAAGTGATCCTCATGGTCTTATTAAGAAAATATATATTGAGTTGAATTTTAAAATGAATGAAAACAGCTCGATTTCAAGAAGAATTCGTGACATCATTAATAAACGAACAATATTATGCAGACTTTATAGCCCAGCGGATGTCATTACCATGTTTTCCGGCACTGAGTGAATCCGCACTCTGCCAATAAATAATAGCTGAATTTATTGATATGAACGTACAAAATGACTAGATATATTATCGTTCAGGCATATTTTGGCCTTGTGATTATGATGTAGGATAAGATAATGGTTGAGGTCAATGGCGCAAGTAGATAAAACTAGTCGACTCACTTTAATGTATGTTAACCGCTAGAACTAGATAGAGATAAAATTATACATGTTTACCTTCTCAAATATGCAGTCAAGAAAGAACTTACGTTTGAACCAAAATACACCATCGAACCTTTGTTGGATGATGTATTTTAATCAATTATTGGCATAATTAAGCCTAAAACTTAGCGATTCTAAAACATTTACTTGCTCACATTTTAAGTTTAATATTATGTGTCGCGCCAAATGAGGTTAATACACCGCATCGGCCGATTATACCGATCACTGAATAAATTTACATGTTGATCAACATGATCAGTGTTCTCACTAAGCTAACTGCTAACTGGCTGCCAAGCTCACCGCTTACATGTAAATAACTTAGATCACTTGATTCACTTTGCGGACACCGGTGTCGGGGAATAAGAAAAACAATTTATGTTCACTTAGCCGCGGTTTATTTCCTTATACAGCTTCAAACAGATATTTTATGGGATGACTCGTAAATGGACGTAGCGGGACTTAACTCCTATAAACTTGGTTCATTAAAATGGATATCGCTTTATGTCATTTCATATTGCGATCTGTTTGTCTGACTCTATTTTACTGGTGATGTAATGAAACGCTACCGCACAAAGCACTTCTGTGTTTTAAAATGTCCGTATTTTAGTATAAAAAGTGTAAACCAAACGCCCGATAAATTGCTCGCTTCAACAACTTTATTTATACAGGACTGTATTATCTGCCCGAGGCGTATCATTATTCATCCCACAAAGCTTTATTGCTGGCCAAATTCGAAATTTGAATCAGCTTGTCAGTCTCGCCATGAATTAAATTTTTAATAACCTATACGTGAGGTAATTGATTGATGCGATAAAATAAATCGCCTCGCCTCGCCGCGGCGCTGTGGGACTGTGGAACGAATTGTGATAATTAAAACGACCCCTTTGATAATGAACTTTATCTCAGTATCTCAGAGAAAGAGATTAGATAGCCATAAAAGGCCGGTAACTATTTTGTATCTAAATATTTATGTAATGTTTTTAATTCATTAACATATAAATGTAAGTTTTATTATTATTTATTAATGTAAGTTCGTTTAATTAATTCTGTCAAATGAGATAATCTGTTGCTATAAACCAATCATAGTCAACTTTACCAGATGAAGTATTTAGATCGTTTTTGCTCAGATTAATTCTACTGAACCACAATTCGATTTAAATTTAGAATCAAATATGGCACGTCAGATTTCCATTTGAAGCTGAATTCAGGTCGAACGCGTTCCGATTCGTTGACTCCTTTGCTGTTCTACAGTCCTGGTATTATTGTGCGATTCCGATCCGCTGTGGTGGTTTAGTTACGGTTGCCGATAAAATAAATGTCCCGGTTTTGTATAAAGTATTTTGACAAGCATCTGTTCACTATTTTTCCTGTGCACGGATTAAAATTGAAATGCAGTTCTTATCTCCATTATTCATATTGGCTATCATTTAGGCTATCATTTGCTCACATTTTATTGAAAAAAGATCTTTATCATCATCATTATAGGGTTACTAGAGCTGTAGCTTCAAACAAAAGAAGCGCGACTAGAGCTCTAGTAACCCTATAATAACACTAAATAACAGAGTATTTTTTATAACGAGGGCGTTAAAAGTAACCAAAAACAACGACATTCATAAGTTCATAACAGATAATTTTCAACGTATTATTAGTTGATTTGTATACTCCAACGGTACTAGATAGACACGATGTAATTAATACTGCTGTTAGCCCGACCAAACAAGTTATGTAAACGTCTAATATAATAATGTTAGCGTAAGTTGAATAAGTTCATAATGTTATTAATCAAGGTAGAACCGGCAGCAAAGCCAGCTGCTACTGTAATTATTATTGGCGTAATTAGGATGTGAGGGCAAGGCCCGAGGCGAGACGGCTCAACGAATGCCATTATTATTTCCGGTTCGCATTACGACAGATCGTACTTGTTTAATCTGTGCCATTGTAGCTGTCGCTTTACGATGTGGTGGACAATAGAATTCTAAGCAATGCTTTATCTATTTATCATTAACTAAACGGTTAAGAAAATATGTAGAGCAAAAAAGTTTGCTTTATTATAGTATAGAAAGAGGCTTACATTACATACAACCTGTCACGTGTGTAACGCTGACTTCTTCAAATTGCATGTACTTACCAAATATTTTATGTGTTTGGCTAATTTTTTTTCGGACGGACTTATGTTAACTGGTCAGTAAGACCTTCGTAACTTCACAGGACTTTGGTGGACAGTGGACACGTTCGGTGCAAATTTCTATTGCACTTTTAATATTGCAGCTCAAAACCCACACTATTAAGCGTTGAATCGTAATAAGTGAATTACAAAATATCTCAGGAATGGATCGATTAAAAACCCGAAAGGTATGCTCATAAACTGAAACGATCCATTGTGTGACATAACTGTTGGAATGATACCTTGTCGAACAAAACAAATGCGAATCGTGAAACAGCGACTTAGCTATAAAAGTGACTGTGTTACTTTAACTCTTTGACGTTCAAATAGTTTGTTTACAGTTACTTATTTAACTTAACGGTTCCGCAAGCCTGTGTAATATTCCACTTGAAATTGTCGGGCAATTGACAGCGCTGTAGTTTACTTACTTCAATTATAGTTGGATTTTGTGGCGTAAATAACACGTTGCTTGGTGTTAGAATTCATAAAATGAAAATGAAAGCCGCGCGCGATTGACATTCTCAGATCTTAGGACATTCAAGATCATATCAAAATATCCAGAGTAAGAGACAAAAATACAAATTATCATAACCATTTGACAAAAGTTAGCATTCTATAGGACAGATTGCAAGCTCAATGCGCCGTCTATTCGATTACACATTACATTTAGAGCTTTATGTCTCGTATTTAATGGTTGTTATAAAGAATTGCCATCCACTTATCCTCTGATGTCTTAATTCGATGCCAAAACCTTCGGATCAAAAGAAAGGAAAGTAGAGACTATCTTCACGGCTATAATGCTAGTTTTCATACTATTTAATTGATTTTGATGATGATGATGATTAAGTTACTTTACGTTGTTCTGGAAGCGGGAGGTGTTGTCAGTTGGGTGCTCGCAGTTCGCTTATCTAGCCGGGCGGAGCACGGACCGCTCGGATACGTAATCCGTATACCTGCTCAACGCTCCACTCTTTGTTCACTTCGTAAACCCAACAGATGCACGGTGACGGAACATTCAATATTGCTCGTGTATTAAGCAGCAATTTTTATAAAACTTAACTACTACTACTTCTCTAAAGTCGACACTGGAAAGTCGGAAAGAAAACGCATAAACTCAGGCAAACAAAACCCAAAATATCCACTCACAAATCCAATCGTTGGACTAGTACGTCGACTAATAAAACGTTCACAGACAGAATATAGGGGAGTCAAGGGATCAAACGGCGATTTTTTGTTATGTATTTTTTTATAAGCTGCTATTTTGCCCTCTTTTGTGCCCGTGTTGTTTACTAATGGGTTCTGTTGGGTTCGACTTAAGATAATAACTTTGAGTTTTTTCTCGCCGCCCATGTGTCGTAGCGAGTTTTTGCCGCCGGAAATGCGAGTTGGGTCGGATTAAAATATATTTGTTGATCTTTCAGCTTAATCTGTAAACGGGTGAGTGCCGCGCATCGCGCATTTATGCACGTCGTCGCTTTGTTTTATTTTCGTTCCGACGTCCGATAACAGGGTTTTTGATTCACTTTCGTTTTGAATTCCAACGACTGTTTGTTTAACTAATCGTTTTATTCAACCGCTTTTTCTCCCCCAATTTTTCATGGCACAACGCAATATCCGTAATCGTTATCGCCGGTTAATCAATCACCACTCTCGTTTAATTCCCCAATATCCTGCGGTATCCGACTAACAATTACATGTGAGGGTCCCGTATCGGCGCGTCCAGCTCTGCCAATAACATAAATTGTCGCGGGCGGTCGGAAGCGCCTCGCCCGCCGCTTCGCCGGCGGCCTCCTCTCCACTCCACTCAGATTGCTGTCGACTCGACAATCGATATTCAATCTCTTTTGACGTTTTATACGCTCCCTACTTTCTTACTTTGTGTCGACGTTTAGGGCAAATGATTGAGATTGGTGCGCATTTTTCTTTTCTTTAATCGTCGAGAGTCTGTCATTTCTTTGTTATCGCTATTTGTGGAGTTGTTTCAATGGTTATTCCATTCTTATTAATCTAGACTTTTTCCGAGAGATAATATTAATCGCATAATTATACATTCATAGCCGCGAAATCTAACCTATTCAAATATTTTTCTACTTTTAAGTGTTTGCATTTTTGCATATTGTTAGCGTCATTTTGATCGTTAGGCACGCTTTTGGTTTCACAATATAAACAACCAGTATCAGTTCAGCTACTTATAGATCGTTTGTAACGATCCTTAAGTGGCTCAACTGGTTCTAATTGTAATTTGTACAGTTAATATGTAGTAAGTAGTTTCGTTTACGAATATTATATTCGCTAAATATTGTGGTCGCACATCCTTGTAACGCCATTTGACTGTGTTAAAAGCTTTTAATAGTACGTTTGCGATTTCTATGTGCTCATAATTGCTACATGGTTGAACTAATTAGCGAATTCCGGCGTCGGCGAGCGGCATCGGGCGAGGTAATTACAAATCCAGCCCGCGTCGTTTATCCTTTCGTACCAAGTTATAATTGAAAGCTCGGTGGCCCAGAAGCCGACAGTTCGTGTATCGTGTTATTAGGTGCGCATACGTAATTTGTTTGTTAAAGACGGCACGCAGTTGTACCCGCTGTGAATAATTTAAATTCATCCCTTCGTCCCAAGCGGGGCGCGGGGCTCGGGGAGCGGCGGGCATATCGATTCAGCGGGCGGTGTGTGCGTGAGCCACGCTGTGTGCCAGCTACTTTCGGCTGTGCCATGTTCCCCCAGTATTACTGAGCACGGATTCTCGGCTCGTTCATTCGGTAAGCCACAAAGCCCGACTATCAGTTGACACGGAGCTGGCGCTAGGGTTACCAAACACCGTTATTCTCGCTCCGACTGCTTTGTCTTTCACTGAAACTTTAGCCTCAACTAAGTTGCCTTAATCCTATTAGAGCGTAAACGCAATAAAAAATATAACTTTACCTGTAGCTATAGCTAAACCGGTCGTGAATTATTCATGAGTAGTTATTGAGCTTTTGATATGCTAATTTAGTTCTAATTTTAATAATTGCGTTTAAAACATGAAACATGATACGACGACAGCCCTGCGTTAATTCGAATGGATGAATTTATTTGATCTGTCTGCAGTAGAAACATCTGAAGCTGTAGGTTTATTATGGCTCTATTTCCTTCAAGTAAACATTACGGTTTAAACACAGGCACTGTGATTGGACCGATCGATGCTAGTTTAGGTACTCTTGATTTTTTTACTACGTTTCTAGTGAATAAGGACCTATTTTATAGAACAGAAGGTATTTTTCATTTAAGTAAGTATGTATATACCTACCCATAATATTTCAGAAGATTTTCATCAGATTTTACTTATCTATCATGTAGAAATCGTCAAAGAAAATACGTGAGATATTCACAAGAATTTATCCGAGCTTATGAGAATTCATCCGAAACTAATTTGGAATGTTTGCATCCATAATATTTGTGCGGCAGCCACCCACGCAATTGCGCGTCTATTTCCGAAGGAAACCGATGTTTTCCAACTAAACAGCTGAATTTGACGACACTAGTTTCTTTTAGATGTGCTTTGAAACAAAGCCAAGAGATGATAGATTTTCTTGACAATTTACAATGTGTCGACACCAAACGTCTTTCTAAATTTGTATAGTCTTAAGCTGAGTTATTGCATAATATAGGTACAACTACCTTGTTATTTGTTTTACAATATAATACAATACTTTTATTTGCGTACTGCTCCTACTAGTCTTAATTGAAACTTGAAAAGAGGAAAAGGAAGAAAGATTTTCGGTTTGGGTAATGTTCCTCCAATTATGCAGTCAATCAATCAGTCTTGCGTAAATTTAAGGATAATCCGATTCTATCTCATTTGTAGGTAATTTATTCACAACATTATTATTGACGCAATAGATTTTATTACTACAGACCGAATGTATGCTACATTTACAATTATAATTAACCATAATTTAATGTATTAAACAATAATACCAATTTTCTCTCACGAATTCGATTGCAACGAAAATTAATTTCAGCTAGGGTATGTATGATTATGTATGTTATTTAATTAAATCAGCCTGCTATATTTTGGCAGCGTGCCCATAAAGGTACGGCAGCATCAAACTGTAGCTGATTCATCAAATTTATTCGCATGAATTTATTTTAAATGAATTTTACGAGCAGATTTGTGAAATATAAAATGGCTCAGTGGAAAAGAATCTCTGCATTTACAACAGAAGCGGTATGAATAAAGCTGAAAATTCAGTTTACTATTCAAAATGACAAATCTGTCGTGTTCCGTTATGCGCTATGCAAAGTATTTTTTGTAGGAAATTGAATATGTTGCGCTCCATCCACGCTCGCTGACTACGTAGCCGGCTGCGTTTGCGTACATTGGCGCGTGAAAATAAACTAAAGTTTTATTTTTATCAGTTTCGTTGCACCGCTCCGTGACAGACTATCCGATAAAAGTGCCAAATAAAACCACTTCGTGCCGCACCCAGCAACCACTTCGAAATGTTCAGAATATAAATTAGCAAAGATATTCAAACTTTACAACCGTCAAAAATTTGGACTAAAACGATATTTTAGTAAGCAAACACTACCCATTCGATTACGGCCTTACTAAGGAAATTGCAATACGTGCTGTCTTAAATTTTATTCGAGTCGCTTAAAGCACTATTGGTTTAGAGCTGTAAATAAAATGGTTTTCGTCTAAAGTTTAGACGAAAACAATTTTATTTACAGTTTCTGTCTAGCCGTCTGCTTGTAAATGATCTTCTTAAATGTAAAGTTCGTGAATTTTAGAGATCGCTTTGACAAAAAATTAATCCAAAGTTCGACAGAAAAATTTGCTGTATTTTTTGGTCGGGCTATAAATTTCAAAACGTTAAAATCAAAGTGAAACACAAAATAATAACGTCACAAATATCTATCAAATAATAACATTAGGTACATACCCACATAACTGTTTGTAAATAAATACCAAATCTGTCAGGGAAAACAAAGAAAACAGAACGCTTCTTTAATTTGTTCAAAAGAAAACAAATAAGCTACTAGGCTCACAGCAACATAGAGAAGCTTAATGTTAATCCCGAGCTCTGAAAGTGCCGGTAAAAATACTTCACAAGATCCCTAAACCAGAGGTGCGGCCAGACAACTGAATAAAGTTTTGTAAAGAGTAAATTGCCACCAGAGCCGGAGCGGAGAGCCGAGCCGAGTCGAACGAACCAGCAAAGGCACGTCTTTAATGAGACGGCTTCTTTAATGGAAATACCGAGAGCGTACCAGGGTTGTCAGACCGTCGGCATTCAACCCGAGATTCCGTGATAAATGCCAGAGGCAATAAATATGGATTTTGAATCATCGGCTCTGTTAGAATCCGCACAATCTTCGCTAAGCCGATAATATGTGTACCGAAGCTGTTTATTTTCTTATCAAAGCAAGATTTGTAATCAATTCACTTAACAAGATATGCTTCGACGGTCTCTTGTTATATCAACAAATTGATTCGTAATGAGCGTCATTGTTCGGCGCACAATATGAATCAACCCTGTGCCACTTCGCTCAAGCGTGTAGTTCCGTTCGCAAGCGGGCACATAAATGAGGAGTAGTTTTTTATAGTTTTTATTGCGCCTGGTAATAATTAAACGGCAGAGAGATAATTGAAATCGCGTGAATAATCGAGCCGAGATGCCGGCAACTGCTTGCGGACACGTCATCTCGCGTGTGAAACATTAAACACAACAAAAAATAAATAAGATATCGATATGATTCTCGGTAATGTCACTCGGGACTGCGAAGATTCCGGTCTTTTAACAAATACCATGTTATTCGAATAATTTTATTGAAATAAGAGTTCTTTCATGTTTTTAGAAAAGGCTTTTATAGTGTCGTCGGTTTTTAATTATCTTCATTTAAAGTTAATATAATTTAGTCGCGTATCGTGTAAAGGCTTGTTTGTATCATAAAGAGAGGCATGTTCGTGATTAGTTTTAGCAGTTTTATTGCTGTGCAAATGGCATTTTTCATTTTATTACACTAGATATGAGCTCAATATCGTAAAATGTAGCTTTAGAGAGTTTAAAAAACATGTTTTATAGAAAAATTACATTTATTTTATTTGACTAGAAATCGTACCGCCTTTGTAATTTAATGGAAACAAGATAATTAATAAATAAATATCCTTGGACATTAATTACTAGTTGTAAGCAGACATAATTACATGGACAAAGAAACATTATACTTATACTTAGTTACTTATTTTTATTTTTATTCATGTTGATATATTTTATTACAAAATATATTATGCCAGCCAAATAGGAGTCAGACCTCGGATCACGCGCCAATTGTTTTATTTACTTACAAGCTGTATTTTTCTTCGTGTTATTTATTTACATTTAATGTCAGGATATCAAGACACAGTGTTTTGATTGAATACAACACGAAACAGACAAATCTGTCGTGCCATTCTCAAATGACGTTCTTTAATAAATGCGGCAATTGATTTTTTATTCAATACATGAGCAAATTGTTTTTCTTGATATCTTACTCGGTTAAAACAAGATAATCTTTGATGATATCAGAATCTGTGATGTAGGCAGAGACCACGGATCTCCACTTGCTAATATCCTACCTGGCACACCTCTTGATAATTATGTTGGCAGATTTGTTTAGATATAATAGGTAGGTACTAATCGAAATAACAACGTGTATTTTGTATGACATGTGACAAAAAAAACCTATTGAATTATGTTTTCTGTATTTTTTCTGTCATTCATTATTTCATTTAGATCTATTGATGGCGCATTAAATGTTTAAAAACGGAAAAATACAAAGGGTCGTATCAAAGACCTCCAAGAATCGAGGTAAAATCCACTCAACCTACACGGCTGACATAAAAATAACAGAGATGTTAGAATACTAATCATGCACGTGTTTAATATAGCCAAAAATAAAACAATGTAGGCGTCCATCATGCTGTAAATCAGAGTTGACGCGCCGTAATTGGCTCGACCGCTGGTCGACTGATCGCCTTCCGTTGATGCTCCCCTGGTACCGTCATGTTGATGGCTTGATGGCCACTCTCATTCTCCCCTAGTACATAATGATTATTGGATGAGCTCAATTTGCCGTTATTTAGTACTTTAGTACCTATATTGATATAATTTTCGCCGAAAGATCTGAATAATTCTTAAAATTTCGCGATCACATTCATATTTTAGAAATAAGTACATGGACAGAGGATTTACAGTCGTGAAAACATTTAATTTTTTATTGTTTTCGTTGGAGTGCTTTAATCTGAGGCAGAGCATTATGTTTGTACCTAATTATCGAGTACCATAACCTAGATGATAATTATATTAATTAATTACATCGATTTGTATGAAAAGAGCGAACGTCATCGAATGGGTACAAAACTCGATGGTAGGTGATAAAGAACATTAAATGTTCGTAACGATATAAATTCAATGTAATAACTATTGAAATGGTTACTGTAGACAAAGGACTTAATTGTTCTTCAAAGCGTAGGTTCCCAATTTTGTTTAAAATAGATAAATTATTTTCTAATGTCATCAATTTACTAATTCTACAATTTAATACATTATTAACCAAACCTTCTTCCGGTTGGGTAGTTCCCAAGAAAATTGATTCTCACTTTCGAAAAAGCGTAGGAAACTACGATTTTACTCCTTTTAATGCTTCATACCTGTTCAAGCAATTTATATAATTTGAATTCAGTAGGTTTATACTGTATAAATGCTGTGCATAATTTACAAGTTTTATTAATTGCCAGCTATAATATTAATGTGCTAATTCGAACTGATGATTCATTTATAATGAGTATCTGTTAAATAACATCATAGCATTTTAAAATATTTTTAGTTGAACATTGAATTTATGATGCAATATTGTCGAGATGATTGTTTTATTTATTGAAATTAATTTATTATTTTGTACCATTAAATGTCAATGGGAAAAATGTGAGTGGAGTGAATTACCTTGTATGTCGAGGTGTCGAGAAATAGGAATAATAAAATTAAAAAATCTATGGCACAAAATACTTATTCTAACTATCCGTATTCTGTGCTTTAACTAGGTTAATTTCTGTCAGTCGGAAATAAAGTTTTAATGTACTAGATTCTAGTACTATCTAGACTGTTTCAAGTAACTAGATAATCGACTAGCCAGGGATTCGAAAAATTCGCGTATACGCAGTTCTATGACCAATGTGGGATGACTAGGATTGAAGGAATGATTATGAAATCGTGATCTACGAAGCTGAAACTAGTGAAAACAGTCAGTGTGTGAAGGGATTGTGAGATTTTCACGCTTTTTCTATTGTTTCAAAAGACAAAAAGATACAGGACAGCAACGAATGGTTTCACTCTGCAGTCTGCACGCTTTAAATTCTGTTGAAAACATAAAATAGTGGAACCAGTTTTTCTACTGAAGCAGCTCACTTAGATTCAGGGTTACTTATATGTTGTACACACAGTTATTATTTAATAGTGTAAATGAGATTCAAAATTGGCAAGAATACTGCACTGCGCTGCACTGGATTTTCATACATCTGTGATACTCGGTATCGAGGACAGTATCCAATACTACGGAACCTTTTGTAAGTTACTAAACCGAATCGAATCACTTAAATCGTTTTAACAACTAAAAACCTTTGCCGGTTCCGCACGACCAAACTGAACCAAAAATTTTGGAATTTTTGGCAACCCTAAGGCTAACTATAGCGCATTTTGTCCAACCTTTTTATTTGTGCTGCAACGCCTGCGATTCTGCGATGCAAATGACGATTCAACTACCTCCTGGGTTTTTATGTTCGCCTGGTAGTTTGTTTTTGAAATTGCTTCTACGGTCACTCTTTTGAACTGCAAATCTTGTTGTAGGAAACACATCAACGGTTTTAATCGCTTTTATTTCTGTTAATTTTACGTCGAATAAAAACGTGATTTTAAAAATCCCCCTAACAAATATACTGCACACAACAAATATGTACGAATTACGAAAAATAACATACCTACTCTGTTCTAAGTGCACGTATATAAAATCTCTTTGTCTTGTATTTTTCAGATAACTGTTTGTGTTTGTGAAGTACCTATAACACAAACAATTTTAATATTTATTTGTTCTTCCGTAGTCAATACCAGATTATACTGGATTGTTTTTGTGTTAAATTTACCTTTTGGCACAGGTATGCTTATACTGAAGTAGGTACCTAATACCTACTTATGTGTCGTAAATTTTTGATACAATCTAAAAGAAAACCTTGGAACGCAAATCTAAACTCTAACTTAAATACTTTATCATATTTCTTGTGACTAAGGACAGTCATTTGCATTTCAATAAAACATTAAGTGCCACTTTGATACGACATCAAAGCTAATTGAATCTATTCCTATGCGCGACCAAGCCGTGAGGATTTAGACAACGTAAAGAAAGAGCTTTAATAAATTATGCTAATAAGGAATACTAATACCGTTATTTATAAAAATTAAGAATTTAGCAAGGCTTCTGTTTTTTTCTTTTAGAATCACCTAGCATGTAAAACGAAACTTAGTGATCCTTGAGGTCCTACAAGAATAAATGATTTTTTCTTTCTTCTTTCTTTCTTGTCTTTCTTATAAAAAAAACGGCAACAGATCAGACAGAGCAGTCTTTGAGCTCTAGGAAGATCTGTATCCTAATCTACTCGTATATCTCATGTTTCAGCCAAATCTTTTTAAAAAAATAAACAAAAGACAAACATCCATCCTAACAAAATTTCTTATTTATAATTATAGTAGGTTAACGAAGTATGTTTATACCCAATTTCAATGTGATCCCCTCAATCACTAAATTGGCAAATAATTTTTAAATCTGAATTTTATTGGCTACATAACATTCGTCGCTAATATAACTCTTTTATTTATTACAGGTAAGAATCCAGAGCGGGTAATGTTATTCTCTGCGGTCGAGTGTGAACTTTATTACGGCTTTTATTGTGGGACAAACGACGTCGGACCACATTCTACGCCATGCCTCCCCAGTGGCCTGCATCACTAATGTGCCAAAACACGCGCGGAATGACTCTCAAGTTGCAAATACTGAGTTTAATACACGAATTTACCTCTTCTTTAATATTGCTTCGTTTCACTAGAGTTCAAGCTACTTTCTGAGCGTTTACAATTTGAAAACATCATTATTTTTCATACTGTCTTATAGCCTATTTTCTAAATAACAATAG
Organism: Xanthorhoe designata; assembly: GCA_963582015.1. Classification (NCBI taxonomy): domain Eukaryota; kingdom Metazoa; phylum Arthropoda; class Insecta; order Lepidoptera; family Geometridae; genus Xanthorhoe; species Xanthorhoe designata. The sequence continues at coordinate 3,197,276 of OY757049.1, forward strand.
CATAAACATCAAAATATCTCAACAGATTCTTCAGTGCTATAGAACAACTATTATTTTTCACGAAAAATCTTCATTCATTTTTATTACTACTGCGCAAGACAAAAGTATATATAAAGATTGCTGATAAATTACCAATAAAGAAATGTCATGCTTATTTACCTACTTATGTTATAGCAAAACAAATTGACACGGTTGCCCAACTGCATTTATTATTTACGGTTTTACGAATGGATGTTAAATAAAACGGCTCGTGTCTGTATGTTGAGCAGCGATGCGTGTGAACTTTTAGTTCCATTCATTGTGCCTGTGACCAAAATAACTATGTATTTGGCTTTAAATAAATAATAACGTAACTAAAATTACTCGCGAGTGGCATTCAATTCGAGATTCTCACTCACAAAGCACAGCTCAGTAAAAACACCGAATAAAATATTAAAAGCATTAAAAATTCGAATTATGAAAATCATTCGGTAATTCTTTATTCAAATTCGAAACCCCTCAATACAAAACTCGTTGCCCTTTTCACGTTTTACCTTCATCATCGCATTGGACCGACCTCTTTTTGATTTTATTTTGGTAGTTTTCCCATGCTAATTAGCTATCTTATGTGTAATTTGTCGAGCAGCCATAATTCTATTCAGCAGACACTGGAGCACATAACAATAACAGTATGGCGAATCAGTATTTATTGCAGCTATTTCGATGTGACATTAAATTACCACACAACGTGTGAGTCGTCACATTCACCAACTCGACGTTTGACCTCATTCGACGGCCGCCGTTTTGAGATGGTTACTATTTGAAAAGAACTTGAAACTATGTGTAGCATAAAAATGAGGTAGCGAGGGCATTATGACCTCGTGTCATGATTTGCATCTAAATCAGTTTTAAACTTATAAACCCGTCGTAACTCATCATTTATTTGTTAATCATAGGTAGGAATTATAACTTTATTTTAATTAGACAAAAGCTTTGGAAACGAAATATATTTTAAGAAATAAGGCAGGATATTTTTCGCAAACGTGTTACCGAGCTTTTTTTCGAGACCACCTTGAGTAAGTATTTGTACTATTATTTATTCTGTGGTACCGCCTAGGTATACTTAACTAAAAGACCGATTCTGATAATTTAATTTGAAAGACCACGAAAATGTAAACTAATGTAAGTACTTATTCGTAAGAGAATAACACTTATTTTTGATTACTGAAAAGATAAATTTTGGTTCGATCGACATGCTTTCATATTCGCACGAATAATGCGAACTTGTGATTACACGAACGCAAAGTTTTTTTTCATTATTAATGGAAAAGAAATGGTTTGAATGTCAGTGACTGAGGTCGATACCTAAGTACGTAGGTATACTATAAATAGAGGTTATTGTTCTGTAGCGACTAAAGGACAATTATTGAGACATTCATGGCTGATTGATTAATTCCAGCTATTTACGACTGAAGATTTTATTGTCTCAAGGTGGTCTTAGGTTATATAATAATATACCGTTTCATTACTTCGAAGTGTTCTTAGTTATATTTATAACGTTTCTAGAATGACCAAGCGATATTTGATCAATAAATTGATGGTAATGTGCGATAATTTGATAATACTTATTTGTTTACAAACGCAATATTTATTTTTAGGACTAGGTAAGTGATTTTTCGTAAAGTAAAAACATGTTTTGATGATATCTACCTATGTAAATATTTTTGCGATTACTTAAATTAAAGTTTAATGAACAGTCCCAAAATAAACTTGGAGCAAGTTAAGAGTGAAAGTTGGTAATAAGGGCATTCACTTGCGAGGCAGTCACCCTTTTATATTTTTGCCTTAGCAAGTTTCGCTTGGGTAGGTTGTAACGTGATATTTACTTGCTTGAATCGAATGCTTATAACAAAGGAAAGTTTAACTGTATCGAATTGCGTTTACTGTTGAGATTATCATAGGTTGTCATGTAAATCAGGGTTTTGATTCCAATGCTTTGTAATAATATTCACAATCGGAAAATTCGCATTGATAGTATACACCTACTTTAATTTCCTTATCCAGCGAAAATGCATTTTAGATCAACGACTCTAGTTTGTTGACGTTTTACAAAGTAGATTATGAAACAGACGAAAATCTATGGTTTAGTTGATGTGACGCTTGTTGGTAATGAATAGCTTGCTTTGCTTGTTTCTACACGATTCTTCGGCAGCTCCCAAATTATCTGCGCAGTGTACAAACAACTACAATTATTTACCTTTCAACAACAACAAGCAAAACAAATTCTGAACATTTATGCTGGTCACACACACCTATAGGTACTAATATTTTGAAGACTTCTCTAAAACTCTTCGACCAAAGAGAATATAACCCTACGTTTATCTTCGACTTCGATTCATACATTTGTCATCTTTATAAACATTGACATTTGTCACCGAATTATAATAAAATTGCGGTAAAACTTGGCACATCAAGAAGGATGCACGTAAAAGCAGTGAAACGTACCGAAATGAAGCCCATAGTTCCGTTAGTCATTTGCATGTTCACGAGTCCAGGAAATTGTTGGATGTCCGCTCTCCGTATAAAATAGGTATAGAATAGATATAAGTACTTATGAGCAAAGGTAAGTTTGTATGAGTTAGTGGCATCTTTAGTTTTGAAATTTTATGGTCCTTCATGGATTTACGACTTTAAAGCCGGGACAGACAATTTAACGTGCCCTCTGAAGCACAATATCTTAATCTATCTAATCATAACTGTAATTGGAATAAGTAATTTTGTATTTTTAACCCCCCACCCAAAAAGAGGGGTTACATTTTACAAATTTGTTCCCAAAATATTAAATAACAACGTTACGAAACATATAGTAGAGAATAAACGCGGAAGAGTAATGTGCAGTTGACCTACATTCGTGTTTGAAGCACAGTCGCTGGTTGTGAGTTCGGTGCCAGACTTCATGCAACTATTCTCATTGTTTTAGCTAGAATTTAAAACTTTTACTGTTACCAGTAACTACAATATGTCTTGTTACTTAAAAAATGCAAATAAACGATCAGGTGCTGTTTATTTATATTTAATTACAATTTTATTTAACCACTTTCTGAACCTATATCACCTACGCAAAATTTTTAATTCTGATTCTGAATTTTTAATTTTTTAAATTATTAATTCTGATCGTGAAAGTTTAAGAAATACTTACTTAATAACTAATGAATTAATAACTAATTAATAACTAAATTCTATATTCTATAATTAATTATATTAATAAAAACGTTTACCTATCTCTTGTCACATAAACTGGTAGTCTGGTACATTATACAAACAGTTACAGAAAACTCAAAATAAAATTGTGACAGCGAAAAAGGTCGTATGCATGTGCAACAGAGGACCGGATTATTATCTACTAGTTACTAGTTCTTCTTCCTACCCTTTATCCCACTATGTAGGGTCGGCACAACGTGTGTACTTCTTCCATTTCCCTCTATTAGACGTCATCTCAACCTCAACACACACTCCTTACTCATGTCATCCCTCCCACAATATATTATCTACTAGTTACGATTATAATATTATCCTAGACTAGAGAGTGGTTTTGTGCTAGGTAGGTACATTTTATAACACCGATTTATTTTAAATCAAAAATATGAATGCAGTTCCTAATCGCCACCAAAATATATTCAAATAAAACTTAAATAGATAATTATAAGAGTCAGTCTCCTCGTAAATCTCTTGGTTTTTCTATAAACATAAATTATGTCTTTTGCGTCACTTAAATTTAATATCAGTTCGACCAATAGAATAGCTAATAAATATTACGAGATTAGAAGCTTTTGATACGATCACGGTGTAAATCAATGAATTATATAGGGTGATTTGGGGTCGACATTTCTATAACGGTATCTTTAATAATTCTCATAATTATCCTTCTTTCTAAATTTAGTATTTTGTTCTTTTGCAAATTGTGGGCTTGTATCAAATAGATATTTGAAAATACCTCTAACTACGCCCTTAAACAACTTCAGAGAATCTAAAATGCCTGAAGCTAGATACCTTCTTCTTTTTAATTTCACTCCATTTTAAAATGTCTTGGCCCAGTCCTTGTGCTAAAAGATTTATGATGTTTTATCTTACGTATCGTAATTTGCAAACAATCCAAGTGCCAACATCATAAATTGACTAACTATTAAACTACATAAATTGCAACTCACACAAAGAAAAGGTGTGTTGTCTGTCATCATGTCCAATAACTAGTGAAATACGACAAACTAAACGTCAACCAAATTCGTTTGTCTGTCACTGATAAAATTGAATTGCTTCCCAAGGGTTGGTTTTTTGACCGAGTAGATAGTAATTTATATTGAGAGTTTGCAAAAAGATTTTATTTTGAGGTTAAGAATTGACAGTTTTCAAAAATGCCACGTTGAATTTAGCTGAAGTACCTATACCTAAGGTCTCTAACTCACTGCCAATTAACTATTTAGTTTGGTTAAAAATATTTACCATTCACATTCCAATTTTTTCGTTTATGATCTGGAGTTCCAGTCGTCATTATGCGTTCATTGCCAACCTCTGCAGTGTGCTCTAAAGAGGGCCGCAGCGCAGCACTGCCGGCAACCTGTATCGGTGGCCCTCAAAATGTTAAACCTCAACATAACAATACAACATAGTAGCAAGACATTGTAATACCTTTCTCTCTGAAAAAAAATCATTGAGAATGTGGCAATATTCATAAATTGATTTGACTCAATTTGATATCTAATTATGGTAACGTTCTTATAATATAGTTCTTGTTCTTAAAATATTGCGTTTACACGGTTTCAGTTACTTTTGCCTATTAATGTACTTATCAGAAATCAAGTTAGAAGATACTATTATCCATTTTTGGGACAATATTGTAGTATTTTGATTTCTAAACGTACCTACCAGAGCACTCAGACCAGTATTCGGACATCGTATAAACTTTACTACCCAACCAACCAACTCCACATCATATCCTAGGTTCATCTTGAGTGGCAAACGTTTTACGATCCATCCAGTCTAGTAGTAAAACTACAATGTCCTAGAATAACTATAATAACGTTGCTTTTTAATGGTGTCATTTTCGCGAAACTTCAAAACATGTTAATGTTACTACCTAGTTATACATTCTCTGTAGGTTTCTGTTGTTGGCACTTACTTTTTACTCTGTGTAATTGTAGTCATTCAAGGCAGATGTTTGTTCCCTATTAGTTTTTTAAACGGCTATTAGTGTAAGTGCACACCAGACTCGACCATCCCTCCACGCGACTGTCCTCCGAAATGTGCTTCTAATTACACAACCCCACTTTTAACTATGTAATAACTCGCTAGTGGTAATAACCACCTCTATGTTTGGCCTCAACATGGTATTATTGAACCCTCCTTCCAAAACACCCTTCGTAATAACAAAGACACGTTTCTTTAGCTTTTGTTTTCATTAATTCCTCATTTAAGCGAACACTTTTATCTCTGGCGAAAGCATTAGTTAAATTTTACTCAACTTTGGCAACGTAACCGTTTCTTTGAATCGAAGTTTCTTCGACGATTCTCCGCTAAATTAATAAAGTTTTAATTGAATTCAGTTTGAAAGCAATTTTACGTGGATGTCAACTCGAATCTTTCCCGTTTAAACTTATAGTAATATGAAAACAATCTAAAAGCATCTCACTTATCTGGAATATAATATCTGTCCGGTGGCCGAGGGTCGGTCACGTGTTTGCGATGCCTTTGTCCGTGTGACAGAAATTCTCGGGGCTTTTGTGATCAGTCACGATAGCTATCTCCGACATCCCGAGGAGAATTTCTCGCTAAATCAGCTTCACAGACGTCATTTCTTTGAAATACCCTGTTATGTGTGCCGTCACCGTTTTAACAATTGTATAAAGATATCTGCAAAGGATAATACTTTATGTCGTAATATTATTCTTAGTGTATTTTGCAATATCATAACGTGTGAGGGAACATTACAGCGCTCATGGCCCTCGTGTTCTCTTTTAGTCCCGTCACGAACAACGCAAATGTCTGTAAATCAGAGTTAACGCTTTCTTTGCTCCGTACAATTTATGGCGGAAGGCCCGAGACGCCTCGCCGTGTATCTTCTCGGCTTTATACTCCCCTATCGCAGTTGTGAGTACCACACAACTGCAAAATTGCGAACTATTATACAAAATTCGCCCAGTCTACAGCACAGTTATTAGCAATGCGTTTATTAATAAAAAAAACTCTCACTGAACGAAGTAAAATAAACAAGTGACTAACAACATCACGATATTTATAAAACACACCCATCATCTGTTCGAAGAGCGAAATAAAACGGCTCGAATATGACAGGAATAAATGAGACGTCTTGTAGTTGAAATAGTGCGACGATAGTGTGGGCAATCGATCACGGGAACTCGCACGAATTGCAACATTTATATAGATCCGTCCCGGGCTTTCCCACTTTTATCCCGGCGGAAGATTTATATTCACGCGCGACACCTTCGCCCTTTGAAGTTGCGAGATGGGGGAATAAATTCCGATCGAGCTCGCGCACGTTGATTTTAATTAAAACACTATGAGGTTTAGCGGTTTATTACTTTCAGAAGTTGTTTAAAGAATGTAATTGTATGGATGAATCAGATAGGTGTTTGCAATAAAGAGAGCGGAGAGCTATTACGGAAGCCATTGTCCGCCGGCTTAAGTGTGATCATCTCCCGCTTAATCGCTTGGAGTCGGATAACAACGCTAACAATGTGATAAAGCGGGCCCGGACACGTCGTGCTTGCAATAACTATAAACTATCAACCGCAAACGTCTGCCATCTTGTACCCGTAGTCGATGAAATATCCACCTCCCTTTCACACCCTGCTGACTGTCTCCCTCCACCACCCTCAAACAACGAGCGCGCAACACGCACCTATCACTGAAATCTCATCCAATTGAGCTTGAACTTTCACATCATTAATGAACATACTCTTGGCACAAACGATTTGAGGTAAAACAGCGCTTGCGACCAGCGCAGCGGTAGAGTGAAAACCGGCTTTAATTTTATGTAAATTTAATTTGTATTAATTCATCTACTTTGTCATTGTCCAGTGTTTTTATCTTGACTACCCACATCAATTTAAAACTCCTATTTATTGTGCGCCTTCCCACTTACATTTGATAGAATCTTTTCAATTCTGATAAATCTCTCTCGACAGCAACTGGAATTGCTCTAAAATTAGGTATACAATTCCAAGCGCGTATGTTGATGTAGATCATAATAATTGTTATTTTATTATTCTATTCACGGGCTCCGAAATAGGTACATTAATAAAATTATGTTAAATAATTCCGATTTTGTTTTAATATTTCTGTTATCTTAATTTTTAGTTTATTCTCAATGCATCAGATTTGATAATGAGTTGATCCGTATGCTGGGTTTTAAGTTGTGAGATTTTTACAATCCTAATTATTGAAGATTACTTTCGGTATTACCGAAGATTATTATTTCATGAACTAATTATTCAGGCTGGTGGTCCCACCTCTCGAGGGAAGTTCGTCGAGACGATCTCTATGAAATCGCATGGTATTTTTGTGGGAACCCTAATGCAACAGATTTAAACAGAGATTTTACTTTGAGTTCTCAGACAGTCTTGCTTTGAAACAAGACTATCGCGAACTGAATCTACTCTCAAATATTTACTGTTGCTGCGTTTTATTTTTTCATCTCCATTCTTGTATAATAAAGTTTCAAGCGTATCATGCTTTCAACGTATTTGAGTCTAAACAATTCAAATAGCTGGCCCCTTTGTGCTCGCATGTCGAGAATCACACAAAGAAATGTTTTAGTGATTCAATGGGTGAATTAGTATGGCGTTCAGAGAGCACTTTCTCAATGGCGCGATGTCGCATGAATTATTGATGTAGCGGGACGGAGGCAGCCAGACGCGGCCGCGCGACATCTCCGCGCACCATTTTATTGTTATACATTTTATTATTCCTTTCTTTTATTAGTACATCACACAATTACCTCGGTTTATTGGCTCTCATCACGTTAACTGCCCATAGAACCTTATTTATTCCCGCTAATTTACACGAGTTCGCCGCGGCATTTCAGCCTAGCTATAAAACACTTAATTGAAATCGTGCCAAGGGAAGCTATAAAACGCATTAAATTCCACTTCAAAATTGATACGATTGAATTGTAAAAAGAGCAACATTGAACCAACGTGTTATTAGAGCCCATTATTGAAATAACAGTCGTTGCAAGAGAGCGACGTAATTTGAAACTCGTTTCGCATCGTTTATTATCTACTGGAAGTGAAATGACATGCATTTATTAAGATTTTAAATGAAGAAACGAGGCCCTGTGCGTTCGGCGAGAGTGAGCAGGGACGCTTCGTCCGCGTCGACAGGTTCTCAAACTGTTAATCAATTACACACACCATCTTGGCTGCGGTGGTTTGCGCGCTTTTTCCGCCTCGTAATGGATACGGCAGGGATACACACGTCGTACCTAACGATAATAAGTACGTATGCGGGCTCTGCGGCGAGTCGGCCGGGTTCACGCACGAATGCCTCCACAAGTGCGGAGGGTAAGCCGGTACTAGCTACGCTCGTGTGCGGTTGCCTGTTTTTATTCTTGCATGTGTGTTAGGTTTATGGTCTCTGCGGACGGGCGCAGCACGCGGCGCGTCGCGTGTGAGGCGCTGCTATTTTTCGAGAGCCCGCTTGCGTGCTTGTCGTCGTTTTTGCGCTCTCTTTGTTTTATTGTTTTCGTTTGAGACTACAGAAATGAGCTGCACCGTGTACCGACCGTCGTTATTGTTCACTCGGCTCTTGTCTTCGGTTCGTTCTGCCTCTCCGTGGCTATTTTTCTGTTTAAAAAAACGTTATTGAACACACTAATAGACCACGATTTTTGGCCTGTTAAAATTTCATTCAATTGTTTTTTTTTCTGTCATTACTGGTCCGGTTAATTACTTGTTGAGCCGGATGATGAAAAATTTTAATGGTAGAGTTGAGCTGCTTATTTATGATGCCTTTGAAATTCGGCTATTAATCTGGTGGAACACTTTCCATAAAGACGAAGCCCTGATATTTGCATATGCTAATATCTGTCGTTTTCATGCTAATACTGGCTTGGTGTATTTGTATTACAGACGGCTTAATGATACTTACACAGCCTCTGAGATCCCGGGTGCCTCGGTTACCGCTCGTATTAGTGTCTATCTGTTCCAATAGTTACTTGAACGAGGCTCATTATTAATTTGCATGACATCATGTTTGGAATGGCTGAAGATTGATATTCTGAGACGGAATTACGAAATAGAAATTATAGAGAGATATAAAGTGAGTTACATGAAGGCGCGATTCGTGCCAGATGTTACCCGCTCAACGAATAACGATGAGTGTACTGTGTGTGTGCATCTTGTACCTACACAGTCGAGGCTCATACATAACAGGTTCCACAGAGCAACAAAAATGACAATCATGCTATAAAATCGAGAACTGTTTTTGCTTGAAGCCTGTCAAGAGCAATGATAATAACACTCGGACGTACCTAATTGTGGTGTTATTACCGTATGCGTATGTTGATACATTAGCATAACCACATCATTGTATAATAAACACATTTAATGGTATTGTTGCTTGATTTGTATCGCCATTAACTGTAAGAAAATGTATTTTTGTACTATAGTTTGGTTTATGTAAAGTTGTGAAATCTCACGTAAACATGTTGCCTCGTGGCGAACATTGTATAATATATTTATTTTATTTATCTGTACATCGCATGCCATTGCTGTTTTACTCCTTACCAACATTGTAAACATCGCGTTGGCATGTTCCCTTATAGTGTATGCTTTTATAGCTATGTTTATGTAAACCTTATCGCGTATGAGCTTAGCACCTCAATAATAGCTTCGACATTTTATAGAGCCGCGTTTATCACGATATCTCGTTAAAAGATTTTAAATAACTACTGAAGTGATACTAATGAGAATATTGTCGCAATAAAGGTATACTCACTGACTGATATAAAAGGTATGTCTATTAAGTATTTAGGTATAGAACTTACATTTGATATGTTTGCCTTATTAGCTGAATGATTTAAATAAATAATATACACTACCTATGTTAGTAGTAAAGTAACTAATACGGTTATTATCTAATTGTTTAGGTACGGTATCAATTTAGTAAGGTAGCTTATATTCGATTAGTTACTAACTATGTACTCTACTAACAGTAATAAGCTGGCAATAACTGTTGCCAAACATTGCTTTTGATTTAATTGACACACCTATCTATTGTATTACATACACCTGTTAATTGTTTATGATTATACTGTCATGTCACTTTATTCGCGACTATAAATTCTTACGACTATTGATTAGTTAACAGTACTTATATCTTGGGTATTTTGTGAGCCAAATTTATAATGAAAAGTTTAATAGTCACACTATCGGTGGACTTTCTACAGTTCGGTAATTCAACCGAATGGAGAGATTTGCTTCAATGTCTATCAAAGTACCTACGAAGTTATAAAACCAACCATCCATAAAACGGAACGAAGGTATTTCTTATTACCGAGCAGCTGAGCTAAAGAGCCGATAATCTCGGGCCAAATGCTTAGTTGCTCAGAGCATTATCCGCTGTCGATGTAGACAATAAACTGGTCGTGTCGGTCTCGCCACAGCCTCTGGGCGATAACATCTCCACTCGCTGTACAAATAGCGCTATTAACCTTAACACCGCCAAACGCGACATGTTGAGATCCACTGGATATTCCGTCCTCTTCCAACGCACATCTAAAATGCTCTATTTCAGTCCCACACGCTCCTAAGCCAACATGCGATAACACATAACACAGCGATAAGGCCGCCCCTTGTACAATATTTATTTTTAAGTTGTATTTTATGTTTTTTTCTGTGTACAATAAAGTGTTAATTCATTCATTCATTCATTCATGTTTTAAAATAAACGCTGGGCGATGAATTAAACTGATAAGCCGACTCGTACCTACCTCGTGACATAATACGTAGTAATTGATAAAGCAAACATTATTCGCGCGGGCGGCGCAGACCCATTTTATAGAGATAAAATCTATTGCGAGACGCGAACTCATCGTTTCATTGAAGCTTCCGTTAAACCTACGGACGAAAATAGTCCAGCATTGTGACATTTTATGTGTGTTCAAGTGTGATGGCGCGTTTAACTGCTGCCGAAAGACGATGAATTATACAGATCAACGTTTTATGCAAGGCATAAAAGGAATATTTATGTATTGCGTCGTTTTTTAAAATATGCCTGAACTAATAATTGAGAGCTATAGTTTTTTATAGTGTTAATCCACTCTTATGTATTTCACTATGAATGAATTCCGGCGGTATTCGAATCTCGTCGGAATCGAAAATTTATTAAAGTTAATAAAAATTTTAATGGTACATCGAATATAAATTTTATAATAATAGATATTTATTTTTATTATTCTATAAGAAATCGATTTAAACATAATATGCCAAAAAGCCTCTAGCACCTAGGTACATGTTTGCCGATACGATCGACATAAAATAATAAACTCACAGAATCTTTCACGCGGTGATTTCGTGACTTTTATGTTACCAAAAACCTCATTGACCCAATGTGTTATATTGCCCTTTGCAGGACTTAATAATTTATTAAGTTTTGGTTGATTTAATTAGTCAGGCTCATGTAGTGTATGTTTACTTTATAGGTAAAGCTTTATGCGAATTACATTCCAATGGTAGGCCATTGGAATGTAATTCGCATGTCGCTACTAAAGTATCTGAATTTAAGTCATCTTACTTATCTCATTAAATCATCTCAATGTGTGCTCATTCATATACATTGATAGAATTATCTTCGCTACGATATGCTCAACTGAATATTATTCATCAATCGGATTACTATGAATTTGTATTAATTAATGAGTTAGGTTAGTACGGTATAATTGTTTTTGACTAATACCGGAATTACAAATTCATTGAGGTGTTTGAACATGAGTGGTATAACGTAGTAAGTACCTAATACATCAAGTATAATTAGTACCTACCTGATTGATGTTGATTTGATATCGCTCTCTGCACAACAATCAGGCGGTATACTTACTAAGTTCAATCAAGCGATTACAGATAATTGGACTGCATTCTGCAAGCAATATATTTAGTACCATAATTTAGCAGACAAATAAAGACAGAATCGCGAGTCGTCATTACACGCTCTGATTAACAGCTGTTAGCTCGTTTTATAAGGTTGTTTTCCAATCTGGAGCACATTTTATATTGTAACTCGCCTGCTCGTAAAAACCGTCAAGGAAGAATTAGAGATGTCATGTCCGCTTTCTTTGCGCGCGCTACGGTCATAATTTCATTTTCTCCACCGGGGCAACATGAGGCAACGGAGCTCATTTCATAACCCATAATGTGCTAGCTCTGTCCCATTCGTTCGCGCACGAGGAAGCAGAGCAAGAGACTCGTAAAACTGCAACCACTGAAGTTTGAGCTCTATGTCGCATAGTGTAGTAAGATTTTCGGTTGAGTCGGATGTCGTGGTGTCTTCCGCCCTCGACAAACAGGCGCACTACACAAGTAGAAGTTTTCTGCTTCATTTATTAGCAGGCGAATGTCGTCGGAGCCAATAAACCGGGAATACTCGCCACCCTCTCCAGACGATTTATGAGTGAAACTCGCACTAATTCCACTAACAGCACTCCCCCAATTTGAATGTTAATTTTTAACAATTTAAGACTGTTTAGTGACTTTGTTATGAGTTGAGGCGCGGCTGGTGAATTCCTAATTTAAGCTCGTTCTTTTGAGATTTACTTCGGAATAGCAGCCTATAAGGTTGACTATGCAATGCGATTTTACGGTTATCATGTAGGTAGGTTAACCTACCTACCGTATATTTGTGAAGAAAATCAAAGAACCTTAACATCTAAATGGTGATTGCCATTTAATTCGTTCTGAACTTAGCGAAATGTTTACGGATTAATGATTTTTATTTATTAGAACAAAAATTTTGTGAATTTATTTTAATGACATTTTGTATTTGTTTCAGGTAAGTCGTGATTTCCTTAGTAACCAATTGTAAGTTTCCGCACAGGTAAGCTGTTGGTTTAAAATACGAAATCAAAGATTTACTTTCTAATAACTTGATTTTTATGCATAAAACAATTCCATAAAGATGAAAAGTATGCACAATTGAGAATATTTTCATGTTTTCAGCAACCTTTGAAAGTGACGGCTTGTTATGCCAGTAGGCAATTATGATAAAATATACGACGCTCATGTCACGAATAGCATTAAGTTATAGCTTCTGATGCTATAAAGATAGATACGGTTCTATAGATATGGTATTTCCTTCAATTGATAAACGACGAACCTCAAATTACAGCTGTAAATATCGATAACAGTTGTACTAATTAAACTACAATAGTTATAAATTGCACAGAACCGCGCAGCATCGAAACAAAGTAATTGACTCGGTAATTTCCAAGCGGTTACAATCCAATACTTCTCCGATAACAATATCGCAAGATAATTAATTTAGATTGAGGTGAGCCGTCAATAGGTTTTCTAATGGGTATATTGTAACAGTGAAAATGCCGAAATCCCGTGCTGCTATATTATTTATAGGAGGGGGAATGCCTTTGATCTCGTCTCCCTGCATTCAGCATCCTACCCGGGGGGTGGATACGGAGATTAGAGATACCACTGAAATCTTTTAACTTTGAAATGTATTTATAACTTTAATGTAGGTACTCTAATAGATATTAAATACTCTATTATTTATCTATCGAGTATCCAAAAATACATTGACAGAATCTTGCAACAGTTTTTGCTTGTAAATCCAAGTTATAAATATAACGCGGCTACAGCTTAAACTACGGTTTTCTATCTTAACTCTAAAGATTTCTTTATAATTCTATGAAAATATATTATGTCTACAGAACGAGTGATAGCACTTGAAACTTCTCGACTAAAATGCGCTTCAATTTCAAAGGCGAGCTCTTTCAAACACCTTTTACTCAAAACAGGGCTTATGAATCCCCCAGAACACTAATCCTAGCTCCAAGTCTGTCCTCCCGGCATTTTCTTATACCCTCCGCTTTAATTATTTCGCCTTTGAGCCTGCTCGAGCTCGCGGAGTGAATTCTAAGAGGCTGTCACAAAATGGACTCTTAATTACGGGACCGAGTTTTATTTGCAATTATTAATAAGTTTCTTTTTTTTAATACCTTACTTAAACTGTACTTATATTTTATTAACCGACGTATTTTACCAATAGATACGAATAAAGCTAAACAGAGTTGTTACTCATCTTTAGTCGGGGAGTAGATGAAGCTTGCCAAATGTATACAGAATTCAATGAAAACAACTCCGAATACAGGGCAATATACGAGATATTAAAATTTCGATGTACTCAAGAAGAAAGATGTTGAATCACTCGACGAAAACATAAAGCTAAATAAAAGTGTCTCATTTAATAGCATCTTTATTCAACGTACAAGTAAAGTCATAAGATATGCGACTGTGAACTCGACGGGACAATTTGTAATATAAAAGGAGCAAAAAGTTTTACATCCGAAGAACAACATAATAATATCTTTTTATTCCCTCTCCTTTGTTTTCCGTACTTCACCCTTATTTACTTTGATCTTATTTTGCCAATTTGCCGAGTTCCGAAATGTTTTCGTATTTGTATCAAACATTTGGAACTAAATGATAAGTTATGGCGTGTTCCGTTATAGGAGCTCGTATATTATTTTAAAACGTTATATTGTATCCTTGAGCAGTACAGTGATGGCAGACAATAATTTTATTGAGGAAGTTGCCCCAGGTTGGTCGTTAAAGCCGACTGCGGCGATCGACTTAATCCATTACCATTTTATAATGTCGTAAACGTTTCACGACTCCCGTCAGTTAAAAGTTTATTTTAATTACAAAATTAAAATACTCGATTGAGTTGAAAATTTGAAAGTTTTGAGATGAATACGATGCGCGACGGCTTTTCGGTGAGTTCTTAATATAATATTCATCCGACGCCGCCTGCTAAGTGAGATAATAAAATAAACGTTTTTCAGCTTTTTGGAAATAAAGATACAGTAGCTTTTGGTTACGAGGGATTCCTGGAACGACTAACACGTGCACGGTACAATTTTCTGTCTCTACCTACATAATTATTTGAAAAAAGGAGCCAAATATTTTCCTTGCGAATATTCATCGCAAATTCAAAGAATACGAAGAAAAATACGGTAGTCAATACGGTTTACTTATTAAATCTTAGGTATTATCCTGAAATTATGTAAATAATTGGAAATATTGAGGCCCAGAAGTTGAAAAATGTGTAAAACTCTATCAGCCATAATGTTTCAGAGTTGTTAGAAATACCTATTTACGAACCTTAGCCAACAACCTTCTTAACCACACGGAAGATAAGACCAATTGCGAAGGAATAATACCATAAAATAAGCCAGATAACCTTTTAGCAAATAACGTGCAAATTCCTAAGTGAAAATCAGCTAAAGTACCAGGAGAGCATTACCGTAGGAGTGCGGTGTGAAGTTAGCTTGCGAATTAGCCGACAGAGGGCGTGTAATCTTGTTATCGCCTATGCGGAATACCGGCTTCTTTGCGGGTCATATATTTATCTTCATAAAATAAATGTTCAGATAGTTTTATGATTTTTCAGTAGACAGATTATACGCCGATTAATATTTTTTATGATCAAAGAAAGATACAAAAATCAAAGTCCTGATTTATGCAACTATTAGCTTATATTAAACAAATATTTGCCCTACATAATTATTATTAGGAAACATTTATTGCTGACTGTACCAAACAATTTCATGGACCCGGTCGGGAAAGGAAATATTTTTAAAATTACAATGTCGTGGACCCGTTGGAAATTAAAGTATAGACTTATTTTTTTTGAAAACAATGAAGTCGTGGACCTCTGGGAATAGCCTTATAATCGGCTAAAACTGCTAAAACATTTAATAAAATTGCTAAAACATCTAGTACTTACCTAAAACAAGTATTAAAACATAATTTGTTATCGAACTTCAATTGAGAAGTTCGTTTGATAGAAATCAAGTGAGGTAACTTCCTTTAATTAAACTTTTAAAATTTTAGGTATTAAACAAAGATGACATAATACGCCCACAGTAACAAAAAATCAAACGCTTTTGCAAACTTAAAAGATGATTAAAAATTATATAAAATAAAATAAAAGCTGATCCTTCAACAGCGAGCCCATAAAAGTACAACATAAATTAACACCGTAAACGGATGTCTGCCTTAAGGTCGTAAATTCATAGAAATATAATATTATTTTTATTTACAAAAAGAATTAGTTGACTTTAAATACTTAACACAGTAAAGTTGTTTATAGATGTTTATAGAGTTGTTTATAGGCCCAAACCATGTTGCCTGATTCTTTGTTTGGTGTGTCGCGTTGGAACAGGCACTATGGGGTATGACGAACGATAATTGTTTTTAATTTAAATGATACAAAAGTCTCAAAAAGTACTAGCAATAAATTAACCCTTGCATTGACATGGCAACTTACTCGTAGTACATATTTGCAAATCTAACTTTTTTGTCGTGCAATACGATAATTGCTTGCAAGTTGCAGCTGTCAAAATTATTAAAATTTCAAAAATCAAATTCCTTTCGCGGTTTTCACTGAACTTGGTGAAGCAATTTGTTTTTCCCCAGTAAGTAGCAGAACAAAGGAAAGCTCGGGGAACCTTGTTAACTTTTTAAAGCATTCACTGCTTTTGCATTATTCAGTGGGGCCGGGTAGAGCCGTGCAGAATCCACCGACTATTACACTCTTTATAGAATGTAGCTTTGTTTGACTCACGCACACAATGTTCTATATAAAGTTGTTCTTGATCAAGTTAAGCTACGATCTACGTGGTCGGAAAATAGATCAATGACCGTTGTTGGCAATTATAATCGAGCGCTTCTGTGCTTCCTATGACACATTCAATTTAGGTCCCTTCTATGAGCTAGGACGAAGGTCTTTAGGCAGCCTAAATATCCATCGCCAGTGTTGGGCACTAACGCATACGAAATTAATAATTTTATTGCAATACATTTTTGTAATAACCTTATTTTTGTCATTTTCTTTTTCTCTAATTAATAACATTCCGTGACACTAAATACAAGTCTCCTTTTCAGATTAAACTAGAACAAACTATTATAAGTCGAATTTAATAAATTTTATTACCACCAAACGCGAAGTCGTTTCCTTTTACATTAGGTATTCTGCTAAATCATTAATAAATAATACATCAAAGTCGTATCAGATTTAGAATACAGAATACATTTCATATTACTTATTAATATTATTAGTAAATAGAAAAAAAGAAAGACAAAGATAATCTCTGATCTGGGAATCTAATATGGAAAATTGTTATATTGATAGCTATATTTCACATTGTTAAAGTATGTTTTTTCTCAGTAATACTTTCGCACGATTCTTATGGAAATTTCCACACAATTGAAACCACGGACCGCAGTTTTTAATTTTAATGTTGACGCACTGACGCAAAGCACATTAATGTCAGTTTTAATGTACACTGATGCAGTATTTCATCTTCGTAATAAACGTCCGTATACACGCACGGGTTAACACGGAAACTATGGTACAGAACAGAATAAGGTGTACCAACAGTCTATCTGTTTAGTTGGCAGAATTACGATGAAATTGGTCAACGTGTCGCGGTCACAGTTTGGATGGGTGACCGCGAGCGGCATGGTTTCTAGCATTCTAGTGTGGCATTTGAGTTCTTTATATATCTTGTTCTGTTTTTTTTAATCTATCTCGCAATATGCTTCCAGACGGGATTTTAACTCGCGATCTTGCCTAACGCGGCCGTCATGGGGAATATATACAATGTAGGTACATAAACGTCACACAGCCGTTTTGTTTTCATATACCTAACTACAACATACTTTGAAAGTAAGTTAGAATATGATTTGAAAATTACAGCACTTCCAATTTATTCCACATGAACAGATAAACTTAGTAGGCTAATGAAACTAGATCGTTAAATTATCGGGTACTTCCAATACCGGAGAAGGGCGGATCGTAAGCGTTATTCTGTTATGATATCGTAATAAATATTACGACCATTTAAGCTGAAAGCGTTAAGTATATAAATTGTAGTGTACACACAAGAGATGGTGGTATAGAGGTAGAATCTATCTGGTAGATAAAAGAAAAGATGAATGAATTTTGAGAGAGATAACGTAAGTAAAGGCTGAGTGTCACCTTTCATAGCCTTATGCTATGGAATGAACATCTAGGGCTGCCTGTCCATTGACGCCGAGCGAGCTGGCGGAGCTGAGAAACGGATAAATATTAACAAAGTCCAATAGGATTGCATTAAATCTTCGCTCAGAGAGAGAATAATATCCTTTAAAAACCTCACTCATGAACGGTGGCTACTTCGTTCATGACCTCACTCTACTCGCTACCTCAATTTAGGAATGATGCGACGTCGTTTTTTACCATTGAAGGCGCTCGTCATCTCATTATCTCTCATTACAAGTAAAGTTTTCTCAATTTGCCACCACAAACCGCAAACAAACTGGGTACCTTACCTACATACTATTGTACCACAAGCTCGTACAAACATTTCAATTTAATTATTTACATTGATTGGTTTTGTAACTTAATTTTATTGTGATTATAATCACAATAAAAACTGTGTAAATAACATAGGCTTACATACTGGGCCTTTTCAACAAAATTGCATTGCAGTAAAGACTTACCGACATACAATAATTTTATGTACCTACATTTTATTGTTTTAAACAAAATTAGCATCTTGTTTTATTAACTGCCTCTGAGGTCTGAGGATCGTTAAATTTATACATGAATATTTAGACTGTACAATCATTGACAAAAGTAATCGTTTTATTTCTTTAACGACATCGGTAGAAATGCTTACTTTCTGCCATGTACCAACCTTTGTTCTTAATTATGTCTCTGCCTTCTTTCTTCGACATTCTGATTCAGATTTAAATGCATTTGAAGTGAAATGATTATTGCTCTTTGTAGATGCAATTGTGTTTTATTTATGTTACACTTAACACAGATTTTACTAGTCGTAATTTTATTAATGTTTAAATTACACCTTTCGTTTAATCTGATGTTTGTATATTAACACCTTTTCATTCAATTCACATACACCACCATTTTAGAATATGCTCAAAAATAAATATAAACTTTTGACCATTACATAAAACACTGTCCAAATTACGACGTTAAAATAAGACCCAAGATCGTATTACGATATTAAAATATGAAATCGCATTCGCCGTTGTATTGTTATTTAATTTGATAGTTTTATTTGTGGTGAAGGCACAATGGATCTGAACCCCGAGGCGTGGAGATATTGTGCTCGTAAAGGGCCCTCCAGAGGGAATAAATAACTGAGGAACGCTCTCCCGAACACATAGATACGGACTTATAGGGAGCAAATCCAATTTAAGTATGCCGTCGAATATGAAGGGAGTTTTATTCAATACACAAAGAGCTGATGTTAGACGTCAATAATGTCAATTCAGTATCGTTCAGTATATCATACTCTTTAGGAAGATTTCACTTATCTAACAAAGAACCTAGTAGCGCAAACTTAGACACCATAAACCAACAAACAAAAAGTGTTCAGAACCTTAATTCATAAGGTAAGGTAATTAATAATAAGGTTGTAAAAGAGTAACGAATGCTTTCAGACAAACACTTAGTTACCATAGTTATGCCAACCAACTTACTTATTTATTTATTTGAGTCTCCAACATTGTAAACACCAAAACAAAACATTTAAAATAGACAAACAAAAGAAACATGCTAAGTATCACAATAATTATAGAAGACAGACAGCATGTAAAAGAGAGCATATAAGCATACTTTTGTGATCGTCATTTTGTCTATAAATAATGCTAAATGCACACGAACCAATATTCTAGTTCAGCAGTAGCCATCAAGAGGATAATTTACTTGCATAGCTTCCAGCCGTTTTATAGCTGAAACATGCGATTATCGTATACGATAATCTTAAAGCCCGCATTCATTTACATTAAAAAAATACTCGTCTAATACAATGTATGATTCAGAATCTCGCCATATTTGATTAGTAGGGAGTCAGTAGGGAGGGTATTGGAGTATTCTTTTATCTGTGGTATTGGTAATTATTTTAGGCCGTCTACCTTTAGGCCTTCCTCCGTCATGGCTTAACGACTTTAAAAGCCGGGACCGACAATTTAATGTGCCCTCCGAAGCACGGAAGCGCTCATGACAAGATGCATCAATTATTTTTTTGAGTTAAATGTCTGTGATCTTGTTGTTCTGTCTTCACATTCTTACAATAATCTCATCCTCAAGGTAAGAAAGTACGAAGCCATTTGAAAGTATGTTTAAGTAAATAAAACAAGTGACAAACGTGTTTATTTATTCGCTTAGAAAATACCACTTTCCGGTCCTAATTTAACTTTCATTTATTTAGTATTTATTTAGTCCTTTGAAGAGCGGAATTGCATTTTCCCGCTGAATATTCAACGTTATTCTATTTAATAAGCTATTTTTTGTTTGTTCTCTCAGCATTACGAATGGAATTAATGGATATCGGACTTGCTGCCAAGTGCCAATGAAATATTCGTCCGACTATAACTTCACAATATTTTTTGTTGATTAGTTGGTATGCAAAGCTTTTTGAAATGTTTATTGGTTGATGCTATCTACTACTAGAACCGTGTTATAGGGACGACTTTCGATCCGAAGGTCGAGGGTTCGAAGCCTAGTTGTGCAATGAATTTCGATGTAAAGGCCTAAGTTTCCTACAATCATCTGATACAGAATCACGACCGACGCCGATGCTGTATCTTCATGGTGCGGTAGACAACCTCTAAGATCGTTGTCTTCTTTATTCTTTATTGTACACAATAAAATAATACATTAAAAATACAGATAGTAAGGGAATGTATGTACAAAGGCGAGCTTAACCCTAAAAAGAGTTTAGTTTTTGTCTTCAAGATTCTTCAAAGATGTCTAAGCGGCGTTGTCAGCGTTCAAGTATTCAATTGGCACATGCTACTATTTGCAAAAACCCGGTTAAAAGTTAAAACTACCAGATTAATATCAAAGGAATGTAAGCAAAAAGGCAATGTGAAGCATTTTTCTCTAAATTCTGCAATATGTCTGCATTGCGAATTCGCAAAGCCCGAGCTCAACTTTACTTGAGTCGCTTTTTCAAAACTAGTTTCAATTCTCACGTTTTTCTCTTTCGACCGACATTTTTGTCGTGTGGGAAACACTCATAAAAACACTAGACGAATGTGTTTGGAAATCAAGCAAATTGACATTTTTATAACACCCATATTCGGAAAGTTGTAAACGCCGAAATGTAAAAACACTAGCTCACACCAGGCACTGTAGAGATCCTCTCAGGGCTCAGTGCCTGGGGTAAGTGTAAAAAAAAGACGAAAAAAAGTAACAAAAACGAAGATAAAAAAGAAACAAATTTTGAGAATGCATACGACTACATGCAAGCCATCACTTATTACAATACTCTATTTATATTCTCTCAACCCTTTCTTTCATCGAAAATACTAATTAATTTCCTCATTTTCCTCCGCCCGCTTAGATATTAATACGCTTATACATTTCCGAATCGAAAAAATGTCATTCCTAGTTTTAAGAGGCCGGTGACGGCAAAGTTATCTAATTAAAATTAGAAGTCCAGTAAGTCCCATCAATCCAACAAGATACATCGGCCGGATTTTTGTAATACCACATTTGTATAAAAATAGAAAGAGAAAAGCACTTAACTGAATTTGCGTGTTTTCCAGCGAATTATGGTGGGTGGTGTGAAAGAGGACATAAATAAGAAATACGGCCTCAGGCATAAATCGGATTACTCCAACCGACTGCGCTTAAATGGCTTTTAACAAAAATAATGATGTTTTTGAAACAGAGACGTATGTTAAGAGTTAGAAAGAGGTTTTTTGTTTATTTACAAAAATATACCATACCTACAAGAGTTTATTCTAAGGCTGGTAGATCGTCATTATCGGCAGTATGCCAGTATTTAGTTAGATACTATGACAATCGGGTATTCCCCGCGTCGATTTCGATACTGACAATGTTTTAATGTAAAATGAGTCAATTTAAGTTTGAGTTTGAGAAACCTATTCATTAATGCATGGTCTTGCACACAATGAATTTGGACTCATACTTGAAGTCTATATATCTATTCTAGATATTACAGCAATTGACTAGCTAGATTAATAAAGCCTTTTAGAAAAAAAATACTGAATAGGTAGCACGGTAAAAATTCTCTTATATATTTCAGATCCTTTGAATATAAAAGGGGTAGTCAGAGTTACGTCCAAATAAACCTTTGGCACAAGCTCAATTTACCCAGTTCTTCACTGTCGTAAAAGTTTAATCAACTTATTTATTTTAAAGCTAATAAAATCAATAATGAAAATGAGATCTGAAAACCTAACGCTATTAAGATTGATATTACCTTAGCAAATTGGTTTGCTATTAAAATAATTGCTTTATACATATAAGTATAATATAAAGGTAGACCATTAGTGGTTATTACAAAACATTAACCTTAAAACCGAGCGTCTAAATCACCGAGCGTTTATTTATAGCTTTATTTCTCGCTATTTATTTTATTCGATTCGTAACCGGTTGCGCAAAATATTTAATCAAGAATTTTGATGTATGTTTTTTGTATGATAAAACGATAACGGCTTAAAAACTGTGTTGGTTATTGAATTTATTTGAATTTCATTGAATATTACTAACATAATATAATTAACTCATCATTAGCCACATCCGTTATTATGCTAATTATTTAATTAACATTATGAATAAATAAACAAAATACGAAATATATGGTATGTTTATGGTATAATAGCACAAATAAAATATAATTATTTAAACAAACACATTAAATCGCAGACGACTTGTCATACATTACATAAAATATATATTCTAACACTTGTATAACTGTTGTAATAATTAATGAACATAATGAACAAATGTGTAAAGTTACTACTAATGTGAAATATAATTGTCTGTTTTCGTTCATCGTCATAATTCAAATTCAAATTCAAATTGTTTATTATTTTTTCTCTCACAAATCACAATACATAAATAAAAATATAAAGTAATTAATTTTAAATGTAAGTACCTACTTACAGTAAAAGAAAAATAATGATAAATTTAAACAATCGTAGGTTAGAAGTAAGAACCGTTTTGTGAGAGACTGGTGCCTGAAATAGGTATAAAAACCTGTGTGTGTTAAAAATAATGTATTAATTAATTAAATTTTTAAAGAAACTCGATACACAAATGAAACAAAACTGAAGGTTCCTTTTAAGCTAAAAAAATCTTAATTCAATTCGCTTCAAAATCGGTTTATCTGTTCAGGAGTTACGGTGCTACAGACAGACAGACACAGATACATTACAAACTAATAAATAACACTCCTCTTATTTGTCTAGACTAGACTATTCTATTAAGCGGCAATAGGTGTAGCTTTAAATGTTAACACTATCAAACATACACAATACCTATAATACCTACTTATAACGGTATTTTTTGCATAAGACCCTCAATAATTTTCCTTGGACTTTCCAGACAGACCAGATATGGTACATACGTTCTTACGATCGATGACCAAATGTGTGTTTGGTCTGGGTGTTTTTCTATCTATAGTTATTAGTCATCTGGTTACATAACACAAGTTTTAGGTTAGCTTGGGACTAGGTGATTCTGTGAACTATTGGTAGCTCATGTAAAATGTTCAAGGATTAAAAAAAGTTTAATAATTCACGGCCAAATTTCGACCAATGGGCGATCAATAGAGAAACAATCAGAAATTGGATGACTAGACTAGTACCTAACCTAGTAGGTGGTATAGGTACTGGTGTAGACTGCTACTAGAAATCACATGGTCAAAACCTTGTTGAAACATGTAAACAAAGCTTGCGTCGTCGGTTTAGACAAAGCCATTCCAGAATTTCCAGAACCTTCGCAATTTCATTTCATCGTGTCACATTCGGTATTCCATGTCACATGACTTTGTCGGGCTTTGCAAAGGCACACTTTGCTCCGAACTTTGTGATTCGCTTCAATATCTTATTTGATTCTTTGAACGTTTTACTTCATAGCGCTTGATTTTATGAAAGCTAGGGTTGTGAAATGCTGAGATCATTATGATACGGATATGTACTTACCAAATAAGGATGTTTTTTTTTCCAAATACATCCATATTTGGTACATATCCGTATCATACTATAGGTACCTACTTGAGACTTTTGTAAAGGATTTTAGTAGTTGAAAGATCTGAGTGCAAGAATATCTGTACTGTTATTAAAACCAGCAAAGTTAAAATTATAAAAGAGTTTTAAAAGAGGATGGACAAGAAAAAATATTAAAATATGCATCATACATATTTTATTAACTTCAAGTTAATTTAAATATTTAGGAATAAATTCACCACAAGTTCGTCTATGCCGTTGAGTTTTTAACTTGTCTTTTCTTGAATAGTTTTCTTTCAAAAAGTTTGACTGGAGATATTAAATGAAGATGACTTTTGCCGTCGAACGAAACGACTGGAAAAACGATTGTAATAGTCATAATTCAAAGTAGGAAAATAGAAGGTATGTAGGTACCTAATTGCTTTAAGTACCCAAAATAGTTCCAAAATAATATTTATATAAAAAGTCACAGCAAACCACCCTAAAGCTGAGAAGTAAAAAACTAAATTAATTTCTAACATTAATTAGCTTTAAAATAAGGACAAAGTTTGTTTTCGCCGGCTAATTCACTCGCTAATTAGAGCCAGCGAGACTCCCGAACGACTAACGAAGCTTAAAAACTAAAAGACGAAGATTAAAATACATTTTATCCCATCGCTTTCCATTAAATTGTAATTGAAACTTTCAATTTAATTGCCGGCTGGCACAAAGGTGGATATTATTTTTAATTAATCTTTTCGACTTTTCCAAGCGGTTACTTTATATTCCCATAAAAAGGTTTCATTATTCCCATTAAAATGTTCCATTGTATTTGCAGACAGGTATTGATTCAGACATTTTGAAAATTATTGGTTTTGATGGAATTGCATTCGTTTTGCAATAACGCATGACGTATTACGATTGTTTATTATCTGACGGTGATTTAATTCTGTTGAAAATATCGAATAACGTTGAAAATATAAAGTGCACGTTTGCAAGGATGTTTTAATAATGTGAATGAATTAATGAATGAAATTCATTATTCATAATTTATTTATTCAATAAAATTATATTATAGACCACTTTGAATTTTCGTAACATACGCTGATCCTAAATAACCTATCTATAGCATAATTGTATAATGGGCGGTTTTATCTCGCGATCTCTTCCAGGCAACCATTGGATGAGAGTGATTATTTTTTTCTTAAACTGCGAACAGAAATAAAATAACTGAATTTCTATTAACATAACATAATTTATAAGTTGTTATTCCCAACAGAGCCGCAAAGAAAAGTAGATTTCATAAATAAATTAAATGTTTAACGGCTCTCGCTGTCATAATGGCCATCATTTTATCATCACTTCCTTTGTATGATTTGAATACACGACTCGTTATTTATATTAAAAAATCAAATAAAACATTTCAATATGCAACCGGTTTACAGCATCAATTTATTATTTCGTTGCCTTGACGCTATAAAATTGCTGATTGTATTTATTGGAGATTTGAGATTCAAAGAAGATTTTTATACTATATAGGTAATTATATTTTGTAGACATAATAACTTAGTTGGGTTACTTATTGAAATTCGAAGGAAAGAAAGAAAACTATGAGAATGAAAATGTAGGTACACATTTATTATATTAAAATTATTCTCCAAAACTAATAAATAAGTTAATATGTAGAACGAGCTTTCTAACCATAATCAGTTGCTACAAAAAATATAATTACCAAATTGGTAGGTACCTTACCTACTTAATATATATAATAAGTAGGTAAATATAAATTTATCATAATTATCATAATTTTCATATTTGGGTGTAGGTACCAATAGTAACCCATAAACTGGACATGCATTTGATCTTGACACACGAATACGAATCCTGATCTGAATGCAATTTTCAAGTTTTTAAGAGAAGTAGGTACAACATAAACGAGTAGGTATTATAAAAGCACAATAGGTTTAATCTTTAAGGAATTAAAAAAAATGGATAATTGGGGAATATAGATATTGGTGATAAATATTTCATTCATATTTGGAATAAAGGAAATTAGAATATTTTTGCGAATTAAAATTTTACTTTTATGGAAAATTTTCTTCAGTAATTTAATAAAATTACTTGCATAAATTTTGGGGGTTGACTGTAACGAAACGGGTGTTGATTCGTTAAATAATCCGCTAAAAATAAGGAATCAAAGTTTTGAATTCGGGGTATTACAACCTTCATGCAATATTATAAAACACCAGTCCAAATAGAGTTCAGAACATTTCACACAGGGAAGAGAGGAATGATTTTAAAGCTAGCTATGTACGTTTCAGTCAAAATCGAAAATTTCTTCAAGGTTGACTCCAAATAGCTAGACAAAGAGAGCACTCGTTCCCAAACACATTGCTCATCATATCATAAAATATTCATATCCCTAAAAAGGGGTTAGACGCTTCATAAACTTCAAAGAATAACATTAAATAAAAACCGAGAGGGGAGTGCCCTACTGAAACATTTGTGTCAAATCGAATTGCACCAAGTTAATTACTCTGTGTTGGGTCTGTAGGGTCTTTTGTACCGTAGGGAGTTGAGGTAATCGAATATACCTCGAGCTTACCTTTGCTGAGAATACACACGTGTCTGTTCATATGAATAAGTACTAAAAAAAATTAACACATGAGGTTCACAAAAACAAGAAAACTTTTTTTACAAATAAAAAAACATACTTAAGTGAAACGTAGTGTTTAGGTACTTATTTTGAATATTGATTCTTGTTATAATGTTTAGATATATAACAGCGGTTCGTTTAGGTATATAGAAAGAGAATAAAATCACTACGTTTAGATATATCAGTGAAAACTCTGCCCAGAAAAAGCTGAACAGCGATAATCGTCTTGATAAAACATTAGTTACAAGACTGAAATATTTACAATCTAAAATGTGCACAGAACAAGACACTTGTGTTGCTGTCTACGTTGGTTATGGTAACTACTTGGCAAATACATCACAATAGTGATAACTGATAATAAGTTTGCATAAATAATAGTGACAATAAAATGAGCTATAAAATTGTCTTCAAGTTTTCCTCGTAAACAACTGGAGATCTATGAGGGAGGTCTATGTCTAGCAGTGGATGTTCTATGGATGAGATTATTAAATAAATATGAATGTATAGTATGCGTACGAAAAACTAATGCGTTGCTAAACCATTGATAGGTTTCCGAGGATGCCCTCGAGGCCTAATAACCCAACCAAAAGTTCTTATAAATAAAAAAACCAAAGCGGTATAAAGTCCGGCGAATCACCCTAGTAAAGAAAGTCAAAATCCCATGAGATGTTTTACTTCAAGTGCCTTTTCGTTCCATAGGCCTCCCCTGTATAATCGCATTCAAATTCAATATACACCGCAAATGATAAATCAATGTCTGCTCTGTTTAAGTGATCGTAATGGAGTTGACAAATGGTATGGAAATTCTAATTTCGTTCTCAATTTCAATTGTATTTGTCAGTGATTTGGCAATCAATTAATTTGATGATATTAGCTGAGGTCAAGTTGACGTAAACTGAAATTAAATTTGAGTACCTTAATTAATTTTGCAACGTTTAAAAGTGAATTTATTAGTATTGTTTATAACTCTTAGGGCCACATCTCGCGTTGACCGTAATTTGATTTTTAAATTACAGTGAAGATAAAACGGAACATATTTATAATATCGAATACCGTAAACGTCAAAAAACTAAGGATTAAATTGTAAAACTCGAGGTTTATTTTATTATTTAAAAACATAATAATAAAACTATGAGAACGTGGTTGTGAAAATAACTCTGGTTTTGTATTGTTTAAGGGGCGTTTTATTATTGTTTTATGCATATCGTGCAATCGGGCGAAGCATGTATTGTTTTACATGTTTTTCATAAAGCAGGTCCTATAGGCATCTGATGCAAAACTGATGTGTTCCATTCCAGGCCATCAGATAGCGACACTCTTTGTCGCTTCTTATTCCGCAAAGAATTAGTATTCCCTTGTTAGATTGGAGGTTTATAAACAATGAAGGAAGGTGGGTATTACGTGGAGGCGAACGGCTATTTTTCATGAAAAAACATTTTGTAAGTGATCTCGCAGAGTAAGCGGTTTGTTTTCCTTTGGGCTGAAACCTTTTCATTGTTTGTTGAATCCAGGCCTGTATGATAAATGTACCTAAGTAAACGTAAGATTATTATCATCATGAAACACGTCAAGCTGAAAAACAGGAAAACCGGTGACTGATTTTTATAAAGAATACTTAAATGTTTTTTAACAAAACCTTTACGCTTTATGCTTCCATTTATGTATTATTCAGATATATTCGGAGAATAGAGATTTTTAAAGCTGGTTAGTTAATAATCTATATTTCTTTTGGATGATTTTTTTACTGTAAGTATTTATCTTTTACAAATAAATTATTCTGTATTTATATTTTTTTTCCTTAGGCTGCATGAAGTGAAGGACAGCATGGTCTCGATGAAAGATGTGAAAATATTAACAATCTCATTCAATTCCTTGTAAATTCGACAACTGATCAATATTTATTTATTTTTATTTTATTTCTTAGAAAAACAAACAGTCATTAGATACTATTCACTTAACTTATATCACTAAAGCAATAAGATCGTTCAAACTCCTTGTAAATTAAGAGGCTTATAGAGCCCCATTTTAAAATCGTTCGAGATTGCCAGTAGCACTTCCTTACCCCACCTCCCCTCGGTATTTATTGCCGCTGGCACGGCGCAGCCATAAACGCGACTACTAAAACGTGCCGTTTCCCTAAATTATTTTAATGACGTAGGTATGCTCCCGGTTTAGTGGATTGTAATACGGTTACAGTGAGATGCAGGCATTGTTGCCAGATTTAACACTCTCCCTGGAATGTAGGAAATATAAAAGATGTGATTGAAATTATGAGGTTTTAGATGATGTTATTATGATTTGTTTTGTTTTACTACTGTCACAGACACACACACACACACCCTCACCTTTCCAAAATTCACATGGTCTTGAATATATTAAGACCTAAGTGGGTGCCTTGCCTAACCATCCTTGGTGGTTTAGTGTTTATATCTACAGAGCTGGCAAAACGGTATCTCTCTCTATACAAAACTGCCCCCCTAGCCATGTTACTTATCTACAATCGCTAGCGCTATAGAAACAAATAAAACTTGTGGGAATTGTAATTCAATGGCGATGTCATGGGGTCAAAAGAGTCAGAACAAAATATTTGCAATGATAGAAAGAGATTCGATACGAAGCGATTTCAAAATGACTTCAGGCTTTGTAATTTAACTTTAGTACACACTGGTAACGTTAACACAGAGATACAAAACGAGTTGTCTCAAGCAATTACGCATGTCGGCTCCAATACGCGGCACGACTACAAAGTTCTAGCGCAAGTTCTTCAAACCTAGCATCAGAGCGAGAAACCTCATAACACCTTGTGAATTGACGTGGAATTGATTTACTCCCTGTTGTTCATACACTTTTGGCTTATTAGAATTGTATCTCGACTTTTGAACTGATTGGTTGGTTTGTATCACAACCCATGGATCTTTGTTAATGGAAGCGTATGAAAAGTATGGCGATGAATGGGTATCTACCTACACGTACCTACCATACTCAAAGGGCTTGTAATGTGAAATTACAGTGAGGACAATGTTACATAATATTTTGCCATGTGATAAGGTTGTTCAGATAGGCAGACAGACACCTTTGCTATTTGATATTGTAAAGAGCGTTTAGTTTTTTTATATTTCTCCAACTTTTATCTGTACGAAACGGCAGCTGGCCATCAACCCTCCTGTTTGCGTCTCGAATCCCCTGCTGCTTCGAACCCTCCCCCTGTCTCGCTCCTCGCCACCCATAAAGTTTTTAATAGCGATATGGCGTGTCGAAACATTAATATGCTAGTGGTGATGGTAAATCAAACTAGATTGTGAATTGTCTGAGATAATGTACGGTGAGAGTGGGCGGAAGATAGCGCATTTGTCATACCACTAACAATAAACCGTTTAGTTTTATTTATAGTCGCGTGGGCTAATCGATTATTTGCTTATCGTGGTAACCAAACATATGACTTCATCTGTGTCGTGGGAAACTAAAGATACTTTGTTTGAATTGTTAAAATACTCGGTATTCGACAGTAAAATAAATTCAATATTGTTCAATGCTGTTTTGATACAGAAATATGAAAAGATTATCGTGCGGCTATAATACCTGTCGTTTCGCATAAAATTTTGTTATTTTTCCAATATTACGGTTTGGAATACGACAATCTCTCGGATTCGAAGCTAGAGTGCTTCAGTTCTCAATTTGTGATGCCATTAGCATCGTGCGTGAGGGAGACGCCGTTATACCGCCGCTCCTTTTTAGGAACGAGCGCTGAATGTAAATTGCTTCATTTGATTATGTTCTACGTTGTAAATGCTCTTTGCATTTATGCAATCCTGGTAACTCTGAACCGCAATTGAGCAGAAGTATCATTTGGACAAGAAACAGTTCGTTTATTTATTCCATTGTCGCTATCAGAAGCGCATAGCATTGAATATCTTTGAAATATATCTCAGATTAACTTACTATAAGAGAATCACAGCATTACATCACAGTTAGTGTGTAACGAGCGAGTTGAATAGCTTTGCTTACAATAGCCACAGACATGGAAACGGTGTGTCAATGACCTCGTGAGACTAAAATACAAGATAACCAAAACGTCGTCACAATCAGAGGCATTGATTTATATCCATCCCAATCAGTGAGTAGACACTACAATAACATTTATTAAAAGTAATTTCTCCGTTCAAAGGAAATGTACTAGACACTAGCTATAAAGCAGCATCAAAGCAAAACAATAGTAAAGCCCTTTCGAAAGCAGAAATACGTTCCCACCATAAAACAATTTTGAACGAACTCAGAAAGTGCTGCAGTTTATAGAAATATTTGATTTGTTAGCTAAAAGAGCTGCATAGAGTTAAATAAACTATTTAGGTCAAAAGTAAAATGTTTTAAGTTTAAGTATTCATATTTATAAAGGCATAGTGGTATAAAAATCATTTGTATTTTAAATGCAATTTAAGTGCAACTAAAATTTTTGAAAAGTTGAGTTTACCAGTTAACACTTTTCGATCAAAGTTACATTGCACAAAGAACTATTAATGTAGTATTTTCTAGCTCTATAAAATTTTATTTACTTACACTTTGTTTGATAGTTTACTTCTTACAATACGACTTCCGGAAGCTATAACGATAATTATATTCTAAAAATCCCTAGTCTTATCTAAAATGTTATACGCTACTAAAGCAATCAAAATTGTTCCATTACTACCTCTATGCAACAATCTAGGTCCTATAGAATTCCCTGCCGCTTTGACGGCTCAAGCTCCGAGACATCCAATCCACGTCTCAGTAATTCAGGTTTCCCTATTCTCAGACGAGCTAACTAATATAGCATTCGTAATCATTCGACTGAATAACGAGACCGATTGCATATTACAAGACTAATCCTTGTCATAACACCAGAATCTATATGGATCTGGCTAGCTGCTAAGCTACTTTGGATTCAATTTCTGTTAAATACTATGCCTTTGAAGACAAAATACTTTAGTTTTATGTTATCCCAGTGTAATTCAACTTATCTTCCGAGTCGTGATTTCCTAGTAACACGAACCTCTTTATTCGCAGGAAACGGCAGAAGTATGCGTCGGCACTTCCGTCGGGACGATAACCGAGCCGGACTGCCTCGGGCCCTGCGAGCCTGGTACCTCGGTCACGCTGGAGGGCATCGTGTGGCATGAGACGGAAGGTGGTGAGTTTTTACTAAGCGCACGCACTGTAGCGCCCCATCTCATCACTGCACGCTTATGCACGCCTGGTACTTTGTCCGCTTTCGCGATGAATGTCACTGTTTTATTTGGGAATTTAAAAAGTTTTTAAGTATTTGACGATACGATAAAGTTCAAATTCCCAAGTAACTTTACAGAGGCATTAATAATTCACTTCGTTCATTTCATTTCTCATACAAAAGGCTTCTTGGGAGTTGAATTGAAAGAGACATTGGAATGTATTTAACTGCTCCTTTAACTAAGGAGTGCCTATCATCATATAATTATTGAAGTACTTACTTACTTTATTACTTTATGTTAGGCCGAGGCGTATTCATCGATCCGTTATAAAAGGCTAAAGGCTTATTCATATCTTCAATAAAATAAGTGCTTTAACAGAAAATACCAAGCTATCAATAATAATAGCAGTCCTCGTTAGAATGATTAAATCGTCATAAACCCACAATTACGCGACAGGCGGCCATTTTACAGAAGCAATAATAATTTATTTATTACACCTGGCTCGGCTAGTGATTATGGAGTATTTCAACCTTTTCCGTCGACGTTTGCGTTTCACTGGCGCATAACTATTTAAACATTTTATGAGTCTTTATTTATAATACCTTCGCAGTTTCACACGAGGCCATTTCTATTTTTTTCTAAGCTATTGTTTTTACTGCTCAGTTGGTACGTAGTTCTTTTCTGTGGTTGTGGGTTTGATTCTCATCCAGCTTCAAGAATCGATAAACATTTTTGTTTGCTGTGTCTATATAAACAGTAGTTGTGCCGTAGCTGCGTAGGTCCGAAAGAAAATTATCTCATATATTTTCTTCAACCACCATAAACTACATAATGACTAAGCACGTAAGCACTACAAAAAAAAATAAAAAATGTTACACCTTTAGGTAGGACACACAAGACACAATGTGTAATAGTCTAATGATATTTACACAGTGTTTATTTAGTTAGACTAATTAAGGATTTCCCGATCTTAATATTAACACATTCAATTCAACGGACTGGTTATAATTACTAGCACTTAGAGTTGGACTACGTACGCCATTGCTATTGCTATACTAATGATTTCCACAAAATCAATACCCACACCTTTTATGCTCTCCTGGTAATAAAAAGTACCGTCGCGACTCGTTAGGGAACGCAAATAAATACCAAAATGCTTGTTTCATTTTGTTTACGACGAAATCAATTCTTTACTGCCAATGTTCAATTTATCGTTTATTTTTATAGCTTTATATTTTAACGGCCATATAGAATCACGAGCAGCATTACATAAAGTGATATCCTGGGATATAATAAAATTAACTGTCATATATATTGTTTTGTAAATTTAAAAGACATTTTCTTGAGTAGGTACCTACTTACTTAATTAAAAAAAAAACAATAATAACACGAATCATAATTTATAGGTCTCTAGTATATTTGTCCTAATCCTTTGAACAAATATAAAAGTTACTTGGATACTTTATAGTTGTATATTGAGTTTGACATTACATAATATTTGCAAGGCAAAGTGATGACAGGTGGCCCAAAGCCACGATTGAATGGTGGCCGAGGATGGGACAAAGAAGTGTTGGGCCGTAATCGAGGTGGGTCGACGACATAGTTCATGTCGCGGGGCGTCTATGGACGCGAATAGCACAGGACCGTAGTAGATGGATGGCACAATCTTATAGAGGCCTATAGGCCTCTATAAGATTGTGCTGGGTATACCCAGCAGTGGGTAAGTTCAGGCTACTGATAAAGATTTATGAATAGAAGAAATTACTTAGATACGTTTATAGACCTACTACCTAAATACAAATATAGATACTTACCAACGTGAAATATATAAACATTGTATCCAATTTCAAAATTCAATCTCGATTAATTGTAATATTTTGATTTCATAAATAAACATTTGTTATATAATTGTTTTCGTTAAATTGTAGGATTACGCGCGTAATTGGATTTATTTCGCATCACGATCAAACTGTTCCAATATTGGATTTTATATTGGATAGGGACTTTGTGAACATATAATTTTCATGAAGGGGAAGTTTTTAATAAATACGTCCGATACTCTTGCTCGACCCTTTAAAGACCTTAAATGTTTAAATGTTTTAAACACTAATCTAGTTAATTTAATACAAGGTCAGAAGACAACCTTTTTCCACACTTATCAAAACTCTATCTAAACCTTTGACTTCATTTTATCATACCGCATGCATAAATTGGAACGTACCATAAAGATACACGACAAAATAAAAAAAACAAATTAATTTCATGTCGGGATCTCAAACGAACAATGCCCTATCTCACAATTATTATAAAAACACGATAATAAATCACCATCTGGCACTTCTGTTGGCACTCTCCGAATTTATCCCCGGCCCTGCTCCCCTAGTACCTACCGGAGGGGGAGGCAGGGGGAGGCAGTCGGCCCTTGGATTATTTATTCCCAGCTAATGGCGTAGAGATGTCGGAAATTAAACACTGTTGTGTTGACTTACGACTACAAGATTATTTTCGCCTTTCAATGGTTTTACGAGCGCTGTCTGGCTTAAAAAGGTTGCGATAAGGTAATTACTCTAATGACTCTTTAGATTTACCAATAAGACAATCCTTTAGATACCGCATGATGGTTCTCACCTTACCGATGTTTAAATTAGACCATGTATATTGTAAACAACTAAAACCTTATGATAATTCTGTAATTTGTCAAACAGTAGGGCTAAATTTGTTGCTAAACTATGTATTTCGGTTTCACGGCATATAGAGGAAATTATTGAGATGTTCTAAACACGAAAATAGAACACCGTAATACAATGCTAACGTAAATGAAGTATAAAACAACGTAACAAAAACATTGATTCACGAAATTCTCGCAACAAACATTACAAAGAACAATACAAGTGATTAGTGAGCTCCACACTGCTCCGTTGCCCGAAGCCGCCCACGCTCGGTTTACAAGCTTTTATGTTATAAGCCAGTCGATACAGTTTCTGCTTGAATACACCTTATACACCCATCAAAATTGCTTTTATCGGCTCAAAGTTGCGGCCGTAAGAGCACTGGTAAAAGGTCTTTGGTCGAATATCTAGCTAGGTCCTTGAGGTTCAATACCAATCGGTTAATAGATTTGAAATTAGCGTGAGAATATTTCCGAAGCAAGGTGAATTTGGTATCAGATTGTAAAAGCATTCAAGAGATTTGATTATGTGGAATTGTGGAGTTATTAATATAGTCCGTTTTTAAGATGTAACTTTAGGCTCATATCTTTTTATTAGCATAATTATGTCCATATATCTGCAGTAGTGGCGTATAATAAAATACCCAGAATGTCGAAGAAGTTTTTCAATATCATATTTACTTGTGAATCGTAAGATAATTAGTACATATTACATTATGTATGCTCCGTAAACTAATCTCGTATAACAAACCTACACTTACTTCGTTAGCCACACTGGTTATATTCACAAGACCCTCTTCAAATCTATATCTTAATCGCGTTAGGTACTGACGCATATTGCCCAAGAAAAAATACGAACCGTAACAAATCCCTTGTTTGGAATAAGCTCAAAGGATTATATAACTGGTTTGTTCAGCCAGCCATTGTATTCCTGCTTCTCTATTCAAAACAAGAGTTTATTGAATCAGTAGTGGCACGTAAATATCTTGCTTTGTGATATAAATGTATATAAAATAAATTTGTTCTGTATTTCTGAGTAAAATAATTGAAATAGCGACGGTCAGAAAAACTCATTAACCGTGAATTGATACAATTTCCGTTATTTGGTAGTTGCCTCAAAATATTTCCACCAAAAAATACTCATGATAATATCCGTAAAATCGTGAAAATACAAGTCGCTTTCTGTAAATAATCTATTTTTCGTTTATTCTACTCGACTTTCTTCGATACGTCAGTCAATATTGACGAAGGTACTAGGATTTCAGTCTCGCAGTGGTATCGAAACTAATAAATGCGCTGTGGTTTCCCTCCCTCGGTGGGCGGCTGATTACCCAGCCCCGCGCAATTAGCACCTAAATGAGCTACTTACGTTTGATGCTCTCCGGGTACTCTATTCGGTATACTATCAAATTCTTTTAACTATTTTGCTCCACTGTATATTAAAAGAGGATATTATTAGAGAACTCTCTTGGATCTTAAAAAGAAGCTGTTTAAAGACGCTCACGATGCTTATAATGTTTATCTACATAATATTACTTGGTGCTTTGGTTCTTTAGAAATAGCTACTTTCTCTTTAATAATGCTTCTTCTATTCGCGACAGACATTGCACATTTTCGTAGATATACAAGAAGCGAGTTAAAAACAATTACACATTCTTTCAAAAATGTAAAATAAATTAGATTCGTAAACGGACTGACATGTATATTTTTAAATCCTTATAACGGATGATCGTAGTTCGGAGTTTTGGGCTCCACAATAAAACTTAATCGAATTTCCAATCTGCCCGCCACAAATAGGTGTACCGCTCAAGTGATCATCATTATTGACACGACAAATCGAACCATTACAAATAACAGGACAACATAATAATTGAAGTTTACCGTGACAGGGGGCGACGTGTCGGTTTGTCAGCCTGCGCCACTCGAAATGACGTGGTATTAGATTTTAGACATTTTGACTATAGCCGGCCGAAAAGCTGAAGTCCATTTAATTTCAATGTAATGTAATGTTACTCGATGAACGTCGATTCTCTGTAAATATTGTTTATTATAATGAATTCGTTGTTGTTATGGATTAATAGTCATAGTTTGTTTAGAATAACGCATAAAATGTTACCTTGCATTGTGTCGATTGTATGTACAGAGAATCGACACAAATGCAAGGTATCATTTAATAGAGTGAATATTGTTATTGTTGTGTTCGTTTCACAAAGCAACAAAACGCGTTACACAAGTTTCGCTGTAAGTGTCTTACCCTCGGAGTGGAAGTTCTAAGCTACCTTGTACCGGCGTATTAACAATTTATAAGGGTGTTTCACCCCTAAATAATAAAGGAACGTAAAAGCGCCGCGGCCGACAATTTCCTTTTGAGCGAGCGAGGGAAGCGTGTGCCATCTGCCCGCGCTTCCGCACACTGCCTCGGTAGTGCTGACATCCTGGTACTTGGTTTCTTCATTTGTTGGAAAATGTATTTTTCTTGGAATTTATACACAATAAAACAAACCTGCCTTTGACTTAATTGTTTGTGTTGTAAAAAAAAAGTTTTAAGACGTAAGAGGCTTAAAATGTTTTCTTCTAAAACACAATGTCTTTATTAATTGTTCCTTCTCATTTCATAAAACCTGGCAACATAAAGATATTTTTTTTCGTGCGATTCTCATTCGTATAATGACCTTTAGTATGAAATGAACACAATACCTTTCGTTTTGATCATCATTCTAGGGCCTATCATCAGTGTTCATTGGTTAAGTATACTACTTATACTATCTTCGATACACGGACAAGTTATTTAAATTGTGTGAAATTCAGTGCAGTGCCTTTCCCGGTAACATGACTTAATACATTCCTTTTATACATTTGAAATACTTGACCGGGTATCGAGGATTGTAACTATGACAATTCTTTGACCAACATTTAAACCTATCCAACACATAGCTTTTATAGGCTCAGGCCTAAAATATCTGTTTTCCTAAACTGTATTTTTCCCAAAATGCCTACTTTTCCATAATATCAGCACGTCTTTTGCATAATGTCGTCATTAGACAAGCAGACATTTTAGCAAAACAGATGTTTCAGTCCTGAGCCCTATTATTAAAACCTTGTTATTCTGGTACCTGAATCATGTTAATACAGGAGCTTGTTCAGAAATATAATTAATGTCCCACAGTTTCATCTCATTTGTCACGATATGAACTCGATCATGCTAATGGCTTCTTGATGCTTTATGTGTCCATTGTTCGGTTGAACAATAAATAATGGTAGTTGAGAATATGACGATTTACTGTTATTGAT
Organism: Xanthorhoe designata; assembly: GCA_963582015.1. Lineage (NCBI taxonomy): Eukaryota > Metazoa > Arthropoda > Insecta > Lepidoptera > Geometridae > Xanthorhoe > Xanthorhoe designata. The sequence continues at coordinate 3,235,349 of OY757049.1, forward strand.
TTAAGGCTGTTTACATTTATTTACAAAGATTACTTCTGAGACTTGATTCGATTCCAATTCTATTATCTATTAATTCTACCTACTTTATTTAGGATTTTTTTGCACTACTATCTTCGAGGTTCGATAATGTGACTTTAATTAAATGCTTGCTCTACTAATCCTGGTCGTGTGAATTTGTTACGGATTATTTTATTTCGAATTCGTAGAATTTGACGGTAACTAAATCACAATATTCGATCCTAAACGATTAAAATCCCATCGAGTGCCAGGAGTACCTACACTACTAACAGTCTCAATAATTTATCTGTGTCTTTGCTTTCTGTAGTTAGATATTTGGAATCGCTTCTACACAAAAAATATCAAATATCTACCGACATTAAGCAAAACCAAAGATAATAGATAAAGACTGGCCATTAGTGGTGTTACATAGATCAAGACAGTGTCAACAGCCATTGAATCAATGTAATTCAGTATTTTTATCTTTTGGAAATTAATGTTGACTTCTGTTAATCACAAATTAGTATTGTAATTTATGTAGTCAGTAATTAGTAAGTAATAGTCGTATTTTAGTTGTGACCTTGTGGTAGTACATAGTAGTATTATTGCATGAATAAGTAGTTTATTTTTATATGACTGTATTGTGGTTTGAATTCTGATTGCTCTAACATAGACATTGATGAGACGTCCGTCAATTCTAATAAAATTCTGCAAAAAATTGTTGCTAAGGAACCTACTTAGGTACTTACTGTATCTTTTCTCGTGAAATATTTTTGAAATTGATAATTATTTTCGGTGATTACCTCCTTTTTACACCCAAACTATCGAAGCCTATGAAAAACAGTGGTAAAAACCCAAAATAAAGTAAGTAGGTAATAGTTTTTAATAAATCGTTTCAGCGGTGCTAACCTGCAAAACGAAAAACGAAGTTTCGGCATCAATTTCGTGCGGATCGGTACTCTATGGGCCTTCGTTCGACGCGAAGTTCGACGCGATGAAACGTCCGAATCGTTTTTTGACAATCGTCGTCGGAACCCTACTCTAGGCGGTATCCGATACGTTAATTTGAATTTGACAACGAAAAAACTGCCAAATAAATCGATTCAACGTTACAACTCAACGATAGCCTCTAGGCTTTCGTATTGAGTATCGTTTTTCGTTTCTGAGCTATTTCATTTCCCATTTTGTTGATAATTTCCTGTATTTTTCTTCTTTTGACTCGGCTTGCTTATCTGGACTAAGTACCTAATTATTTTCTTCAAAGAGGACACAGAAGAGTACCTACCTGAAGCACCTATTTATTCTAATACCTACCAAATGCATTTTTGAAGTTGGATAGCAGGTAAGCAACATATTACAGTAAAATAAATATTAGAAGAGAATTCATATACCTACCTACTTAGGTAAATATGAATTAGTTGAAGTTGAGAAAATGAGTTGATTGATATCCATGCATGCATCTGCTGGAAGTTAAGGGAATATACCTACCTAATAAATACCTACTATTTATTACAGATTCTACAATAAGTTCGGGATCCCAGGGGTATGTGGGTGTGGGTGCATTGATGGAACGCACATAGCACTCGGCCAAATGAACACGAAGAACTGAATCTGAATTGACTTTTATTTTCACTAAATTAAAAAAAACTTCGGCGACCAGCGGCAGACCTCAGCAAGCCTTTTTCCAAATCCCTGTTTTCTTCTAATTGGTCGGAGTTGTTCGTCAGTGCAGCTGGTCATAGTGTGTTATAAATTATTCACACTTCAGCACAACACAACATTCGTGAAGTGAACTCTTCCCAGTTCAATTCTTCTTCAGAAAACAAAATTTCAGCCGCGTCCGCCACTTCTGTCTTTTTAATATTACTAATTGATCTCATTTGTTAGAGTAACGCTTTAGATTTAATTTTCTGTAATGTAACTTAAATTGTAAATAAATATTTGTTTTTGTCAATTGGTTTTTGTATTGATTTTTTCTGGTTTGACACTTTGCAGTGTCAACTTGATATTGACACTGCATTCTAATGACATATCTGCCAACAGTTTTAGGACAAAAAGTGAATTCACACGGGTCAAGTAGACGCAAGCAAACGCTTTTATGCCAAAAGTGTAGTATCCAAGTCCAAAATTATCCATCATTCATATCTTGAAGGTTTTCGTTCGTTCCGCGGATCCGTTACGAATTTCGACGGCGAATGTGTCGGGCGATCGTTTTTGAAAGTAGGGTTTTTCGATGAAAACGGGAACGTTTCGGATATCGTCGACGGATTCGTTTTTCGTTTTGCAGGTTAGCACGGCAGAAAAACAAACGAAAATCAGATACTTAAAGGCTATGAACAAAGGCGAGCATATTAGATCAAACCTTAGGTTATTAAGAAGATTGTTTTTATAAAAACTATACTTACCTACTTAGGCACCTACTTTAATAAGTATGTATAACAGGATTATTTGTGAAATTAAATGGAAATTAGGATCACGAATGTATTTCCAAGATTGTGTTTGATTATATACTTACATCCTTACTAATATTATAAATGGGAAAGTAACTCGGTATATCTGTTACGTTTTAACGCCTAAACGGCTGGACAGATCTTGGTGATATTCGGTATTGAGATAAATTAGACGTAGGCGAAGGACATACTTTTTGTCGCGACATAATGCAAAGTCGCAGACACAAGCTAGTAGTTTAAAAACCCACGTTATAAAACGAAAGCCTGTCCCGGGATTAAAAAGGGATCGTTCTATCCGAACCCTTATTTTTATCCCAATTTGTCGGTGCTGTTTACGAAAAACGAGAGGACAAAGGGATTAACTCGTCCCATATCAAACTGACTCTGATCTTTTTAAAAATAAATATAGTTTATTTATTAATGAAAGAGATAGAGCTCGTGTTAATGCGCATATTTTACCGAAACGTTGCTAACATTTTTATTGTAAATACCTACATATTTGTTCCTACTCTTCTTGCCATCGAGCGAAAAGCATAAAAAACAGGGGTGAAATAGATTAATTAAATTTGCATAACTTGGATCGAGATAGCGCGCGTTTATGCACCAAAAGTCACGTGCGCAGTGTCGCCCCCTGCATCCCGCCATGCGATATGCCGCGTTACAAATTGGATCGGAAAGACTTAACCAATGGAAATACCAATATACAGGGTGGGACATACATCCATACTCACAAACTTTCACATTTATAATACTAGCTGCGCCCTGCGGTGTTACCCGCGGTGAATAGTTCCCGTTCCCGTTAGAATACCGGGATCAAAATTAGCTTCTATAATCTCTTACTAATCCTACCTCAAATATTTCCATCGAGAAGCCATTCCAATGTTATATTTGTTGCAGGCGTGCTGGTGGTGAACGTGACGTGGCGAGGGAAGACCTACGTGGGCACGCTGCTCGACTGCACGAGGCACGACTGGGCGCCGCCGCGGTTAGTATTAGCTTTATTTTGGTGTAAGGATACGGTTTGGTCATTGCTTTATCTCGATCTACTGAGATTTGAGGGGGACTCATTTTTAGCAGTGCGTTTCATCATTTGCAGCTAGCAAATGATTCTGTGATAAAAAAATGCTTCCATGCTTCGAAAGGCACATCGGAATGAAATATTGTAAGAATAGAAAGTATGTAAAGAAAAGTAAAAAATAAAGAATTCAAATTCGAACAGATTCGTTAACTCAATTAAAACCAAAATAATTATGACCTCTTCTGGTTCCTCCCATCTAATCTAATCTTCACCTTCCAGGTTTTGCGACTCCCCAACTGAGGAGTTAGACGCACGGACGCCCAAAGGCCGAGGGGCGAAGCGCGGCCGCGGCGCCGCAGCCCCCAACGACATGACAAACTTCACAGAGACCCGCTCCTCAGTCCACAGCAAGCTAAGGAATGGTGGCGCCAAGGGCAGGCGAGCCCTCCCCTCCCCAACACCCTTCACCCCCCCTCGCCCAGACTCGAAGAGGAAACGAACGAGCGAAGCAGAGGAACGCCCCCCCACGCCGAAAGCAAAGCGACCCCCGCCAACCCCCTCATCTCCCCCTCCCGACCCAGTCTTACTAGAATGCCCGGAACCAAACTGCTCCAAGAAATACAAGCACGCGAACGGACTGAAGTACCACAGATCGCATGCGCACGGAACAGACGTGGACGATGATAAGGACGAGTCGAGTTCCGAGCAAGAGGAAATTCCTCCCGAACCTGCTTCTCCTGCTAGACCGTCTTCCGCGCCTGCTACCCCGGCTACGCCAGTTAAATCTCCCACTCCCGTTAAGTCTCCACCGCCGGTGAAGGAGAAGACGCCGGAGAAGAGTCCGGAGAAGGTGGTTCCGGTGGAGTCGCCGGCGCCGGTTCGGTTCGAGGAGGCGCCGACGCCGGAGCCGACGCCGGCGCCGACACCCGAGCCGGCCCCGGCGCCGGAGCGGCCCGTCACGCCGCCGAGCTTGCCGCAACAGTTCAAGGTACGCATGCCCAATTTAACTACTTACTTGTTAGGCTTTTAGGCATCCTGTATCCAGTTGCAGACAATGACCAATACTAGATATTAACGTCTCTGAAAACCTTAAAAAAATAGAACTATTCCCATTTTTGCTGATGGTGGAAGGTTAAGATTGTTAGGCTAGCTTATGATGTTAAGTTAGTCTGTATTTACTTATAGCACTGCTTTGGTTTCATACTGTTATGGTGTTGTAATTGTTTCTAATAAATAAAAATAAAAAAAAATAAATTTTGGAAAAACTTCTATTGACGGAAATACTTCCGAGTTATTCCCGCTCGTACCTACTTCTAATTTCGATGTAGACGAACGGGAATTAAACATCCTGTTTGTCCATCAGAGACACGACTATCTTGCCTAAATAATGTAATTGGATGGCTCCATATATTTACAGTAAAGGCGGCAATGAACCTGTCTTGTAAATTATGGTACAGAAGACACAAACTTTTCATTCATAATTTATTCGATCGCAATGACCTAACATCCTACATTGCCTTCCAGGTGAAACCCCGATCAGCTCTCATGCCCTCAGAAGAGAGGAAGTCAACAGAATCTCCTGCTGAAGAGTCGCCCGGGAAGAGACGACGGAGGTCACCGACCCCGGGGGTCAGATCACCCGCGTATTCGGATATATCTGATGACGCAGCGCCCGATGTACCGCCTGAAGCTGACCATAGACCCTTCCCGGTCTACCATCAGGTAACTACGAGTTCTTTTTACAGGAGATAAGGTTTAGAGACGCCTTAAAAAAGTGACACACCGTGGGCAAGTTCAGAGCGGCGCTAAAATCATAATTGATCGAGCCTTACCTTATCGTGGAGTGACGGCACTGTTTTGTGATGCCTTGCCTTCAGTTTTAGCCTCGGTTCAAAGAATTCGTAGGTACATCTGGGGTGGGCAGTTGAAGTTGCAAATGGTCAAGTTGTGTCAATCAGTGCCGGGCTGTAGATCCACCATTAGGCTAATGAAGCACATAAGTACCCATATGCTCGAAGTGCATCAGATTGTCAAGAAATAGAAGTATTAATAATGTTGCAATTGTTTCAGTACTACGGGCAGCCCCCCTACCTGCCCCCCGCGCACCCCGCCCACCCCGCGCACCCCGCGGCGCCCCCGCCGGCCGACAAGGGCAAGGAGGACCTCTCCAAAGGAGACCCTAAGGCTGACTTAAAAGTAAGGTTTTATAATGGTCTTTTTTAAGTTATAGGCAAACTGACAAAGATTCTAATAATTATATAAAGGTAAATAACGCTCTAAATCCTGTGCAATTTATTGATATTTATAGTCTACACTACAATATTTTCATTGCTTTAGGTATAAAGTTTTGAACCAACTTGCAAAATACTAAACATTTGCCTCATATGTCCTCTTTTCAAATCTGTTTCGTTAGTGACTACAAGGAGGTAGTTCTAAATTTTTTTTTACTACTATATAAACTTGGTTTTAACAGTTATTTTGTTCTCAGGACGGCAAACCCGACGGGCAGCCGCCAAAAGTACTTCCCCAGCACTTCTACCCTTACAACTACGTCCCAAATTTTCCTTACAACGTGGAGTCAGGGCCCGCGGGGCCCCCTTTAGAAGACAAGAACAAAGAGGACCGTTCTAAAACCACGCCCAGCCCTTTGGACAAGAGCAAACGGCCGGTGGATAAGGAGAATCCGAATCGGCCGAATGATAACCATCAGATACTGAAGGAGAGTATTGAGATGAAGGCTCAGATGGGGCCTTATGGGTTCCAGAGACCGCCCCATGCTAGGGAGGAGGAGTTGAGAAGGTAATGTTCTTTGAAGTTTATCGTTACTGTTTAAGAAACTTTATTCTCATAAAAGAACTTATAATTTAAACACCAGAGTCCTTTTGATTGCTTGCGAGAGTACAATAGAATTTTGTGTGTTAACTTTGACTAGCATTAATAGTAAGGTACCAAGTACCTACTAAGATGACGAGTGATTGAACAAATTGGAGAGAGAACATGTGCCGACCCGTAAATACAGAGATGACTAGATAGAACAAGTTGGTGATAGCAAAGATGTACCGACATTACTTATGGCTAGTATAGTATTATTATCTGTGCTTATGGCCAGTCTCAATAACCTTTGTGGTTTGTCTTACTGTGGTTACATTTTTAGTAAAGTAATGTCAAATGTCCAATAACAGTGAGCTGAACCATGAATAGATAAGTTAATGAGACTATTATAGTGGAATAGAGGTAGGTAGATGATGATAATATTGGTTGTTGCAGATATTACATGAGTCTGGAACAAAGGCGTAAGGAAGGCGAAGGCAAGCCGGCGCCGGGCGTGCTCCCGCGCCCTGCGCCTGCGCACAAACCACCGCCTAAAGACAAGGACGATAAGCCGAAGGAAGAAGTCAAGGTAAGATACTAAGAAGAAATAGAATGTGACTTGTGTAAGAAGAAATAGAAAAAGTAACGTGGTTCTAAAGGCTTTGTTTGTTTTTGTTCTCCTGGACAAATAAGGAAAGAGCTTTAGGATTCTAATGAAGGACACGGGTCCTTGAGTAATTATGTAGGTAAATCCGACCAAAACTACAACATTCACCTTAATGCGGGCACCACACGTTGGCTTCAACTTGGTTCCAACATTGGCTGCGAATAGAATGGCCAACAAACACGTTCCAACACTTTAATGTGTGGTGCCCGCATAAGATGAAACTTTTTACTAACTAGGTACATCATTGCATCATTATTCATTTTCCCAGGTGAAGCAAGAAGGTCAAAAACCCACCACGGAAACCCAAGGCCCTCCCCCTCCCCCCACGTCCCAGTACTACTTACCCCCCTACATGCAAACCCCCCACTACGGCGCGCTGCCGTTCGAAGGGGTCTACCGCGCGCCCCTCAGCCCTATGTTAGTCGGAGGGTTCGGAGCCGGTTGGCCAGTTCCTCGATATCACGCGCCCGAGGACCTGTCGAGGCCGCAGCAGCCGCCGCCGAAGTTGGAGCTGCTGCCTGCGCATGCGCATCCCGGACACCCGCACCACGCGCAGTACTATCCGCATAAGATACATGAGCTGCAGGTAACTCATTTGTGCTTTAATAAGTTTATTTGTAAGCAATTTGTTTCTAGGAATATCTATCTCGTCTCATCAGGAAATTAGCTTTAATTGCTTCGTCAAAATGTTATGGACTTCAAGATAGGCAATTCAGATCAAATTATTGTTTCCATACTATCAAATTTATACAGACTTTTTCACGAGTACTCCGTCTCGTTATGCTAATCGGATCCTATTTATAAATAAGTCCCCCCCCATAAAAGTAGCGCATGTGTTATTCCAGGTCCAAACTTTTATGTAAACTTTTGTCACTTCTATAATTGCCCCAGCGTTGTATATGTATAGACCTAATCCTTGCGAAGCAGGTTTGAAATAACTCTCAGTATGAAAGTAGTATAATTTCATATTATTTCGTTTGTCAGGATCACGCGAAGTCCCCGTCGGGCAAGCCGGCGGCGGCGCGCGAGGCGGCCCCGCACAAGGACGGCGCCCGCTCCCCGCCGCCGCAGCGACACGTCCACACGCACCACCACACGCACGTCGGCCTCGGCTACCCGCTCTACCCGCCGCCATACCCCGGTAACTACAATACCACTGACAACTACACTAGTTACTAGCAACACTCCTTATCTATGCTACTATAGGTCGCGCCACGTAATGCTGCGTTTACACGCTTGCCGAGCCTTGGCAAGCCTCCGCAATCGCAAGCGTGTAAAGAGGGTGTTTGTGTTGGTTTGCGTGAGCTTGTAGACGCTTGTATCCGATCGGGTCTAGTGTCGGTTTTTGAACACAAATCAAAGGGCGATTGCGGCAATCGATTGCGTCGCGTTTACACGCTGGCGCGCGCTTAGTAGCCGCTGTGATCTCGTGGCGAACGCACGTCTAGTTCTGACTTCAAAATGAGTGGCTGGTCGAACGAAGAGAGTTTATCGTTTTTGAAAAATTACCAAAAATATCAAAAAAGTTGCAGATGCTTGAAGTCGTCTTGCCCAGTTAATGGGAAAGCCAGTAAAGGAATTAAAATCCAAAAAATAAATATTGATGACAACTTTTCGAAAACATTTTTCTGAGGACCTCTGTGGCACAGTGGGCGAAAGCCCGCCTGAGGTGCAGAGATTGCGGGTTCGATCCCCGCTACGGGACAAATGTTTGTATGATCTGCAAATATTTGTTTCGTGTCTGGTTGTTTTCTACGTATAATATGTACCTACCTACTTATGTACCTATTTACAAAAAAATATATATCTATGTAGTACCTACTTATATCAGTCATCTGGTTACCATACACAAGCATTAAAATGCTTAGCTTGGGACTAGATGACGCTGTGTGGAATGTCCAGGGATATTTATTTATTTATTTAAAAAAACCTGGAAAAAAAATTAAAAGTAGGTTAAACCAAAGGTAACAGCCGATACAAGATCGACGTCCGCCATGCTTGGATGTACGTAGAACACTGACGCAGTCACAAGCGTGTAAACGCCTTCCAAATTCCAAGCGAGAATTGTGGACGCTTGTGGTTTGTGAAGGTTTGCCAATCCTTCGCAAGCGTGTAAACGCAGCATAAAATGAGCGCTGAGGGGAAGTAGCGGGGGTATGTTTGCGTCTGTGTTCACTCTCTGACGAACCAATAGCACTCGCTAAATCAATGGTATGAAGTGCGCCGCGTTACCTCTCCACCAATCATCGACCACTGCGCAGTTTGACAGCCAGCGCTCTTTTTACGTGGCGCGACCTATACTAGTCCCACTACTCGCCGCCATACCCCGGTAACTAGAATACCCGATAAAAAACAAAGAAAACATGTTTATTCAAAAACACTAGGCAGATAATAAACTTGAACTAAAGCAATTGGCCGCATGCTGAAAAGGATAGAGGCGTTATGCTTGCCTATGAGGAAAAAATAGTAAACTACCCCATAATAAATAAGTTACTAGCGGTCACCACTGCCCACCGTTATACCAAAGTCTAGCCATCCCCTACCCCACGTCGACGCGCTGTTTCACAGATCAAATAATCCTTCATATTCACAACTTCTATCACTTAGTAGGTACACAGTAAAGCACCCCTCCTTTCTATGACACTTTCAGCGACGGCGAAGTCCAAGCATACACAACAAGAAAATTTTCAACAACAAGCTGAAAATGGTGACGTGACAGCGCCTTATTGACTAAACCCCCGATTTGTGTAAATGTATCATGGTCGGGATGGTGTCACCGTGGTGTCCTCAGCAAGCTGATGTGCTTGGTTGCAGGGCCCGGGCCGCGGTAGCATTCGGAGGCGCGGGGCCCCCCCGCCCCCGCGGGCCCCCCGCCTACCCACTAACGGAGGCTTGTCTGTTGCAGCCGCGGCGGTGTTAGCCAGCACCCAGGCCGTCGTCAACTCCTTCCCCACGCCGCCCAAGTGAGCCGGCCTGGGAGCGAGTGAGCCCCCAATACCGCAACGTTGTTGCGCAAACCCGCGCGAAAGACTGTGCGAACTCGCACGTAGCCATAATTGAAACACTGTGATCTCGCGTAACCCACGATGTGTATGTGATGTGCTTTGAATGTTAGGTGTGAACGGATAGTTACCCCGTAGAAAGTGTTGTGTTGAACTCCCTGTGAACTTTAGCGGGCGCGTGGACCTGCGCCCGCCTGACCCTTAGTAGCACAAACTAGCTGTAAATATTAGTGTATGTGTAAATTACCTTTTTGTTAGCTTCGTGTACCTAAGGATTCTAATGTAAAATACATCGAAATATCCGATTCGAGGCTCCGCCTTCGAGTCTTAATTATTCGGATAACAGTCCTGTTAAATCTTTATTTATAACTGCATTCCACAAGCGCGCGTATTTAGTTCTTAACGTATGAGTAATTAGGTGTAATATAGTGTAAGTTTAAATGCGTCAATGTGATCATACAAGTGGTTCGTAGTGTGCACAAATCGTACTATGTATCGGTATATTGTGAAGATTGACTATTGTATTAATGTAGAGCAACCCATAGTTTGTCGAGTGTGGACACCGCCGAGTGTTAGTAAGAACGTCTGGCTTCCTATATCGATACCTTATAGTAAGTCATAGTGGATACAAGTGCGATCCTGAGCATCTTCTAAAGCTTATCTATTCGACGTCCTTGTTATTCCAGTGTATTGGAAAGGGACAGAAATATCTCACTACTATAAGAAATAGTTCAGGTTTAGAAAATGCTAAAAGAGTTGTCACGTTTCCAAATACAAGTGATTTAAATATAGACTTTCCTACACTTTCTCTACTGCACAATAGAATAAAGATAAGGATTATCATTTACATTATTTCATTTTACGAGTATGCATTTAATAATATCCTATTAGTGTGCTAAAAAGTAGCCTATTGTTTTTAAGGGTAGTCTTCCAACGGGTTGATTTAAAATGTCCTATTTCCTGTAAGTGTAGGTTGTCCTTAACAGCCAAAATTATTTTAGTATGTTTAATTTTAACTCAATTCGTGTTGTTTGTTTGAGAATTGATGGAATATTGTAAGCGTCAATCAACGTTTAAATTAATATTAGTAATGTAAAAATGTTTTGTTTACACAGAGACAATCATGATACATTAGTATGCACCAGTTTTTTCCTATATGAAAATGGAGAAAAATATTGTTTTTTTTTATATCAAGGCCTATAGTGCCTGTTTGTATGTGCATCCGCTACTTACCAGTGTTTTAATATTGTAAAAGTCTACTTAAATTATTGTACAGAAATTCTGTGCTTGAGATTACGAAACAAAACTATTGATAGTTTTTTATTGTTATTTGAAATTTCTGAGCAATTGAAAGTTCATTGAGGAACTGAGTGTTAGTTTAGCTGTGAAGGTTTGAGCATTGAATTTAGCGTGGAGTAAAGAAATGATCTCACCGCGCGCTTAAGCTTGTTTCCACTAAAAGAGCTGACTAAATCTGAATTAAAATCCTAATTTTAGCTAAAATCAGGTATCTTTTGTACCCAAAGCCATTCAAATAGCCTGCCACGACTGAAACTAGGTAAAAAGTTTATTTGTTTATTGTTTTAAACATTTATCTGGGTACATAATAAAGAATCAAAGGCTATTTTTTATAGTTCTATCGGGATTTATGATTAGCCGAAGCTGAATTTTACCTTATAAATGACGATGAAACAGTTGTTTTAGTGGGAAAAGCTAGCTATGTCTAGAAACGCCATAGACTGATCGTTCGATTGACTCCTAATTCGATTTATACGCTTAAACTGGTTTTATCAAGCACATTGGTCCTTTGCAGATCTGTGCCGATTGGGCAAAGAATTGAAATGAGATGCAGTACAAAATTTCAAACGATTCTCTCGAAATATTGACTGTAGCACCTGATTGGTAGATAATGCAAAGGGCCAGTCAATTGACAGCTATTCATTGGTCAGTGAACTTTTTACTAGAGATCTTTTTACCAATGGTTTGTCAATTGGCTGCAAGCTAGTTGAATCAGATAGTTCATTTTACGTACCAGTGCAGACTTGGTACTTTGGTAAAATATACGAATATTATTATGAACATTTGTGTATTTTTTGATGTAACAAAGCCAAGTTTGATTTGACTTAGAAAAGAATTTGAGACGTTGAAAAAAAGGAATAAAGATAATTATTTCTTAGAAATGTGTTTTATTTTATCTTAAAGCAACAGTGTATAATACAAGGTAGTCTTTGAAAGAGTCCATTATACTTAATTTCAGTTGATTTGTGACACAATGTTTTTAAATACTAACTGCTAACATTGCAAGAAAATAAATAGTTCTTACTAAAATACCTACTTACCTACCCTATTCAAAAAATATTGCAACTTATTTTGTCAAGCAAGATGAAATAATAATAATAAAAACCTTGAAAGAAAACAATTCATCAATCATTTGGTCCGTAAGTTTCTACTAAAATATAATGGCAAGATCAATTTTACTGTCCCTATTAATAGTCGTTAGTATTGTCTTCATTGGCATATTCTAAAATGTTTTTTACCTTCTTTACTTAGCTATAAAATCATCTTAGGCTCAACTCACACCAAAAGAGCATCGAAGAGCAGTGGAGCGCAGTTTCAGTGTCATACGAATTTCAACTTTATTTTCATTACTATAATATAGGCGCGCGTATTGGAATTCGCCGGAATTCCCGCGAAGCCGCGGGCATCCTCGCGACTCGTTCGAGTTTCTCATGTGCTGCTCTGCGATGCTCTTTTAGTGTGAGTTGAGCCTTAGGGCGAAAGGTAGGTTACCTAAACAAACTACACAATTAAATTCTAGCTCTATACATAAAATGGTAATCAAAAATATATTTGTACGTGCTTCAAATTACAGTGCATGGTAACCTAGTTAATAAAAGTATTTTACAAAATCTAAATTAAACTACACACAAAAAATAAATAAAAAAACAATACTGATGTATGAAGTAAAAAGGTACATAATTGATACCACGGTACCATTGAGTGGGGCAGGTATAAAATTCTTTGGTACACTTTACAATTATGTTACAAGGTACAATTGAATGGTCCATTCGATCGGTAAAATACAGTTTTAAGTACTAATTTGAATAAATACTAGCAATAATTTCGAAAAATATTCACAACCACTATTTGTACAATAGGCATGATGGCAGTATGCAAGAATTACTAAAAAAATATATTTATCTAATTAAATACGATTCATTGATCTTGAAAAACATATACTTTCTTTTCATTTAGTTTCGTTTGAAAACTTTGAACTTCCTACCTAAGCGTGACGTCACGCCTTAGTAAAATGGTGAAATCACACTTGCGAGCGTTTTGGCGTCAAACGCAAAATGTGTTTTAAAAAACTCAATTTTGGGCTGATAAATATTTCTTTACGATAGAAAAAGGTTTTTTATACAAAGGAGACTGATAAGAACCTATTAGAATGGTTTTTCAAAATTAGTCATCATGCCTATTGTACCTACAGTTTAAAATCGAAAGTTTTTAATTTAATTTTAATGATTTTAAATACCCTTGGACACTTTACACAGCGTCATCTAGTCCCAAGCTAAGCAACTTAATGCTTGTGTTATGGTTATTACTTCCACATAATCCTAAGGGGGCTTTAGTAAGAACAATATTGGGTTGGTGAAGCTCTAGTGTTAACAAAAGATAAAATAATGATGTATCATTTAGGTTCTGACAAAACGGTAATACCTAAATAGGCTTTTTGGTTTGATATTGGCAATAATGGTGTCAATTCAGATGTAGCAAAAATTAAACTAAACTAATTTGACAACACTAAAATTAATGCCATCCTTTTTATTTCGATAGTTATGAAAGGGACGGTAAAATTTTTAGTGCTGTCAAATTAGTTTAGTTTAGATTTGGCGACATCTGAATTGACACCATTGGTTTGTTCTTTAGATTCATTTAAAACTTGTCTAGTTTATTTAAGTTCTTTTTTGTAATCTTATAATTTATTAGCCGTCTTCTATTAATGAGATCTTTAAAAAGTAGTACTTATTTTGAAAAAATAATTTAAAAACGTAGTAATAAAAACTTATACTACATACTTGTAAGTACTTGTCAAACTACAGATAATTATTATGCGAACATAAATATAAATTCAAATACAATCTAAGCTAAAGAATTTCACAACTGGTATTTCAAATATAAAAAGTAAATTTGTCATGTAAAGTCAACGTCAACTTACTGTATCTCCAAGCACAGCTCATTCGTTAGAACTTTCGGCTCTAAAGTAGGGTAGTCAGCGGCACGTCCATTGCTCAAATATCATCAGGCTTCAACTGTCTCTCGCCTTCATTCATAAATATCTGCATAGCTTTGTACAATAAATACAAACCTAGCATTCGTCTTTCTTTCAGCGGCCATGAAGACGCTACACCGTAATATGTGCCGCTTTTCAAGTTCTTTAAGGTGGATATTCCTATGACGTCTATCATGGCTGCTTCGTACGTGTAAGCTTCAGCAGGAATCACGTTTTGGAAGATGTGAAGGCAGACGACGCCCAGTTTGTTTTGCCAAATATCTAGGATGTGTTGGATCTTTTTGTCGTTGGACTTTGTAAAGCCGCGTTTCCATAGTGTTAGGGCTTGATAGAGATGAGCGTAGGGTCTCGATCGCTTGCCTGCAAAATAAATAAATATTCGCATTCAACACATAGTCATCTAGCCCTAAGCTAAGCAACTTAATGCTGATGTTAATGATGACCAGATAACTGTTAAACTACTTAGATACATTTCTTTTGTAAATACATACATATTATAGATAGAAAAACACCCAGACCCGGAACAAATATCTGTAGAACATACAAACATTTCTCCCGCAGCGGGGATCGAACCCGCAACCTCCTCATCTCATAATTACAAGCTGACCACAAATATTTCAAGATAGCTATAAAGAAGAAATAAGGGTTCATTTTTATATCTAAAGATACTACTCACCTTTACCAACATAAAAGATTGAGTTAACAAACGTGGTCCACGTTTCCTTTTTAGTTAATCCTCCTTGTTTTGCCGGTAAATTGTCCGTAGTTCGCGGGTCCAGTAGTAAATATGTAAAGGAGGTCTTCGACTTGCCTTCCCGCCATTTTTTATTAGGGTCTACAAAGTCGGCTCGGACTTTCTTGTCTAGTTCTATGTATGTGGCTAGGTCGGACATCCATTCTTCTGAGCGCAATGACTTTTTGAGCTCTAAGCTATATGCTGTAAAGTTGAAAATAAACAACATGAAAAAAATATAGCCAAACTAGATTGTAATCGATTGTACCAAATTATACCAATATTTTTTATAGTGCTAGACTAATTTAGATGAAACTTTATGTAAAAGTATTTAGAGTTATACCTAGTTGTTATAATGTAGATACGTGTATGTATAAGTACTAAAAAATCTTAAAACGGGAATCGAACCCACTTAAGTAAAATTACTAAATTGCTCTTACCACTATCTAATATTCTTATAACTGGTTCACTAGGAATTTTAAATAATTTCACCATTTCAATTAAAATTTTGCAAAAATAATGTAAACAAACAGAATGAATTTCAATCAAAACATGCCAAAATGAAAGACTACTAAATGCCAAAATAAAAGTACGGCGTATATACTTTGTTACGAATGAGGTTTCTTAAGGTTTATAATTATGTAAATGTATTCATTGTGAATTTTTTTAGGTGTAGTTAATATTTACATTTCTTTGAATCAAAATATCCATACACGCATTTCGAACCCACGATCTTCGGATCAAGACACCTTACCAACTCGGCTACAGACATACCCTTATGCATATTAGTTTACTTAACCTACTTTAGCTAAAACGGACATTATATCAGTTGCTATCTCTTTTCATTGACATAAGAGTAACAAGAAAAAAACATTCTATAAATCTATATTAAATTGACAAATAATAATAATAATAGGTTCTAATTGTATTTTGTACAGTTATGTAAATATGTAGTAGCTTAGTTTCTGTAAATAAATTAATTTTTAACTCTAAAAAAAAATTGACAAATCTATATGAATAAAATCATATGGATAAAAACGTACCTTTCTCATGTCTCTCAACCACAGGCTCACTCTTCTTCAACGCATGCAGTTTCTTGAGATACAGCGTCCTAGTACTGTCTTGTATCGGTCCGGGCGTGAAGCCCAGCTTTAGCAGCTCCGCGCGTAATGTCTGGTCGTCGAATGTGACCGTGGTGGGCAGAGATGATGCGATAGAGAGGATGGTTTGGTCGGGGCTGCCGTCGCTGGCTTCGTCCACCGGTAAACTGGAGTGTTTAAATTATGAAATACTAGCTGTGCTTGTGTTACCCGCGGTGAATAGTTCCCGTTCGAATACCGGGATCAATAGTATTTTTTTTAACGGTATAAGCAATCCTGGTACCAAACATTCAAATCCGTCCAGCTGTTTGAGCGGGAAAGAGTAACAAACACTTACATAGGTACTTACAAACACAAACTTTCACCTTTATTTATTATACTAGCTGTGCCCCGCGGTGTTACCCGCGGTGAATAAGTTAATAGATTTTTTCGTTAAATAAGTTAGAACGTCGTTAGTTAATAAGTTAATAGATTAGAACGTCGACTGGGTGAACCGATTTTGATGATTCTTTTTTTGATCTAATGAGGATCGTCAGAGATATGAATAAAAATGCACCTTGAGAGTGCAGAAAATTACTATTTTCTTACGTAATTGATTTTTTTTTCATAAAATTTTTAATTTTGCTCCTTGGTTAAAACCAATACGTCATTGTGTCACTTGATTTTGGTGCTCATAGAACGGGATGACTGCTGGTCGGTTACTATTCTATGGTCTAACACAGTTTATTTTGCTCGCAAAATATTCAAGAAGCTACCATGCGAGCGAAGCGAGCTTCGACCCAAGCGAGCGCAGCGAGCCGAAATTTTTAAGACAAATTTGTTATGTGACACTTGATGTAGCCTAAAGTGCTTACAGAAAAAGCTGACTGTTGGTCGGTCCCTATTCTATTGTCTGACATAGATCAATTTGCCAGCAAATTTATAAAAAGCTACCGTGCGAGCGAAGCGAGCTCAGTGAGCGTCTTAAACTCGCGAAGCGAGCCGAAATTTTTAAAAACAAATAAGTACTCCTGACTTGATTTTGCTTATGGAGCTCATAAAAAAGGCTGACTGTTGGTCGGTTCCTATTCTAGGGTCTGACATAGTTTATTTTGCTTGCTAAATATTAAAGAAGCTACCATGCGAGCGAAGCGAGCCAAAATTTTTAAGAAAAATGCGTCATGTGACACTTGATTTTGCTTATAGTGCTCATAGAAAAGGCTGACTGTTGGTCAGTCCCTATTCTATGGTCTGACATAGATCAATTTGCGAGCAAAATATTCAAGAAACTATCGTGCGAGCGAAGCGAGCGTAGCAAGCTTCCAACTAAGCGAGCGTTGCGAGCCTTTTAAACTCGAGCCGAAATTTTTAAGAAAAATGCGTCGTGTGACACTTGATTTTGCTTATAGTGCTCATAGAAAAGGCTGACTGCTGGTCTGTTCTTATTCTATGGCCTGACATAGTTCAGTTTGCTAGCAAAATATTCAAGAAGCTACCGTGCGAGCGTAGCGAGCTTCGAACTAAGCAAGCGCATCGAGTTTCTTAGACTCGAAATTTTTAAGATCAATTCGTCATGACTGACACTTATGTTTGCTCATGGTGCTCAAAGAAAAGGCGCTGGTCGGTTCCTATTCTAAGGTCTGACACAGTTCAATTTGCTTGCAAAAGATTGAAAAAGCTACATGCGAGCAAAGCGAGCGCAGCGAGGCTTTTAGACTCGAAGCGAGCCGAAACTGTGGGAAATTTAATAAAATAGCGATGATGAGGTGCTGTACCGAATTTTAATTGAAGACACAAATATAAACTTTGTCCTAATGGTTTATGTTAAGTCAGAAATATTTTTATCGGGGATTTATCTGCGTACATAAGTCCCAATTCCGTGAGATTATCGGGACAAAAAAAAAACAATATTTGAAATTCGTTAAGCCGTTTGAGTTTGAAGAAGCATAATTTAGGTATTTTGATAATCTCACGGGCACAAAACGCTTTTAAGGGATTTAAAGTAGCTTATGACATGTTGTTATCCAGGATATCAACTGACCTGGTACCAAATTTCATTCAAATCCGTCCCGCCGTTTGAGCGTGAAGGAGTTATAACAATTCCTGTGCTGCCATCTATTAACAATATTTTGACTAACAGTTACGTTTCACGACAAAACTATTTTGATGAATAATTTGGTTTACAATCCCACGGAACCATTCCTTTTTTCAGGAATTTAAGGTAGCCTATTTGTTAATCCAGGGTACTGCTACCAAATTTAATTTAAATTCATCCAGCCGTTTGAGCGTGAAGGAATAATAACTTTACCTGTGCTGCCATCTATTGAAATTATTTTGTTACTTTTTCAGTTAGTTTTTCACGGCCAAACTATTTTGTATTTGTTTATTAATCCCACGGAATCAATGCACTTTTCAGGAATTTTAAGTAGCGTATATTTTAATCCAGGGAATAAACAATCCTGCTACCTAATTTAATTTAAATTCATCCAGCCGTTTGAGCGTGAAGGAATAATAACTTTGCCTGTGCTGCCATCTATTGAAATTATTTTGTCTGACAGCTTTTACGGCCAAACTATTTTGTGTATACTATTTTAATGAATTTGATTAATAATCCTACGGAATCAATGCACTTTTCAGGAATTCTAAGTATATTTTAATCCAGGGTATAAGCAATCCTGCTACCAAATTCCATTCAAATCCGTCCAGCCGTTCGAGCGTGAAGGAGTTATATTTTTGCCTGTGCTGCCATCTATGAAGTTATTTTGTCTGACAGCTGCCTTTTGCACGGCCAAACTACCGAAACTATTCTAATGAACATTTTGTTTTATAATCCCACGGGAACACTGCACTTTTCAGGAATTTCAAGTAGCCTATTAGTTATTCCAGGGTATAAGCAATCCTGATACAAAATTTCATTCAAATCCGTTCAGCCGTTTAAGCGTGAAAGAGTAACAAACACACTTACACACTTACACACTTACACACTTACACACACACAAACTTTCACCTTTATAATATTAGTGGGATTAATTATATTATATTAATATTTATATTTATTAGATATATTTATTTATATTATATTATATTAATTACTAATATAATAAATAAAGGTGAAAGTTTGGGATACCCCAGGGAGCGGTAGACATTTTCTTTTCAGGTCTTTATACAATTTTTAGATCCTTTATATGTCTAAGGGGGTAGTCAGAGGTATGTTCAAATACATATTTGGTACATGCCCACATTTTGCAGAAGTTAACTTTCCATACGTGACAGGTTGCAGCCCATACGCTAATAGAAAGCTAACTAGTTTCCTCGCAATGTTTTCATTCATCGCTTAAAGCTCAGGCAAAGTTGAGATTAGCCTGATGATCGTGTGTGTACTAGTAAAGTGAAGGTAAGAATAGATACATTCTGTGGCAATGATTATTATACTACCCTGAGTTATAGTTTGAGTAAGTTTTGACCTACTGTTTTATGTTTTTTACCTTTAAATCTAAGTTTCGCAACTAACTAATATTGTAGGCATTATCTTTAAGTTCTGCATGCTTCGCCACTAGCTTAAATTATGTTTTAATTTTAAATTTTAATTCTCAATATAAGTGAACTGTAATTTTGTTCTTATGAGAATAAACTCTTAAACCGATCGTGTGTATTAGTGCTCGGGCCGGTCAATAGTTATAAAAAAGAAGTAGGTACTTACACAACAGGCGAGAGCAGCGATCTCTCCTCGACTAGACACACGTTTTCCTCCACGTCGGTGTAGGTGTACCGTGCAGCCGCCCGCGCCACCACTATGCTGCCGCCGCTGTAGTTGGAGCTGACGCCGCTGCTGGCAGACGAGCGACGGGTGTTCAAACCCTTGTCGTGTAGCCATTCGTTTGTCCTGATATATAGAAACTATAGTTATTACACATTTTTATACAGAACAACTGCTTATTGACTAAAATTAATGAATGTTATTTCAGTCAATGACCAGAGATGTCGCTATAGCTAATTCTATAGTTTTTATGTATTTTGTATTATAGTAACCACTTAGGTCTTTCATTATTTAAATGAAAGTGTTTCTAATTCCTCCAGAATACCTGTAGATGGCGCTAATCGGTGCCCGAATTATCATCTTACTGATAGCACATATAAAATAATACTATACTATACAAACGTAAATTCATTGCAGTACTAGAACTAGGACTAGACTGCAATGAATTTACGTTTCTGAAAATATAAAGGTATGGTCGAGGGTTAAAAACAAACATAAGCAGGTACTTACAAATTATCAGATGAATACTTATTAATAAGTTATATAAAAATGAAAGAGAAATTGAAATCTTCAAGTGACCTCACCTATTTTGCACAACAGCCATGGCCTTATCCAACGACCTATCGCTGGATATCAAACTTTCATTCGTCCTGTTCCTATCTTGAATCCGTTTCTTCAACTCGTCAATAACTTTATACTTATCATCATTCAACTTTAGTTTACTAAAATCGTCAGCAATCCTCTCTGATCGATCGCTTGAAATCAAGCTATCTTCCACCACTTTGCTTCGTAAGCTACATTTTGTGTTGTAGTTCTTATGTGTTATAAGTTTAGGTGAGCCGGGTAGAGAAAAGTTTTCGTACACGCTTTTTCGTTTGGTATCACAGTTACAAGTAGATTCTAATGGATAAATTCCACTAATCTCGCTTTTCTTAGACATACATGTTTTAAAGCTATCTGTGGTCAAATCTAGAGTGATATTTTTATCCCAAGCTTCGATAGGATCGTCTAATATGTAAGTTTCGCCAATGATTGTGGGGTAGAGTTTGTTGACGACTAGACTGTTATTTTCGCACCAGGTGCGCACGATTTCGGATCTTCTGCACGTTGTGTTTGAGGTTGTTTTCGCTTCTTCGGCAATTAGTTCGTATTCTGCGACTACTTCGTCGGTCGTTACTAGTATTTTGTCTGGAAATAAAGAAAATAATGATAATTTCAGCACATAATTAATTCTCTTCGGTGGAACACTGAGTGAAGAGTGAAGACTGTAGCAGACCATGGACCTAGTATAATACCTGGACGAACAGTTAGCGTGCCGCCGAGAGGGACAAAAATTGCAATAAATCCATAGTTTCGTAGTACAAAATTCGGAACATCAAGTTTCCGGCCATACAAAAAAGCGGCACGCGATGAGGAACAAAATATTTAATGCTTTTTCTCTTTACTCACAAGAATGTTGTATAATATATTCTTCTTTGTTTTTGTGTAAGGTGCAGACTCTGATTCTCTAAATTTTACTACAACTTACCTAAGTCTAAAGTATAAGCGCAGTCCTCATCTATCTGGTCCACATCCAACAGCCTGTCGATATAATCGCAGACGGTCCACTGGTTGTGTTGCGCCGCGTAGTCCCGCGCCGACAGACCGTCGAGGTCCAACATCGTGACGTCACCGCCACAACTTGCCAGCAGTCGCATGTTGTCCACACGGCCCCATATCGCCGCTATGTGGACAGGAGTTACTCCGTCGTCATTACTGGAATATTAATCCATATGGATGGTTTAGGCTGGGCAAGCCTATTCCATCTCAACAATGTCCCAGGCACTAGTGTCTCGTTAAGCGTAGGCAAAGCTTGCCTTCTGACGCTGTATAAATCATCTAGTAAAGATGTAAAAAGCCTGAGTAATGTGAGAAAAGAAAATTAAAAAAACATTAAAACGACTTAAATTTCGTAAGAGCTCAATTTCCTGCACTCTCTTTTAGCTTAACTGATCCAAGCCACTACCAGATATTAAGTAGCTTATAAACATCATCATCATCAGCCCTTTTATAATATTTCATATTTAATAATATTTTATTCTGCTATCATCTTCAGCTTGTTATGACCCCCTGCTGGGCATAAGCCTCCTTCCCTAACCGCCAAACAGCTACTTTGATCTTTTTGCATCCTTTTCTTACCCTGTACGGCAACCGTATCGTTCATTTATCTGGCAGGTGTTCTACCAAGAGGTTTAATGGGTCCTAAGTACCACAGATAAAATGTCCTACTAATTATACGGGCACTTTAAAAATGTGTACAGCTGCCAAGTCTGGTTACGTCAGTATCGGCAGCTGTTCTCACCGTAACTCTCTGTTATCCATGAAATAAGGACATATAGGTCGAGTTATCCAGCTGCTACAGAATAAATTAAACCAATATGCCTTTACTCGTAAAAGTTACTAGGTATAACAAAATTGAGTCATATGAACGAGTGGAATATGAGTGCTAATTTCTTTCTTTCTTTCGAAGGTGTTGTATCGAAATCCGGCCGAACATAAATCAACTATTTGTTTGTTAGTTGTGGGCCCATTTTGAAACAAATTGAATTTTTTCGTTAAAAAAAATAGTCTAAAATAATTATCTCTAAAAATTTTTTGTGAGGATCTCTAAAGAGTGATAAACAGAAATACGTCTCGAGGCTTTCTCAAGTTAGAAAACGAACCAATTTATTTTTTTATAATTTGGTCCCTTGATAAAATCAAAAATGGTTGATAATTTTGCCGTGACAGTGTGAAGAAAAAAGTATATTTGCAGGAGTACCACGCAAACAAAAATTGAAGGTGGATATAGTAAAATAAAACATCACATATTCATGCCAGCTAGTTTTGAACTTCCGCTCAGCATTTCTGA
The DNA here is from genome assembly GCA_963582015.1 of Xanthorhoe designata. Taxonomy (NCBI): domain Eukaryota; kingdom Metazoa; phylum Arthropoda; class Insecta; order Lepidoptera; family Geometridae; genus Xanthorhoe; species Xanthorhoe designata. Next base: position 3,258,047 of record OY757049.1, read on the forward strand.
TGTCACCGTGTCATGACATCATGTAATATCCTAGCCTTTTATAAATTGAGCTAATTTGAATATTGTTCAGCAGTAAGATAGGTAGGTCGTACTTAATATAAAAAGGAAAAATCCGACAGCGTAGATTTTTTTTTTACTTTTACAACTAAAAAAAATCAACAGCGCTTTGTATCTTCTCATTGTTTTCATTCATTATACCACGTAAGTATAATGCGTAGAGAGCATGTTGCTGTAATAGCGACGATATAAGCCGGTTCCTTTGAAACGTAAACTCAATGTAGATCGTGACTAGTAGCGTATAATCAGGCTGCTTTTTGTTCCAACTTGAATACTCGATCGTATGAAACGTTGTAGTACAAAAATATATGACTCTAGTCTCTAAACTAGAATCACTATAATATGTAGTTAACCTAGCTGAAGAGGACGACATCAGATGTCGAATTTTAAAATACAAATACATATACTTATATACATATTGGATAAAATACGACTAAAAAAATTCTTAACTGTACTGTACATACATAAATTAAATGTACCTAATAGATTCCATTAGCTGCATTTAGGTATGAACAGCTAAGTCACGTCCCGTCGATCTATGTATGAAAATTCAGTGCAACGCCTCCCCCAGTAACTTGCATGAACTAAAAAACCCATAAATTTAGAATACTGACACGTGAGCGAGGATAGATAACTAGGTATACAACACAAAAACCGCCGGTAATCCTACAGAGTAACTTACCTTAAGTTAGGGTCCGCCCCATGTTTTAAGAGTAGCTCCGTGCATTTAGCCGACTTCGTCTCGGGTTCTATGCCCACGGCTAAATGCAGCACGCCAATGCCTTTGCATGGTAATACTGTGTTCAACTCTGTCGGCGTTTCAGAAAGGAAGGACGATACGGATCTGAAACAAGTTATAAAGATAAACCCTGTTATTCATTATGGACTTTAAAGCTTAGCTACTATAGCTGTGATGGCTGTTATATCTATTGCTATCTCTTTTCATTGACAAGAGTAACAAGAAATAAAGAATATTGAGTATGTTTAACCGTACACTTAAAAAAAATCATAGTACCTTTTCAATGTTTTCTCTAGCAATTTTTAAACAATTTTTCATCTTTAAACTAAAAACTTTTTTTCAGTATCTATATCATCAAACGTGAATTAGAAAGTAAGGGTCATTGCCCTTTATTATAAATTCCATAGCACACGGAGGGTGTGGGCGTAAAGTCAAGTATCTAATCCCAACTGAGTAGTTAATTGTCTCATAAATTCTAATGAGTCATGATTAAAGATTGTTTAAGTGTTTGTTTTGATTTTTACGAAGCTTAGTAGAATTGGTTAGCAGTTGATTAGCAGTGACTAACTGCAAAAAATCATAGGGAAGGCTAACAGTATTTTTAACCCATAATGAAAAAGAGTGATGTTATATGTTTGTAGTGTGTATCTGTATGTAAGCTGCTGAAATATGGTAGGTATATTACATAGCTGATGGTGAGGATGGTTTAGGTGCTGGGCACACCTATTCCATCTCAACAATGTCCCAGGCACTACAGTGTCCCGTTAAGTGTAAGCAAAGCTTGCCTCCTGACTCTATAAATTATCTAGTAAAGATACATAGACCTGGAACCACACATCTGATACTTTTTATCTGTATAAGTACGAAAAGACTTAAGAACTGGTTTCTTTAAAAATGCCTAAGACCTACTTTTGTTTTAGTTTCTTGTATGACTCACTTTGTATTATGCAATAATGTGTAAGTATAACATTTCTGCTTGTCCTAATGAAGTTTGTATTGTTAAATACTTAAGTACGAAACTAAGTAATTAATTATAAATCAAGTGCAGGGTTAAAAATTATACTTAGTAAAATCTTGCAAACAGGAAGTACCTATCTACCTGTTTTTTTATGTTCGTCTACCTACCTACTTTTATTTTAATTTCTTGTATGACTCACTTTGTATTATGCAATAATTAATTTAATTGTAAGTATATTTCTGCTTGTCCTAATGAATTTTGTATTGTTACATACTATACTAAACTAAGTAGGTAGGTATTTCTCTATCAAATTCCATAGGTGCAGGGTAAAAAATTATATTTTAATCTTGCAAACAGGAAGAATCTACCTGCTTTTTTATTTTTGTTTACAATGCAATTTCTTGCACAAGTCATCGAAAATAGGTTAAATAAGACAGTAGCAAAAAATAATAATGAGATTAGACATAAAAATCACACTGATATTATTTGATAGGTAAACAAATATAATAGGTAACAAAACAAAATAAATTAAAACTAAACATACCTTGAGTCTCCGTTTTGTATCAAATCATATAATTTGAAAAGTTCTTTATATGCCGTTCCCATGATTTATAATTTAGACTTAGAAATTCGCAACATCCATTCACTTCCTGTGGGGTTTCCTGTCGCGTATTTTCTCTTCATCATTCTACAACCAAATTCAAAAAACTACGCACACACGTTCACAAATAAACAGTTAAACTACACACCTTGATAACATTATCTACACCACGGAAATTAAAACTTTATCTACTCTTTTGTTTTCCTTACGTATTTTTACTAAAATAATCTGTTTCAAAATAACGTCAATCAAACCGCAAGCTGCGAAAGCGAAGTTTTGTTTACGTTTTTGATAACGTTCCTTTACACTTACATACACTCCGTCATTTGCTTATATACGTTTTCAATCATCATTCAGCTAACAAAAAATGTTTTTAAATATTTTTAGAAGTCTTTTTCTAAATAAACATGATTTTAGCTATGTCATATAAATTGAAAATAAATTATTTGATGAACTTTACATTTTTCACTAAATTTAATTTCTAAGTAAGTTTGCGTGTAACGAAACGAACAAGGCGTCGTAACTCAAAAGTTTTATCATATTAAACTTAGATGGCGCTAATAACAACTTTACCTAACTACACCTATGAATTAAACTACAATAATCAGCATCACTCACACACATGCGTTAGCATCCTAGTAGTCTGTGATCACTCACTCACTATCGTATCGGCATCGGTATAGTGTGCATTCATCCAAAACGTAACATTCCGGATCAACATCTGGCCAAGAGTCAGGAGAGGTCAATTTTTTTTTTATTTCTTTTCAAGTCTGCTTCCACCTGCTAACATTCATGCACCTGCCTGCCTTACTTTATAAGCAGAAGCAGCTGCAGCATCATTACCTACCAAGGTGGTTATAGTTAGGTCTACCTCTCTCTACATACCTTCACATTCTGAATTATCATCAGTTAACTCAAGTAAATAGTAACCTACTTATCTTTGAAATTCAGAAAATAATAAATAGGAAAGCAGCAGCATCGAAACTAAGTACCTACCTACCTACCTACTTAACTTTTCCTTTTTTAGTTGGTACTTTTGACTAAAGTAGGTATACGTATAAGTAGGTAGGTATGTAGTTAAATATGGAATACACAAACACTGGGTTTTTCATGGGATCAAGAGTACCTACGTAGGTACCTACTTAGGTTATTAGTAGGTACCTAAGTACCTTATTTCCTTACCACCTACCAGAGATTAATTTATTGGTCAATGCTACTACTAAAGGTTTATTACAATCGGATAAAAAGGTAAACACAAACATTGATCGGCGACACTGGTTTTCATTCTAAACAAAAATCCTCATAGCATAGGCCCCCAATGGCTTTTTATTCCCATCGCTATGAAAGGGGCGGCAACAATTTTAGTTAGCTTAGTTTAGCTTTTGCGACACTCAGAATTGCCACTATTACCTTTAAAGGTTTCCAAATCGATTTCCGAATATCGATGGAATATCACCTATTTTATTGTTTTGTATGTAGCGCTATTTAATTACGTGGGCGTGGGCTAGCTATCCCACATTCCGTTGTAACAACCTTGGATCGTGGAGCAGGCGTGTATCAGGCAGGGCAGGGCTCTATTGTAGCAATGAGAAAGTCTGTTGAACTTGGATCATTATCTACCGTAAAAATAACTGGCAGCATCATCTTAGAATATTGATAAATAAAGGTAGGGCGATAAATATTAGGTTTATTTGTGTCTACTGTGGTCGTGTATGATGATAGACCACAGTAGACACAAATAAACCTAATAATAGGTACTTACTATTATATTAGATAGTACTAGGTTAGATAGGCCGTCTATATAGCCTAGTATTATTTTATCTGTGATATAGCCTAGTAGGTACCTACCTATAGTAAAGTAAAGTATCTACCTATCTGTCTGTTGTCTATCTCTACTAGGTAACTAAACGATTTTGATTCTTGACTTCAACTGATCCAAGCCACTTATTGACTTATTGTTATTGAACACGCTTCTGTGCAATGTTGATCTAATCCATTCAGGTAGGTAATAATAAGCCTAATAGGTAGGTATTCTATTATTATCAGCGTCTACAGCGGAGTGTTAGCGCCTTCACAAACGCATTGGCAATTCACATTTCACAAGAAAACAGGCACTGGAATGGCTCGCTGATAACATACTGACATTAAATATCAATAAATCTAAATATGTAAGTAACATTTTCTGCAAATTCTAGTTCATCACAACCTTCTGTTCACTCTTTCAATATTTTAGCCCATAATACGCCCATACCTGCCGTAATTCAAAGATTTGTGACGGCATAAACTGTGCACCTATGTCTCGTAGGTACCTATAATATAAAATATTTAGGTGTGCACATCGATGATACTCTGTCTTGGAATGTCCATCTGCAGGCAGTTGTGCCTCGCGTTATAAAACTATATAATGTTTTTAAAAACCTTAGAGCAGCTACATTTCCTGAAACCATGAAAATGGTTTACTTTGCTCTGGCACAATCTGTTATCAGTATCACATATTGCATCCCCGCATGGGGTGGTCCATTTTCAACTAGAAAAAAAAAAAAAAAAAAAAAAAGAATTTTTAATTTTATTTAACATTCAGGCGTATTGTTACTTTTACAGATATGGATAAAACCAAAACTATCTCTGTGATGTCGCGTCTACGCTACGACCGTTCTTGTTATAAATAAGTACCTACCTACCTACTGCCGAAACCTGGCCGGTCACTTCCAACAGTTCCAACCACAAAATAAGAGCCTATTTCCCTTCATCATTACCATCAGCATCGCAGACCTAAGACGTCCACTGCCGGGCATAATGCTGATTCGGGGTCTCTATTTGGGAACTTTTTGACCCCAACGGCCATAATGTTCTGCGTCCCCTTGGGTCTATTTCCTTTGTTCACGCACGCCCTTTTCATTCACGGACTTCTTTACCGATTTCAATATTTTTTGTAAGTTTTCTAATACCTTTTAAATGGTTATAAAATAATAATAAAATATACTTACGCAGAAAATTAGAACATTTGCGAAAAGTGAAATTCATAGGGACCTGTTACCTATTGCAGGCGGGCGGGCGCTAAATGATGCTATTTATTCCTGAGAGAAAGAAATAAATGAAATGTCGAAACATTATTGTTTATCTAAGCTCTCATTTTTGTAAGAACATACATCTACAGACAGTTATCTCTATTCTACGAATCGTCCGGCAGTCACGTCATGTCTCTTGGGTCAAATAATCGCATTGAATATTGATTGCAGACGGTTTGAGCAAGCAGGAGCAAGTTAGGTACCTAGGTAGTATTCTGTCTGTCTGTGGGATAGTACGTCGGTGTTTCTCTATTCGCATGGACGCGGACGTTCCCCTGGCGAAAATAATACCTATTATAAAAACAGAACGAAGGAATTAAGTTTGTTTTGGAAGTTTAATTACCTACACCGGAAGCGTAAGTCTTCTTTTTATTTATTTAAGGATACCTAGTTATATTTTTTAAACTACTTAGCACATACGTAGCACTTTTTCTGTATTGTGAGAAGGTACTCAGTAGGTACTTTCATAGCTCTAGCCAATGTGTGGTGCCCGCATTACCCTTACCCTCTTTGCTACTTCAATTCAAGAAGTTCCTATAGTAGCAAAGATTATTTTAGACCTTTTGTCTATGCTTGTAGGGAACTTTTTTTGTGAACCTTTTGTCTGTGTTGCAATGATGTCTATCAAGAATTCAAGACTCTTTGATCTAAGATAGCACTGATGATGGTGATCTTTCCAGAATGTTCAGAATTTAATTTCAGAATAGGTACCTAACAGGTAGGTAACCTTCTATATTTTGGAGCAAATAGACTCAATGCTGACTGTTTGTTGGATTACTTCCAAGTTAAACTTAGATTAAAACCTTCTGTGCTGCCATAAAGATATTGACCAAGGTCCTAAAGATAGCCTCTGATAATGATGAACTTTACAGAAAGTAGAAGTAGAAGAACAAATGAATAGGCCCTATGTTTGCTCATCCATGACTTTAGTAAGTAAAGCTACCAATTATACCAAAGCATCTCTAGGTACCTACACATCTCTGTTGTATCCAAAGACCAGTAGTAAAAGTAGAACGTACCTACTAAATAACTTAGGTTCTTAACCTACAACTTGATTTGTTTATTTAATTAACAACTCAGCTAAGTACTTTACATTTTTAATGAGCTTGTTTTTTTGATACGAGCCTAATACCTACCCTACATGTTTATTTATATAGGTACTTTCATAACAAGATTTTTTATCTGTTCGTATCGAATGAGTAATTAGAGCATTTTTTTACGTTAAGTAGTAGGTACTTATACCTACCTTAGTAGATTAATAGGTAGGTACTTACCTATAATACGATAATATAATTTTTTATTTATAGCCCAGGTTCGGGTAAAAGTTTTGTTATTTATTTTGTGGTGATAGTACCTACCTATTTATTACCTAGGTACCTACCACTTGACGACAGCTGGAATTAGGTACTTAAGTACAGGCCTTTTGACAATTTTGAAATTCTTAGATACACCATATAATGTTATCAAAGGTGTTATGGTTATCTAGTAGGTTACTAACCTAATAACACAGTCGTTTAAAATCTATTTAAAAAACACTTACTTAGAATAGTTTGAAGTGATGGTGACTGGTTTAAAAGATCGGTGACCCCGACAAGCGCGCTCTTCTTTTTAAGAGCGGTTTTAATGTCACAAAACTGGATTCTGCTGGTCTTATATGGAAATTACTGTTTTGGTCTGAACTAAGATCATTCTTAACCATTTCTTCCATGCCTCCATCATTCATTACCATGATGCTGGGTTTGCACCACGGCCAACGCAGCTGACGGGAATGACACACCTAGGAAAACTTTCACTGCTGGGCAAAAGTCTCCTCCATCTTTTTATTTTCAATCAGTTTTTAGTTATCCTTTAGTTTAATTTCATTTCATTTTCTCAATTGGGTTACAATTTGGAACAGCTGGCAGATTCATCTTAGTACCTAAATCATAACGATAACGTGTCTGATATAATCTTATCTGTGCCTTGTTTCAAATTCATAATCTTACTGGACTAGATTTAATTCATCGAACCCCATTGTCAGAACGATTGACAGATTCCGGTCATAAAGTTCGATTCTTCCTATAGGATCAATTAGCTAATCAGAATCTCAATCGGTAATATATTACGTATGTTCGAGCAAGCAGATAACAAAATACTTATGTTAACATAAAAGACCAATAAACAAAACAAAGACACAAAAACTTAGGTGACCACTGAAATCTCCTCGCTTCTATCGCTCGAGTGCTTCCCTTCGATCAACAAGTGCGTCCAATCCAAACCGAATGCGTGGTGACTATAGGGGCTAGGCCTCGGGTCTCTTCTATCAATATTATAATTTAATTCTACCGTTTTAATTACATCATTTTTTCGTCATGGAATGCAGTATGGTATGGTACAGTTCTTTTGTTTCTATTCTAAAGCGATTTTCAAAATTTTACATGGCTATATAGGGACTGACATCTTATAGGTCGAGTGTGTAAGGTTGAATGTTGTAATTGGGCACATCTTCTATTAGGTATGACGATCCTATTACGCTCAAATTTTCAGTTAAGCTTAAAAGGAGGTCTAGTTACAAGATTAACATAAGGTTTCGTTTTCAGATGCTGTCGTTGGCGCTATTAGTTCTAGTTTCCTCGGCCCAGGGTCTGGAGAATGGGCTGGTCCGAACGCCCCCTATGGGGTGGTTGACGTGGGAGAGGTTCCGCTGCATCATTGACTGTGATAAATACCCCGATGAGTGCATCAGGTACATAAACTAGTACATTAATACCATTACCACAGCACATAACTATTGTCACTGTAAATCAGTTAGTTAGTAAAAAATCAGTTAGTAATTTATGTGTAGGTACTTAAAAATAAAACTATCCTTGGATAATTCAAAGTCAGTCTAGCCTTTCCGAAACCTTCTGATGCTCAGGCAGGTTTACACCCACTGCGTCACATGTCGTCACGTATGTGGGTTAACCAGCTGTGTCTAAATTAGTCAGGCTCTCCTTTTCCTCTCCTTCGTTTAATTTTCTATCGCAGCTTAGTCAGCCCCAGCCTGACACGTAATCGAATTGACCGCTGTCTTTCCTGTGGATATGGCCGTTTAAGCTGAGAGGTTGTTTAAGTGCCGAGCAACCTATTCCATCCTATCAATGTCCCGTTAAGCGCCAAAGGTTGCATCCTGACGCTATATACTTAGATTATTTTTTTTAAACTAGTCTACTTTTGACAGTGAGAATCTGGTGCACCGAACAGCCGACCTGATGGTCAGCGAGGGCTACCTCGCCGCCGGTTACGAGTACCTCGGCATTGACGACTGTTGGCTGGAAAAGAAGCGAGGGCCGGACGGACGCTTGGTGCCCGATCAGCAACGCTTCCCACACGGCATGAAGGCTATAGCTGATTATGTGAGTTATTTTATAGAATTTCAGAATTAGGTATTTGAAGGAGCTGAGTTATAATGAAATATCAGTGTTTTATCCTTGCACTCGGTAAGGGTATAAGTAATGTTAAATACTTGTTTTTGACACAATTTTATAAAGGAGAAGAATAGTATGTTTTGCTTAGCTCATATAGAAATCATTTCCGTTAGCGTGCAACTTCAGTTAGGGATTGTTTGAGATTGCCTAAAAGTAGTTCAAATCCATAGGGTTAAGAATCATAGGAATACTACCTTTGGTTAAGGTACTACCTATCCCATGGTAGGTACCCTAATTGTTCTTATAAAAAGAACTAAGTTAAAAATAGGTTCATAATAGTGGCAATTCGGAGTGTCGCAAAAGCTATACTAAACTAACTAAATATAAATATCCTAAAATAAAAATAAATAACTGATTAATAAAGTCTTAGGGCTCGTATTTGGAGTCCAACTGGTCCAACCAAACTCACAAGCGTGAATGTGTTGATTAATCGTCACAACCAGCTATAAATAATAGTAATTTCAGATCCACGGTAAAGGTCTGAAGTTCGGCCTGTACCAAGACTACGGGAACCTCACGTGCGCCGGCTACCCCGGCGTGCTGGGCCATGAGAAGGTGGACATAGACACCATGGTGGAATGGGAGATAGATTATCTGAAGCTGGACGGCTGTTACGTCGACACGAAAGCCATGGATGAAGGTAGGATTAATCAGTTCGAATCTTTTTCTATAGCTAATCTCAAAGAGATAGTTCTCTTTGGGAGAAAATGTAAGTTTTGTTATTGGAGAGAATGTAAAACTACGTTTAGGATTAGTATCCTAAACGTAGTTTTACATTCTCTTTGGCTAATCCTTTGTTTTGACACTTCTGACTACGATCGTCAATGAGTTAAGGGCTCTATAATCACTCGCGTTCGCGGTTCACAGTACTATTACATGCTCTTTGGTTCACAGCTGCAAAGACTTTGTACTTTCTAACTACAAAGTCTTTGCACAGCTTTCACTACTACACACTCGAGAAATTTTGACGATAATAATCGCATTATTAATTCGATTATTTTTATTTGTTACAGGATATCCTGCCTTTGGCAAGATGCTGAACAAAACTGGACGTCCTATCGTGTACTCATGTAGTTGGCCAGCTTACCAAGAACCTAAAAGTGTTCACGTAAGAACAGTTGAATTAACTTTTATTTCCACTATTTATCAGTCTGACTTTCATCATTGTATTTATTGGATGCAGATATCCATTTCAGTGACATAAGATTAGGAGTGTCAAGAAAGTAATGATTATTAAATACACTATCGCGTTCAGTGCCCATAACACAAAATGGGCCCTCAATCTACAACTACATAGTTTGGTCAGGTGTGCAATGGCCGTGTTGGTCAAGTGGATGTAGGTAACTCGATTTTGTTCTTGTCTACCTCACCTTGAGATACAGTCGTGCGTGATCATTATTAATTTTATTTTTCCGTGCAGTGATACCAATCACTTACTTTACAGGCAAACTATGAGCTAATAGCTCAGCACTGCAACTTGTGGAGGAACTGGGACGATATCGAAGACTCTTGGGCGTCCCTAAAGTCGGTGATGGACTGGTTCGGAGACAACCAGAAACGGTTCGCGAAGCACGCCGGCCCTGGCCGTTGGAATGACCCTGATATGGTACAAATAACAAAATTATTTTTATTAAGTAAACCGATAGAATAGTACTTACAGAAATTTCTTGCACTCTCGATTAGGTAGGTATCTACTTATCAGCCAAACTCGACGTACCTACCATGTTTGTAAACGAACCATCAATACGACGGTTATTGGTTGTAAATAAATAAAACGTCTTGTAAATAAAAATTGTCTAAGAACTATAAGCTAAAAATAAGTAACTTTCTTTCTGATTTATTTATTTATTTACAAGACTTAGCTCACTTGATTAGATTGACTTGTTTGATGAACTTAGATCATCGTGTTTATTTCACTATTTTTAAAAGAAATCCTCTCTCAGCTGTTAATAGGTAACTTCGGGCTGTCAGTAGACCAGGCTCGAGTGCAGATGGCAGTGTGGGCGGTGATGGCAGCGCCTCTGCTCATCAGCACAGACTTGACTACCATCAGGTCGGAGTTCAAGGAGATCCTGCTGAATAAGGATATTATCGCCGTCAACCAAGACGTGCTAGGGAAGCAGGGGACGAGAGTGTGGAAGATGGCAGGTAGTGGAGTGGTAAGTAGGTACCTATAATCTAAACAGTTTGAAAAGAGAATGGAGCAAGATTGCTTAACTTTTTTTAAGTCCCTAGCCCGTCACTTTTAATGCTTTCATTGTTATTATTTGCGGTTCTCTCTAAGTCCTCTTGTTGAAGGATTTTTTAGACCACCTAAAAATTTTATCATCGCTATAAGACGGAAGCGGTGCTCTCTAAAGAATGGGATACAGGTTACTTACCTATGTACAATGGCAATGGGTGTTATGGCATGGGCTCTGAACGTATTACTTCACTCACAAGTTCCAGCGAAGTAGGTAGGTAGGTAGGTACTAAGCTTATTATAATCTAGGTACTTATAGTATAAACCAGCTCTATGCCACCCTTGATAATCTTGATTCCAGAGATCAGGCTTGGAGATATGGAACCGTGAGCTATCAGATGGTTCATACGCCTTAGCCTTCGTGAGCTACCGTGAAGACGGAACCCCGTACGCGGCCAACTTCACTTACTACGATATGCAACTACCTCAGAAGTCCTTCGTGGTCAAGGTCAGTTTTGCAGACATTAGGTGGGGACCCTCACATATCGTACAGAAGGCTAGGTGCCTACATACGTATTCTTTTATCTGTGCTACATAGGTACTATTATCTCTTTCTATTTATTTTCTCATTTACCATCAACCGTCGCGTGCGTGGCTGCCTGCGTCGCAAGGGAAGGATAATTTTGAAAGCTGAAGTCTCAAAGTAGGTACCTACTTACTGTAGGTACCTAGGTACCTAAGATAGGGTATTGGTTTTTAGGAAAATAAAAAGGAAGAAGATTTTTTGGGAACTCTAAAACTAAATGATTCTGATTCTGTTTTGCTTTCAGGATTTATACAAAGACGAACCAGAGAGGACTTGGGGACCGGATGATCTTTTCCACACTAGAATTAACCCTACAGGTAAACTCTATAAAATATGTTTGCAGTGGTTTGCATGATTATATTACTAGCTGCTGCGCCCCGCGCACATTTTTAGTGCTGTCAAATTAGTTAAGTTTAGCTTTAGCGACATTCCGAATAGCCACCATTACCTAGGTAGGTATTTATGTCGATATTTTACAATATTTTTTTGTTTCAGGTGTCAAGTTTTACAAATTCTGTCCCAGTAAACTTGATCAAGATGAGGAAGATGTCGTCGTAACAATGATTGTTAATAATAAAATTCAACCCCAAATTTAGTAAAATAAGAGGTACCTAGGATATTGATAAAAATAATAAAAATTAAAAATCAAAGTAGCCTTTATTTGCTGACCATGGAAAACTTATTACTTAGTAGTAGTAGGTAGATTATGCAACTAGGGCTTAGAGTAGTTTATTATGTCGGTCCCAGGCGCTTGAACCGTACCTTGTGAACCCCAAGTGAAGTGATTCAAGCAAGGCACACTCAGAATGCCCAAGCCCACCATACCAACCATGGCCAAGGGACGAGGAGTTATATGATGTGGTGCACACTTGCACAGACAGTGACCTGCCTGCCCTAGGAAAATGGATTAAAATACATCCATGTGCCTGCTTGACCTCATAATGTATTTAGTAGAGAGAGGTCAGTGTCAGTGTGCATGCTGCATGTGCACAGATTAATGCAAAGAGAATATAAAGCACTATGTTTCAATTAAGTACCTACCTACTGGCTAACGATATTAGGTTTTATCTAGGAGATCCTAGGGTTTTATCGGTTTTATTATATCTTTTTTTTTTTAAAGAAAACAAAAAAAAAGAGGTCTGTGACGTTTTTGACAGCTGCTGCAATAAAAATTGGTCGGTTATGTCAAAAGTAGTCTGTGATGTCATGTCAACAGTCAAATCAAATGCGGTGCCAAGTGCCAAGTGCAGTCAAAGTCAAATGTCAACTTGCTTGTCAAGACTCGCTCGATCCGCCGAAGATTTCTGTATTAATTTACTATTTTGTTTTACAATCGAAATTATTACTGATATTTATAAGTATCTATGAAATGAAAACATCAGTAAACAAGCTTAGCAGACAACTCTTCACTACGTAAGCTAATTATTATATATACTTAATCATTCAAGTTAACTGACCGCACGAAAGAAAATAATCCACTACTATCGGGTTTCGCGCAAGAAAGAAAGCTGGTTTATTGGTATGGTATTGATACTAGGTCAATGGTGCGATCGAGCTGTCGAGCGGTAAGCTAGCGTGCACGAGTAAGTTGTGACGTCGTCGGTCGGTACACAAGACGTGCTGTGCGTGCTCAGACAGACAGACATCAGTTCGCGGTTCTATCAACGACCGGTTACACGTCCTACTTACACGCGTGAAAGTGATACTCGGAAAAATGGGTGGCAGGGTCGAAAATGTTGGAATAATCTCAATGGAGCTCTATTTCCCGTCGCAATACGTCGATCAAACCGCACTTGAAACATTCGACGGAGTCTCGGCTGGGAAATACACAGTAGGTCTCGGCCAGGAGAAAATGGGCTTCTGTTCTGACAGAGAAGACATCAACTCGCTCTGCATGACTGCTCTACACAGGCTGATTGAAAAGAACGACATCAATCTGCATGATATAGGACGTCTGGAGGTCGGAACGGAGACCATCATTGATAAAAGTAAAAGTGTAAAATCATTTCTTATGACCTTGTTTGCCAAAGTAGGTGCCACTGATATTGAGGGCATTGACACGACAAATGCCTGCTATGGGGGCACTGCAGCACTATTCAATGCCATCAACTGGGTGGAGTCATCATCATGGGATGGAAGGAAGGCGATTGTGGTGGCCGGAGATATTGCTGTGTATGGGAGAGGCCCCGCAAGGCCCACCGGTGGGGCCGGTGCAGTGGCTATGCTGATTGGACCTGATGCTCCACTGGTGTTTGATCGTGGTGTTCGTGCCTCATACATGACCCACGCTTATGACTTCTACAAACCAGATCTGGCATCAGAATTTCCATTTGTTGATGGAAAGCTCTCTATACGTTGCTACCTCAGTGCTCTAGATAATTGTTATAATTTATTCTGTAAGAAAATGAGAAAGATTGACCCTGGTTTTAAAGGACTTTTGAGCTTGGATGGGATGTTATTTCATTCTCCGTACAGCAAGTTAGTCCAAAAATCCTTAGCACGAATCTGCTTCAATGACTTCCTCAATGCATCAGATGAAGACAGAGAAAAACAATTCCCAGGACTTTCAGAGTTCAAAAACCATAAGTTGGAAGAGACATATTTTGACAGGGATGTTGAGAAAGCATTTATGACATACAGTCAGCCGTTATTCAAAGAAAAGACTGAACCTTCACTGTTTATAGCACGGAATGTTGGAAACATGTATACCCCTTCTCTCTATGGAGGACTTGTATCATATTTAATAAGCAAAAACCCTGAATTCTTTATTGGAAAGAAAATTGGCCTGTTCTCATATGGCTCTGGATTAGCTTCGACCATGTACTCAATAAATATCTGTGAGGATATGAGTGTTGGGTCAAAGTTGGAAAAGTTGACTACATCGCTGCAGAATTCTGTGGCGCTACTTAAAGAACGGCAGTGTGTAAGTCCTACCGATTTCACTGACTTGATGGATGTTAGAACTAAGAATTATCACACAGCCCCTTACACCCCCTCGGGCTCCACTGATGTACTATTCCCGGGAACCTACTACCTCATAGAGATTGATGACCAAAGACGACGCACTTATGAAAGAAGGAATGCACAAATTGTGCCCTGTTGACAAAGCTAAATATTTAACACAGATCCATCTAAACTATCATTCCTTGAAAAATGTATTTAAATATTAATACACTGATTAAAATTCAAAAAGAACAGATAACATAACATCTGTTCTATTTTTAAGATATTGTACTGTAGTTTTATCATAGCATTTCAGATTTCTTCCTTGTTTTTATTATTTTAATGAAAAGTTTGAGCAACAGTCCTGCGCAACAGGCTTATTTTTTCTTTTTAAAGGTTTAAGAATAAAATAGTAAATTAAATATGATTAGATTTGTTTGTTGGTGCTGGCATTGGCATAGAATGTTTACATTAAATTATTATTTATTGGTGAAAGATATAGTTTCCTTATGTTATTGGTTGTTTGTTAACTTGTATATAAAATAAATGATAAACTAGATACTTTGCTAATTGGCAAACTATTATTGTGACCCCATAATCTATTCAGACAATTTCTGATTTAATGGTAACCTACTTACATATAAATTAACAGCCCTAACTGTGTAAAGTTTCCGAGTAAGTTAATTTTTTTTAGTTTTCATAGTGGCTTGGTTGTTATTTTAAAAAAGAACTCTTTCTTCTTTTTTTCTTTAGAAACCTACTTACACCTGTGTAGGTTTCTATGAATAATGGATTAGTCAACGGTTTAGTTGTCGATTCTGTGAGCTTTAACGAGTCCATCAAATAGTGGGCATAGTAACGACATTTTTATTAGAACTTGATTTCGACTTGGACCAACACCTTTATACTCGTAGCAAGTCGACACTCTTGCAATCACATACTGTACCTACTTCGGTACTAGTATTATTTTATCTGTGACTTCGGTCATAATTATTATGATGCAGTAATGCGAGAATTTACGAATCTATGTATTTTCTAATCTAATGTGCCAAGATTCGTTAGTACGACCACTTTAATAACTCCACATAGGCATTTGCGTAGGTAGGTAAGTAGGTATAATTTTAAGATTTTCATTTAGGTAAGCCAAACTATGAGAGGAGTTGAAATCGCTTTGGCAAATAGTTAAGAGTAGGTAGGTACCTAAGCGTAAAATTCTAGATACCTACGTAAAGCATCACTTTGTAAATCCGGATAAATCTATATTCGTTCATGAAATCTACCTACTTGGCATTTTTAGGGTTCCGAGGACAACAAGGAACTCTTATACACTCGCCATTCAGACTCTCACTCGGTCCGTGGAAAAATCATTTATTCTTGTAGGACCTCAAGGATCACTTAATTAAGTTTCGTTTTACATGCTAGGTGATTCTAATGCCTGCTCGATACTAGAAAACTGTTAATTTGGCATGGTCTACGGAAGTGGTACAACTATTTATATGGATGGTTAGAAATAATAGACGAAATCAGAAAGAGGGCAAGCAGCTAACAGACCGAATAAAATCGTATAGAAATATTTTTCAGGAAGTGCACTCGAAAGGAGGCTTCTTACTAGGATATTAGGGGATATTATGATTTTACTAAGCTTGATATTCATAAAAATGAACAAAATGATTACCTACGCTAAGCCCCAGCGCCATCACCCAGTGCTCACTCACCGATGGCCGGACTGATAATCCATTGTAAAGCTAACCCTTGTTTATGACAACTGACAAGAGATAGTATCTATACCTACATCTACATAATGGATTACAATGCCTTGTATCATAAATATTATTTAATATCTCTTAGTTTATTTCTACCTATCCCACTAATAATAACAACGTGCAAGTTTGTATGGATGTTTGTTTCTCTTTCACGCAAAAACTACTGAACGGTTTTTTCTGAAACTACTGCTGAAACTTATAATGTAAGTAGGTAAGTACCTACCTACATACCTAGTTCAGGACCAGCGAATAAAACATAGGCTATTATAAATAACCTACCACACGGTCGGACGGATTCATAGCTAAGTAGGTAGGTAAGTACCTAAATCATAATTTTATTTTAGATGCGATGAAAATGTTTTTCATTTTGCATGCAATTTTGGGTGCAATCTCCCAAGGAAAAATCGTAACCCTTGGTTCACTTACAGCCAATCTCAATAACCTATCTATCTTTGGTTTTGCTTACTGTCAGTAGCTATTTGACGTTTTTTGTATGGAAGAAATGTCAAATATCTACCCGCAGTAAGCAAAACCAAAGATAGATAGGTTATTGAGACTAGCCGTTAGTAGTCTGTCTGACATGCTGTTTTCAGCATCGTGTAGCTAATTGTGTGTTTCATATTTTCAGCGTAGGTACATACATCTATCCTTTCCTATTGCCATCCCTCTCAAAATCGATATAACATTTTCCATGGAACTCAACGTAGAGGGTGCTACGTGCTTTCGTAGCAAACAAAAAAGTTCAACGCACGTGGTGTTTGATTTGACTATAAGCACTATTACACCACGTGAGCTTCTTAATTAGGTAGGTACTTATATATTTTTTAATTGATCGATGCGATGGTTCCTGATGATTACTGATTAGATCACGATCAAGTAGGTTTACCGTTCACATTTTATATGGCAGGTAGGTAGGTGTCCCATCTAACTATCTTTAACTTTGAAATAATCTTCTACTGGTTTTAGATACGCCAGATAATATTTAAATTGGTCAATAAATTGCTTTTTGGTGAATTTGATAATTTTATGCATTCGCTATAAAAGGGCTGCCACGGTTATTAAATGTATCATTGTGATCACGGATATTCCTAAAAATGTAAGTACCTACCTACTACTTTCTAACAAATAGTGCGATAAAAATGTACCCCCTCCTAAGTAATAGTAGGTACTTATACCTACCTACCTGAGAAGAAAAAAAATATTTCAACTGCTTAGGTAGGTACATAAGTAGGTACCTACTTATTATTCGTTTGCAACGTCTTTTAAAATTGTTTGTCTTTCCATAGAAAAAAACAAATCTGTTTGCTTTTGAGATCGCGAGCCTAATCATATATTATCAGGAACTAAACATTGCTTTCCTTATTTCAGTGCAAAATGAAATTCTTCGTCGCTTTTGTTGCCATCGTCGCCGTGGCTACGGCCCTCCCCACCAAGCCAATAACGGATGACTTCGCCCAGCTTGAGGCTATGGTGGCCGCCATCAACAGCCCCAGCACCGACCCTGCCACCGCCGTCCTCCTCCAACAACAACTCTCCGAACTCTTGAACCTCACTCCCATCTCCGTCGGACCCGCTATCGTCGACGTCGACCCCACTGTCGTTGAGCACGAGCCCATCGTCATCAGCCCCGCCCCCGTCAACCCCATCGATGGCATCTTCGTCAACCCCATCCCCGTGGTGACCCCCGTCGCACCCGCCCCCGTCGCCGCCGTCGAGTCCGCTGCCTCTCCCCTCGTCCAGATCATCGTGAACGTGCAGAAGGCTGAGGACGTCGCCTCCGTCACCGCTCCTCAGGTCGTCGCTCCCGTCCCCGTCGCCCCCGTGCCCTCTCCCGTCGAGGAGGTGTACGTGCCCGGCCCCGTCAACGTTGTTGACAGCGTGGACATCGTCCCCGTTGAGCCCGTACAGGTCGCCATCCCCGTTGTCGTTGACCCCGTCCAGGTCGCCACCCCCGTGGTCGTCGAGCCCGTTCAGGTCGGCACCCCCGTCATCCCTGAAATGGTTATCAACCCCATCGAATCCCTCAACTAAATGCAAACGCAAAAAGAAAATCAATTATATACCCCACTGTCGACACACCGCAACTTAAATAAATGATTAAGTTTAATTTTTTTATATTTCTATCCCCTTTGTATTATGTAGTAAAGTAGGTAAATAAATAGATAATAGGGTAAATAAGCTAATAATAGCTGCCGGCCCTTATTCCGGCATTCAGATTCGCCATCTTGTCAGTCGCCCTGAATTTTTAAACGCAGTTGATATGAATCCTATAAAATAATCTCCACAAAAACAGATAAATTGTGTGTAGGTACATACTACCTAACTGCTACCATAGACATAAATAAAATAGTAAGCAACCCATCTCCTTCACTCTTAAACATTAACCTAACTAAAACAAAGTAAATACCTAAATAAAATAAACAGTAAAAACCGGCTCTGAAAGTAAGAGGAACACAGAATTAAAAAAAAAAAAAACTACCATAGACAGTTTTTACTTTAAAAGCAACGTTCTGAGCGGTCACTACTTGGATGGGTGACCGCAAGTAACTTTTTCATCTGAGCGCTTCCGTGCTTCGGAGGGCACGTTAAATTGTCGGTCCCGGCTTTCGTTAAGCCATGACGGAGGCCTTTAGGCGGCCTAAAAAGTCCGTCACCAGAGTTGGCCACTTGCTCTTACGAACGAACGAACTTTAAAAAAAATTACATTAACTGAATTATGTTGAATTGAACAAAGGTAAGTTTGGCCAGTTTTATGAATATTTGTTATTTTACATTGAATCTTATCGTAGTTGTCTTAAGGGCCAATCCCGAAGCGGGTAATAAGGGCCTCTCAGACCACTAGTTCTAGTGAAAAACACATTGATACTGTTGATTGATTGTTTATCGTTGTCATGTATCAAATTGCCACGCTGTGTAAAGTTTTGTGTTGATTGTAGAGTACCTACTGTTGAAAATAGATGGGATAGATCGGATAGATGGGATGAGATAGGATGATATGGTATCAGATGGGATGGGATGACGGTAGACAGAGGGTAACCGGTCTACCGTCCTCCTATCTGAGACTGTCTGAATCTGGAGACCTTTGGCCAGCAGTGAGACAAAATAGGTACCTTACCTACTTACTTAAAATTTTTTTGTTATCATGAAACCATTACCACCTATTCAGTAGAATCTCTGAGCTAGGTGATTCTACTCCTGTTCTTTGGCGACCAGAACCAGGGAAAATCAAGGCATCAAACAAGGTTACTTTCTTTTCGGTGATATAGGTACCTAAGTACAAAGGGTTTTTTTTTAACTGAGAAATTATGGGGAAATCGGAAACTGAAGGAGATAGAGGGAAACTGTTTTAAGAACCACTTTTTATTCTTAAAGAAAAATACATTTAAAAAACGAAATTAAAAGACAATATGTACAAGGCGAGCTTAGACCTAACTAGAGTTTTCTTCCAGTAAACCTTTGAGGACACTTTCCCTTTTGTTTGTGAATATTTTTAGGTAAAAAAATGGTTTTCATAAAAAAGTCCTAAGTACCTATACCTAATGGTTCATAATAATAAGACAGTACGACCTCGTGGCGCAGTGGGCGAAAGCCCGCCTGAGACGCAGAGGTTGCGGGTTCGATCCCCGCTGCGGGACAAATGTTTGCATGATCTGCAAATATTTGTTTCGTGTCTGGGTGTTTTCTATGTATGTCTAAGTATGTAGGGATTTAAAAAAAAAATTATCTATGTAGTTTATCAGTCATCTGGTTACCATACCACAAGCATTAAATTGCTTAGCTTGGGACTAAATGACGCCGTGTGGAATGTCCAGGGATATTTATATTTTAGCGCCAGCCCGGCTAGCTAGCTCCAAGGGGGTGTAGAATGAGTCCAAACACAGTTGTAAATAGTAAAGTATAATAAAAACACACAGGGACAGTAAAAGTACATGAAAAACAACACAAAAGTCTATAAAACAATAAAACCACTCAATTATGCTCGTAATATAAAAGTCTGATCACAGCGCGTCGCGTCCGTTCGGATTTCGTGTCATTCGCTCGTCGGAAAAGCGCGCGGCGCGGAGCGTCCTATTTTACCGTGCGTGTCGCGAGGTGGCGCTAGTCGCCGAGGGATTTGCGCGCGAGCCGGAAGAGAATACGTTCTCGACGCTTGTGGTCCATTCAAATTGTGAAAACCGGTACTGCGCGTTACATACTCCCCTTCCAAGTTGGGAGCGCGTCCCGAGTCCAACTTGGGACTTAAACCTGTACGAGGTCTCCCTCTGCGCCCTTTGGGTATGACTGGAAGAGTAGTCTTTCGAATGTCCTGAGACTTTACAACGCGTTCCCTGACATTTGACACGGAAGGAATTAAATTTCTTAGATAGGGCGTGACCTGCGGGACAGAATTATCTTTGTCCTGAACGCTGCGTAAACCATGGTGAATGTCGAATGGCGTACGCAACTCACGAGCAAATGTCATGAACGCAGGAGTCTTACCTGTAGCCGAACTCACGGCGCTGTTCATAATGAACCGAACTTGAGCCAAGTGTTTAGGCCAATCGCCGTGGGTATTCTTTACTAGCCTAGATAGCTGTACCTTTAGATCTCTGCGCTCAGCTGGATTGGCATCTGGATAGTACAACGGCATGACGTCCTGCTCAACACCCATAATATGCATGCATTGTTGCATAACAGCGGAAACGAACTGCGAGCCGGTATCGGAAACGATCCTACGAGGCAACCCATATCGCAGGAAGTACTCCTCCAGGAGGACTCGAGAACAGGCCTCGGCAGTAGCCTCAACAAGGGGGAAAAGCTCCACCCACTTTGTGGCTACGTCCTCTAACAGGAGCACCCATCGCTCCCCTTGGTCTCCAGCTGGGAGTGGACCGAATAAATCGATTGCCAAAACTTCTCCTCGCTGTTGCAGAACTGGAGGCTCAGGCTCCCCTTGCATTTGAAAACTCTTACCACTGTGCTGGAATAAATCAGACTGCTGTTGTCTACCACTAGGGCTTGGCATGATTTCTTCGACATCATGCATCAACAAATCAGCTGATAAAAAGATCATTGGCCTTGTTGGATTTTCATATTCAATTGGAAACTTGATGTTTTTACCTGAAAAGTGCCAGGTCGACTCTGCAAAATCAAGCACGATACCCGCTGCTACTAAAAAGTCCATCCCTAACAAAGTTTCATTACCTTGAACATCGGGGAAAATCGTGAACTCGAGGGTCACTGACCTTTCAGGAGTGATCGTTACCTCCAACGTAGTGAGAAGTACGTCTCGAGTGCGTGCTGACCCATCAGCAAGCCTTACACGTCGTGTAGCCTTTTCACAGGGGTGATTGTGTTTTTGAAGCAGATCATAAAGTAAAGCACCAGCAATACTGCTTTTAGCGCCCGAATCCAACATAGCCCTACCTCTAATACCTAAAATCTAAATGCTTAAAATAGGCCTTAACCTAATCCGGTGCTCAAAAGAGTCACTCGGAGCAACATTTTTCACATTAGTATTTACTGTGGAAAAGTGTCCCACATTTTTCATGGTTAACCTACTTTTTGAAGATGTGGTCACCCTATTTTTATCTTTAGACGTTGTGATTTGTTTCGAGTTTGTACTCGTATGATCAAAATAACGCGTATGCATTGCACTGTACGTTTTATCACAAGTAGCGGACTTCCTAGGACTATAAATAGGACTTCTAAGCCTAGAGTCGCGTTCAGTATTCCTACCGAAAAAGCGCATAGGGAGAATCGCTCTAAAATCGGTCGGGACGTAATCTACTACGTATTTTGAACTGAACGTAGGAATGACGGCTTTAAAATGTGTAGGCAAGTAAGTCGCGTCGCGCACACGGGTTTGCTTGTGTTTACGAACTTGTGATTTAATGCTTGGAAGGGAAGTAGGTACTGAGACATCACGTTTTGTAAATTTAGACGTACTTACTTGAGATTTTACCTCACCGGTAAATAGATCGAGTGTAGGAATGGACCACGTCGCGTCGAGGGCGTAGTAGTCGGCGGCGTTGCACTTTGAGCACTGGGACCGCGTTACACCTTTCGCGTTACAGCCGTAGCAAGTAGGTGAGACTTGTAGATCGGCGCTGTCCATTTTCCCTTTTAGTTTAAGGCACTCGTCACGTATATGTCCGTATTTTCTACAATAAACGCAAAATCGATTTTGATTGCCGTCGGCTGCAGGTCGCGGCGCGGTAGCGTCACGCGAAGAGGGAAGTGCAGAAGCCCCGGCGGCGGCGTCGTTGTTGCTGTGCTGATCTCTGCCGGCGGCGCTCGACGTATGAAGTCCGCGTGTTACTCGCGGCGTCGTCGGCGCGAACCCACTAGGTTGCGGCGGCAGCGTCAGGTTTATGGCGAGGTCTTCGCTCGCAGTCGATGTAGGAGGAGAGACAATACGGCGTTGAAGAGAGTTCTCTTTGACTTCGTCCGTTGCATCTTCAACATGCCTAGCTTTTCGGAGTAACATGTCGAAGGATGTTACTTCGTCCCGACGTAGGCGCTCTCGTACGCGACGGTGTAGAAGGCCGTATAGCATGTCGAGCTGAACTTTTTCAGAGATGTCGCCGGGAGGAAGGCGGGCGAGTAGCGCTCTCGCCTTGGCGACAAACAGCTCGGTTTTTTCTGACGGACCTTGAGACATATTGAACAGCTCCAGATAAACACGATGAGGCGGACGACTGTCTCCAAAGGCACTTCGTAGAGAGGTCACGGCTTCGGTCCAGGAGGTGATGGTAGATTTTATACCTTGCCACCACACGGCTGCGTCTCCTATTACCAGCATTGATAAACCGCGTAGGGCGTTATCATCTCCTACGAAGGCACATTCTTTGTAAGCTTCCACAGCATCTAAAAAGCCGTCGAGCGAGTCTCCACCGAGCGCTCCGCTGAACCGCGCGGTACATAACGCGAAGGTTCCGAAATGGTGAGCGGGCGCGTACGCCGAGCTGGCGGGCGAAGGTGCCGCCGCTGCAGGCGTCTGTGATGGCGGCTCGCGACGAGACTCATGAGATAAAACTCTGTCGAGTAGGCGCTCGAATGCTGCGGTCTGCGATGCCATAATGGACGCGACATCGGCGGCATTGAGGTTTGCTGATGTCGGCGTCGGCGTCGTGATGGAGTCAGTTTCAATCGCGTCCTCGAAGGCCGATTGACGGCGTGATTGACGGCGAGTTCGTGGCATATTGTTTGTGTGTTAGAACTATTGTCCCGAAGAATTCACTGTTACACTGTTCGCACAAAGTTTGTAGGCCCTCGCTTGGGTAGCCAGTTTAGCGCCAGCCCGGCTAGCTAGCTCCAAGGGGGTGTAGAATGAGTCCAAACACAGTTGTAAATAGTAAAGTATAATAAAAACACACAGGGACAGTAAAAGTACATGAAAAACAACACAAAAGTCTATAAAACAATAAAACCACTCAATTATGCTCGTAATATAAAAGTCTGATCACAGCGCGTCGCGTCCGTTCGGATTTCGTGTCATTCGCTCGTCGGAAAAGCGCGCGGCGCGGAGCGTCCTATTTTACCGTGCGTGTCGCGAGGTGGCGCTAGTCGCCGAGGGATTTGCGCGCGAGCCGGAAGAGAATACGTTCTCGACGCTTGTGGTCCATTCAAATTGTGAAAACCGGTACTGCGCGTTACAATATTATATTTATTTATAGTTTCCCTACTATCTTCTATGGTTTCAGATTTCCCCATACAGGATCACCGCAATAATTTTTTTTGTCCTGATTTCTCCGGGTGTCGCCAAGGACAACGAGTAGAATCACCTAGCTCAATGTGAACCTAGATGACCTACTAAATTGGAATGAAATATCCCTGTAAAATCATATTAAAGATTGTCTGATTTTGTGATGGAGGCGAGACGTCCTTAGCCTTATCAAAGACGAATTTATTTTATTGTATTTTATTGTCTTTGATAGGGCTAAGAGCTCTGCCTCATTGAGACGCCATGGTTACCCGTTATGGTTAACCGTCGCCAAGTGAGTTAGGTACCGATACGTAGCCGGCGACGTCGCCATGGCGTCTCAATGAGGCAGAGCTCTAAGGAAAAAAAATATGAATTGGTATTTCTTTTTTTTCTTTGGCCATATTAAACATTTGAAGCAAAATTTACTTTATTTAATTAATGTTAGCAAAACAAATTCTAGCTAGGATCTATATTTATACCTACTAGTAGACCCGCGCGGCTTCGCTTGCGTGTTTGCAACCCGTTTGGGGGCAAACCTGCGGGAAAAATCCTGGGACCACGAGAAAACAGCGAAAATGGCGCCTATTTTTTAAGTTAGCAACACATCGGTGAAAATTTAAAAAACCATTTTTTGGCTTCTGTTGCTCTTATAACCCCCCCATATTAGTTTATGTAGGTACTCTCACAAATGTACAGTCATCGACGTGTTATAATTTAAATATAGGTATTTAGGAGATGCCTACATACAAAATCACATTTAGTTCGCATGCTAAGTACTAGGAGGTAAGTAAATAGGTACATTTCAATGTTGGTCTTTAGTATTTATTAAGGTAATCAAGTAGGTACCTATTATACCATTAGACAAAGCTTAATAATTCTTCAATTGAGATCTTATCCAAGATGGTGCGTAAGTTTGCTCATTATACTTTTTTATTTAGTTGAGGGTTGCGATGGGGTTGACAGCGTGTCCGGGGTTGATGACGGGGGTGCCGACGAGGACGGGCTCGACGGGGGTGGGCAGCACGGGGGTGCCAACCTGGATGGGGGCGACGGGGGTGGGCAGCACGGGGGTGCCGACCTGGACGGGGGCGACGACCACGGGGGTGGCGACCTGGACGGGGTCAACAATCACGGGGGAAGCAACCTGCACGGGCTCAACGGGGACGATGTCCACGCTGTCGACAACGTTGACGGGGCCGGGCACGTACACCTCCTCGACGGGAGAGGGCACGGGGGCGACGGGGACGGGAGCGACGACCTGAGGAGCGGTGACGGAGGCGACGTCCTCGGCCTTCTGCACGTTCACGATGATCTGGACGAGGGGAGAGGCAGCAGCGGACTCAGCAACGGGGGCGGGAGCGATGGGAGTCACGACGGGGGTAACATCGACGATGGAAGGGATGTTAGCGATGGCGGGTCCGACGGAGATGGGGGCGAAGCCAACCATAGCGGGGCCTGAGGCGATGCCGGGGGCTCCCACGACGGGGGTGGGGCCAGCGGGCGCGACGGCAACCGTGCGGGCCATGGCGACGGCGACAACTGCGGCGAAGGCTACTAGGAATTTCATTTTCTCTGTAAACAAAGTGATAAAGTTAATAAATAGGAACATCTATGCAAAAACAAAACAAGAAACAAAAGTGGTATTGTTAGGTGGAGAAGAATTAATTACGAGAAAATTTTTCATGTTCTAGAGATCGTTATCATTATAAGAATTTTGATTGTCTTATACGAGTATAACCAGTTAAACGCAGGTAAATTAAAAAATATGTTAATTTGAAATTACAATTTGAAAACTGAGGACCACATTAACCTACCTGCTTGTTATTTGAACAGTCAAACTATGCACTGTCGTCGATAAATTGGTTTTTTATACCAAAATTGATATCTTTTTAATAATCTAGGCAATAAAACTTTTTGATTATTACCTATTGTATATTCAGAGAATATTGTAAGTAGGTAGGTTAGCTACCTACTTATAAAAAATTACATGATTCGATAGGGAATTCACAATCTTGTGATATATTCCCAGCCAAAAAATTGTCGGTCCCGGCTTTTAAAGTCGTTAAGCCATGACGGAAGCCTTTGGGCGGCCTAAATACTCCGTCACCAGAGTTGGATGACGAAGGCCTTTGGGCGGCCTAAAAACTCCGTCACCAGAGTTGGCCACTTGCTCATACGAACGAACGAACGAAAGCCAAAAGATGGCATAAGGTGCCTGTATGGGTGAAACTAGCGCCACCGCATATTTAATTGTATTATTAAGTAAGTAGGTACGTTGAGCAAAGGAATTTTAAAAAATTGAATGTAAGTAGATACAGTTTGTGAAACCTATCATAAGCCTTTTTTTAATACCCATGTAATAGTTTTATTTTGTAGGTAGGTATAGTTTAGGAGGAATAGCGAAAACAGAGTTTGGTGCCCACCAAGTGCAACTTCGCTATTTAAATAAGTAGGTATGTGGGAGTGATCTGCTCTCCCAGCGAAGAAATTAAACGGAGTCGTTTGCGTAGAACACTATTTAATTGAGTAGGTAAAACACAATAACAACAAGAGTAATGAAGGCAGAAACAGTGGGCCAGAAAGAATATTAGAGCATTGCAAATAGGACCCAGTTCCAGTTCAAACTTGTGCGTGACAGTAAAAGTAAGAATGAATGGTTGGTAATGGCGGCTTGTCAAATCTGACTAGTGATGTCACCGCATTAGTGATGTGACACGATAGTGTCGCCACACCACCCCCCTACGGAGAACATAAAATACACCAACGACAAAAGAAACAACAATTACTTAGGTATACACTTAAAAGAAAAAAAAATAATAATAATAATAATAATGTTACACATAAAATCAATCCAAATTCTTAAATCTAACACGTCTACCTGAGCGTGTGGTATAAGGTTGCCTTTCTGGCAGAGGGGATTGCTCGACTTGGGCTGGCTCTTTTGAAACTAATGGCTGAGCGGGCAATTTGCTTGAAGCATTTTGTCGAGTATTCGGAGCAGGCAGAGCAGGCTGAGGCGTCGGAGCTGTTAGAGACGGCTGCTTGTTCGAAAAGTCAATGAAAGCTGGTTTGAGCCTATCGACACTGACGACAACGCTGTTGCCTTTTACCATGATGGTAAACGTCTTTCCATCGCGAGAGCGCTCTAAAACCTTGAAAGGGCCAGTATACGGCGGTTGTAATGCCCGTCGAATAGTGTCATCTCTCAGGAACACGTGCGAAGCAGTTGACAAATCCTTAAAAATAAATGTAGGGGACTCACCGTGTCGCGTAGCTGGTAATGGTCGCACCGTCGACATTTTGTGCCGCAGCTGCACGACAAAATCGGCAGGATTTTCGAAACTCTCAGATGCTACAGGAGGAGCTAGCATTTCTCCAGGGAGCCTCAGAGGCTCGCCGTAGAGAAATTCCGCAGCTGTTGCTTCCAGATCCTCTTTAAAAACGGACCGCATACCTAAAAGGACGATTGGAAGCGATCTTACCCATGAGTCATTGTGGCACATTAAAGCTGCCTTAAGCTGCCGATGAACCCGCTCAATCATCCCATTCGCGCAGGGGTGGTATGAAGTGGTTCTTATGCGTTTGGTGGCAAATTGGTGCAATAATCTATTAAAAAGATCGGACTCAAACTGTGAGCCCTGGTCCGTAGTAATAACCGACGGTACACCGAAGCGAGAGATCCATTCTCTCGTAAAAGTCTCGGCTACCTCCTCCGCAGTGATAGATCGCATGGGCCAAACTTCGGGCCACCTAGACACTCTGTCTATCGCCGTCAGACAATATCGGTATTCGTTACAGACAGGCAAGGGCCCAATGATATCGATGTGGACATGCATGAAACGCCCAGAGGGTAAATCAAACCTACCAGTAGGTGCGGAATTGTGTCTTGACACCTTGCTTCGTTGACATGCTTCACAAGATCGAGCCCAAGCTCGGCAGTCTTTTCTCACAGAGGGCCAGACAAAACGCTCCACAACAAGACGCGTAGAAGCTTGAGCGCCGGGATGACTTAAATTGTGCAATTTATCGAATGCGGCACGGCGAAAGGAAGGGGTCAAATAGAGACGCGGCTTGCCAGTAGAAATGTCACAGAAAACAGGAGTGTCGGTTCCAGTTGGGCAGATCTTGGTCAGCTTTAAACTGGAACCATCTTGCAGAAGACGAGCAAGTTCCTGATCAGAGGCTTGTGAGTGAGCGAGAGCTTTATAATCCTGTTCTAGAGATATGGCGTCAATATCGATGCGCGACATAGCGTCAGCCACAACATTATCCTCACCCTTAATGTATTGAATGTCTGTGGTAAATTGACTGATAAAAGATAGCTGGTTAAGTTGCGGTGGTGGAAGTTTGTCGCGTCGCTGTGAAAAGGCATATAGAAGAGGCTTATGATCAGTAAATATCGTCGCATGCTGGACTTCTAGAATGTGACGAAAATGTTGGACACTCTCGTACACTGCTAGCAATTCTCTGTAGTATGCCGGCCACTGCGCCTGTTGAGGGGTTAACTTCTTGCTAAAAAATGAAAGAGGGAACCATTTTCCATTTACCTGTTGGTGTAGACAGGAGCCTATATGAACGCCTGACGCATCCGTAAACAAACCAAGATTGGCGTTGTTGACTGGATGTTGCAATAAGGTGGCGTTGGAAAGGCTCTTCTTGCAATTTTCAAAAATTTTTAGCAGCTCGGGTGACCATGGAAATGGTTTAGCACCCTTACTGTTAGTTGCAACCAATGCCTCAATCAATGGCGCCTGAAACTGTGCCGCACGAGGTACAAAACGACGATAATAATTCAGCATGCCGAGGAATCGGCGCATGCCTTGTACAGTGGCAGGTGGTGGAAAATCTAACAGAGTTTGAATGCGCTCTTGAGGAGGTCGAGTACCTTCGCTGCTTATGTGATAGCCTAAGAATACGACCTCACTGACACCTAAGACGCATTTAGATGGATTTATCACCACTCCGTAATCGTGAAGGCGTTTGAAAAGAATGCGCAAGTGTTGAAGGTGAGTTGATTCGTCTTCTGAAAAAACGAGAATGTCGTCTACGTATGGAAAACAAAATTCAAGACCCCGTGTGACCTCGTCGATAAAACGCTGGAAGGTTTGGCCAGCGTTCCTCAAACCGAAGGTCATGTAGGGAAATTCAAAGAGGCCAAACGGAGTCACGATAGAGGTTTTGGCAATATCCTCTTCAAAAACTGGGATTTGATGATATGCCTTAACAAGGTCCAAGGTGCTGAATACTGTGGCGCCAGCTAGATTGTGGGTAAAGTCGTTGATATGTCGCACAGGGTATCTGTCTGGAACAGTCCTGGCGTTCAATGCGCGGTAGTCTCCACAAGGACGCCATGTGTTATCCTTTTTGATGGTCATATGTAACGGAGAAGACCATGCGCTTTTAGATGGCCGTGCTGTTCCACATCTTACCATTTCCTCAAATTCCTTTTTAGCCGCAATGAGTTTCTGTGGCGCTAGGCGACGAGGACGGCAGGAGACTGGAGGTCCCTCTGTGGTCTTAATATAATGCACAGTGTCATGTTTGATAACTCTCGGAAGTCCAGGTGGTCGAGCAATATCTGGGAATTCAGATAAAAGTTTCGTGAAAATAGAGTTTCCTGAAACTACTGCTCGTATACTGGGCTGATCAATTACGGCCGTAGAAGCAGTGGATGTCAGTCCAGTAGTGCCGTCGACTAGTTTAGTATTGCGGCAGTCAGGTAAAAGGTGATAAAATGCCAAAAAATCAGAGCCAATAATGGCTGTGCTGACATCGGCTATCACAAACTGCCAGGCAAAATCGCGACGCAAACCTAAATTCAAATTAAGGTTAACTGTACCGAAAGTTTGAATACAGCTTCCATTCGCTGCACTGAGGTCATAGTTGGTAGCTTGCCTGCGAGATGGCAACCAACTGTGAGGGTAACAACATAAGTCTGATCCGGTGTCAATGAGAAACCGACGCTTGGTCACTTTATCAGTGACGAACAGACGGCGGCTAGTGCTCTGGCAATCAGTTGCCGCCGCTACTGACTGCTGGTCGAGTTTTCCGACTTCCAGTTGCAGGGGCTGGTACATCTAGTTGCCTTGACCCCCCATTTCCTATGATACCAACACCGCTTGGAACTACCCGATGACCTGTCTGAAGACACCGAACGGTCGCGTGATGGTCGGCGCTGCTGCCTAGAGAGTGCGGCGACTTGGTTGCTAACCTCTTCCAGCTGTTTAGCTAAAGTGGCTAATGAAAGAGCTGGTGTTGATGAGGTAGAACAGATGGCTGGTGGCGGGGCCAATTCTGTGATCTTGTCCGCTAACTCTGCAACCTTATCTAGATTTAGGTCCGCTTGTGCTGCTAGGATGGCCTGAGCTTGTTGGGGCAGGCGACGCAACCAAAGTTGGCGTATAATATTGTCATCTGAAAGGGCTGATCCAGCAAGTGACCGTAGGTGACGAAGAAATTGGGATGGTTTTCTATCTCCGAGTTCTTCCTCACTTAGCAGTTGTCTTACCCTTTTCTCTTGTGACGTGGATAGGCGCTGTATAAGAATATCCTTTAATTTATTATATTTTCCTTCAGCTGGAGGATTTGTTATTAGATCCTCAACCTCGCCTGCCAATTTTTGATCTAGATGACCGACTACGTAATTATATTTAGTTGTGTCCCCAACAATATTGGCAATTTGAAATTGGGCCTCTACCTGAGCAAACCAAATAGCTGGCTTGTCAGCCCAAAATGTAGGCAATTTTACTGCAACTCTACATACCTTTGCCTCAACTTCGTTCTGGCCGAGTCGCTTTTGCAATGCTGCATTTTCAGCCAAAAGTTGCTGTAGTTGTGCCTGAAGTTGCTCATCAGCCATGGTGCAACACTTATTTAACACAAAAGGCAATAATACCACACACCCAAGCAGAGCAACACAATCAACTAATAAGACAACGTTCTGGTAAATATACACGACCAACACCAAATATAAAAATGTTAGGGGAGGCAGGCACACAGGCAATGTAACAAAATATTAAAAATAACAAAACCTTATACAAAACCCAAGTTAAAATAAAAATTAAGTTTTGTAAATATTATGCGGTTAATTACTATCAACAGAAATTAATTTTTTAACTACTAAACCAGTAGAAATTACTTGGCAATGCACTATATAGTTTTTTTACTTATCTAGGACATCAAAAATTAAATAGATATGATATCCAACACCAAAATTTACAAATCTCAATGTTATGTACAGTAGTGTCTAAACATGAAATAATTCATCCAAATATTACTATCCGTAGTTTCAATATGTTAGTGTTAGTAAACTATAAGTACTAGATTTAGACTTGGATTATAAAAATAAGTTTTCTGTTTAATAATAATGTGCAAAAACTTGCGTGCAAAGTCCTTAGCTGCAACCAAACTCCAAGCAAACAGGAACACACCGTCTCTTTATGGAAAGTTTAGTAGATAATAGGTTTGGAAAAGTTGTTATGTTTTTACACTGAGAGATTTTACACTGCAAGCACAACACACAAACAGGCAGGATGCAATCCGGAAACATGCAACGCAAAGCAACTGTTGACACTGTTCAACTAGGCCTGCGCAACTGCACGATGAATACGGACGACGCTTCCTCGTAGATCGAAGATTGACCAGGGTTGGAAAACCATGTAGGTATGTCGAAATGTAGGATCAGCAGGTCGCCGCCGTGCATGCATGCGTCGTCGTCGTCTTTTCAATTTACCGGCGCTTTCACCAAGGATGTTGCCGGCGGAATGTCACAAAGCCGGTTAAGTATAGAACTCCTGCGCTGCTGCTATACAGTGTGGTTGTCGTGTCGGTAGCCTAACAACCGGCACACTTGTTATTCATTCAAACGTCGAAAAGGTCACCAATGTGGGAGTGATCTGCTCTCCCAGCGAAGAAATTAAACGGAGTCGTTTGCGTAGAACACTATTTAATTGAGTAGGTAAAACACAATAACAACAAGAGTAATGAAGGCAGAAACAGTGGGCCAGAAAGAATATTAGAGCATTGCAAATAGGACCCAGTTCCAGTTCAAACTTGTGCGTGACAGTAAAAGTAAGAATGAATGGTTGGTAATGGCGGCTTGTCAAATCTGACTAGTGATGTCACCGCATTAGTGATGTGACACGATAGTGTCGCCACAGGTACCTACCTAGGTAAGTAGGTACTAAAAGAATAGGTTCTTACCTAATACTCTTTCAAACAAAAACCAATTTCAAAATCGGTCTTCTATTCAAGGAATAATCGGTGTAATACCTACCTACTTAAGTAGGTACTTACCTGTATAAAAACCATAAGAAACATAGGTACCTACTTAAGTACCTACTTACAGTTGAACATAGAACCTCGTCCTTTCATACAGTCGGTGAAAATATGTAAAGGTCTGTTATAGGTACCTACTTCCTAACTTAGGTAGAGGTATCTATTGCATTGCATCATAATGAGTCAACACGCGCGCATTGAGCAGGCATGACCTTTACCCTTGATCATGATCACAGATTGTCTAAGTTCCGGGGCAACGCAACGCGTAGGTTGTCACGTGTATCGCCCCCGTGATACTGATTCTACCTGGCAGTAAGGTACCTACAGCTGTTGTGGTAGGGTAGGTAGGTACCTCAGCTTTCGATCCGAAGGTTGTGGGTTCCTTTCCCGCAACGGGACAAATGTTTATGTATGGTCTGCAAATATTTGTTCCGGGTCTGGATGTTTTTCTATCTAAGTACCTAGGTACCTATCATATTTACGTAGGTATTTACAAAACGTTGATCGGGGTAAGAACGGATGCTTTTTTAAAAAACCAATATGATGTTAGTTGATTTTTTTTTCTCTACCTAGACAAGTCAACTTTAAATTTTATTAATGTTTTGAGTAAAAGAAGGTCTATAAATCAGAGTTTCTGACAATTGCCTAAACGTAAAGATGACAGAGCAGATTGTATAAGTAGGTACCTACTTAAACTTAAACTTCTAGTAATATTTTAAAATCCAAGGTAAAGATCGGACGTTGGCGGAGTAACACCGGTCTACCTTGTAAAACAGCCTCTGGTGCTTAAGCGCTACTACTACTATACTGTACTGTCTTGGCCGATTTCGACCACAGCGACTGTTTGGACTGGATAGGCGTATTTAACTTTGAGTACTTATTGGAGGGTGTGGATGTTCCACCCTTTGGTGCGCTCTCTGGTGGCTTGCATACCCGAGTTTGTTGGTGAAGGTACGAGCGCACTTTGAGCATGTCAATACTCCGCCGACGTAGTTGTAAATAATGGCCACTGGTGGTCGGGCCTTGAGCTCATCGCGCTTTTTATCGAGCTCTTTGCGACGCTCAGTTTCAAACGCGTTAAACTGTACGTGAATGAGACGTCGCCATTCAGGCCGTTGCGCTGCTTTTTCCTCCCATTGAGAGGGCTCTTTAAGCGCTACTACATAAATATCCGGTCATAACCAAGAAAAAACTTAAATTAAATATCGAACGCGAACATATATCACGACGCGACGTAGTGGTTATATTCTCTTTGTCAACTGAAGAGAGGCTCGACAAAACGGGGCGTTGCCGACAATGTTGCCAACAAACAAAAAACACTCAAGATTAGGGAGTTATTCGATTTATCCGTTCTTAACCCGTATACGAACTTACCCCGATGCACTATACCTACCTATATCAGTCATCTGGTTCTGGTTTGGTGGTCAGACTTATTTTCTTATTGCATTACACAGGAAAGACTGAGGAAGTCAATAAGCCATATGGACGGTTAAGCCGAGAAGATGATTTAGGTGCTGGGCAATCCTAACACATCTCAACAATGTCCCACCCAATGTCTACCTATAGTGTCCTGTCCCGTTATCCGTTAAGTGTAGGCAAAGCCAAAGGTTGCCTGCCAGCCAGACACTAAAGTCATCTAGGATTAGGTACCTACCTACAGTAGATACCTACCTAACCCTGTCACGTGTTAACAACTGGTAGGTACCTAGGTACTTTCAAACGTAGGTACCTAACAATTTCCCTATTGCCCTAATCCACGAACTGAAGTCATAAAAAAAAAAGTTTTGGCATTTCAGATTTTTAGGGTTATGAGTATTGGAAAACCACAAAAAGTTAAATTCCAAAAGTAAGTAGGTACTTAAGTACAGTCCATATAAAAATAAAATTTGTAGGTAGGTATATGACGAACTCTATGGCGCAGTAGGCGAATGTTCGCCTGAGACGCGGAGGTTGCGGGTTCGATCCCCGCCACGGACTGTTTCTTTTTCCTAAGAAATAAAAATAAATAAACTCACAGTGAATTTTGCTAGGCAAAGAACCTACCATTTTCAGCTACCATGGTCGTCTACGAAAAGGACCGTGGCCCACCGAACGCGCTAGGTAGGTGTATCATCATGACTCTAGCAGCAGCTAGAATTCTCACTCTGACAAGGCAGGAGCAGTACCTACCTACCTACTGGACAAGAGCATCACAGACCATGAATTTGAAATTAAGCGATGATCTATCATACCATATTCGAACCCGGTTATATTTTTTTTTCGTAATTGGCCAGTTTTTTATCATTTTACAACACTATTACCTAGATAACGAATATTAAACTTAATGAAAAATTAATAATGATTTTATCAATGGATTACTTACTGAATTTACAACATGCAATAAAATCGTTGTTATTGTTATCGGTTTATTTGTCATCAAACAGAAGTTAACGTGTAACAAAGTAGACAAACATATATTGTAGGTAGGTAGTTTTATTTCTGTTAGTAGGTACATTAGGGCTATTATGCCGTAAGCTCGTGCATCACTGGATTTTTTCACAAGAGAGTGTGATGAAACCATCCATGGATGAAACCCGCCCGCGGCTTAGCCAACCCCACAATATTGACGATGTTTTTTTTTACTGTGGAGCCAGTAATGTTGAGAGTATGGTTTAAGTGCTGGGCAAGCCTATTCCATCTCAACAATAATGGCAATTCTGAGTGTCGCAAAAGCTAAACTACTCGTAAGCTAACTAAAATTGTTGCCGTCCCTTTCATAGCGATGGGAATAAAAAGGATGGCAATAGTTTTAGTTAGGTTAGTTTAGCTTTTGCGACACTCCGAATTGCCCCCAATGTCGCACCGCACTACAGTGTCCCGATATGCGTAGGAAAACATGTAAAGGCCTACGATTAGCCTTGAAAACGCGTCATAGTAGGAATAGAACTACCTAATCTATTGATATAATTTATGGTAACAATTTATAACTGTGAATAAAACGTGCGCCAAAAATATTTAATCATTGTGAAATTGATGGTAATAAAATGTGGAGACTTGCCTACCAATCGTACCTAGTTTATCTTTACGGATAGGTGAACTTTTGTTTTATTACTAGTATCTAGGTAGATTATTAAATTAGGCTGCGCCTTTTCTATGTCCTTAGGTAGGTACCTACTTACCTGCATCATCATCAACTCAGACTGTTTACCTACACAAATTATTTAAGTGGTAGGTACCCAAGTATCAAAGAAAGCAGATCACCACTGGATGATATTCTGATATATCCCAAGTGGCAATTCGGAGTGTCGCAAAAGCTAAACTTAACTAATTAAAAATGTTGCCGTCCCTCTCATAGCGATGGAAATAAAAAGGATTGCATTAATTTTAGTTAGTTTAGATACTAGTATTCTTTTATCTGTGGTTTAGATTAGCTTTTGCGATACTCTGAATTGCCACTAGGTACTATACTAGTGGCAATTCAGAGTGTCGCAAAAGCTAATCTGTCTAAGCCTGAAAACCCGTAATACCGGGGAGTCGTACCCGTAGGGAGTCGCGTTGGAACAGGCATTAGAATCACCTAGCATAAAACGAAACTTAAGTGATCCTTGAGGTCCTACAAGAATAAATGATTTTTCTTTCTTTCTTTCTTTCTTTCTTACCTACAATCAGTGTGTTCTGCCTACGATGACTCACGGTGCCGAGACGTGGACGCTCACTAAGGAGGCTGTGTACCTACTTACTCGATGAGGTAGCACAGACGGCCATGGAGCTCGCCATGCTCGGCATCAAGCTTATAGAACGTGTTCCGAATGTCGAGATCCGAAATCGAACAAAGGTGAAAGATATTGGGAATCGTATCACGGAACTAAAATGGAGCTGGGCAGGACACCTGGCACGTAGATATGATGACTGGTGGAGTAATGTGTCAACTGAATGGCATCCAAGAATGGCTACAGAAATGTCGGCCGCCCGGTTGCGAGATGGGTGGACGATATTACGAGCGTTGTGGGGCGAAATTGGATGAGGCTAGCACAAGACCGTGAGGAGTGGCATGAACAAGTGGAGACCTATACCCAGCAGTAGGTGAAGTCGGGCTGCGGATGATGATGAGAACCCAAGTATCAAGTCCTTATTAATATTTAGTCAATCAACCAAAAAGAAAGAAAAATCATTTACTGTAGTGGACCTCAAGGATCACAATTAGAAAACGTCTTACCTTATTGCTAGCTAGGTGATTCCAAGGACGATAAAGATATAGACGATATAGAATCTATATCGTCCTTGGAGATTCTAGTGCCTGTTCTTATTGACCATTGCAGGCTTCGATCATATAAATTTCATCAAAGATTGCTAGGACAAAAGTTACATTATGCAAATTGAAAGACACTTCGCACATCTAATCGGATTATGTAGGTAGGTACCTAACTAGTACTATTGATAAGGTTTTGGTATAAAATAGGAAATTAAAAATTAGTATGGCATAAGTCGCTGTAGTACACACGGGAAATAAGTAAGTTCATACATTATTATTATCTAAGTATATTTATATTTAAATCAAACTAAGTAGGTATTAAAGCACAGTAAAGCCGTTTTGTAAATTCAGATCTTAGTGTAGGTACCTACTACTTTTCAGTAATCTGTCTGCTAAATTGTAGGTTACATCAGTCACGGTTATAATAATAATTCATATCCTTGCAAAAGAAAAATACATAGACCCAGTACCTACCTAACTGGCAAGGAAAAATAATTGCCGTCGAAACCAAATATATTTATTTATTTAATTTTATTTTGTTGCAGCACCAATTAGCAAAAATGAAATACTTCATCGCAATTGCCCTGATCGCCGCGGTGGCTTCGGCCGGAGTCCACAGGCCCACCCCGCTGGCCGCCGAGTACGCTGAGCTCGAGGCCATCGTCGCCGCCATCAACAGCCCCAGCACCGACCCTGCTACCGCCGTCGCCCTCGAGGCCATGCTCCACGACATCCTCGGAACCCCCATCTCCGTCGGACCCGCCATCGTTGACGTCCCCACGGTCGTCGTTGAGCACGAGCCCATCGTCATCAGCCCCGCCCCTGTCAACCCCATCGATGGCATCTTCGTCAATCCCATCCCCGTGGTGACCCCCGTCGCACCTGCCCCCGTCGCCGCCGTCGAGTCCGCTGCCTCTCCTCTCGTCCAGATCATCGTGAACGTGCAGAAGGCTGAGGACGTCGCCTCCATCACCGCTCCCGAGGTCGTCGTCGCTCCCGTCCCCGTCGCCCCCGTGCCCTCTCCCGTCGAGGAAGTATACGTGCCCGGCCCCGTCAACGTTGTCGACAGCGTGGACATCGTCCCCGTTGAGCCCGTGCAGGTCGCCATCCCCGTTGTCGTTGACCCCGTCCAGGTCGCCACCCCCGTGGTCGTCGAGCCCGTTCAGGTCGGCACCCCCGTCATCCCTGAAATGATTGTCAACCCCATCGAATCCCTTAACTAATCATCTTCATTGTTATATGATTGTTATAGTGTGACTTACTTATCTGTTGTAGCTTTAGGCTCAACACACACCGAGATGGTAGGGAATCAATCGGCAAGCAGTTTTAGTGTCATCTAACTAAGCTTATAAGCTTATAAGCTTATATATTAAGTTTAAAATGATATGACACTGAAACTGCAGCCGCTTCGCCGCTAGCCGTCTCGGTATGAAATGTATTTGGCATGAGGTACAATAATAAATAAGTTTTACTGAACTGTTAGTAAATTACTTTGCGTAAAACTAGATTCCTACGTTAGTTTTTAGAACTTCACTATCATGTCCATGTCCGTCCATGGTGACATTGGGGGCAATTCGGAGTGTCGCAAAAGCTAAACTAAACTAACTAAAATTATTGCCATCCTTTTTATTCCCATCGCTATGAAAGGGACGGTAACAATTTTAGTTAGCTTAGTTTAGCTTTTGCGACACTCAGAATTGCCACTATTGCCTGATAAGTTAAATATGATGTAAGTACATATTAGTGGCAATTCGGAGTATCGCAAAAGCTAAACTAAACTAACTAAAAATGTTGCCGTCCCTTTCATAGCGATAGAAATAAAAAGGATGGCATTAATTTTAGTTAGTTTAGTTTAGCTTTTGCGACACTCCGAATAGCTACTATTAGCTCCTTCCTTAGGAACTTTATGTTTTATGTTGAAGAAAAAAGAGTTGCCATTTTAAGATATTTTTTGAAAATAAGTAAGTAGCAAAAAATGACATACCTAATATTATGGCAAAAAAACAGGGTGATCTTTATCGACTATTTACAACCAGGAACACCTTTTTCCCAAAGTAATTTACTTAATCAAATCGTAAGTTTTTGCAATAATTAAATAAAACCATTCCCATACATTTTCTATGAATAATATACCTACCTACTTAATAACCCCATACGGGCCCAAAATTTTGCCCCACCCGGAAGCTTGGTGTTTTCTATATACCTACTTAGGTACCTATAGGTAATTATGTAGGTATTTATTTACTAAAAATTATGTAGGTAGGTAGGTATATACTTACCTAAGTAAAGGGTATTATAGGCTCTTAAGAGTTTATGTACAATGAGAGACTTTCGAAAAATAGGCATTTGAATAAAATATCTCGCTGCATGCTGCCAAAAAACAAACAGCAGGAAAGGGCGAATAACTGCAGCTCAGACCGTTTAAGTCTGGCTTAAAACTGGCAATAATTATGTACTTAGGTAAGTTACCTACTTACCTTAAACTTTAAGGTAAATAACTACATAATTATTGACCAAAACAGTAGGTATTTCGTAGTCCCCTATTGACTCCCCCCCCGATACGAGATCAATTGTATAGGACGTAGAGGCATACATGGCCATGGTTAAAGTTATGGTACAAAAATATATGCTCTATTATAGTGTCATTATCCAGGGCGGAAACAAGGGACTACGTTTACGTTTGTATGGAGAAAGACCCGGAGCCTATCCTCTTAAGTTGCTTTGCTTGGGAGTAGATGACACTGTGTGAAATGTCCAAGGATATTTATTTAGTTATGAATAGGGATGGTACCTACAGCATCCACTGCGCCACAGAGATTGGCATTTATTATTATTATCTAGGTGGGGGCAATTCGGAGTGTCGCAAAAGCTAAACTAAACTCACTAAAATTATTGCCATCTTTTTTATTTCCATCGCTATGAAAGGGACGGCAACAATTTTAGTGAGCTTAGTTTAGCTTTTGCGACACTTAGAATTGCCACTATTGTATTGTAAAGTAGGGTTTTGAAGTTCCTTCGCTGTTAATAGTTTAAATTAAATGAGTATGCCGAGCGAGGGGACATCCCGGGGGGAGTTGACATCCGCTCAGATCTTCAGGAGGCTAACTACGCATCGCGAAAATCAGACTTTTATCCGCAATTTTGCACATTTGGTACTACGGTTCTTTTTCGTTCCGCAATTGCAAACTAACATTGTTAGGCAGAAAAGGGAGTAAGTTAAGTACCTACCATTAGACGTTTTTGTCGGCAATTGTAATTTTTCTATGGATTTGAACTTCGTCAAAACGTAATTCCGTTTCAATTTTTTTCGTTTGTGAAACGCACAATTTCGAGGTTGCAGAGTAGGTACTGTCCAGACATCCATACCACAGATTATATAATACCTACACTAGTAGGGTAGTCCATACATAAATCTTTGATGATGTCTTGGGGATAGTCATAGCTACGAACAAACTATACATCTATATAGTATATACTGACTCGTATGTAGGTAAACATACCTATAGCCTCACTTCGTGAAAACATTAATTTAAATTCACTGAGCAAATGATTCCAAGACCTTTATTTCAGTCATTCTGTTGCGAAACTGTTTTTTTTTTTAAATAAGTACATAGGTAAGTATTTACACTTTTAGAAAACACCCAGACCCGGAACAAATATCGGCACAAACATTTGTCTCGGTGCGGGGATCGAACCCGCAACCTCCGCGTCTTAGGCGGGCCTTCACACACTGCGCCACAGGGGTCATAGAGGAAGTAGGTAGGTAATAGCTTTAGAGTAACTTACAAAGAATGCAGTGGAACTTATTTTATTATTGTACCTCATGCGAAACACATTTTATAGAATACAAAATTTAAGTCACAGTATGAAAATGTTTAATTGAGGGTTGCGATGGGGTTGACAGCGTGTCCGGGGTTGATGACGGGGGTGCCGACGAGGACGGGCTCGACGGGGGTGGGCAACACGGGGGTGCCAACCTGGATGGGGGCGACGGGGGTGGGCAGCACGGGGGTGCCGACCTGGACGGGGGCGACGACCACGGGGGTGGCGACCTGGACGGGGTCAACGACCACGGGGGAAGCAACCTGCACGGGCTCAACGGGGACGATGTCCACGCTGTCGACAACGTTGACGGGGCCGGGCACGTACACCTCCTCGACGGGAGAGGGCACGGGGGCGACGGGGACGGGAGCGACGACGACCTCGGGAGTGGTGATGGAGGCGACGTCCT
This sequence comes from Xanthorhoe designata, assembly GCA_963582015.1. Classification (NCBI taxonomy): domain Eukaryota; kingdom Metazoa; phylum Arthropoda; class Insecta; order Lepidoptera; family Geometridae; genus Xanthorhoe; species Xanthorhoe designata. The sequence goes on from OY757049.1 coordinate 3,298,816, forward strand.
CAGCCTTCTGCACGTTCACGATGATCTGGACGAGAGGAGAGGCAGCGGACTCGACGGCGGCGACGGGGGCGGGTGCGACGGGGGTCACCACGGGGATGGGGTTGACAGGGGCGGGGCTGATGACGATGGGCTCGTGCTCAACGACGACCGTGGGGAAGTCAACGATGGCGGGTCCGACGGAGATGGGGGTTCCGAGGATGTCGTGGAGCATGGCCTCGAGGGCGACGGCGGTAGCAGGGTCGGTGCTGGGGCTGTTGATGGCGGCGACGATGGCCTCGAGCTCAGCGTGCTCGGCGGCCAGCGGGGTGGGCCTGTGGACTCCGGCCGAAGCCACCGCGGCGATCAGGGCAATAGCGATGAAGTATTTCATTTTTGCTAATTGGTGCTGCAACAAAATTCACATGTTAGTTCAGTAAACCTATTTTCTTCCAATTTTGCTTGTTATTGCCTACTCCTTCACAGAAGAAACGACGAAAAGGGTGTTAAATGCATACTTCGTACCTACAATCGATAGAATTTTGGATATAGTAGGTACCTATACCTACTGATTTATAAAGTCGGTAATTTTACTTTTCTTTTTCATTTTCTAATTTTTGTTATTCGATTGTGTAATTCGGTATAATTAGTAAGTAATTAATTAAATTACTTAGTTAGGTACCTCTACCTATTACCTACACAATAAGAATTATAAGGGTTATGAAAAGCACAAGAATGTAGGTTACAGTTACAAGTTACAGGCAAAAATAATAAGCAAAACTTTTAGGGAACTAGGTAGGTAGGTATTTAGATATTACTGAGATGACGTAGGAGAAGAACTTACTTATTTCCCGTGTCGTGCTTGTACCTTAAAGTACTAAAAGCAACTATGCTGAACTAATTTTCAGGTTCGTATTTATACCCAAACCTTATCAATTGACTTAAATATTTTATTAAGGCTATCCGATTAGATTTTTGAATCGCTAATCCAGTCTGCGTGAAATATGGTGAATCTGCGTGAAATATATACGCAATGGACTTGTGAAATGAGTTATTCTTTCGTGACAAAAAAATAGGTAGGTAGGTACCTACCTACTTAAATTTAAACAAAGAAATCCAAAATAAGATTTTCGTTACGAATATTTAGGTAGGTACCTATACGCAAGCACAAACGGGTAGGTACCTACCTACTGTTTGAGCCGTTTTAAAGGAAAACATTGTGAATAAACCAGTAGGTACCTAAGGTAGCTAATAATTAGCAGATAGAATAGTAGGTAAGCTTCCAAATTGTCATCAATGGAATGCTAATAATTGCTAACTTCTGCAAAATGTGAAACATGTGTGTAGGACTGTAGGTACCTACCTTAGAGGTATATATTTGGACTTGCTTATGACTAAACCCTTGGACATCTTCTACCTACCTACCTTCATTCTATTATTAGGCTTAGGTATTATTCATCAGTCATCAGTCATCACTAGAAAGGTATTTTTTATTATTTATTTATTCTATATAATAACATTGCATTTCGAGTTCTCACCAAAAGTCCGTGTGATGCTACAGTAAAGACCCACATCTTTACTGCTTGAATTATGGTAGTGGCTAAATGCACAAGCACAAGCCGTGCGAAGCCAAAATAAAGAAAAGGAGAATTCTGATTTCTGTCAATGTCAATCAATAATTATTTGTTTTGTAAGTGAATTTTAGCATAAAAGCTTAGCTCTTACCTTAGAGAAAGAAATAAACTATACTAGATCCATGGATTGTAGGTGAAACAAATACTTTTTTAATGCAAAACTACTAGATCTAAAAGTGAACTACTAATAATAAGTGACAAAAAGTACGAACGAAAACATAACCTAAAAATTCTGAATTTCGTAAAATAATTATTTCCTAAAATCAGGAACAAAGCCAATATGAGGTTGAACCCTATACTTTTCGGAGGTGCTACACGCAAGGATGCCAGGAGGCCACAAAGGGAACCTGTTCCCTTTAAAATGCTGTTACCTCTGGAACTGAAGAAGACTGTTTCTGGCAAAGGAGATAAATCTAATGATGCTGCCTGTATGCAAGAGTTAGCTGTGATGTTTGCATGTTTTAAAAAAACCGACTTTGACCAGCAGGAGTGTATGAAAGAAATCACACAGTTCCAAGGGTGCTACAAAGAATATGCAAAGAAAATGTCCACACAGAGAGAGCAGGGCAGAAAAGGTATCCTAGTGCCTGGAGAAAAGAATTTAACACATAAACAAATGAACCAGTTATTGAAAAGTTTCCCACCGAAAAAGTAGTGGTTATAGACTAATTCTGTTAGTTTGGTAGTTGTACATAGAATAAATTATATTTAAATTTGGCCAATTTTATTTCTGTTTTTTTTTATTATTTTAATAACATAGCTCTACCTACCTACATAAAATGAACATAAAAAGCTGACAGTTGTATGTAACTTTGTCCTGTGTAAAGCAACAGTCAAGGGGTAGTCAGATTTGTCTGACATCTTCAAAAGGATTTAAAAATTGCCTAAAGATCTGAAAGAAATGTCTACCGCTCCCTGGGATACAGTTGTGATCTTATTTTCTTTTTAAATAGCAGGACAGAAACAACAAAAAAAGTAGGTGCCTATGTAACATTTAATAATTTTTATGTTTGAGTCACATTACCTAGTATTCTTTTATCTGTGGTCACATATACATAGGGGAAATGTATGTAGGTTTCCGGTTTATTTATGACCCCTAATGAAAAAAATCACTGTTATTTGTTTGTTGTGTTTGTCTCAGGCAACATAGCTTTGTTACGCCTGCACCATTAATGGGGCAAATCAATGGTGCAAATGTAACCGCGGGTTTTGATGAGCTTTTATTCCAGTAAAAGTTATAACCCACAGATATAGAAAAACCTATCAAAGTCTCACTTCATTTATTCCAGTATTATGTCATAATAAAATATAAAATAGTAAATATCACTTATTGGCAGTGTGCACCCACTGCGGTGAGGAAACTTGAAGCTGAATGCGCTGCACAATGATGTACTCTTCATCAGATTCATGGGCATTGTAGAATCTCTCCAGCTGTTCGATTGCCTTGTCTTCAAGCTGTAAACAATAATCCTAGGTCACAATAATAATAAACTAATACATAGTTTAGTTTCTTAACAAAACCAGATCTAGTGCACTCCCCTGTGTAAGTAGGTAGAAAAATACTAGAATCCGTTACCATAGAATAAATAAAAGATCAAGTAGAGAACACCCACTTCGCGAAAATATTTAAAAGAGCAATTCTCTCTGTAGTGAAAGCCCGCCTGAGACGCAGAGGTAGCGGGTTCCCCACTACGGGACAAATGTTTGCATGATCTGCAAATATTTGTCTCGAGTCTGGGTGTCTCCTATGTATACTATGTATGTATTAAAGAAAAAAAAACTAGACAAGATGACGCTGTGTGGAATGTCCAAGGATATTTATTATTATTATTATTATCTCACCTGCGTCAAAGCCAAAGGTTTAGTCATAATCCTCGAAAAGTCCTCTTTCTGTTTCCTCTGATCTGTTAAAATCTGATTGAACTGAACTGGCTTCGCCTTAGGACTGCTGCTTGCAACAGGCGCTTCTATAACTTTCCAAGGATTCTTTTTCTCAGGTGGACTGACACTCTTATTGAAGTAATCTGTCATGCTCCGCGGAGATTGCTCGGTTCCTTCTAACGCTAGTTTCTTACGCTGCTTCTGAGACAGCTTCGGACCGACATGGCTTATAAAAACCGGGCTCATTGCTAGATCAGCGGTAGGCGACTCTTTAGGAGATACCGACATCCGTGAATTAGTTATGTGAGCTTCTGGTATGTTTATAGAGCTTGATTTAACGAGTTTTGTAAACGTTTCTGTTGGAGTTTCGTTTAGGATGTCTTTAGCGGTGCTGATAGCTTTTAATCTCGCTTGCACGACTTTCTGTTGCTTTTGAGATGATGGAACCTCTGTCCATTTTTCTTTTAATTTTTTCTCGAAACTCTTTTCTTTTTCGTCCTTTATTTTGGTCAAGGATAGTGTTATATCGCCCGATACTTCATTGGACAAATCTAATGATGTAACAGAGCTGACAGATTCATATCTCATCCTCGCCTTTTCGCTATCCGTGTATTCAACTTTCTTAGACTTTTTCTTTTTGATTTCTAGAATACTATCATCTCTTTTCACGTCCTCATCAATAAAATCTAAGTCTACGGGATAGTTTTTAGTAAATTCCTCAATAGTATCGTCATTTGGTGCGTTAAAGAATGGTGTTATAACTCGAGAAGACATTATAGGATTGAATTTGCAATAGTATTTTGTGATGTCATCAAGTAGAGCATCTTCTATGGGGTCTAGCGATCTGTTCTCGAGAATTGAAGATAGGTTTATTGATATAAATTCCATGCAGCATTGTTTGAGCTGGGTAGCGTTATAGGTGTGTGCGAACTGACACAGCTCAGCACAGTTTTTCAGAGTAATCATATTAGCTAGAGCGATCTCACACATTTCGCCTAACCTAGATATGAACAACTGGTCAGCTACAATAAGCATGTTGCATATAAAATCGATACTCTCATTGCAATTCTCGATTTCTGGACAAGAGTCTGTGTATAGGAAATTTATAACTGGTAGTAGAATTCCGTAGTTAATCGGCAATGTCACAGTAGATAATTTACTCTGCAATAAAGATAAAATAACAATTAGTGGTTTATAAAACGTTTATTGAGGAATCGACGGATTATGGATTAGTCGAAACGTGAACAGTAATCAACTTTTTATTATCACAGAAGGTTTTCCGACAATAGGATAAGGCGGATTTAGTTTTAGTTGAATTGATGGATAATTTATTAGTCAGATAGCTATCTGATACGTTTTAATAGTAATTCGGTGTTTAGTAAGTCTGGTAAATAAACAAAATGTAAGTCCTAGTATTAAGATATTTAATGTACCTATCACATAGAGTACACTTATTTAACACACTACCTACTCGATTACTTCCTTGGCCTAGCCAAGGCATGCCCACACCTTCTGCGAGAGCCTTTTTCTTTGTGTTGTAACAGGCAGAAGAATCATGTAGCTTATAAAGTTATATAAAAGCCATTTCTATGTGATCCTTGAGGTGCTACTGAGTAAATAATTTTGATTTTGCCTTTGTATAAATAGATAGACGACCTCTGTAGCGCAGTGGGCGAAGGCCCGACGAGACACGGAGGTTGCGGGTTCGATCCCCGCCGCGGGATAAACGTTTGTATGTTTTTCTATCTATAATATGTACCTATGTATTTAAAAAAAAAAACATGTAAGTATCTAGAAGTAGTATATCAGTCATCTGGTCACCATAACACAAGCTTAAGTTGCTTAGCTTGGGGCTAGATGACGCTGTGTATGTCCAAGAATGTTGATTTATTTATTATTTATTTATAGACAAAAAGCCGCGTTGGCCAAGTGGATAAGTACTTCGACTTTCGATCCGAAGGTCGTGAGTTCGTGGTCGTTCGTGTCGAAAACATTTTAGGCACTCTAACACGAGCTTTAAACTGTGAAGGAAAACATCGTGAGGAAACCCGCGGCTAGTCAGCCCCACACGTATTGACCATTGTCTTTCCTGTGGATATGGCCCACTAAGCTGAGACGATGGTTTAGGTGCTGGGGCCTGGGCAAGCCTATTCCATCTCAACAATGTCCCAGGCACTACAGTGTCCCGTTAAGTGTAGGCAAAGCTTGCCTCCTGACTCTGTATAAATCATTTAGTAAAGATTGTAAAGGCCTAATACATTTATAGACTAACCTCGGTCCAAGAATGCATAAACATGCCGTTAAAGTACTCCAATCTTGCGGCTAGTACACACTTGTGAGCGGGTATCAATGCACCATCTTTGGTACAAACGTTGGTGTCCACTAACTCGTGCAACGACTCCCTCTCCCAATGCATCGCCGCTTTCTTTGTGTAGTCTGCGCTGTCTTTAAGACAGACTTTTCCATCTTTGTAACTGCAACGATTTTGAATATTATGATCATTGTAGCATAGTAAGTTCGTATGAGCAAGTGGCCAACTATGGTGACGGAGTTTTTAGGCTGCCTTAAGGCCTCCGTCATGGCTTAACGACTTTAATAGCCGGGACCGACAATTAAACGTGCCCTCCGAAGCACGGAAGCGCTCAGATGAAAATGCCACTTGCGGTCACCCATCCAAGTAGTGACTGCTCAGAACGTTGCTTAACTTCGACGATCTATCAAGAACGTCTTAGCAAGCTTCGCCACGAGCGCTTCATTTTAGCATGATAATATTATTCAAAATAGAAAAATGAGATTTTTGAGGATAAATATATTTTTTTACGATGACACCCGTGATCAATTGAATGAGTACCTTATAATAAGTGATATAAATCTCTATGATTATTTTATACGTTGCGTAAGAGTTTAAAGGTGGACGTGGAAGGAATTTTCAATTTACTCAATTATATGTAAAAATGGTTACTCCTAGCGACACCTATCATGCATTTTAATAACTAATTTTAGAATCCCTTTTTGAAGTATTGGATGAGCAGGGCGTCTACTCTGCAAAACGAAAAACGAAGTTTCGTGACAATTTTCGGGTTCTAATTATGTTGGTGAACTATTACGAATTCAGTATCCACCAACATAAGCTGACCCCGAAAATTGTCATGAAACTTCGTTTTCGTTGTTCCGGAGTAAGGGCCCAGTCCTTTTATCTATATCGTTCTCGCTACTATCCTACTAATATTATAAACGCGAAAGTTTGTAAGTATGGATGGATGTTTGTTACTCTTTCACGCGAAAACTACTGAACGGATTTGGCTGAAACTTAGAATATACATAGATTAGGACTGGGAATAACACATAGGCTACTTTTGATCCCGGTATTCCCACGGGAACTACCGCGGGTAACACCGCGGGGCGCAGCTAGTATTCTAAATTGATCTTACCTATCACTCTTGTATCATACTCCTAGTTAGTAGTTCCTAGTACAATAGTGGCAATTCTGGATGTCACCAAAACTTAACTAAACCAATTTGACAGCACTAAAATTGATGCCATCCTTTTTATTTCAATCGTTATGAAAGGGACGGCAACATTTTTAGTGATGTCAAATTAGGTTAGATAAGTTTTGGCGACATCCAGAATTGCCACTATTTGACTTACTAGAAGTGGTCCAACAGTTTGTGTAGAGCCATGATGTGCAGTCTCTTGGCCGCCGCTTGCACCAACTTCACGGGGTCGCAGTACGGATGGATCGGACGCGGCGTCTCTGTAGCTCGCTTGTTCTTACGTTTCTTGTCTTTTTGGACCTCAAATGCGGAGATTTCCATTGGATTTTCTGAGGTAAATTATATCAAATTAAAATTGCATTCCAATGGCGACTCTATTTATGAATTTGCTAAAATATGAAAGTTCGTAATACGTTCAATTCAAGGTAAAGATTAAAACGGCACGATATTACATTTGAAAATTAAAACTTTATTGAAATTTTCTCTAAGGGGTGTTTGTCTATTTTAAGATAACATGAAAAAATATTGAATCTTAACAAAAAAAAGCTAAATATAATAAAAAAGAATTTAAGGTGGTCCTTCCCGGTGCGTCTATCATCGACGCGGGCATAGCTGAAAAGCTTGTTGTTTCATCCAGCGCAATGCTAGAAAAATAAGCAAAGCGAAAAAAGAGAGATAGCGCCTCAGCGCTCGGCATTCAGTAGGTACTTTCGCTGCTCACTCGCTCACTCGAAAAATAGTGTGCGGAAATTTCATAAAAAGTGTTCCAGGAAATACGTTTTTTTCAGTAAGCCTAACAAGTTTGTAAAATAAATATTAGTCATTTAGAATCTCCATAAGATTTGCAAGGTTTCTATGACAATATTTTCTTTACGTTTACAATTTATGAGTACATTATGAACGGCCAAAGTTCAGGTAAAATTTATGCTAAAAGCAGGTTTTTGGAAGCTTATACTGAATTTGTTTCTCAAAATTTTGATTTTTAGTTTCGATAGAAACCTAGATATAGTGCACAAGATACCTATTAGTCCAAAAGTTTAAAAGAAAGATCTGTTACAACGGCATAATCACGTACGAGCGTTTGTATGAAAAGTGAGCCGGGTTGACCGCTCTTAAGAAGAAGAATTTAATGGTAATAGCATTGTGATATAATTATGGTCTTTGTAATCCCCCGTCTCCCTTCACCTATATTCCATAGATTTGAGATTGTTTTCAGCTTACCAATCTCCTCTTCGTTATCGCCGTCCTTCTCTTTCTTCCCCACGATATCTTCCCTCCTTATCTTCAGACTGCACGGCCCCAACTCAGCTACGTCGCAGCTTCCCGTGTACATGAACTTTAGGAGTCTCTCGAATACATCTAAAATGGTTGTTTTACTTTAAGTTAAACATCCTATCTGTATTCTGTGGTTGAATACAAGTTTTATGTTAAAAAATATTAAGCTTAAAAAAGTAAAGGAGACATAACGCGAAAATGCATGAAATGTTTTTTTGTTTTTGCAAAAAAATTAATGTTCTGTTTGTAAAATCCATCATGAGTTTGTTTTAACACCTCTGTAATAGTTTTATTTTGTATAGATTAGGAAGAGTAGCGAAAACAGAGTTTGGTGGCTAAGTGCAACTTCGCTACTCCTAACAACACTGTAACACATCTTTGTCTGTACATTTGAGATATTAATAAAAAACGAATATGGGGGGGTCTTTATTAGAGCAACAAAAAAAAAAAAAAGTTTTTTACCCCTTTAAAGGGTTGCAATGGAGTGTTAAAGTTTTTATGTAAAGTAGCATATAAAACACGCAATCAAAGCCGCGCGGGTCTACTAGTGTATGATAAAAATAGAATACCTGGAAGTACGTTCGTAAGAGCAATGATTGGCTTCTCCCCCGGCGTAGTTATGGTGTCCTGGTACAATTTGTAGAGATGCTCACTGCTAGAGGCTACTATGAACATGTGCGCCGGATACCGTTTTGTACCGACCTGTGGAAAAAGCGTTCTTATTTATTTATTTATTTTCAGCCGTTTCCCACTGCTGGGACCGCCCCTATTCCTTCCAGACGTCACGATCTTGTGTTAGGATCGAAAAAAGCGTTACAATTAGAAAACAAACCCAGAATATAACTGAAACACGAACATTTTCACTAAGGTGGTTGTATGCGTCAATCTAGCGCCGCCGACTATTTGATTTACGAGTAAAAATACAGTAGTACTGTAAACACAGTAAAAATACTACTATATACTCTACTAAATAGATATTAACAAACCTGAAAGACAACATCGTGTAAGATGTCGTCTTCGGCGGCCGTTTCTCGCAGAGAATCCATGTGCTTGGCGAAGCAGGACGGCGATAGTTCGGGGATGGACGTCAGACCGCACGTTGGTTTCGACTGCGGAAAACATTATACACTCTTAGCGCCGAAATAATTTGAAGAAAGAGCGGGATAGCGAATAATGTTTTTACTCGTGAGTGAGAAGTGCAGAACGATAGACACGCAATATAATTTATAGCGAAAAAACAGTTGCCGATCGTCCGCCGGCCTTCTTTAAGGCCTACTTTAAGGCTTCTGCGCTGTACGAGTTCCCCATACAAACGTAATACCATAACCATTTGAAATTTGAGCATATCTTTGATTTGAGCATATCTTTAGCATAGTATGCTTTTATTCGTATTAGGATAGCATTTATCTAGGTTTCTGCCAGAAGCTTTTTTCAAAATACTTAGCTAAAGTGAAATTAAACCGGATCGCATTTTGCATATTTTTACATCATAGAAGACATGTTTTCTTAATATTTATATAGTACTAAACACTAGGATATTTTAAGTTTCCTTCTGTAAGAAACATAGCTTATATGGTCTAGTAACAGAAAAACAACACTGTGTGAAGAACAAAAACAATTTTCAGTCATCATTTTTGGGACTACGGGAGACAAGCAAATTCCTTGCAAAATAGCCATGCATTTACATTTAATACATTTTTAACCTTTTCTAATAGTGCGTCTGTGTGCGTGTGTCACGCACGCTCACGCATACAGATCCAAAATGACAAGCAGACCAAGATTTTGTCGTGTGTCGATGTTTGAACGCGCGGGGGATTGAATTTTGCCGAGCCACGTCGCCGGACTCTTAAGTAGCGTTTCTGTATTCGGGCGTAAAACTAAGAACACTTTCTTTTAAATTATCGTGTGCACTATACTATGTCTATTTATTTATGTGGTTATAAAAATATTTAGTTGCTGAATTTGGGACTAGACAACGAACTTGTAACGACGAATAGGCATTACTAAAATTAAATTACGATTCCGTTAAAATTACCTGTAAAATGGAAAAGTTCAATCCCTCCGAATCAACAGCGATGGACACCGCGCGATGCACGTTCGGAATCTTCACGATCCTGACAGAAGTACAGTCGTCCTTTTCTAAAAACTTCACCAGGGCCGATCTTCCGTCCTTCTCTTTCTCTTTCCTGATTGGCTGAGATGGCGTAGCTGTTTTGCGGGATATGGTTCCGATGTAGGCTTCGCCTTGTTTAGTTGTGAAGTAGAGTGCATCGTGGGTTAACGCCATATGGGTTACTAAAGTTTGGTGGACCATGCCGAATACGCATCTGAAACATTTTTAGAATTTAAAAACGAATAAAAAAAAAATTGGAATAGTGGCATTTGAGTGGAGACTCAAGCCTAGCAATAACGTTACGCTCTATCTCTTCTCTACATCTAATAAAACTTTAACACGTCGATGTCTCTTAGAGCAACAGAAGCCAAAAAAATGGTTTTATTTTTTTTGTCTGTCTGTCTGTATGATTGTTCCCGTTTAAGCATTTAATATTCACTTCTGTTCACAAGTTTTTAATAATGTAATAAAATAATAGAAGCGCTCGTGGCAAAGCTTGCTAAGACGTTCTTGATAGATCGTTGAAGTTAAGCAACGTTCTGAGCGGTCACAATTTGGATGGGTGACCGAAAGTGGCATTATCAGCTGAGCGCTGCCGTGCTTCGGAGAAGTCGTTAAACCATGACGAAGGCCTTTAGGCGGCCTAAAAACTCCGTCACTAGAGTTGGCCACTTGCTCATACGAACGAACGAACGAATAATGTAATGAAAGTCAATGAGGCGAAAGAGGTGTGTCAGGATCGTAGAAAGTGGAGGTACGTGGTCTCTGCCTACCCCCATGGCAAGAGGCGTGATTTTATGTATGTCTTACCATAAAGTCCAGTTTACCTGGTAAGTTTGTTGGTAGTATCTTGCCAGATATGTAGCTGCCCGACATTAGTAAGCAGTAGTACTGTAACTCTCGAGTACGCGCCTTGATCGCTCATCTTCCCTTCCACGCAAACTTGCCGTAGGTTTATCTGTCTGTAATTGTAAGGATGTAAGTATCAGTATTTAGAAATAGATAGATAGATAGATTTATTTAAGTTAGCCACTTGCTCATATGAACGAACGTATAAAGTTGCATTAAGTTCAGTAAACGTATACCTACGTTTAAAGTGGCATAGTACCTGCATGCAAGGGACATTTAAATAAATTAATATCCTTGGACATTCCACACAGCGTCATCTAGTCCCAAACTAAGCAATTTAATGCTTGTGTTATGATAACCAGATGACTGATAAATTACATAGATACATTTTTTTTAAATACATAGGTACATATAATACATAGAATTATATAATAATGACTTACTTAATAGCGATCTTCTTGCAGATATATTTGTGCAGTAGATATACATCTCCTCGCGCGGTAGTAATGACAGTGGCAGCATCACCAGCTTCAACCAGCTGTATGCCCGCGTCTTCTTTCGTGTTCATCGATATTGTTACCTGATCGGGTTTATAAAATGTTTCATATTTTATTTTATTTTAAAAATTATGCAAAAATGATTTTTTAAATATATTACATTAAAAAACGGACCTTTTTAGGAGCATTAACAATCTTGTCCTCTTGCGAATGGCCCAACTGACCAATATTAGTGCCCCAAGTGTAAACAGCATTCTTATTCCACACAACTGCATGAGATTTTCCCGCGCGTACCCCGAGAGGATTTGACAGCTTGATGAGCGGCTTAACTGACGGGAGTTTGATGCTTGACGGCGTTTTTGTGCATGACTGACTGATGTTGTCGTTGCTGTTTAAGGAGTATTGGATCACCTGTAGAAGAAAAGTGTGTAAATTCTTAAATTTGGCTGTTAATTTAAAAAAAAATTTGGTACCACTGATATCACAGTGATTTCCTCCGCTGTAGATAAGAGAGATGTATGTCCACTCTCCAGTAAAACGTCGCAGTAGAGGTCAGATCAGAGGCAGCACTGCATGGACGCGCTGCCTGTACAGGTTAACTGTCCACAGACTATAATCTTGTCAGACTACTAGTCCACAGACCGTGGTCTGTTCGCTCATACAGATTCTGAGCAATCTGAAGTTGTGTTTCTCGTGATCATAAAGTCTCTATTTGGTGGACTTGGCATAACATAAACATAAGGATTAAAAAATGTGTTCGGACATAGGGAAAATATAATTAAAAGAAAACGGACGTACGTGACATTTCCACTCCTGAGCTTGGACCACTATGGGGGTTGTTAATATAATGTCCTTATCATATGATCATATCCGGGAAAGACTTTCTACGAGTCGTACCGTCCGCTGTGAAACTATTTAGACTTTAGAGAAACAGTGAGGGTCGTACCATCCCGCTTCCCAGCAGCAGTTCGTTCGTTCGTATGGGCAAGTGGCCAACTCTGGTGACGGAGTTTTTAGGCCGCCTAAAGGCCTCCGTCATGGCTTAACGACTTTTAAAAGCCGGGACCGACAATTTAACGTGCCCTCCGAAGCACGGAAGCGCGCAGCTGATAATGCCACTTGCGGTCACCCATCCAAGTGGTGACCGCTCAGAACGTTGCTTAACTTCGACGATCTATCAAGAACGTCTTAGCAAGCTTCGCCACGAGCGCGTCAGCAGCAGTAAGTATAGTAGTATACTTGTGTGTGAGCGCAGCACAACGCAGGGTCTGGCTATCCTATACCACTGTGAAACTATTTTAGAGAAAGTGTCTGAGGGTCGTACCGTCCCGCTTTCCAGCAGCAGTATAGTAGAGTTGAGAGTGAGCGCAGCACAACGCAGGGTTTGCCTATCCTATACCACAGTGAAACTATTTTAGAGAAAGTGTCTGAGGGTCGTACCGTCCCGCTTTCCAGCAGCAGTATAGTAGAGTTGTGAGTGAGCGCAGCACAACGCAGGGTTTGCCTATCCTATACCACAGTGAAACTATTTTAGAGAAAGTGTCTGAGGGTCGTACCGTCCCGCTTTCCAGCAGCAGTATAGTAGAGTTGTGAGTGAGCGCAGCACAACGCAGGGTCTGGCTATCCTATACCACTGTGAAACTATTTAAGAGAAAGTGTCTGAGGGTCGTACCGTCCCGCTTTCCAGCAGCAGTATAGTAGAGTTGAGAGTGAGCGCAGCACAACGCAGGGTTTGCCTATCCTATACCACAGTGAAACTATTTTAGAGAAAGTGTCTGAGGGTCGTACCGTCCCGCTTTCCAGCAGCAGTATAGTAGAGTTGTGAGTGAGCGCAGCACAACGCAGGGTCTGGCTATCCTATACCACTGTGAAACTATTTTAGAGAAAGTGTCTGAGGGTCGTACCGTCCCGCTTTCCAGCAGCAGTATAGTAGAGTTGAGAGTGAGCGCAGCACAACGCAGGGTTTGCCTATCCTATACCACTGTGAAACTATTTTAGAGAAAGTGTCTGAGGGTCGTACCGTCCCGCTTTCCAGCAGCAGTATAGTAGAGTTGTGAGTGAGCGCAGCACAACGCAGGGTTTGGCTATCCTATACCACTGTGAAACTATTTTAGAGAAAGTGTCTGAGGGTCGTACCGTCCCGCTTTCCAGCAGCAGTATAGTAGAGTTGTGAGTGAGCGCAGCACAACGCAGGGTTTGCCTATCCTATACCACTGTGAAACTATTTTAGAGAAAGTGTCTGAGGGTCGTACCGTCCCACTTTCCAGCAGCAGTATAGTAGAGTTGTGAGTGAGCGCAGCACAACGCAGGGTTTGCCTATCCTATACCACAGTGAAACTATTTTAGAGAAAGTGTCTGAGGGTCGTACCGTCCCGCTTTCCAGCAGCAGTATAGTAGAGTTGTGAGTGAGCGCAGCACAACGCAGGGTTTGCCTATCCTATACCACAGTGAAACTATTTTAGAGAAAGTGTCTGAGGGTCGTACCGTCCCGCTTTCCAGCAGTAGTATAGTAGAGTTGAGAGTGAGGGCAGCACAACGCAGGGTCTGGCTATCCTATACCACTGTGAAACTATTTTAGAGAAAGTGTCTGAGGGTCGTACCGTCCCGCTTTCCAGCAGCAGTATAGTAGAGTTGTGAGTGAGCGCAGCACAACGCAGGGTTTGGCTATCCTATACCACTGTGAAACTATTTTAGAGAAAGTGTCTGAGGGTCGTACCGTCCCGCTTTCCAGCAGCAGTATAGTAGAGTTGTGAGTGAGCGCAGCACAACGCAGGGTTTGGCTATCCTATACCACTGTGAAACTATTTTAGAGAAAGTGTCTGAGGGTCGTACCGTCCCGCTTTCCAGCAGTAGTATAGTAGAGTTGAGAGTGAGTGCAGCACAACGCAGGGTTTGGCTATCCTATACCACTGTGAAACTATTTTAGAGAAAGTGTCTGAGGGTCGTACCGTCCCGCTTTCCAGCAGCAGTATAGTAGAGTTGAGAGTGAGGGCAGCACAAACACACGGCTCGGCCAGACGCAGCGGTGCGGGGCGCAGCGCTGTGCAGTGCGGGGCGCCGGCGCGAGCGAGTTGCCCGCAACACCACACGGTGCCGGGGGTCGGACCGCTGTCGCATAGCCATATAGTGTGGAACTTGCCGATGCATACCTGGAGAGGAAATTTGTTGCCTAATATCTAGGATAATCTTATGTACGCAGTATAATCGCTTTCAATCCCTTAGGTACGCTTGGTACTTAACAGGTTAGCTGTCCGATGAGGCACATGTGCCTCATGGGTGATTGCACTGGTACGTCCATGAGGCATATGTGCCTCATGTTAGCTGTCATTATTTACTACGAGGACGTGTACAAAGAAGATCGAAACTTGCTTCGGGACAGCTAACCTGTTAAGGTAGGGGTCGGCAAATCTCTCTAACTCGCGAGACGCATGCAATTCTTTGAAAATAATAGGCGGCTCCAACAGATACGCATAGAAAAAATTTCTTCCTCCTTGTGTGTCTCTCTACAAAAAAGAAGACTATTTTAGTTGGATATTGATCTTTTAGCTGAAAAGTTTGCCGACTCGACTCCTGACCTAAAGGATGTGACTATGTGAGCTTTGATCTATTTCAGATAAGCCTTTAGGAACAGAAAGTTGAATTCTCATTGTTAGCATAACATAATATTTCAAGTGTATTTAAATTCATACAAAAGTAGCTTCATGCTTATCCTATATGACTATCAACATGAAGTAGATAAAGAATTTCCTAGATAAAGCATTTCTTAATAAGACACTAAAAAAATGTCAAGTGTGAGCTTGTGGCGTATAAGTACCTACAAGTCGTCCTGACCAAATTCAGTTAGCTAAAATAAACGAACCAATATGCCAAATTACTTTTATTTTCACATTACATTTGAACACGCCGCTGTGGCATAGTCTGCGAGTACACTTTACCAGTCTGATACGTCGGAGCGTACTTATAAGTCTGAAAGGGATTCGCTGCGGACACAACCTTCACCACTTTCTTTGGTGGTTCCTCAACAAACATCATGTTTTCAAGAGACGTACTAGATGGCGCTGTTGGTTTAATGTTCTGAGTTTTCGCTGGTAGAAACTCAGACAGACCACCAGTAACTGCGCCTAGTAATGGCTCGCCACGGATAACACAGTACGCGAAAAGTATTAAAACCGAGTAGAATAACGACAAAAGAATTATATAGAAGATTAGTGACCGTTTGTTTCTCACAATTGACTCTCTTAGTGCAAACATGCAACCGACATCTTTGTACGACTTTATATTTGTATCTAAGCTCTGTGTGCATTCTTCGTCGACCGGCAGTAAAGCAGTTATATTCGACAAAACACAGCACTGAACTGGATAAAGTTTATCCACATTATTCTTCTTCCAAATCGAATTCAAAAAGTCTGTAAAGCTGTGTACGCCGCAACACTCAAACTTTATCATGACATAGTTCCATATGAACGTGAAAAAATCGTTTTCTTTTCCGTAATAGTTCTTCAACGAAGAGAGCAGATAGAACTTTGTTCTTTCATTGTTTGTGTAAATGTTGTATACTCCGGATATAAAGAAGAGCCAGAAAGCGATTGCGGAGATCACAGTTATGAGGAATATATAGGATTTGATGGCACATTTCAATTTGCAGCCAGCGCCGAGGATTCCACAGCAAGACGTCAACATAACTAGTACAGAAATCGGCATGAGAATGGTAGTCATAGGGGTTAGTATGAACTTTAGGCTCATGAAGTTAGCTATAGCGCCAACGTAAGAGCTTTTCGTTACTGTGTAGTTGACTTCCCTGAAGAAATCCGTGTTAAAAGCGCACCATATGCAAATCGCAGAACAGAGCAAGCCCAGTATGAAGAACACAAAGTTGGTGCAACCGAGGCAGGTACGGGGAAGGCCGACGGTATGCATTTGGAATAAAAACGGCAAAATATAAGTTTTAGAAAAATACTGGAAAACTGACTGAAGTTTGGACGTTTGTCAGTTGACAAGTTTTTGATTGTTGACTTCTGATTTTATTCGAGAATAGCAGAACCTTTTTTGTTATAAATTAGTTCTTAATTCAACACATTTTTCCATAAATTTGGTATTTAAATTCTAGTTACAACTTGAATTAGGTACAAACAGTTTCTAGCTCTGTAAGACGATTTTTTTGTTATGAGCCTTATGTGCAACCATAGGTAACTTACGTAAAACTACATTTTTGTGGTCTTTCACGCCGGATTTTACTGAACTATCCGGCTCAAAGGACCACCTTTCATTCAATATTTAATTGCCTTACCTGTTTCACACTCGTATACGCCTTATTAAAAGTAGTCAACGCTTCAGGCACTGCTCTGGGTTGGTTGGATCCCGTGCCTAGAGTATAGTTGGTGTTGGTGCCCCATACATATGAGTCGCAAGGTTGCAGTAGATCATGTTTGTACATGTATGCGCGATCTAGCAATGCGTGTTCTAGCGCTTTGTAATCATCTTTGTCGACTATATCTGTTTTTACACCTGGAAATATACAAAGGAAGAGATATAGATAACTAGCTGCGCCCCGTGGCGTACCACGTTTCGTTTCCGTAGGAATACCGGAGTCAAAAAAAGCCTATGAGTTAATCCAGGATATCAGGTACCAAATTTCGTTCAAATCTGTCCAGCCAAGTGGTAAAGGCAGTTCGGCTTAAGAGAGCCCTTCCCGGTTCGTCTATCGTCAACGCGAGAATATTTGAAAAGCTTGTTGTTTCTTGCAGCGCAATGTTAGAAAGAGAAGCAAAGCGAAAAGAGAGAGAAAGCGCCTGAGCGGTTGGTTTGCATTCTTGACTTTTCTTTTTTTTCATTGGCTAGATGATATTTAACGAAAAATAGTGTGCGGAAATTTCATAAAAAGTGTTCCAGGAAATACGTGTTTATCAGTAAACCTTACAAATTTGTGAAATAAATGTTTGTCATTTAGAATCTCCATAAAATTTGCGAGGTTTCTATCACAATATTTTCTTTACTTTTACAATTTATGAGTACATTATGAACGGCCAAAGTTCAGGTAAAATTTATGCAAAAAAGCAGATTTTTGAAGGCTTATACTGAATTTGTTTCTCAAAATTTTGATTTTTAGTTTCGATAGAAACCTAGATATAGTGCTCAATATACGTTTTAGTTCAAAATTTTAAAAGAAAGATCTGTTACAACGGCATAATCACGTACGAGCGTTTGTATGAAAAGTAAGCCGGGTTGGCCGCTCTTAAGGACGATCGCTTGTATCATCGCAGGTTCAAACCCCGCCGGAATCGAAACTTTTAGTAAGATTTTTAAGATTCATAATGAAATACCTAAGTGTGGTTTTTTTATCGCTATAATAATAAAAAATCTTACCTATTTTCATAAGAGCAACGGCCGCATTGACTTGGCCATAGAATATGCTTCTATGCAACGGAGTGTACCCTGATTCCCGGTCGCGTGCATTGACAAAAGCCTCAGAAGAATGGCGCACCAGCCAGCTCATCAGCTCGACTCTACCGCGAGACGCAGCCATGTGCAGTGCTGTTCGACCCTGGAATGTAGATAAGCCAATAAGCGCTTATTCAGGGAGATCTTGATCATGTTGAATTGTCTTAAAAGCTAGGATTCTATTGGTCTTCGCGACTAATAAACATGTAAATCAGAGTAGAAATTATTAACCAACTTCAGAAATGGAAGAGGTCCTTTTTTATTTATTTCTTTCATTGATTATTCCATAGTGAACCAATTTTGAAAATTATTTTGCTGAAAGGGTTGTCATATATATTTTTATTTTTACTCAAAGTGGAAGTAAACTGTATACAAAAAACACAAATAACTAAATGATTTAATTTAAGTACTTCACTTACCTCAAAGTCAAATGCCTTAATAAAATTAGCGCATGTTCCTCTAATATAGCCGGCCAGATCCTTGTCTGTTATGGACCTCTTGGTGATGGCACTGGTAAGGACCTGTCCATGGCTTCGAGACCTGCACCATTTGGTGCAATCCACCTCTGCTTTATGTTTACTCATTTTAAAAAACTTAAATTAAAATATTTGATAGAAGACACAAGTGAAGAAACCTTCAAAATAGCTCAAGTAGTACTTTCCTTGTGATTATTTAGTTAGTTTACTTTTAGTTCTAAGTTTTGTACAATATCTATTCTAAGACAGTTACATCTAAGTACAGTTCTGTTTAAAACACTAGGTACTACATATTATGGCGATATGTGGTGATTGGTGATATAGTTCACAGGTACAATGTAGCCCAAAGTAGCCCCCGAAGGGACTACGGAACTGCCTTTAGCAAGACATAATTGTTGTTTTAACAATCTGGAAAAAAAATTAACTGTTAATTAATAATTAGTTTTATCTACTTATAGTGATTGTCTTATGTACAGATCGTGATATTTTAAGATAAGATTGCTCATCAAAACAGAACTGGCAGGAGAAATAAATATTGGAACACATTTCCCAATTATATAAGTAGTTTATCAGGTCATCTGGTTACCATAACACAAGCATTAAATTGCTTAGCTTGGGACTAGATGACACACTGTGTGAAATGTCCAAGGATATTTATTTAATTATTAACCAAATTATAATCTGCCTGAACATACATTTTATATCTGCAGCATTTATTTAGCAAATTTGAACTAATATGATTGTTACAGTGGTAGGTAATGGTTTAGAATTTTGTGGGCTCTATTTATTAATCTATTCTAGTAACTTATAGTAGGTACTTCGGCCCAATAATAATCTAGTAGGAAAATAATAATAATAATAATAATAATGTCCGACCGATTTCGGTCATGGCGACAGCTTCAGCTCCGCTGATTTCTATGGTGAGCCCGCATGTGGCTTATGTAGCCAATCTTATTTGAGAAGATCCTCGCACATTGCGGCCATGTGAGCGCATTGTTAATATAATTGTAATTGAAAGCCGCTGGTGGTCGGGTTTTCAATTCATCGCGCTTCGAGTCCAGTTCAGAACACCGTCTGTACTCAAAATCGCGGACTTTGACTTTAACAAAAGCCCTCCACTCCGGTCTCTTATCGGCCTGCTTCTCCCACTGAGATGGCGCTATATCGCACCTTTTCAGGTGCCTTTTAAGTACGTCTTTATACCGTAGAAGTTGTCCGCCATGCTTACGCTTGCCCTCCTCGAGTTCCGAATAAAAGACGCGCTTCGCTACTCGTTTTTCTGACATTCGTGACACATGCCCGCACCACCGAAGTTGTCGCCGCATGAGGTAAGACTCGATGCCACCTACGCTGGCTCTACGCAGCACTTCGGTATTTCGCACTCGATCGGACCACTGGATCTTAAGTATTTTACGGAGGCATCGTAGGTGAAAGCGATCCAACATGCGAATATGCCGGCGATACACGGTCCACGTTTCAGCAGAGTATAGGATGTTAGGGAGAACGATAGCCATATATACAGAGATTTTTGTGTCTAATTTGAGGTCATGTGAACAGAAAACCTTGGCATCCAGCTTACCGAACGCTGCAGCTGCAGCGCCAATTCTGCTGTTGATCTCAGCATCAAGGTCGCACTTAGATGTTAACGTGCTCCCCAGATAGCGAAACTTATCAGTCTGCTTCAGTTTATCCTCGCCGAGTGTAATGGTCAGTGTCTCTTGACCCCTGATATCTGAAGACATGACTTCTGTCTTCTTGACACTGATCTTCAGGCCGTATTTACGGCAAGACTCATTGAGGTCGGACATCAGCCTTTGCAGACCTTCTGGAGATTCTGCTACAAAGCACAGGTCATCTGCATACATAATCTCTGTTATAACAGCATAAGAGACCTTTGAGCGAGCTTTGAGCCTCGCTAGATTAAAGATGTTGCCATCAGTACGGAAGCGGATGCGTACGCCTTCAGAAGAAGTAGTCTGTAAGACTTCCCGGACTACAATCGCAAAGTATAATGCGAACAATGTAGGTGCAAGAACGCACCCTTGCTTAACCCCACAGGTTACGGGAAAGAAGTCGGATTGTTCGCTGTCAACAGCGACACAGCACTGCATGTCATCGTGCAGGAGTCGGAGAAGTCTCACAAACTTTTCTGTACATCCTATTTTCTCAAGAACAAGCCAGAGTGCTTCTCGAGGCACACTGTCAAAAGCTTTTTCTAGATCGACAAAACATAGATACAAATTACGACCTTGCTCTCTACACTTTTCCTGAAGTTGCCGTATCGAAAATATAGCCTCACAGGTACCACGCTCAGGACGGAAGCCAAACTGGGTCTCGGGCAACAACTTTTCAGAGAGTTCCCTAAGGCGGTTGAGTAATGTTCTGGCAAAGACCTTCCCAGGAACTGATAATAGCGAAATACCGCGATAGGAATTGCAATCGGAGCGATCACCTTTATTCTTAAAGAGGGCTTTTATGCGTGACAATTTAAAAGCAGTTGGAACTTTCTCTTCTCTCCACATTAGATTAAAGAGTTCCCAAACGGCCACATGCAATTCCTCGCCGCCGTACTTAAATAATTCACCTGGTATAAAATCTATGCCAACCGCGCGCTTATTTTGCTGTTGTTTAATGGCAAGAACAACCTCACCAAGTGTCAGTGGCTCATCCAGCTTTGTGTCAATAGGGAGTTGAGGGATCGAACGAACGTGCTCAATGTCAGCCAACCGATCTACGTTTAGCAGTGTACTAAAGTGTATTGCCCATCTCTTTAACACTTCTTCCTTGCTTTTTAGAAGTGATATTTACACAAGAAGTGATATCTGTACAGATCGTGATATTTTAAGATAAGATTGCTCATCAAAACAGAACTGGCAGGAGAAATAAATATTGGAACACATTTCCCAATTATATAAGTAGTTTATCAGGTCATCTGGTTACCATAACACAAGCATTAAATTGCTTAGCTTGGGACTAGATGACACACTGTGTGAAATGTCCAAGGTTATTTATTTAATTATTAACCAAATTATAATCTGCCTGAACATACATTTTATATCTGCAGCATTTATTTAGCAAATTTGAACTAATATGATTGTTACAGTGGTAGGTAATGGTTTAGAATTTTGTGGGCTCTATTTATTAATCTATTCTAGTAACTTATAGTAGGTACTTCGGCCCAATAATAATCTAGTAGGAAAATATCTAAGTAAGTAAGTACTTGTTCATTTTATTTGCATCAGCTAGCGAAATTTTAAAAGTTTGCGTAGTTACCTAGTAGAGGTACTGTAAGTAATCGAAACTCAGATTTTATCCTCTAGAATTTCACAACATTGTGATCAGATCCAAAAGTTGTTAAGTGCAATGTGGATAACGTTAATGGTTTCATAAAACATTGTAGCGATAATTATAGTCGATAACAACCGGCTAGCCGGTAAAGATAAAGTAAAGTTCAAAAATTTACCTTTACATGAAAACAGCTGGTAAAAGTCGCCCTTTGAAGGACACGCATAGATTTTCCATTTTCACGTTAAATAAAGAGCACACAAAAACATAGACCTAAGCAGAAGTCTAGTTAACTTAGCATTAACTTGTTTTTCTAGTGAAATAACGTAAGGGGCAATAAAATCTGATAAAACGTAATTTGATGATATCCGATCCCAAATCCCAGTGATTCTATTTCGCGAATTATCAAATGACATCATTCATTTCATTCTGACTTTGACATAACGAGACTTGACTTGACAGGTTAACGAGTGAGCGAGCGAACGAAGATCATACTTTTACTAAGAAGATGGATTGTAATACATCCATGTACCTACTTTATGTGTTAGTGGTAATTTGGACCGTCCAAGTTGGATGATTTCGTATGTATTATGTTTGTATGTCCCGGCACAACTGTCGAACCGTTAATCCAATCTTCATTAGACTTGATAAGAATATAGGTAGTGATACGTAAAAATGAGCTTGATCGGTCAAGGGGTTGCAAAGATATGAGGTTCACAAGGGGATACAAAAATTAAATGCAAATACTTTGTGTAGGGTCAGGTGTCCAACGTTGAAACAGTGGTACACAGTGAAACTTTGCGAAATTTCTGAAATGTGACGTTACCAGATCTTGCAGTTTATCGCATAAGGAGCCCCCCTCGAACCTCATGCTATATCCCAGTTTGCGTCGATGGCGCGCGAAAGAAGATTTTTTGCGGAGCTTTTTTCAATTTTTTTACAAAAAAGTACGAATTTTCTGCTTTCTTTCAAGATTTTACATTTAGTTATGCTAGCATATCTCATATTTCTCAGGATTACCTAACATCGGACATATTTTATAGATTAACGTGGACTATTACATTTTAGTAAAATGATGCAATGTAGTAAAAATAAAATAAGATTACTAAAGATACCCTTGGTAGTCAACAATGAAACAAATGCACAGTGGACACAGTGAAACAGTATTTTATATAGTAACCTACTAGGTTACTATTAGAGTCTAATTAACTAGTACCTTATGGATACCATACTATTCTTATGTTGTTATTTTGTTGTAATGAAGTATTATTTTTAGAATTCTTATAAAAAAAAATATAATAACTAATGATTTTCATTATGTAAAGAATTTTTTTTTGTACATAACTAATTCCTTTGGTCATTTACCTATTTTATGTAATTTGGAAAGTCTGATAGCGTATTAACTTTGAATAAAACCTTTTTTTATTAAATACAATCAATTTTTGACATTAATTTAACAATGATGGAAACATCCGGTACAAATTAATACGTTTCATTGTTTAATTTATGGTGTTTCATTGTGTACACGGTCGTGTACACAGTGAAACATTTCTAATTTTTTAGTTTTTATTTTTTTATGGCCTGTGCATACATAAATTGAAAAAACTATAAATGACATCCAATACTCAAATAAATAACCTGTATACCTGTAAAAAACTAGATTCATATCGGTAGAAACGAAAGATCTATGAGACTTTGAATTTTTGGTGTTTCAACGTTGGACACCTGACCCTACTCTGGCGGAAAATATGGTTAGAACCGTCAAAATTGTCAACTTCTTCTGATTATAGTATAATGACATGGTAGTGGCTAAATGCACATGCACAAGCCGTGCGAAGCTAAAATAAAGAAAAAAGGACCGCTGGCTGACGTCTGTCATGTCACTGTCAGTTTGATTGATTGATGTCAGTCAGTCAGCAGTCAAAAAAAAGTCGATCAGCGATCAGCACGGCACACAAAACTCAATTTTACTTTGTTTTCGTTTCTGGTGATTGTTACGTAAAAGTAGCGATGTTTCAAGTTATCCGAAGCGCGGCTGGCTTATCTAGATCCCAGTTGTGCAGGTATAAGTCATCATAACTTATTCAAGGTTGAATCTAATTATTGCGTATTCCTCAATTTCATTGGGTTCTGTTTACAGATCGGTGCCAGCGTTCTCGACATCTGCGGGCCTATTTGATAGTAATGTGGACCCCGTGTGCAGGAAAGAAGCACCTAAAATCGAGAACGAATCTATTTTGACTGGCCCTGATGAAGCCAGACAAAAGAATGTGCTGGAATCCAGCATTACTGTTCCGACTAAGGTATGGCTTTATTATCATCTTTCTGCCTAAAATCACACTTTATGATTTTCCCTTTGTGGCTTCGGTCTACTAATTTTCACTCACATAAAATATAACTGTATATACACAGCTAAATTATTTTTATTGCACAAATCACATCCCCACAGTCACCTATCACTCTAGCAACTTAATCAAATTGAATCTCATGAAACTCATTGTATCTAACTATCATGATGATCAATGTGGTCTGTCTGTTTTTAAGAAAATATAATAGAATAGAAACTATATTATGAACTATGTACCTACTTATATTCGCATGGCATGCCTTGCTAAGTAGGTAGAATATAATTATTTAGTAGAATATGTATGTATTTGGACATACCTCTGACTACCCCCTTAGACATCTTCGAAAAGATCTAAAAATTGTCTAATGATCTGAAAGAAATGTCTACCGCTCCCGGGATACACTTGTGATCATATTTCATTTTTCATTTCATATTATCATACTTATGTAATTTTTTTCTTAGTTAAGTTTGTGGCAAAAAAGACATTCTCACTCAAATTCTTATGATTAAATCAAGCTTTAAATGTTGAAGAAAATCATAAATTTTCTTTTATTGTGAGGAAATCTAAATAAAGTTATAATGTTGATTGGTACTGGTAATGTGAAGTCCCTCTAAATTATAAAACCAAGTATTTTATAGTTTTCTTTTCGATTTTCAGGTTGACTTAAGCCCTATTAATGGAGTCCCTGAGGAGCACATGAAGACTCGCCGAGTGCGCATCTACCAACCCCCCAAGAACGCTATGCAAAGCGGCACCAACAACATCCACCACTGGGAAATGGAGTTTGATACCCGCCAGCGCTGGGAAAACCCTCTCATGGGCTGGACTTCCACCGGAGACCCCCTCTCTAACATGAAGATTCAATTCTCTAACCCTGATGAGGCCATTGAGCATTGTGAGCAAAACGGCTGGTCTTGGTACTTGGATGTGCCGAAAACTGAGAAGGATTATAAGCCAAAGAATTATGGCCTTAACTTCTCTTGGAATCGCCGCACCAGGGTCTCCACTAAGTGAATGTTAGTACTGTTTTGTTGTTTTTATTTAAATTTAGATGTAATAGTTTGAAATGTTTGTGTAATATAGCATCTCATGCAAGTTTTTAATTATTTTTATTACAAATCTGATTTCCAAAGAAAAGAACATGTAAACGTTAAAAGTGTTTACGCTCAGCAGTGGGACTTAAAAATATAGTCATGAACACGAAATTGAAACAAATAAAATTCTATTATTTTCATTTAATCATAGTTTTCAACATGGTTAATTTATATTTGTACCTCGGAAGAAAATCATATTTTGCAGGACTCACTTAAACTTTATTTACATATTTTACAGTTAAATTTTTAATTTACATCTGGAACCACACCCGACACATGCTTTCAATATTGCAAATTCGCTAGCTACAGTTTTACATGTACAACGTACATAATAATTACATACAAATCAAAACTAACAACCTCAAGGTATAACTATAGATAGTATTACTGACAAAATTATTGCATCCTTATATTTACAAATAATGTAATGAACATTTTGAGAATAAATAGTCAACATTAAGTACGGTTCTTAAGGTATAAGTAAGAGTGAGATACAAACTATTAAAGGATCAAAGCATTTGTGTAATGCTGTAAAGCATGCCGATACAAAGATTGAAGAAATCTGCTAAATCACTACTGGAATCGATACAGGTCTCAAAAAACTACATACAAATCAATTCAAAAGGTTTTGGTCGAGATGAATAGAAAATTGAGATAAAATTTTAAAATAATCGACATTTTGGTCCTAAATTGAAATTGATTGGGGTTTTAAATCTACCATATAAGGTAGGTAATTCTAGTATAGTTTAAAAACATTTGTTTATTTTTATGAGTGATTACAGCAAGCTAGATCAACTACTACTAAGTAAGCTCAAACTGTTTATAGTTTTTAAAGTATTATTGGTGAGTTAAGAATCATTTTTAAAAGCTAATTTTATGAAGTAACAAGCACTGTGTGCGGCCTACATTCACATTAAAAAAACAAAAATAATGGCAGCATCAATAGAACTTCTAGAACGAAACTGTGGACGGGCTACAACGGTTTAACTATTTAAAAAGACGAGAACATAAAGAATCATGCAAGGGAAATCGAAATATTGTCATATTGTTCCAAAAATAACATCTAATGTTTATCTAATAATCGTTATACTATTTGAGATTTGTGCGAATCCAATGCATTTTAGTTTTAGCGCAGCATACCGTACCTTTTCATCTAACGCCAAATCAACGCAAAATATCATTTTCAGTGAAAAGTTCATAAATATTAGCTAAAAGCATAAATGCCACCATATTGAAAAAATTATCACAATGTACTGGCAACATTTTACTAAATCTAACTTTAATAGAACCTTTTCATACCGGAGATTACTCTAAAATTAAACTTTAGTTAAAGCTTTGCGATAACTATGTTTCTAAGAAAAAATTTGAACATTAAAACTGTTTAAATGGCCTGCTAATATTGAGGTCAGTAAGTATACTATTAATTTTTAAACTTAACGTGAATTGTTTTTGGAATATTGTTGTGCATCTTAAACTCACAGCCTTTTCTTAGGTATTTCAAAACATATGGAATTATTTTGTTCTGAAACTCTACATACTGCTTTGTTATAAGTTTAGAGTAATGTTTAGCAAGACCATCGACGATTTTATTAATTTTTTTATATTTCATACTTTCATCTTCAACGTAATTGGGACGTTATCAGTCGTTCTCGTTTACAAATAAATAACTATTTACAACAACAATAAATATACAACCGTCTCGCTGAGAATACAGCGTATTCAAATTACTACAAAATTAACAATTTAAATGTTTATATCAACTTTAGATCATGAGATGAGATTAAACCTACTTTTATTTGAAATTTGTTAATCCTCTGTACCTACACTGATAAGCCTCCTTAGCATGAGCGTAGAAAACGATTTGTCGATAAGACGATATGAAAAATCGATGTATTTAGAATTGACGACATTTAAAAGTAGAAATAAAAATAGATGGTGCTTATGCTAAGAAGGCTAACCGGCTAACGTTTTTTTGAATCTAATGTCCGATGGCTTGTTGGGAGTCAAGTAAGTGCACTTAACGTTCTTTAAAACTATTAAAACTAGCTTTTGCCCCAATAAGCTTCCACTCTGCCCTCAACATCATTTAGCTAGCTTTCTATCACTTAAAGAGAGAAGTATAGACACTAGGAAATACCTTTAGTTCACTTCATGATCTAAATTTGACTCCAGCCTATAATCTAGTAAAGCGTAATGCTAAAACATTGCTAAAATTAATTTAATAATTAAATAACAGCGTGTTCTCGCAGTGACCAATGTTTATTCTATTAGAGAAGCTTAATTATTGTGAAATCTTTTAAAAAAAGTATCTCATTGGAAGTCTCAGGTTACTGCTCTATTACGTATGACTATAAAGGTTGCTATGCGAGGTAAATAGACACAAATTATTGTGCGCCCTTCCCCTCCCATAACACGAAATGGGATCAGGGGGCACCCATTTATAGAAATACTCTTTTAAAATATTTAAACTATCAAGTAGCTATAATTGAAATAACTAGTTAAAATTCTCTTCAAGAATACTGAATGGAAACTTTAGAGTTAGTGATATAGTTAATATCGATATTGTCTATCTACCTCGTACTGTCTTAACTTTCGTTATTCAAAATGGCTACTTTAAAATCACAATTACGATCGATTCGACCATCGATTGAACACAATTAATCGATCGTTTTGACACGCACATTACGGCTAGAGTCCCCGAACACAACTGAGGCGTTTCACACTAAACAGCCGTTTAACGTTGTTCTGTCTGTTTACGTCTAGACTAACACTCCGCATTTTCGACATTGTTCAGTTCAGTTTCACTTTGAGCCTCGTCGGGCTCCGTAGTGGATCAGCTGGGCTGTTCGTCGCTCTCTCTATGTACGAGGACTCTGACGACGGTGGGGGGCGCGGAGGGGGGCGGGGCGGCATCGGGCGACGCTTCCGTCACCAGGATGCTCACTTCGCTATTGTTCGCGTGAGGGGAAGGGGTCCGTGCCCTAGCTGGCGTCGTCGCCCTACGCGCTGAGCTTCTTCTTGACGTTAGACGAAGGGAACCTGAAACCATTCAAACCTTCAATACCCCATTGTAGCAGAGGTTCTATGACAATAGTCCGAGCAAAGCAGATTTACAGCTGAACTCAGCTTTTCAATATCCCAAGTGCTGGTTGACGAGATAGCAAAGGCTATTCGGTGCTTTTCAGTGTCGTGTTTAAGGAAATTATCTTTAAGTTTATGGGTGTTCTACTTTTTTTCTATTTTGGCTTGACGTGAAGAGTTTAAGTGCTTCAGCGTGTTAGACTTCATCATGATAACACAGTCGAATGCTATTATTTAGTAATGGGCTACTTAGCGACCTAAATTGCTAGCGCATTCCGTCTGCATGTAACACCATGCAGTCAATATTTGGAAGTCTTACTTACGAAGTCCTGAGATGCGTTAAGAGTGAAGAAAGAATAAAGGTAGAATATTTCCTACAAGGGGTAACATTAAAACCATGCTGGCTCAAGCAGAACTCAAGCCACGAAAGCATTATATCAAGTGACTAGAATACCGACTTCGAGTCGTGGTTTGTTGTGAATTTATATTTGAAACATGATAGTAGTTTAAATCGAGCGATTGACGGCCCTCCTGAAATATCTGAAAGATAGGCACAGAGGGGGTTAACTTATTTATGAACCCACTAACTTGTATTTCGACTTATTTATTTTCGAACAATACAATGCAATTTAGCCATGACTCGCATTCAGTAAACCGAGTCCTTCAAAATCGCAACAAGCACATGCCAAAGCAAATTTTGTAAACACCCCAAGAATAGGCTTTGCCAATTGGATAAAGACGCCATCTAAAAACTGAAAAAATTTAGATGTTAAAATCATTCAAAGCACTCCATATAAAACCATATAAAATGCAGGACGTAGGTTAATGGTTCATTCAAGGATCTCACTACGAATGGATTCACACTGAGTGGTAGAGTTGGATAAAATTCGGACGATGGTAATTTAAGGCTAAAATTCCTTCACGTATCTTCTGATATAGTCGTTACTGATATAGTCGCTAAAAATATGCTTACACACGTTCGACCTTCTAAAAAAAACAACGATCTTTTAAAATATCACTTTAGATGTAGATCATGTAGACTTTTGCAATAATTTGAAATATCGATGAGTAAACCTGAATTAACGTCCCTTATCATAAGCTTGCGTAGTATAACTTAACCAGCACTTATTATCGACCCCCAAAGCATGAAGTGTAGCCCCAAATATGGGTTGACTTTACCCGTGATATGAATTGACATGAGCACTCGGCTGACGGATCATTAAATTCGTAAATATGTAAGATAAGACCCCTAACCACTCAATGCTACCCTGTCAAAAACAGCCATCTACCAATAAATAGGGGAGACACGGAAAGCAAAACATTACATATGAACCTGCGCGTTTAGGGCCTCCGTCCTCGTCCATAGCATCCTGGTGACGAAGGAATATTGGCAAACCGTACGCCGATCTGCGTCTAGGCGGGGCTGTTTCCGATCCGCTCGCCCCCTGCTCATAAATCGGTGTTTTCCAAAATGTTTAAGCATATTAAAACAAAAATTGATAATGCTAAATGATTCACCGATTCTTGAATTGACTTAAAGCATTTTGTAATTACAATTTGGCTTCTACTTTCACATATTGACTTGTGCTTATAAGTCAATTTCCGAATGCGGTGACTTGTCGTAGTTAAATGTCTCTACGATAAAGATAAGAAATTGTTACTCAGGACTTCTAAATCTATTGAGATCTATTTGCATATTGTTTGAAGTATGATAAACGTTACCTTAAAATACGGTAAAGTTGATTTGAAGAAACGAAACTACTGGCACTCTAATGATTCTTACCTTACTTAAGGAAAAATTTAATAAAAATTACATCAGCGTTGAATTAAAGAGTAATTGATAAGACAAATGTGAATTGTCACCTGTTCGTTCGCCGCTCCAGGCAGCAGAAGCAATGGCAGGTTGAGCCATGCTCCTCCTAAGTCGCTTACATCTGACGCGTCCGACGCCCGAGAAGACTTTCTGCTTGATGCATGGGATCCTCTTCGGACGTGTAATAACGCACTGAGCTTGCCACCCCAACCCGTACCCGGGGACCACTTCGTACTCTCCTCTTCGTTGGAGGGGCTCCGGTTTTTACGCCTGAAAGTTTTCGAAGAAAACAGCTGTAACATTTGGAACGTTGATCCTTTAGATCAAATAGAAAGACTGAAGAAAAAACTATCAAGTGGTGCAATAGACCCCATAAAATTAAATCCAGGAGACGAGGGAAAGGAGAACTTCTGGGGTTACAAAATATTGTGATGAAGAAAGGCTTAGACAGTTTGCGAAAGACTTTCCTAGATTCAACTTACAATGAATGCCTCCTTTTGCTCTGCAATAAACGAGACACTTACATATCCTTGTGAATGGCTAAGAACAGTTACATTTTACTTACAAGTAAAGTACAGTTTTAACGTTACTTACTTCACGTATTCTCTAAAAGTACGCTGTATTGTCCTAGCTGCTTTATCCTCTCTCTTCCATATCCTGGTTGAAGATACAATCTCCAACTCTTTCCTAGTTGGAAACTGTTTCTTGAACTTGATATCCATTTGTTCTTGGAGCTGCCTGAATGTGTCTGTCTCCTCAACATGTCCTAAGACATGTTTGACTAGCGAATGAAGGATGTCCAAGCAGTGGATTTTGTTTCCTCTAGCTATGGGGAGGTTGAAGCTCACGAGAGCTACGGTATTGGGCTTGGAGATACCCAAAGGAGGGTCTAAAGAAGCTATAAAATCGGAGAGTTGCGCGAAACTGATGAATTGCGTTGCGTGTGGATCGTATCTGAAACAATCAAAGAAGTTTGTGATCGATTTGTGTATCATTGCGAACTTAAGAATTGAGTGAATAAATACTTACTTAGACCATCTGATATAGAACATCTCAAGGTCATCTTCTACAATGCCAATCTCTTCTTCCTGGTGAGCTTGGTTGAAATTCTCGAGTATAATAGCTATGTACATGTTTATGACGATCATATAGCTGATTATGATGAAGGAAGTGAAGTAGGTGATGGCTAGAAGAGGGCTGCCACAGTTTCCGTTGCCTCCATTGTCTCCCAACTTACAATCCGGTGGCTGGATCATAAGGGATTCAAGTACGTCGTTCCAACCCGCTGACGTCATAAGTCTGAAAAATAAAAGTTTTATGGTTACAATTGAATCCATAACTTTTAATAGTGCCAGGTGTTGGCAATGCAATATCTAAAGAGATTCTTCATATAAAACGGCAGTTGAAAGACGAGATTAGGAGCGAAATGCAAGGTTATTGAACTTGTAATTAGGTACATTAAAATTTGGGTGGATAAACCTCGAGGAAAAATCCCGGTGTACATAGCTGTATTGTATACTCAAAACTTAGATGAGAAAAGGCTACTTAAAGCTTGCACCTAAGTAGCTTATTTAGTTGAATAAATTAGATACCTCGTTAGTCCGCTAAGCTAAAGTAGGTAAACAACAAAGTAACAAAATTGTTATAAAACTCAGGTGTATTAACAATTAATTTGTATACTAACCGAAAAAGCAACTGCATACTCCTCCCGAATGTTTGAAAGTTGACAATATCGTCCAAAGCTCCCTGCTCTTTTACATGCCCGAACACAGACATGCCTATGATGGCGTAAATGAAAGTTATCAACGCAAGTAAAGCGCCGATATTAAAGAGGGCTGGCAGGGAGACTACTAATGCGAACAGTAGCTTTCTAATGCCTTTCGCAGCCTGAAATCATACAAAAGGATTACCAAAAAGCTAACATTCAATTTCTTACACCGATACACACAACACCGATTCACAAATGGTTTGACATTCAGACGAAAAGCGAATGATGATGCGATGATTCATTTAGGTACTCACTTTAATCAGTCTTAAAATCCTCCCTATCCGAAACACCCTAACCACTCGGAGCAAAGTAGGCGAAATGGGCAAATCTATCATTATGTCTTCCATAAGTATGCCCAATATTGACGCTAAAACTAAAAGAAAGTCGAAAACGTTCCATGGAACCGTAAAGTAATGGTATCTTAGACCTACTATTTTTACTATCGCCTCTGAAAAAGAAACAGAAATGATTATAGAAATAGTGATAAACTTAGTATCGGATAATAAAATATGTAGGTAGGTTCGGGAGAAATATTATTCTTACCGAGTCCAAATACTGTAGTAAAAAATGCATTGCTAACTTCTAATATGAAGAAAATAGTATGTGGTTGATCGTAATGTTCTATTCCCATCGTAAGCATGTTTAGAAATATCAACACAAAAATGGCTATTTCAAAACGACGCGAGTTCGATAAATCGTAAAACATTGCGAGGAGCTGGTTGCGCGGCCTCTTTATTACTTTTTGGGGCTTTTTTCTTCCCAATTTCTTCATTGCTGTGTAATAATGCTTTTGGCTTTCTGTAAGGAACATTTCTAATACTCCTCCTTCATACTGAAAATTATTATTTAGCGTAAATTTTTAATACCAAATACACAAAATAATTTCAATTATGATTTTGAACACTTACCCTTTTTTTGAGCATATTAAAATTATCTATAATTACTCCTATAAATAGATTTAGTGTGAAGAACGACCCACACACAATAAATATAACGAAATAAATATAGGCGTAGAGATTAGCTTCCCTCGCTGGCTGCAAGTCCACTCCTCTTGCGTCCACCGCGTCAGCCATCACTTCCATCCAGCCCTCAAACGTTGCCACTTGGAACAACGCTAAATATGCTATACCCACGTGGTCGAAAGATATCTTCGAATTAATCCACGAAAAATTATTATAATAGCATTCCCATTTATCGTTTACTATCTGAAAGCAGATAAGCAAATTCAAAAGAATGATGAATCGACTCTACCAAGGACATGATGGTGGAAATACTTACTTCCAGTGGCAGCAGTTCGCCTTCTCCATCGACGCATTTGAAGAACTTCCCACCAAAAAACTGAACTCCCATTATAGAAAAAATCAGCCAAAAAACTAAACAAACTAATAAAACGTTAAAAATGCTGGGTATGGCATACATGAGAGCGTTGACAACTATTCGCATACCCTGCCACCGCGATATAGCGCGCAATGGCCTTAAAGCTCGCAGAGTTCTGAGTGATCTTAAAACTTTTAAGTTTTCATTCTCTTCTATCAACAAACTAAATACTGAAACCTGAAAGGAAAGATAAGGGCTTAAAGAGGATACAGTGGACTACAGTCTACGACATTCTCTCTACGTCATTGAATTGTGCTGTATAGGTTCAGTATGTGACATGACAGGTAATGAATGAAGTCATACTTACGAAGACTATAGTAAAATCTAGCAAAGTCCAAAAACTTGTGAAATATCTGAAAAAGCCCAACGCTATCCATTTCAGAAACATTTCAATAATGAATATCATGCAGAACCCCAGATTCGTCCAATATAATATCCTTTTCAGTGGAATGTTCTTTTCTAAATGGATATCTTCGAAACATAGCGTTATACTGGATGCGAATATGAGGACTAAAATAAACCACTCGAAGGCTGGGGTGTCTACGTAACGCAATACATAGGTTCTAAGAAACATCCAGCGTTGACCCAATTTAGTTTCAAGGCATGTATCCCAACAAGAACTTCTGCAAAAATAAGCAAGCATTAAAATAAGAAATGATTACCGTACCTTTTGTGATGTGATCGTACTTACAAATCGTAGCATTGTTTTGGAAAACAGTTCTCTGGTACTTTTGCCTCTTTTTGTTTCCCAAATCCCGGAAAATTACCCATCGCATCCATGTATTGACCTTGTGAGTTTTTCCTTCCACCTACGGTTAATTCATCCACATATGAGACTAAAGTTTGCCAGGGATGCTTTATGTCCTCATCACCCGGTTTGGTTCCATCCTTACATAAAATGTTCGGTGGCTCCATCGTGCCTTGTCGTCTTGATTTTTCTGGGGTTGTTTTGCTTGACAATTGCGCCATTTCGTAGTGCTCATATTCATCTGCGATTAAACATTGTTTACTTACCATTCCACATTGCGATGATTAGTAGAGTTTAAGCATATATTTACCTCTCGAGTCCGATGGTTGTGTGTGGTAGCCAGATGACATTTGATTCAGTAACCTTTGCGTTACAACGTGTTCCATTGGTGATGCCGCGTCTTCTAGATTCTCTTTGGAGTCTTCTCGTATGCTAGTGATTTTATGCTCTGCCGCCAAGTCTCGCACGTCTTTTAATGTTTCTTGACTACCATGATTGAAATTGTTCCCGGATTGAAATAGATGTGGGTAAGCGAAGTCTGATCCTACCGATATTGGTCTGAAATTGTTGTTAAATTGTAATTTCTTTTTATAAAAATCTATTACAGTGAAATAACTGAAATATTATAAGTACACACCTATTTAATGCTTCTTGATAACTGTGGCTGTAGACATTGTCATGTGGAAACAATATGGTTTCCTGAATAGACGTGGAATACCTCTGCTCGCTCGGTATTGACACTTGTTTCTCATTCACGCGTTGGTGTACCATAAATTCATTAACTAGCTCTTCTAACTTAGATTTTTTTTCAGTCTCTTTGCTTCTTGATATAAGGAAACCTTTTTTTCTTACTATAGATCGTATTCTATCGAAACTTTTAGCTAATTTTGAATCTTCGCCAACCTCCTAAAAAATAAATAAATATAGTGCCTAAGGTATAAGAAACAATTTAATTAGATAATGTATATTTTTGAAGTTCATTAACTTTGATTTTATCGCAGAATTCGTTAGTTACCTCTTTTTTGTTTTTGAGTTCCTCGCTGTTGAAGCTGTTGAGCAGCAAGGCAAGGAAAAGGTTAAGCACCATGAAGTTTCCCATTACCAACGCGGGTAGAAATATAAAGAAGCAGCTCTCAGCCCCCGTAACCTCTTCTGCCCTCATGCAATCCCACAAGGGCTCGATCCACTCTCCGCAGAGGATTCGGAATATCATCATGAACGAGTGGAAAAAGTCGTTGAAATTCCACCTATAGTTATAAAGGTTTGAGTTAGAATCAGTTTCTTTATGTTATTAGAAAAATAATAATATAGATATGATATACCTAGGTATGGGATCCGGCTCGAACTTATCAGGCGTGTACGACTTGGAGAATAATTGCATACCGATAACGGCAAATATGTATATAACTATCACTAACACGAACGTCAAATTACCGAGAGCACCTATTGTCGATATTATAATACTCAACAACACTTTCATTGTAGTCCACGATTGAGCTAATTTTAAAACTCGTAACTGAAATAAATAAAATACATTATAGAAAATTGTAAAATACTTGTGGAAAATAATATTGTAAGTAAACTCACCAATCGAAGACCTCGTAATACAGATAGGCCATCGACGAGTTCAAATATAAGATCTAGAAGACTGGCTGAAACTATTATCAAATCGAATATGTTCCATCCGCAGGCGAAGAAATCTTTACTCATTGCCATTACTTTCAATATGCATTCTAATGTAAATATTGACGTGAACACCTGCAAAAATAATATTCAATGCAAACTTCTCTTGTGACTAGAAATTATACGATTTATCTGTTTGGCACGTTGCTTTTACCTTGTTTCCTATATCTAAGGCTTGTCTAACGTTCTCACTCATCCCATGATGCTCTAATGCTAAGAAGAGCGTATTGAGAACAATGCAAGTAGTAATAAACAACTCGAACAACGGATCTTTTACGATTCCATATAGACAGTTCTGAAACTGTAGCCAGCCTTCATAGTCTATGCAGCAACTCACACAGCATTCACAGTTCCTATCCATGAGTTCATCTACGGTAAAATATAAGAATTAATCAGTATCTATTTGTATTTCCAAATTGACAGTATTAACATTGATTTGTTTAAAATGGAAGAAATCGAAAATCAGCGAAAGCGTTGTGAGGCGTATCAAACGTAATCAATGCAAAGCTTACGTTTGCAAAATCGTAACGGTAACTCTCAATGTAAGGTAAAAAATCATGCAATGTGAAGCGGAAGAGGGAATAAAAGAAATGCAGGAAAATTGCATTGAATATCAGTATTAATATTATTAAAACCAATTAAAAAGTTTCGAATCGGTGCAGTTTACCGGTCAATGGTTATTCAAAATTTTGAATTCCACCAAACTGTAATATTCGTGGTTCCAAGGATGAATCGCATAAAAGTTTGAGAATGTTACATTAGATACAAAAGCAATTGTCAGTATGTGGGGTGGTGATGTCAGAGACTTGAATGCGATTCTGGTGATAGGACAACAGCGAGTGAACCATCGCAAAAGACCCTGCAGTCTTCCTGTGGGGAACAGGGGTGGACTGGGGGGGAGAAGCGTTGGCGTCA
Source organism: Xanthorhoe designata (assembly GCA_963582015.1). NCBI lineage: Eukaryota > Metazoa > Arthropoda > Insecta > Lepidoptera > Geometridae > Xanthorhoe > Xanthorhoe designata. The sequence goes on from OY757049.1 coordinate 3,335,561, forward strand.
GTGTTTACTAACCTGTGAAGTAAGTGCAATTATGCTCGTAATTGCCCATATGAGTTTTGTGCGTGGCTGCCAATAAACTGAGCTCATTAATTTTCGTCGTCTCCGCTTGGGGGAGGTCGGGCGCGCGCTTGTATGGCCAGTCCGCCCCTGACGATATTAATGAGGGTAGAAGCGAGATTGCAACAGTGTTGTATTAAAATGCTCAATGAAGTGTAGCCTCATTGAGTAGTGAAGCTACTTGTGATGTTATCAACCATTAGAAACTACCATACGTCTGTCTGGTTTAGTATAGGTATTAAAATAAATTTTTTTGTAAAGGCAATGGCTGTTTCTAAGGCGATAGCAGTACCTATAGGTAACTGTTTTCTTGCAAAATGTAATTGCATTATCTACAGCTTTGGAAGCTCTTTGATTTTTCTAGATGTGGTTCTGTAAACATCTCAGAGCTACCAAATTGTTTCGTGGTGCCGTTCGAGTAAGGACTTGCTGATGTTTAATATTGTGTTTGAAAATCTGCCCAAAATCAAACGGTTCACGGCCTTAACGTAGGATTATACAAATTAAAAGAAGAATCTTACATAATTCAGACATCCAAAGAAATTATTTGTCGGCAAATGAGAGTTGAAACAGAGTGTAGATTAGACTGAGAGAAGAAAAAGTACTGCTAGTAATCAAAACATGATCATCTGAAAGAACTGTACATGGTAATTGATTTCAGTAATAGGAAACTACCAAAGATTACAAGCATTGATTTCATAAACATAATAGTTATTATTTTCGCAAAGTTTGATCAGATATAATTTTACCATGCAAAAGTAGCCAATAACTTGTTCAGAAATCTAAAACTACTGAATTTTAAAATTTAGTTGACTGTCTGTAATGCTCAAGTTGCATTTCTATCAATGATACTGAAATGCTTTAGTGTTTGCAAAGCGTTCATTCTGAAGTGTCAGCATCATCAAGTTGAGTGTCTTTTGTACCGTGCTTATCAGTGTCGAAGCCGTGCTTACAAAAAGGATTATCTTATCTAATGCCATCAACAGCTTAGTTAGATTTGTTGATAGCATTACTAAAGGGTCTAAGTATAATGTGCGTTGCGTCTATTTACTTACCCAGAACGACAATCTGGTTGAGGTAATCTGGGTTTAGTGGATATCTTTCATGAACAGGAGGTTTCTCTGGTGATTTTTGTTTTTCTGCTTTCTTTCCTTTTGAGCCTTTTTGCTTTTGTTTCTGTTTTGGTTTTGGCTCTGGTTCTGTTTGGGTTTCCTGTACCTACAAATCATGTTCCATTGTAAAAATTCTTACTTACCTATTTATAACAATGAATCTTCGTTTCATTTTCAAGGCTTGTTGTCGTACTGTATTGTTGCGTTTTTAAGCATTAGATATGCCTGATTTCTTACCTGTTGTATCGGCTGATATTGCTGGATTTGGGGGATTTGTGGGATCCATCCCGGTGGGTGTGGTGCTGGTGGTGGTGGTGGTGGAGGAAGCAGCAGATGAGCCCTCCTTGGGTGATGCTGATGAGGATGCGGCGCTTGGTCGTCTGATGTGTGCTCTCCATCATCATGATCATCCACCACCCCTGAGTCGTCGAGTGATGACTCCCGGTTGTTACTGTGGTCGCTTAACTGCCGACCCGCCGCGCTCAGCGCTCCACGACCTAAAACTGATATACTATTATGCATTTTTCAAGGTCATTTTGTCTTTAATCTGGATGACATGCTAAAATAATAGGTGCTATTAAGTATCTCATGCCTAACGCCTTTCATTGCAAAGCACATTTTGTTGCTAAATGCTCCACCATTTACTATTAATCTTGATAATACTGCAAATAACAATTTGCTTTTTATTTTGTTACAAGTAGGTAGTTACAAAAATCCAAAACGTGCATAGACCAAGTCATAAAATGGGGTCTAGCACAGTTAAAAACTCTGTCAGACGGGAGAATTCGCTCAAACATCCCACACAAAGGGTAAAGAACGGGCACATTGCAGTACACCCACGTAACTTTACCCCGTGTAATTACACACAAAGATGCAAGTGGTGTTTTACCTAATGCATTGTCTGGGTGGAGAGTGTGTGGAGGCGGCGGGGGCGGTGCGGGGGGCGGCAGCGGCGGCGGGGAGCTGGTCGGGGTCACTGATCGCGACCGGGACCGCGAATGCGACCTGTAAATAATTATGCATTCGATCTCCTGTCGGTCCATGAACTCCTGGTATGTCGGGCTATTAGGAAAATCTCCTTGGCATGCAAAAGTACTTCTGAAATTGCTTTGTGAAAAGAAGTCATCATTGACGTCGCTTTATTTCAAAACGGTTGTTAAAAGCTTTTAATTTCTATATTCATTCGTCAACGTATGGTTCACTTATTTAAAACCCACGCGCTTCCATTTGCCTCGATGTCGAGTGCTCGTTACGGCGGTCTGTTAATGCACAAGATGTGTGCATTTGCGTATACGCGGAAATGTCAGCGCGCTTCCTGTTATGTATGCCTACATCATCATACAGGCTTGGAATAATGTGACACGATAGGGCTTGGTACATATAATAACTTATTGAACGGAAGTCGTATGCTTCCGTTCAATAAGTTATTATTTGTAGAGAAAATATCAAGGGATCTCGCAGTGTTTGTAAAAGTTAACTCACATCATGAATAAACATAGGTTTCTGTTGAAAACCCTAAGCTATCGTATTAGTACTATTAGTTATCGTATTAGCAGAATGGATTCCCGATGAAACAATTTTGTAATTTGACAGCACATCAAAATATCTCCTACCTATATACATTTTTCACTTAAAAGTTCTTTGATAATTAAACAATCCACTCTTATTCAAATCGTGAATCGTGTTTTAGTCGTAAGTAAATTTTAACCCGAATTCTAAAAGGGTTTTTATAAGACAAGTATTTTATTGAGCAAACACCTTCCCGACCATCACCATTCGCCCTATAATTCGGTTTTATTTGCTTTACCAGAGGTATGTTTATTTTGTTTCATCCATCAAGTTGAAGCTTAAGCTGGCGAAGGCTTCTGAGACAACGAAGTTTATTGCTCCATAGTGTATTTTATTAAGAGCCCTCATGCTAAATTACGGGAAATAATCTTAAAGTTTTACGGTAAAGTCAAGTTCTATGCAATTTCAACGTTTCATATGCTTGAATTCAAATTTGTGTAGGTATGTGTTTAGTTTAATGCGGGTGCCACACATGGGGTATATTGGCTCCAAGTTATACTGTTGGGTCCAATACACCAATGTGTAGATCGATCTTGGACAGTTAATGGACATAAACGGAACGTTAGTATAAATTTAAGAAAATGTCTTCTTTTTTAATTATGTTTACGTGTTTACTCACCCACAATATTTTTTATTTCATTTTTTTTTCATTGCATAACGTGTTAACAATGTGTTCGCACTTCATCATTTTGCTATGTAATTTGTCTACTCGTGAAAACCTTTAATTAGCTATATGTTATTATTAAGTTATCTATATGTAATCTCCTGCTGTTGGTTTTCCTATAAATAAATAAATAAATAAATAAACATTGCAGCCAATATCAACCCGCCATGTGTCGGTTTTTTGTACAAGTTAAAAGGTGAGGGGAGTGAAGGGCGTAGGCGAGGGTGGGGGGGGGGGGGGGGAAACTGTATTGTCTTGGATTGGTATTGGAGCCAATGTGAGGCCGCAACTTTGGTTACAATTATTGGCCATCTTAATCCTAATTATCCTATTCGTAGCTCAGCTTGGAATCAAGTCATAAGCCGATGTGTGGCGCCGGCATAAAACTTAGGGTCAAGGGTCTTTTCAATGAAACTGAGAAAAAGTCTAACCGAGTCCAAACTTATCATAACTCTGATTATCTGATGACAATGTAAGTAACTGAAATCGGATCAGCTCACGAGAATTTAATTCTATGATGATTCGTGCCCACAGCTTATCCGAGACTATGCTATGCACGACACTATCAGGGTTCGTTCGAAACTACAACTTTCTAACTTCCAAGTCACGTGACCTTAGACTTACTGCGTCAATTTTCTAACGAGAGCAAACCTTCGCCTGATATGCTAAACCGGCCCGCAAACACTATTACCATGTAAATTCAACGTGTTGACTGCGGTCCGGAATTGGGTCAAACAGGTGAGCGGCTGGACGGAAATATGGTGTAGAGCCGGGCGCGATCGTTCGCGACCTATGTCATCGGGTACAATGGAATAGGGGGTGAAAATGAACACAATTGTAATGTAAATGTTGTTTTAATTTTAAATAACGAACGTTTGAGTTAATGTTTTTTTTAGTCATTCGTAAAAAAATTACTTCCTTTGGCTCAGATTGCTGCTAAATCTGTTACTATTTTATTGTCATTGAAGTGAATTTTAAGGAAGTCATTTGTACATCGAATTTTGTTATTGATCATAGTTTGATTTGTTACCAATTCTGAGCTTAGCGACTTCAGATGCGTTAAATTGTCGGTTCTGTGACGACTCCTGAATCCGTGGCCACTGTTTATACAAAAACGATTTATACGTAAAAGGTATAAACGTATAAGGAGTAGGAGAAAGCTAAACAGTAATCTTCACTTGAGACTTATATCTTTTGTATCTCAATGATACTAGATAATATAGGATTATCAACGCTTGCTCCTAGTCTTGCAGGTATTACTCATACTCGTCGCAAGGAAGTGTATATGTCACGGAAATCAAGTTGTCGTCGTTTTGTATTTTGAAATTATCTAACTTGTATCTTAATGGCATTGTACCCACTACTAACAAAGCAAAAGCATCGCTAATGTGATTGTAAATATATTTTGATTTATATGGATCATCAAAGTTCTAGTTTGATGATAATACCTACTAAAACATTGACGATTGACTGATAAAGTAACAATCAAAACATAAAAAGCTTACGTTAAACCATTTAAAATTGAACACACGAGTGAACAAAAATAGATTCTCAATATAAATAAAACTAAAAAGGATGTCAACTCTAAAATATGAAAAAAAAACCTGTTGATCCAGAAAGAGCATAGGATTAACACTTTTTCACAAGTAGCAAAAAAAAATATGTTATCCGATAACAGTTTCGCAAGAAGAGAGCAATTTCCTGCACTCTCGAAGTGCATTTCTGTCCATAACTCCGAAGATGAAACTTGGAATAAGTATACATAGTTAATGACCTGGGAATAATACATAGGCTATTTATCTCCGTCTATATATTTATGTCTACCGCTCCCGGGATACAGTCGTGATCATGTTTTTATTTTTTATTTTTTTTATTTATCTCCGGGTAAGTACCATGCGGGCGAATTGGCGGGCAGAAGCGTGTACTACAAAGATTTTGTCTTAAATCGTGGGCAGCAAACTTTTCTAAGCTCATCGATGTTATCAGACCTACGTCAATAAAGTGGACGGAACAAAGAGCAACTTCAAAATGAGCTTTTTCATTATCGTCGGAGCTCTACAAAGTATCCCGAGACTTTTAGAATTGAATTACGTCAGGGTGGATTAATTAAGAGAATAACTTCAAATCTTGACTTGATTCTAAGAGCGTCGATAGGCTGCAAACCTTACTCACCCGCGGCTTTACTCGTGTGGTACTAACCCGGATGAAAATGTAGTACCTAGTCTTATACTTCTTACAGTATTAGTAACATCCATCCAGAGCGATGTTTTATAATAATATTTGCATGTTGTGACAAATAGCTGAATGTGATGAACTGTATTAAATTTTAACACCTGTTTGTAACTTACCATGTTCAAGGCAAATAAATGAATTTGAATTTGAATTTGAATTTGAATTATGTGTCAGGTTATTAACTAAGTATATTCCAAGTTTCAGCCAAATCCGTTCAGTAGTTTTTGCGTAAAAGAGTAACAAACATCTATACAAACTTTCGCGTTTATAATATTACTAGCAGCGCCCCGCGGTGTTACTCGCGGTGAATAGTTCCCGTTCCCGTGGAAATACTGGGATCAAAAGTAGGTAGCCTTTTTTTAAATCCAGGGTATAAGCAATCCTGCGTGAAAGAGTAACAACCACACTTACATACTTACACACAAACTTTCATCTTTATAATATTAGTATGATATGATTATAGGTAGGGTTTGCAATTCGAATATTCGAATATTCATTTTATTCGAATATTCGCTCCATTTTCAAATTCGAATAATTCATTTCAATTATCCGAATATTCGAACAGTTTTTTTTTCATTAAATAGGCTAAAATTTAACGCATTTGAGCCTCACTCTGCTTGATGTTAAGCAACAGTGGGATCTAAGATGAAGGAAGATTACCTAGAATGAAGTTATTACTAGGAATACTAACATTTTTACCCTCGAAGTCTCGATTTAAGGTCTATTCAGCAGACCTACTCGGTAAACGCTGCCACTGTGGGAAGTGGGAAACGGTAAATACCGCGCGGATTCTGCTCAGGGGGGTTAACGCCAGTTTACCGTAGTAATTGGATACTGTCCTTGATACCGAGTCAAGATCACAAATGTATGCAAATCCAGTGCAGCGCCTCCCTTGGTAACTTGCATGAACTAAAAATTCCATACATTAAGAATACTTGACACGTGAGCGAGGATAAATTACTCCATCCATCCATCCATATCAGCCCACATCCACCCACAGCTGGATATTAGGCCTCCTCGTTATCTCGCCACTCTCTCCGGTCTCGCGCCAGTCTCATCCACTGCTTGCTTGCTACACATTCGTGTAAGGTCATCAGACCATCTGGCTGATGGTCTGCCAACTGATCTGAGACCCTCACGGGGCCACCACTCGGCATGCTGCCTTTGTCCATCTGCAGTCGTCCCGCTGAGCCAAAGGCTCCACCCATCTCCACTTAAGCTAATTGATCTGTTAAACCCACGTCTACGACTTTGGTTTTGCGTCTACGTATTTCAACGTTGGGTACGTGATCCAGCAGCGAGATACATGGCGCGCTCTATTGCTCTTTGAGCAACTTTATTATTTTGATATTGATAACTTTCTCGTTCCAATCCAATACTTTCATAAGATCTTCAAGTAAAGTTGTGAACAGTTTAGGAGAGAGAGTATCACCTTGACGTACATACACCCCGTTTTGGGTACAAAATCAGTCAAGGTGTGCATACGCACTTGCAAGGTGGTGGCTTCATAACGTTTATCTATGTTACATCGACAGAGAGATTAAAAGACAGCCTGATTACTATTACTATACCATACAATTTTTTCGCGCTGATTTCCGCTAGAGCGGAAATCCACGCGGTATTTACCGCTTCCCACAGTGGCAGCGTTTACCACGTAGGTCTGAAATTTAATAGACCTTTAAAGACCCCTATAAAATTGTACTTTATGAGAACTACTCACTATTTGGTGAATTTAATTGGAAAGTGCTGAAGTTAAGGATTGATTACACCTGAGTTTAATCTGTAAACTTATAATTTTACATGTCTTTTTTAAATAATCAATTAAACTAATAAAAAAACTTGTTTTTTCCCAAAAAAAAATATGATATTGTAGTTTTTTCAAGAAATATTAAAAAATATTCGAATATTCGAATTATTCGAATATTTCGCTCTAAAAGTATTCATTTATTCGAATAGTAAAAATTAACGAATAGTGCAAACCCTAATTATAGGGCTAGATATATCTTAAGGGGCTACCGTTGGTTGCTAAGGTTTTTATAATTCCACGAGATAAAAGAGCCATTGTATTTCAACCGGAGCAAACGAGGGTTTTATGATATTTTTTTGGAGTGCAGAGTGATTTTGTTTTGTATTTTGACGAACAATTTAAAAATACTTTACTCGTAGTAACAGAATACAAAACAAAACCTGGAATTACACATAGGCTTATTTTCCGGGTTAGTACCATGCGAGTGAAGCCGCGGGCGGAAGCTTGTTATTATATCTCCAGTGAAATTGCCAAAATTGCTTCCTGACTCTATAAATAATCAGCTAGATAGGTCGCGCCATGTAAAAAGAGCGCTGGCTGTCAAACTGCGCAGTGGTCGCTTATTGGTGGAGAGGTAACGCGGCGCACTTCATACCATTGATTTAGCGAGTGCTATTGGTTCATCAGCGAGTAAACACAGGTGCAAACATACCCCATCTACTCCCCCTCAGCGCTCTTTTTACGTGGCGCGACCTATAAGGATGTAAACCCTAAGTTTTTTTTATACGAGTATATATTCAGTGAAATAACCAAGAGACGCCGAGATGATTTTCTACTTTACTCCTCTCGCTCTAATCTGAGGATTAACTTGCGATTATCCAGACACTCCTCAGATCTTGTTAGCTCTGTGACTGCATAATGTCTTTGTTCTGTTTCAAATTAAACATTAATGTTCTCACTAATAAATCAACTGTATCATTACAAGTACCTACAATTGTTTTTTAACCGACTTCTAAAAAGGAGGAGTTTCTATTTTCCAGGTATTTTTACTTTTATTTTTCTCCGGTTATTCTGTCATTGTCGACCGATTTAGAAAATATTTTTTGAAATGGTTGTCAAACTCTTATACTTACACATGACACACTAGCTCGCTTTTAATAAAAAAAAATCTATTCTAATATATTCTATTCTTTTTGCAAGTACCTACCTCAGAATTATGTTGCAAGCCTATTTTATTTTATCATCTTCAATGTTAGGATACGAACTGGTTGGCTCAATACGTCTCTAGTAGATTTCGATTACTTTAAAAATTAGTTGAATGAACTTTGGCGAAAGAGAAAAGTTGTCAATGACTTGCTAATGAAGTCCACACAATTTCTATCGCGCATAATTAGCGCACAAATTTCTGGCGCTACTCCAATATCACCATGCTTTCCGACAATAAAAAATATGAAGCAATTGCGTTTCCTATCACCGTTTTCATCGTCAAAGAGAAAAGTGTGAAATCGTTTACTTTTTATAACAGAACAGGCGTTTTTAACTGCTTTTATCTCGGTAAATCCGACAGCCGTCGTCGGAACTCGTTTAGGTGAACGCAATAAAGGAGGCAGAGTTGATTTACTCGCTGACGTTTCGAAACCAATATCCATGAGACGTGCAATGCACTAGTTGACTCGTAATTGCATGATGGTGAAATAGGCACTTTTGTACTGGATTTGAGACGATTTCGCTTCGTTGCAACTAGTTGAACAGACGGGAATTTGACCGTCGCTTGTACTGCGAGAGTTACTCTTGCAATTTTAGTTTATGATAAGTAGGTATACATTTATGTTTAACGTCCCTAGGGACGTAAACTATTATTTAAGATTTAATCAATTTACGTAAGTAAACAATTCTAATAAATGCTATATCTATCTATCTATTCTAACTATGAATGTTGGTGAGAAGTACCTACTAATCCTTGGCCAACCGTAGGTATTGTTTCTAATTCCCTCTATCAGCCGATTCAGCCGTCACCAGCACAAGCCTCTTTATTACTGAATTCAGCTTTTAAAATTGTTTATACTTAATAGTATTCTATGATCATTCTGCGTGATATGGTTACATGTCGCTTCCAAAGCATCCTTTACGAGTATTGAAATCATGCAGATGTGATATTCATACGTTCTGCATTCGCCGACTATCAACGATAATGAATGCACGAGATCGTCAGAATGTTGCATGATCTGAATCCCGAATGGCATACGATATACGAATTCCCCGAAAGGAATAAACGTCAAGTATCGTTCATCAGACTTAATTATCGGGCGTAGTGATGTATACTGCAGTATACTGCAGATTTTAACTCTAAATCAGCTGCATCGCCCGATTTCTACATTCAACTAATAATGGGAGCCGGGTGAGCAATTATTCGGTTTTGACATTGTTTCGGCAGATGTGCAAGGCCGCTCAGGTGTGTTCATATAACAGGCAGGACTCTGTTCCTAGTGCTTTAGGTGGGTGGATGGACTATAGATAGACGTAATGATTCTTCTTATTAAATCAAATTTTAACTCGTTTATTACAATTGTTTTACAGTAGTTTTGTAAGTATTAGAGATAGGTACACGGTAATGGAGGTATACGAACGAACGAAAAATTGCTGAATGAATGCTTGAATGAGTGGTTGAACGAATGCTTGAATGAATGCTTGAATGAATGTAGACAGATGAAATATCCTCTTGTATTAAGGCGGCGTTTCTTGCACTATACTTAAGGCGCGGTAACATGGGCCCGGCCTTGGAATCAGCGGGTTCCAACACTGTCGCATGACATCACGTTCTCATCAGAATCTGTAGGCGGAACTGGTAGCGGACAGATTTTCGAGAAACCTCGGCGTGTGATGCCCGTAGAAGTGCGAATATCAGCCACACGTGAGATCCCATCTGCTCCTGGATAGACGCGTACAATTCTGCCCATTCTCCAGCATAACGGCGGCGTGTTGTCGTCCTTGATCAAAACGAGTGTATTGAGTTTGACATCGTCTTTGTTCGTCTTCCATTTTGTTCGTGTTTGCAGCTCTGAAACGTATTCCTTTGCCCATCGCTTCCATAAGTCCTGCCTCATCTTCTCAATCAGGCTGTAGCGATGCAACCGGTGACTTGGTACTGCGGTCATATCTTGACAAGCAGGGGCGGTCAATGGTCTGCCGATGAGGAAGTGAGCGGGGGTGAGTGGCATAAGGTCATTCGGATCTGTGGACAGAGCTGATAGAGGGCGGGAGTTTAGGATGGCTTCAGTTTGCGCTAAAACCGTACTAAACTCCTCAAATGTGAGATTAGTATTGCCGACCACACGGCGCAGGTGGTATTTGCAAGATTTAACCCCTGCCTCCCATAAGCCGCCAAAATGAGGACAATACGGTGGAATGAATGTGAATTTAATATTATTATTTGTAGCGTAAGTTATAATTTCTTGATTATTTTTATCAAAGAATGAAAGCATTTCTTTTTCTGCGCCTACGAAGTTTTTACCATTATCTGATAAAATCTCGGCCGGTTTACCCCGGCGAGATATAAAACGTTTTAATGCAAGTATGTAGTCGTTTGTTGAAAGACTTGCAGCTAATTCTAAATGCACGGCACGTGTACCAAAACAAACGAATAAACATATGTAGCCTTTGTTGAGAGAAGAACCTCTGCCCTTGCGATTCAAAAGCATCACAGGTCCAGCGTAGTCGACGCCGCAGCGCATGAAAGGGAATCCAGCTTCTAGACGTTCGACAGGTAAATTACCCATGATAGGGCTCAAAGTCTTCCCTTTGATACGCGTACATTTGACACAATCATGCACAGTTTTCCTCGCCAGATCCCGACCACCTAATGGCCACCAGAAATCGCGTAAACATGAAAGTAGGAGCTGAGGGCCGGCGTGGAATAACTGTTCATGTTCATATCTGAATAACAAAACAGTAAATCTATGTTTACTGCACAATAACAATGGATGTTTTTTATTATCGTTAAAAACACTCGAATTTTCTAGTCTACCACCTACACGTATAAGTTTATTTTTATCTAAAAATACATTTAAACCTATTATTCTTTTAGATTTAACACACAAACCCTTAGATAAATTATTATATTCGTCAGGAAAAGAATTTAATTGTGTAAGCCGGGCGAGTAATGTTGTAGCTGCGTTTAATTCAATAACAGATAGCAAACCAGTTTTACGATGTTGTTTACTCACTCGAGCATTATCTATAAATCTCAAAACGTAAGCGGTCGCACGGCGTAAACGATTGAATGATGAAAACCTATTGAAATCAATTAAGTTATACGTATGTTGTGTACCTTTACAGACCAACATACTTACATTTTGAGATTTAACTTCGGGTAATGTCTCGTTACTGTTTATAGAAAACCCGGTTGAATACACTGAGAAAAATGACCGATGATTCCATCTGAATTTATCCTTCCAAACGGGTTCCTTCTAAGGGTCCTTCTAATATTTTCCTGCCCAATTGGATGGTTACGAGTTTCCCTCCAAAATTAGGAAGGATATTTTTTTTTTCCAGCCGAAATAGAAGGAATACTTCGAAGGAATTTATTTCGTAGGAAAATCCGTCCAATATTTTAGATGGAATTTCCTTCTATATTTTGTGAATTTCATTTAGAAGGAATAAAATATGGATTTTTAGAAGGTCTCCTGTCTTTCGGAAGGAATTCAATTGTACCTTCCATGTTTAATCCTTCTAAATCAGATCGAATTTAAATTTTTGAAGGTAATTCTCGCAGGTATTTCCACTCAAGATAAAATAGATCTGTTTTCCGATCAAAATAGTAGGATTATTAGGGAGGAATGAATTTGGAAGGTATAATTTGTAGATTTTTGAGAAGGAATTTCCTTGAAGTTAAGCTTTTGGTAGGAACTCCATCATACCTTCCCATCGAAATCCTTCTTATTCAGTAGGATTTCAATAACGTTAGGTAATTTTAGGTGGTAGTTTTATCTTCTAACTTTTTCCCATCAGATTAGAAGGACTATATGGAAGGAATCCATTTGAAAGGATTAAATTTTGCGTGAATTTTTTAGATGGAATTTCTTTCTAAATTCTCCAAACAGGTTCCTTCTAGGGGTCCTTCTAGTATTTACCTGTCCAATTGGATGGTTACGAGTTTCCCTCCAAACTTAGGAAGGATATTTTTTTTTCCAACCTAATTATAACGAATGAGACTATTTCGTAGGAAAATCCGTCCAATATTTTAGATGGAATTTCCTTCTATATTTTGTGAATTTCATTTAGAAGGAATAAAATACGGATTTTTAGAAGGTCTCCAGTCTTTCGGAAGGAACTCAATTGTACCTTCCATGTTTAATCCTTCTAAGTCACATCGAATTTAAATTTTGGATGGTATTCTCGCAGGTATTTCCACTCAAGATCAAATAGATCTGTTTTCCGATCAAAATAATAGGATTATTAGGGAGGAATGAATTTGGAAGGTATAATTTGTAGATTTTTGAGAAGGAATTTCCTTGAAGTTAAGCTTTTGGTAGGAACTCCATCATACCTTCCAATCGAAATCCTTCTTATTCAGTAGGATTTCAATAACGTTCGGTAATTTTAGGTGGCAGTTTTATCTTTTAACTTTTTCCCATCAGATTAGAAGGACTATATGGAAGGAATCCATTTGAAAGGATTAATTTGCCTGAATTTTTGAGATGGAATTTCTTTGTGAATTCTCCAAAATAGGGAACGCCTTTTTTTCGAACCGAAATAGAACGAATACTTCGAAGGAGTTTATTTCGTAGGAAAATCCGTCCAATAATTTAGAAAGAATTTAATTTTTTTTTATTTATAGGAAGGATTATTTTTTTTTTCCAACCGAAATAGAACGAATACTTCGAAGGAATTTATTTCGTAGGAAAATCCGTCCAATATTTTAGATGGAATTTCCTTCTATATTTTGTTAATTTCATTTAGGAGGAATAAAATATGGATTTTTAGAAGGTATCCTGTCTTTCGGAAGGAACTCAATTGTACCTTCCATGTTTAATCCTTCTGTGTCAGATCGAATTTATATTTTGGATGGTAATTTTCGCAGGTATTTCCACTCAAGATCAAATAGATCTGTTTTCCGATCAAAATAGTAGGATTATTTTGGAGGAATGAATTTGGAAGGTATAATTTGTAGATTTTTGAGAAGGAATTTTCTTGAAGTTAAGCTTTTGGTAGGAACTGCATCATACATTCCTACTTATTTTGTAGGATTTCAATAACGTTTGGTAATTTCAGTGCCAATTATTAGTAGGATTTCATTCTAGTTGATAATTTTAGAAGGAATGTCAATTCCAAATTAGAAGGATTTCTTATTCTACCGAAATAAAAGGACTGAGCGAAAGGAAATTCCTTTAAAGTTAGTAGGATTTTGTTATGATGTCAAATCATGAGAAGGAATTCCAAAAAAGTTTGCGCCCAAAACGAAAAATGCCTTACATTTTCATGTTAGCAAAGCCGTGGGTGGCCGCTAGTAGTTACCATAATTATATGAAAGAAAGGTACCTACCGACTGGGATGAGTAGTTTTTGGCAGATTTGTAATAGGTAGGTTAGGTAGGTAGGTAGGTACCTATGTAATACTTACAATATTTCCATGTCTTTGCTGATATGCCAAAGTGTTTCTAGTTGCATACAAATTTTACCTAATAGGTAAGTACCTAGGTACCTACATAATTTTTTAAGTAGGTACTTACTACATTTCGGCTGGTGTAACTTTGTGACTTCATGGTGAGTCTGAATTAATTGAGCCGTTTGTGAGAAAATGTCCAATGGCGACTACTTCTGTCACAGTAGGTACTTAGACTAAACTCGATGGTAGGTAGATACCAAGTTGTAAGCATTGCAAGTTACATAAAAGTGATACAGGCTTGTAACACAATAGCTCAATGCTTACAGGTACCTAAAAAGTTAATATTATTGTGCAGTAGGTAGGGTTGGGCCTGTAAAACCTTTTTGGATGTTTCATGTACTTAGGTATGTTTAACGCTGCTGTAACTGTAGGTAAGTAAGTACCTACCTATGTATAATTTTTACGTTTGTACCTACTACCACAAGCCCAAGCCTTCGGCTATGAAACCCCTATCTAGTTGTAGTTTTCTTATCTAATTATTAAATTAATACCTAGGTACGTGTCTACTAGCTAAATCTTCATGTAAGTAAAGTACATGAAGATTTATATTATGTATTCAGGTACCTACTTCGTTATTAATTTAACCCTTGCATCATATTTTAATTAAGTCCCCCCCCTTTTCACCCCCTTAGGGGTAGAATTTCGGAAAATCCTTGCTTATCGGATGCCTACGTCGTACAAAAAACACACCCTCCAAGTTTCAGGTCTCTACGATCTGCGGTTTAGGCTGTGCGTTGGTTCACAAATTTCACAAGTTTTAGTTAATATATAAATTATACTTAGGTACTTTTGGCGCTAACTGTACTTACAATAATTTTGGTATGCGGGACGAATGCGGAAAAATATTAACGTGTGGGACAAAGAGTTTGGGCCGAAACTCCGGTCCGAACACGGAATAAATCTTTCGAATCGAGATAGGTACCTACCTACTCTCCCTTATGAAGTTAACACTTCAATAATAGCCGCTCGGGTCGATATTTAGGTAGGTACCTACTTAAAGCCGTGCTTGCCTAGGTTGGTCTGTGCTGTGGATGGGTGACCACTCATTACATAGGTAGGTACCGAGTTTCCTCCGTGCCTCGGAAAGCACGTTAAATAATTTCTTTAATCTGATAGGCAGTCGCTCCATGTAAATTGGTATTCAGCTGCATCCGTTTAAACTGGAAGCCCTAACTTAGCTAGGAAAAGCCTAGGCAGATGATGAACTGAGTAGGTACTAGTGAGTACTACTACTGCTAGGTAATTTATGTAGGTACCTAGGTACCTACCTACCTAATAAAAATAATAGGTACTTATTTATTTATTTCAGAAATAAATTCCTTAACATAGCATACAATTAATATCAAGATAGTAGGTAAGTACCTACCTAGATAGGTACATCTAGATTAATTATGTCGAGCGAGATAAATAACATAAGATAAAAATATCATTAAGTAGGTACCTACCTACAGGTAGGTACCAACCCACATTCATTTCTTATTCTCGCTGTGGTGTGGTGCACATATCCAGTGACGATAGAAACCGTTAGCTGGACACTCGGCGGAAATATATATAGACGGAATAATGGTAGGAAAAGTCAAGAAACACCTTCCATGGATCCTTCCGTATTTGGTTGGAGGAGAGTGGCGTGCTCGTTCGTGTTCCGGCCGGATCGTTCGCTGCCCGGTACCAGTGTTGCCAACTTAGTGGATTTTCCATTAAAACTGGTTGTTTTTACCCCCCATTTAGTGACGAAATATTGCTTTTAGTGGCTGGTGGATTTTTCTAGCGGTTTAAAAAATCAGTTTCAATTACTTACCTACTAAAAATGCGATAACTCAGCCACTAAGCCAATGAACACGTTTTGATATATATTTATTCGTTCTACTTTCTATAAAGAAGACGAAATAATTTAGAATAAGCCTAGTGGTTATAAAAATAAAACATAAATGATCCTACGTGTTTTATAATACTGTTAGTTATTTACTTACCTATCTTTGTAAATGTACTTAAGTAGGTACCTACTTGTTTTTAAATCATATCTATAAAAGGTACCTATGTAGTGTGTTGAATGTCATTAATGTTATACACCACAGCCTCCTCCATCCTTGACGATCATTGTGGTGCAGTGGGCGAAAGCCCGCCTGCAACGCAGAGGTTGCGGGTTCGATTCCCGCCGCGGGACAAATGTTTGCATGTTCTGCAGATATTTGTCTCGAGTCTGGGTGTTTTCTATGTATACTTAGTATGTATCTAAAAAAAAAAATTATCTATGTAGTTTATCAGTCATCTAGTTACCTTAGCACATGCATTAAATTGCTTAGCTTGGGACTAGATGACGCTGTGTGAAATGTCCAAGGATATTTATATTTATATTTAACCTCATTTTCAGCTGTTGCCTAGCTTATCCAGTAGTTATTAATGAATAATTTTTTACGTTAATTTATAGTAGTAATTTTTTTGACGTTTTAATAAAGGTAACTAATAATCTTTTGTAATTATTTTCTAAATAGTGGAAAATTTAGCGATTTTGAGTGTAGGACCATTTTTTGTTAGTGGTTTTAAAAGTTAAATCTGGTGGTAAGCTGGGCTAACTGTTGGCAACACTGATGAACAGAAGAAGAACACAACTCGACTATTCGTTCATTTCGCGTCGTTGTTGAATGGAATGCGCGTGTGCGTCTGTCGTAGAGTTTATAATTTTTTTGCGTTACCAGGTTGTGTGTGTGTTGTTGTGCCTTGGATTACTTCAAAACATATAAAGGACTCACAGTACCAAGTGTTGGGCCGGCTCTAGTGAGTATTTAATAAGATATTAAATAGACAGACAAATATCTAGTACTGTTTCGCTAATCTATTTCTTATAGTAAGCTAGTAAATATAATAAAGAACTCGACACGTGTTTCGCCTCTCTACGAAGCATCATCAAGATGAATAGACCAATGGGTCATACATAGAAATACACTCGTGAGCAAAAAAATCGACTCAGGCGTCACATCTGCAGTCGCAAGTCACTGGCAAAAAAACTGAAAGCAAAAATATTTTTTTCTTAGTAAAATCTTAAAGCTGCTAGTGTTAGCTTCAAAATGATATAAAATATTGTAATTTTTCTTGCTCACACAACCCAATAACATGTTGTGATTAGTAACCACTCTTTTTACGCTTGTTTACAATAGTGCTAATTAAGGGTTACTGACCCACATAAAAGGTTATCTACCTGACTTATCCTTATCAGTTAGCCGTCAAACGTCAACCGATACACATCTCTGTTATCAACAAACAAGAATTCTACCTGAAAATGGACACAACAAGTGATGAAGCTGCTCAAGCGGTCACCCTATTGCGACAAGGCCAGAGTCAGCGAGAAGTGGCACGTGCGCTTAACATGAGCCAGTCTGCTGTTTCTAGAGTTTACCGTCGTTACCAGGAGACTGGTAGCTTTAATCGAAGACAGGGTTCCGGAAGAAAAAGGTGCACATCGGAGAGAGATGACCGATTCATTGTCAGCACATCGCTGAGAAATCGGGCCCTCACTGGCGTTCAAGTCCAACAAAACCTCAGAGAAACGCGAGGAGTGGCTGTGAGTGGCTGGACAGTTAGAAGACGACTTAAGGCAGCTAGCCTTGAGCCAAAAAGGCCAGCTACTGGCCCCAAATTAACCCCAGCCCACCGAGCAGCCCGCCTACGATTTGCCAGAGAACACGTTGATTGGACTGACGCACAATGGAGCACCATTCTCTTCTCAGACGAAAGCAGAGTGTGCTTGCATGGTAGTGACAGAAGAGGACGAGTCTACAGAAGACCTGGAGAAAGATTCGCACAGTGCTGCATCAAAGAAAATGTGGCTTTTGGAGGAGGATCGTGGATGGTGTGGGCGGGTATTTCAATGGAGGCAAAAACCGAGTTGGTTTTTATTGAAACTGGCGGTCGAATGGGAGGATTGACGGCGAACCGATACATCGAAGAGATTTTAGAGGATCACGTCGTTCCCTACGCCGGTTTTATCGGCGAAAACTTCGTCTTAATGCACGACAATGCCCGTCCACATACAGCAAGTTCCGTCCGGCAGTATTTACAGGAGGTCGCAATTGCCGCTATGGACTGGCCAGCGCGTAGCCCGGACTTAAATCCTATAGAGCATTTGTGGGATGAACTTAAAAGAAATGTTCGGGCTAGAAATCCTGCACCAGACACAAAATCGGACCTCAAAGCGGCGCTAATTGAAGAATGGAATAGCATCGGACAAGATCGAGTAAAGAAACTTATTCGATCCATGAAGAAGCGATTGGAAGCTGTTATTAGGGCCAGGGGGGGCAACACTAAATATTAAAAAGATAATTTCAATTAAATTATTGTTTTAACGAATTTCAGCTGGTATTTTCTTTACTGTAAATTATAGCCTTATTCATTGCTCAAGACTCTTTCTGATTCAATATTTTTTCTCGGCCAAAAAAGTTTTTTTAGTAACAACGTAGACCACTCATTTTAAAGCTAAAACTAGTAGCTTTGAGATGTTGAAATCAGAAATAGAATAAAAGCTTCAGATTTTTTGCTAGAGCTTTTCAAGCGCAAGCGTGTGTCCTGAGTCGATTTTTTTGCTCACGAGTGTAGATTAACGGAATAGTACTAGATATTTTGTCTGTCTATTTAATATCTTAGAATGGACTTCCGCAAAGTTACGCCTGCATCAATTAACTATCTTGAGTATTTAATATTTAAATCAAATAAATATTTTTTTCTTGCAGATACAAAAAGACTTCCAATTGCTATACAAAGATTTGCCGCTATTGAACCAATTGCAAAACTTTATTCTATCGAAAAAGACTTCTCTGAAAGAAATAGCGCTGCAAATGCTTTGTAGATTAACGGCGGAAAGCCAAAAAGAAAGAGTTTCACTATTTCTTTGTTTGGTTGAAAGTAAGTACCGTCATGTTATGCCATAATAATCGTAGCACTAAGAGCTAATTTATGTATTGAGGGCAAAGGTGGAATCCCTACAATGACTAATATTATAGGTACCTAGAGACGTGGTTAGTCTAGACCTAGTGTTTGCCAGCGGAGCCACCCACGTGTAACATAAATTAAGGCTTTCTTACATTACGATAAAGCATGGATGATCAATACCTATACAGGGTGTTACCAGACTACTACCGAAAACTTAAGGGGGTTAAAGTACCCATCAATATGAACAACTTTTTCTAAGAAACCAACTGCCAAAGCCTGTATAAAATTTTAAATTATTTCTTCATGAAACACGGTTTCTGTTAGATACTCTTCTGTTTTATTAATTTATTTTCAAAGAATTTTGGTTTTTCATTGTTTGTACATTTTTAGGTGACAATATAACACAACAAACTACCGGATTGCTCTTGCTGCTACCTTTCCTGTTTCCTGGAGTCTACCAAGTCAATAAACATTGGAAGCCGACAAAAAGTGATGTACTGGATTCATTTATTTTTAAAGTCGATACCGAAGCTGACGTTCAAGACGGAATCACTCGAATGTTCTTTGTGTTTGATTTATTAATTTATCTAATTTTTGGTTTCAAGCAAAGACGATTAATATCTAGAAGACAGACAAAGGCCATACACAAAATCGTAACCCGATCCCGCAGTACCAGATAGCCTGAAAACTTTAAAACATCAATTTTATCCAAGAAATTTCAATACTTAGTAGTAGGTAGCAACAATATTCAATATTTAAACATTTTTAACTAGAAAGTAATTGAAATTTCTTGGATAAAATTGATGTTTTAGAGCTTTCAGGCTATTTTATAGGGTTACGATTTTGTGTATGGCCTTTGTCTGTCTTCTAGATATTAATCGTCTTTGGTTTCAAGCCATGTTAATCAGTTTACTTTAATTCAATAAATTTGGTACATATTTTTTCGATATCTGTGTTTTATTAATCTTCATGTTCCTTAATTTCAGATGCTTGAATTACGTATCTACCTACTACCGAGGAAAAGTACACTGGGTACTTTAGCATTTTTCTTCCATCTCAGATGGTTGTACTGTCTGAAGCTTGAAGATTTGGTTTCTGACGCCTGAATTACCTACTTTATATGACCGAGAGGAAAAGTATACTGGTGTGCATTAGCATGTTTCTTCCATCCCAGATGGTTGTACTGTCTGAAGCTTGAAGATTTGGTTTCTGATGCCTGAATTACCTACTTATGACCGAGAGGAAAAGTATACTGGTGTGCATTAGCATGTTTCTTCCATCCCACATGGTTGTACTGTCTGAAGCTTGAAGATTTGGTTTCTGATGCCTGAATTACCTACTTATGACCGAGAGGAAAAGTATACTGGTGTGCATTAGCATGTTTCTTCCATCCCACATGGTTGTACTGTCTGAAGCTTGAAGATTTGGTTTCTGATGCCTGAATTACCTACTTATGACCTACTTATTACTTAGGAAAAGTATATTGTACTTTTCCTAAGTAATAGTTAGGTAATTCAGGCATAGGAAGTTAAATCTCTGAACTTCAGACGGTAAAACCATCTGAGATGGAAGGAAAATCCGGTATACCCACCGTACTTTTCCTCCGTAATAGGTAGGTAATTCAGGCATCGGAAGGTAAATCTCTGAACTTCAGACGGTAAAACCATCTGAAATGGAAGGAAAATCCGGTATACCCACCGTACTTTTCCTCCGTAATAGGTAGGTAATTTCGGCATCGGAAGGTAAATCTCTGAACTTCAGACGGTAAAACCATCTGAGATGGAAGGAAAATCCGATATACCCACCGTACTTTTCCTCCGTAATAGGTAGGTAATTCAGGCATCGGAAGGTAAATCTCTGAACTTCAGACGGTAAAACCATCTGAGATGGAAGGAAAATCCGGTATACCCACCGTACTTTTCCTCCGTAATAGGTAGGTAATTCAGGCATCGGAAGGTAAATCTCTGAACTTCAGACGGTAAAACCATCTGAGATGGAAGGAAAATCCGGTATACCCACCGTACTTTTCCTCCGTAATAGGTAGGTAATTCAGGCATCGGAAGGTAAATCTCTGAACTTCAGACGGTAAAACCATCTGAGATGGAAGGAAAATCCGGTATACCCACCGTACTTTTCCTCCGTAATAGGTAGGTAATTCAGGCATCGGAAGGTAAATCTCTGAACTTCAGGCGGTAAAACCATCTGAGATGGAAGGAAATTCTGCTATACCCACCGTACTTTTCCTCCGTCGTAGGTAGGTAATTCAGTTATCAGAAGGTAATATATCTGAACTTCAGACGGTAAAACCATCTGAGGTGGAAGGAAAATCCGGTATACCCACCGTACATTTACAAGCATCGGAAGGAAAAACCATCTGAAATGAAAGGAGAACGCAGACTACCTACCATATTTTTCCTTCTTTGTAGGTAGGTTATTCGGTACCTAATTGGAAGGAAAATTTATCAATATCCTTCCTTGTCAATCCACCTGATTTGGTAGGTAAATATTTATTCATTTACCTTCTAAACTGTGTCCTTCCGATTAATATCCTTCTGTGTTGACTCACACGGAAAAAAGTGGTAGGTAATGTTGGATGGAAAAAAATTTATTTTATTTACCTTCCAAAGCGTGACCTTCCGATTAATACCTTCTTTGTTGACTCAGATGGAAAATCTGGAAGGTCATTATTATTGGATGGAAAATTAAATTTGTTTACCTTCCAAAATATTACCGTCCGATAGATACCTTCCGTGTTGACTCAGACGGAAAAACTAGAAGGTAATTTGATTCAATGGGAATTTAATTTGAAATTTGGAAGGTTAATATGGAAGGAAAGTATAAGAAGGAAAATGTGGAAGGTAAAACTTTCCTACGAAACTGGTAGGAAAAATTCCGTGTGAGTCAACATGGCAGGTTCTTCCATCCGTATTTCGGAAGGTTATTTTTCTCAGTGTATGTCAATACGCGTTCTTGCAAAAACTGGCCCGTGCCACCACATTAAATTATCTTTAAGTTCGTTGAGATAAAGACCCCTAGATACGATATCCGCGGGATTGTCTTTACTATTTATGTGTTGCCACAACGTATCCCCGGTAATTTCGTTTATTTGTGACACACGATTTTGTACGAATGTTTTTAGACAGTGGGGTGACATTCGAAGCCAACCCAAAACGATGGTTGAATCTGTCCAAAATAAAACCTTTGTAAATTGAACTCTAAGAGAATTAATTATTTTTTGATACAGTTTAGCGCCCAATAAAGCCCCGCATAACTCGAGACGCGGGATGGTACATACCGTTTTAACAGGTGCGACCTTACTTTTAGCACATAATAACCTAACTGTTGTAGGTATGTTTTCACCGTAAGAGCGAATATACGCACACGCTCCATAAGCGTCCTGTGACGCGTCGGTAAATATATGCAACTCGAGGCAGTCGGCACATTCATGTATTACATAACGAGGTATGCGCAAATTACCTAGATAAGATAAAGTATCAATAAAGCGATTCCACTCGTTTATTGTGTTAGTTGGAACTAAGTCATCCCAGTCGATTTTAGCTAACCACAATTTTTGTAAGATAATTTTTGCAATAATTATCATTGGAGATAAGAGACCTAAAGGGTCATAGATTTGGGAAACTATAGACATGATATTTCGTTTAGTTAAGTAAGATTTACTGTTAACGCTTGTCGTAAAATGGAGTTCATCGCTATCAACCTGCCATCCGAGTCCGAGAGTTTTATTTTGACAATGTTCGCCTATTGCTAACTCTTTGGATGTAGCCGTGTTAACGTCATGATTGAACGTCCATTTTCGTAAAGGAAAACATCCCGATTGCAAAACCTTAGAAGTTCTTTCGCAGATGCTAGACAAAACTAGAGGATCATCGTGGCCCGTGATTAGGTCATCAACGAAAAAGTCATTATTAATGACATCTGCGATGACGTCATCACTCGTTTCGATTGCAAGTTGTTTCAAACATCGCATACTCAAGTACGGAGCTGAGGCGGTTCCATAGGTAACCGTATTGAGTTGATATATTTTTAAAGCTTCGGATGAACTTTCCCGCCACAAAATGAGCTGCAGATTGCGTTGATCTGCTTGAACGGCTATCTGCCTGAACATCTTCTCCACATCGGCGCAGGCCACGTACCTATGTTGACGAAATCTGAGCAATATGGAGAAGATGTCACTTTGAAGCGGCGGACCAACATGCTGTATATCGTTTAATGACTTATCCGAAGTCGTAGTTGCGCTCGCGTCAAACACAACTCGTAGTTTTGTCGTTGTACTGTGTTCACGGAACACCCCATGATGCGGAAGAAAATAGCAAGGCTTACTAAAATCGTCTACAAGCGTCATGTGACCTAAATCCCTATATTCGCGTAAGAAATCGTTATACATCTTTTTGTAAGATGGTAAACGATCCAATTTACGTTCTAATGAAAAGAAACGCGTTTTAGCTCTTTCGTATGAATCACCGAGTACTTCCGCGGGTTCCTTCAATGGAATGCGCACCGAAAATCGACCATCTTCGTTTCGATTCGTGGTGTCAACAAAGTGTTGTTCACACTTGCGTTCCTCATCTGTAAGCATAGAATCCGGCCTTCCAACTTCTTCAAGCTCCCAAAACTTGCGCAATTGTGTATCGATAGCGGATGTCTGAACAAAGTTGCAGTGAATAAACCTGTTTACGCGTAATTTAGATTTATTAACGGGTCCCGAAATGAACCACCCTATTTTAGAACTTTGTAAGTACGGTCCGTTGGAAAGTCGAATTCGATCCTCCTCTAACAAATCCCAGAATACGTCTGCGCCTATAAGTATACCGATTTCAGACGGCACGTTAAACGCGGGATCAGCGAGACTGATGTTGTTCGGGATAGATAGCGTATCGTAATCGATATATGAAGATGGTAGATTTGCCGTTATACTCGGTAAAACAAAGCATCTCAACCGTGTGTTGTAAGTATTCGTGTTTGATCGTATATCAATATCGCATAATTGATTCGATTGTGAGACCGACTGTCCCACGCCCGATATTCGTATAGTGGACTGTATAACCGATACGTTTAAACGTTTACATAGCCTTTCCGTAATAAAACAATTTTGGCTGCCGCTATCCAACAGCGCTCGGGCTGTGTGATATTTGTTATTACTATCCATGACTTCGATAAGTGCAGTGGATAGTAAAACCTGCGGCAACTGACTTGAAGCGTAATTATTCGCATGTTGTAAAGAATTCAATGCACAAGTTGCTACCGAAACCGGTTTCTTATTTGTTAGCGTTGAGTGAGAAGCACTCGTCACTGTCGAAGCCGGTGTAGATGCATTGTCATTATCTTCGATATGTAATAAACTATTATGTTTTTTATCGCACCGTTTGCAGGGTCCGAACACGCATTCCGTAATGCTGTGACCTGCACGTAAACAATTACGACACAAAACATTATCTTCGACTAGCTTAATTCTATCCTTTACGGTTAAATTAAGAAAATGAATACACGTATATAAAGAATGATTAGCACCGCACATCACACAAAGCCGTAGTGACTTATTACCGTTATTACGAGAGGACACAAAACTGTGTGATTGTTGTGTTTGTGTATTATTATTCGGTTTTTTATAAGCAATCGTGTTAGGTTTGTAGCTAGTGCTGTGTGTGGGTTTTGTGACTTGTATCATATCAAGCATGTCAGCACGGTTCCGTAAAAAGCTCAATAAATCCTCTAATTTTATCCTACCGTTTTGAGAATTAGTCAAAAAAGAACCCTTATGATTCTCCCACTCACGTTCTGTGGTAGAATCAAGTTTTGACACAATAATGTAATTAATCAAAGTATCCCACCCGTCTGTGGGTTCTCCCAATGAATTTAGCGCACGTAAATTACGCAATACAACATCGATTAGCTTTCTAATTAGAATAGAGGATTCTTTGTTGACGGATTGTGCAGTAAACAAAGACTTGACATGGTTGTGAATTAGTAAACGATTATTTTGGTACCTATTCTCTAATAAATCCCAAGCGTGGGAATAATTTGCTGCTGTAAATTCTAATGCGCTGATTACTTGAAGTGCTGAGCCACTAAGAGAAGATTTTAAATAATGAAATTTCTGAATAGAGTCTAAATCGCTACGTTTATGAATGATAGATAAATATGAATTCTTATATTCAAGCCAGTGGTCGAAAGAACCATCAAACAATGGCAGCTTAATTTCTGGTAACTTCATCGTGATAGGTTTACTTTGATGTGCGTGCGCGCACTTAGAATTAATGCAATTCTTACTATCTTTACTATCTACTTCATCAACTAAACATTTTGCGAGGGACATTATGGAAAAGTATTGATCTTCAAATGCTTCCCTATATTCAAGTTGCGCTTGCAAGTCGCTGTCCTCCGATAATTGCTCGACATTATCTTGGATTTTACAAAACGATTTAAACAAATTAGACACTGACTGAATACGCAAATCAAACTCGACACGTTGACTTTGAGACAAGGCAACACCTTCAAATTTTGTAACATACTTCTCAAATAGCGTTAATCTCCCCTTAATACTACCCCTTTGCTTTTTTAAATCACTAATGCTAAAGTCATTTCCAGCATCAGAAAAGTCGTCACTCATTATGGCAGTTTATGAAAAGACAAAGGTTACTTACAATTTTTGCAGCCGCAAAATGGCGCCGACCACGTTGTGTGAAAATTGGTGCGAACTCAACTTTGCAAACTGGAAAGTAATAACAGCACGGTTTTAGCACAAATCGGAGGAGGATAGGAGGAACAGGAGTAGATGACCTGACCGTTTCTGGCTGATCCTTGATGCTTCGTATTCGTTTATCCGGCTTCGGAGGTCCAATGTTTCGGCAGATGTGCAAGGCCGCTCAGGTGTGTTCATATAACAGGCAGGACTCTGTTCCTAGTGCTTTAGGTGGGTGGATGGACTATAGATAGACGTAATGATTCTTCTTATTAAATCAAATTTTAACTCGTTTATTACAATTGTTTTACAGTAGTTTTGTAAGTATTAGAGATAGGTACACGGTAATGGAGGTATACGAACGAACGAAAAATTGCTGAATGAATGCTTGAATGAGTGGTTGAACGAATGCTTGAATGAATGCTTGAATGAATGTAGACAGATGAAATATCCTCTTGTATTAAGGCGGCGTTTCTTGCACTATACTTAAGGCGCGGTAACAGACATTACTAAATACAAATTAATTTGTTATATTTAATTTTGATTCATTTTGCAAGCTGACAAGCAGAAAATGGAGAACCTTAATTTTAGACCTTAATAAGACTACTAAATTGTACCCATTTACGCAATAATTAAAGGTGTTTGTGATATGGTCAAAGGGTTATTGTTTCGCTAAAAATATATACCTAATGCGAATAAACAAAGGCAATATTTTAAATGTATTTATTATTATTGTTAAGTTCCCAGAAATTATTATACCTAGCCATACTTTTTCTCAACATTATCGACATCATAATAATATATTCGACCGTTTAAATTAAATTAATTACTCAGTGCAGTTTGAATAATCGAGAGCTCTGGCTAAACGCGAATGCGAGAGAAATACTCCTAATAGTTTTGTTCATTTTGAAGTTAGATGCTTTTCAGCAGTTCTGAATTTCATGAGCGACTGATCAAAGTAATAATGGGTTCGCTGTGGATTATGTTCGTGAATGTGCAATCCTTTGTTATATTTAAAATATTATAACATTTTGTCGAAGAAAAATACTTATCTCGACATTTTTACCTATAGTTCAGTCAATGTGATCAAAAGTATACGGTGCTCAACCCAAGTGCCCAATAATGATACCCTTTTATATCGAGACAGTTTCCTGTCAACAGGTAGAAACGTGTGAGTTCACTGGCCCTATTCAACGCACAAAGGAAAGGGCAAGGAGCAATTAGCCCTTTATAATGAGCCCTTGATAAAGGACTGATGTCCTTTGAATGGTGACTTGATTATGGCATATCCTTATTATAGACGAAGTTATGGATTATCGGCAACTTCGTCTTGGGGTCGTGCCAGATTTACCAGATACAAAACTTAGAGATTCCTTTGATAGATTTTGCTTTTTGTTGAAATAAGGTGGACTCAGTTGTATAGAAGTGTTGGCCGAAGAGGCCGTGGAGGTGGGATAAAGTATTTATCTAGGTCCCATGTTCGAATCTCGTACGAAAATCATTCGTTTCGAATACAGTCAAATTTTGTGTGTGAGAAGTCCTGTCCTTTAAATTGTCGACACTATTAGCATTTGGGTGGATCAACTATTTTCTGTCATGAATCAACTTTTTGTGTAATTTATTTTTTATTGTAATTTCGCTTTAATTTCACCTAATATTGCTAAACAAATTCATGTAGTTTATAAATCTATAACGTGCACCGAACATTTTTGTGGCATTCATAGATTTTTAAGCGTATATTCTAAAAGTGGCTCCCAATAATGTCTCTTAGCTGACAAGTATAAATCGCGGTAAAAAGCATATAAAAAACAACTTTTAAAACAGTTATTCTGCTTTAATGGCAACTCATAGTCAAATGGATCAATATTGAACTATTAAAGGTAAAGATAACCTTCTAACTTTTTTTAAAATATACCACATTGTGTCTCTGGGCTCACATAATAAAAGAAACTGTCTTAACTTTCCTTATATTTCTGCTGGCTGAAACGCAATAAGGACGCATTTTTTACACAACTACTGTTAAATGTTTTAAAATATATCCTCATACAAAAAATTGTGTAATAGCCTTTATTTAATTTAATATTTTACTATCAATGCCATAAAAGTTGGGGACAACTTTGTGAGCCCGAAGACATATTTTGTGACTCCAGAGACACAATGGTATTACGATATAGGCAAAGTACAATTTATTAAACATTCTTCCTTGCCGTAATCTTTATTCGTTAATTTTTAATCAAAGTCGCGCCCATTCCGAAATAGTTTGACTGAAATCTTGACAAGTTTCTACCACATTGCTCTATCCTGAGCTTGTCTCAGGGTAGAAGGTATAGTGAGTCCCGTTATTGTTTTGATTTGGTTTGACTGTTTAGGTAAACGCCCGCAAGGTTTTTTCACTCGATGTCCTTACGCAATCAGCTTTGTAATATCTGCGTGTCTCCGGACGATATGACCAAAATCCTTAGGACTCGTTGGTAGTATATCGTGGACAGTCGGGTTCTCTCTCTCTCTTTTGATCTTGAGTTTGAATTTTTCCACCAACGCCACATCTCAATAGCCCCGCTCTTTTTTTGATATGCCGTGAGAATTTACGTTGATTCTGAGCCGTAAAAAATCTAGAACAAACATCAAAAACCGTACCAGCCTTGCCTTTTTGTGACAAGATTTGACAAAACAGGAAGGTTTCTAATAAGAATCATTTGTCTTGCCAAATTTTGGTCATACTGCTCAATGGCCCGCTTTAGCCATCTGTGTACCTCTTCGGATCTCCTTATCACAGCTTCCTTGGTCGCTGATCGGAGACCCAGTAGGTATAGAAATTTGCTGACGATCTGGGAGCTCTCTTGCGCGTACTAGAACTCCAGCTCGATCAATGATCATGTCACGACTTTAGTCTTTGACTTGTTGTGTTGACCAATAGTCCTACCATCTGTCTTGCTTGTTGCACTCTTACAAATAAATCAGCTAGTTCCCGCTCCGATGCAGCAAACATAGTGTCGTCTGCGTATAGAAGGTTACTGATCTTATTGCCCCAACCGAGACCCCTCCTTCCCACTCTTTTAAGGCTTTTCTCATGATGCATTCGTCATAAATGTTAAAAAGAAGAGGGGATAGAATACATCCCTTTCAAACTCCCTTTCAATGTTTGAAAGGTCCTGACATCACATCATTCACCCTAGCCATTGACTCACCGACTTCATACAGTACAGATGCGATTACAGTAATTAAGTGCCTAATAACGTCCATTTCATTGAGCATTGTTTACAAACAGTCCCATCATACACAGTCAAATGCTTCGGAGTAGTCAATGAAACACAAAAGTAAAATTATGATCATTAAACTCGTTTGTTCTTCTCTATTAATTGTCTGACGTTGGCAGTTTGCTCTCTGATGCTTTGGCCTTTAACGAAACCAGCCTCGGTATCTGTCGTATTATATAAGATTCTTAAGCGTCCATTGACTACTTAATAGAGTAGAGCATGAGAAAAAAGTGCCACTGTCCGTTAGTTTCCGCATGTTTTCGTTGAACCTTTCTTGAGTTAGACTAAGGATATTATAAAAGTGACAATTTTCAGTCCCTAGGCCACTTCCCAGATCTCCAGTTGGGTGTTTAATATAGAATTCTGAATATGTTAGGCTAAAAAACGTGTAAACGTGGAAAGCGTGTAAGATGAATCGAAAAAAGTAAGTGTTTGATGACTAATAAAGGCAAATTGATGCAGGTTCAGGTTGTGTCGTACGTACCCTACATAGAGATTTATACTTCTACGTCATATTTGACTGAATTTTAATTCAAATTCAAAAGTTTTACTACTCTCAATAAAAAATCTGCAATGATCCTCTTTGCATAAGACACTTCATTTATTCTGCATATTATATCGCTTAGATATTATGGAAAATTTTGTGCAGAATATCTCTTGGGTCACAAAATTTTTCTCCTGGGTCACTGTCTTTGTGAGCCAGTGGAACTGTGACCCATGAGAAAAACTACGGTTTTTTTAATGTTTTCTTCAACAAACAATATAAATATCACGAAATACATGCATGCAAAGCATCCCAGAATTAAATTTCACAACACAATAACCAAATTCCTATAAAAAGTTAAAGGTTTACCGAGATTAACCGGAATTTAATCGTGAGTCAGCGGATCCACAATAAAAAAACCGACTCCCGCGCCGAGCCACGAATTATTTGGACACGTCCATATGATAGTAAGGTGAGGTTAAATGCAATCATTCGACTACCAGATCAGTTCCTTATTGTCCTAGCTGTCCACTGTCTAATATTACTCACACTTTATGGTACTGTTTTTGAGGTCTCCCTGGAGACAACGCGTTTTGTGATATTTTAGGGACAACTATTCAAACTGTGTTTTTTTTACTTAAAACTAAACCATTTTTTTTGCAAATCAATATTTAGAATGCTGGTATATTGTAGCTTATTATTACTTTAAAATATAAAGACATGTCAAGGAAAAATTTTACACAACATCCAAACATAAATAGACAAAGTGCCTTAGGGACAGCTAGAATTTGTATGAAACTCAATTTTGGTCTACTGGGTCACAACTTTTTTTTATATATTTTATCTAAAATTTTAAACATAATGACAAATAGCTGTAACTACATAGGATCTGATTTAATTATTCAATAGTAAAACCAGCAATTAAACAAACACAGTACATTTCAAGATTTTTTTTATATCAGGGACACGATTTTACATAAAATAGTTGATCCACCCATTTACTAGTAGGTAGGTTTACAAGATTTAAATTTTTTAGCTCTAAGTTTTTAGGTTTTATATAAAAAGTTCTGAATGTAAAAGATAAAAAGTGAATAATATTAGAGTACAAAGCAGCTCGTTACATTTGTAACAAGGAATTTTCACTTAAGGTAAAGCGTTTACAGAGAATGTCAGGGCTTTATCGTGTTATTTAACTTCAAACTCTTTCAGTTGAGTGTTCTGAGCGGGACAGGTAACGGGAGTTATTACTACTATTCAATTCCCACTGGGACGGAAACGTTTTTATCTCTCGATTCGCTAGACATCGTCAGCGGGCTGGATTCGCCAATTCATCCAATGATAACTCTATTTGTTGCTATGGACCGTGAAAATATAGGCGAACTAAGAGTATGAATCATGAATTTTTGTGATAGTTTTTGCACTCCTTCTCAATCGGTATCTCATTGCTGAGGATCTTGACTCTGCCGACGTAGCATAGCCAGGTCTTTTTCAGGAATTTCGGTCGGTTGCCTGTTGGAGGGCTGCATTTTAGTTTTTACACTATATTTGGTTATAATAAAGTTCTTTGATCATCATAATCATCCACTGCCCGACTTCATTCACTGCTGGGTATAGGCCTCCCTTAGCAGGTGTCGTCTGCTACGATCCTGCGCCAGTCCGATCCATCGTTTGCCCGCAACGTCATCAATGTCGTCTACCCATCTTTGTTTTTTAACGAATAATTGTTCGATTTAAATGTTTTACGATATATTGTAAGGAAGTAAAACTACCTCACATTACTTAAAGCCCATTAAAAGCAAAATGTTACTTTAAATGAATGCTATTAAGGCAGATAATCGAGAGGTCAACGAACACGGCCTGAGCTCACGCGATTAGCATTCGTAATGGGTTCGTACCAAACTGAGGGTTTTTGTCAGCTACTCAATTGCCCGGCTGTAACCCTCACTATTTCGTAAGGAACCTTTGATTTCCTTTGTGTGACGAGAATTCACATACACGTCATTACACGGAATTGCTATTATGGAGGCCTCTAATTGACTATTTCTATGGATACTTAGATTTTCAGCCTTTGATGTGTGTCATGTAAATTAATAAAATAAATAATATCGTTGGACATCCACACAACGTCATCTAATGCCAAGCTAAGCAACATAACGCTTCTGCTAGGTATCCAGATGACTGATATACTAAATATAATGTCGCTAGATGAATGGATTTTTCGTCCGATATTTTGCGGTCTGTGGGCGATGTGCGGGTATTCGTGAAATAAGAAAGTTGGTACAATTCGACACACCATATTTAATCCGACTTCACAATTATTTTCTTAGGGCTAACACAACACTGTACACTGATACTAGACTGAAACCGACTTTGCACAGACGCTAAGTTAACAACGAAACGTGGACAGTTCCGAGACGTCTTCACTCAGTGGCGATCGGGTAGCGACTGTAAAGCGACTGTCTGGCGCCGATCCCTTCGTTGAGTTATTATAACAGCTCGACTCTGTCAATGCGCAGGGTAGATGGCGCTTGCGTTTCGTTTTCAACACGATATTCATGACCGGATGCGACACGGCCATTCTGCGAAGACACACGTCCTCGTGTGTTCATTATGCACCTAAAACAATCAAAACCACAGCACAGATTGCGTTCGGCCAATCCTGTCTTAGATTTAGTTCTAACTAAAGCCTCTCTAACGTAGCTCACTATCTTTTTTAAAAACTAGATAGGTAAAGCAACTTTATCGACAACAGTACGTTTCCAGGTAAAAATCACCTTACATTTTATTTTAACAAACAAAGCAAAAAAAAAGATTACAAAGTTCAAGTAACCATTGAGAGAAAGTACCATTGAGAGAAAGTACCATTGAAAGTCTTTATTTACAATGTCAACAAAATATACCAAGCTTGTATTAACCAATCAAACCCCAGGTGTTTCGTTCATGATCAATTTGCCACACACGGACAACACACTGCTCTTCCCTAAGGAAAGCCGAGCCATACACAGACTCTACGGTCTTCGCTACAAGGCTAGACCCGACTGTACTACCCAGAGTTACTGCATTCCGCTTACCCACGGACTACTCACAAGGAGTCGATACCGATTTCTACGAGCTACGGCTACAAAGTAACCTCTGGTACAGTCTCCGATCAGTGAACCGAAAACCTGTGCTTAATCTTTCAAATTAAACTTCAACATTATTCTCAAAAACATCATCTACAACGTCAATAGGTACTTTACTCTCTGGTATCTTTCTTACAGGTCATAAGCGTAGGTACGTACTTGTGAGTGCGCTTAATAACTAAGGACTTAAGGACAACTTAATAGACTTTTCCCCTTCAAAGATATCAACAATTTGGAACGGTCCCCTGTACTTTAACATAAAGTTTCGTCTGAATTTTCAACAACAACAAATTTATCAACAAAAAAACTTACTAACGTTTGCCTTATATCAAAACGTTGCTTGTCATAACGCCATTGACGTAGTATAGTAACTCAATGCTTAACGCGCATTTCTTTTCTATTCCTAGAAGCTAATTGTCTTGTCTCGTCAAGGTCGATATTCAGCTTCCGAATCAAAGTGAAAAGTAACACGCTCACCAGATAGTCATCCGATAGGATTGCTGATACTGCACAGATCCACCTGACTCTGTCGTGTTTGCTGCCGCTCTAGTGTTGCTGCTATCACATGCACCAACTACTTTTACCAGAAGCATCATTTACGGTAGTGGTAGCTAAAGAGGAGCCTCGCACCTGAAACAAATAACATCCGGCACGTTTGGTTGTTGCTTTCAAAAGAAATAAAACAAGAAAAATAAAACGACTACATGACCTTTTCAAATCCTGTAAGCAGTCAGTTACTGCGATGTCCCATCCATCTTCCACATCCGAATCATTGTTGTAATTTACAGCAGACTTTTCCACTATCGTAGCACTTGAGAGAAGTAGAACCGAAGATCGGTTCTTCTGCGATAATCCACTTGCATGTTGTACGTCCCAGCTTGTTACTAGCATGACACTTTTTATGAGATAGCGGTGAAAACATTGGACGTTTCTTGATTTCAGCATCATTTGAATCATCTATTGGATCCTTTCTCGTCAACACGGAGATTTGTTCAGCACTCAACCATCAACGACGTGATAAGACGGATAGCATACACGGCATACGTCTCATTATCCATCGGTTTGCCATTATTTAAAAAAAATGAGGGTAGCACGATCTCGTTTCAATGTCGCGCTTATCAGAGTCAAACTCGAGTAAAGTCAGCTTGTCGTCACACTCGAAGTCGTAGGGGCGTCGTAGTCCTCAAGACTTTCATCAGCGCTTGTTTTTGCTGATTTTGCGAATCGAATATTACCGCCACTGTGAGTCATTATCACTGCCGCACGAATTATTCTTTCCACGAATAGATCCTTAAAATCGCTCCACGTCATGCCAGGAAACGATATCGACGATAGCCAGGATGATGCTTCGCTCTTGAGCGCGTGGCTTAAAGCGATCTTTAGTGTTGGTCCTTGGCGGTGTTGATCACTCACACAATGTCTGCGGTTGTTATCCAAGCACGGGCATCGATGTCTCTTTTTTCCGGGTCAAAATCAGGAATGCGAATCGAACTCGAAGATTACCCACATCTTTTATTGCGTGCAGTAGTGCCATGAAATTACGATTTTGTTGCATGATGCCATTTTTCTTCACCTGTGCCTATATTTTCTTCACGTGGCTGATCCGTGATCCGGGTTACATCCCACATCTGATGTCGCTAGGTGAATGGATTTTTCGTCCGATATTTTGCGGTCTGTGGGCGATGTGCGGGTATTCGTGAAATAAGAAAGTTGGTACAATTCGACACACCATATTTAATCCGACTTCACAATTATTTTCTTAGGGCTAACACAACACTGTACACTGATACTAGACTGAAACCGACTTTGCACAGACGCTAAGTTAACAACGAAACGTGGACAGTTCCGAGACGTCTTCACTCAGTGGCGATCGGGTAGCGACTGTAAAGCGACTGTCTGGCGCCGATCCCTTCGTTGAGTTATTATAACAGCTCGACTCTGTCAAAGCGCAGGGTAGATGGCGCTTGCGTTTCGTTTTCAACACGATATTCATGACCGGATGCGACATATATATATTTTTTTGGTAAATAAGATACATATTATACATGGAAAACATTACATTACACCGTTACTGGAAAACTAAACTGTGTCATGTTAAACTTGTTAAAGTGTGTGAATTTAAAGACGACTGACATGAGCGAGCATCTGATAGCGTAAAAAATATTGCTGTCGCGCTCTCTTAATCAATGATTTACCACCTTCATGAAACTATGCTGAATTACCTTATACTAAATCTCGTTAAGTTTTTATCTCTGTTTCTATACATATTTCAAAAAAGTATATGCCCATTCTAACGTTAAAATCAGCAAAAAAACAAATATTCATCCGAAAAAAGCAGAAGTTACTGAATGACCCCTGAGTTCATGCGATTAACATTTGTAATAGGGCTCAATTTAGGCTCCGTTTTTGTCGTCAACGCCTGACTGCCAGTGTGACCCTTATCAAAGTTATTTTATTATACTCACTTTTTCGCTATAAAGTGTTGAACCGGTACATCGGTCGAGGCGTTGACCGCAATAAATATATCAATCTGTCGACAGCGGTTGCTCTGGGTTGATTTAATGTTGGTTTAACATGGAGAGTTTTCGTTCTGTACATACATCAACTTTTTTGCCGCTCATGGCGAAGTAACTGGAGATGAAATCCAATATGCAGTTAGTCGTAACAAATTGGGTTTACGACATTATTTTCAACAAAAACTAGCGCCTTCAGACTTTTATATCGAAAATGAAGAGTTTACTCAGAGTAAATTCTAGAATAAATAATAGGTACAAGTAATATACTTACTGAATATGTCCGAAGGTCACATAACCTCATAGTTTTCTCATAATCCAAAAACCCCTAGACCTGTCACATTATTCTGAAGATTAAACCAATTTTCTAGTAAACTAATTCAAAAAAGCAAAAACAACTATAATACTCACTTTTCGGCAACGGCAGCAATCGCAGCAGTATGATGAATAGCACTCCGTCCTCTTTTCCGTCTCCTAGTCCTCTTCCGTGAGTAGGAGGAGAGCAACACTCCTTTGCGGGCATCTATCCTCTTCTTCGAGTCTTTGGCCAACGTCCGTACCGCCAGCGAGGTGGGGTCGAAGCTGAACGTGGAGTCGTCTCGGTGCTCGTTCAAGTCCTTTTTACGCTCCTGTAAAGTAATGAGCTCCTGGTAGTAAAAGTGCAGTATAAAGCTAATTACATTCTTAGATTACGACTATCATGAGACAGCACGTCCCGTCTATTAAAGGACTATAAAGCTTTTGTGAAGTCCTGGTAGGATATGAATGCCGTGTCAGATCATGACACTAATGGGGTTGAATATCGGCCTTTTGAAGATTCTTTTGTCAACACTTATTTGGTGCTAATTTAGTATGAACAATTAAAAAAGTCCAGTCTCCCAAAATCATAATTAAAAAAAACTATTAATAGTAGGTAGTACTCGGTAAATTTCCGTGACCCGAATGTTCCTACATCTCATTTTGTTATCGCTAACATGATTATAGTTTAGTGAATGCCTATACATAATCTAAACGTAACAATCAATAGTCTGTAATTTCCAGCGCAGTTCAATCAATTTCCACCCGTCACGTAAACCCAAAATCAGACTGACTACCTAGTTCAAAGTTTGCAATGCGTTTACAAAGCGGGCGATGCACGGCTGCTTTAGAAGCATTGCTTCTTAAACGTTATTTAACTTGATGGAATAGGGTTACCAAGATCTAGATATTTCTATGATTACAATCTTTCATCTAACAAATTTGTATGAGATGAGGTTGCTGTTATTTGAACAATCTATTCATGACATACCTACCTAGTTCTATTCCCCAGTAGGCAAGGGGTGTTATTTTTAAGTCCATAAAAGTTAGGGCTACTGTATTTTACCGAGGTTACACCAGTTTATAAAACGGATTTGTTTTCTAATTTGGGTATTTTGTATTGAGGTAGATTACAATTTGTTTATATTATACCATACGGGTATTGTAATCGCCGTATGGTCAAATATTTTTTGATACCCTAACGAACTCACTCATTGTAGTTTGTAATAAAACTAAGTGAAGTAATACAATAGAATCCACGCACGATACCCTTTTCGTAACTCTACTCAAAATGAAATTATTTTGAATTTGTCGCAATAAAATAATTCTTAAAGTACCTACTAATATTTTTAAACTTTAGTTCCGTTTACAATTTTATGAGATTTAATGAGCATTTAGAACAAGACAACCCTCTGCAGGTATTTGCGACTCAATTACAATCAATTGTTCCTGAACTAGGTGCTTGTCATGTCGTTAACATCTCGGTAGTGCCATCTAGAAGGAAGTTCATGCCAGAACTTTTGAAAACTTGTGGATCTTGTTTAGTCGAAAGTGGGACAGAGTAGTATCTTTAGCAACAGAAAACGAGTTCACGACTGTATCTCATGAACTTTAGACAGAGCTCATCCCCCTCTATCTTCTATCCTTATTACTTATCTACACACGCTAACGCTTTAGAAACAGATAAACCTTATGCATATTGGTTTAGTAAACCTACTTTAGCTAAAATGGATATTAAATCTGTTGCTATCTCTTTTCATTGACATAAGAGTAACAAGGAACAAACATTTTTTTAAACTATATTTAATTGACAAATCTTTATGAATAAGAAAGACCATTATGTTTAAAATTGGCATTCAATGACGAGAAGTCACGTGGTGTTTACTTAGGATTAGCGATGAGTATTCGCCACAATTTTTGTTTTATGAAGTAATTTCCATAGTTGGGTGATCGCAAGTGACATTAACAGTTGAGCGCTTTTATTTTTTATCATGCACGTTAAATTGTCGTTTCCGGTATGCCATGACAGAAGATCCCTTAAAAGTCCGTCACCAGAGTAAGCTCATACCAACAACATTGAATTGTAATGTCTGTAATATTACAGTGCAATGTTACAACATTCAAGTTCAAAAATAATTATAAATGACCGAATATCACCTTACTAATAATTTCATTCTGACGTAACAGGTTTGAGGATGATCGTTTGTATCATCGCGGATTCGAATGCCGTCGAAACCAATAATTTTGTTAAGAGTTTTCGTTTAAGACTTAAGAAAATATATTCAGTTGGACCTCTAGGATCACATTAAAACGTCTAAAGAGCTAGGTGATTCTACTCTTGTTATTTAACAGTAAGTAAGTAAGTTCGTATGAGCAAGTGGCCAACTCTGGTATTTAACAGTGATTTATTTCACTTACTTCTTGCGTAATTTGGGACTCCTCTTCATAGCTGAGCGCCACTACGGCCAGCATCAGGTTGATGAGGTAGAACGAACCGAAGAACACCACCACGGTGAAGAATGACACTGACATCGGCCCGCACGATGACAGCACCTGTCAAAACAAAATAAAATTTTACTATAGTCTGTGTTACCTACCATGACTTGTTCCAATCAATCCTAGAATCAATCTCTATACACGCGCTAGGGTGTAAATCTAGGATCAATTGCTTAGCTTGGGATTAGATGACGCTGTGTGGAATGTCCAAGGATATTTATTATTTATTATTATTATTAATTAATAAACAGTGTAAATGTATAATAATTTATCAGTGCCTCTAGCGGATAGATGAAGTACTAAAATTTACATATACAGCTAGCGCTAGCGCGTATAGTTTGGCAAGTAATGGTTATGATCAATCATCATCAAATGGTCCATTCGGCGCTTTTTTCCTTGATTTTGAGCAAACGTGTTTAATACTAACTTTCATACAGCTGACCTCACAAATACACTATAGTAAACTTTATTGTTTTAACAATAACACAGATATCAATAAATTTCACTCTTACTTTTCTCTTGTACGCGAATTTATAATTCACTTGTTGGTTAGACTTTTCAAAGCTGCTACAAGGAGCATAGAATCCGGTACTAGCTAATTTATAATTTACTGCGATTTAGATAATTACTTTGTCTAGACAGCTTGTTTAAATAGATTAGAAAATTGTTTAGTTATCATCTTTCGTAGCGGTTCGTAGCACTCGTAGCTATGTCTGCTACGAAGCTACGAAATTGTCTCTAAAAAATAAAAAATAAATTTTAAATGATTATGAAAGTTTAGATTGAGCCATTGAATCAGAAATGTAAGATATTGAGAAACTTCTGACTTCAACCTAAAGGTATCTCAATAAAGGAGTGAATAAACTTTTACAATCTACATTTCAATCTCATAAAAAATGTATGAGTATATTCTTATTCTAGGTGTAAAATTTACGCGAGTTTCACATGAGGCAAATGTTTACAAGTTATTACTAAGATTAGAGCTTGTATGTTTGTTCAGACTACATAGTTAGCGGTTTTGGTGTAAGGTGTTTAGATGTTGGCTTATGTGATTGTACATAACTATTTCAGAGTTGCGAGAGCTTGAGATCCTAAATATCTATAGGTACACGAATTTTCGTTTTAACACGCAAGGAATAAGTAATAATACTATTTAGAAAACCAGCTTCTATATAATATAATGCATTTTCAAATGGTGAAAGAGATAAAACCATTAATCCAATTAGGAACATATAAAAACCACATAAAAACCGTCATGGCTTAAGAATGCCAATGCGAAATAAAATACATATCTAGAGTTCTCTCAAATTAATCCTAATAATCCCTTACCGTTTAGGAATCTACATCAAGCCTTCACCAAACTATTTTATATCAAAACCAAGATACCTTCAAGGGCTCTCTTGTGAGAATTAATTAAGGGACAGACAAACGGCCCTACATTATGTAGATACAGTCGGCTGAATATGTGTCCCTAAGTCTTTGTACCTAAATCTTTGGACGGTTCATCTTATGGAGATTCCGCTCCGATTTCAGTACCTATTGATTGGTGCTCTTTCCGACCGATAACAAAATAGAGAGTTGTCTTCGGTAAGTGTGTTTACTCGTATTTACATATACGTTTTACATATATTTACATGTTATATAAAGTAAAAAAAATACTACTTTAAAAGCGTTCTGTTTAAATTCGTCTTAAGGCCTCTGTTAACTGGCTTAACACGACTTTAAAATCCTTAAATCTAATTTTAATCTAATCTCATGACAATTATGAACCTAATTATTAATATATGCGGGTGCATACAAGAAATGAATTTGCTTCAATAAAATAGTTCACTACTCGTTTCGCCGACTGTACATTCCTTTATTCAAAGTTCATCCCAGACCCTTCGTAATAAAATTCTGGGAGACCAGACCCATTAGCAGTTGAAATATCTCGTCATATCCTTGACCATAATGAAGATTGGACCGATGCTGTAGCAGGGAATAAATTGAGATAAGTGAGGATAACTTGGCTTTTGTTAGGAATAACACGGATTTGTAGCAATTTGATTCCTTGATTGGCCGAGAGCGAATAGAGCTGTTGGGATGGAAAATTCCAGGGCCCGAGTTTTAGCGCTACGTGGTTTTTGTTTCCTTAAATATCATACTTTTACTCACCATATTATAAGTAAGTACTTACTTACCATATTATAAACATTCTCCCAGTAATCCAAGGTGATGAGTTGGAAGGTCGTCAGCATGGACCACATGAAGTTATCAAAGTTCGTATACCCGTGGTTAGGGTTGGGCCCTACACACAGGCACGTGAAGTCAGGGGGGCAGTGACGGGCCCCTGTTAGGTTCCCGCAGATTATAGGCACTTCTTCATCGTCCACCATCCAGTGAGATGAGTCGTTGATCCACCTGGAGGAAAGAAACATCTTTAAATATTATTTCTGATTATTTTAAATGATAAGAGTCAAGAGTTTTTAGGCGCAAAGAGGGATTTTTAAAGGAAGATTTATAAGCGTCGAGAGCAATGAGATTTTTTTAATAAAAATAAGCATCAAAAACATCCAGTGTTTTAAAAAAGAATTGTCATTTTTAAAACGTTTCTATAAATGCGAACCAAACAGATGTAAAACCAAATTTGTGGATTTAGATTGTAATACTATTTAAAATCGTGGTTTTATTTCTATTTGTTATGTGGATTAGAGTTAAATAAAAACAGAGTTAAATTTTTCTTATTATTCAGAAATCTAAATCGAAATGTAGATGAATAGAATGTTTTAAATTTGTTATTATTTTCGACTTGGCACGTCGAATTAGGCTGAAGTATGGATACTTACGAAAACCAGATATCCTCAGTAAAATTCTCTCCAGGCGGCAATACGAGGTTCATAACACACTTGTTCCTCAACTCCCCCATGTAAACTTGTAGCGCGAACAGCGCAAATACCATAAGACAGAAGATGGTGAGGGTCATGACCTCGGCCAGCTGTTTGAACGAATGCAGCAGCGCGTTGATGATGGTTTTCAGTCCTGCAAACAAAACTAAGTTAGAGAAAATTCTGTCATTGACATTGCCTATTTCCTTATGAATAAATATCTAAATAAAATTCTAATGCGGTATCTAGAGATCCACCGAGATCTTAAGAAGATAACTATACTCGTTCCAACCGTTTATTTAACTTTTGACAGCTGTAATACTGACTCAAATAGTGATACCCTGACCCGTTACCGATTCGATTTATTTTATCGATCGATTTTATTCATGAAGAAGTTTTAATCGATTTAACACACTCATTATTTACTATGAATATCAACATTTTGCACCTTTTCATTACAAGTAGGTACCGCAGTTCGTCACATGTTTTTTATTTGAACCAACTACAGTAAGTCTAAACGATTTTAGATTCATTAATTTTCAGCGAATAAATTCGATCCCATGGAACTGTTTTCATTACGCAAATTATTTATGCATTACAACAGAGACATTTAGGGCATTTTAATGCAAAATAATAAAGGTTTTTACGTGATTTGATATAAAAATAATCACAATAATTTTATTGTATGTTTTAATATAATCGATAATCGATTTATTTCAAAACCAGTTGTCAA
Organism: Xanthorhoe designata; assembly: GCA_963582015.1. Taxonomy (NCBI): domain Eukaryota; kingdom Metazoa; phylum Arthropoda; class Insecta; order Lepidoptera; family Geometridae; genus Xanthorhoe; species Xanthorhoe designata. Next base: position 3,376,994 of record OY757049.1, read on the forward strand.
TAATTACGAATGAAACATCTCTAAGTGGGCGGATCCCGTCCATGACAGTACAGTATTCCCTGTAGTACATTTTATTAAAAATTATTATAAAACTTTATGTGCATGATCTGTCAAAAGTTAAATAAACGATTGGAAAGACTTTTATAATAGGTATAATTTTTTATAATTTTTTTTATAATAGGTAGCAAGTCTAAAAACTGTTGTGCTTTGACACATATGCCAAAAAAATAATTGTCGAAATACTTGGCATTTCTTAAGTGACAATTTACAAGCCTATGCGACTTATAAAATAGAACCAGAGTCGAATGTATCACAAAAAAATGTACCAGGCTTTCATCTTTTTACCCAAGAGTAGGCATCCGCTTATATCTTCAAGTATACCAGATCCTTTAAAGATTTTTAAGAGAGCTGGCAAAGGTACAAGTTATGGGTCGCGGGTGGTCGGTAAATAGCTAGCATATTTATTATTCTGAAATGTTGGAATTTTACTGTTGATTCGTAACTTTAAAATTTAACGAATTGAAACTTTCGAATTTTCAAACTCTAAATGTAATGGAGTAGGTGGAAATGTAATTTCACTATTTTACAATTATGAGAGTAACAAAGCTTTGTTTGAAGATTGCACTCACACTTATATTCGCAAAGTTGATGCATTACAATTTTACAACTCACAAGTTTGCATTGTGGAGCCTGCACGAACTTTTGAATGAAACGAGAAAAACTTTTAATAGTGTAGCTTTACAATTCATAATTAAGTAATTACTCGGGTTCGTAAAATCAAAAAAGCTTCATGTTTTTTTAAACACTACTTTATAAAAAAAAATTATACAAATAAATTCAATCAAGCCCAAATTTTGAATGTTATCATCAACCGATTTAAAACCATCATTCTTTACTCTTAATAAGTATCTACATTCTTTCATCTTCAGAACCTTTGAAGAAACAGATTTTTCTGATCTTGTATCGTTTGAAGGATAATAAACTTGAAAGTCAAGATGGTGTATATTTTTCGTTACACTAGAGATGCGATATTCAGTAATAATAAAATATTTTGTAGATTTATGGACTAAAAACTTAAAAATGTGTTTATGCAGTCTATAGTTTCTCTGACGTTTATGTGAATTTTATTATTAAATATTTCGGAAACAGTATTTTTTGTAGATTAGATATACTCGTAACAAATCCCAATTTCTCGGACAAAGTGTGTACAAAGTTTAGTGATGATTGGTTGAGTAGTTAAGCAACCACAGCTAGTTATTGCGCAAGTTAGCTGCAAAATTTGATAGGCTGATGATAATTTCAAATTAAGTTTAAATCATTTATTTAAGACGTTTCTACCCAACCCTACACTAGTCGCATTTTAAATGAGCATTTATCTTTATTTCAGATTATATTGGATCACATGAATATAATTGATGACACCCTAAATCCTTTGTGAAAAAAACAAAAGAGAAATTCCGTCCAAGAAAATACAATCAATTGAAAAAACAGATTTAATTAGCTATAAATAAAAGAACTTTGTGATCACATTTCAAAAGATTTGCTTTATAAATTGTTTCCATAGGGATTTTTTTATATGAATTAACTCGAAGCCGAAAAAGTGTCTAAGGATATTTATTTATACGTATTACTATTTATTATACCGATTGAGATTTTTTAGGAGCCATGCTGGACAAATGAAATATTGCCTTGATTATCAAACAAGATCAACAGGTCGTTAGATCGTTTCTCGGTCGTGCATTAACCGATTTTTCGTTTCAAAACTGTTACGTGCCAATACCTAATATGCATGGCATGATAGTCAGAAGTGTGTGTTGGGCAAGCTTATTTCATCTCATTCACGAACGATACTCGCTTACCTTCGTTTGTGTGCTTAATACTTAAATGACTTAAACTGGTAAATCTAAACATTTTAAAAATAAATTCTTTAAATATCACCATACTTAGTAACTAATAAAAAAAACTCGCTAAATGTTTTTATTACAGCTGCAGTCTTTTACCACCTCTCAGAGTAAAGTTATTTCCTCTACCTAATGGTTTTTATGTCCCTGTCACTAATGGGATATAAAACTGAGATTGTGCTGAAAATGAGCAATTTACTGTTGTTTTATTGAAGCCATTATCGCAGTGGTTCACAGATTTTGTTTTTATTGAGACTCATGAGCTGGGAAGAGGTAACTTCAATTTTATGATTCTACTATGGAGTAACTGAAGTATATTTTAATGAAAACCCTAAAAAGACGTTATTAAGAGGTTTTGATGTTGAAATTAACCATAAAACGAGGTTTGCAGTAATGTCAAGAGACGCTCTGAGCTGTTATAATTTGGATGGGTGACCACAAGTGGTATTTATAGCTGAGCGCTTCCGAGATTCGGATAGCTCGTTAAATTTATCGTTCTCGGCTTTTAAGTCGACTCATACGAACATACAGACATATTTAACATGTATGTATATTTTCTACTTGTGCCATGAGTTACCTATCTATGATTTTTTGTATTTATTGGCTTTTGGAAAAGTGTTTTTGTATTGTGGAAGTTTGAAGTTGGTACATCATGTTTCCAAAGAATGTGCATAAAGTAAAGCCAAAAGGAATGCTTACGTCGTAGCAGGGCCTACGACGTAGATGGTACTACGGCGTAGAGAAGAATCTACGGCGTAGCAGTTTAAGTAAAACAAAGTTGTATGCAGATAGAATTTGCGAAAAATGTGTTTTAATTTATGTGGTAACTTTAAATTTTCGTTCTAAATTTTTGCTGTATCCTTATAAACTGTACAAAATTACTTATTTTACATAAGTATTATTCACGAAAGATTTGAAAGTGAAATTTTTACCAGGCATGATAGAGACAGTCTTCAAAGCTCGCAGCACCCTGAAAGTCCTCAGCCCGGCCAGGTTCCCCACCTCCATGCCGATGGTAGCGTACCCCGACGTGATCACCACGAAGTCCAGCCAATTCCACGGGTTCCGTAGGTACGTATATTTGTTGAGAATGAACCCTTTGGCAATGCACTTTATTATCATCTCCGCGGTGTAGATCGCGAGGAATATGTATCTGGGGACAAAAAAGAAATTTATCTCACTAATATTCTAACGCGAAAGTTTGTATGGATGGATGTTTGTTACTCTTGCGAATACTACGGAAATTTGAATGAAACTTGGAATGTACATAGTTATGACCTATATATTTACATAGGCTTTTTTTATTTAGGAAAGCGATTGCCGCCTATTAAAATGCAAATTCGTCACCTCATAATTATATTCTATTTTCTCAGAAGATCTTGGTATGATGCGCTTATAAAATTTGCAAAACGAACAAAAAAGTACACGAGTATGTCTTTACCGACTTTAGTGTTAGCTTAGTTTGTGAATCTCCATTGCGAGCATTAATTATTTTAATTAAATTATGATTCTATTTAAATTATCGTCAAACATCGCACCGCAGGACCGCAGCAGATCAAAACGGCAACAGCTTCGAAATTAATTGACTTGTTTAATTAATTAATAGCACTATCCTTTCTGGCGCTAAGTTTAGAAAGGTACCTCATATGTTTTACCTCTAAGTACTCCTTAAGTTACTCTCATCGTAAAATAGCTACCTTTTATCTTTTAGCTGTTTATCACGAGTGCCCTGGGTAGTAATTTAAAAAGAGAATAGTTTATAAAATCAAGCAAATAGATATATTTTCAATCATTTTACGACACGTTGCGTTAACGTGTTTTAAAAAAAACGAATAAAATTTATTTTTATTTCTCGTGTCAATTACGAAGTTTTTCTATGCTTGTATATACTTGAAGATCTATTAATAGTTGTATTGTATAGTCAAGTTAAAACAGCTGGTGAATTTATAAAAATAAGGGTCAGCTCAGAACACGGTCTAAATGTTTAGCACATGTTGATTATGTGAATATAGGTATGTTGGGTTGAAATGGATTGTAGAAGGGACATGATCTCGTGGCATGTTTTATTCAATAGGAGCTGAGTGTTTGAGGTTTTCGCTACGGCATTATTTGACCCTACGTCGACGTGACGCTTCAATGAATTGCCTACAAATTTTGCGTTATTACCTACACACTATAAAACAATAATCCTGCAGGGTTCTGGCCGTGAAAACTTAGGAGTTAAATAAGGTAGCATTACAGATTCAATGTGATCTCTATAATATTTAAATAAATACTTAAAAAATACACTGGTGATCATTGAGAGGGATGACACAAAATCGTTTTGTCTCAAAAATGAAAAAGACAGTCGTATCAAAAACTAAATTTTAGTCCCAGCCAGTATTTGACTGTTTATGTTAGTGAAAAAGTATAGTGTACCAGTTGTTCCTTCAAGCCGGATACCGGTGCAAATACCCAGGCATGCGATGTCCTCATTAGCGCTCGTTCGATCCGGATAATGAGTTTTGCCTGCACCGCGTCCGCTCGGAATGCTCGCTTATTTTGTGTTTAAAATAAACATCGCGGCTTAAATACGTAAAAAGAGCTCTTGTTAAGCAACCACTGATTGCTTTTCATTTAATATGCTAACATTTATCACAATTTGTCTAAACGAAATGGCGGATGGAAACAGCAAAGCCAGTTGAAGATACAATTAACGAAAGTGTATGTAATCACAGAAACAAGTCCCCCATGTCTACCCTCAAATTGATCTTTAGTCTACACATTTATGTTAAACAGGAGCTAATTCTACAATTCTAAAACTTATAAAGCCAACAATACCACAACGGCAGTTTTGAAAGGTATCAGCTATGTCCCGTGCGGTTTGCAACAATCCCGCGGTTTTGACACATGCACACAACGAATGCGGTTTCAAAACTATTCGCACCGACACGGTCGTTTAACTATTTGGATAGAAATTCAAATCAAATAATGATATTCAAATCCGAATTATCCTAACACAAAAGCACAGTATCCTCAAGATAGGCATTTGGGCCTAAAGGATTCTGTGGAGAGGGTAGTCTGAGGTATTTCAAATACATACTTGGTACAAAATAATCGCAGAGTGCCTCAACAACGATCTAGAGTCTAGACTATTTTCTAAGAATACATGGATAATTGTTCTTGCATAAAGTAGAAATCTTGGAATAACATCATCTAAGTGCAGAAGCTGAGTATTCTAGGAAATAAAATCAAGTTAATTAAAAGTGTAGAAGGAGAAAATTGGAATAAAGAAAGTCTCTTGCTGTCTATAAAAAAACAAGAGCTCAAGTGGAAAGCTTCGCGTTAATCAATGATTTAAAGTTGAAGTTCAGAATCAGTTTAAATTTTAATCTGATTCGAAGATGCTCCGATGGATATGGCCGAGATTACAGAAAGTTTTGCGAAATTGTTATCTCTCTCTTTCTTTTTACTTACAGAAAAAATTGATCTTGTTGACAATGCGTTCTCTTTCTAAATGGTGGCTATGTAACTTTTATTTATCGTGTATAATTCTGAAAACAAAGATTAATGCATAAAACAAAGTCACTTCTAGTCGTCTGTACGCTTAGATTTTATAAACCACGCAACGGATTTTAATGTGGTTTTCATTATTAATGAATACAAAGTGGTTCAAGCGGAAGGTTTATAATGTATGATACATGCTTATTATAGTTATAGAATATTATTAGAAGAGAAAAAAGCGGGTCCCTAGGAAATATATATAAAAATTTGAGCATTCTAAAACATATAAAATAATATCATTCGTAAACAAAATCCAGTAAATCTTAACCATTTATTACCAGCCATTTTCCTTGCGAACCGTATCTAAGTGTTAACATCTTAATGGCTGCCTTATCACGGAAGTAAGTGATTTTGTTAGCAAGTGTACCCAGGGCTAGTACTCAAGTAAAAGTGAATTAGTGCTCATTGGGGAGCGAGATATAATTACCAAGACTCGGATAAAATGTTCGAATTAATTTTTAAAGAGCTTTGAAATAAAAATATGCTTTGCAGCATCTGGTTCAAATCCTCTGACTATTTTTTGTTGCTGTTATAACTTTTTAAAAGTCCTCATTCGACCTCACTGGAAATCTGTGCGTTAGACCTACTTAAACAGATTTAAGAGTACATCTTTATTGTACTCTTTTTTATTGTTTTATGTGAGTATTATAAAGAATAACAAAATGTCAATAATACCCTCTTTCTCAAAAAAGATTTACAGATTAAACGAAATATAATATCTCTCAACAACTACTAAACATATTTTATGAGTTAAATTCCCGTGTTTTATCAAAAACGTCTTGTAAAAATCACATAAGTTTTGAAAGCCAAACTTATGTGCTTTGATCTGCCTAGTTAAATAGATTTACGTAGCAAAACCAATATTGTGCTAAATGATACCGCCCCGACAAGTTCGTGGTTGCGACCGATAATAGAAGCTTAGTTTCATGAGCTTCCAATATCCTCAAATGAAACCAGACCATACTAAACTTTATATTCTACAACTTAAAGCTGAAAGTCAAGTTACGAGATAGATTAATAAATTCAGAATACGAAGTCAGTGGCTGTATAAACAAGATTTTGATTGGCTTTGGATTTTCAGATTTGAGAAAAGTTAACAAAGTTTACTTTGTAGAAGTGTCCGTTAATTTTCAGTGTTTTATGTAAATTGTTTTGGATCTTTGACGTTTAAAGCTATATTATTCGGGCTCTAAGATCTTGTTATTTACAATGTGGGGAAATATTAGATATTTTTAACAAAAAAAGCCTTCTTTGAGAACACTAGACATATTATTTAAAACCATCAAAGCGGAAATTTTAAGCGACTTCAAACAAGGGAGGGTTATTATAATGACAGCCACTGTATAACTTTAATCTGCATACCTATACCATAAATCATTAATTAATTACGTTACTCGACAGTTTTATTTTATTAAAAATTTATTGAGACATTTAAAACTTCTAAGAAATTTACTTGATTGTATTTTTATCCCTATGAAAAACTATCTGTACCTATTCATATTCTTAATTTAAAACAGCATTCCCACGTGTGCAGCATTATTAATAGATGAGTTGATACTTTCCAAATTCAGTCCTCATATCAGACTAGCTTTAGTAATAGCACAGTACCTAATAGTTCTGAGCATCTTTGTGACGTCATTTAAGTGTCTAGACTCCAGCTCTCTAGATGAAATGTTTCGAGAACAAACGTAACTATTTATTCATCCAGTACCTTTCTTGTGAGAAAGACAAAAGAATAAGGTATTCCGAGCGAAAATTCACAGCTACTTCGTCAACGAGAAAACTTGAGAGCGCCTTAGGGTAAAGTTTAAGGACAGGTGGGTTACTCTCGACACACGACTCAATATTATTGCTAACTTCACTCGAATATGACGTTGATATAAAATACTCATTCATATATTATTCAAAATCCTTAATGCTTAACCAGAGCGATATGAACACGTATGTATGACTACAGTTCAACGCTGATGAATTGCTACACAGAAATAGCTGCTACGACTACCTACGGTAGGTACCTACGCGCTAACCATTAAAAAGTGTAACAGCGACACAAATGGGGAAAAAGACTGTTTATAAACCTACATGTATAGTAAGTAAAGCTATAAACTCATTTTGAACGCCGGAGAGCTGAATCCGCCGTGAGATTCTAATTTCGTATTCTGTAGAACTTGATAATGTCTGAAGAGTGTACCAGTGATATGAAAATTAAAATAATGGTAATTCCCAAGTCATCTCGACACTGAAAACTCGAATTCACTTGTCTAAACGTCACAAGTTAGTTCGGTCACTTAAGTGAACTCCAGTGCGATAAGGATTATTATTTAAATTGAATCGAGTAATCGTACGAAATACAATAAGAAACGCACCGTTTCGGCACGACAGCCGTCCGACACGAAACGTCTAAAACTCTAAACTGAAAGCGCCTTAAGTCTTGTACCTACATGTTCTGTGAATTATTGTGCTTATATACTTAAAATACTTAATACATATATACTTACAGTATGTGTACACTACACAGTAGACAAAACCACAGACAGATTGTTGAAAGTGGCCGTTAATCGTTTTAGTAGATCGCAGTTATTTTAATCAATTAAAGCTACTGCTGAAATCGAAGCTTATTTGTCTAACAATAAAACCGATCATTGATTGAATGGAGAATAAACGAGTATGATTTCACCGATCATACTCGTTTATTCTCCATTCAATCAATGTCATCTCAATCTTTGTTTAACCCAATTTATTGATGAATTAGCTCGCAACTTCGTATCGCCAAAACATTTTGTATTAGCCCATCCACACTGGCAGAGATTTGACAATATTGTTTGCGTTTCTTTGAAAAAATACCGACAAAAACGTAAACGAGACGCGAAGTCGTGAAGAATTTGACATGATAAAATATAGCCTATGGTCATTCGGAAAGTCAACGCTACACATCGGTGAAATAATTTTTGAAATCGGATGAATAGTTTCGGAGATTACCCCAAATATACAAACAAACCAACGTTCCTTTTTTATAATAATTATTAGTATAGACAATGAACCATGATCAACTGCTATTCCTAATTAATTACTCAAGGATTCTGATTATTGCAAATTGGACACAATTTAAAATGTTTATTTAGACATGACCAACCTTGACTACTCCAATCATATAAAGAGTTACTTCGCACATGGACTAAACTTAATATAAGATGCGATAACCCTCTTTAAACATCATATTTCAGTCGTGTTTGCTGTCCTAGTAATCTTATCCTTGCTGTGTTAGTAAAAAAAGCTATACAATTGCCAATTGTGATCCTGGGCGAAGCCGTATTTTTATTTTATTCCAATAATTTTGTATGTGTACAAAATGTTTGAGCTCATCGCACCATGATTCCAGGATTTCCGGTTTATTCCGGCTCAATGCTACAGAATCATATTATCTAGACAATAGTTTCTATATCATAGCATCTCTGTTTTATTTTCTAATAATATTTTACTTAATCATTTTATTAGGATTTCTTTTTATGATCGAAAATTTTTATACTCCCGAAATGACCCGATAAAATATTGTGAAGATTTGATGAAGATCTTCGGAGTTATGACAGAAATGTACCTCGAGCGAGAGTGCAAGAATGTTCTCTGCTTACGCAAGTTAAGTCGTTTTTATATTTTTTTAAAAATTTCCACGTTATAATCGGTGTAGACACGTCTGGCGTAGCATAGTTTCCAACAATCTACTTAATAAACGTGACTAAAGATATTAAATGGCCGTAAAGCTAAAAGCCATGCTAAGCACGGTCTAACTTTTAAGTGGATCTAGTCGGGCTGAGTATACCTAATGCTGGTCATAAAGTTATACCCACAGTACTGGCCACTTTAGTTGAATTATCCTTATATATCAAGGCTGCAAATCTCAGGGGGATATTTATGAGTTAATATTGATAAAAAGTTTTTAAATAAAGATGCTTATCTTCTAACTATTGAACTAAGAGCTCATGTGAAATCCTGCTTTTATTTATATGCCAACATTTGCGGAATATAAAAGATTAATTAATTTGAAGACTAAAATAATCGATCCGATAAAGGTAAATTTTCTTTAATTTCTTGTAGCCCGTTACAAATAGGAAACACAAAACAATGAAAGGAACACAAAACAATTCCGCACGATAGGAAAACTCAGAATATAAAGAAAACTGATCGTGACTCTTCGTGCCGACCAAATTGGATTTCGTGGACTAACACAATCATACTGAGGGAAATTACACAATCCTTCTTGATAGATCGTCGAAGTTAAGCAACGTTCTGAGCGGTAACAACTTGGATGGGTGACCGCAAGTGGCATTATCAGCTGAGCGCTTTTGTGCTTCGGAGGGCACGTTTAATTGTCTGTCCCGGCTTTTAAAGTCGTTAAGCCATGACGAAGGCCCAAGGTGGCCTAAAAACTCCGTCACCAGCAACTCTGGTGTCGGAGTTTTTGCCACAACTTGCTCATACGAACGAACGAACGAACGAACTGAGGGAAATCATCTTGTCGGCCAAATGACGGTAAAACTCTATGTGGTTGCTACTGGCGACAGATTTATAGGACGTCAGAATCAGAACGAATTTTTCATGAAAATGAAAACTCTTACCAATATTTTCGAATACGACGGGATTAGAACTCGCGATGATACAAGCAATCGTCCACAAGCCGGACTACTTTACTACTTTTCAACTTGTCAGAACGACAAGTTGACATTTTGAATAGGGTAGGTACTTTCGTTGTCGCTCAAACTTTGGGAACTTTCATTCATCAAGATTCCGCGGACATAACAGTTTTACCACAAAATGGAAAACTATAACTTCTAAAGATCAAGAATCAAGCTTTGATTTAAGCATCATTTCATTGTTATATATATATAGATAGGTACTTATATAACGATCGCACTGAGCCAAACCGCCATTGGTAATTTTTTATTGGATTTTATTTGGTAATTTTTCAATTAATAAACTTGTTACCTACTTAAATCATTCGTTTGTAAACGGGTCTTTAGGTTTAATTAACATAAATTGATAATTTACTTTTGTTCGTGTCTGTACTTGGCTTTTTAAAATCAAAACAACGAAAAGGCTCGTGAAAATTAATCACTTTGTTTACAAAAACGTTATGATTTTGAGGTTTCCAAACTGTGAGCAAAATAGGAAGTACCTACCTAATTAACATCACTCTTTCGTTGGCACCACGCCACTGCACCAATTATCCATAAACAAAACAAGTTTTTAATACCAGACACAACAAAGGTTTCGTTTGGCACGAGTCGCTAAAAATACTATGAGTGGTTCGATCACACTTCAGTAGTCGTAGACCTATTTAACTGAAACTTGGAAGGTTTATTTATTTATTTTAATTTTTTTATTGCACATGAATTTACAAAATAAATCCACATTGAAGCATAACGCCGAAAGCATTTTCGACATGCTAACCAAACACACATAATATGAAACGAACATATGAACAGGCGTGGTAAAATAACACATATAATTTATTATTTAAATAATAAATCCAACAATTTATACTTTTCATCAACTAGGTCTAGAAGATTGAAGAGTCTGAGCAGAATTTTTTAAACAAAACTCAAAAAACCGAGATATTTTACTTATTCGTCGGGGTCAATTAGTATTAAGTGAGGAAAGATGCAGGCAGAAGTTACATAGGTACCCTAGGCCTGTTCGGACCTACGCGGGACTTCATAGAAAATACCTGCGCGGTATTTTCGCTTCTCACAGGCAGCAAATACCGCGTAGGTCCAAACAGGCCTCGCTCGCTGCGGCTTAAAATACCTACACTTGCACAGCCAAAAACTGCGAAATGGCTCTTATGCTTATTTAACGATTTTACTTTGTATTTTAGCAGTCCATTCGGTGTTTACCGCATTGCACCATAGGTCTAACGGCACCTGGATATAAAAACGTTCAACACGATTACGATAATGCTCACTTCTGACGTTTTAACGCGCTGTATATTAGAATATCCCTATTCTGAATTTGTATAAACTTTATCAGAGATCGTGGGAGGCATTTTTAGGTTTAGGTCTAAAAAAAGGGTTGTAGGTATTTGAATATTGATTTTTAAAATATTCTTGTTGGCAGTTTTGGTAGGTTGTGTAAATCAGTCATGGCTAGATCGCACTTGTTTCATTGAAGCGCCTTATAAATAATACCTAACTTTTACACAACTACTATCACTAATAGAAACATGATTGTTTTCTCTCTCAAATCTCTCCACTAAAGCTACTCTAACTGCAAATTTAACAAAACAAAGCAATTTACAAAGTAAATATTAATTAGCGGTTGTTTATTTATCGGCACATTCTACATGAATACTAAGGTTTGCTACACACGGACTGCTTGCCACGCTGGCTTTAGCCGAAGGAATAAAAGCATGAAATCTGATAATTTAATCTCATGTTAAATTATGCTATCAAAACAAATCTCTGTTCCTATAAAGCTATTCTAACTGCAAAACAAGTTATAATACAATTTTTTTTAACCTATCATGACTGAGTGCATGGCAAAATAGGCGAATGTCTCCCCTTATCACAGCAATGTAATAAGTAAATATTAAGTTATAATGTATCGGCACATCCTACATTAAAACTAAGGTTTTCTACACATAAAGCAGCAAAAAATAATCACACTAATATTATAAAGGTGAAAGTTTGTGTGTGTGTAAGTGTGTAAGTGTGTAAGTATGTAAGTGTGTTTGTTACTCTTTCACGATCAAACGGCTGGACGGATTTGAATGAAATTTTGTACCAGGATTGCTATACCCTGGATTAAAAAATAGGCTACTTTTGATCCCTATATTCCCATGGGAATGGAAACTATTCACCGCGTGTAACACCGCGGGGCGCAGCTAGTAATATTCATAAATTTGTAATTAAAAAAAAATTACATAGACACAATCAATCAAAATTTGTGATTTTACCACATGACAATACTCCCATGTAGGTATTCGATTACCAAAATAGTAGTAAGTTCACAATAGCCTGGCTACAGTAGGTAAGTGGCTCGTGTCTGCGAGCCTTATTGAGTCTTGGCTCGCTGCCTGCTCGCTGCCTACCCCCAATCGATACTTGTTGATGCTAAATAACAAGAGAGGTTTAAATTATCAGTAACTTTTTGTTGATGAATATTTTTAACACCCTTGACGTCTGGAAGCCCAGAGTTCAGATAGCTTTATTTTTTAAAATGTAAATGTCAACACCTTATTTTTATTTTATTGTGTAATGAAGAACTGTTTTTTAAATATAAAACGTTTGTGCTTGAGACCTGAGCAAAATGTTATTATTTTTTAAAAACTCATCAAATTCATCTCACTAATATTATAAAGCGAAATTTTGTATGTATGTTTCAAAGTCTTTAACGCAAAATCTATTGAACGGAATTGGCTGAAACTTGAAATATATACCTACGAGTAAGTACCTACAGATTAGGACCTGTAATAAATAACACATCGGCTACTTTTTATGCGGGTAAGTACCACACGCGCAAAACCACGGGCATAATATACCTACTAGTAATATTTATTTTTGCCCTAGTCAGAACAACATGTTTGTTTCTTTCATTTTAAGTACCAAGATTTCATTCTACTTACCAAGATTATTTCATTAAAGTCGCATCAAACTCTCGGACAATGCAAAGATATGACAACAGATTAGGCAGCCGTTTGAGCTGTAGGTAATTTGACCGACCTAGTCACAAAAGCCAAATTCAAAAGTTATTTGGCACATGTCCGCTTGCCAAAGCATTCATATTTTGTAAAAAGCCTTCATATATCCACAGGTCAGTTTTCCGTCGGTGTCGGAGCCTGTTTGTTTTGAAATAGCAACCGCCACTGAAGAATCAATACCTGTTGATAAGGGTATAACGCGAGCTCGGTTACCGCAATGCCTACAAAGTGAAACGAGTACCTGCTCTAGAGTAACTTAAGACCAGAGTTTTTTAAAGAATAAATGTTTTATTCACTCGATGGAAGTGTATAAGAGTTGGTGGTTAGGAGCATCTACTATTAAATGTTCTCTACAAAGTACGGAAGCACTCAATGCAACTGATATTAGTCACACAACCAAGAATGCCACAATCCCTTAACCACAAGTTTACTTTACTGTTTTATTTATTAGGCATAGTATTTAACAAATGAAATATGATCACGATGATTTTCCCAAGGAACGGCATTTAGAACTTATATGTCGCTTGTACAGTCGCTTGCACTAATATGTACCTATAATAAATCATAATTTTTAGAATGATATCACAGTATATTTTTTTATAAATATATACACATCCAAACGCTCCAAAATTATAAAACCATCAAGTTGTGCCATTATCGTCTATACATTTTCTAAAGAATAATGTACCTGATCGTACTGTGACGTCTAAAAATTATGAAAAAATACTTATTAGAGCAGGCGACTGTACCTTGTCATTGGTAAAATAACTTTATTGTCAGGTTTTTGCTTTCCATCGGAACCGCAACTTTTATAAATCGTGGGAGTTCCAGTAAAATGTGCGATTAAGAATTCTTTGTTTTATTGTCTATTGTTTGGACGAGAACAATACAATGTCCATAATGAACATTGAGCCATATTTAGTTCCGTAGGTATGTGTTTTTACCGTCTAATTATTATTGTCTTCGGGCGAACGAAACTAGAACATTCACACGTACTCTACGTTTCTTTCTACCTATGCTAACTTCTGCAAAAAATGCTTAAAAAATGTCGACGGGATTCGAACCCATGATGATACAATTGATCGTTCTCAAGCCAGACTGCTTTGGCCGCGGAACCCCTGATAGTCAGAATGAAAATATTGTTAGGATGATATTCGATTATGCACCGATTAGCGCCATCTACAGGGAACTTTTATTTCTTCTCTTTTTTTCTGGGGTTTAAAAATATCAAATAATTATCACAAAAAAAGGCACTATTGAACAACAATATTGAAATTTGCCGCTAAACCCACTGTCGCTTTTCATGTTTAAAAGGTCATCATCATCATTTTCAGCTTGTTGTGACCTGCTGGGCATAAGCCTCCTTCCCTAACTGCCAAACAGTTCTACTTTAGGTATTTTGCATCTAGGTCTTACTCTGTAGGTAGAGCAACTATGTCGTCCATTCATCTAGTAGGTGGATGGCTAGAGTTAAGGCCTTACTCCACCTGCCATCACCAAATCATGCTAAGTGTCTTGCCTTCATTTCAACTTCATTTCAATTTCGTAATGACGGTCCCCAACATCTACCACTTCGGTATGACGTACATATTCTTTAATATTTGTATGCAGTACATCAGGTCTTGCTCCTTTGAAATACAGTTCAGATTTGAATAATCGATCTTCAAAGACGTCTTTACTGAAATTGTGTTCTGCATAATCTAAGATGCTTCAATTATATTATGCTACTTTATCACATAATTTGCCATATAAGTAAACTTTATTTATGGTCTTTTAGAGGTTCGTTTATTTTCTCCTATTTTCCTTGATCTACAAAGATAAAACAATTTTGTAGATCAATTTATAGGTAGGTAGGTATTATTTGGAAAGGACGGCCCTTACCATTTCGTATTCATTTTAGATTCGGACCCCAAATAAATTGGGTTCCGAAAAGTAAAGATTGCATTATTTAATCAAATCAACGACATCTTGTTACTATCTGTTTCGATTACGGCTGTTATCTTCTACCGGGCTATAAAAATAATACCATTTTCTCTGCAAATATCAGCTTTTTTTCCGAATCCCAGTGAATTCCCTGGAGTGTCAGACACGGCTGTCCTTTATGGCAAAATTCGTTCTGCGTTCGACGTTTCTCTATGATTTCCTACCACCTACGAGTGTGTCAATATATGGGAACCGCTTTTGTTATCAAGTGCAGGTATGAAGTAATATTGATTTGGTAAGAGTAGTATCCGCGACTACCCAATTTAACGTCAACGTCTTAACGTCGTGAAATAATAAGATAATGTAATTACGCGATAAAGTCCCGCAAAATAAGTTAAAATCATTGTAAATTTAGTCCATCTACGACCCAATCTTATGGATTTCACTTCAAATTATATAAAAAAATCCAAGTTTATATATTATAATACAGCTTTACATGTCTGGAATTTCATTTCTTGTCCATTCCTAGCTTCCTAGTGGAAAATGTAAAGGGACGGATACTTCGCATGCCGCATGCAAAGCGTTCTCTGAATCTTTGGTTACTTCAATGTGCGGAAATTGTTCACATATTACACTGGCTTATATATCGCATAAACTGAACTCTTAGGAGCGTAGTCTGAGGCTCGTATTCAGAGTCAATTTTGTGACAGTTCTCTATGGAAACTGAGTAAGTAATGAATCACCGCTTGAGAACGATTCACGTTTGAGTATGGACTTTAAATACTAGCAAGGATTGCTTATATCCTGGTTAAAAAATAGGCTACTTTTGATCCCGGTATTCTCACGACAATAGGAACTATTCACCGCGGGTAACACCGCGGGGCTCAGCTAAGTGTACTATAAAAATTACTTTTGTTAATACTCACTCAGCCTCTTCGATAGTCTCCGACATGGCGAGGAAGACACAATTGAGCAGGATAGTAGCCATGACGAAGTAATCGAAGTACTGATTGGTGGAGAGGTAGACGCAGGCGCGACGGACGCCCGACCACGGCGAGTACCAGAACAACGAGCGTGTGGCCGTGAACCGGTGGATGTAGTTCTTACGAAACCGCTTCGACACCACGCAGAACGTCTGGAACAGAAAGAGAGATTATGTTAGTATTACGCGTTCAGTGCCCATGGCGCACATGAAACAGGCTGTCTTGGGAATTCTTCGGAGAGCACCGCAAGGGAATGTATTAAGAATCAGTGGAGTTGAGTAGATGGACATACCTCGCACTACCCTCTTAGACATCTTCAAAAGATCTAAAAACGCCTAAATATCTGAAAGAATACGTCTACCGCATCTTGAGAACATAGTTTTATCTTGTTTTTTTTTCCATACCTATACTTTTTATTAAAAATATTCACGTGTGTTATTTTTATCTCGCTATATCGCTATACCTTCTTGTTTGCAGGTATTTGACCGTAATTTGCCCTAAAGTTGGAGTTTAAAGTTTAACCAGTGTTCCAGCGGAACAGATGATATATTTTTCGTTCGAATTTCTTTCATTATTTTCTTATGTAGGTAGCGTATTAAAGACATACACAATTTTGAGGGTAGATCAAAACCGTTCACAATATTTCTATTGGCTGTTTTGGTGTGACGCCTCTATTGTCTTTCGAAACGGCGAAAGGAAGCCATTTTTGAGAGTTGCTTGTTCGACGCCTTCCGATACAGCCGCGCGCGCATCCTTCGTGTTTTCGCACAGTGCCGCTCGCGCTTCAATATCATATAAGACCTCTAGTGATCGTTCCATAAGAGACACAAACTACAGTCCCAGCATCATTCCTCACCTATGGACCTAGAAAGTGCGGTGAATTCTCAGTGCAAGCCGGACACGACCCTGGACCTGCTAGATTGACGAGACCAGGTTAGTTGCGCCATACAGCCTACTGAAACTCCCGTACATAGTTTTGGTCCTTCGAGCCGGATAGTACCTATCCAGTTTTGATTCCTCCAGATTGTGTCGTCTTTATTGCTACACTACGTGTACATATTTTTAGTATTTTTCCATTGCAATCGTAAGTCATCTTTGTTACACAAAATGGCGGACGATTCGGCTATTGAACAAGACATTTTCGAACGAGATATTATCTTAGAGGATCTTAAAAGAACGTTGCTTTTTTCCACTACTGATATTTTACAATTTAAATCAAGATCTACTGATCTCACTTCTCAACAAAGAAAGTTTGGCAAACTTCAAGCTAAAATAGAAAAAGCTTTGATGAAATCTAAAACCTTTAACAAAGAAGAACAGTTAAAAATTCGTAATGATTTTAATGATTGTTATTATGCGATATTAGTACATGTTAATAAATTTAAACAAGCCGATCAAGAAGGTAGACGCATGAGCCGTATTACTACGCAATCGTTGCCTTACACACAAAATCATTGCCTTAACAAATTGCCTACGTTGCCATTGCCAACTTTCAGTGGAGAATCTACAGATTGGCCCTCATACTACGATTTATATCGTGCCGTTATCCACAACAATGATGCCTACACATCAGCGGAAAAGTTTAGATACCTGTTGTTAACTCTAAAAAATGAGCCACATAACTTAATTAAATCCATTCCAATCACAGATGAAAATTATACTGTCGCTTTAGAAATTCTTATAAATCGGTATGAGAATCGTAGAATCATTGCTTCTAAACATTTAGATCGCATTCTTGACATAGAAAAGTGTGCTAACGAGTCTAATGTAAGTTTACGTAAACTAGTTAACGTTTATATGGAAAATATTAAAGCACTCGAAATGATGAGATTTCCAGTGCACGAATGGAGTTTCATTTTGTTAAATATCTTACTGCGTAAGATACCGCATTCAGTTCGTAAGCGTTTCGAGTTATCGCTCAATAAAGCTTCTGATATACCTACCGTAGATATACTCATAAGTTTCTTAGAACAGGAAATTTCAACGTTTGAAATTATGTCGAACAGCGATTCAAAAATTGTTGAGGGTAGGTCTCGCGTACCCAGCGTGAACCCGTCCCGAGCCAGCGGCTCCGGTGGCGCCGCTAACGGTCATTTTGGTGTTTCAAAACCAAACGGTTTTACTCCGCGACAAACATTCGCCGTTACGGAATCAACCGATGTTCAAATTGGCAAACGATGCATTTTGTGTGACGATCAACACATCTTATCAAAATGCTCGAGATTCTTGAATATGTCTCCGCAAGATAGGTACAATTTTGTTAAAAATAAAAATATTTGTTACAATTGCTTGAATGTAGGTCACGATTTAAGAACTTGTAGGTCGAATTATGCATGTCAAACGTGTAATAGACGACATCACACATTATTACATTTTGAAATCAAACATAACTCAAACCAAGCATGCCCCGTCTCTTTCCCTCCTACGGAGGAAGCTACGGTCGATCCCGGCCTCACTACCATGTCACTGCAACCGACTAACGTGAATCATGCGATGCGCGAGAGTGGCGAGTCGTCCATTGCGCCGTTGGTTAGGAAGTGTACAGTCATGCTATCTACTGCGCTCGTCAATGTATGCGTTGGTTCAACGAATCACTCAATTCGTTGTTTGATTGACACCGGTAGCCAAGCGAGTTTTATGACGGAAGCGTGTTCTAAGCGTTTAGGTTTGAATCCTAGGTATGTTGGTATTCCAGTGTTTGGGATCGGGGAAGAAAAACCGATACAACCAAAAGGAATAGTTTCGTGTGTTGTCACTCCTCGTGGTTTAAATGTTCCAGCTATAGCGGTCGAAGCTTTAATTTTACCTAAATTGTTTTCGCAATTTCCAAGAATTCCATTACCTATCGAAGCGTGGCCCCATATTCAAAACTTAAACTTAGCCGACCCTTATTTCAACGCGAGTAACGCTCAACCCGTTGAGATGCTTTTAGGTGCTGATGTTCTTTCTCACATTTTGCTGGGAAATATTGTTAAGGGTCGTCCTGATGCGCCAATAGCAATTAATAGTGTTTTCGGCTACTTATTGATGGGAAAAGTATTTTTCGATGTTTGTCCTACTCCGTCTCCACTCCAGGTGTGTCATAGCTCCTTTTTCGAGGACAGCGACCTCCAACGTTTTTGGGAGCTGGAGGCAGTTCCTGAAGATAAATCTTTTACCCCCGATGAGAGTCAGTGTGAATCGATTTTTCAAAATACACATTCTCGCGACGAAAACGGTCGATACGTTGTAGCACTTCCATTTAAAACTGCACCTATACTAGGTCAATCTCGTGACATTGCTCTCGCTCGTTTTCGTAAATTAGAATATCGCTTAGAACGTAATTCGTCCCTTAAAAAGGACTATCACGCTTGTTTACAAGAGTACATTGATTTAAATCAAATGGAACTCTGTAATCCTCCGTCTTACGACGATAATTCTCACTATTATATTCCGCACCACTGCGTGGTCAAAGAATCAAGTGAAACCACCAAGTTGAGGGTGGTATTCGATGCTGCTTGTAAAACCACTAACGGAAAATCGTTAAATGATCTTTTGCTCACGGGTCCGAAGTTGCACTCTGACATAGTAGATATTTTACTTAATTTCCGGGTTCACAAGTTTGTTTTCACAGCTGATATTAAACATATGTATCGCAATATTTCTGTTCGAAAATCTGATTGGGAATACCAGCGGATTGTTTGGCGGCCATCTCCTGACCTACCTATTCAAGATTATAGGTTGCGCGTCGTCGTTTTCGGCATCAGTTCATCTCCGCACACAGCGTTACGTGTTATACAACAACTCGCACGGGATGAAGCTGAAAAGTTCCCACTAGCGTCCTCAGTTTTGATGAGGGATGTTTTTGTTGACGATGTCGTTTCCGGGGAAGACAGTGAGATGAACGCACTCAATCTACAAAAACAGCTGATCGGTATTTGTGCAAGCGCAGGCTTTGAGTTGCGCAAGTGGCACAGTAACTCGCCGGCGATACTCGCCGCAGTGCCCTCGGACTTTCATGGTGAGCGGCCTGAAGCCTTATCTTTCGCCGATGTAGAAAAAGATCCCTCGATAAAGGTTCTCGGGCTTCAATGGAACCCCACTTCAGATAGTTTTTCTTTTAAAGTCAAAACTTCTAATTTAAATTGTACAAAACGGGCAATACTGTCAGAAATTGCAAGAATTTACGATCCGATAGGATTTTTATCACCGGTAATATTACACGCTAAATATCTAATGCAACTACTTTGGATAGCAGGTACAGGTTGGGATGAGTCACCTCCTATTGATATCGTAAATGCTTGGCTAAGCTTTGTCAAGCAACTTCCACTCTTATCGCAGTGTGTTTTTCCGCGTCACATATTTTCTAATTCAATTTCTATTGAACTTCACGGTTTTGCTGACGCCTCCGAACGAGCTTATGCCGGGTGTGTGTACATCCGGTGTAAATGTAGTGATGGTCAAACTCGGGTCTCCCTTGTTTTGGCAAAAACAAGGGTTGCACCTCTAAAACGATTGTCGATCCCCCGATTAGAACTTATGGCAGCGCTATTACTAGCGAAGTTAATTAGTAAAGTTATGCTCGCCTACGGCGACCGAATTCATTTCGATCATGTCTACGCATGGTCCGATTCCACGATTGTGTTAGCATGGCTACGCTCATCGCCACATGAATGGAAGACGTTTGTGTCCAATCGCACAAGTGACATACTGTCACGGGTGCCTGCCAGTTGTTGGCGACATGTACCGTCGTTCGATAACCCAGCTGACTCGGCTTCCCGGGGAATGCTGCCCGCGGTGTTCATCGAACACTCCTTATGGTTTCATGGTCCTAGTTGGTTACAAACTGAGCCAAATACTTGGCCGGTTCTGAATCAAAATATAAATACTATGGAAGAAAAACGTAATCTTCCCATTATTGCACATCCTTCTTCTGTAGGTAAAGAAGAAGAACCTGAGTTTCTTTCAAAATTTTCTTCTTTAGGAAAACTTGTTCGTGTCGGTTCTTACATTTTTCGATTTTATTACAAGTGTAAAAAATCACAGATTGCCTTTCCTCGGCACATAACGGTGCTCGAGTATAATTCTAACTTAAAAAAGATTATAGGTATAGTTCAGCAGTCTACTTTCGTAGAAGATATTAAAAATATTTCAAATAGTAAATCGCCTACAAATCAATTAAAACGCTTATCACCATTTCTAGATAAAGATAATTTGTTGCGTGTGGGTGGACGTTTGCATAAATCATTGCTTTCATTCGAATCAAAACATCAATTGATACTTCCGAAGAAACATTACTTAACTACGTTAATAATCGATGATGCTCACATTACACACCTACACGCAGGTCCTCAGTCCACACAGTACTTATTGTTACAAAAATATTGGATTTTATCTGGGCGGGATATAGTAAGACAGCGTATACATAAGTGAGTTCCGTGTTTTCGCGCGAGACCCACACACACACAGCCACAGATGGCTCCGTTGCCGAGCGTACGCGCACAGTCAGCGCGTCCTTTCATTAAAACAGCTGTTGATTATGCCGGCCCGTTCTATGTTCGTGCAAATAAAGTTAGAAATGCTAAAATAATAAAATCATATGTTGCGGTATTTGTTTGTATGAGCGTAAAGGCAATACATTTAGAGTTGGTTTCTGATCTTACGACAGAATCTTTCCTCGCGGCTTTACGACGATTCACGTCTCGCAGAGGTTTATGTACAGATATTTATTCCGATAACGGAAAAAACTTTGTAGGATGTAGCAACCATCTTCGTGAGTTGTATACATTTTTAAATTCAGACGCCGTTCAAAGGACATTACATGAACAGGTACTTAAACAAAACTTGACATTTCACTTTCAACCTGTTACTGGGTCACATTTCTGTGGTTTAGTAGAAGCAGGCGTTAAAAGTTTCAAACATCATTTACATCGTGTTATAGGAACTCGTACTCAAACTTACGACGAAATGCACACTTTACTCTGTCAAATCGAGGCAGTCTTAAATTCACGTCCCTTATGCGTCTTGAGTTCAGATGCGTCAGATCCACAACCGCTGACTCCAGCGCATTTTTTGGTTGGTGGACCTCTTACGGCCCTACCTGACATTTCATTGACAGAATTCAATACTGATAGGCTTAATCGTTGGCAGTGGGTGCAACAATGCATTCAACATTTCTGGAAGAGGTGGAGTCGTGAATATTTACACGAAATCCAACAAACACATAAATGGTTTCATAATCGCGGCCCTCCTATTAGTGAAGGTATGATTGTTGTGGTGCGCGATGATAATTTGCCGGTTTTACAGTGGAGATTGGCACGGGTGCATGCTCTGCATCCAGGTACGGATAATATAACACGTACCGTAACCCTTCGAATGGGCAACTCTTATACTAAGAGACCTGTGGTAAAAATCTGCCCCATTCCTTTGCAATAATTTTTCGTTTCTTTTTCATTAATCAGCAGTACGTACATACTCATTATTAGTTTATAGTTTTCTTTAGTGTAGTATAATTACAAACAATTTTCATGTTAAAAGCAACCACGTTCTTTTAAGGTGAGCGGCATGTTCCAGCGGAACAGATGATATATTTTTCGTTCGAATTTCTTTCATTATTTTCTTATGTAGGTAGCGTATTAAAGACATACACAATTTTGAGGGTAGATCAAAACCGTTCACAATATTTCTATTGGCTGTTTTGGTGTGACGCCTCTATTGTCTTTCGAAACGGCGAAAGGAAGCCATTTTTGAGAGTTGCTTGTTCGACGCCTTCCGATACAGCCGCGCGCGCATCCTTCGTGTTTTCGCACAGTGCCGCTCGCGCTTCAATATCATATAAGACCTCTAGTGATCGTTCCATAAGAGACACAAACTACAGTCCCAGCATCATTCCTCACCTATGGACCTAGAAAGTGCGGTGAATTCTCAGTGCAAGCCGGACACGACCCTGGACCTGCTAGATTGACGAGACCAGGTTAGTTGCGCCATACAGCCTACTGAAACTCCCGTACAACCAGTGATGTCGTTAAATGGTCTCTACACGAGTGGAGTGACTATCTCTAATTGTTTTAACATGAAGGGACGTGTTCATGTTATGTTTGAGACTTGTTCCTCAATTGAGGATCCCTTGTGTAACATTTAACATAAGATAATTTAAATTATCTCAAGTTAAATGTTACACAAGGGATTGGATGGCTTTGGGAGATTTCCTGTAAATTATAATAAACTAGCTGCGCTCCGCGGTTAATAGTTCCCGTTCCCGTGGGAATACCGAGATCAAAAAGAGCCTATTTTTTAATCCGGGGTATAAGTAATAAGAAGAAAGATAACAATGAAAAGACGTTTTCGAAATACATTGTCCAATTCTTGGAAGCATTTTATTTTATTTCCCATGTTGGTGTTTGTTGTGAGCCCGAACTGTCCCACTGCACTATTTCCTAAGATCATAATCATCACGTACCACCAACGAAGAAGAAGAGACAACGGATAACAATAATAATATATAATATTATCAAAACTTGTAAGTAGGTACCTAAAAAAAACAACTCACCATTCTACAAAAAAAATACTCGTACTAGCTCTTCTAATGAAATTGAACAACAAAATTAATCTTTTATTAACACGACCTTTAACAAAAACAAAATCTATTTGAATGAATCGCAAATTCAGGTTTCTGTAAAATCATAGTTGCCAATTTCCCATCCACTCAATTCGTATCAACAGGATTTCAATAAGATTTATTCCGAAAGTAAACACATCAATCAACTAGTGGGAAGCACTCAGAATCACTATTAGGAGTTTTATTGGCAGGGTTCAAATTCACCAACATTATTTTAACCAGTTCATGTTTACCTACAGGCAGCTTGAACTAACTCATATAAAATAAATAGAATGTCTCTAGAAAGTCAAAGCCTCACATGTAGCAGGTATGCTTTAAAATACTCTTATCTTTTTTAATAATCAAATTCCGGTAATTCATGTTCAATGTAGGCGAAGACTGCCTCCTGAGGTTTGACGCTATATAAAACATCTAGTAAACGCCTGAGTTATAGCTATTTCAACTCAGACGATAAACGCCCGGTTATTCTGGTGAACATTAGTACGGTGGAGCGATAACATAAAATCGTTGCAGACAGATTTCCCAACGAAATCTGTCATGTCAAAGAGAATAAAACACTACGTCTATGTCATGTCATCATGGATCGTCTAGGATCATCGTTGTTGCGTTATTTCGTCAATTTGGATTGTATCCCTCTTATTAATAAACAAAGATCAACGAAGTATTAATTTTAAGTTTTATTTGTATCTTTATTCTGTGTACAATAAAGTGCTAATTCGTTCATTCACTGACGTTCTTTGTTAATCTTTGTTTATTAATAAGGGGGTATAAGTTTACCAAAAATATAACAAATTGTAACATAACACTGTAAGGCAGTTGACATAATTAGTCTGCGGAGCTCACGAGTACTTTAAACAGAAGTTTGTATATATAAATTAGACGTAGCACGACGTGCAAGTTGTAGATTAACGCTTAGGGAGTTACGACACCAGACTACAGAACAAAGGTATAAATGTTTTACATGTGGGATAAAAATAAACTCTATATCTTCAATAGTTCAGGGAACTAGTGGGTTCTCAAACATTTGGGGGTTCGAATAGGCACAGTATGAGAATTTCAGAACCAAGGTACTCACCTCTTCAGTCTCACAAAACATAGTTATTCTACCTAATAAGAGGCAAATATCAGTATGGTCTGAAAATACTTGTAGGGATGTTTTTCTATGAATGATATAGTATGTATATTTACAAAACGAACTCTATATGTAGTATAATATCAGTTAAGTAGTTCCCGTAACACAAGGTCTGCTTTACATTGAGTTTAAATGTTGCTAGGTGAAATAATTAGCATTTGTTTATGAATTTATTATGATGTAGGTACTTATAACAGGTTTTTTCTGAAACTACTGAACTTTATTGGAAATGGGACATTGTCAGTTTTTGCACATAGGAAAATAATTAATTCAATCAGTTTATTTTTGACCCATATTTGTGTTGGAAAACACATATTTTTTATTGACTGGTTTCTGTTTGTTTCCGTGTTTCCGTGTATCAATATTCATAGTAGCCCATACCCTCTGCCGGTAATGTTCCAAGTTTCATCTAAATCGATTTAGCCTTGAGCCGTGACACACAAACATTTAATACGCTAACCAATTAACCATACCAATCTTAACTTACAAATCAATAGTTTCTATTACCTACTAACTGCCTCGAACGTAGATCATGTCCAAAATTATTTAAACACTGATTAGTTAATTTTGGAGGATGGACGAATAAAAAAAGAAAATTGAAAATTTAGTTATATTATAAGTTAATATTAGGATTATGAACATTTAAGTAATAAATTTAATCTATAGTAAATCTTTCATCGGCAAAAGATGCAAACATTTGTCCCGCGGCGGGGATTGAGCCCGCAACCTCTTGCGTCTCAGGTGGGCCTTTACCCACTGCGCCATAGAGGTCGTCACAATGATTTTTGCAAATATACCGTTCTATCCAAACTAATTGCAGTAAAGTCTAACGTGCTGGTTTGGGCAGTGACAAGTTTAATTTAATACGTCGCTTGAGCCGTTCTTGATGGGCCCATTATATCCGCAATGTGGTTACAACTTGGCTCATAAAATCAAATAATAGTGGAAGATCTTTCTCCCTAAAGATCTATTCCACTTAGAACGTTTTTGAGGAAAAATTACTCCATTACGTTGGATTTAGATTCAATTTAGCTTAGAAATTATCTTAAAAAATATATTTTGGTAAAAATATAGTTTAGGTATTATAATAAATATAAGTTTTTGTAAATTATGTAAACTAGATACCTACATACAAATAATAACCAAATAAACTGAACCTGTAGATATTAGAATCTGCAGTAGATATAATACCTACCAATATGATTTTATAGACATTGCCTACTAATCAATAGCATAGCATTAAACTATATTTTTTTTATAAGATAAGATAGAGATAGATAGGTGAATTAATTAATTAATAAGCACTTCGTCACAGAATAATAAACATACAAATACAACTTGAAAATAAATACTGTCTGTAGGTACATTCTGTACAATAATACGATCATTAAAAATCCTTTGTGCCCGTACAAATTGGAATAAAGACAAGATGATAATGGTAAAATATAAATAGGTAGAATCTTTTGTCTTTGAAGTGACACTTCTATACATTTGTAATTGTATATTCTGTGGTTTCTGATGAAAATGGACGATACGACCTCAAAAGTTCGATACGGAATGGTCTTGTTGCGATGTTCTGAATGGGCGGACGTGACGAGCCGATGAGATGATAGCCTTTCCAGGGTAAACCTTTGTCGACTTCATAATCTGACAAATGGCTAGCTGATACTCTTCGAACATTGGTTACGTGTAAGGCTGCGTTTAAACAAACTTCCAAAAAAGCATCCTCATTAACTCTGGCGAAAACGCAGCTTAATCAATCGTAAGCTATACATTCCTATTATGCTATTATTAATACATTATCTGTTTACTTACCAAGATTTTCGAGTTAATGTTTATTTATATGTTTATGATTAATATGACTTTAGAATGTTTATTTGACACTTCATGTCTCTGCAAGCTGATGGCAAAATATTTAGCCTGCTAATTTTATGATATTTAATCATTAACACGTTAGCTGTCCCAAGATAATTTGGGGTATACCACACTGCGTCCATACTATATCTTCAACTTTGAACCTCATTTTCATAAAAAAAAATAAAAAATTTCATCACGTCCATCGTGTTTTATTTTACCAAATTACCTATCTATACGTCCCCCGAAATTCAACCTCGTAGCTCTAGCGTTCAGTGCCTGACATCTCATGCATTTGAAACAGAGCTATGAACTATATGTAGTGCACGCAACTTTAAACCTCATTTTCATAAAAAAAAATAAAAAAAAATCATCACGTCCATCGTGTTTTATTTTACCAAATTACCTATCTATACGTCCCCCGAAATTCAACTTCGTAGCTCTAGCGTTCAGTGCCTGACATCTCATGCATTTGAAACAGAGCTATGAACTATATGTAGTGCACGGACTTCACAGCTTACTCCAAAATGCACTAAATGTAGTGCATGGACAGCTAACGTGTTAAGATGTATTATAGAGTCACAATCAGACAAATAAAATGTAAACGCCAAAACTCTGCGCACACTAGGTAGTGCGCCGAGTTTTTCTTTTTTGCGTACAAGCGACATTGAACATTAAAACGAACGGCATAACGTCTACATTCATATGTCAAATGAAATTGTAGAACACTGAATTTGCTCGCACATTTTTTGAGTGTTGTCAGATATTAGACTGTGACTAGAGTCACAATCAGACAAATAAAATGTAAACGCCAAAACTCTGCGCACACTAGGTAGTGCGCCGAGTTTTTCTTTTTTGCGTACAAGCGACATTGAACATTAAAACGAACGGCATAACGTCTACATTCATATGTCAAATGAAATTGTAGAACACTGAATTTGCTCGCACATTTTTTGAGTGTTGTCAGATATTAGACTGTGACTCTTTAATACATCTCAATGTATTTACTTAATGCTTGTTAGTTTAAAGATTCTAGATAGGACATGTCGTGGGCAATTCCTGGCTGGTAGGTAGGTACAGCGCAGGTTATGATTAAGTTATGGTCTCAAAAGTTTCTATTAGACAATGCAAAACGTTTATTTTCTGTAACTAAATAGTCTGTCACTATTATAGGCTTATGTTTAAACGAATTTGTTTTTTTCATAAACAAAATCTTTGAAGGTAATTTCAAACTCGTTAGATAAGTTACCCAGATACCTGGCTTCCAAGTCACTGAAATAGAATAAACTTTAATATTCTAATAAAGTACCGAGCTTCTAAATTTTGACGCAGGTGGTACCTGTCCATAAAGTTATAAGGGCTTAAATAAAATTCTACTGTACTTTATGGGAATACCGAATGGTGTAGGTACCTAACTTATTTTTTTATAAAACAATTTGTTAAATTAAACCTAATTGTTGTAATAAGGGTTGTACTATGTATTAGAATAAGCCTGCTTGAGACACAAGAGGTTACGGGTTAGATACCTGGAGCGAGACAAAATATATAGGTGGACTATGGACTAGGTAGGTACTTACATACCTTATCTACCTACCATCCAATTTCTAAAGAGAACTCTTTTACAAAATTAATGCGTCTGTTCATTAAACTCACTGATACTTTTTTAAGGTAAATATAAATAACATGACAGTTGTTTACTATTAAGTACCTAAGTACTCAGATATATTTTTAACTAATAAATATATATATTTTTTAATGTTTTTATTTTATAGCAATGTATTTTTTTTCTTTGTTGCTTTTATTATGGTTAAAAATTTTACTATTTAACGATAATATTTTCTTCAAACAACTCCGAATGTTAATGTAATTAACAAATCGAGAAAACCATAAAATCTAGGCATGAGAAATCTAAAATCAATTCTTAGATAGAACTAATATGTCGAGACGTGTATGTAAGTAAGTACGTCAATGGCTGTGTGTTCTTAGCCTTAGTTCACAGACCCATGTATCTATTTACCGAGTGCCACTTGCACTTATCGAATTTAAGCCACAGGTTAAGCTAGGCCAAAGACGATAAATACCGAGAAGACAGACAAAGCCCATACACAAAATCGTATCCCTGAAAATGGCCCCAACCGGGAGTTTAAAGTAGATGGCAGCACCAGATAGCCTGGAAACTTTAAAACATCAATTCTATCCTAGAAACTAAAATTACTTTCTAGTTAAAGTTACCTAATTCATCGTCTTTGTCAAGGCTTCGACCTACCAATAGTCGATATGGATAGATAATGGAGTAACTCAAAAAAAGCTGTTTGTTTTGACTGTCTGGAAGGTATCAAAGTAAGAAATCAAGTATCCGTGAAGTTGAGAATACATCAAATGGTACCTAATTCAAAACAATCGTAAGCAGAAACAAATGCGTTTAGATCGACTAACTAACCATTGGTTAACTTAAAAGGTGTTTGATGCAAGTGGTCTATACCGTGGTGTTTGTTGACCGTCAACGCTCAGTGTGAATTTGAGCTCAATCTGACTATATTGTGCCATTTCTGTGTTTAATTTTATAAATAGACAAAAAGTTTGTCAAAAAATCGAATTTAAAATAAGTACTGTTTCATATTGTGAAGGTTTTTTGCATATGGTAAGACTTATTTCTTTTAAATTGCTTTTGATTCTTAACGGTGCATCCACAACGCAGTTATTTTATGTTGATCAACTTTTCCAAATTTACTCAGCAACATCTGATAAGAAAAATGTATTTAATCTTATTAAAATTGACGTGTTGTTGGTAAATGTTAAGCAACGTTGACCTACTTTTAAAAACAGTTGTTATTGGCGGTATGGACGCGATGAGTAACAATCAACAAATAGTAGGTAACAAGAGCCACAAAAGTTGAGATTGTTATTTAATATTACCGTTTTACGAAGTGTTGCTCAACAAATAATAACAGCGGCGTGGATGCACTTTAAATGAATAATAAATAGAAATTTGTCTAGTGACAAAACCAGTTTTAACCAAACTTGGAGTTAAAGTGAATATTTGTTAGCGTTCTTAATATCTAACTTGAATTGTTTGTTTATGCGGACTTTTAAACAGTTGTTTCGAATGTCACCAGTGCATGTAGGTATGTCCTTGTTTGTACCTACTTACTACAAATTTTTAGAAACATTTAGAAACATGTGGCACTCAATAATATGTTAAAATTTCGAATACTTTTACAGCAAGAGCGTAGTCTATCGCGTCTCCATTTACAAAGAACAATGACCATTTCGAATTCGGAAATCCACAATCCACGTTCTAAATCACAGCTCGCACAATGTCCGTACATTCCGATGCTCGATCCGCGGATTCATCGCAGAAATCCCTTTGAGACCCCTTGTGGATCCGATGATAGGATATTTGGAGTTTTTGTTCGGAACCCCTATTGGCATTCTGTTCGGCTATTTGTTCCGCCTATTTTTAGTGCGACAATTCAATGTGTGGTAAAAGCAGGTTGGGATATTGAGTTCATACGAACTTACTTCACCATTTTCAGAAGCACTCAGCTGTTATAATGCCACTTGTGGTCACCCATCCAAATTGTGACCGCTCAGAACGTTCCCCGCTTAAATCTTCTAAGATTCTTAATTTTTTTAGATCAGAGTAGGAAATCTCTGTGTTGGTGATAAATAAGTCCTATTTACATATCTTATTTTGGGTGTTTTTCTTAAAAATGCAGGTCACTATGGAGTTCTTCGTTGTCATTTGCATCCTGATACCTGCCTCTATCGCTCAACCAGTCGTGAAGACATGGACGCTAAACGAGTTGTCTTCAGCCATTGAGCGGCACACTGACGAGGCCATGGAGCCCTATCTGGTGGATGCGCTGAACCAAATCATGTATGCACTCTTTACAGGGAGTGACCAGGTACTATCATCATTATCATCTACCTGCCCTTATCTCGCTAAGTAGGTACTGATTTCACTAACGAAACTGATCACGACCAGCGTCATGACTTTGCCTATTAATCTACACGCGCTAACGTTTAGATTGTCAGTTAATGAATAGTTTTTTTTAAACTTTCGCGATCAGAACACATGATAAAACATTATCGCTATTTACCTTTATTTAATTTTATCCCGACGTTTCGACTGGATTGCACCAGCCGTGGTCGCAGGCAGTTAATGAATGTTTTGTCACAGTGACTAGCGAATAATGAAGTACTAAATTTGGCCAAGTTCTCATCCATGCCGTTCCCTCTATGGCTTCTATATCGTCCACCCACCGGGCTGATGGTCTACCCAAAAGTTAAATCAGGTTAAGGACTGAGTACGTTTTGTTTACAAACTATGAATGCTAGTAAGGATGAGATTACAGTATCGTTGCAGGTTATCGTATGAACTTTATAGGTCGTGTCTGTACATATCTGGGTTTCCTATTATCAAACAACATTGGTTTATACTCAAGTGTAGTTGTGAGACAGTGCTCTCACCTAAGTGCTTATTTCAATATGAGTGGGACAGTCAGGGTCGCACTGAGACGGACCCGAATGCCAAATCTCCGGGACTCTAGCCTGGATAGTGATAGATGGGATACTATTGGAAAGTAATTAAATTCACAAACTATTAATTACCATACTCGCTACCCCCTGCTACCCAGTCCAGCGAGGGGTCCCCGCGGGTTAGGGCCCTGCTGCAAACGTCACCTCAATTATATGGCCAGTCTGACCCTGGTGCCAGGCCATGCACATGCGATGACAAGGGTACAGCAGATGTCTCTTCGTCAGGAACTTGCATTGTGTATTAGGTATGTGTAGCCAACTAGAGCTCCGATTGATCTACCCAGCTCTCTATCTCTATCGTTCTAGTTTTTTTATCTCGCCACTTTACTCGTTCCGTTTATTTTATTACCTTCTTCTTTCTTGGGAATTTGGTTCGGTTTTTTTCCACACTACCATCTGATTATCGCGTAAGAAAGTGTAAAAAAGAGACCTCGTAAGTGGTATACCACATGTTAAAGTAAGTAATGCTAATATGACAGAAGGAAGTAAGCCTCATGCACATTCGCAGGATGTTCACGCCATCATACCGTCACCAACCGGTAGCAAAACGTGGACGATGAAACAACTGGAGAAGGCTATAGAGGACCCTGACGTCAACCCCACATACCAGCCTTTCATTGTCAGAGCGCTGCACCAACTGCATAATTTAGCAGATACTGGAAAAAGCCAGGTAAGATAAAAACTATTTGTTTTCTTCTACTTAATGGACAGAAAATACCTTACGACGAGTTGGATTCTACAGACTCTACCTTGAAACCAATGGGGCAATGATTTGAAAATTATTCCTATGAGTTTTTTCTAGAAACTGATTGATAAATAAATAAATAAATAAATAAATATCCTTGGACATTTCACACGGCGTCATCTAGTCCCAAGCTAAGCAATTTAATGCTTGTGTTATGGTAACCAGATGACTGATAAACTACATAGATACATTTTTTTTTTTGTAAATACATACATATTATACATAGAAAACACCCAGACACGAAACAAATATTTGATAGATGGCTTGTTATTAGGAATTATTCAAATAAATTTTTTTTTAGTTAATGATTAATTCAATAATTTAGTTATAAATACCAAAATTTATTCGCCGTTTGCGAATAAATTTATAACTGAAGCAAAAAAGCGTGCAGTTAGTAATACCAAATTCCTCTGTTGTTAAAGTAATATTAAAAACAAATTTACTATCGATCTCTATACTAACAAGAGTCTATCCAAGTTCACAGTCAAGGCTAGTCTTACATGAAACTGATCAGCTTAACACAATAGGTACTGCTAATTTGTCTCATCTACTTCGGATGCTATGAACAATGCGCGGTTGATGAGTAACTGAATACATCGAGGGTATTGAAACAGTACAAATTGCAAAGCAAACGTGAACTATTCAACACAGACTATCAAACCAAGCTTTGGTAACTTGCAGATATTGACGCGTCTGGGACAATGTTAGGATGAATTAGACTAACATGTCTGTAGATTGCCTGTGCCTATACTGTCCTAAGCCTAATCGGATTTATTCATAGGCAAATTCGATCACAATGGCTAGAACCGTCGATTGTTGGTTGTCGCTCACCCAAGCTATAAAGCGGGCTATAAGGCATATATTTTTGTGTTTACCTAGTAAA
This sequence comes from Xanthorhoe designata, assembly GCA_963582015.1. Lineage (NCBI taxonomy): Eukaryota > Metazoa > Arthropoda > Insecta > Lepidoptera > Geometridae > Xanthorhoe > Xanthorhoe designata. The sequence goes on from OY757049.1 coordinate 3,409,790, forward strand.
TATAAAATACTATAAAAATAAGAAGGTCAAAGTAATTCTTCTTTATATAGGACAGCATAGAAGTAGCCGTGCCTGCTTTAGACATATCAGTGTGGACTAATTCTGATATCCAAGCAGCCAAGGCTGACCCTGGCACGAAGCCAGAACTACTGCAGTATCTAAAGAAAGCAGAGGAAGAGATCCAAGAAGCCGTAAACGGAGGAGAAAAGAAGGTAAAGTTTTTGCAGTTTGTTTTTTTGGCATGATGGCCACTGGCCATGTTGAACGTTCACAAAAAAGTACCTAAGTAAGTTCGTGTGAGCAAGTGGCCAACTGAAGTGAACGATCACAGGCGATCACGAAAAATGAAGTAAGACGCATGAGTAGAACCTCTAAATTGTAAGGTTTTGTGGGGGCGACCACAAAACGATTATTTATTTTTCATTTAAAATGTGTTTGTAGTTTTAAAACCAGCATTATTATTCCAGGATAAAGCTAAAGCTGTTTTGGTGACACCTGTTGGACTTGTCCCAGTGACTGGCCCCGTTCCAGCGATCATCCCAAGAACAAGAACTGCGAACTAATCTTACTAAAGTTTATGACTTCGACGGGATTCGATTCCGCGTGATACAAGCGATCACCTTTTAGTCGGGTTGCCATTGACCACTCGGCCACGAACCCTATGACGCCGACGACTAAACTATCAGTAAGATGATATTTCGGTTAAACACCGATGTTGTTGTTGATCTAGTATATACATATACCTATCTATAAACTAGATAATTATATCTATATTACTTAAGAAATAAACTACATTTTGGTACATTAGTTATTTGATAGAAATATACACTAAATTTACAACGTATCAAATTGTATACCATCGCTAATCCTTTTTCTGACACGTCTAGGTCCTCAAAATCCTGAATCATAGAACCTCCTTCTTTTTTGAAGTCGGTTTAAAATACAGAAACCTTGAAATATACTGGTATAAACACAGTCATTCCCATTTATTTAACACTGGGGTTTCATATCGGCTTAGTAGGTCAAGACAGCGTCATCCCACGCACTAAAGTGCTATTGAAACGGGGAGAGCTCCATATTGATGCTAAAATACACTCTTTTAGTAGCAAAGTTCATCGCTTGAGTTTTATAGACTGTGGTTTAGTAGGTAGCTTAGATATAACAGCAGCGTACGTACATATATACTAAAGGTGCTTTATACGATTTTCCATCCAAGGAAGGCATTAAAGTTTATTATTATTTTTTAACTTAATCTAACGTTTAGAAGTTTGTGAAAAATACGTTAAAGATCCTTGTTTATATAATAGATCTTATAAACATACTTAAATTTATATGACAAAAATGAGGTAAGTACCCAAACTTCTAAAATATGAACTGTAGCTTTATTTAGGTGTTCACGTTGCTATAATGGATTTACAGTTTTTTGTCATCTATTTACAGTTATCTTTTAGTTTGTTGCGCTAGTTGGGTACCTACCTATGCTGCTCTGTCAAATCAATTTGTGTTCACATTTTCTAGGACATTGACACGACAGTGCATGTATGTAAATCGAATGCGGGAGCTATATTACCTGAAATTATGGCACTACTCAGACTTGTCATTCAAAACATGCATGCGCTATTTCACTCAGCGTGGCTTGTTTTCAGAAAAATATCTACCTTTAGCATTAGCAATTAGGTACCTAAATGGGTTACGATGAGGTTTATGATTTCTATTATAAGTACATTTCACTTTCACGGTCTCTAAAAATAGTAGCCAACTTTAGAAAATCAGAATTTTAAGAATGTTAAAATTTATAACCAGAGGTACGTTCACTTTTAATCTGGCACGTCCATACTTTTTGCAAGTTAGGTAAGTACCTGTTTTATGTTACAGTTGGTAGGTCCACCTCCCTCGATGCAATTAATTGTTGGTGCTATTTACTTACATGTAACATTATTAACATTAAGCATAGGTACCTACATACATAAAATCATGCCTCTTTCCCATGAGAGACCATGTGCTAGGATCTCACATCTTTCGCCTCATTAAATAAATAAATATCCTTGGACATTTCACAAAGCGCGTCATCTAGTCCCAAACTAGATGACTGATACTACTTAGATACTTTTTTTTGTAAATACATAGGTACATTTATAGATAGAAAAACACACATTCATTCACTCTCATTACATTCTCCATACAGGCTTACCGGTTATTTTTTAAAACCATTAATAAACTACACAGTTGGCACAAAAACATTTTCATGGGCAATGGTACTTGCCCACACACACAACTATTTTAAAACCAAAAATAACTAAAATAAAATAATAAAAATAACTAAAATAAAATAATAATAAAAACCCGATGTGAAATATGAATCAACTTTGTGTTGGCTGTATTTTATAATGTCGCCGGTAGTTATGTTGGTTTTATTTCGCTTGATAAATGTTGACCCGCATCGTTCTAACTGGGTAATGAGCGCGACCGCACGGTAATGACTAATGTTTCACACATTTGAATTCTGGATTTATTCACATGTTTTGGTGCTTGCTATTTCGATTCATTCTTTTATTATTCAGCCATTACAGATTCACTTCAAAGCAGGCCTTCCTTTTTCCAATCTTCGCGATTAATTGCCGTTAGAGGTACAAATATTTATGAGTTTGTCTTAATATTAGTACCTACCTAAAATATATAGTATATAAAATGGAGGTACACATATAAATATTATGTATTTTTTATCGTCTGACCATAGATTTCCACTTGCCGTGTCTGTTTGAAAGTTGTAAGCTCAAATCTCGGTAGTGGATAAATTTCACATTATCGCGATTCGCGAGGTTATAATGTCTAATTTAACTTATGTAAATAAACAACTTACGTTTACTTTAAGTAAGTACATACTTAATTTTGAATATCATTATTAACCTACAGATGACCGTTACAGGACATAGACCTCTCAAAAACATTAAAATGCTCGACTGAATTATTTTACGCTACCAGCCGGTTCACAGAAGTTCTATTGAACTTTGCAACATATTTGTGTAGGAAATGTTTGACTCTAAAAATTAAAGGGCCTCTCCTTCGTGTACCTAAACTTTTCATGAAAGGATTTTAATTATACCGTTCCACCTGTGAATGCTAAATTATGTATTTCATCAGAACGTGCTGGCCGTAGAGTTTCAGCTGTAGCCGACTTCATTAAGTAAGTAAAATATTTACACCCTACAAGAAAATTGTTTTGGCACAGGGGTGGTCTAAGTGGTTTTATTTAAAGCACTCTCCAATAAGGTTTTTATTGCAAGGTAGGCGTAAACGTGGACATTTTTTGTTACCGACACGGGAAATGAAAGTGTTTACAGTAAACAGGCGTGTCGAAAGTAACTCTTAGGAAAGTTTCCAGTGCTGTAAATTATTGTACATGTTTTGCAATTAAATTAATAATTAAAAACGAATGAGTTCTGATTTATAGGACACAGTAATGACGGGTTTCTATAGATATCCCTCCCTCTGTCTCGTTTTCAAAGCGTTAAATATGGATTGTTAGGTTCTCCTTCTCTTCTCTGTCCTTACTCAAAATAAAATTCTCCGGATGAATCAAAGCATTATCGACTCGAACTCGAAAATATTATGTTAGAGTGATAAATTCCCATGTGTTACTATTAAAGTATAGATACTGGATTGGTCAGCTTCAATGTTAAACCATCATCATCATCCGCAGCCTGACTTCACCCACTGCTGGGTAGGTATAGGCCTCCCTTTGCGGGTGCAATATCCACGATCCTTTACTCGCCTCATCCAAGTCCAAACCACTACGCATTGGACGAGTATAATAACATTAATAACAATAATAATTATATGGTTACAACTACCTACACCGACCACAGAGTGTACGAAACACGACATAAGGTACCTGCTAAATTCATTTAAATTCGATATACCTAATCCTCACTTCGTGTTTGATTTATACACAAAACTTCTTACAATGTTATTTAAACAGGTTATAAAACAAACGGTAAAAGGATTTTGTATTGGCACTTGCAGTTTACTGGTGAGGTATTCAATGTTCAATCGTTTTATTTTAGCTCTTTTAGCTGTACTTACCAGAGAAACCTAGCTGTTTTAGCTCTACTAAACAGAGGTATATTTAAAAGCTGCAAGTAAGAGCATCTCAAAAAAATTTTTTGCTTGGCAAGCTTCCAAATCAACACGGAAGCCGACCGGGTCTCTTCATATGGATTAGCTACTTTTGTTTACTCGGATAAAGTAGAAAATGTTCTACATTACGACTTCATGACTTGGGATTTGTTCTTTTTAGATTCTTTTTCTGTTTGAGCTTGTGGTTAGCTTGTTTAGGTACTCATTAGAGTAGTCTAGCTACCATCTTTTTTGTTGAAATAAATGTGGTTATGCACCGACTTATAATGGTTGGAGTCAGCCAAGGAAACGTTGGAGGGATGATTTCAGCGCCTTTGAGAGAGATTGGAAACTTTGGAAACCAAAGAAGTCTCTATTGGTACTGTCAATTTAGCATTTTAATATTTTTTTCATGTCACTCTTTTTTCACGTCAATGAAAATAAATGACAACAGATTTAGCGATCATCTCTGAGCTCTAGGAATATAATTAGTTCACTATGAATAACAGGGTTAACATAGGAAGCAACTCCTCTGAACTCAAAATTTATTAAGTTTCCTTATTGTAAGGTTTTATAGTAAAATTCATTCGAAATGAATGAACTCTATACAGAATTTACCTTCATTCTTCATAATTGTTGTACCTTACTTGTAAAATCGATGTTGAAGTTCAAGGCCGTTCATATTACGTAGGTTGTTATTTATACTTTATGTCTACCTCTGCTTTTAACTTCTATATTCTTCTAATGTGTGAAAATATGAAATAATACATTCGAAAAGTTGTATCGCTTAAGATTCTTTATACCATAAGTAGTTAGTAGTTATTCAAAAGTGAAGAAATTCGTATTCAAAGAATTACAATTTTCAGCATTATTAGCTGAGCGCTTCCGCGCTTCGGAGAGCACGTTAAATTGTCGGTCCCGGCTTTTAAAGTCGTTAAGCCATGACGGAGGCCTTTAGGAGGCCTGAAAACTCTGTCATCAGAGTTGGCCACTTGCTCATACCAACGAACGAACGAACTTATACCTCTGATTAGCCCCTTTTAAAAGAATAAGTCTACCACACCTTGTCAATACAGTCGTGATCATGATTGATCATATTTCAATTAATTTTTATTATTATTGTGACTGACCGTACAACGTCTACGTGCCAGGGTACAGTCTACAAAACAGTTACAACGGCTCTTGTTCCGCAATCTCGAATAATAGGAGGTATTTCTCATTTTTCCTGCAGCGAATTAAGTCCACTTACTTTCATCGGCCTTAGTTGGCTCCGAAAGTTTGAAACGATTAGTATAAGCTTGTTGGCTTGTTGTAACTTTAAGGCTTTTTGCTCATATTTCAGTTTCTTAGGAGCCGTATTGGCCCAAGGTTAGGGCTTCGACTTTTGATTTGAGAGTTATGGATTAAAATCCTAGTCGTATTTTATTGTGGTATTTTATTTAGAACAAAATAACTGAGTATTAACACTGGCTTACGAAAACATTGCGAGGAAACTAATATCCCCTTAGTACCAACAATATAAACTTTCGCGATCTTTTTTTTAAATATTAACGTATTGACGCTGTTACGAATTATAACGTAAATAGCGTCGGTATATTGAATATATTTCCATGTGAATAATTCCTGTGTTTTGTCATCACGTCAGAGCAAGTCGCAAAAGTTTCGAAAGTGAAAAAGTTTCATAGTTTTGCTGTTTTAATATTCAAAATACGTTCCCTTTGCTGGGGACAGAAGAAGAAAGAAAACTGTAACCGCAATTAACCGCATAGAGTAAAACGTGTTTTTGTCAAATTGGAAATTGTAATTGTCTATTTTTTGGAAAATAGTTAGCTTTTTTTTTATCGTCGACTACACGTTACGGTATAAACTTATGCTTTCTCACTACAGAAGTAAAATCTCCCATTAGTTTTTCATATTTTCCGGCCAACATCTTCTAACAGTTGAAAGTGTCTACTCATAGCTCGTTCCGCCATTGCTTGTGTATGTTATTGAGTTGACATTTTCCGGTCTCTACGCTGTTCGAGAACGACAGACGGCACTGCCCAATTCCATTTCAGAACTTCCAATTTTATAGAAATATAGGCTTATGAACAACACTAGTTACTTCAATTTACTACGACGCTACATGATCGTTTCCATTCAAACAAATGTTATGTTTATACTTCAATTAGTTTTCGCCCCATGGTTACACTTGGCTACCTACAAATTTGATTTTAGGATATTTTCAAGTTTATTAAATGTAGTTTTGTTTGTTAGGGAACATACGTTTTGACACCTGAATAAAACTACGGGCTATGGTGAATATATTGTGTTAGTGATGGTACCTAAAATAGCTGTATAAGCCGTTTCTCTAACGATGTATTTTCATCATTACAAGATTTGCTGCAATAGCATTTCCTTAATCGCAAACAATTCCAAAGTAACTAAACACCAACAAAATTAAATACCAATGAACATTTGCATAGCGATTCCGCAAACTTCAGTAGAGTTGTGAAGAAAATCTGCGTAATCATTGAACTTTGGGAAATTTTGTGGGATTGAATTTTCCTGATGAAAATGATTAGGATTTTGGTAAAATTCACACAAAAAAAAACATCCGAATTGAGAATCTCCTCTTTTGGAGGTTAGTTAGAACTTGGTCTTCCAAATTGTTATTTATCTCGTTTTCTGATAATAAAGTTACCCAAATTATGGGTACATGAAACTATAAACGTTTATCTAAGACTTGTGGTTATTTACAGGGGTAGTTTGGTCTTTGTAAACGGACATTAAATGCTCTAAATTAAAATAATCTGGGCATTCGTAAGGTTTTGACTATATTTTTTGCCATGGTTAAAGAAACTCGTATTGTTTTACAGTCATATTTACCTACGTATTAAAAGCTCAAAAGGTTGAGAAATCTGTTTCTATCTCATTTCATTAGCATGAGATTTACAAGAAAAATATATTCTTGAGAGAGTTACTTACAAAGATAATAATTTTTAATTTTTTTTTGTTCAAAACTGAAGTCACTTTCTAATATTATTACCTAATTATTTAATTTTAAACATAACAAAAGAACAAAGTGTTTTTCTATTGATATGGCAGAATACTAAATATATGAAATAAATACCACCTGGTAAACTAATAATAATAATAGTTTATTTAGATACTAAGTATTAATTAAGTTATTATTTTTGTTGTAAAACATTACTGTAAATACTTATATTATCTTTAATAGAGGTTCTACAAGAACCAGTTTCGCTTACAAACTATTTGCCACCGGCCGGTAGTCCGTCAGCCATCAATCTTCGGCCAAAGGCAGCTTCCAAATCATCCCCCAAATTGCTCGTACAAGCATTACGACCTCCAGTTAACCCGATAGGTTTTGTGACTGTCATCTCAAGTGGATCATAAAACTCACATTTGTAGGGTTAGCTCACAAAAAATGAACATAGCATGAGTATTTGAAGAATTTGTGTTTATTTATAAAGAATTTCAAGAAAGTTAGCTTTTTTCTGTCACTGATTTCAGATGCAGTCGATAAAAGTTGTCTATTATCTTGGATCTATCATTAGAACCTGACTGCCTTCTGGTTCGTGTTCATTTATTGTTGTGTTTTTCTAAATATTTTTTATAATAAAATAAGCTATACGTGCTGTACCTTCAAGTAGATATTAGTATTAGGTATTTTGACTATGGACGAGAATTTGGTTGGGTGCTCGCCGACGTATTTATCAACAAAGTTTTGAACATAAGGAAGATAGGACAGAACCACCTAAATAGTTCACATTTTTACTGAAAGCCTACCGAGATATCAAACGGTTTGTGGTCAAAGCGGCTGTAGGTGGCGGCTCATTACGCGCCTCCCCCTCCCCTCTCCTAGCCCATGGGGAGAGGGGGGTGATGACGTCACCGTGTCGCAGTGCTGTTGCCGCGTATGTTGGTAAATATTTGTTTTCTTAACTTTTATGTAAGTCTTTTATACTATGCTTACTGTTACTGGGCTGCTTTTGGTATATTTATGTGGGTTCTAAAATGTTTTTTTTTTAAACTTTTTTCGCAAACCTGAAATATTTTGACATAAAAGTATACGTATAAGCGCGCAGCATTTTGGGCAATAAATTTAAACGCGTGGACCGCGTACGTAATTTTGACTGGCATTGCCGACGTAGAGATAAAATCAGCTAAGCTCAAGTTGGACTGGGCAGGACACGTTAGTCGGATGCAACCCGAGAAGGGGGCAAACATCGTCACTCCTTGAGTGCCCGAAAACAAAGGCGTCAACGAGGCCGGCAAGAAGGCCGAGAAGGCTTTAGCGGGACGATCTTGACGGATTTGAAAAGGAAAAATAGGAATCAGTGGAAACATTTGGACGAGACCTTTGCCCAGCAGTGGGACACACCAGGTTAAGAAAAAGGTATACGTATGTTTAATAATAATATTCAGATACCTATTCCCTTAAGATATTTTTGTCCAACTTTGCTTCATTCGTTTCTATTGGATTTCAGGTATACTTTTATATTTTAATTATAAAATATACTTTTGCTATCAGTATCCATAAACGCTTTGTAGAGTTCTTTGCCCAGTACTACTAAAGAAAGCGACGTTGAAAATAGTTTATTACTAACAAGCTATAAAAAATCTTAGTACTTCTTTATTCCTAGTTTCATTACTGGCCTACGTTTCTACGACTTACACGACTTTACAATTTTATAGCATTTTAGCTCACTGGCTGAGCAGATGTTCTAGAAACAAAGAGTTGAAGGCAACTTTTAATAAAATAAAATACTAATCCAAATCGGCCCATCCGTTCAGGTTACGTTGCCTCAGGCAGACAGTTGTAGGTTACACTACACACTAATTATAATACCCCTCTTTTTCATTGGGGGTGAAATAAAAATAGTTTGATAAACATGTTATAAATAGCTTCAGTCGATAGATATTTCTTTATATTTATACTTGCATTACTGGCCTACGTTTCTACGCCTCACACGACTTTACAATTTTATAGCATCTTGGCCAAATTGAAGCTCAATTTCCTTTAGCTCTATAATTTGTAGCAGTCAGCGCTCAAGCGGAGTTGAGTCTGAAATATTTGTACAAAGCTTTTTGCACCCGCCACGATGCTGTCCGAAACGAATTTATGATGAGAATAAATTCAGGGAATTCCGTGATACAGGTTTTAGCATTATGATCGTTAGTTTGTATAAGCTATTAGTCCACTATCAAAACTCAAATGTCTCCGCTCCCCTGAACGACAGAATCGACTAAGGTTTTAATAAAGTATTTTCATCCTCACTTTTTGTATCACAGTCGTGTTCTCTCAACTCGTCTTCGTACAATTTGGCTGAGGCTTTACTGAATATTCTCCTATATCAGTACCAAAGCAGTAAAATACAGAATTTTCTTTATTAGATGATAAGTTTTACGGTTCGTCTGATGGAATCGAGATACCTATTCGGTTTTCGCTTACTCATGAGTGTAGGGAAATATTCACGCTCACGTTATTATCGGCAAAGGATGCTTTGGGATATGGAAATTTGAATAGGCACGCGTACGTGTTCTTATTACTCGATATTTAATCTAAGGCTTATCTACTTCGTAATAATGCTTTGAGGAATAAGTTGTACCTTAGGTTCTATAAGGGTTCCTTATTGACTACGGAAATCTCAAAATGAATGTTATGTCAGTTTATGCGTTCCAAAACCATTGCTCAAATTGTTGGGAAAACCTTGGTAGAGTCTTTCGAGAACCATTGTGCCGGTTGTGCTCTGTAGGCACAGGGGTTTCTGATCCAAGAAATATAGTGTCCCAGAATGTAACCATAAGCCGGCAACTAGCGAAAAGCAAAGTACAGACGGCACTTTAAAAAAATAAGACGGTACAAAGTTCGCCGTGTCATCTTGTAAGAATAAATATATTCTCTGTCTTTCAAGCTAGTGCTGCTAGTAGCTAAACATTGTGATGAAACCCGTGGATTAGACAGCCCCACGTATTGACCATGTCTCATCTGTGTGGATAAGTTGAGAGGGTGGTTTGTGTGCTGGGCAACTACACTCCATCTCAACAGTGTCTTGTTATGTGTTAGCAAAGATCATTTCTTGATACTGTTTATATCATCTATAGTAATGTAAATAATAAATTAAATTGCAGTAGATACGAGTAGGTGAGTGCTAATATGCATGTGCTGTGGTGGGTCAAAAGGGACCAGTCTCAGCTAGTTGTTGCTCTGCGGCTGATGATGCAGTATACAGTATATAACATACTACAGTAATGATTATATTATTACGGCAATATGGCTTCAAATTACTTTATAAAGTTGCTTAGGTGCTTATATCAGTAGCCTTACTTATTTTGAAAGTGATAATGAGGTAATGACAACCTATCTACATAACTGTAGCTACGTAGGTACTCGAGGCCATTACATACGTAGGTATTCATAGAAATAATTCGTAAAAATGTCCAGCACAATAAAAATGTTACACAGTCGTATGTTACAGGCCGTAATATAAATAACCGGGAAGCGTTTTGAGTTATGTGCCTGTATTTACGATTATTGGCCCTGTTTATAGCTATTGTGATCCTTCCTACTCGCTAAGGAATTTATGCGAGTTTCTTTTTTTACAGCATCCCGCCATTACGTTACCTGTTACTACAACAGCAGGTTCAGCATAATGCGCAACACGACAAACCTTCCAGTTGTCGACAACAACAACTCGAAAAAGACGTTGAAGCAGTTTGACATTATCGGGATATCTCGTTTCTCGTCTCAACATGATGCGCCAGTTACTGCTAACTTTGGTGTGGTCCGATTAGGTTTTTTTGGTTTGGAAGTATATCTCACCCATACAATCATTATAGTCCATCTACGTACTCTCTATGTGTATCAGAAATAAATTATTGGCAAGATGGCCACTGAAATGTGTTATAGGATTCGAAATACTCTCTCACACGGTCCCAGGCGACGTGGCTGCAATCATAGACCTAGAAGAAGTACACAAAACAAAGAAATCTATAAATAAAATAAAAACAGTCAGAAAAAACACAACTTTTTGTCCCTCTCTTTCTTTCGATACAAATTTTAATGAAAATGGCAAGTCTTTTAAGGTTTTCGTAGTTTCACCCATACAGGCAGTATGGGTGAAACTAGCGTCACCGCCTATTTTATTTTATTATTACGTTGAACAAAGGAATTTTAAATAGGCGGTGGCGCTAGTTTCACCCATACAGGCACCTTAAGAAACTCTACTCTATACACATTTGCTCAGCATTCCAAGCAAGCAAACCAAAATAAATATCTCCTATCTTTGATAAATCATCTAGTATAGACAAAGACTAATATTTGTTTATTTATGGCATGAAGAATAGCTGCTTTATTCGTGAAATAACGGGAAGCAATTACGAGGGGTAATTAATCACCTTGTTATGAGGTGGCAGTTCATTTGCCAAAAAGAGCTAACTGAGCCAACAGACCTGGGAGGGAAGGAAAAGGATATTCTATTATGAAAATGTTATCCTAGTTAGGTATTTTCTTTATTGTATTTAGAAAGAGCTGTGGTGGCTGAGTATGATGGTAACTCGAATTTCTATCCGAAAATCATCAGTTCCAATTACGGCCGTGCATCATTGCCTATTTACGATTTGAAAAAATATATTTATGCTACATTAACACGAGCTCTAAACGGTGGAGGAAATTATCATGAAGAATCCGCGGTATTAGTCCCACACGTCTCGACAATTTCCTGTGGATATGATCGGCGCTGCGCGGATGGTTTGGAAAATGAGTGGAATTAGCTAGCTAAAATACATCCCAATCACTTGCGTTAGGCGAGACCACGAAACACACACAGTTAAAAGTAAAAATGTACAGTGTACGATCTACACTGTACATGATGTAAGAGTACGATATCCATTCTAGTGAACTGGTATTCAATGATAAATTTAAGTTTACTTTGGTTTTGATGATCTTTCACGGTATCGACCCATCGACGAAGTGTAGGTACAATTGAGGTAAAGACCCGTCGAGGTAGAAACATCGAGGTATCATCATACTCTACGTATTAGACCCGTAATGTACAACAATATACTGCCGTGAAAATTTATTTCTCGTCTAGTGTTTGAAAACGGAAATAAATTAAAGTAGAAAACAAACACGGGTGAAAGTTGAGCATGGCTCAGTATGCTCACACTCCAGTTTATTTAGTTTAAAACAAGCTTAAATACAATTGTTACTCATATATTAGGGAATTGTGTTTGTTTACTTCAAGTAAACATTTTCACGGGAATATTTTTCGAATGTAAGGAGTCCCGCTTGAAGTATTTTACCTGACTAGGTACTGCAATCAAATAAGATTGGTTAGTTATTTATGGGAATTTTTATGTAGCTCAGTCTTCTAGATCTTGTAAGTAGGTACTAAGGTATGATGCTCGCTTCAGCTCAACTCATACAATTACCCTCCCGAAATCTATAAAAATAGCATTTCCAAATATAATACCTAAATTATTACGATAGTAAGGTTATTGAACCGCAAACAATGTCTCCACAAACTTTTCCATTTCAATATAACCTAGCAGTGACCGCAAGGATTTGTCCGGACCCTTACCGCATTATTCAAAATCATTTGTCATTTTAGTAACGGTCTACTGGGCGTAATAAGGTAAGTCCTGAAAGCGAGCAGTTTATTCAGCCCCTGCCAAGTTACATTTTTTTTAAAGAATACTTAGAAACGAATAAAAGCTGTAATTTACATTCGATGACGAAAAATCGCGCGGGCTGAAGTGTCAAAATGTTCGTATTCTATTCTATTTTTATCATCAAAAATAGAATATATTACGAAGCGTTTATAAATTGCTCCGGCCATAATTCTAGCAAAATTTCTACGAAAGTAAACCTTTATGAGTAACGGCACGAGCTGGTTGTCCTTTCCTTCAGAGACGACCAACGGGGTATCTACTATAACCGATTCCCGGAATGGCTTATGTTAAATGACAGGAGTAGAATCACCAGGGTGCGTAGACAAGTGATAAATGTTTCGTATCTATTCTCTTTCTATCTATCATTGCTTTATCTATGACGGAGGCCTTTAGGCGGCCTAAAAACTCCGTCACCAGAGTTGGCCACTTGCTCATACGAACGAACGAACGATCGCTTTACCTTTGATTTGACATTTCTGATCGCTCGAGTTTTCGTCATTGAATGTCAATTCCTATACGTACATTATTTTTAGTTTTTTATTCTAAAGCGATTGTAGAAATGCAACATGGCTAGGGCAGCAGGGCTTGTATGACCAACGCTTCGTATCTAATCTATTTTTATCATCGCTATTCCTTTGATTTGTCATTTCTGATCGCTCGAGTTTTCATCATCGAATGACAATTCCTCTACAGTTTGTTCGTTTCTATTCTGAAGCGATTGTTGATGTAAATGTAAATTGTATATGTAAACTTGGCTACGGAGGCTGGTTCTCAACGTCATAATGTGATCTGAATAAACTCTTTTTGGTTTTCATTTTGCTGCATTGTGAATAAAAGGTTCTAAAAATAAAAGCTTCTTCTATGTCTGTGCCTCTTCCCATTATTTTGGTCGGCTCTCCTCGATCTAAAATAAAATCTTCTATAAATATATCGATACCTACTCCATCTAAGATAAGCCCTTAACAAGGAAACCGATATCTAATCGGATTCACGGCTGATTTATTATTTATATCGTTGCGAACAGGAAACACTTTCCCCGAGCTCTCAGAAATCAACTTTATTTCCCCAAAAACAATCGCTAAGAAGATCTGTGTTAGGAAGATGAAAATGAACTTTAATCTAAATTGTTTTATGCCACTTTTTATTTTGTGAACCCGTAGCTATGTGACAAACGCTACGTTCTCTATTTTTTTTGACACGAGCTGACCCGGCGCACTTCGTAGGCATGAACCAAATATGTTCGGACATAGCTGTGACTACCCCCTTTAACTTAGGATCTAAAAATAAAATGAAATAAAAAGCCTAAAGATCTGAAAATAATATGTCTACCGCAACCGGGGCATACAGTCGTGATCATTTTTAATTTTATTTAATTTACATAGTTTATTTTAGTTGATCAACTGTTAAATCGAAAGGATTATTTTAATTCAGTCTCGACTACGTAGCCCAAACTTTAATTTGAATACCTTCACTATGCGCCGTGCGCCAACTGAGATGACTGACTTTATTCCAGGTTTCTTAACTGAAATTAATTAAAATTTAGTTTAAGTTGTAAGACATTTTAATTAAAGTCCAAAGCTGTTGAGATATTGCTTTTCAAGCTACTGCAATTGGGACTGGCACTTTTAGAGTTATATACCTTCTATAATTGGGCCACAAGTTTATCAGGATGTACACCATAATTATCTTCTAATTGTAATTTGAAAATTGTATCTATGAACCTACCTAGTAGTTTTTTTTCTGTATATAAATGTGTTACTAATAGTATACGATAATGTAACAATAGTGGCAATTCTGAGTGTCGCAAAAGCTAAACTAAGCTAACTAAAATTGTTGCCGTCCCTTTCATAGCGATGGGAATAAAAAGGATGGCAATAATTTTAGTTAGGTTAGTTTAGCTTTTGCGACACTCCGAATTGCCCCCAATATGTGCCTCTGCTTTTTGCTTAAGATCTTCCTCTATTGCTAGTTTCGGTTTAGTTGCATAATAAAAAGTATCGTTCTGCCATTCCACGGAAAAACTCATGGTAAAAAAGAATGTTTTCATGGTGAAAATTTTAGCATCCAAATCAATTCAGCCTTTTCAACGAAACAAGGAAAAAACATACATACAGATTCACAACATTTCACTTAGCTTTTGCTCGCAGCTTCGCTCAAGTGATAGCATTGTAAATAGTATTTCAGCTATCAAGTCACACCAAATACAGAGGGCCTAGACAATGTAACAATCGATTAGCGAAAGCGATAGTAGAAAAGTCCAAAATGTATAGGAATTGACATTTTGATGACGAAAACTCGAGCGATCAGAAATGTCAAATCAAAGGTGTAGCGATGATAGAAATCGAATCGCTTCATAGCGAATGCCGGTTGGCTAGGCCCTCTGGATACTAATCGGTACTCTCAGTCGTGATTGAAACACAGATATTTTCTGATTCATAATAGTTTAGTAGGATTATATTGGCAGTATTTTGTAATGTACCCTTTTGGTTTGAAGAATCAGTCCACTAATTAGTGTATATTTTTTTTGGCACTATCTTCGATTTGTTGAACAATAATCTAGTATTCCTTTGTAGTTATACTCGTACTCCCTTGGGTATTTGTCAGATGTATATCCAAACACATCTTTGGTGCATGTCACCACTCCGCCGCAGATAGTATTGCTACGTGACTAGATGCAATATCTATTCCATTTTTAGAATCAAAGTAGAGTGTATACCTAACGTATCAAGCAAATTTTGTAGAGTAAGTACGAAACAAAACGAAATTCAATGGCTTCTAAGTTAAAATAGGTTTACGCTCTTTACCAAAAAATGTGGGTACCTAAATTATATCAAAATTGTACACACAAAAAATACCTATTGGTTGCTACGATAGTTTTCCTGTATCTACTAGGTACTGTATAACACTGTATTAATTAGAAATTAAAGAAACATTATCTTTAGGTTCTTTAGGCTCAGAATTGCCACTATTATCTGTGCTTTAGATCATAGTTGCAGAAATAAGGATTCATAGTTAGAACGTGATCACTGCAGTCTGCATTGTCTAGCTAGGGGCATATGGTTAGGTACTAATATTAACAGTAGAGACTTGGCACACTTTTACATTTTCCTCCTGGGTTTAACATTTTAAAAATTGGCGCTGTATAAGTGGTATACCTACTGTATAGATGTCAAAGTTAAATATATAGTACCAGGAACAGTGAAACATTTAGAGTTATAAGAAGTTTAAAGCGGCAGTTTTATAATAACAGCTTTGGACAATGCTTTTAAGTTTATTTGATTTTTTTTACGAGTACTAAGACGGAGCAAAATGTGAGTAATGAATTAAATGTATGAACTTGCCTCTAGGTTAATCTACTAAACTATCTACTAAATTTAGAGTACTCTTGTCATTCTAGTCATTCTAGAAATGTGAGCTTTTTTCTATTTCATTTTATATTAAATACACTATATCTAAGATTATTTATAAACTTTTTTTTAAATAAAAGCTTTATTAGACATAAATAAATAAATATCCTTGGACATTCCACATAGCGTCATCTGGTCCTAAGCTAAGCAATTGAATGCTTGTGTTATGGTAACCTGATGACTGATATACTACATAGATTCATTTTTTTTTAAATAAATAAATATTTCATTTTACTCAGATTAAAATTTAATTAAACATTAGATTTACATAATTAAATGAGCTCTGAAATAATTGAATAACATTTAAATAAACTATTTTTCTGGGCCTGTTCCGTGCTTAAAAAAACATCCGATCATTCATGATTCTGTAAACAAAGAAAGCCAATTTAGGCTTCGTTAAAAAATTAGAAATATATCTTTAGTTTAGGTATCTTTTTAACTATATTTTGAGCTTTATTTCACACATCCCGACATATTTCCTTCGACCTTGAGCCAGGTCATTGCCATCCAGCATTGCAGGTCTCGAATGCACTGCATCGCATGAAACATGCATGGCTCAGTAACGCCCTCTATGAAGATAACATAGTCCCGGCTAGCTTGATTTTCCGTAAGTGTAGTTTTCATTATCTTCTAACATGCTGACGTGGTATTTCCATTTCATTTCCTTTGAAATTCACACGCCATCATTGAACACAATTGATGACTTCCGGTCATAATTTCTAATACCGACTTTAAAACCGAGATCGACAATTGAACGCACCTCAAACGTACGAAAGCGATCATCTGATAATTCCACAGCGGTTTGCTCACCTAAATTGTGACCGCTCACAACATTGCCTAATTTGACAATCTATGAAGAACGTGTGTGTGCATTTGTGATGAAAATCTTAGAGCAGATTTCGTGGTGACGGGAAATCTGCGCACTGAAATGACCAATATTGTGTTTGTTGTTGCGAATATTTCGTAGCAGGTAGAAACATCTAGAGTGTTCTATATCTCGGTGGAGATACGAGGCGTTTTTGTTGAAAACTTTAAAAGCTCGACCACTTGGGAATAAAACACAGTACATGTTGTATAAATAAAAGGCTTCCTCATTAAACGATGAGCTTGGCTATGCTTCGACATGAAGCTAAAAATGAGATTATTCACGATCCATGTTAGTTAGCCCGTAACCAAATAACCCAAATCAGGGCCAACATGAAACATTACACCGAAAACCACAATGAAAACAAATGAAACAATATCCTGCAATACAAAGCTTTTAAACTAGCTCTTTTATATCCGGGATTGGCAAATTGGTTTCGTGGAACGGCCGATAATAATTGAGGGCATTTGAGGGTACTTTTAGTGAAGTACGGGTCATTCAGCGGATGGCGGTCACGCGATGCGGACGTGTCAGAACGCCGGATTTATTGTTTTTTTACGTGCAGTTTAACGTTTATGACATCTTGATGTGCCTTGCAGACTCCAATCGTTTAGTTTTGCTATAAAAATAATATCAGAACTAGACACGTACTCATTTCAATATTGTCTTACACTACTTAGACTAGAGATTTAACTGTGTGAAATATAGAAAGATAGGTACCTAGATTGAAGCGTATTTAACTGTTCTCTAGGCTTATCCCTTAAATCATTTGGGGCCGCTAAATAGCTTCTGTAACTCCAACATCAACAAGTGTGTTGTGAATTTTAATTAAAATATATTAGTGGACCCTCCCAAATGCCCAAACTTGCACGTACCAAACTGTCTAATTTGGGAATTATTGCGGGAAGGTAACGAATTGCGTGTTTGGCCAACCGCAGGTACCTACATCGCGTTGATTCCGAATTAATTTCAGTTCGTTTGGTTTGTTTCAAATCGATTATTTAACATGATTTTTGCGATTTTGATACAGGTTATTGGGGCTAGACTAAAGATGTTAAGTTATGGAGGAGAAATGATTGGTTTTTGTTACGGTTTTGTCTAATCTTCAATGTTATGAGTGGAATCTGAAGATCTGAAAATAAAATTTTTATTCTTTTTCTAAAAGGACTTGTTAAAAATACCTACACAACGGTTTTCATTAATAGACAGAGTGATTCAAGTGGCAGGTTTACAGGTAATACATATGCATAATATTTTATAGTAGAGCACACACACACAAGTGCAAAGCCGGGGCGGGTCACTAGTTAGTCATTATCAAGAAAAAGAGATCAATTAATTCTTGTGCATGCTAATTTCCCAGATTAAACATCCACTGACATATCCACCGCCATTGTTTGCCAGTCGGAAACGTAACGCGCTATCACGACCGTCCATCACTGAGGGAACTTATCTATTCAACGGAAAATCTATTACATTCCTCGATTCTCTCGCTCAACCACTTTTAAGATTCATTGTTATTTGAAGTACCTAGTGAGAGTTAAGTTAGGTTTGGTACGTCACTACGGCAGTAATCTCTTCGTTTTATTGAAATAGCGTGGCAATGAAACCGTTTGGTTACATAAAACTTATGCATGTTTATTTAATTCAATTTAGTTTTAGTTTAGTTTTCAAGTGTTCTATGTTTTATTAAATTAAATATGAGTTAACACTTTAGTTAGTTACAGTTTTGAAAACTAGTTTATGTTGGAAGTTACCTAATAAAAAGTACCCATTGCATCTGTGTATTTATACCAACTATCTCAGATCATAACATCTATTCTAAATGATTTATACAGCGTCAGGTCAACCTATGCCTTGTGACATTGTTAAGATTTAGTACGCTTAGCTATTCACAAATCATCCTTTCAGCTTAATGGCTCACTGGAAATCCTACAATTGTATTATATTGGAATTCCTACCTAGTAACAAAAAATCAATTACATAGAACTAATATAGTTTTTTTGTTGCATGGAAATAAGAAGGCCCTTGTTTAATTAAGATCCTTCTTTTTGAGGGTGCGGACCTTCTAGGTAAACGCGATAAAGTATTTAAAAATACTGAGTATCCCGGCAACTGAAAAAAGACATTATCTTTGTATATTTTTGAACACTTAGGGATGAGTAGGTAATTAGTTCATAGTTCTTCTTATGATACTAGCCCCATTAGAAGCTAAAGCCCTTCTAATAGGGTCCATGTTAATTCGTTATAGACAATCACTTCGCAGTATTGAATTAGGTAGTTAGAGATGCAACTGAGAGGCAGAAACGTAATATCTATGTATTCTTTTATCTGTGCATCTATCAACGGAACACTAAATATAAGTTCTATGTGATAAATGCTATTTACACGAGTACTATGTGCTAGGGATATTCTTACGTGTTCAAATCCTGTAGATGAAATGATGATATTATATAACTTGATACTTTCAAGTATGACGTTAAAACTAAAGAATCTTTAGCTCAAGAGAGAGCATCGTTTCTACAGCAATAAAAAATGTTTTACTAAAAGAAATAATCTCGAGAGAACAGAACTAAGTAACCTAATTATTAATATCTTGGTATAAAAGTTGGCACCTGAAGTTGCGCTGTGCCTTTGTAGCATTTCAATGAATTGTAGGTACTGTAAAGTTTCTACTGTAAGAAAGTAGAGCTGAAAATAAAAATAGCGCAAGACTTTTATGCCAAGGCAATGAATTGCAGTAAGTAACTTATGCACCGTTTTCACAACATTTTAGTTTCATTCTTAGTAATAACAAAATAACTCCTTCGACGAGTAGGTACACAAAATATTGACAGATACGAATGTTTTCCATTGCGCAAAATCTTTATAAGTAGGCATTATAAAATATTCTTCTATACTTACTTACCTCCGTCAGTAAATCATACAGTTTTTATTTATAGCAAAGGTTTGCACTGTTAGTTACGTATAAATTAATAATTTCTGCGAAATGAGGTTGTGTGCCTGACTTGACTTGCCTGACCTATGACGAACTTGAATTTCTTAAAAATCTAAGATCATGTCTACCCGTACCTTAAAACAATTATTATGCTCTTTAAAATTTTAAAACATGGTTTAAACATAAAGTTTTATAAAGCCTGTCGTTGTCTGATAGCAAACCTCAAAGCGCTTTTTATAAAAGTATAATACAAGTTCAGCATATTGATGGCTTGTTTGTTTAACTCTCAGTAGATGTGGGTCACCGCCAATATGGCATCTATTCTAAATACAAGTCTAGTCGGCAAACTTGCAGCGGAAATTGGCCCATAAAACTGGAGAGATAAAGTTTCGTTTACGATGACAATATTTGTGGTAGCATCTGCGAATCTTAGACAGAATTATCTTTGAATTACTATTTTGGCATTGATTGCGTCGTCTTCGACCCTTATTCTGTTACAATAAAGCTACTAAGTGATATCCCCCGACGAAAACGAGGGGTGTTTTGCATTTATTGGTAAGTTTCTGTGGCATCAGAGCTCCTGAACTTATTAATTTAACAAAGTGAACAAAATCATATTAAAATGTATTTTTTTTCCTTTGAAAGTTGTCTTAATCAAAACACATTTTTACTTTTCTTAATTACGTTTCCTGAGCGTGGGTTTCTTTATTTTTTTATTCTTGTATGGACTGTGATATGTATACAGTAGACACTCTTTTTGATCTTATGGTACACAAAATTCTTACAAAGTATTCAGGTTAGTCCTTTGAATACCATTAATACTATCTGATATGTCTGAAGATTTTAGAACAAACTCAACAATTCATTTTTAATAGTCTATATCTTTGTAGACAGGAATTGGTAGTTTGGTAGTTGGTGTAATCTTAATCAGTAATAATATTATTGTTGTAAATCCTCAACGCATTAGGTATTTATGTGTTTATTCCCTAACAAAACCCTAAACAAGAAACATGAGACTCGAAAAAATTCTCCAATTCACACAGGGTGCGACGTGAATAATGGCCCGGGCCTTTTTTCGTGAGGAAAGTTGATTCCATGCCGTGATAATGAAATGCTGATGCCGACGCAATTAGAAGGAGTTTCAAGCGTGTTTTCATTCTGTTCTGCACAATATTGTTAGAACTCAAGCTGAAACTTTATTTATTTAATAAGATCACAATATTATACACCACTTTGAAACGTCAAGTCCTTAAAAGTAGAGGATTCTACTGCCTGTTCCAAACACACCACCTTAAGAATCAGGCAAGTTACTTAAAAATTTAAATTTTACAAATGTTTAGGAGGCTATCATCTCCGTCACCAGTGATATCCACTAGCTCATTCATGCAAGTAACACCGCTGGGCACAGCTATTACTTAATATATATGTGTAATTGTATATGTATTATATGTACCTACTTCAATACATCAAGTATTTTATCCTGCACTTTTAAAGCCAGTGTTGGTGTTAACTTTAAATTATTTAAAGAAAACTCTGGAGTTTTGAGATGGAGCTACGTGCGCTTGTAAAGTCGTAGCTACATTTTATAAAGCGTTGAAATAAATAAAATCTTTTAGTTAAGTACAAAATCTACTTACGTTTACTAACTTTTACACTACTTTCTTCTAAAATATAAATATTCACAATATTTAAATGTTCAACGAGAGTATTACCAATATTACAAGTTTTTTTTGCTTTTAATTTCATCTTGTTTGCGTAAATTGAGGATGATTTTAGACGTTTTTGAAGCAGTTTGTCTGTGTCTGAGTATATAATTATTAATATATTAGGTTAATTATAGATGCTACCGATTCATATGACACAGTTGTTTGACACATTATGTCTTTTTTGTCAATGTTTTAATTTAAGAAATTACTTACAAAAATTACAACCCTAATAATATTTAAGTCTATCTTTATTCCCAAAAGTGCTGATTAACTGATACATTTTACTTACAAACATGTCTCAAAAAGTTGAAAACAACGTGCTACAAATCATGCAGTGCAAATCTCGTCTCCGTTTGCGTAATGACCCAGCTGCTACCCTAATAGCTGTGGCACGTGACTGCTGTATTTCAACAGAATACTTAGTTTAGACGATGCCAGTAACACTGGCTTGCTAGTGTTCGACTTTTTTTTCCACTGTCCGGCTGTACAATGGCCCTCCTCATTATTCATTATCTTTCCCAGAAACTTCGAATAGAAACTTCCTATATGTCTCTCATTGATAAAGATCTAAAATGACTAGAAAGATCTGAAGGAATTTTTCCACTGCATTGGTGGTTGTAGCCTATTGGTCCTTTTAAAAGCACAAAGTCGCATAGCGTCCATGTAAAGTTCTGTGTTAGGTTAGTGTTTTAGTAGTAGACTGTGTTTCGTAACTAGAAAAATTATGAGTCTTCGTTAAAACTCATGTGGATTGCATGTTGCATGTTGCGTATTGCATGCATGTATGAAGCGATATCTGTTAACAATTAATATTTTGCCTCCGACTATGGACTTATATGAAATTAAGTTTCGGACGACTAGACAAATCGATATGATTGTAAGGATTGCAGTGGGTTTATTGCAGGTATGGAGTTAGGACAAATACGTTCGTTCCAGAAGTAGGTTCTTTACAAGTGTCTTCTGTTGGAGCCAGTGACTAGCACCGTGTGAATATGCCTAAGGCTAACCTGCGACATGTCACGGTAGCTCATTGTCTACTTTTATTCGCCGTATTTTATTGCAGACCTCTTTGTTCCGCTTTAACTATAACAATGTCGGTTTTCGTAACTTTCGGTACTTCAGTGGATATTTTTAATGGGTTTAATGTGTACTTATTCGAAATATCCTGATTTTTAAAACTAAATGTTTAACTTTGTTGAATCAATAAGTTAGGTATTCCAAAGACGATGATAACCAAAATAATATTTGGTTATACTGTTGTTTTAACCTTATGCTACAGTTCGAGAACCGAATAACATTCCTTTATTTCTTGCAACCGACGGGTTTTTTCTCGATAATCAGTAGCATTGCTCACATGAAACGAAACCAAATAAAATGCTTGGCACGGAATCGTAAACGGACTTTGCATTTGAGTAGAAGCAACAGTATATTTGTAATTCTCTATTTATTGCCTGGGGTTGTTGCAAAAATAGTTTTGTTGAGTTTTAAATTCTCTTATTCTGTTAGAATTAGAAGAGTTATTTTTGCCGTTTTTCATTTTTCTTGTATGTTCGATACAAAACCATACTTAGGTGTCTTGTAGCCAATGAAGTTTGAGGGGTCTTAGGGGGTTAATGTTGTTTAAATTATGTGTCTTTATCCGGCTTATGATGATAAATATAACACACAACAACAAAATGTGTACAATCGTGAATAACTAGAATATATACGCTTTTAAAACCTAAAATATTTTAACTTCTGTCGGTCCCTTCACCAAATTGAGCTTATAAAACAACCAGTACAAATATTGTTTCTGAGGTAATTGCCACTATTCCCTGTTCAAGCCAAGTTATTAAACAAACGAACGATACACAACACTAATCAAAAACAAACATTAGATGTAGAAGCCTATAAAAAGTTGAAGATTTCGCGGTTTGTTTATAATTTGGCAAATAAAATGAGATAGAAAGATTCAGAAAGTCCCTCGACTAAACTCGTACAATTTTCGCTTTCTTTTTAACAAGACTTAAAAAAACTAAGGTTTCCAATTCTTTGGAATCTTTTTTTTATGTATGTTATGGTACATTTTTAGTTTATATATAATTTTTAATTGCAATGCTCAGAATCAGTTAAGCTCACTATTGGTTTACAAAGATAATCAAGTTACGCTAATATGTAGTAACAATGAGGCAAACTTGTATTAGCTGTCTTGTGGTGAAAGTCTACCTATGTATAATAAATGATTATAATTACAAGTAAAATATATAAATAGTGGATTTTATCAAACATAGTTCCCGTAATACAAGCTTTGTTTACTTTGAGGATAGATGATGCTGTTTGAAATTTCTAGCGTTGATTACTTATAAGTTAAACTATTTATGTTTGCTTTTTGTTTGCGCGGAAATGTAAATACAATTTATCTTTGACCAATGAAACTCAAAAAGCTTTCCAATTCATTTCATACGTTAACATTTTATGCATTATCTTTATAACATGCAGCAGCTTGAAAGGTAAACCCAAGACTTTAGAAATCTAAAAGCTTCGATCGATCATCTTGTCATATCTATCATAGTCTGTAAGCCCGATAGCCTTTATATTGAATGCAAATTGCGTGAATGCAGTTTGAGAATTGATCAAATGTCACGATATGCTTTGACTGAGGTAGAAGATTAGAAATAGAGTGTAGAGCTTCAAGTTCTCAATAGTTTCTGTGTTCCTGAATGAGTTTTAGATCTTTAAGGCTCTTTTCTGCATGGCGGCCTAAAAGATCAGAGTTTGCATTAACTCAAGCTTATTTCATTATTACATTGATTATTTCTTTTCTGTGAATAAACTTAATCGAGATATTAGACCTAAGTCAGTCCAGCCGAGTAGAGCCTATAGTTTATATATTTTACAGTGTTTTTTTTAACCCCACTTAAGTATTTCATTATAAATGAAAATATTCTTACTAAAAGCAAAGACGATTAATATCTAGGAGACTGACAAAGGCCATACACAAAATCGTAACCCTGATCCCGCAGTACCAGATAGCCTGGAAACTTTAAAACATCAATTTTATCCAAGAAATTTCAATTACTTTCTAGTTAAAATTACCTAAAAATTTTTTTATATTGAATATTGTTGCTACCTACTACCAAAGACGATTAATATCTAGAAGACAGACAAAGGCCATACACAAAATCGTAACCCTAAAAAATAGCCTGAAAACTCTAAAACATCAATTTTATCCAAGAAATTACAATTACTTTCTAGTTAAAAATGTTTAAATATTGAATATTGTTGCTACCTACTACTAAGTATTGAAATTTCTTGGATGAAATTGATGTTTTAAAGTTTTCAGGCTATCTGGTACTGCGGGATCGGGTTACGATTTTGTGTATGGCCTTTGTCTGTCTTCTAGATATTAATCGTCTTTGCTACTACTAATATTGAAATTTCTGGGATAAAATTGATGTTTTAAAGTTTCCAGGTTATCTGGTACTGCGGGATCAGGGTTACGATTTTGTGTATGGCCTTTGTCGTCTTCTAGATATTAATCGTCTGTGCTAAAAGTTAACAGCTCCGGCAGGATAGAGCATTTTACGTATTATTATTATAATGCTAAATTGACTTAGGTACATGTTTTCGCTCGTGATGCAGTAAGTAATAAAGTATTAAACCAAATCAAAATACTTAACAAAGTTAGTGATTATAAGTTTCAAAATTCTGCGATTCAAGTATTGATCGTAAACGTTGAGTCGTAAATAAAGTCCAAGCCTCAACCGTTCTCCGATAATAGGTACAAATGTGAAGCAAATCCAGCGATTTAATGCCACTTCATTTGTAGCTATCCATTCCAAGCTTGCTGATCTGACCAGGGACGGCTTTAGGTACCTATCGCTAACCTAGAATAGCCAGATTATTTTTCTACAATCTCTTTTGTTAAAAAAACATAAATTATGTAAAGGCATTCGATGACGATAAGTCACGTGATCAGAAGTGTTATATCAAAGGGTTTTTTTTGCTGCACTGCTAGTCGTTTCACAAATCACCTTGCGACCTAGCCAAATAGATCGGAGACGGTCAATTTCTCTGCGCGGCTAAAGATTTTAATCACCCGTGTAAACCCCAGATCGATAGAAAGCGTTCTACAAGCCATATTACAATAAAATAATGGGGTAAAACATGCAACGCGTCTCTTTGTAAAAAAAACCTGGCTAGAGGGGCAGACACCTAAAGCCGTCCCTGTCTTCGACGTTTTGGATTCGGTCCAGAACGAGTGATTTGATTTGGGTATACATCTCGTAAGATTAATTTTGAGCGATTTGTCTCATAGCCTACAGCAGCAGCAGCTTAGCAGTAATACTGATACAGCCTTGAACTGATTTACTTAGGTACTAATAATACCAAACCATAAAATATTCCTAGACTAAAAGGCGACAAACAGTTTTCATGAGTAATTTTTTTGTTGGACCAGGCAGTAGAATCCCCTAGTTTCCCCCTAGTCAAAGTGGTCTATAATATGATCTTATTGAATAAAATATTGTTGACTTTTAGACTTGACTTTTAATATTGTAGGAAGCAGTTTGTGTGAATAGGTACAATTAACTGCATTATTAAATTGCATTTATAACATTAACAACGTAGGTACTGCTGTTATAATCCCGTTGTTACCAATTAACAAATAAAGCAAGAAACATCGAATACTATAATTGATGATTCAAATTTCACAATAAGTCATTAGAAATACATTTATCACTGACTCACCCAAATTCCAGAGACATAACAAATCTGACGATACCAAGGTGTAAACATATCTCTGTAGCAAGATTTAATGTAGACAAATATTTTGATTGTAAGTGTGCGATGTTGTTGTCTGTTCGCATGTGTGAGGTTCAGATAGTTATTGGTAGCAATAAACTACGCTCCTTCGTTTTACTCGCTTTTAAATTGTCTGATTTCTACTTATACTTATTATAAACGTGAAAGTTTGAATATATTTATAACTAGCTGTGCCCCGCGGTGTTACCCGCGGTGAATAAGTTAATAGATTTTTTCGTTAAATAAGTTAGAACGTCGTTAGTTAATAAGTTAATAGATTAGAACGTCGACTGGGTGAACCGATTTTGATGATTCTTTTTTTGATCTAATGAGGATCGTCAGAGATATGAATAAAAATGCACCTTGAGAGTGCAGAAAATTACTATTTTCTTACGTAATTGAAATTTTTTTCATAAAATTTTTA
Source organism: Xanthorhoe designata (assembly GCA_963582015.1). Lineage (NCBI taxonomy): Eukaryota > Metazoa > Arthropoda > Insecta > Lepidoptera > Geometridae > Xanthorhoe > Xanthorhoe designata. The sequence continues at coordinate 3,436,701 of OY757049.1, forward strand.
ATTTTGCTCCTTGGTTAAAACCAATGCGTCATTGTGTCACTTGATTTTGGTGCTCATAGAACGGGATGACTGCTGGTCGGTTACTATTCTATGGTCTAACACAGTTTATTTTGCTCGCAAAATATTCAAGAAGCTACCATGCGAGCGAAGCGAGCTTCGACCCAAGCGAGCGCAGCGAGCCGAAATTTTTAAGACAAATTTGTTATGTGACACTTGATGTAGCCTAAAGTGCTTACAGAAAAAGCTGACTGTTGGTCGGTCCCTATTCTATTGTCTGACATAGATCAATTTGCCAGCAAATATATAAAAAGCTACCGTGCGAGCGAAGCGAGCTCAGTGAGCGTCTTAAACTCGCGAAGCGAGCCGAAATTTTTAAAAACAAATAAGTACCTACTCCTGACTTGATTTTGCTTATGGAGCTCATAAAAAAGGCTGACTGTTGGTCGGTTCCTATTCTATGGTCTGACATAGATCAATTTGCGAGCAAAATATTCAAGAAACTATCGTGCGAGCGAAGCGAGCGTAGCAAGCTTCCAACTAAGCGAGCGTTGCGAGCCTTTTAAACTCGAGCCGAAATTTTTAAGAAAAATGCGTCGTGTGACACTTGATTTTGCTTATAGTGCTCATAGAAAAGGCTGACTGCTGGTCTGTTCTTATTCTATGGCCTGACATAGTTCAGTTTGCTAGCAAAATATTCAAGAAGCTACCGTGCGAGCGTAGCGAGCTTCGAACTAAGCAAGCGCATCGAGTTTCTTAGACTCGAAATTTTTAAGATCAATTCGTCATGACTGACACTTATGTTTGCTCATGGTGCTCAAAGAAAAGGCGCTGGTCGGTTCCTATTCTAAGGTCTGACACAGTTCAATTTGCTTGCAAAAGATTGAAAAAGCTACATGCGAGCAAAGCGAGCGCAGCGAGGCTTTTAGACTCGAAGCGAGCCGAAACTGTGGGAAATTTAATAAAATAGCGATGATGAGGTGCTGTACCGAATTTTAATTGAAGACACAAATATAAACTTTGTCCTAATGGTTTATATGTTGAGTCAGAAATATTTTTATCGGGGATTTATCTGCGTACATAAGTCCCAATTCCGTGAGATTATCGGGACAAAAAAAAAACAATATTTGAAATTCGTTAAGCCGTTTGAGTTTGAAGAAGCATAATTTAGGTATTTTGATAATCTCACGGGCACAAAACGCTTTTAAGGGATTTAAAGTAGCTTATGACATGTTGTTATCCAGGATATCAACTGACCTGGTACCAAATTTCATTCAAATCCGTCCCGCCGTTTGAGCGTGAAGGAGTTATAACAATTCCTGTGCTGCCATCTATTAACAATATTTTGACTAACAGTTACGTTTCACGACAAAACTATTTTGATGAATAATTTGGTTTACAATCCCACGGAACCATTCCTTTTTTCAGGAATTTAAGGTAGCCTATTTGTTAATCCAGGGTACTGCTACCAAATTTAATTTAAATTCATCCAGCCGTTTGAGCGTGAAGGAATAATAACTTTACCTGTGCTGCCATCTATTGAAATTATTTTGTTACTTTTTCAGTTAGTTTTTCACGGCCAAACTATTTTGTATTTGTTTATTAATCCCACGGAATCAATGCACTTTTCAGGAATTTTAAGTAGCGTATATTTTAATCCAGGGAATAAACAATCCTGCTACCTAATTTAATTTAAATTCATCCAGCCGTTTGAGCGTGAAGGAATAATAACTTTGCCTGTGCTGCCATCTATTGAAATTATTTTGTCTGACAGCTTTTACGGCCAAACTATTTTGTGTATACTATTTTAATGAATTTGATTAATAATCCTACGGAATCAATGCACTTTTCAGGAATTCTAAGTAGCGTATATTTTAATCCAGGGTATAAGCAATCCTGCTACCAAATTCCATTCAAATCCGTCCAGCCGTTCGAGCGTGAAGGAGTTATATTTTTGCCTGTGCTGCCATCTATGAAGTTATTTTGTCTGACAGCTGCCTTTTGCACGGCCAAACTACCGAAACTATTCTAATGAACATTTTGTTTTATAATCCCACGGGAACACTGCACTTTTCAGGAATTTCAAGTAGCCTATTAGTTATTCCAGGGTATAAGCAATCCTGATACAAAATTTAATTCAAATCCGTTCAGCCGTTTAAGCGTGAAAGAGTAACAAACACACTTACACACTTACACACTTACACACACACAAACTTTCACCTTTATAATATTAGTGGGATATGCACTCTTTCACGCAAAAACTACTAAATGGATTTGGCTGAAACTTGGAATATACATAGCTTATGACCTGGAATATCACATAGGCTATTTTTTATCCGGGTAATTACCACGGGGGCGGCCGAATATAAGTTTCATTATGAATTACTTCTGGTGTCTTTCTGTCAAGCAATGGTCAAAGTCGCGGATTTAAGCTATCTATGTTTTAGCACGGTACCTAATGCTGCCAGTGTCTGGGACACGCTTCTGACTGACATTGGTTTAGATAATTTAAGCGATTCCTACAGATCGTTAATTTATGTTTTGTTGTATATACCTATGTAAAAATTCAATAACATGTTGAATTGAGGTTTGAATTAAAGCCGTTCAGGCGTTAAAGACCGAAATACCTAACATATACAAAAGCCTTGAAAAAGTTGACATCATTAAAAGTGTGATTCAAAAAAGTTGAAACGTTGGATCTAAAATTATAAGTCAAGTCAAGTAATTTAACATTTAACTTACTAAAACACTATAAAAGATGTCGACAGCACACTGAGTATTTTTCCTTTGCTACAGGCTTCGTCCGGCCGTCGCACATAACAAGCGAGGTCATAAAATATAATGTGGAAGGCTCATCCGAGGCGGTAACGAACCACACCGGTTTAATAGCTCGGACGCTACGGCGGCGTTTCATAGTGTTTATGGGCTTTTGAACCCAAGCATCGTTTTGAAAAGGTTAATCTTATCGTTCTAATGAGAACAAGAACTGTTTTTTCCAACCACGATATTTTTATCATTATTTGTGTTGTTGTATGTAAACTGGTATTTCTTAAACTGTCTATGAAGTAACTCATACGTAACAGACATATTACCAACTACATACTTTGTATAATGGAAACTTTATCGTTATCTGTAACTTGTTGTTGTGTATGTTAAAAAAACATGCACAATTAGGGTTTAAATTGGTAAAAATAAAAGTAAATTTGAAACTTCTATCTCTTTCTATCTATCAAAATCAAAGCATAGCCTCATAAAAGCGCCTCGCAAGTTCTATAGTTTTAACGTTATTAACTGTGTTCGACCATAAAACAACTACACCGACACAGCTCTAAGATAATTATCTATGCTGCATAATTAATGTTCTGTATAATTTTGCAGAACTCAGGATATAACCTGGCCAACTTGGCTAGTCTACTTGTTGCTAGCACATTTGCATTTAGCAAATGTAAAACTAGCTAAGGTACTGGGCAAGATACTATCTTATAGCTGGAAGTTAATATAATGTAAGTTACGTACCTACAGACTATTTACCCAAAACTCTAGTGAATTGTGATTTGTTATTATAATAACACTCGGGAATTGACTTATTGATTTACGTACAATTATTCAGTAAATTTTGATACTGAATAAAGTTAATGTTCCAATTCATCCGGAAAATCTTCATCTTGTAAGATGAAGATTCGCGGTACGGTCACTCCTCGAAGGTTGCCTGGAAGAATTCTCTTTATTTGGTACATGCCCACATTTTGCAAAAGTTAACATTCCATACGTGACAGGTAGAAAGCCCATCGACGCTACTAGAAAGCTAACTGGTTTCCTCATGATGTTTTCCTTCACCGTTTAGAGCCTGTGATAAAGCGCATATAGAATAGAATAGAGTAGTCGAGGCACTAACCAACTCGGCCATCACGCTTTATGAACACAGAATTTTAAGATTTGTTAAATTAAATTAAAATATGGCACGTAACTCGTTTCACCTATTAGCGACTTTGAATTACGTCTATAAAACTTTAATTAAGCGTCAGTTTCCACGTTTCCGTAAAGCATTGAATTTCCATTTGCTCGTTTTAATTAATTCTAGCTATCCGAAAATGTTGCAGACTCCGATGTCGGTGAATTGTCTGACAAACTACGAATTTGTTACATGTGACATGCTGGCTGCTGTGCATGGTCACCCGACCTAGACGACAAAATTGAAGCCATATGGGCTGTTACTAAAACGGATTGGTGTAGAATTTAAGATTGTGGTGGTCACGTCCAGAGTTTTTATTATCCTCTTAGGTATAACTATTGACGAACAAGGCGTTTGTCATTGGTAAAAATCATAGATGCCAACGTTTATTCTTGATGCCTCTTTACTAAGTACTAGTTGTACTAACTATTTACTCATTCTTTGCTAGTAGTTCATGCGGCAGTTGCATAACTTGACTGTAATCATCTCCCTGTTTCCCACTTTTAAGTAAGGTCAGCTCAGCATGAGTTACGAATAAAAACAGAAAAAACTTCGATCAAATTAAAATTAAGCACCTACTCGAGGCAACATGTTTTTAATGAAAACCTAAAAGATCTGAATTTCAAGATGATCGGAAAATAGTTGTTTAGGAAAAAATACCGGTTTCAATCATCTTACATCCTTCAAAGTACAGAACAGTTTCGAATTTGAGCAGTGATAAGAAACATTTTATCCCGGAACTCCAGTTTTACGAGCAACTTTAAAGAATTTGACTGACAAGCGAGGATAGTTTTACGGCTGAAGTTTTTACGAGCCGCTTCAGCTGTTGCGCGGCAACAAGTGAACCCTGGAGTGACGAGCTTCTATGCTGGTCATCCGTGTACGTGCAACAGCTACATTTTCTTATGAGTAATGATTATGTCCAATACATTTTATTAAATAAATATTATGAATTACTTGCTCTTGGTGCCCGGCGTCCGTCGTTTTCGTAAAAAAATGTGCTTTTTCAGAAAATCTTCTTTCATGCAAATCTCGTATAATTAGCAATTGACAATTACGAAGACAATAAATACAAACAGTAGCAAAATCTATCGAAAATCTGATGATGTGATAAAATTTACATTATAATAAAGATTTCAGTATTGGATTGGAGCCTAAATAAAATAATAACTAAACTCACCTCATCATAAATAAAATTGTCGATCTCCTCAAGCGGCCGCCCGTACATCTTCGGCGGGAACGGCTCATACTTCCTCGGCAGTCGAGCTCCATCCTCCACACTGAGCCGTCTCCGAGGCATGAACCCGAATTCTCGCACGAGCTGAGCGCCCCGCGAGCCGGCTCGTCTAGCGCTCTCCCTGGTAAAAGGCGTGACCGCAGCGCGCGGGCCGTTCTCATCTCGGGGCATTGGAATTTCCGCGAACGTGACCCCTTCGAGGGGGATGCGGAGTTCATCGCGACTCGGTCGTTCCTCTGGAAGCGCGTCGAGCGCATCTCGCGACTGGGACGCGACGAGCGGCGCGGCCGCCTCTGGATTCGTGGCCTCGAGCTGACGCACGATTTCTCCAAGCAGCCGAGAGCCATCGATCTCTTCGCCGGGCGAGTGCAGCGGCGCCGGCGGCGGGAAAGAGAGCCGCCGCTCGTCCTCCTCCATGCCGCTACGCGCGCGCCCGCCGCATCCCCCGGCCCCCACCGCACAACACTATCGCACCACCCGTATGCACATCCTCACTTTACTGCCACCTGTGGAAGAAAGAGACAACGAGTTAACTAATAATTCTTCTTAGAACCTTTTCAACTATCGCGACTTGAAAAAATATTTAAAAATATTATCGGGACTTAATCGCGTATTGAAAAAATCGCGTAGTGACTGTAATGTCATCGAAACGTTGAGGTAAATAAATAATATTGTTTTTAATACGCGATTAAGTCCCGATAATATTTTTAAATTCTTCTTAGTAAGTACTGTTTTTCGTCACGAGCACATCATGATTTCTTAGTATTTTTTTATTATAACTACAATGACTACACAGTTTTTTCACTACTTGTGGAGTAGTAAACATAATTATATACCTGGGACAGGAAAAAAATAAAATAGTAATTTGTAAAACTTGAGTAAGTTGTTGACAATTTTGCAAATTATTATGTTCGATTTCGAGATCGTAAAAAGCGCTCTCACATGTATGTCACTACTGCAATCAACTGTCTAGAAATATTGTTGCCAAGGGCCACTCACACTTTGCTAAGGGAAATAATAATTTATTAAATTATTTAGTTTTTTTAGTATTAAATTATTTTATTTTTTCTGCTTAGAGTCACTATCAAACACCAGTTGCTGGAGACACGATCGACGGTCAACAGTTGACAAACCTTATAGGCGACTTGTGATAATCTGTAGGTCAAACATTGCGTAATAGCTCTGATACTATATTTTTCTTTTAAGAATGATATGATAAACCTGCTCATGAATACTACACTGCCGAAACCAAACTTGTTTATTTATATTTCGTTCAAGGTTGCACTGTTTTCATCTGTTTGGAGAAGTGATAAGGAAACACCATTAAATTCCTATAAATCTTTACGCCGAGACGTTCTAAAAGTCAAAACAGACTACGCATAAACAGGCGTTTACCACATTTCTGTGATAAAAGGTTAACGTTTTTAACATTAACCGGAATCAAATCTATACCTACTAATAAATATCAAAGCTACAACCCAGTTTTTTTTTAATACTTTTTGTATTTTTTTTAAACTCAAGAGAATATTATAAGTAACATCTTTATGGGAGCTTTAGATGGTTGATGTAGGAATGTCGCCGCACGGTTGTTGCACTTGCGACCGAGAGCCGTACTGCGGCAGTACGATAGCAGTACGGCACAAATCTTACTTGAACAGTTACTCGGCTGCAGTCCGATATAATTTAGGAAGAAACACAATGCGCTCACCGCACTAGCGAACAACCACTGAAGGTCGCACTGCTCTCGTATGATCTTGCAGCGAGTCCTTTTGTATATAAAATCATAAACGCCTGTACACAGTACTAACCCGAAAAGAAAGAAGAAATAAAGAAAAAAAAAACATTTGAATCAGTAGGACCTCAGGGTCTTGTAGAAAACGTCTTACATCCTAGGTGATTCTATTGCCTGTTCCAACCGCGACACACCAAGAAAAATTATCAGGCAAGAATACAAGGTGCAGGCCAAGCATTTTTTACGGAGATCCCAGTCAAACAAAGTGAGGCTCGTCAAATAAGTAAAAGTGGTTGTAAAACATAACACTTCAACAAAATCACCGGACTGCAGACAGTCCGGTACCGACCGTCTAAATTGAAAGCGCTATAACTATGGACGTTGAGCTTGTAGTCTAGCTTGCATACTTGATTGAGTTACAATGTTAGAATTTCACCACTCGATTTCCAAGTGGATGAGTTGCCGATATAGGCATTACAAATTGAGCATTCTCTCGTTTCGAAGGAATTAAGGTATTCTATCCTACTATTATTTTAAATTAAGTGTTTGTATACTGTCCACCTACACTAGCTCATAATAGAGATGAATGGAAAGAAGGAAGGGAGGTCTTTGCCCTGCAGTGGGATGATTCGGGCTAATAATAATAATAATTTTGTTGGCTATATACAATACCACGCGAACAAAACTGCGGGCGGAAATAATTTAATAAGGCTTCGGAGAAAGTTTTATTTGCTGTCACTTACATCAATGGAAGAATTTTTCCGACCTTATAAATTTATGTATCAGGTAGGTAACAAAAATATTTCGAATAAATTTTGGGTTTTACTAAAAGATGGTACTTTATTTTATGATTAGATAACTTTTATATGATTATAGAAAGAACTCTGAAACCGCTGATCTAATTTATAATAATTCATAAACCGATAAAAAATACTGTTCCCTGGAGTCGCAAGCATTGTTTTATCTTGAAAAAAATATCCGTGAGAAGAACAACACACACCATGATGAAGACCTCTATGTCACCTTAAGTAAGAACCGCCAACAACTGGAGCAGGATGATGATTAGATGGTTTTTGCGTGAAAAGAGGGACAGCGCGATAGACACGCAAAATGTTTACAACGTCGCCTGTATCCTCTATGTTACATGTATACATTATTCCACAAATAATGGCACATTCTAAAAATAAAAGAGAAAAATAATCGGACCATCAGAAATACGAGATGTCACTTACTTATCAGTCCACTCTACTCAGTCTACGAAGTTAATCTACCACAGGTGTGAAACAGCGAGCCAGTTTTCCATACATTTTACGAATTACAAAATAATATTAAACAGACCACGTGAGATGCAATAAATCATTCAGCAATCATTTTAAAACCATCAAACCTTAATTCTCGTAAATACCGATAGTTAATCCATGTTTGTTTTTATAGGAAAGTTGGAACCGTTTACGCAAACAATCGAGATTAATTTCAGAAGCCAAACCACTTTTGTAATATGAGTGAACGATATTATATTTGTTTGTAAACTTTTTTTATTCTGAAAGCTTCGTGGAAAGCGTTTTTATAAGGAAAACTACAAAAGTGATATCATACGACTTGGTAGATTCTGATCTTTATTCTTGATTTATCTAATGATTTTTATTTTTTTAGTTAGTCTTACAATAATGTATCTTGGAATAAACAGACATTCCACACTTTATATGCAAAATCCTCTTTTCTTGTCTACTCACTATTATCAAGTATAAATAATCTCGAAAATAATATTTACTATTATTTATTCTGTGGTTATACGAGTACGTATCTTTTTCTGTAAAATATTACCCGTGTAGCACTTACTACGAGATGTCGTAGCAGTGGCTACGGCGTAGACAATAGCACAATAGTGATTCACGTTCTATACAGCCTTTTGTGTACCCGCTGTATTGCAGTCGACTGGTTTCTGTGTGTAGATAGCTTTGTAACTATTATATAATTGATGTTCTGCTTCTCTGACCCATAAACATAATAAAAATAATCGTCGGGTTGTAGTAGTGTTTAAAGTGTTTGGTAATTTAAAATTATGTAATTAGGAACTTTGGAAAATTATTATTTCTTGGTGCATACGTATCATACCATGATCGTTCAATACAAATATTTTTATAGCAACGACAATACTCGGTTCAGCAGCATTTCGATTTCGATTTAGCTCAAACTTTTGTTAATAGAATAGGCCCAACTCTCAATAACACCCTATATTTAAAAGCCGATGGATTTGTTAGCGTGCGCTTCATTCAATTTATATCGGTGTTCTGTAACAGGCTACTATTGAGCCTGTGATTTTCATTTTTTATACACCATGTTTTAATTTGAAAGCTATTGGTATTGGTTTTTATGAGAAATAGTTTTATGTAAAAAATTATATCGGTTTTTCAATTTGTAGATATGCTTGTTTGATTTGAAGTGTGCTGAAATGCAAACAATTTTTATAGCGTTATTCCAAAATAACGGCGAGCTTGTATGTTGAATGTAATGATTTAAAAGATACGTTCAGGACCGCAGCAAGCAGAAATTTGTTTGTGCTTACTTCTATAAAGAAGACGCATAATTATGTATGGTTAAGCAATTGTTTAGCCTGATCAAGACCATTTTAAGATAAATAAACATTTAAGTAATGATCCAAAGAATAAAAACCACGGTGAAAAACACTGGACTCATTTAATATTACACACTTGCCTACCCGAAATAAAAAGCAATTACGGAACTTCCCTTGTACATGTATATTACACAATATAATGTACCCAGAGGTCGTCAGCAGGTATGTACACTCACCATCAAAATGAGAGAGCTTGAAAGTAAGCCTGAGCCTTTACCTACCGTTCACCACAACTCACTCGTGGCGAAGCTAGCTAACACGTTCTTGATAGATCGTTGAAGTTACGCAACGTTCTGAACGGTCACATAGGCTGAGCAAGAAGCATTAATAGCTGAGCGCTTCCGTGCTTTTAAGGGCACGTTAAATTGTATTTTCGGGCTTTAAAAATCGGTAAGCCATGACAGAGACTCAAAAACTCCGTCGCCAGAGTTGGCCACTTTCTCATACAAACTTACTTTACCGCAGCTCACTTGTGGTTAAGTTGGATCAAATCTAGCGAATGAATTTTGTAACATTGATAAGAGTAGGTATTTGTTCATTGAATTAAATTAAATTTATAATGAAATTTCCAATACCTAAGTGTGGTTTAACACTGTAAAATAATAAATAAATTATAGAATTAGCGTAGCGACATCTCTGGTCATTGTGTTGAATGCAACTTCAATCAATGAGCAGGTGATATTCTAATATCCCTGTAGATGGCGCTCATCGGTGCTTTAACCGATACAAAATCATCTTACTAATAGTTTCAGGCCTCGGCTTAGAGGGTCCGTAGCCTAGTGGTCAGGCAGCTCGGCTTAAGAGCGATCGCTTGTATCTACGCAGGTTCGAATCCTGCCGGAGCCTTTAACTTTTAGTAAGATTTTTCATTTATAATGAAAAGAATTAAATTATATTAACTGTAAAATAGAAAAGCATTTAAGCAAGCTGTTCTAGGGTGACCCCGCGATATTTATAAATTAGTTTATTTTTTGAGATTTTAATTAACTTTTTAAGAGAAAGTCGTCAATTTTCATTGCCAACTGTACGAGTGTTACTCATGCGTATACCTACAGCCATTTTTGTGCGTTAATTCGCTCGAAAAACGAGAAATTTTGAGCCGAGCACGTCATTACCCGACGTAATAACTGTTAAATGAAAATAAACATTCTGAACCCAGCTACGGTTATGAGCTGAGTATACAAGTATCATTGTTTATCAGCTGTTGATGGTCAGAGTTTTCAAGCCACTTAAAATAGAAACTTCTTGACTTTCCTGGTTTTTATGTTGGAATTTGTTTTGTCATGGCTTAACGATTTTCACCTAATTATTTAAATAGCCTGAGTGAGACTTAGTCTTAAACCGGGCACTTATATGTACCTAACAATTCAAATATCTATTGATATTCTCACCTATCAATAGATATTACGAGGAAAGGGTGAAAAGGATGTTATATTAAAATCACGCAAGGATACTGTAACTTTCAGACTGAATTTTTTTTATACAATAAATAATTTTACGGACTACCTACCTATATTCTTTAGAATTTTAACCTAGTCACTTTTGAATAATATTAACATAGATACTATCAATAACCTGCAATATTAAAAAAGATGCATGAGATAGCTCTTAGAGCAAAATTATTGACCTTTCAATGGCATAATGTATTTTGAGCACAATAGAATACGAATATGAAACAAAATACACTGTGAAGTTCTTTGTCGAATGTATAAGAAAGCACTCCTTTGGCGAGGTAGAAGACCATTTTGGTATTAGCATCACACATTGCATTACTTTTACGAGGGTGTGGGTAAATAGAAAATTATGTTCACTGCCACTTTGTGAACAGTTTACTACTTTGACGTTCTACATACTTACCTATATTGGAACGTGTAAAATGCTTGTGGTGTTACCAGTTTCTCTAGTAAGAGTTCATGATGTAACCCTTGTACTATACTGAATGTTTTTATACCAACTTGACGTAAAAATCGAATGGTCGAAGGATCGAACCATGATAATAAATCATAATAATATGTTATCTAAAACATTATCAGCAATTTATTTTACGTTGCAAGTAAATTTCAACATGAGTGGTGGCATATACCAATTAACAAGCTTTTAAACTAACTTTCACCATATTTTTACGTTGCAAGTAATGTTTGAACCATAATTTAGGGCACGTTAAGGTGAAAACGCCACAAACATACTACAAACATAAAAATCATCAATCCATTTCTAGAATTGCACGATTGCTGTCGCACGTTTATGAAGAATTGAATTTCGCAGGCATCCAATACTTTAAAATAAATAAATAAATATCCTTGGACATTTTACACGGCGTCATCTAGTCCCAAGTTAAGCAACTTAATGCTTGTGTTATGGTAACCAGATAACTGATATACTACTTATATATATATTTTTTGTAAATACATTCTTATTATACTTTGGTAGGAAACTTCTGATAGTTGAAAGCTTGAAAGCTAAATAAGCCACCACTCATTATCATCACTGTTCTAAATAAGCCAGCAAAAGCCATCTTAGAAGCGTTCCCAAGATTACCCCTTTCTGAATGTAATCAATTTATGTGTGGGTGTTTTCCAAGTGACGGCCCGACCCAGCTTAACCCACCGGCTCAGCCATGCTGTTGCTTTCACCAAATCCTTTCGAAAATCCACCTAATATTTTCTTTGAAGGGCTAATTTATGTCAGGCACATTCATTTACCATTTATAATTGCGTAGCTCTGTGTAAACCAATGTAAGGAAAATGTAAAAAGTTAAATTGGAATTCCTGGTACTATTAGTACATTTTATCCACTGGTATAGTAGAAGTTAAATTGACGTAGAAGAGTCTTGTTGCTGTAGGTATTTAGAAGAGTTAAAATCATATTGATATTAATTGTCTAGCTTTCTGTCGCAGAATGAGAGCAGTATTTCATAAAACATTTGTGTCTGCTGAAGTGTCTCATTGTCAGCGATATTCCGATAACGTCCGAACGTTCACAGTAGCTGAGCTATTTTCCAATACATTTGCTGTGGCTAGTTAGTTTCATGCAATTCCGAGTTTTGAGTGAGATTTTCACCTTGACTTATTTAGAAGTGCCTGTTGGTATTGGAAATTATATTTTATATTCATAAACTTCTATTAAATGTATGCTTACTAACTTTGTAGTGTGCATGCACCACTTCCATATAACCTATTTTCATTCCTTAAAGGCAATCCTATGAAATATAACAAAAATATTGGGTTTTCTTAAAGTTAGCTTAGTTGAGCCTCGGTGTAGCATTAGACAGACGATGACGCCAGCCGAGTTCGGAGCCCCAATGGATTTTCAATATCCTCTTTGAATAAGCCAACTTTTATAATATTGAAATATCTTGAGTTTGAACCACAGATAAAAGAATACTAAGTTTGAACACATAAATATTGCAGCTATACAACAATTCTTGGGATGGCAAAAATGCTATGCAATTTTTATAATGGATCAGATGGATGTTAGGCATTTTCTAGTGTGAATTAAATACAAAGTTAAATCACAAAAAATTAATTTTTTTATGTATTTAATGCACTCGTATAATTTTTTTAAAACTAAATTATCAGGTTTAATTGCAAATGTATCCATTGTGGAAACTTATCTTTAGCATTAATTGTAAATTAATACAAAAAAAATAACTAACTAGGTACTACCAATTGTGTGTATTGACCAAACCATTTTATTTTAATAAAGCATATCAACATATTTTAAAAATGGACACAGGATTTTATCGCGTCGTTCGTTTATTCGTATGAGCAAGTGGCCAACTCTGGTGACGGAGTTTTTAGGCCGGCTAAAGTTAATCGCGTTATTTACCTTATTTATATACCGATGTATAAGTAAATAACACGATAATATCCTGTGTGTATTTCTAAAATATGAATTGTAATCGCGGAATCCTATCAAAATAAACAACGCTTTTACTGCTGTATAACGTCATTCTTAATGTTTTTCGCTTTAGAAACCAACAAACACTGTTTTCGTAAACACGGAGTTTCTACATAGTTTTGAAGTTGACGTAAGCTGGTAGAGAAAATATTGAACGCAAAATAAAATAAGAGGTAGGTATTATTGTACCAGTTATTTATCATGTAAGAATCAATTTCACAGAAGTAGGCATTTAAGATTTTAGAAAGATTTAGATATTTTCACATAATAATAATTGATATTTTTTACATGCTTTTATAATATACTGTTTTTTCCCCGTGTTTTTCTTTCATCGTAAAGAGATTGTGCTCATATTTACCAAATCAAAACCTGGCATTCGAACCCAAGTCATTTTATTACAAAATCGACACTATTCCACTTAGCCAACACAGTTCTAATAATAACGAAAAAATTACAGCAATTACAGTCGTATTCGCTCGAAAGCGAAGCCTAATGGTGAGGTTTAGTATAATGAGGAATCCAAGAAATGGTAAGGACGGCTATCGATATTTCTTAGGCTCAATAGCGAAAACAAGATAGGATCAAGTAATTGAAGCACCGTGTAGGATGGCACTTATACCAAGGCAAATTATACGATGAGAAAATTTAAGTTCGTATCAGCTATAGTGAATAACACAGATGACGGAACTTTTAGGCGCATAAAAGCCATGGCTTTGTGACTAAAACGGAATCAACAACGTGTGAGAAAGCTCGAAGGGGCTAATTGTTTTAGCGGTCAACCCTCCACTTCGTGACCGAACATCGCTTAAATGCGACATCTATTAAGAATGATTATGCAAGCTATACCACGAGCGCTTTCCATGAATAATGATAATTTTAGACATACCTAGTGTTGTACCTAGTGTAGTGTTGGCTCTGGGTGAAAGTTTCGATCTCAAAATCCGTAAATGAGAAAATAATTCGATGGGCTAAATACTCTTTTACGTTGTTTAAAACCGTTGGCCACCAAAAAATTAGTTCAGTCAAGTGTCATCATCATTCTCCTGCCCTTATCCTTATCTGCTAAGTGGGGTCGGCACAACATGTTTTTCTCTTCCACTCTCCTTTCATCAGTCTTCTTCATTGCCCAACATTCTGATCCATACAAGTTCAGTTAAGTGTTATATTCAGAAAATGTTGAGTGATTATAACTTTGTGTTTATACTAACCTACAGTATAAAAACATGTTTAAAAGACTTCATCACTCTTTCCTCCACCGGAAGCTGTTTGGACGAAATGAGTATTGGGATGGGCAGTGTGTTTTCATCAAAACAGAAGGAGGCCGAGACTATTCGTCTCGGCTTCTCTCTTCTTTGCTTTTGTAAAAACTAGCCCTATTGACGGTCGCCTATTACGAGACGGAGCTTGAACTTAGCGTAATAATTGATTAAGCAAAAGGTCGCTGACCTCACTCGAAGGCTTCACGCCTTGAAATTATGTTCGGAGGGATAATATTTATGGATGAAATTGAGAAAACAGATTTAGTAAGTTTTAGCAGAAATTAATGCTAATGCGAGATTTGAAATATTGTATGAATATTACAAGTTTTGTGTTTAATGCAGGGTAAATAGAGGTATTTACCCTGCATTAAACACTAAACTTGTAATATTCATACAATATTTCAAATCTCGCATTCAATCAATTCAATCATTTCAATCTCTTAAAATGATGTCTCTAGATGAGGATCTAGAGACATCATTTCAAGAGATTTATAACTAAACTTGACTAGTACTTAAGAACGAAATTGATTGTTTTTCAAATTATACAAACAAATATCCCGTTAGGTCACTGTGTATTGAATCACTTTTAGGTCTCAATCGGACAATCGTACCCACGCTGAGCATTTTTTATTTTTATTTTTCAGTAAATAAATACCAATCGTTTGTGGAGGAAACAATAGAAAATATACTTTCACACACTGAAAATAGGTGAGCAAAGAAAACAAAGTCCCCTATCCTCTCGCTTCACCACACCTATATTCAGCTTCATAATTGATATTATCAAACAAAACGAAACTCTATTAGCACTAGCACTCGGTTCAAATTACTTTAGCTTATTTTCTAGACCGTATCTATAGAGTGTTAGTTTAACTATTGTGCTTGAAAACTGCACTCTGGGTTTTAACTAAACATTTTATTCGCCTTTAGCCTTTCTACGTACGTCGACTGAATTAATTGTTCGGGAAATTATACCCAAGAGTGTAGCTGTCTGAGAAAACATATAGGTATTTTAAAGATAATTCTGTGTGAGAATTCATTTACAAAGCTTTTATTTCTGCAAATGAATTCGTAAGATTGTATAGTTTTTGTTCTTAGTGCCTGAGCTAGTCATGCGAGCTACGAGTAAGTAGGTACTCGTATTTCTTTCGCATTCAATTAAAATGAGTGAATTCTAGTTTTAAGTTATCAAATAGACGTATTTCATCGTGGCTTTCCGAGTTTCCCGATATATCTCGCATTGTACAATGTTTATAACCATGCATGACACTTTTACAAGTATTACGAGTATCTTGTTACAATTATTCATAGACAAATATTAAAACGTATACTTACCTAATATCTATATTATAAACTATAACTATGTCCGTCACGCTACAAATATAGGAATAAAGCGTCTGAGTTTTGTCATGATCAAAACTATCCAGCGCGTCCCACATTGTAGTTGAGATTACTTGGCGCGCGGACAGAGCGCCGTGAATGGCCCCTTTCATTATACTCCGGCCGAATGAATGTCCCATTTTAATAGGAACAGCTTTTATACGGTACGTTTTAGCTAGAATGTTCCGAATTGAAATTCTGTTCTATTCTATGCTAACTGTTATTATTCAGTGATGCTCAGTACGGTAATATACTTTATACCTATATATTTTGATTACTGAGTGACAAATTTTATGAGGGAAAATTGAGGTCCATGATTTGATCATTAGTACTTACTATTGGTAATAAGTTATGATCTTATCTCTTTCTCTCCTCATAATCTACTTTGCATTGTATGTGTATTTAGTCGTCGTGCTCAACCAAAGATCAGCGCGTACGGTATGCGCTGACCGTCGTACAACCTAAAGCGTTCACGGAGCGTACGGATTAATTGCTTTGTATTGATTTATATGGTACATCGTGCACTGCATCGGCATCTACTCCAGAGACCGTTATCCGACCCTCCCGATAACGCGCCAGTGGACACGTAGCTTGTATTTTTTATATTATTTTAGTAGAAAATATTGTCTCTAGTTTACAGTGAAACTAAAGTGTGACATAGGTGTCTCTTGGACAATGAGGTCGTGTGTAATGCCGGCGAGTCTTGGCGGCGCACGCCCGCGGCTTGAGGGCCCTCGGGAGAGTCAACACTCGACCGAGCTTGCAAAAAAACACTTTATTGGAAAACTTGCTGGAAACTGCCTCTATGTTTATAAAAAAAGGTTTTAATGAACATAATAACATCGAAAGAATTAGAAATACTAGCTAAGTCATAAATTGAACATTTTTGATTTCATATCATTCAAAATGTAAAATAGAAAACTTTTTCTCGTGTTTAAAGTGATTCTAGAGTCGTGTGTGAGTGGCGGTGGCGCGCCAAACCATGCATAAGATGGCGGGACGAGCTCGCAACCTTTAAGAAGGACTGATATTATGTGAAGCATGGTAGTGACTGCGAGAACCGGGCCAGGCTTTTGTCTATTTTTCCCAACATTTGTATGGTTTAGATTAACTGTAACTTAGCTATAAATTTTAATCTATGTAATAAAACAAATGAACTTCATCATTTTATATTGGGACATTCATTTGAGTCAGTCTATTCTCTACGTCTACACCACTGGCTGTAATGTTCGATCACAGGCGATCATGAATGTGTAAAGAGCGTAGTCGCCTGTAATGCAGTCTGCCCATGATCGGCGGTGATTGTATATCATCTGACTACAGGATGGTCATGGTGGCAATCGTAACGCATTCTGCGATCGTCATTGTCATAAGTGTATAAGGCACAAATGTCAAACGATCAGAATCAAATTTATAAATACATGTACACGGGGTTTTATCACGTTATTTACCTTATTGAACATAGCCGAAACGTCGGGAAGTAAGGTAAATAATGTGATAAAACCCCGTGTACATGTATTTATAAATATGAATTGTGATTGCGAAAGTTTAAGAAAAGCGATCAGAATCAATGTAAATGTCAAGGTTCAGCAAAACCAAAATACTTACTTACGTTAGGGAATTGAGTCGAAAAACCGTGAAAAAATAAACTCTGGATATTTTTAGTGAATCTTTCAAAGAAAAGCACGTTATATTTAGTCGGCTCGCTGGCTGCTCCAAACAAAACAAAGTACTGTTGACATGTCGGATTTGAAGTAATTTCATTAAAATCCCAATTCCCGTAAAATACATTTAGTACCGTATGTAAAAATAGGACACATTTTTGGGGATAATAGAATTTACGCTTAGACAGACTGTGTGATATTACAAAAATTATGAAGGACGTCGGCTGGTGGACGGTCAAGTTAAGTTTCCGTCTGGCGACGTTACATTGACATTCAGGAACCAATGTTAAATTCTACGGTTTACTTCTGCATTATTTTAGCATTTTCAAAACACTCACATCATATTTTATTCCATCGAATTAATAAAAATCTATTAAACCAGCAAAACTATTCATATAACATTACATAAAATCACACCTCTTTCTCGTCGGTGCCGGAAAAAACAGAGATTTGCATCCACCCACATGGCGATGCTGACATATATCTTTGACCTTATTCACACGTGAGAACACAGGTATACATTATTCTTATATAGAACCTATTAAATATCTAAACTGCTTCAAAACTCTAACCCATTTAAACCACAAATATATTTGTAAAAGCATTTTTCAAGCCCCAGCGGGTCGCGTCTAAAGTGTTATTTGACGTGCACTCACGAGATGCCATCTTCTCGGATTAGCCGACGTCTCAGGAAAATCGTTTATCGATACCGAGCCTCGGATTTTAAAGGTATGAGTGACCTGTGTGAGAGAGATTTCTTTAATCTATAGAATTTAGTTAAAATCAAAGTCAAGAGAAGAATTTGGAAATGTATGAATGACTACAGTCCAGCTCTAGTGATTTCGTCCTTACTACGACGTACGGTACGCGCTGACCATTGATTGAGCACTTAATCAGCCTAAGAATCTTTAAAACTTTAGGTACCTACATTTTAATGATGTGGACAAACATTATCATTGTCTTTATGTTAAATTCGCAAGAGCATCGCGAGTTCATTCGGAGTACACTTACTAGTTTAACTTGCGTCATGTTCTCTCATTATTACCCTATAAAACTTGATAACTCGCCCAAAGCTTGTCTTTCCCAGCACCGGTGTCCCAAATTATCTTGTAAGTCCCACGCAACATGTAATGTAACTTGGAACTAAAGTGGTATGCATCATAATTTGTGATAATTACCACTGCTAGCGCTGTTCAGCGGCAGGGAGCGTAAACCCTAATCACCGAAATCGCTGGAGGATTTTGGTAACTATACCGACCATTTATTAACACAGAGAAAACTAATTTAAAAACAAGCTAATATCATGTACCAATATAAGATAACTTTGATCCATGCTAATACTAAATCATTGATATAAATCGATAGAGGCGCAGGTTGACGCGAAGGCCCGACTGAGACGCGAAGGTTGCGGGTTCGATCCCCGCCGTGGGACATGTTTGTCTGCTCTACAGATATTTGTTCCGGGTCTGGGTGTTTTTCTGTCTATACCTAATAATGTGTGTATTTACAAAAAAAATGTATCTAAGTAGTATATCAGGTCATTATAACACAAGCATAAGTTGCTTAGCTTGGGACTAGATGACGCTGTGTGGAATGTCCAAGAATATTTATATTAAAATATTCAAATACGAGTATATATACATAATGCCACATGTAAGACGTACTTGTTTACTTTGTTCTACACACCTCTGACTACCGTTGTCATCAAAGGATGTTTATCATCTGAATATCTGAGTCCAAATCTCTGTTCTGCGGCTATTATACTCTTCTATCCATCTATTTCTTTATTATTCTTATCTGTTAACACCACACTTATAATCCGTACAATTGCTATGAAAATGAAATCCGTTTAATTCACAGCTTTGCTCGAAGCTCAGATTAAGCTCTCGTATATGTAGGTCGGGAGTAAAGTGCATTAACTATTTAGATGATAGATGGTGCGAATGCAGAAGGATCGTGTAAGGGCCATGATAGATTATACGTCAGCTAGACAGAACAATGTGTTGTATCTTGTTTTACGCTAACTTTCAAAATGTATTTCTGGAGCGATTATTAAAGATTGTAGGCATGTATTAAATACCAGCTTCCGCTGACGTCACTCACGATGTACTTACCCGGATAAAAAGTTTCTTATGTTATTCTAGATCATAAACTATGTACCTACGTACATTAAAAGTTTCAGCCAAATTCATTCCGTAGTTTTTGCGTGATAGTAACAAAGTATAAAATAGGTATACTCTTACATGTAGGACTAGGTATACAAACTTTCGCGTTTATAATATTAATAGGTTTTTAGAAGTGATCAACTTCAAAAGAGCTTTACTGAAAACTTAACAATTTAGGTTTTTTCTGTTTTTATAGCGATTTTGACCTTATAATTTATTTATTTTAACTAATATTATTTTAATAAGTACCACAAAATTAACGAAAATTATACAAATTGGATGAAACAGATTTAATCCTGTAAACAAAATAAAATGTGACCCACTACCCACGTCTTTGGTACTACGAATTAATAATGATCTTTTGATTAGTTTAGCCATTCCTAAAACAAGTTGCACTTACATCGGGATAGCTACTAGCGCCAGTCAAAGTCACAGCTAAATTTATAATATAGCTGTGACTTTGACTGGCGCTTTTTAAACACGCGAGAGTCTCATTACAGTTTAGTTACATTCTACAATACTTTTGGATTCTACTACTTATTTAATTCGTGTTACATAGATACCCACATGTCTCTATAGATTTTATCTCAACCATGGTTACCGCAACAGGAATTTCAAAGTTTAGGCACAAGCCAAACAATATAAAAATCATCTAGAATTGGATGTAACTTTTATTTAGGTATACCTAACACTTAATTACAATTTCAGGGGAAGGAAAACTGCAATAGCGCTAAAAAGTCCTACTACAACTTTTCACTACCTATCAGTAATCGTTTTTTTTAATAAACCATTGCTATAACAATTACTAAGCCGAGTCACTGGCTTATCACAAACATACTCATATTCCAGGGTTATATAGCGCTAACATGACAACGTTTCGCGTTACTGCCATTACAATATCGCCTTTACTATCGAGTATTTAGGGTCGCTGTTCGCGTGGAGATAAGTGGCAATAAAATCACTTTTAAGGTATTGTGGTAGTCACGCAAAGATATAAATCAGGTAAATACCTACGGGTATGATGATGGGTCGTCTGGTTTAGTTTGAATATTGAACTGTAGAGGATATAGAAAAATTACAAACGCGTAAGACTAACGTACGAATACTGAAACAATGCAAAATGTGGGCATGTACTAGATATGTATTTGGACATACCTCTGACTACCCCCTTAGACATCTTCAAATGATCTAAAAATTACTAAAGATCTGAATGAATATGTCTTCTGCATCTTGGGAATATTTTATTTCATTTAAGTAAGTATTAGATATGGATCCGGTCCTGACACTTTATTAAAGTTCAAACGGGGATACTTCAAAGGAAATCAAAAAATGTTTTCTTAAATGCAAACCAAACCACAAACTAATCAGTGTGGAATCGAACATTCTTGAAATTGTTTGTTCCTCTCCATTGAATAAGTAGAATGCAATCATTACAACAAAAAACTGTTACCGAAAATGCCCCAAAAACAATTGCAATCAGAAAAATACTTTAAAACAACAATTGGGTGCTGGATTCATTTGTTTAAAATTTTCGATTATTTCACGTGCCCTCCGAAACACGGAACTTTTAGTAGCCATTTCTGAGAACGGGCATGGGTACGCTACCATAACGTTACGATAGCGTATATATCCATAAAGAATGGTCATTATTTCTTGAACCAAAGAGGCACTATTTTTTTCAGTTTTACACTAATTATGCACTATTTATGCACTATTTTTTGGGCATAAAAAAAATGAGAATTCTCTTATGTGTACGCTATCGTAACGGACACAACTTTTAGGGGTATTTTCTTACTTACCATGTTAACTGTCGCTTTATGTTTTGTTGTTAATTATAGTAATTTCAAATTTTTTGAATAGTTACTAATGACTGAGATGGATGCCGTAGGTATATGCATTTTTTTTTAATCTATAATTATGATCCACTGTTGAGTTTTTCCACTTAATATTGTGATTCCATGGTTTGGCGGGATTAGACAAAAACATTGCAATTTATAAATATTTAAATTATTTTCTTTCGTTTCTCGTTCACGTAACATTGAAAAATTTGTGGTGCACAGAAAGGCCCGGAAACACGGCCGAATAGTCTCGCAAAATCGATTTAGGTAATCTCACCCCGTTCGGTGTTCATTCTGATTACAGGTAGGTAATCTACCCTTTCGATTAGGTACCCTTTTTCTAGCACCGGTTGGGCTATTTATTGGTAATTGAGTTAAATAAACCAAAAAAATGTACGGAAAGTCAAATGTATGATTGAATAAACCTCTGAATTGAATAAACCCTAAAGATGTTAATTTCGTTTTGCTGGGGGTAAAAAAGCATAATAAATGCTATATTAAGTCACGTAGTAGTTTTAGTAGGTTATAGGCTGATTATGATGATCATGCAACAAATACGAACATTTACATAAAAACATGGTTAGGATGAATGAAATTTTTATGCAATCTCGGTTTCTAGTTTCACAATCACAAACAGTTTACCTTCGTTTTTGAATTTTTGGAGACATTACTTTATTCTTAGCTGTTTACTCTTATCTTAACACATTCGAGGCCCACCGCTCGCATATAGGTACTCCACGTGCGTCATGGGCAGTGAACGCGTAAACACATTCTCCTTGCTCTTTGTAAGTAAAAATAAGTACAGATTTAAATTTTCAATTGTTGAAATTATTAAATTGTCAAAGCGTCCTTTTCTAGCATTTTAAAACAATAATTGCTCGTTCGCACGAGAGCTTTTTTAACGTCCGTTAAAAAGCGTTCAAATGACGTTAAAAAAGCTTTCGTGCGAATGGGCTTTAACGTCCAACGTCCAGCGCAGAAAATACAACACTGCTCGATAAAAAACGTTGCGTTTAAAAAGCGCTGACGTGTGAACATATACTTGGGAAATACATTTGTTCTATTTGAACGCTTTTTTAACGGACGTTAAAAAAGCGCTCGTGCGAATGAGGGCTAATTAACCGTCCCACTCAAATTTCAGCTCAGGCCACACGCCTCTTAATATTAACAGATTTTTGTTGATTAATGTTTTTCATTTAAGATGTTACCTTTGCTTGCTAATCTGCAGGCATTTTTAATTACAATTTTAATTGAATAGCGAGTATCTAGTATCTCGGACGGAAGCGTCAAAGATTACCTTAATTATACTGCTCAAAGATTAGCTGAAATTAGCGTGTTTTTTTTCCCGTTTTTTTTTTGCTGAATAAAATATTGTTGATAAAATATTGTATGGATAATAGTACGGAACCCTTCGTGCGCGAGTCCGACTCGGACTTGGTTGATTTTTTGACATCTCTTCTACCAATGTATGTTAGTCAATTATGTGTGTTACATTGGTCTTATGCAAAAAGTAACTTTATCCTATGAAGTCAAAAGGAAGGAGCTACACGACCGGTTATATACCGACCATAATACGCGTCCGTATTATTTTATCTGTGATAGTATTCAAATCAAAGTGAACTTTTTTGAAACATGATAGAAGTCGCTATTAAATCAAGAACTGTAATGTGTGTGCAATGTACAAAAAACCTGCTCATCTTAAGTCACTGTTTAAACACTCATAACATTTTAGTATTCTGGTCAAAATGCGATCTCTTAGCTAACTAGGAAGAAAACAAATGAATACACGGACTGAATAGAGTCTAATCCAACGTCACTGGATAATCTTTACAAATAAACATCTCTACTCCGGCTTAGGACATTTTGTAACGAATACAGCACCAAGTCTTATCTCGCTATTTATGTGAGCTCTGCAGGAGACTTGGGCAAAGAGCGAGGTAAATAGCTGGTCAACTTCTTCCAAAACATTTATACTACACCATAGAGTACTGAGAGAGTGTTAATTTTAAAAGATGTGTGCATACGTGTAATGTATGTAGGTAGTTAAGCACATTTATATTACTAAGGATAGATCATTTAGAATGACTTTCATTCTTCGAAATACGTCTTTGTCTTGGAATCACACTTGAGTATTATTATGAAAAGCTAAATATTCCCACCTGGTTAGTCCAGTATATTTCAAGAAAGAAGAAAGAAGAAAAGTGATTACTACAGTAATTATTCCCAAGGCGCTGTTGTTTCTTTCAGATTGATAAATACCTAGGTACCTGTAGATTCATGTATCAGTAGGTATTTTTAAAGCAGTATTTTCAAACCAATTATTGGATCTGAACTTAGGAACAAGTAATATTTAGACAACAATTAAAATTACATCGACACACTTAAAATGGTTCACAAAACAAACAGGCTGAAGTTATAACAAAACATAGATCTTGCAAATAAGAGAGCAATACTTTATCTTAGTTCATTCTTATGTTACATTATAAATCAATTACAGTTGCATCAGAATAATGTTTTCGTGACGTAGATTTGAAATTATTGCTAACAAATATTTAAATTACCTACTTAACCTTATAAATAAATATTTTTCAACAAACAAGACTCTAAAGGCAACCTTTTATTTATGCTAACTGTTTAAAAGATTTTTGGCTATTAGGTATATTATATATACAACTAATTCTAAAAGTTTTAGGCAGTTATAAATAGTTTTAATCTAACATTAAATAAGTGTACTCGATTTGTTGTTAATTAATTAATGTTCCTGTATATTAGTAGTTTTTTATGTTATTTTTAAGTTTTTTTGATCTCACTACCTAGCTAGATTATCGCTTTGGATGTACTATATCTGTAATGATAATTTATTGAAATAAATAATTGAGTAATAATTGAGTTGAAGCTGCTATTATTTATTAATTTTAGTATGCTCTGCGACCGAGCGTTGTGTATGTGAAAAGTTTTTGAACACTTTACTTTGGGGTTTTCCAAGCGATTGCACAAACTACAAGTTCACGAACAAACAAACAATTCTCAGTACCCATAAAAATGATAAAGCACCAAGAACTGTGAATTATAGCAGAATTAGTAGCGCTTTCGACGCATTTTGGCGACAATCGTTTTCACCAAAATCACAAAAATATAGTGGCAGTAGCATTCGTTTCATTTTAATTTAGCGATGAAACATTATGGTGATTTCAGTATCGTAATGAAAGATAGTGTTATTTTCTCCCAATTTAACATTGCTAATATTGCTGTATATTCGTACATTCGTACAGCAATACCTATTCTACAAATAGATTTACCGAAGTATGTTGTAGGTTCTATTCTCAACGGCAAACCACAACTCGAACATTCTCGGCATTTCATTGTAGAAATGCGAGTGTTAGCAGTAAACAGAAAATAAAGGATTTCATATACAGGCATTTCAAACGCAATAATATTGTAATGCTTTATTAAAAGCGTTTCTCTAATACAAAGATTTTTGCTAAGTGAATCCAAGTGTTATTATAAATGCATTTAATACTTCGATTTAATTACTATTTAGTAATTAAAAAAATAAATCCAGATGCTAACATCTGCATCTACTTTTTCTATCCTAAAAGTATTCTTGAAGATTTCTTAAAGACAGTCAACATGTTTTTAGGAAATAGGAAACTAAAGTGTGATGATGGTGCAAAATAATTTCCTGTAGCTGAGTCGTGACACAATTACTCACTGGGATAAGTAACGCAAAATGAGATAAATTTGATAAAACGAAAGTGATATCTGAGTGGGTCAGACATTAAGTAACATATATATATACCATACATACATACCAATACAAATAAAATAAACCTGTGAAATAATTTTCTAAAAACTACCCACTAAATGGGGATTCGGAAGGGTGCTCAAGTTGGTATTGGAACTTTTTACATCCCTATCAATACAGGTAATCTTAAAAGTCAGTCCACCCCTAACGCGTTTCATCGCCCAAACATCGTTTCTTTGTGCTTAGAACCTCCATAAGTGGGTGGGTAAATTCAAGAAAGCTCTGATCAAAGGAGATTTTATTTGAAACAGGAAATTTTTAGGATTTTACGACGGAGAAACGATTTTCGAACGATAGAAACGCAAATTAAACGTGCAGTGATTGCGCATTTGTATCGATACAAACGCGCGGCGAACAAAGGCAGTCGGCAAACACACCAATGCACACTACCCTCGCATTTGTAAAAAGCGCTGACAACTAGTGCGCGTAGTGACTGCTCGTTCGAAAAAAGTTGTGTGCATAGACTGTAATAGTACTCGTATATGTCCCACATCTTGTTTATTATCCTATTCTTCGTTGTGTTAGTCGCAAAGAAAAAAGGGTAAAATCACCTAGCTCTGACTTTTTAATGTGAAACTAGAGATCTGAATACATAATTTATGAATTTGAGCTTGGGTGATGAGAGTAAATGAGGAGAGAGATGTGTGTCAGGATCGTTATTAGTGGAGTTTGTAGTATTTTTCGTATATTAAAAGAATGCACAGCACAGCCAACAGAGCTGCGCGGCCATTAAAACCACTACGTTTATAAATATCAACTCAGTTTTCTACACAGGCTTCTGAACAAAACGCAATTACAGCGTGAGCTCATGCATCTATAATCACGCCGGTCCTTTGACTTGAGTTGAGCCACAAATTGGTTGCTGCCTCTATTCGCCGTCCACGATTCGTTGAACTGTGTATTACTCTGTACTATATATCTGTGTATTTCTGACTTACAAGCTAATTTTATTAAGAAGTCAACTTACAGACGATAAGATTATTAATATGAATAACAGGCCAAGTGCGTGTTGGACCACGCTCAATGTAGGGTTTCGTAGTTTTACAATATGTGAAAAAAAATCTAATCCAAGTAACAATTGCAAATACTTTTTATGTTAAAAATTACTGCCAGTGTTTTGCTTGCTGATACACAAATCAATATACTTTTAAACAGGCACTTGCAATTGTTTTTAAAAAACACCGCTCGCTGCATTTTGCCCCCACGAAGGTAAAATAGCTCGTGATCGAAAATTAAAGCATTCGATAAATTGTTCACCAACTAATTTACAGCATGAAAGCCATTGGAGATTTCCATAAAGTACATACAAACCCTGTTTTGTATACGGACCGAACAAAACAAAATTATGTGCCAGCCGCGTGGTCTCATGCATCTATAAGTAGGTCGGATCTAATTCACACTGTCGGCAATTTACGCAAATAAAGTTGATTCTTTGCGACTTACTTCTTTATCTTGTATCGAAAAACTTTTATCTAGAAGGACTCTGGGGCTATTTTAAGAGCTTTAATCACTATAAAGGGTGGGAGCAACTTTACGCAATACCCACCGGTAATGGGCATAAAAATTCAAACATCGGGATAAGATGGGCTGTTAGTTATTGATTTGAAAAATATTGAAGCCTGTTAACCTTTTTGTTGAAGTTGAAATAGAATAAAATTTAAAAAGTTTTAATTTCGCCACCAAATAAAAACTATCTGAAATAGTATTATAATCGCTTTAACTGTCAAACTTTTCCATTCATTTATGGCTATGTCGAAAACTGTTTCAAATCCTACCGAGCAGTGTATTGTTAAACTGAACAGTAGTAATTGGTCTAAAGCTTCGTTCACTATTAATTTCGGGCTCAGTATTGATTAGTTATTTTCCTAATATTTAACGTTTCTCGGTAAGTGATATTGTATATCGATTATGGTTGCTACAATAAAATGTAGCTTCACGCCGCACTTATCACTTAAACAAGCAGTTATTTATAGCCTTATTCAGAAATGAAACAAGTCCGTTCTAATTTAATTATCAGTGAACTAATTCACTAAAGCCGGAGATCTTTGCTAAACCACTTTGCGTAATCGATGCCATGTTGTGATCCCATCTTCGTCGAAAGTGGCACAAACTGAGCTAAACGGTCAATTAGCTTAATTTAATTGTGACGATTCCCATTACCATCAGAATCACCTTACACAATTTACAGCCTGAGGCTCAGTCAAGTCTGAGTTTCCTGAAAATGTCGGCGTCCGTTATAATACATAATTCTGATCTTTACTGAAATCTGTGTATGTTTGTTTTCATACAAAGCGCGCGGTGCGGCATCGGTACCTACCGTAGCGCGCACTGTTGCCGCAAACGACCGTCCGTCGACCGTTTGTGCGAAATACCACAAACGCACCGTTTCGGCACGGCAGCCGTCCGACACGAAACGTCTAAATTGAAAGCGCCCTAAAATGTTAGTTCGGTTCGCTCACTCAATCGATTACCATCAAAAAACTACAAGAACAAGACAATTAGAAGATGCAAACAATATATTAATATAGAAAATAATTAAATTAAACATCTTATTTATTGTTCAACTTTAGAACCTTCTAACTTTGCTCCTATGAGGACAGCTCAGCCAATTACTCCAAATATAAGCTAATTAAAACTCTGTGGAAACTTTTCCTTGAGGACTTTCTATATTTGGATATTCCAGCCACTTTATTTTTAAGAGGAGGTTTCGCAACAAGAAATGTTTTTGGGAAAACCCTTCGTCATTCGAAATGAGTTTGCAGAATAGCTCTACTGTCTCTGTTCGTGTGTGCCATTCGCTTTAAAATAAATAAATGTACATCATTTCAATTCGTTCGTTTGTTCGTTCGTATGAGCAAGTGGCCAACTCTGTTGACGGAGTTTTTAGGCCGCCTAAAGGCCTCCATCATGGCTTAACGACTTTAAAAGCCGGGACCGACAATTTAACGTGCCCTCCGAAGCACGGAAGCGCTCAGCTGATAATGCCACTTGGGGTCACCCATCCAAGTTGTGACCGCTCAGAACGTTGCTTATTGCGATTGCCCATCATTTCAAATCATTTCAATTAGGTAACATCTAATTCTTTCTTAGGAGGTGGTCACAGAAGCGGCAATAGTGTGTCCTTAGTTCTGAAAAAATCCACAGGTCTCTTTCAACTGCTAAAAGTAATCGTAATTTTGAAATGACAAATTAATCGACGGTTTATGAACAAAGCCGATACAGCGAAACTGAGGCAAATGGGTTAGAGTATTAGCACCCTTGTTCGACCTATTTTTGAAGAAACAATTTGCCCCCGTCAATCATGTTTAACTAACTTTGGATAAAGTGAGGATCAACACTATGTTAATTGATTTTATTGTTCGTTGTGAAGGAAATTAAAAGGGTCGGCTTAGTATTATGAGTTAAATAGAGCTGGTATAACAAATTGTTAAGTTTATCATGTTGAGATGGCGGGACGAACTAGACGCCTTTAAGAGGGACTGGCGGACGAAGGCACTGGATCGGTGTGACTGGCGAAAGTGGGGACAGGCCTTTGCCCAACAATGGGACAGTATGGGCTAGTAGTAATAGCAATCATGTTCAGTTCTTATACAAACAAAAATGCAGTAGGTAGGTACTTATATTTTTTCATGGTACGGTATCTCAACAATTATAGAGTGAGTGTAAATATCCGTTTTTGAAATATTTAGCTTTAAAGTGGTAATTTTCGTTAGAATCAAGTGCCATTGTTTTTTCAACAGATTTGAATTAAATAAAGTAGGTATAGCTGTTCTATCTCACGAAGTCCGTTTAGCCCCTTGCGCTGGTTGTCATGCTGACGGTACTCGCTACCAAAGTCTGACGTGAACACAATAGACACTATGACCCGGACCGCGTCTCGCACGAGACTGATTGCTTCTAAGGTTACACACACTAAAACTGTGGACATGCATTCACTTTGACATTTTAAAGCCCAACGGACTTTGTGAAATAGAATACCTATACCAGAGATTAGTATTGGTCTATGCCTTGCCTATACTGAAATAATTTGTCACAACTAAAAAAAATATTTTCTCCGAAAATCGTATTACCGATTAAAAAATTAGGTCGTTGTAATATCTACTCAAGAAAGCAAGTCAGGTTGTCAGTGTAACGAAATGTAGAGTAACGCTTGCCTCCCACGCGCCATCGATCGTGCGACCTTCGCTGGCATGAATGGGGCTGAGTACTGTGTACTGACGTATCCTAGTGAAAGCTAGCCCCAGGCTATGTTGCCTTTCTCAAACACTTTATTGTTTGGTCACAGTCACATTATACTTCGTCATTCGATTGTACCTATAAGAGAATTGATTACTATGTTACACCACAGAACATTAAGTAATATCATTCTACTCAATTCTCTCACATGTTACTAATCTCAGACGAAATCCTCGTATAATTATGATAGAACTTCACTCAGGGAAAGTTCGTTTAATCATTAGTTATACTACGATTTAATTAAACAATATGAGGGAACTGAAAATCCGAGCGGGATAGTAAATTAATGATTACCTCTAGAGACAGCGCGAAGTTAAGATCTTTACAACAAAAAAGAGTTTGCATTTCTGCTACGTTTTCCAAAGGCACGCAGAGACAGGGATTTTACAGCCACAAGTTTTTAATTTTCAGATAGAACTTAAATAAAAAAAAACATTCAACCAGAGCAAAACGGAAAGTACAAAACACGTCTTTTTAATTTTGTTTTTGTTTCTTAAAAAAATTACAATACGAAACACTGTTTTGTTTTGCGCAGTAGCGTTTATAAATACCATTTTTGTTCGCATTTCAATATTTCTGGCCAGCACATAGCCGTTTATTTGGTGTAGGGTTGCCACAAACAGAAACCCGTTACTGCTTATTTATTACTTACACTATTTGCTTTTAGTTTTATAGTAATTTTAAAACTTTGTGCAATTACGGCTTTCTTCGCCTGTTATTTACGAGCTTCGTGCTAATTCCTATTGTCCAGTTTAAAACTGACTTCTCTTTGTAGACCAATATCACCATAGCAACATTGATATCTGTCAAAAAGATTCTTAATTTTTTAGTTACAAAATAATGTTGGTCTGTCATTTGTGGCTCGGTTATTGAAACCGGACTTAAGTAAGCTGAGCACAATGTAATTTAGTTGATAAATTTTTATATGTATTTATTATTGTCATTATTTACTTGAATTTAGAGCCGTGTTGGACGAGTGGGATGTACCTTGACTTCCGATTCGAAGGTTGTGGGCTCGAATCCCGGCCGTGCAATCAATAGATTTCTCGTTTGAAAAATGCATTAACACAAACTCTAAACGGTGAAGGAAAACACTTATTATAAGGACACCCGCAGCCACAGTAAAAAATATATAGCTTTTCAAATATTTGTGCGGACGTCGTCAAAGATGATGAAAAAAATGATCACGACTGTATTCCCAAGGTGCAGTGACTAAAGGGTTAGTCAGAGGTATGTAAAAGAAAAACGTTATACTATAAGGATTATCTCTATACCTATTTGTGGCAGCCCTACACGTTCCGCAGTGCAAATTGAGCTACAATACGCCAAAAGACTGCTGGATCATTGAATAAACAATGACTTTGGAGCTTTGCAACCGGCCGGGCGTGGCGCAACTTTCAACTTAGCTAAAACTGTTTGTTTTCGGTGAGATGTAGTATCTAGAATGTGCTAGAAATTTCAAGTATGAGAAAGGGTCGAAGAAACATACTAAGAAACTGTCTTTAAAAGTTTTAACACAGCCATATTTTGCATCTTTTGCACATTATTTACATTAGAGTTAAGGTCTGAAGAGCGAAAGTTTAAATATTGTTAGTTAGTATCCCCAGCTGTACATTTTTAGAAATATAATCTTGTAAAACCAAGCGATAAATCACAGATGCTTGTAAATCTGACCGAATATCTATCACTAGTCGTGAGCCTGTCTGTTTTAAGTCATTGCGAGACAATTTACCTCAGATTAGCTACTAACTGGGGTTGAACACCAACTAACGTGGTTATATAGTTGCTGGAGGTACCGCATAATTGGAGGGAGCCGTGTTTATACTCCGTTATCTCTATATTACCGCACACCTGCTGTGGACAATGACCTCGCAAGACCAAGATATTTAAAGGACAAAGAAAATACTCATCCCACATAATACTGGTCACTCTCATAATCACAAGAAGCAAACCCAAATATTTTCTAAAAAATAAAATAAAGTAAGTATGTACCTATATAATGACAGTTTTTCATCGTTAGGTATATTAAATGCTTGCTGTTACAAAAAACTATAAATTATGTATTATGTCTACTTGTTATTTTTGACTGTTTGAGCTCCTCTATGCTAATCGTGAAAAGTGAATGTCTAGGTACCACGAATTTGTAACTCTTTTTAAGCTACCTATATATTGTTAAAACAAATAGCAATAGGTATTATCAGTATTGAAACGATTAAAAGAAATCGGGGATTATTTTTTTTTAAATGTCGAAAAACAAGAGTACAAAGTAATTATTGTAACTACAAAATCTAACAAATTGAAAATAAATAAAACTAACATCGCATGTAGTTTCGTTCTGAATTTTAATGCTTTTGATTTGCTACGTGAATTCAAATCGCGATAGTTTAGAAATATGAATTCTATTCTGATTTATGGCACAGATATAAATCTAACTGTTTCAAATAATATATTATCTTTCTATTCTTTCTTTATGAATGTGAATTTAGATAAATTCAGCATTGAACAAAATATAAATTAGATAAAAAGAAGAATTTAAAACAGAACCGTCATAAAATTTCAAGTTAATTTTCCACTTGAGAAACTTAATTTTATGCAAAAATTTAGAACAACTTTTCGTCTGAATGTTAATTTTTTTCATTTTCTTTTTAACCTTAGTTGCTCTTTTAAAGTCAAATCTAAGAAGGTATCTAAATATCAACCAATATTCTTTAAATATGGCTTAGAAAAAAAATACTGGAAAATTTTAAGGAAGGCACTTGCTATATTATACATCGTGATTTTTTAATAATAATAATAAATATCCTTGGACATTCCACACACACAGCGTCATCTAGTACGAAGCTAAGCAATTTTAATGCTTGTGTTATGGTAACCAGATAACTGATATACTACGTAGATACTTTTTTGTTATTGTTTTATTTATTTTTTTTATTTTCCTTTCTGTACTATTCTGTCTAGTTAAGTTCTGCTACTTTGTAAACCTTCCCATCTGTGCCGTGATGTGTGTGTCAATAAAGTCTTTATCTATCTATCTATCTATCTTATATATTTTACCTCATACTCTACCTACAACAAATGCTCACAACAACAAGTGCTCTAACTTACTTTTACCGTCTTCGCCTTGCCAGTTTGGATACACAGTTTGAAGTTTGGACATACTTACCCGCGCCTACTACTCAAGCAGCTACTCAGTGCTAGAGTTAATTCTAAATGGACTAGACTTGCCCAAACTCTACCTTCCTCCTAATTGATTTTTTCCAAAGGAAAGACACGTACAGATTTAACCAACCGATGTTATACAAACGTTAAACATAAACGCGTTCAGTTACCCATCAGATTGAAAGCCAATTTTTCCTCTTACAAATTATAGGCTTAAAATCAACATTAACAAATCCGCTAACTAGCAAAATGCCTGTTAAAATATCAACCTATAGACAGGTTCCTTTGCATAACAAATTAGTGCGAATTGAATTAAATTTGGACGTATGAATTCATCTAAGTAAGTGGTGGAGCGAGCTCTCCTGAGATTATCTCGGCAACGGATGTTGGTCTGATTGCCTTCACAGAATATATAATAGATGTGAAACTAGGTAAGTAACACTTCATATCTTACTACTGAAAGTAGTTTTGAGGTCGCAATTAAATATTAAGAAGACTATGGGAAATTAAACACATTATATCGACCGTCTCATTACACTATTATCAGTCAAAATCTGATAATCGCTCAGTTTCGTTGTAGTGTAATGTTTCTAAACTTGGTTATGAGGATATGTGTATTTTGTTCTATCAAATTAAAGAGATTTGACAAAAAACAATACAAATACAAATAGTCAATACAGAACATATAAATGCATTTGAAATTTTCATTTAGAAGACTTTTGTCTCAAGATATTTCTTCGTCGTTGCGTGATTTATGCGTCATTAACATGCAGAATCGTGCGATATCTTGCGTTGTCGTGACCTACCTAGACATCTAGTGACACATGTACCGGAATTGTCCCCTAGAAAATACGTGGCTTATAATACCCTCGGAACAATAACGTTTACTTCATTAACATCTCCCAACAAATGCTATTGGGAGTCGTATCTTCTGACGTCACGCGTACAAGGCGCGTGCGTATGAATTTTTAAGTAACCTTTGATTTACTAGTGATTCCTATCAATTTCTATTCATTTTTTATTCAAAATAACCAAAAAGTAACTGGTTCGTTGATAGTTATGTTTATATACGCTAATACATTTTCCTATTCGATTATTATCTGGGGAGAACTAAATTACATTCCCAATAACGAGTTTCAAAGTAAGACGTGGAAAGTGTTGATACACCAGTTCTATAATTTTTTAACACCATTACATTAAATAAACTCCCTACAACAGGAAAACATTATCAGATTGGTAAGAATAATATTCCCATTCGTATTTCGCGGGAATTAAGTACATAGTGTCTATTCGGAGTTACCAAAATAACATTTTATATTTTAATCACAGCGAGAGGCTAAATAGAAAAATTGTTCATATTCAAAGCGCGAGGACACACAAAAGCCAGTCTGTTTTTTATTGAAACTTCTGAATGCAGGAGAGAAAATATTAATTAAAATTTGACTTTTTCTGTGAAATTATTTTTCTTTTATTCATAATTTAGGAAAACCATACCGTTCTTTGGGCAGCTGGTATTGTGCCAAAGAGTATTGTTCTCATCTGTGCTTGGAATAAGCCTTACGGGAAAATGTTTTAAATTTTCGCACAACTTTGCATGCGAGTACTTTTTTCGGATACTAATGACAATCTGTAAGCACATTGCAACTGTTGCATGCTAATTGCTTTAGACAACAAATAATCCCCATATTATATACAAGATATTGACAAAAATTATAGACCTAGAGATCCGTCAAATTAATTAATGAATATTTTCCCACAAATCTCTTTCAAATTGAAATCAAAAACCAATACTCAGTAGCATCTCTGGGACCACATTGAAACTTCTTAAGAGCTAGGTGATTCTACACCTGTTCTTTCGCTACTAACTCCATGAAGAATCAGAGCAGCAAGGTAAATAACATGGAAAGCTAACTTTTCTTTCGCCATATAGTTCTGAAATAATCGTCATCAGATAAACTTACGCTCTTGCAAGTTTCAGGCTTCAGAACCAGTTCTGGCATGAATTATCCATTGATTTATATGCAAGTATGACGTCACACGCGCAGCCATGCGTCGCTGTATACATCATCTGCTAAGGCCTGAGTATGACATTACATATTTCAAGGCATTCAAGCCCGCAGATTTTAGGTAGAATCAAGCCTGTTTGATAATGGTATTTACTTGAACCAAGACAGTTGTTTCATACATAGGTACTTGAAACAACAATATTTTTGTTTGATATGAAGGATTGACGTGACTGCTTATGTCTTACTAATACTGTACCTACTTTGCGTGTAAATAGCTTGATATTAGACTGAAGAGTGAAGACTATCTATCTCCAATAATGTTGAAACTGCTATAAGAATTTAATAAAATTACAGATTTATTGAAAATTCGGCTATGTTAAGAGAATATGTTTAGGTACTTGAAACTTCTGAAAAATAAACTACACGTACGTATTTCGGATAAAGTTTAAGTTAAGTAATCTAAAGCGTCTAAATAATAAAAGATCTAAAATTGTCAAACAACACATATAAAAAAAAGACGTTGGTTAACCGTTTTCAGTTTAATTATATATTATCATTATTGTAGAAATTCATTAAAATATAAATCGATCATAGTAGGTAACCAAATTGCAAATACCCTACGCCTACACACTGTCTTTGAGTAGTTACTATCACACAAACCTATATTTCCCTTCAAAAAATAAACTAAATACGTCTATAACCCGCAGAGACTTAACATTTTCTACCGATTTTTTAATTAAAGTTATGACATCATTACCGAGTCGTGGGAAAATATCGATCGTGTGACAACCCCGCGCCCATGCGGTGTTGTGCCACGTCACGGGAACTGAGGAGCATGAGGTGAGTTCAACTCTTTCTGGCAGACGTCTTATGGGTTATTTTTTGTAAACTACATACTACTACCAAAGATTATTTTAGATACTACATACAAAGTAAGGCAAAAGTTAAAAAGCATGTTTTGTATATTCTGTGCTTGGAATGGCTAACTTTGCCAAAATTACCAAGACATCTATAATGTTTAAGGAAATCGGAAGTATAATAAAAATAGCTCTATTCATGGCTTTGCTTGTGTATCTACGTATTTGTTTTGGTACTGATTTATAGATTAACAAACTGTTGTATTCCATTTTTTAGAAAAATCAGTCAAGTGATTGAAGTAGCGGAATATGAAGAGCGGAATGTACCTCGATTTTCGATCCGAAAGTCGTGGGTTCGAATCCCGGCCGTGCATCAATGGATTTCTCGTTTCGAAAAATTTATATGCGTATTAACACGAGCTCTAAATGGTAAAGGTGTTTACCTTGGCCCGTGGCTAGTCAGCTCCACACGTATTGGCCATTGTCTTTCCTCCAGCCGGCTAAGCTGAGAGGATGGTTTAGGTGCTGGGCAAGCCTATTCTATCTTAACAATGTCCCAGGCACTACAGTGTCCCCTTTAAGTGTACAAAGTTTTTACTCGTGAGAGCCCTAAAGTAACACTTCCACACGCCTACGGCTGAAACAGCTGAGACTTTGTTTTCTTTAAGTGTGCAAATATATTTTAAATGTAACTTTGGGGCTCCATGTGAAGTGCGAGAAAAAATGTTAACCGAAAATTCTTTAGCGTCTGGAGTTAGGACGTGTTTGTGAATTTTGATTATTTTGATAATTTATATCGAGGTTATAATTGAATAATGTCTATAAATATTTATTTTTGTCAGAATTTTATGATAATTGTCCAGAATTAGAATCAAAATCACGAAGGAAGTGTTTTATGGCTGCGGGACATTGTATTGTATGGTCTGCAAATATTTGTCTCACATATTTATATACATAGAAAACACCTAGACTCGAGACAAATAGTTGCAGACCATACAAATATTTCATGCAAACTACCCTTCTTTTTCGTGGGGGGCTAAAAACGCAAACGCCTACATCAGTTAAATATTTGACAGACAGCGTTAGAAGACTTCAAATATCCGGCTTCACAAAAAAGGATGAGAATAATTTACCTCGACAATTTATAAAATGAGGAAAATTCTGAGACTGGAGATGAAAAGAAATGAAGGGTTGGATAAGTTACTTTTATGAAATATGTTGCTATGGATATTTCAAGATGGCTCCACTTAAATAAATGTAAAATAGTTAGGTTTTTTTTATTAATAAACATAATTTGTTTAGATACTTTTCATATTTTAGGAAACTTTTTTAAAAAGCTATGTGGAAATTCTATAATAAAACACTATCACACTAATATGTACTTATGTATTTACAAAAAAGAAATATCCCACTGGAATGGAAACTATTCACCACAGGTAACACCGCGGGGTGCAGCTAGGTGTTCATAAATTCGATTTAAATTTAGCGCACCTCTAGCTCTGAGTTTTTTCACACAAAATACGTTACGAAAATAAGTACCTACTTTCACTTGCTACCACTTAGGAAAAATGACGAACTAAATTATAATAACATTTTGTTCCTAATTTTCTCGAGTTTTGTCTTGGGTAAGTAAGTATAATAAAATATTGAATAGCTTCTAATATTTCCGCAAACAAGTTACAAATCTAGACGACCAAAATTATATCCTAATCCCTTGACGCGAGAGTACAATTAAGCGTGGAGTTGAATAAAAGAGTTCCTTAATAGAATAAGCTCACGACAAAGAAGATTTGCATAATTACCAGCCCTTGTCTTCCGCAAAGCCTATAAAATCTACCGAAAGTAATTTTGCCTTCATTTTTCGCGGTACAATCATAAATTATCCCCTTTGCTAAGCGAGCCGCTGATTTCAAACGTATAATCAAATTAGAAGAGACTAAAGGATCAGAGCGTCAACACAAATCAGCGTGTCGATTGATCGATGACGTAACCTGACGCTTTTCAATTCCATTGAAGGGAATTATTCCCGAAAAACAGGAGAACGCCGGATGAGAGCTTCCCTCTTAGGTACGAGTATAAAAGGGAAATCTCCCGATCACACTCAAATTGACAATTGAATTTGGTACCTCGTGGAAGCTTTTTGACGATGTAACAAAAGGGAATCGAGGTAGATAACACGCCTGGCTTCTCCGCCCTGAAAGTGCTTTAATCTTTAAGCGACCGAAAAACATTGGAGCGCACCTAGACCGTTGAAATTCTTTAAATACTTAATAAGTGGCTACGAGTACTTACCTACTTGTAAAATTGTGTGACGAAAAATGTTTTGTGGAATATTTTAAATAGT
Organism: Xanthorhoe designata; assembly: GCA_963582015.1. Lineage (NCBI taxonomy): Eukaryota > Metazoa > Arthropoda > Insecta > Lepidoptera > Geometridae > Xanthorhoe > Xanthorhoe designata. The sequence goes on from OY757049.1 coordinate 3,474,864, forward strand.
ACATGAAGTTGTGGCTATTTTGAAACCGATAAGTGTTAATTTATAGCGGCAATTTGTGATTCTATAATTATTTGATCAATATTTTACTACTTCATGTAATTTAATTCAGAAAACGAATGAAATTACAATAAACAGAATGCGCTTGATTATGAAAACTGATATTTAAATTTATAATACCAGAGATTGTACAATGTGTTTAGTTTGGGTTAGATTAGAACATAAAAACATTTACTTAACACACACAGAAAAAGTTACAGTAAATTAAGAAGACACAAAAAGCTACACGAAATAATGGGTTTTGATTGAAGTTTCATCTAAAAATTCCTCTTCTAAAAGAGACAATGCTGAGATTAGCGTTCAATTATATAAGATACTATTATTAATTTGACAATCACTAGCAGCAAAGTGTGAATAAAAACACAAATAAAGTTACCCAAAGCAAAAGTTACGCCTAGAACTTTACGCCGTAGCTCATTCCCGGTATATCTTTCCCGGGAATATCTAAATGCTCACTGATTCACGAACACTCCAAACATTTCCAACTATTTTAGCTTTTGATAAAGTGTTTCATTTATGAAAAATTGTTTTGATTAAACAGCGAAGTTTTAATGATAAAAAAATTGCTTTCAGCACTAAGTTGATATAATTATGAACTAGCTTCTACTCCCGCTTGGCTCGCATTGTACTGTACATACAAATACAGAATAACCTAGCTCTTGGACGTGTCAAAGATCTACACTGTAGTTAGTTTTTGACATTAAAATGAGGTGAGCGGACCATATCGGCTCACCTGGCTGTGGTTGAAGTCAAGCTGCGGATGTTGATAATGTGTATCTACAGCGTAGAAGAGTTTTACGCTAAGCCTGAGACGTAAATAAAGTACCTACAATAATATTATAAATAATTTATTTCCATGCATAAAAAAACATGTTGTGCCGACCCCACTTAGCGTGGGATAAGGGCAGGAGAATGATGATGATGATGATGATGAATGTATCTGCAACTAGAATTTACATTTACATAAGATGTATCTCATTTGACTTGTAACTATAGTGTTATAAATAAAGTTTTGTATTTTGTATTTGTATGACACTTAGGGTAGGGATAGTACAGTTTCCGCCCGTAAAAGGTCGGATAACTTTCTGCATCACTACCAATACTTTACGTTACGGTATTGGTCCAGAGCCTCAAATAGATCTAGCTTGTATACAGCGCTCCTCTACCAGCATATAGTCAGTCTCCCGAGGAGATAAAAAAAGTAAAGATTCGATCGATTGTTTCTGAGAAGTTCACCCTGTATTTAATTTTAATCTTAGACGTGTTTATGAAAACGGAAACTCGACCACTTTTAAGATCACTTGAGTATTAGGTACCTACTTGCGAATGCTTCTCAAGATTAAACTCGCTCCTTTAAGTGCAGAAATGCTTTACAAGAATTTATAAGAATTAAATATAATCAAGATCTTTATAGAGTTGTAAACTACTGATCATCACACTAAAATGTCATTTACACGATGCAAGATTCTTGCCTGCTGCATACAATTGAATTGACTGTCGTCACGACTTGCATGGTCTAAACAACAGTAACTTACAATTATTGAACGTCAATTAGGTGCGCGTAATCTGTGGTATTTACTGAATATTAATATGAGCTGGATTTGGACGCGAACGAACTAGAATTGTCAATCTTGGAATATTTTCAAGTGTCCGAGTCACCGAGCGCGAGAACTGTAATGAGAACGTTGCGAGTGTAGATCCAAAGAAGTTCTCGCCAAAATTCGAGATGTTCTCACGAGAATGTGGACCGCCCTTTACACACTGATTCATTGAGCCGAGTGCCAGTTTTTAATCTCATAAAAATTTAAATCCCTTTAGTAAATTTAGTGAATTTTCCAAAATATAATCTAGGTATTATTTTAGGCTCCATCTATCGCACTCCTCGATAACACTGGTGGCAAGCTAATCCCTATTAGTGTCAAAAAATATCATAGGCTTTACTAAAGTATTCGTTCGTTCGTATGAGCCGTGGTATGAGCAAGTGGCCAACTCTGGTGACGTACGTGACTAAAGTATTGATAAAGCTGCACTAAAAGGCACTTTATCGGATGTAGTGTAAGAGGATGTTTTGACGTCAATACTATGAATGAAATATGATCACAACTGGTGATATCATATAGTAGGCAACACAGCGTTGAGTTGGTGATGTACTGAAATGTTTGAAAGTGCACACAATAATGTAAAACAACTTGACCGCTTTGAGTCACCTCAACTTCAAATACTTGGATGGGTGACCGCATGTGGCATTATCAGCTGAGCGTGCTTCGGAGGGCACGTTAAATTGTCGGTCCCGGCTTTTAAAGTCGTTAAGCCATGACGGAGGCCTTTAGGCGGCCTGAAAACTCCGTCACCAGAGTTGGCCACTTGCTCATACGAACGAACGAACGAACATCAAATTCTAAAAAACCTCTCCTAACTCACCCGCGGTTCACTCACGAAGCCGTGAACATCCCGCAAAACAAGAATTTGGATTGCATTCACATATTCCTCACGGTTTCGCACGCGATCGACGCCTGCCCCAATTTTGTCGGGTTTTGTACTGCGACATGGGAACGAGAGCAATATTGACAAATCTCGGTGAGTGTGGATGGGCTATAATAAAATTACAAACAACATGGTGATTTTATTATAATATAAAACCGTCAAACGAATCGGTAGCTAAAAATACGAATTGTTCATTTTGTGAATCCTAAAATAAATCATTATGCAAAAAAATTTAAAAAAAAAATCTTTTTGATATATCGGCGCGAAGGCGTTGAACTAGTATCGTATGGCAGTAAAAACAATAAAATAATTGCCAAGTGATAGTTTAGATTGTTGAATTACATTGGAAAATACGTTTGATTCAGTAATTGATTGATTAAGTTGATATTTGTAAGGTTAACTGATTATTTAACTGTTTAAAATAACTCTAAATCATTTGTAAAACGAGTAAATTATAATCTGAGGCACTTGCAAGCAATTTTACTAGGTTATAGTAACATTGCTTGTCAGGCCTGTGTTTACTATAAATACGGACGCCCAAGCGGTTCGAGGCTCAGTCTGTTGCGAGCGCTCGGACCGTGCGGAGCTCCTGAATAAAGAAGAAGAAGCCTACCCACCGGTGTTTTACTACCTACTTACGTTGAAGAATGATCACCAACTCTGATGATGAAAATAGTGACGTCAGCTTAGCTGACGTCACACTTTTTAAAAACCACTCGGGGGCTGGTCCTCCGTCATCAGAAGTGGGATGGAACGGAATCCAATCCAAACCACCTCCTCATCTGCTCGTTTACCACCTGATCCATTAGAAAGAAGCAATATCGTTACCACTCAGCAGCACATGCCGCTGATCACTACCAACAATTCGTTGATACCACAAAACATCGATAACCCACAACATGACACGTTGTTGAATATACATGCGTCTAACCTACACGCATCCAACCTACCTACGGCTGGGGTATCATCACCGTCATGTTTGCCAGTACCTAACTCTTCTATGAGTGGCGTACCACCACAATTTTTCATGCAAATGATGGAAATTATGCAGAAAATGTCAGAGCGCTTGTGTACTCCATCTACTGAGTTAAGAGTGAAGATCAAGGATGTTTTCCTACCATCATTTGATCGTGATAACAACGTTGGGGTGCGTGAAGGGTGCCAACATATAGACAAAGCAACAACAACATGCAAACTGAATGACTTCGATACCCGCATGAAAGTGTGTAGCCTATTAAAAGTTCGAGCCAAAATGTGGGTCGACGATTGGATGGTAACCACATCAACATGGGAAGACCTACGTGAAAATCTTATCACCACATTCGAGCCAGAAAATAGATACTCACGTGATATACTCCGTTTCAGAGAACACGTTTATGACTCTTCAAAGGATATTGCTGAATTCTTGTCACGCGCCTGGGTTCACTAAGGACAGCTTGGATAACGAACATGCAGTCGAAGCTGTCATCGGGTGCATCAATGATGAGCGTCTACGCAGAGTCTGTCATCGCCGCTCTTCTTTTTGACCAGGATGATGAGGCTCTACGCTCGAGTAGGGTGATTTGCTCTCGCGGATGGTGTTGTGGTCGGGCAATTCTTTGACGATGGAACGAACTTTCTCTCGTTCAGTTCAGTTTGGATCTTTGATTCTTGTTTCCAGTTCATCAGTGTTGACTCGAGTTTTGGGGTATCCAGGGATAAATAGGTGCCCGTGCTTGTTGGGGGGTCCTCGTGGCTGTGCTATTTTTCGTCATCGTTGGTTGAGTCACGATCCGGTTTGTTGGGGATTGAACGGCTCGTGCTCGCGTGGTTGATGGTTTGTTGATGAATAGTTTTGTGCCTTTTGATGTAACTACCTACTCAGATTGGTGTCATGAGTCGGGTTCATGCCCGCCAGAATGTCCGTTGACATCTCATAGTCGGGCGGGACATGGAACTGTTGTTCAACACTGATAGTGTCTGTTGCGCGGATGGTTGTGGGCTTCGTCAGGGATACTGTCCAGTGCCTTTCATGTAGTAAACTGGCAGCGCTCTTCTGTGCTGGTGGTGTGGCGGCGGTGGATTCTCGTGTTATCGAGCACTCGGCTCCACTATCGGGCACGGCTTGTATAGTCTTCTCACCTATCTGGACGGTGATTGGAGCTGGTTTTGTTCCTGCTACTTGGTTGGCATTTTATGTCAGTGAGCGTTCCCGTTTGGAGCAAGCATCGTGGGTATGATTTGGTTTCTTGCAAAACCATTATCCACTACCGCTGATTTCAGGCCAGATCGATCAACTGGCTAATGGACACTTCTACACAAGTTTGGACATGGCCGCTGGGTTTCACCAAATACCTTTAACCGAGATATCTATTAGAAAATTGTCAGACGGTTTATTTGAATAGTAGCCAAGCCTTTTGGATTTAAGTAACGCGTGCTCCGTATATCAGCGAGGTATCAACAGAGCCTTATTTCCTCTGGTAGGAACTGCTTTACAGGTCTACGTGGACGAGGTGTTAAGCAAATGTGCAAACTTCGCTGAAGGACTGTCGTACATTGAGCGTATCCTTATAGCCTTCCAAGTAATTCACATGGACATAACAGGGAAGCTTGGAACACAAAATGATAAACACACCAGGAGTCAGCCGAGCGAATGGGCGAGTTGAATGAGTCTTAGCCACATTCAAGAACGCATTGATAATGATCAAGAACTACGCTCCCAAACCAAGGCACTACACTCGAAGAACTACAACTAGCAATGAATTGCATAGCACACCGTGTTACTGGCATTTGCTCCGCTCACACTCATCACTCAGCGAAAACACTGTGTTCCATCCACCTGAACTTTTGAATTTAGTAGACATCGAAAATCAAACCCTAAAGATGGAATCACTTACTCGCCTGGTGATCAAGAGACCGTATCGGCGGCAGATGAACCATTAACTCCGCAAGACACTACTATAACGATCAATCCCGTACTATCTACTTTACAGACAGGGCTGCCTATACATCCTCATGTTTTGGACTAATCAATGCGGATGCATCATCACAGTAAATTGTAAGTAACCCACCTACACCACATAAGCATATCTTAACATTCTCATTTTTCTTTAGAACCTACGAGACTCTCCGAGACCCTACGAGACACTCCGAGACCCTACGAGACCCTACGAGACCCTCCGAGACCCTACGAGACCCTCCGAGACCCTCCGAGACTCTCCGAGACCCTCCGAGACCCTCCGAGACCCTCCGAGACCCTCCGAGACCCTCCGAGACCCTCCGAGACCCTCCGAGACCCTCCGAGACCCTCCGAGACCCTCCGAGACCCTACGAGACCCTACGAGACCCTACGAGACCCTACGAGACCCTACGAGACCCTACGAGACCCTACGAGACCCTACGAGACCCTACGAGACCCTACGAGACCCTACGAGACCCTACGAGACCCTACGAGACCCTACGAGACCCTACGAGACCCTACGAGACCCTACGAGACCCTACGAGACCCTACGAGACCCTACGAGACCCTACGAGACCCTACGAGACCCTACGAGACCCTACGAGACCCTACGAGACCCTACGAGACCCTACGAGACCCTACGAGACCCTACGAGACCCTACGAGACCCTACGAGATCCTACGAGATCCTACGAGACTCTCCGAGACCCTTCGAAACCATTCGAGACCCTATGCAACCCTGCAAAGCTTAACGAAACTCTAGAAGACCCCGAGATCATCCGATACCCTACGAGAACCTACGAGAATACACAAGAATATTTCTATTAGTTTCAGTCGCTAAATCAGGCTGGTGCAGGGCGCGCACCGCCTGTCAGAATGGCCGTATCGGCGCGAAGGCGTTGAACTAGTATCGTACGGCAGTAAAAACAATAAAATAATTGCCAAGTGATAGTTTAGATTGTTGAATTACATTGGAAAATACGTTTGATTCAGTAATTGATTGATTAAGTTGATATTTGTAAGGTTAACTGATTATTTAACTGTTTAAAATAACTCTAAATCATTTGTAAAACGAGTAAATTATAATCTGAGGCACTTGCAAGCAATTTTACTAGGTTATAGTAACATTGCTTGTCAGGCCTGTGTTTACTATAAATACGGACGCCCAAGCGGTTCGAGGCTCAGTCTGTTGCGAGCGCTCGGACCGTGCGGAGCAGGGGGGGTCAACTTCCTTAGCATCAAATGCAAACACCAGGGCACAGTTTGCCATAAGAGAGAACGCTATACGTAAGACAGAGACAGCTTAATTTATGCTTTAAATCAGTGGAATATAGCCCGACAGAAAATTAAGCTTGGAACAAAATTCGTTCGCTTTGCCGCCATTTTTGTTTTGTCATTGATTGAGTTTTGTGTGCGGTTTTGTGAACTAAAATAACGTCTTTCTAGTGGTAATTTTCAAAATTCTAACTTTTCACGATGTCTGCTTCAGAACTGCAAAGAAAATGCGCAAAAATGTCATATCGCTACTGCAAATGACGAGTGTGAACTTGCGTTTCCACAGATTTCCTCTACCCGGTAAACATGGATCCTTGAAGTAAGTGCCCGGGCTTTTGAAATTCCATTTATATTTACTTACACAAACCTATGTCTAATTTGTTCATTCAATGATTTCAGGGCACGAGTATGGGCCATTACTGCTACCCAGCTGGGAACTGAGAAGTCACCTAGAAGCTTAAATCAACAGCATAAAATGCTATGCAGTACCTAAGCAATTCGATGACGGATCATACACCAGCAGTAGTTCTAGGAAACGATTGAACAACTTTGCTATTCCAATTGGAACAGAAAGTATAATGTTGAAGCTACGCCAGGATCAAAGTTCAACTTCAAGAACAAGCCACACTAACAAACCCGACTGTCCTAGATGTGGATTTTCAAGTAAGTTCATTTTCATCAGTAGGTAATGAAACAATTGTTATTATGTACTTTTAATTTTATGCTAGATTAGATACCTATTTAATTTCGCCCGTGAGTCTCAGTCAACTACTTTAGTAGGTATCACCTATCATGTAAGACGAAACTGAAGTGATCCTCGAGGTCCTACCAGAATAAATGATTTTTCTTTCTATATTTCGTTCTTTGATTGGATTGACTTTCCCAATAGTAGTGAGGCCTTTTATTTCATTGGCCGGCAATTTTAACTTTTAGGCCCAACTTTGTTTGTAGCCTGAAGGAAATCCTTTGTTTACCTTATCTTCTTAATTATTGTTTAGTAAGATAAAGTGTCAGACAGAGCCCATTTTTTTAAATAAAAAAAATTTTTTTGATTTCTAGGCATTGCTGACAGACTACTGTACCTGTTGAAGAATCAACTTTAGAAATATCAACTACAACAGTACCAGAGGTTAGTAGACAGTAGTGGCAATTCTGAGTGTCGCAAAAGCTAAACTAAGCTAACTAAAATTATTGCCGTCCCTTTCATAGCGATGGGAATAAAAAGGATGGCAATAGTTTTAGTTAGGTTAGTTTAGCTTTTGCGACACTCCGAATTGCCCCCATTGTCTATCTATGTTGTGTTTTGTAATACTTAGTCAAAAGGTTGAAAATAAAAAAATGTAATAATCTTGGTTTCAATATTTCTTTATAAAATAAAATTATTTTAATCATGGCGTTTAATTTTTTTTAGGTTCCAAAGACTGCAAAAGGAATAAGGGAGTTGGATCTAAGTAGATCTGCAGATTTGACCCCTAGAAAACGCAAACTTTATGCAAAATGCAGAAGAAACTTGAGGAAAATAATAAGACTACGAAAAAAATGAAGAAACAGCGTCATTCGGTCTTACACAGGTTAATAGCCAGATGAAAATGTAAAAACTAATGGATCAATGCATAACTGGGTCTTTTGCCTTATTGCTGAAAATGAGTGGATGCTTGAGCACTATGAAAAAAATAAAATCTTTCTAATAATGTCAACAATTGCTATATTGTGTCAACGCTTTTGTGTACATAGAAAAATAGGCAATTCTCAGAAGATGCGTCAAGAAAAGCCACCAATCTAAAAATAAATATTCTTCAAACAAAACATTTAAAAAGGGTTGTATTCTTTAATCTAATTATATTTTATCATAAAAACAAAACTTAATTCAGTTAAAATAAACGAATTTCTCATATCAGAAATGATTAAGTGATGTTTTCATGGTACCTACCTTTATACATTATTATACTAGTGACTATCTATCAGAAGAATGGTCAATAATAATGTATTACATTGGCCATTCTTCTGATAGATAGTTACAGCGAATTCATACAACGGATCGAAATCCATTTTATTTGAATCGAGCGCAACAAAATTTAAAAATTCCCGCCAAACGTAAGTTTCTCTTGTCAAAAGATAGGGCGCTAGTGTGCTTTCGTGTTGGCATTTATTTTGTATGAAGTCGTGCTTCTTCTCGTCAGAGTAAATATGTTCTGTGGTGCGGAGCTCCTGAATAAAGAAGAAGAAGCCTACCCACCGGTGTTTTACTACCTACTTACGTTGAAGAATGATCACCAACTCTGATGATGAAAATAGTGACGTCAGCTTAGCTGACGTCACACTTTTTAAAAACCACTCGGGGGCTGGTCCTCCGTCAGATACGAAGAAGCTTATAAATTGTAGATCTACTAGTATCTTACTGTCTGACATCACAGTAGGAAAGAAATAACAATAATTACTACTGTGATGCCATATTCAAATTATTTTTTTTAATTTATAATAACCTAATTATCTACTTAGAATTAAGATGGTTTTTTTTTACGCATGTTGTGATATATTTATGGGAGCACTAGTTTTTTTATTTCTAATATTTGGCTATAAATTGATGCATGTACAGTGTAACCCTATGTTGGGAATCCTTAAAAATAAAATAAAATCTTTACTAGATACCACCTCTATCTTCACTCACACTCGTTTCTGACTATACTCCTTTCGACATTTTAAAAGAAATGTCAGAATAAATACGTTTAGATCAAATATGTAAAATTTTGCCAGCCGCCTCTAAAAATACAGTTTTAAGGATCAGTATTACATTTTTACTTAAAAACTTTAAAGTGTACTTCAAGTACATAAAGTCCATTAGAGTTTTCTCCAGTTCATCAGTTAATACCACGAAAGCGAACCCAAACAGCGAACCAGGCCACGTTTTGTGAGCCCATCAAAGGGATGAATACACCCCTCATTCACCCCATTCACTAAAAGCAGAGCGATGATTACCTTAAAGGTACCTATGAGACGAGAGCAGAGGCGAGTTCGAGCTTTTGCGAGAACAACCATTTTGTTTAGAAAATATATTTTAAATGACGATGAGATCGTATTGTACTCACAAGCATAAAGTGGAGTGAAAATGAAGAGTAGATTGATGAGATTGATAGACTGATTACTTCATCTTAAAACCTCTTATAAAAAATAGCATTCACCTCTTATAAAAAATAGATTAAATGTGCATTATGTATAGATTTTTTCTATTTATTTTATTAGGTATACCTAACATGCTCAAATCAATTTAGATGACTTATTTGTTAAGTATCTGACTTGTTAGTAAAGATAATAAATAGAATTTACTAAGCTCATGAACAGAAATCGATAGACATTGATTTTTAAATCCAACTTATAATAATTTTAACTACTTATATGAAAATGTTACACTGACTCGTTCTTACATAACAATGCCAATGATCTACGGTTAATCCGAAATTGACAAAACAATTGAAGGTGTCAGGTTCTCAATGATTAATGAGATGCTCATTAACGGCTCAGTAATTTGCCGGCGTGCTCCAACTGTGTCACTAATAAATGTACAGTAACACCGTACGTAGTCTAAGGCTCGTATTACAGATTGTAACTCAAGTCTACTCTAATTGCCTGAGTTCAGCTTGAGCTTTGAATCTGATCTCAAGCATTTCTCTCAAATTACAAACAGTATTCAAATAATTTTTGTAATTTGAGAAATTGTTCCAGGTCCGGGTATTTTGCTATCTATAAATTGATAGCAAAATACCCGGACCTGGAACAAATATTTTTTGGCTGAACTGGCGGCTTTTTTTCCAGTAATAAATAAGTTTTTGACTACAATATAATAATTATAACCTCATTTTTTTTTCAATGGGACCACCTCAGAATAATAACCTTACAAAAACACAAAGAACAAAGAAAAAGAAATCATACAGTGCAATTTAGTACCCCCTCCTTTTTCGATGTCGGTTAATACGCGTATATACTCTTATATTTAACAGCAGGCCTATCTAATCCACTAAGATAATTCCTGCCTAGCGGACGTGTAAGTATGTCGAATAGGTACAAATCCAGGTAATCCACTGCTCATCCGGGACCGGGTATAAATGACGCCGGAAAATTGACTCTTAGCTCACTACCGACCTGGGCTTAGGGTAGGTACACTCGGCGGCAATAACTTGTTTTAGATTGTAACTAAGGCTCGGCGCAACTCTTTGCGACTTATCACACTTTTTCTGGCATTAGAATCACCTAGCATGTAAGACGAAAGTGAAGTGATCCTTGAGGTCCTACCAAAATAAATGGTTTTTGTTTCTTTCTTTCTTTCTTCATTTATCACACTGCTGTAACAAGTGGTACACGTGTGTGGCGAGTCTATACAAAAGGGCCGAGTGGTTTTGACAGCCCGGCTAAAGGGCGATCGCTTGTATCTCGTGGTTTCGAATCCCGTCGAACGAAGTCGCAAACTTTTAGTAAGATTTTTCATTTATAATGAAATACTTAAGTGTGGTTTCACAGTATAATAAAATATATAAACTATACATTACATATATTTGTATATAAAAATACATGCAGTGGAACATAAAAACTCCTACTTCTTTGTTTAAAAACAAAAAAACAGTGAAAAACAGTAAAGTCGGTTAAAAATACGCGAACGGGTTTATTAACGTCCTTCAGATCAAAAATCGAGGCACTATTCCACTTGGCCAACACGACTTAATAGATATACAGATATGTATATTAAGATTGAGAGAAGTTAAATTGCAAAATTTGAATATTTTCATATATATTTTTTTCTACTGACAGTACATTTTCGAAGCCGAACGTGAGCTAAGGTTTATTTATGACGTGATTTTTATAGTAAATCTTTGGCTTTTGCTTCTTTATGCAACGTAAGGTTACATACGAGAGCTGAGCCGACTAAGGTTTAGGTAAATTGATTTATTTTTCCTATACAAATGCCAATAAATGCGGTAAGCAAGGAGTAGCGAAGTTGCACTTGGTGGCCACCAAACTCTGTTTTCGCTACTCTTCCTAAACTATACAAAATGAAACTATTACAGAGGTTTAAAAAAAAAGCTTATGATAAGTTTCACAAACTGAACATTTAGTTCCTTAATCAAAAGAAACATAATTACGACTGTAATCGCAAAGCGCTGCTGATTATATTTTGAACAATCTTTTTACATTAATTAGGGTAGTCAGAGAAAATTAATATATTTTACAGTATTTGTAATTTAAAAGGCTTTTCAAAAGTAGATATTTTAATTTAAAATACCAGGAAAGAGTGGGTAAGCTAGTTTTTGTAGAGATACTTTCCTCTATCCAACTACATAGTAGAGTATCGAACTTTATCACTGGGTTTGTAGGTGAGCACGGTATACTAGCCGACCGTGATTACCCTTGGGAGTTAGCCTCATGCATTCTTAATGCCCTGTAACTAATCTGACTGCTATATAATTATTTATTTATAATTATTAAGAACGAAAATATATAAATAGCTTAATGGACGCTGATACATTTGAAATGAAATAGTGGATTTTTGTCTCCCGATGAATACCTTTTTAAATTATTAGCAGCTACTTTTGTTAAAAAAATGTTTATACAAATGTAAATAAAATCGTGTCCTATTCGAAAGGGACTTTTCAACAAGGACTTGACAAATTGGCATGATTTCAAAAGGCTGGCCGTAATCCAAATGGCTGCGACAGCTACATCTTAAACTGATTAATTAATATATTTAATTAATCTGTTTATTAGTCGAAATAAACACTGAGATCTGCGTATGCCAACCTGCGTTCCAATATGGGATCGTTCATCTTCACTAATAATTTTATTGCGTAGTACTATATGCTCTACGGCGTAGCTTTTGCCGTAGCAAAGACCGTAGTTTCTATTGTGTGTTTTAAACTTTCTCTAGAAGCTTAAACCAATAAGACAAATCATATTTATTATTGCGTTTACCAACATGAGATAGTTTGGTGTTGTAGTTAGTAGCTAAGATTTTTCACTTGTCACTGAGTTATCATGTTGTCATGCAAAGGAATAAAATGAAAATAGAATAAGCAGCTATTTAATGAATCATACAATAAATCTATAACTCTCATTAAAAAAAATGTTTTATGCATGATCATTTTTGTAGTTCATGCGATAAATCAATGGTAGTTCGACAGATTATATTTATGAAAATGTCAGTTTCACAACTTCATTACTTGAACGCACTCGCAATCAGACCGAAGGTTCTACGCTTACAGCGTACAATAAGGCGGAAGTGTCGTCACAAAGCCAGCGTTTCGGCTTAGCAAAAACTTAATTACGGCTCGGTCGGCGTTCGATGTCATTTCCGCTTTTTGTCAGGAGCGAACTTAGATCACCCGAAGGCGGGGTTTTGAAACCATACTTTATAATTTAGATTGTACCACATTGTACATACGTTTGTGGAAATCGCTCTCAGTTTAAGCTGAGTTTGCTCTAAATTTAAACAGTGTAGGTTTTTACAATATTTGATGTACCTATGCAAAAGTTATTTATTAAAGTTATCTGGTTTCCAAAGCACAAACAAGGTTTGCTAGATCTGAACATGTGCGGAGGGCACGTTAAATTGATGGTCCCGGCTTTTAAAGTAATTAAGCCATGACTCAGGCCTTTAGGCATGTGCAGTTTGTAAAACTAACTTACTTTTCTGTCTCACTCATCCAACGGCTTATATTTTTGGTGACCAAATCCGGCCCTGGCTGTGCCGGAAGCGAACACAGACAAATATTACGATAGCTTTCCCCGCTGTTGTTACGTGGTGTTCCGGAGGTGGAGTGATTAACGTGTGACGCCTTAATATAGGGGAAGGAGAACTTCTTATGTATTACTTATGAACTAGTTAGTAATCTGCTGGATTACATCAAACTTATTAGATAGTTCTATCCACTAATATTATAAATCTAAAAGTTTGTGAGTATGTTAGTGTTTCAATCACGGTTTAACCAACACGCGTAACGTCCCATCATGCGTATCATGCGCAACGTGGCCCATTTTGTTGAGACGAGAAACGATATATTTTTATTATGTCGATTTTAATATAATTTTTGACTTGGGAAGGTTTGTAAGCCTAATAACTTCTGTAACGCCACCAAAATCATCTGCAAGGTCAATGATAATGTACCATACATCACCATTGGCATTGCAGAAGATTAAAGTGCCGTCAGTCAAGGTACAAAATAGTTATTTAATAAAAAAAACACTTTAGTTGGTAGCTACAATGTCCTAAGAACTCCTCGGTCGCATTTTCTCTGTATATAAAATACTGTTAGTAAAAAATTCGTAAACATATGAAATAATTTCCTTGAAGATATTACTAAAAAACTTTGAATAAATAATTGAAATTGAAGCTTCTCTGATTGGAGTTGATACCTACTAGTTATTCAATCTAACTTTCTCTCGGAGAATTGACTTTTAACTGAACGGTGGGGCGTTTCTACAAAGTAAGTTTCCTTTGAATAATAAGAAAAACTTGAGTCAAACTTTGTGCCACTTGAGTAAAAAGCCGATCAAGTTTATGTGGAAATTATGAGCGACTTTATCGTGCTAATTTCAAAGTAAGGATTTGCTTAATCAAATGCAAGTTTCTTAAACTTTGTAATTGAGAGTTTTTTATATAAAACAATTACAATTTAGATACACAAAATCACGCCTCTTTCCCACATTTGTCACCTGTGACGCAGTGGGTAAAAGCCTGCCTGAGACGCAGAGGTTGCGGGTTCGATCCCCGCTGCATGACATGACATCATGTTTGTATGATCTGCAAACATTTGTATCGAGCCTGGATGTTTTCTACGTATAATATGTATGTATTTAGAAAGAATGTAAAATAATTAGTATTCAGTCATGTGGTTACCATAACACAAGCACTAAAGTGCATATCTTGGAACTAGATGGCGCCGTGTGGAATGTTCATTTTTTTTTATAGGAGGTAGAGACTACTGATTTTCAATTTCTATAGTCCTGGTATACCTATCGCCTCATTCACCGTTATAACATTCTTTATCCAAGCTCTCCGGTTTAGAGTTTTGTCTTTCTTCAAAATGTCACCAATTAGATCCAAATCAATTCTCCTAGGTCTTTTCCATTCCAGATATATTATTCACACCGTAAACACCTGTTTTGTTAAATGACTATTCCAATAATAATAATGTACAATACAATGAAAAAAAACTAGAATATTAGATACAAAAAAAATAATTACAATGAGATAATTTGTACCTAATTTCATCATAAACTATATTCGAAACAAAAGATCAAAGTTGAGTGAGCCGAAGAAGTTAAATGAGTAGAGTAATATCAACATTTGTTCTAATACTCAAACTATTTAAATAACTCAAAAGGCTTTGTAGAATACAAACTAAACAAACAAAGCTTGGTTAGTAAGTCCAACGCTGCCGCTCAAAACGGATTAGGCAAGTGAGATAGTTATGTTATGACCCTGGGTTTCTAGTGAAGTTGTCACTTTATACGGAGACTATTATTATTCAAAAATAAATAAAACAGAAATTCGAATGTTTCAATAATTGCATGTAATTTGCAGCATAAAAGAAAATCATGAGATTAAATGAATAAATGGTTTAAATGGAAGGGGTAAATATAAAAAATGCAGTTCTACAATTTTGAATAACAGCACAGAGCCGATTAGAGTGGCGTATGAGGGAGGAGGCTTATACCCGTGGACTATTATTTTATCTGCCAGCGATGAGGATGATCATGATGCCTAAATGAGCATAATATATTTCTAGTCTCTCTAGCTTGTTTCCTGGCACATCTTTCAAAGATCATATGTGGCTGAAGAACTGACTGGATTAACCTACCGCTTTTGTTACGTGGTGTTTGCCTCAAATTATTACCTATTCAATGGAAATGTAGGTATATTTTTTTGCCTGACACGTTCTTATTACGGTTAATGGCAAATAGCATTTAAATAAAATAAATAAATATTATTGGACATTTCACTCAGCGTCATCCAATCCCAATAATAATCATTGATATGACGGAGGCCAGATTTCTAGAGAACTGAGATTTAGAGACGCAAAACACTGTTAATTGTGAAGTTATGTCGGAGCTTTGTTGATGTATAACGTTGTTGGTTTGATTAAGGTGAACGTTATCTTAACTTATTTATTAAAGTATATACTGGATGTCGAACATAAACTACAACTTCAGAATGGGTTTCCTATGATACTTTCGTCGAAACCGATTATAGGTAGGGACTTGACATATCTTATATGGATGAAATAAATTAAACAAGGTCATGATTTGCATGTCAATAGCAAAAATATTCTACATGAAATCATTCTTGATATTATTAAGTAGCGTGCCATTTTGTGAGTTCTGTTTACCCCGAAAACATTAAATTGTCCAACTTATAGGCAACCAAAAAATTATTTAATAAAATAATGAGGTACAATCTCAGCTTGGTAAGAATATCTTCAACCGATCTTTCCTTGCCGACTCGGCCAAACAATTCAAAGTAGTAAATGGTCTCCTTACCGCGCCATGCTTCATGATCCCTGCCTTTTGGCGCCCCAAAAGATACAAACGACCGAACAAAAAGATGAATTTACGGCTGCATTGCCACCGAAGATGTTTGAAAATTTCTAAAGGATAAATGTTTGTTAAGTTAAGTTTTTTTAATAGAAAGAGTGATTGAAGAGGAAGGTATATGTATAAGGCTACTTTTAACTACCGCGGGTTGTTACCCGCTACTTTCATTATAAATGAAAAATCTTACTAAAAGTAAATGCCTCTTCACACTTGCCCGCGGATCGCTCGCGAAGCCATGAACAACCCGCGAAACAGGAGTGTAGGTAGATTGCATTAGCATGTTCTTCACTGCTTCGCGCGCGCTTCGCGCTTCGTTCCCGGTTTTTTCGGTATTTTGTACCGTGACAAAGGAACGCGAGCAATAGCTTGTTCGCGGCGTGTACCGCGACACCAAGTGTGGATGGGTTATATACCTATAAGAGTTACTACTTAAATGTTTTTTATTTGTTCGCGAAATATAGAGCTTCCGTATTTCTACTATTATTTTTAATCTGTGGTACCTATGTCTTACATTTATGGCGCACGAAGTGACATAATTCTGGTCCAGCAATGGATAACCTTTTGAGAGTTAACCTCTTTATATTACGGTATTACGTCCCACGGTCCGCCTTCAAATATTTGATTCGATTCTCTAGGTCTGGTAAGTCGTTCCCAGACACAATGTCAATTTCTTCCAATTTGCTATAGAGAAATTGCTGTTTTATTGTCAAGTTGTGAAACTATGTGGTACCCACTTCCGTATAAATCAATTAGGTAATAAAGCTTCAATATTTCAAATTAATCTAAAATTTTTGGATATTTTTACAGCAGCTCATATTTTTTCAACATAGAGTTAAAAATATGAGTGACGAGCGCTTTCCATGTTAATCTTTTATCTTTGATTTAACTTTAAGTAGTCATAAGCATCTCATTGTTTCTGCCAGCTTTCTCTATCTAACATTAAGCTGCCCCATATGTATTATATCTCTAATTTTAACGAAGTGATCGTCAAATACATTCGAATGAATTTTCAATGTATAAAAAACATCAAAATAGCAATATCACTGCTTCAAATAGCATCAACGCCCGAATAACCACAAAAACGTGACTTTCCTTCATCTTACATCAATTATTTTCAGGCCATAAAAACCGTTCGTAAAA
Organism: Xanthorhoe designata; assembly: GCA_963582015.1. Classification (NCBI taxonomy): domain Eukaryota; kingdom Metazoa; phylum Arthropoda; class Insecta; order Lepidoptera; family Geometridae; genus Xanthorhoe; species Xanthorhoe designata. The sequence continues at coordinate 3,492,336 of OY757049.1, forward strand.
CCAAAAAGTCCCTAAACTATGCAACATTTCTCCCAGGGTTTAATCGTAAAGTGAACTTGAATTGGTTGAAAAAAAATGCCTCACTCCAAGTTCATTTGTGAATTGTTAGGCTTTGTTTAGTACTTAACCGGCGGTCAGCGCATGCCGTATGTGCTTAGCGTACGTCGTATCAGTTATAGCTGTACTCGCTAGCAAATTCAAACATTTTCAGTGATACAGCTACCTCAGCGCTCACCGTCGGTCGAGCAGTAAATACAGCATAGAGTTAGATTAAAATAAATTTCTGGGTATTTAAATACACTCTAGATTGACTGAAGATATTTTAATAAAGAAAGTAGACGTTCTTCGTAAAAAGAGCTTTCTTTTTATTAAAAAAACTTTACTAGTGAAAAGAAAGATTGGTTAGATTTTATAAAACGTAAAGATTTTTTAAGGCGCTGTGGTGAGCCACTGACTCTGAAAGGACTTTCCGCTGTAGGGAGAGTTTAAAGTGCCTGTATGGGTGAAACTAGCGCCACCGCCTATTTTATTTTATTATTACGTTGAACAAAGGAATTTAAAAAAACTGAATGTACAGTTTGTGAAACCTATCATAAGCTTTTTTTAATACCTCTGTAATAGTTTCATTTTGTATAGTTTAGGAGAAATAGCGAAGTTGCACTTGGTGGCCACCAAACTCTGTTTTCGTTATACTATAATAAAATACCCGTTATTTTTTTCTAAAAAAAAACGGGTATTTTATTTATAAATATTTTTTTTTGTTTTTTCGAGAGTTTATTCATACGAAGTAAATACAAAGCTTAAACAAAATTGAAAACGAGGGTTACAAATACCGTTGTAATCTTAATAAGAAACATAAGTATTCGAGTTTAATAACATGTTCTCGTTGGTTACTTTTTAAAAGCACAAGTTTTGTAGCTGTCGTACCGATTTTACAGCCCACGTCATAACAATAATGGCATTGCAATGCAACAATAATTGTTGAAACCTATAGGAATCAATACCGATATAACGACCGATAGTAAAAACAAGCTTTTATCGCCTCAGCTGTCCGATAAAGTTTTACTATAATTTTCAGTAAGTAAGTTCGTATGAGCAAGTGGTGACGGAGTTTCAGTGATTATGGCCAAAAACGGTTGCATTGCAATGTTATTAAATTGAATAAGTGCATCATAAACTTATTGTAAGCCTTTGTTTAAAGGTGTTATGCAGTTTCAACAGCACATACAATATTTTAGTAGACCATTTTCACTTTCGATTCCTACTGTTTTAGCTTCAAGCTTTTCCCTCGTAAGCTCGTAACCTAAAAATATTTATATCCAGCGAAGGCTGTGTTAAAACTATCTTTGGACGTTTTGGAACTACCTATTCTGACCTTTACCTGTTACGTAATACCAAAATGTCAGGTGTTTTTCGCATTTTCGTTTCAGGTTTCTTAGGCTCGTATTCAGAGACCAAACTCGGCGTAAATGGTGTCTCAAGCGGTGATTCATCACTCAGTTTTTATAGAGAACTGTCAAAAAAACAATACTTGAGCGGAGACTCAAGCCTAAGTGCAGACCGTGAATATGAGTCATAGTTTAGCTCTACAACACAATATAAAATAGGCTAATGGATGAGGTACAAGTTGCTCGTCTTGGTAGTAAAATGGAGTACTATAAATTACACATGTATCATTATGTATACCTTCTATTGAAAGCTAGTTATTTTACGTATAAATAACATCCGTGATAAATGATCTGATTATTAAAAAAAAACAATTATCCAAGTACACAAGCTGTACACTATTTTGTTATGGTTATGTTTTATGTTTTATAAAAATATCTAAGGGTGAATAAAATTGTAGGAGTTGTCACATCCCCTAGTTAGGATTTGATCTATTTTATTAACACCCATACATACTACTAATTAAATACGATTTAGAAGCCACATTATGATAGATATAGACTAAATTATATAGACGCGGTATAAAGTACAAGCCATACTTTAGCTGTAGATATAAACAATAAATCATGTATTACAAAAGAGCGCACGACGCAAAAACACCGCAGCACCGTAAATTTATTGATGAATACTCACCCCTAAACACGAAACACAGCATCAGTTCTGAATGAATCGGTCTGCGCGTATAAAGTTGTATTGTACGCAATATTTACTGCGCTCAGATTCCGGCCAGGTACGTGCCCCGCTTTGTAATATTAGCAAGATTGGTATATCCACTGTTTACTGCTTATGCGGTTGCCAAAACTGAACGGAGAAAGAGATGATATTTATATCAAATAGTCTAATGTTTAAGGATAAGATGAGTAAAAAAGGGGTGAATACTGAGATGACGGCTAGTAGAGGGAAATGAAAGAAATTATAATAAAACACGGTTTAAAATTATTGGAACCACGAAACGGAAGTCATAGGAGGATGGTAAATAAATAAATGTATATAGTAAGTTTTGGAAAAGATGAATTGTGTGAAGTCGGTATGGGTTAGAGTAAACTGATATGTCAAGTGACGGGAAAAAAAATAAGAAGTTGTTGACCCCACTTGAGTAGGATAAGGGCGGATAGTAAGGATAGGATATCAAATCAAATCATATTATTTTTATACAAGTAGCAGGTTTCAAACTTCATAATGTACTAGCTTGTACACACATGTACTCGCCCGCAGCTTTGCTTGCGTGTGTACCTACCTTGATAAAATATAGCCTCCGTTAATTGTGAGCCGATTTTAAAATTATTTCTAATTTAAAGAATATACTCCCGAGGAAGGATTTTGGGAGAGTTTTGTTGATCTGATGATTCTAATTTCGGAGTTATGGACAGAAATGCACCTCTAAAGTGCAAGAAATTTATCTCTTCTTACGAAGTTTAAGTCGGTATTTTTTTTTTAATTATGCCACTTGTATTCTACTTGTGTTTGCATCGGTTAATAACATATTCAAAAAAATCTGTGAAATGTCAGCTACATTGACAAGCTAACGAAAGTGCTACGATTTAGCTACGCCGTAGCTGCAGCCTGCTACGCTGGCTCGATGAAGTCTTTTCGACTGTTTTGTACAGTGTATAAGTACATTTTATAAGATTTTTTTTTGTGTGGATCAAACAGTAGGTACATTAAAATTTTTTGAAAAAATAAATTAAATAAAACATTAAAATTTGCATCATTTTATTATGAATTTGAAATAACATCACGTTGGCTGTCAATGCTTTTCTGTTGCTAATATCAAAACGAATCTCTCAAAATGTTAACATTTTATTTTATTTTAAACACACTGTTATGTAAATTCTATAAAGCGTTTAGTCGTATTAATGAGCAGGGTTATATGTGTACTAATTCTAACAGCTTTGTAGGCCGTTTATAAAATATATTGTTTCAAATTTTACCAATTAAAATATTGCCGTTCGAACAATAAGCCTTTGTTTGAGCAACTTTGGGATAATAATGTGGGTTCCGTCCTGGCTCCAATTATAAAACTCGAGACATTGTAGCGTTCGTTACGGGACAGGTACAGACAGCACAAGGAGATAAAGAAATAGATATTTTATTCACATAAAATAAAATAAAAAAATAAATATGATCACGACTGTATCCCAGGGAGAGCGGTAGACATTTCTTTTAGATCTTTATGCATTTTTAGATCCTTTTGGAGATGTCTAAGGGGGTAGTCAGAGGTATGTCCAAATAATTATTTGGCTCATGCCCATGTCGTACAACGGTTTTAATATAAATCTTTGTAAATGTTACGCATGAAATGCTACTTTATTTAAAAAAATATCAAAGTATATTTTAACAAGACATCTTTGGACCACCTCTGAGATGCAGCAGAGGTTGCGGGTTCGATCCCCGCCGCAGGACAAATGTTTGTATGCTCTGCAGATATTTATTCCGTGTCTGGGTGTTTTTCTATCTATAATAATATTTCTGTATCTGTCATCTGGTCACATCTATTAATAATTAAGTTGCTTAGCATGGGACTAGATGACGATATGTGAAATGTCCAAGGATATTTATTTATTATTTATCTTCAAAGTATTTAAAAATGTTGAATACCAAAAACTATGTATTTTTTTTACATTATGTTATACTTATTTTCTTAATTTCATTCCCTATGCTAAAAGAAACTATCAACTGCTTTTGTCGTGAACAGTAACTGTTCATAATAGGGCGAATAAACTGCGACGATCTATCGCAGCTGTGTTTATTTTTAAACGATTTATTAAAAGCTTTTTATAAAACATTCCAAGACTAAGTAATGTTAGTAGATGTCTATGATCACGAACATGGTGGTTCAGTTTCTACAGTTCTCTTTTTACTTATACTAAAATTAACTTTTTAAATCGTCTACAAGCGTCCTTGCGTATACGTAAATCGTTTACAAGTTTTGGGTTCAATTTGGGAATTGAACCCAAAATATACAATCAATATTATTATCAGGTAGATAGTATATAGTACACGTATATATAATAAATATGGAAATTAAGCAAAAAGTAACAAAAAACTACAAAAAGTACAACGTGATCATGATATAAAATTTGTCCGGTCTATCCAAAGGTTGTCTGGAAGAAATCGCTCTGAGCGATTAGGCCCATTGTTTTAAGTACCCTAGAACCTTATATTTTACTTATAATAATTTAGTAGGTATTTTTTCAATACAGATATTCTATTTCTAAAATGACGACACAGTAAAGTTATATTGGAAAAGCAAAGGTTACGCAAAGCAGATTGGTTCCGTATCCAAGCAAACAAAGACACAATAACATCCGATGCTTTTTGCGAGGTTTCAGTTCAGTGAGGACTGAGGAAATTGGGGGAAACACACAGACGTTATACTGTTATACTGTTGAGCATAGCGTTCCACTGCTTTATTCATGTTATTCAAGCTTCTGACTGCGGTGTCTGTCGATAATCGATTTAAACTCTTTCAGAATTAAGTTCATCTTTATACCTTATCTTGTAAACAAAATAATACACTTTATTTTGTTTGTTATATTTTTGTGATTAGTAGGTAAATAATTAAAGTCATTCAACGAACTTGAACGCGATACTTTTCACTTTAATTCGCAAATAAATTGCTTGAACTTTATTTAAAGGTTGTGTTTAACTAGTGCTTAGAAACTGTAGTATGTATAATTTTTTGAATTGCAATTTATATACTTACAATTTATCCTATAAACTCTCATATCCAAATTCCGGGATGGTTCTGCTGGGGAGCATGACACAATTCTCATTCTTTAAATCACATGCCTTTATTTCCAGCTATAAACAATTTCCTGTAGTTAAACCTATACATATCTATCTATAGTATAGCTGACGTGAAACCAATATTTATATAAATACAAACAGGAAGTCCCGCAGCTTATAAGACAAAGAAAAAAGTTTATAGTCAAAAGAATCCAATGTTGGTTTATTGGTTAGTATAGTGATGAAACGTAAACATTTGATAGAAAAGTAGTAACAAAATATTTTACCCTTAATTTTTTTACATTGCTGTGCTTGCAATTTGTCACGTATGGAATGTTAGCTTCTGCAAAATGTGGGTATGTACCAAATATATTCAGTAAATTCATTTGTTACATATTTCACTTTCAAAACTATCGTGAGTTGTATTAGACATTATAATAGCACACGGGAAATTACTCACGTAAAATTATCGTCGATTAAGATACCGATACGACAATGTTTCGATTCTTCTGGAGAATCTTCATCTGGGTATGAGTGTAGGCACTCCTCGCGGTCGCGTCACACACTCATACACACACATAGTGTTACATCGCATAACATGGGCATGTCAGAAAATATAATAATAGTCATCATTAATTACTAATAACAATAATTCAATATGAATGGATCACATGTACTTGGACTTACCTCTGACTACACTTCGACATCTTCAAAGGATTTAAAATTAGGTACTAAAAAGATCTGAAAAAAATCTACCGCGGCTTGGGTAGTCGTGATCATATTTTTTTATTCAATTTTATTTCAAAGAATTGTATAACAAGGTATCCTTTGCAGTGAAAATTTATAATAAACTGCATTTCTATTTCATCAAATACATTTCTGAAGTTGCGTACAAAATGTTTCTTATTTCTTGTGTTATTAACTAGCTTCTACTCGTACTTCGCATGCTTAAAATGACTGTATGTTACTCTAAAATTTTGAAACTGAACATTGAATGAGAAACGAATTCTCAAAAGAATAATTTTAAAACCAATGAACCTCTAGTACGACTCTCTCTTTGGGGTACAATTTCGAGAATGCTCTTAATAATTTATAACCCGTTTAGGGATTTATTTCCAGAGTTCCTTCTAATATCGCGATGGATAGTTGACGATTATAAAAGCGTAGGTAACTAAATTTACTGATGTCAGTATTGTTCCTTTAATTTATTTGTAAATTTATAATCTTTTTGATATTTTAATGTCAATGCAGACGTGCTTGTGACTACCCCTAATTGCTCTACTCCATTGCGCTATTAATGTATTTTGCCTATCCAAATGATGACTACTAAGTACGTATGAGGTAGTAGCCAACTCTAGTGACGGAGATATTTAATACGCCTAAAGACCTTGGTCATGGCTTGGTCACAAGCACGTCTGCATTTATAAATAAATAAAATAAATAAATAACTTTAGACATTTTACACGGCGTCATCTAGTCCCAAGCTAAGCATTTTAATGCTTATGTTATGGTAATCAGATGACTGATATAATACTTAGATACAGATTTTTTTTGTAAATACATACATATTATAGATAGAGAAATATCCAGACAGTTTGGGAATAGCCATGATGGAGGCCTTTAGGCAGCCTAAAAAAACTCAGTCACCAGAGTTGGCCACTTGCTCATATAACGATCCATCATGCGTCTAAGCAAGCAACTCCTCGTTTTATAGTAGCTCAAGTTATTCCGCTACCATACGCCAGTGTAGGTATTATAAAATTCAACAGATACAAGGTACCGCATCGTGCCATGTGACTTCCGACCTTTCAAAGCTCTGTCATAGTCTACGTAATTACGAGTCCACGAATATCATACTATTCACTGTAATTTACTTTATAGACGAAAATACGGCTAGATACATTTCAAAATAGTAAAATTAGCAGCCTAAAAAAATCTATGAATAAGATTATAATATAGTTAAAAAGAAATCTTGGCTTGATTAAAAAAAAGTTCTAAGACATAAAATATCTAAATACAGTTTATGGTGGCATTTTTCGTTTGGGAGTTCCCAGGCAGTATTTTAACAAATCTTAAAATATTCAAAAGTGAGAGTACTGAATTAAAAAAACTATAATAAATGATGCTCAAGTCGTTAAGATTATTATCCTACCCTATTTTAAGATTTAATTTAAAAATCTGTAAATATATCCACTCAAACGAAAACACTGTAATAATAAAATCAAAAACTGATGTTCATAAAATTGTTATGACTATTTTGTGGTTACCATTCAATCCATAATAAAATTTATCACTGAAAAACAATGTAATATTATAATTCCATAATAATTGACGGTATCTTAATTAGAAAAATCTGAGAAAGCCATACTCCATCAACTCCTTTTATCTCTCCAAATTTCTGTCATAAATAATCAACAACTCACCGGCAGTATCGATTTCCGCGCGTGTGTTCAATCGATTCACAATTTTCACTAGCTCACCTGGGTTAGACGCTGGAGGTCGCGCGCGGCGTGCGCATGTCGCCGGCGGCGGGCGACGGGCGGGCACACACGGGCGGCCGGCGCGGGGCGCGTGGCGGACTGGCGTGGCCGGGCCGACTGCCCTACATTCCTCATTTTGAGAACCTCCGCGGCAGAGCCCGCCGGCGTCGCGCGACGCTCATCGATTCCGAATCGAAATTAAACTCGATAATACGATGCGGTCAAAAACGATTATAAAAACTCTTCACCTAATGAATTATGAAGGACTTGTGCAAAATTTTACGTTTAAGATCTATCGCTGTCAGAAAAAGGATCAACTCGTGGCCACAGTGTGAACTCGATCGAATTCGATGCGGTCAAAAAACTGTTTAACTTGAATAATACCTTCTTAAAGACAGGAAAGTTTTAAGGCGTTGTTTTTAGATTTAAGAAAACACAGTTTTGAATCTTTATTTGATAATTTTATGGTGATGTGATGACGCATTACATTTATATATAATAATAATGTAAATTGAAATATAATAACAGTTTAAATACATTTCTCAAACCTCCGCAGCACAATCAACCGGCTCGACGGTTCGTAATCAAAAGTAAAATTAACTTGATCGAATCAAATACGGTAGAAAAAATACGGTGGATTAAAAGTTTATATTCCTCCTTCATGTAGCTGTAGATATCCGTATTCGTAGAAGAAAAACAAATCTACACACGAAATCAATGAGAAAAATGGTCTAAGAAGGAAATTAAATTCACTACAATCTTAAAAATATGTTTGAGTAATAAGAATTTAAATATAATCATATACATCTACAAAATATGGTCTCATAATAAAATATGAGAGTATCTGAACGAGTATTTGATTTGCATGGAATAATTTAGCCAGGATCATCAAGAACTTTTATATTTTGTATTAATAATTCGAAAGTGCTATACTTTTACCGCAAAGGAAATTAAACATATAAACGGTATCGGTGCCTCTTGAATTTGAATAAAAAATGGCCTCGTAAACCCGAAAAGCAATAATTGAAATGTCGCATTTGAAATGTTTCGTAGCTGGCCATAAAAATGATATGCATTGTCTAGGCGTTCCTTTGTAGCGGATGCCACGGGTACGCATGCAACTGAGCTATTCAACCACCGAACAAAGCTATGGAAAATAAAATTGAATGCTTTTATTAATGTATTTATGAATGTAATCCTTCCCACTAATATCATTAATGCGAAAGTTTGTGAAGATGGATGTTTGTTATTCTTTCACTCAAAAAGTGCTGAATGGATTCAGCTGAATCTTAAAATAGACAAACATATTTTATGAGCTGTAATAAAACATAGGTTTCTTTTGTCAGTTATAAGTACAACGAAAGCGAAGCCGCAGCAACTGCTAGTTCTTAAATAATTTTGTCGTAAAATCTCTGTACTTCGTAACGTCATCAAATATTAGTATCATAATTTGGAACCTAGAAACAGTTGTTAAAACTTTTAAAAGTATTAGTCTTTTTTAAATACTATGATGTCCAGAAAAACAGTAACTATTTTATTTTAATCTATTTAAATCATTTTCTATAAAACTATGTACAAAACACAACAAAGCGTAAACACCAATCCTTTTTAGACTGGTATTTAGGTCTCAGTTTGTTGTCCAGTTGCCAAATCACACTCTCCTTTTTACTGTACGTACAGTGCTACGGTGCTACGCAGCTACAGTGTTGCTACGAAACGTGCTACGAAAGTTATGAGCTGCAATGAAAATGCTACAACACTCAGAAACAGACGTGCAAAGCTGCTTTGGTTTACTAGCTTCACTTGTATGTATGTAAACTAAATCTTTGAACGTAAATTTGACCCTCTTAAAAACGTCGGATTAAATTAAAACTTTACACACTATTCATTTCTCGAACCATACATACCACGGTAATGACACGACGTAAAATAGTTGGTATAATGCTCGCTTTAAGTCGTCGGCCAATAAATGTCAACAACAATAAAGATATGCAACGCTTCGCATCTTCTCTCACTCTAAATCTTATCGATATAAGACTAGCTGCTGTTACGCACATCATGATGCTCCGTAAGCCTAATGAGTGCGAGCGAGATAGACTAATTACAATTAACTATGGACCAACGACTCAGTTTTTAACACGGGCACTATTCTTATGTATGTGTTACCTTTAAACTAGTTTAAACATCCTAATCGAAAAACACTCAAAATGTCCCCAAATCGTTAAGATCGTGTCACACAAACATTTATTCCAAATTCTATATTTAACCATTTACATACGTCTTTTGATCTACAATCTTGCCATCCCAAAACTAACCCTAAAGTAACAATGTAAAGGGTGTGTTTCGAATAGCGTGTAGATTCTTAACCCTACAGATGCATGGACGCAAGTGACCGAACAATACTGCGGTTTAATCGACTTAGGGTTGCCACAAACGGTTATCGGGACCTATCAGTATTATGAATAGGCTTAGAAATAAGTAGTTCAAACTAAGGTAGACTTTCACCCATCGGTTTAATGAATGTATGTGTGTATGTTAGTATAAGCTAGTGACGGAGTTTAATTCAGATTATGGCCTTTGTAATATGTCATATAAGTAAATGTAATATTAGTATGATTGGCAGTACTGTTGCCACTAGCGCATTCAAATTGTGTCCGCTCAGAAGCTCAACGTCAACGAAGCCAAATTGTCGGTCCCGGCTTTAAAAGTCGTTAAGCCATGACGGAGACCTTTAGGCGGCGTTAAAACTCCGTCGCCAGAGTTACCACTGAAGTCTTAAAAAAACCAGCATACGCTGAGCTCTTGTGGTTACTCTCAATCTTGTATAGGATTCAATGTCTCGTCCATTGTAATAATGTTTGTAGTTTGCAAGGGTGCTTGATATTGGTGAACAGATACGGACCTCAAGTTGTCTTGAAGTATGGGGAAAGTTGGAAAATATATCGCCAATTTAGGAATTTGGAACTAAGAAAGCTCTAATGTTTTAGGAAAGGAATACAAGCCTTGCGGTCTTATCATATACCTTATTGATATTTATATTCTTGGAATGGATTGAAGAGATTTTAGTGACGAAACGAGAAACATAAATAACTGGTTTCTTCGCGATGTTTTGCTTCGTTGTTTAGAGCTCGTACTAATGACACAACCCTCAAAATCATCTTTAAGGTTCTTTAATGGCAAAGATGTGACAGAATGTAGTTTATCAGTCATCTGGTTACCATAACACAAGCATTAAATTGCTTAGCTTGGGACTAGATGACGCCGTGTGGAATGTCCAAGGATATTTATTTATTATTTTATTTATTTAATGTCTACCACGCTTTAGTTATATAGGTACAGTCGTGATGATATTTTTTTTTTCGTTTCTGGTAGCCCTAGCGGCACTGCCGTGTCAACAGCTCGCGTGACCAATATGCGTGTCGGATTGTACTTGATTCTTAAAAAACGTATTAAAACTAGCACAATATAACATGGCGCCCGCGACCGCGGCCGACCAATGTGGCCTGCGGTAGCTTTTATTTAACTTATGTTTGTTATGGATTCATTTTGAAAGAAACAGTTTACAAATACTAAGACATTGCATTAAACACAGGTTATCAATAGATAAATGTAATGAATCTGAGCTTATAGCGTGAAATTGAGATTATAAAAGCGAAAGTTTGTATGGATGTATGGATGGATGTTTATTACTCTTTCACGTTAAAACTACCTAACAGATTTGGCTTAAACTTGAAATATACCTACAGTGTGACCTGGAATAACACGAAGGCTACTTTAGTTTAGTACCACGTGAGCGAAGCTGCGGTGAGTAAGCTAGTACAAAATATTTCTGACGTAAAGATGATAATACTCATACAGTATTGAATTCAACAATAGAATAAGCATCCGCATGTATTACACAAATATTTATCCTGGATGGGAATCAAACACACGACCTACGGAGACCTACAGGGAAAGACAGAACTATGCTATCAATTAGCTACTAACAACTTTAAGGCCAGTTTTTTTAAGTTCTTTTAAGAAGTGAATTGTTTATTATTTTATGAGAATAAAGTTTCTTAACCGTAAGGCCTTGTTGTAGATAATCTATGAAGTAAATAAACATTAACGTTTGCGGTGGATGGAATTCAAATCAGTTTAGGATAAATGGTCTAAAACTACCTCAGAAAGTGGGCTAACAAACAGAGAGGATAGTCACAAAAGAGGGTTTTGTTGGTGGACAGCAAGATAAAATTACGTCAAACAAAAAACGAAATCAAATAAAGAAACACCTAAGTTAAGCCAAAAATAAGTTTATATGTAAAAATAATATCAAGTTCAAAGATATTATACTCTTTAAGGGGTAACAGGTCAGTGGTTAAGTTACGTTGAAAAATTACTAGGTACTTTTCATCGGTAAATCATGCCTTCCAGAAGTTAAATATTTAACACAGACGATACATATCTACACAGCTGATAAATATTCTAGAATCCAGACTTTGATAACGAAAGTTTTCAACAAATACATTTGAACTTTTGGTACTCAAACCTGCATACTTTAAAAGCCCGTCGCTCGATAAGTTAAAAAGAAGTCTCAAGTTTGCAACTTTCAGAAATATCACCACCAAACCAGCAGCACGAGGTTTTATAAGTTAATGTGCAGCGTACGTTTTTATTTTCAAAGCGATTCCCATAGGAAGCAAAAATACCACAGTAAAACTTGGCAATTTTAATTTAATCATTTTGATTTAAGAAGTGTCTACTCGTAATCACGTGAAGCGTTGGGGTAAATGAAATGATTTCCTGATACCGAAAGGAAATCTAGGCTCCGAACTAAGTTGTCCCGATTTTTCATAATCTTTGCCTGTAGTCGATGTCCCAGGCACTACAGTCCCGTTAGGTACACCCAACGGGACTCGGTAGTGCCTGAGACATTGTTGAGATGAAGTAGGCTTTCCCAGCAGTTTAACCGCAGATTATACGAATTAGCGATTTAAAAGCAAAAATTACACAATTATCGCTGTTGCGTTGCAGTCGCGAGATACGTAATAGGCCTGCCGGTTATATCCTAAGAAAATAAAGGGTACGTAGCGTATGGGGCTAATTAAGCCGCGGGTTTCCTCGCGATTCCTTACGTTCACAGTTAGGAGCTCATGTTAATTCGCATATCCATTTTTTCGAATCATGATCTTCGTATCTAAAGGTGAGGTACTACCATTTGGTCAACAAGACTCTCACCTGTCGTAGATGAAATGCAGCAGTAAACTTACAAACGCTATGTAAGTTCTTAAGGCACACAAGATTCTTTAAAATATCAAAAGGTCATTCCTGAATATCTAGCCCACATTTTGCAAGTAGTTAAATCTTACTGATTTAATATTTTTTTTGTACTTTGAAGCAAAGTTGTTGTTGCTATAATAATACTTGCCAACCGGCGCAGGATCTATACGTACGTATAGGTACTGTATATATCGGCACTTAACCGGCAGGCAACTTATAACCAGCCTACGGTCATTGAAGTTAGCAAACTCTTAACGAGTAACGACTTATGGAAGTCAAGTTGGGAACTTGAGCTAAACCTCACATGTCCGAATGTAATCCCTTTATTTATAGGCAACACCAACAATACAACTACATAATACAACATTATACTTTAGAATCCCTTTTTAACCGTGTCGTACGGTTGTGTAGTCCGGCTAGCCAGAATGGATAAACCGATTTTAAAACGTTTTTTAAACTGATCGAGATAGTTCTCATCTCATAAAGATCATTAGCTATTTTCTACTTAGTTGATGGAGGGATTATATCGAAGATTTTTATTATTTTAAATACTTAATAACTAAAAAAAAAATTGGAGAGTTCTATATTCCACTGTATTATTTTTGTGAATTTTCCGATTTCTCCGTTATTTGTGAACCAATATTAAAATAAAAAGTTTTAAAGTACCTAAGTATTTAGGTGCCTACTTACTCCTCTACCCCCTTAGACATCTTCAAAAGGATCTAAAAATTGGCTAATGATCTGAAAGAAATGTCTACTGCTCCCTGGGATACAGTCGTGATCATATTTTTTATTTTAGGTGCCTACTCTTAATGTGGTATGTAGATAGAAGACTCACAGCAATTTTTAGCCGACTTCAAAAATGAGGAAGTTCTATGTTTCACTGTAAGTAAATGTTTTTGTTATTTTTTGTGTGAAGGTACCCATAAAAAATGGTGAGGGTTTTAAGAGGATCGTTGGAGTGACGAACAGATTTGCACCTCGAGAGTAGGTACAGCAAGTTGCTCACCGTACAGTATTTAAGTCGCTTTTAAGAAAATAGATATTCAGACACTTGTGTATTTAAAAGCTGAGCCTTACTGGTCAAGAGCAAAGTCCGACCCCGCCTCTCTGAAATGCTGAAACTGTCAGTGAATAGTTTATCACATCGCTGCCACTTTAAACTATAAGTTACTGCGGCTACAGTTTCGACCTACCAACAACAGAGGCTAACTTTCCTCACTAGCTTGATTTAAATCTATTCTAATATTATAAAGTAGTGTTTTTAAGTAGTTTGTTAGTATGTTTGTAAAAGGTGGTTATATTTGGAACCATCGATAATAAAATTATGTTATCGTAGACAATTTCACGTTAGGTAATTATCGGTCTCTCGTTAAAGAGTTTACAACTATCGCTGTTGTAATCATTGAGATATAGGTAAATGATAAAAAAATAGAATAATGTACATTATGAAATATTTTTTTTCGTTTTTTATTGTAAAATGACTAACTCAAGCATTTTGAACTTTGTTGAATTTTAAATCTTTTCTTAGCCATCTTATCAGCCTTATCTGTCCTGTCTGAGCTAAGTAAACGGGCGCATTTTTTCTTAATGCTATTCCAGGTTATTAGATATAATATAAAAAAACAAATCACAACAATTTATTAACACTTTATGATCGTATTATTTACTTACAGGGGCATGCTTATCTTACACGATCTGCTGGGTCTTGATATCGCCGTCGCTAATGTAGTTCATGACCATGCTGAACCAGCCCTGGATAGTGGAAATGATTCCGCTCTCGGGGGCATTGACGGTCACTTGGACTGTTCCATCGTTGAAGATCTCACCGATGTTCTGGGCAGAAGGTACTGGGAGCTCCTGAACTTCAGGGGCAGCGGCAGCTGGGAGAACAACAGCGTCGGGGATCATGACTTCTGGTTCGACCGGGGCGGGGAGGGCGACTGCCTCAGGAATGATCTGGACCTCAGGTTTGACTGGGGCGGGAAGGGCGACAGATTCAGGAATCATTTGGACCTCTGGTTTGACTGGGGCCGGTAGAGAGACAGGTGCAGGATTGAACTCTGGTAGTGCTGGGGCAGGGAGAGAGATAGGTGCGGGGACGATCTCGGGCAGTGCCGGGCCGGGGAGGGACACAGCCTCAGGGATGACATCAGAGTACTCAGGCGACATAGCGATAGGTAGCTGAGCCTCAGCTGTAGCAGCAGCAGCCTCAGCGATACCAACAGCGGTAAGAGGATGGAGTAGGTCGGTTGACGCAATCACTTCTCCGTCAACATGTTCTTGCACCTGTGAACACATAATCAGATTAGTTTTATAAAATACTCAAAGTATTAATTTACTATAGGTACAGATACCTACTAAAACAGCTGCAATTAACTCACGTCCTCTTTGGCAACGTCTTTGCGTTAGGAATAAGCCAACCCATCTTTCACATTTATAATACTAGTATAGTATGATTACCTTGCCGTAGTTTCTGATACTAGTCAGATTTCCACATTAAAATTTGTATGTGCACCATACACATAAGTTTCAACCAAAAATCAAAAGTGGAGTCCTACTGTCAACCAAAACTAGCATGGTGCCAAGACCCTCGAAGAGTGCAGAATAGACCAGTACCTAGTTTTGCTATTTTTCAATATTTACTCTCAAAGTTTGGAGAGATCAGAACATAAATATATTCCAGGGTGCAGCTGGCCTCGGGCGCGAAAAAAGGCTAGTTACAGCTAGACCAACATTATCATTATCATTATAAATAGCATATACGCCCCTATTTGTTTCTGCCATAAACTCCCGTATTGCTCCAATCTTGCTGTATGATTTGCCAGCAGAAGACCTACATTCGTGAACCTTTCTCTAGCCCAACACTAGGCTAACACGGCAAGAAAATTGTCAGAAGGTTTTACCTTGATGCCTACGATGCCTCCGAGCTCCACAGCTTCGCCATCAGGGACTCCATTCACGATCAGGCCGACCACGTCGCTGTCGTCTATCGGAGCCGCGACGGCCGCCGCCACGAGCAAAGCAAACACGAACAGTTTCATAATATCTAAAATAACAAGTTCAGCAGTATGAGTGCAGCAAAGCCACTATACCACAGACCAAAGAGCATGTAAACATTATTCTTAGATGTAAACACTACGTTTAACTATAGATGTGAGACTATAGATAGGTGAGTGCGTAAACGACACAGAAATGTTTCAAAGAAGTTATGTGGAGAGCTGATGCGAGCTATTGGTAAAAAGCTTATTGATGTCTGATGATTTACTATATTAAAATATTTGTAAGTAGAATTGGGATAAATTTTAGTTACCTAATCCCTATTTTTCTTTTACAACCGTTTTGAAACTTATAAAACCGGGTAAATAATTTTGACATCAATTGTCAACACCAAAGTCAACACGGCAAGGAAGATGTCCTCCACAGATTAGGTAGAGATACTACGTGATACTACGTATGATAGATACTACGATGTCCTCTAAGCACGGTTTTGCTTTCATCCAAAGAGAATAAAAACACTTGTTTCATCAAAATGATAAGCACCAAATAAGCACAGATTCTGTAGAGATAGGTACTACGCAAAGAGAATAAAATCACTAGCTAGCAGAAACAATAATACTTAACAGATATTCACACCTACAAAACGGAAAAAATAGCAAATCAGAAATAGAACCTTATATACCTACTCAGGTAGGTCGACTTGGTATATTATCTTGAACCAAAAAGTGTTAACAATACTTAATTAAAAAAACATTGATTTTAAACTGAACTTGACTACATTCGGATTAATTAAAATTAATTACATAAAGATGGTCTAATCTAGAGAAGAAACGAATTTATGAACATTTTAATTCATAATTTCATCGATAAACAGGCCACGTTACAACTTACCTACTATTTTTTTGCAGATTTAATGACTCTACATATAACTTTTTTATACCTATTTATTAGGTAGGTATGTAAGTATTTACTTTTTAGGTATAAAACGTTTCTTACCTGTTTTCGATAGGCAGGTTCAACGCCGTCTATGTTGATATCGATTTGAAACACTTTTTGAGTTCCTTTAGCAGTTATAAAGATTAACCAATCTAACTTGTGGATTATCTAAATCCTTAATAAATAACACAATAAAAATGTCGATATAAAATATTATATTTCCTTAGAACAAACAATCGGTCTTCCTCTGGCTACTTTATTAAGTGATAAAGTAGGTATACCTACTGGCTTTATCTAAAAACCTATAAGTCCTATGAAGATCCAAAGATTCTGAAGACCTTAGAGATGTCTACCGTTGGTAGGTCCCACATGAAAATAGAGACAGTATTTTTTACACATAATATAGTAGGTATACAAATGTAGTAGGTACCTATGTCAAATCAATAACCCTATAATTTTATACCAATTAGAATTCATTCCATGCAATCGTCTAATTAGTTTTCAGGGTCGAAATACTGTATCTACTATATCTTTCGAAACTCATTGTACATTTTTCTTGATTGTAGTGTTGTACAGACCTACACCTGGCCATTGGTACAACACTAGCACTACCTATCTACCTACACCTATACCTGGCCTGGAAATAAAAAAATATGTTAAGTACCTAACATTAAATAAGTGCCATTATTCACCACGGTGGTAAACTTGCAGATGGCAGATGGGAATAAACCGGGCTAAGTTATTGGGCCAGCACAGTTATCTTATAAAAATGCGCAGCATAGGTACCTACTGCATAGACTTTATAAAATCTTGAAATAATTATATTTGTGACTTCAGGCCCGAGACAAGATGACCTATCTCTCGAACCTTATCTTGACGGATCGCGGGCAACAGACAGTATATTTTGATTGATTACCCAAGGGTTAATAGAAAATAAATCCATCACGTTTTACTTGAAACAAGTTTGAGGACGTGATCTATAAATAAATTCATAATTTCATAAAAACCTTGTGATAACTTATGATTGTGTGTGTCTATCTATATTTTTTATCTAGGTATATGAACTGCACTATTTATGCATTAAGAGTAGAGATGTGGTAGAGTAGGTAGACAGGTAGGTTCCTACTCTGCACGCGCTTCTAGCTTCCACTTCAATTTTTTTGCAGGCAGATTTAGTCAAGTTTTAAAATCTGACAAAGTTTCCTCTTTTACATAAGTAGATAGAAGATTATGGTGAGCGATAAAAAAACTAAAAACTAATTTAAAATTATTAATGCGAAACGTTTATAAAAACTGCATGTTGTGTTTACCTGTAATTGGTTTCGCATGTAGTTTTAAGACGATTGTTTGTAACTAATATTTTTCTTTCATGTGTAAACTGTTGGTGAACCTAATAAATAAAATAAAAAAAAAAAAAAAAAAAAAACTACAGATTATAATATAAGTATTATTAGGTACTTAGTAGGTAAAAAAAATTGTGTTTAATATAATAAGACCTAGGTAAATAATCTTGGAGTTTTATTATTATTAGGTACCTTCGGCTACTTTAAGTTTTTGATATTCTGATAACCTTAGAGTGATTGCACCCTAATAAAACGTCGATTATAAGTAATTATTATTGATATCGTCATAAAATAATCTTAGCGACGTATAAGCGTGGCTCGCTCTTTGTAGGTATTGTAAATCCACCGACACGCCGACGAATCAAAATGTCAAAAAGTCAACTCTTGGTTGCCGGCAGATTTTTATGTTTTCAAGATTTCAATTCAAACGTGTAAGTGTAAGTATAAAATCTAGAGCTGAACCGCTGCTATTATGTTTGTTACTGCATGCACCTTGTGCTGGGCCCTTACTCTGGAACAACGAAAAACGAAGTTTCGTGACAATTTTCGGGGTCAGCTTATGTTGGTGGATACTGAATTCGTAATAGTTCACCAACATAATTAGAACCCGAAAATTGTCACGAAACTTCGTTTTTCGTTTTGCAAAGTAAGGGCCCTGATCTAGCTCGAACTAGCGATTTGACGCATCAATAGAGTTTTAACACTTTTAACATCACATTAGTGGCAATTCTGAGTGTCGCAAAAGCTAAACTAAGCTAACTAAAATTGTTGCCGTCCCTTTCATAGCGATGGGAATAAAAAGGATGGCAATAGTTTTAGTTAGGTTAGTTTAGCTTTTGCGACACTCCGAATTGCCCCCAATAGGTACCATTAGGATCGTTTCTCGCATACTACTCAGAAAAAAATAAAATAGGTAAAGAAAACAATTATCATTTTGTAATTTTTTTTTATAACAATTTGTTAAAAGTAGGTTCTTAACCCATCACTAAAATAATAAAGTATTAATCTAAATAAAAAATTGTCAGCAGTATGACAGGGTAGTCAGGAAGACAGGAACTGCCACAAAATGAAGAATCCTAATTACCTAAGTACTTAGGTACCTACTACAGTTCAGAAATAAGTAAGTATACCTAAGTACCTACCTACCCTACTCTACTTCCTATAAGTAATAATACTTAGGTACCTAGGTACCTACCTGGACAAGGTTTTATTTTTTATGTATGTTTTGGTAAATCCTACATACATTATGTAATTAATTGGGAACCTATTTTATTTATTAAGCCTTTTCTTCGAACTTTTCGGAGTTTTGTCTAGTATTCTATTATGTTTCTCTTGCTTATTCGTTGAAAGTCCGGTTGCCCTTCGGCAAAGGCCTCCTCTAGCCTTCTCCATTCCCATCTATTTCTCGCTACTCTGGTCCATATTTTTCCAGCGATCTGGCTTATGTCGTCGGCCCATCTTTTAAGTGGTCTGCCTCTTTTTCGTTTTTTGAATTGGGAACCTATACCTTGACATAAAATAATAATATGATCTTAAACTAACATTGAATTCAATTCGAGTTATTCGTTTGGCCTGACCAGAACCAGTACAGGACTTAGTTTTGGATCCCAAGAATCATCACTCGTCGCCTGTGGAGTTAGGTCTCCAGATTTCTCCGCCTCCGAAATCTTTTTAAACACATCTTTGTATTTTTTATCGCTTTCCTTAGCTGCAGCGCCTTCGACTTCTTCAATAGTTGTGTCAGTGGGAAGAATTTGCTTTCCTGTTGTGTAAGGCGTTTCTTTCCCGTATTGGAGGTCCATGTAGTCATTTAGGAGACTCTCAAGTACCTTCTTTGCTTCATCACTGGATGGGTTTTCGAGGCCTGCAGATACTTCCTCTATGGTTAAGGTAGGGAGAGACATGGTGGGTTTTCTGTTGAAAAAAACAATATTTTAAACCATGAACGTAGGTAGGTACCTATTAGAAATGAAATAATAGGTAGGCACTAAAGTATTACTTATTAGAAAAGCTAATCAGATAAGAAAACCATTAGGAATATTATCTTATCTGCGTACGTAAGTATTCTTTCCTGCTCCTATTAGGTAAATACCTACTACCACCCACAGATAATTAATACTAGCTTAGTACCTACTAGGTAGGTACTACGCACCCAGAAGTTGACATAAATTCACAATTAAGTACTATTCATGATGTGAAATAATTATTGTGAATTGCTTTAGCTCCTCTGACAAAACCTTGAAAACCTTCCACTACCATAAATAAGTACCTACCTACCTCCTACATATACCTATATTTCAAGACCATTATCCCTATTTTACGTTATTGGTAGATTTCCGCTGACATTTTAGCGTTCGTTCTTTAGACATTTTCAATGCAATAACGGCGGCAGGCTTGCAAACTGTCACGTGCAATGCTAACCAAGCAAAATGTGGGAATGTGCCAAATGTCTGATTTACGTGCCTCTACTTTGAAGTCTTGAGAATCTAACACCCCAAGATACGATCTTTAAATTTTAAAATGAGTTAAATATTGTCACGTTAGTGTTACAATACAACTTTTCAAGTCAACTATTGTCAATAGTTGACTTGAAAACTTGTATTGTAACACTAACGTGACAATATTTAACTCATTTATTGATATAGGTACCTACTTAGGTAATATGATAATGTAAGTAGGTACTTACCTACTTTTTATCTATTTTCTATATTTTTGCGCTTTCTTCATTGTTTTCTGTCGATGAAAGACTAATTCGCTCAGTACCTACCTAGGGCTTTCAGCGAATCGCCAAATCGCCGTATCAATGAACCATCTATTATTTTTAACATTATTTCGGCTAACCAAGCTGTCATGTTGGTAAAAAAAGGAACCGGCTTTATTTTTCTGATGAACGGCGAACAGTGATTTCATAAAATTATATCGTAATTTAAATTAAAAGGGTGATTGGTAGGTATAGCACCCTAAAGTTTAAGTAGGTAGGTATAGCAAGAAACTTACAAACTTGAGACTGCAGTCTTCCTTGCACTTTTCAAATTGTACTGACATACGGTCCCTTTCTTGCCTGGTTATAAATCTATCACTATCATGACATCACCCCATAAGATATGGCTTGCTCAACATACAACGTATTTGTCACATGTGTTATCGCGAAATTGATATGGTCATTTGCAGTTGTACGGTCATAGAGATAATAA
The DNA here is from genome assembly GCA_963582015.1 of Xanthorhoe designata. Lineage (NCBI taxonomy): Eukaryota > Metazoa > Arthropoda > Insecta > Lepidoptera > Geometridae > Xanthorhoe > Xanthorhoe designata. The sequence goes on from OY757049.1 coordinate 3,513,723, forward strand.
TTTTGGCAAGATTATATCTACAGGGTGGAAAGTAAGGCTTTACAAATATTGTATCTTTGTAAACGATCTTCTAATAACACTCCACGTACCTAGTAGGTAAGTACCTATTATTTGCAACTTTGACGTTTATTTTACTCCTGGTTCTTTCACGACCAAAATCGAGAAGAACCAAGGCAACAAACACATTTTGGAGCTAGTAACCGGATTTAAAATGCCACAACCACAACTAGGTACCTTTTCAGAAACATTGAAAACTAAATAGTGACTTAACTAGTTTTTGGAATGTTGGATAAATGATAAAAGGAATTCACCCTGTACATGGAATCCGCGCAATGCATTCTAAATTCCCACAGCGAAACTTCAAGATAACGTAGTAGGTATCAGAAGTTTTGCAAGAGCTGTGAATCTTTTGAGATTACTATGTCATGTTACTTTTGTATGTACCTATATCTCGTAAAAGACTTTGCCGACTACCACGTATCATACAATGAACGTTCCATGACCCTTTTAGGCAGAGATATTAATTACTTAGGTAATTATTATTCAATACAAAGAATAGCACGATTCAATTACGATCATGGCACGGTATAGTCGGCAACGATCTCTAAGGATGACATGAGATTCGTGAAAATTATCGAAGGACAGACGGTTGGAGAGATATGGGAGAGACCTTTGCCTAGTATTCTTTTATCTGTGCCTTTGCCCAGCAGTGGGACGATATAAAAATAAATAAATAAAAATAAAAAGAGCCTTATTTCCTTACTACTAAATCTAAATACAGTAAAAGTTATTTAAGTCTAGGTTTACCTACTTATTAAGAATTAATTAACTTATTTCTAACTATGTAGTTCTGTCCGGCTCCTTTGTCCGGTAAGGGCCGCTTTTAGCGGTATAAGCCTCGTAGTGGGACCGTGGGACGATAAAGGTTAGACAAAATTAGTGTAGTTAGAGGCACATTCAAATTTAAACATAGGTACTTATTTGGTAGTAGGTACCTACTGCCACTTAAGCTAGCATTGCTTATATGAACGAAAAATCTCGTTGAGTTAATAGAATTTTACAAAACAGCGGTTGGTTTGGAATTTCAACTGCATCAAAGGATTTTTCGTTTTGGATAAAACGTGAAGTTTTATTGAAACGTGTTTGCGATAGTGCAGAAAAACATAAGTAACTGTGAGTAATCCATAGCTTAGTCAGCTGCACCACTCACAGTTGTTTCAGTGTAAAAGCGTTTGTCTGTATTTTCTATGAACACCTGGATTCTATAGATTTTTCTTATAGGTAGGCTTACCTACCTAAAAAAGCAGTCACCTATATTTTCAGCTTAGGTACAAAAGTTGTTGAATCATTATTTAGATAATTGCCTATTTTTTTTTTACTGGAGTGATCTAACAACACCTACAGCGGAGACAGCGGGGGCGGGCACGGGGTAGAAGATGTGGAGGGCTGACTCCAGGGCGGCCAAGGCAAGCACGTCAACATTCAACCCGCCCTTATAAAGATAGGTTGTTATCCCATCCCAACGTGTCACACCAGGACCCGTACCATGACCTTATCAAACTCAATCGCTTTCAGATGTCATGTGCTAAATTGAATCGTAAAACTGAAGTCATAAGAAGAACAATTCAGTTTAGGTCCTAAACTGGATCGCGCTAAGAGCTCGTGGTAGGCCCCCAGATCCTATCACATTGTGACTCATTGAATTTTTTTTCTTATCGAGTCGCGCTGTAACTTGATTAAACTCTTTTACGTTTAATAAACGTGTTACACAGAGTGTGACTCCTTGGTAAAAATAAACCCAACGAGTCACACAGTACAGTACCATGCTCTTTGAGTCATACTGTTACAGAATTCTACACTGACTTCGGAATAGATACTTAATTTTAGGAAAAACAGTGGGCTTATTATTATAATGTCTATATTTTTCACTTCTGATTTATTAGGATAAATAAGAGTTATTCAACTATTGATTAAAAGACTAGGTACTGAAACCAATATAAATAATATCATGAACTTATTTTTTAAAAGTACTAAGTTTAATGCTGCATAAAAATAAAACAAAATTATTTGACAAAACTCACTGTAATTTCATTTTGGTACAAAAGCTGTTCAATCATTAAGTGATGAAAGTATTTTTTTATTTAATTAGTAGATTTTCACATGAGTGGTCCAACAACACCCACAGCGGAGACAGCGGGGACGGGCAGGGGATGCAAGATGTCGATGGGGTTGACATCGGGGGCGGCCACGGCGACCACGTCAACGGGGTTAATGGGGCCGACGATTATAGCCTGGGGGGGCTTGATGGCCTGAGGTAAACAAGGTTAAATTATTATTAAATATAAATAAATACCTACGACTAGTAACATATTTAGGTATTTAGTATCCCCAAGGTGCGGTAGACGTAATTCTTTCAGAACTTTTGGCATTTTTTTAGGTCCTTTGAAGTTGTCTAATGAGGTGTCAGAGCTCAGAGGTACAAATTATAATCAACATCGGAAAATGGTTTTTATAGTCGGATTAAATATTTTATCGGAAAGCATATTAATCATTGATTAATATGCTTTCCGAAGCACAGCAGCGCTCAGTTTTCACTTTATACATATTTACATAAGTAGTTCGTAGATATGAGCAAGTGGCCAACTGGTGTCAGAGTTTGGAGGCCGCTTAGAGGCCTCCATCATGACCTGACGACTTTTAAAGTCGAGACCGACAATTTAAGCACGGAAGCGCTCAGCTGTTAATGCCACTTGCGGTCGCCTATCCAAGTTGTGACAAGAACGTCATAGCTTCGCCACGTCACTTCATTTACCTGAGGGGGCTGAACAGCGATGCTGTCAACGGGGTTGACTGGCACGGGGACGATGGAGTGCTCTGGCACGGGACGGCTCGGGGGCACCCACTGCTCCACGGGGACGGGACTGGGCAGGACCACGGGAGATGGGACCACGGGGGATGGGGCCACGGGGGCGGCGGCGGCGGCGGCGGCCTAAAATATTAAGAATGTTGTGTTTAATAGGATGGTAGCGTCTAGTATGTGATCAGATGAAATAGGACCTGGTGGATTGAACAGGATCAAGTTTTAAAGCTTTTTTAAAGACGCAATATAAGAGCTCAGTGCGCGTGGTGAATTAGAAGTATTTCAAAAATCAGCTTAGATTTGTCAACTCTGAGCATTCTGTGTGGTCAAGTGCAGTCAAGTGCAGGCGGATTGCAAAACATAGTTTAAACTTATCACAAACCGTAGACACAGAAAACAACTCGAACGTCGTGACGTGAACTAATTACACAAACTATACCTACACACACCTAGCCGGTTTCGGCTCACACAGGCTACAGTGATTTGGCTTTACTTTTAATTATTATAGTTAGGGGCTGTTTGGCACTCATATAGCTAACGGACCCTATTATTCGCTAACTCATTTACACAAACTATCGGAGAATTATTGCATAATTACAAAGCCCCAATAAAATATACACCTCATTTTTCATTCCCAATCGACTTACCTCACGGTTAACATTGACGATGATCTGGACCAAGGGAGAGGCAGCGGCTACCTCCACGGGTGCGGGGACCACGGCTTCTTCCACGGGAGCGGGCACGACCACGGGAGCGACCTCCTGGGTGATGGGGACAAGGTGGGCGGGAAGGGCGATGACAACATACTCCTGAAATATAAACAGATTTCAATAACACTCCCGAAACTCCGAAAGAATGAATGAATGAATGAATTAACACTTTATTGTACGCAAAAAACATACAAATACAGCTTAAAAATAAATATTGTACAAGGGGCGGACACGGGTGCCGGGACTGGTACCACGGGAATTGGCTGTGGAAGGTCTCTTCCAGTTTATTAATGTATTGGGAGGAGTTTTTAAAAGTAGGTACTAGAATTTATAGACATTTGACGTACTTTGTGGCGGGGTGAAGGTAGGTCCGCCGTAAGAGGGCGTCACGTTCAGGGGGGGATATAGGGTCGTTGCGTATGGTAGATACAGTACTATAAGATAAATAATGGGCATCGGAATACATTGGAAAAAAACATTGAAACAAGCTTGTTTCCGATGATTTCCGATACCCATTATCGTGAAGTATATCCTACTTCCTATCCTACTAATAATATTACGCGAAAGTTTGTAAGTATGGATGGATGGATGGATGGATGTTTGTTACTCTTTCACGCGAAAACTACTGAACGGATTTGGCTGAAACTTGGAATATAAGTATATAAATATCCTTGGACATTCCATACGGCGTCATCTAGTCCCAAGCTAAGCAATTTAATGCTTGTGTTATGGTAACCAGATGACTAATAAACTACATAGATACATATTTTTTTTTTTGTAAATACATACATATTATACATAGAAAACAACCAGACACGAAACAAATATTTGCAGATCATACAAACATTTTTCCCGTAGCGGGGATCGAACCCGCAACCTCTGCGTCTCAGGCGGGCTTTCGCCCACTGTGCCACAGAGATCGTCTCGATGGATTATGACTGGGAATAACACATAGGCTACTTTTGATGCCGGTATTCCCACGGGAACGGGAACTACCGCGGGTAGCACCGCGGGGCGCAGCCAGTAATATACTATCGTACGTGTGTTTTACTAATAATCATGTTAATTAACCTGTTGATCACCAGACACAAGGTTGTTCATGATAGCGTTGAGTCCATCTTCCAAGTGCGGCAGAAGGGCAGGGTCGGTGCTGGGGTCCTGGATGGCGGCGGACAGCTCTTGCAGAGACCACGTGGTCAGCACGGGGGCGGCGGACACGGGTGCCGGGACTGGTACCACGGGAATTGGCTGTGGAAGAGACATACAACATAACTTTTAAAAACTCCTCCCAATTAATAAACTTGTAAATCCCAATTAATAAACTGGTAAAGACGACCTCTGTGGCGCAGTGGGCGAAAGCCCGCCTGAGACGCAGAGGTTGCGGGTTCGATCCCCGCTGCGGGACAAATGTTTGCATGATCTGCAAATATTTGTTTCGTGTCTGGGTGTTTTCTATGTATAATATGTATGTATTTACAAAAAAAAAATGTATCTATGTAGTTTATCAGTCATCTGGTTACCATAACACAAGCATTAAATTGCTTAGCTTGGGACTAGATGACGCCGTGTGAAATGTCCAAGGATATTTATTTATTTATTTATTTATTTAAAGAACTGATGATCTTCAAACTAGTGAATATATTTTCATAAATTGTGTCTAAGAACCATCTCGATCACTTCATTTTTTACACTAAAAAGCCACAACGAAATCGGTTCAGACGCTCCATAACTTTTTCGCCTTATTCATGGCTGGTTTACACTTAGTAGCTAAGTGCTTTACTTGTCACTTAGTAGGTATTAGCAAGGACGAATATCGTCCTTGGTACTAGTACTAATCGCTTAGCTACTAATCCCATGTAAACCAGCTATCACTCGCATTCAATAATCCATTCATTTATAAAAAAAGGACTCAAAACGGATGCTTACGATCAAACAGTTGGTTCATGGCAGAGGAAAAATGAACTCGAAGACTCCATTCAAACATAAAAAAGGGTGCTTACGTTGATAGGGTTGTTGACAGTCATCAACAATTCGTTAAGAGCAGCCTCCAGGTAGGGAAGCATGGCGGGGTCGGTGTTGGGGTTGTAGATGGCATCGAGCAGCGAGTCTATGGCCGCGGTGTCAACTGCTTGCTCAACGACGGGCGCGGGCTGTAAGAGGCATATAAGTATATAATATTTCATCTTTAAAAAAAATATCACTTAGATCTTCATAATTAAATAATGCTAGAGATTTTAAGATGTGTAGGAAAGTAAGAAGACTAGACTAGCAAACATGAAACATTTATAATAAAAAAACAGGATCACTTAACTAATATAGTACCTACCTATACACATTCCCAAGGCGCAGAAGGCATTCTTGTTTTAGAAAATTCAAGAGGAAATCATATAGAGCTACATTTTGGCTCTATTACTATTACCACAGATAATATTCTACATTACCCACACATTGCTAAGTTAAATTAAACAGGAGTAAAAATAGAAGGAACCACCTTGCTAAGTCAAAATGAACAGGGGTGAGTTACCTGGACAGCGGGTTGAGTCATAGCGGCCAATATAAGCTCGTTAAGAGCAGCCTCAAGGTAGGGGATCATCGCGGGGTCGGTGTTGGGGTTCTGGATTGCCTCAGACAGCTCGTAGATGCCGTTGCGGCTTCTGGCGAAAGCCAGAGCCAATATGGCGGCGAAGATAGCGAAAAATTTCATTTTCAGGCCCTTGGTCGTTTAATCTGTGGAGGAAATCTATTCTTGAAGACTTATGATTATTTAACGATAATTAGTGTAGAATATGAAGTACAAACGAGTCTTCTGATTTAAGTAGTTATTGTTAAATCAGTCAATAATGACGGTTAAGTAGATAAGAAAGTAAACTCTTAAAAATCTCTACTCTAGGTGTGATGTCATGAAATATTTGGTCATGATATTCAAGAGGTTATACACTTACCTACCAAAATGGTAAACTTGCTGAAAAACCATCAGTTTCCAATATTTATACAAATTTTACGATAAAAACAATAAAAGTAATCGTAATACTTATTGCTTTTGATGTTGATATATAGAAGTTGTAAATTATGGTATCAAATTTATCACTTTTTAGTTAGACGTGTTAGTAGGTATTTGGAGGACATCTTTCAAGAAGTACTACTTAGGTGCCTGTGGTTAAAATTATTATAAAAACCGACTCAATTTCGAATGAGAGCAATTTCTTGCACTCTCGTGGTGCGTTCCACAGAGAAAGTAACACTACGTGGTGCGTTTCTGTTCTTAACTCCGAAGATTTTTTGTCAGATCCTTTAATTTTTTTTTCATGGGTCCACTTCGGAATTAAATAAAATAAATAAAAATAAATATCCTTGGACATTTCACACGGCGTCATCTAGTCCCAAGCTAAGCAATTTAATGCTTGTGTTATGGTAACCAGATGACTGATAAACTACATAGATACATTTTTTTTTTGTAAATACATACACATTATTATAGAAAACACCCAGACACGAAACAAATATTTGCAGATCATGCAAACATTTGTCCCGCAGCGGGGATCGAACCCGCAACCTCTGCGTCTCAGGCGGGCTTTCGCCCACTGCACCACAGAGGTTAGTATTATTTTATCTGTGGTATTACCAAGTTATAACATCGTCCTTGGTATTGCATTATAAATGAAAAATCTTACTAAAAGTTAACGGCTTGGTATTACTTGGTTTGGTACTAACCTACTCTTTCTTAATTTTATATGCATTAGAATCACCTAGCATGTAAAACGAAACTTAAGTGATCCTTGAGGTCCTACAAGAATAAATAATTTTTCTTTCTTTCTTTCTTTCTTTATTCAATTCGAAAAAAATACACCCTTTGTCATCAATTGATAATCAAATATCAATTGATAAATTATCAATGAAAAACATGTGCATTCAAAAATTCCATTCCGTATAGTATACTAAATACCATTTTAATTTACTTTAAGTGCTTATTGATATACTAACAAGACACGTTTATTAGGCCTAAGAAGGGTTTAAAGGTCGATACAAAACAAAACATACTTTGCTCTTATTTATATTATATTAATCTTATCTTAATAACAGTTATATTACACTTAAATCTAGATACATATAATGTCTTTGCGCCTCACCTGAAACAAAATATTTTCATTAATAAATTATGTAGTCGGTTAGACGACGTCTGGGTAGCAGTGGAGTGGGTACTGAAGGTTGCAGGTTCGATTCCCGCCGCGCGGCAAATGTTTGTATAAGTAATTTGAAAAAAAAGTCTCATGTCCGTGTTATTCTATATATATAATATATGTAAGTATCAAAGAGAATAAAAAAATTACGTTTAGTAGGTATCTTAAAAAGTATATAAGTAGGTATACAAGCTTAAGCCCGCGGCTTCGCTCGCGTGGTTACAAGCCTAAGCACCATCCTGTAAGTACCGTCCTGGATTAAAAGCAGCCTATGTGTTATTTTAGGTCATAAACTATTAATGCAGCCAAATTCGTTCCACCGAATTCGCGTGAAAGAGTAATAGTAAATACACCCCTACCTTTCGCGTTTATAATATTGGGGTTCACTTACTGTACATAAAATTGTTAGCATCGTTAAGTCTCAGCCGCGGAGACGGCTAGCAGTCGTTTGTACGAGCCGGCGAGCGCTCGCGCCGCTAGCACCAGTAACTCGCGCCGGGAGACGCCAGTCACTGCCTCCTGCCATTCTGTATGCGGCACCTGGAATATGTCGTTAAATAGTAATAAATAGTCGTTAAGCCATGACGGAGGCCTTAAGGCGGCCTAAAAACTCCGTCACCAGAGCTGGCCACTTGCTCATACGAACTTACTGTTTTACCTGGAATATCATAGGTACAGTAGATTGTTAACTTGGTTCCAACATTGGCTAATAGATTGGCCAATAGCAATGCTCCGTTTGTGTCGAATAACCGTCCAAAATCGATCCCCTAGGAATGTTGGAACCAACACGCTCTAACCCTCCAATGTGTGGTGCCCGCATTAGAGAAAGTTACAAGTACAGCGCTGTATATTCCTTTCTCAGTTACACTAAAACAAAGAAAAGTATATACAACATTATTGTGAGTAAAAGAGACAAAGCATTAGATCTTTTGTCCCTCATCGCGTGTCGTTTCTTTGTAAGGCCGGAAACTTGATGCTCCGAATTTTGTCACGAAACTATGGATTCACTGCATTTTTTGTCCCTCTCGGCGGAATGTTCGCTGTTCGTCCAGGTACTATACTAGGTCCATGATTGTTACACAAGGTTGGAAAGTTAACAAAGTAAAACAAGGTTGGAAAAATGTGCTCGAACACAAACAATTTTTTTTTAAACCTGACTTCAATTTCGTAAGAGATCAACTTCCTACCAACACTCTTAAGGTGCATTTTTGTTCAGAACTCCGAAGTTCCTCATCAGATCATCAATATTTTTTAGTAGGACAAGACGAAGAAACTTAAAATATAGTTTTCTCACGATAGCTTCTTTCTCCTGCTCGTGCGCATATTTTTCCGATTTATTTAGTATCGAAAAATTCATAATTATGTCATGTCATGGTCCGATACGAACCCAGGTTTACGGTTTATCTAAGTAATATTAAAAAAAAACAAATAGATATGACGTCAGCACCGATTTTTATCATAACGCGCTGACAAAACAGGAGTATAAAATAATCCTATTTTATAATGTTTATCATTTACCACATTATTGTTATACCTAATCTTATTATTTTGTGAGCTAAGACTGATAAGCACGTGACATTGTCTGTAGACATTCACAAATCTTTACTACGCTGGTTTCTTTGATAATAATAATCTTGTCCAATAAAATTCCAAGTGTATTAAATAATAATTGATAGTTTGTGCTTCCACTTTCGAAAAAAAATAAAGTAGTGATGTGGCTTTAGCGACGTCACCGTCAGACAAAACTGCGTTGAAGCCGGGGGGTGAAAAACGTAGCTTCCAGGCTCCAAACTTACCTTCCTGCGACTGTAAGACGTTTTATTTTTTCTTTCTTTTCTTTCCTTTCTTTCCTTTCTTTCCTTTCTTTCCTTTCTTTCCTTTCTTTCCTTTCTTTCCTTTCTTTACTTTCTTTGATTTATTCATAGAGTAACAAAGATTTATATACGATTTAAGTTTTGTATGATAAACAGATTTACGAAATTACGAAAAGTCGTAGAACAAATTGCTTTCAGTGATGGAATTATTTAGGAGATTTCTGGTGATTTCAAAATGAATCTTGATATTACCTGCAGACTGTCGGCCATGATGGATCCGCATGTGACGCTGTCATGGACCTTATTACCTGGACGAACAGCGAGCGTGCCGCTGAGAGGGACAAAAAATCCAGTGAATCCATAGTTTCGTAGTACAAAATTCGGAGCACCAAGTTTCCGGCCATATAAAAAAGCGGCACGCAATGAGGGACAAAATATATAACGCTTTGTCTCTTTTACTCACATATGTGTTTTGTATATTCTTCTTTGTTTTTGTGTGAAAGTAATATACAGCGCTCTATTTCTTACTTTCTCTAAGTTACCTGCAGACTGTCGGCCATGATGGATCCGCATGTGACGCTGTATCCTGTAGGAGCGTGTATATAGTCTGTGGGCGTGGCCTCGCGCGCCGCGGCCGCCGCCGCGCCCGCCACGGGCGTGCCTTGACTCTGCAGCTGTAGTTCTATCCCTAGGGACGGCTGGGATAGGACTAGAAGGGCTATGTCGTACCATCTGAAAACGTGACAAATATGAGCATGGACCTAGTTCGTTCGTTCGTTCGTATGAGCAAGTGGCCAACTCTGGAGACGGAGTTTTTAGGCCGCCTAAAGGCCTCCGTCATGGCTTAACGACTTTAAAAGCCGGGACCGACAATTTAACGTGCCCTCCGAAGCACGGAAGCGCTCAGATGAAAATGCCACTTGCAGTCACGTATCCAAGTAGTGACCGCTCAGAACGTTGCTTAACTTCGACGATCTATCAAGAACGTCTTAGCAAGCTTCTCCACGAGCGCTTCAACTTTTCAATGGACCTAGTAGTACCTGGACGAACAGCGAGCACGCCGCCAAGAAGGACAAAAAATGCAGTGAATAGTTTCGTAGTACAAAATTCGGAGCATCAAGTTTCCGGCCATACAAAAAACCGGCACGCGATGAGGGACAAAAGATCTAATGCTTTGTCTCTTTTACTCACAAGAATGTTGTGTAAAATTCTTCTTTGTTTTTTGTGTGACTGAGAAAGGAATATACAGCGCTCTATTTCTTTCTTTCTCTAAGGTTGCGTTAGTAACACAATCAAAAATTTAAAAAAAAACCCACGACTGTTAAAAAGTAATTGAATTATTCATCCCCACTTTCTGTTTTGCACTCTACTCATTACTCATTTCATTTGATACCAAACTTGTAGTTTTGGTTTTGCAAAAATTCACAGATGGATAGAATATACAGGACGTTATAGTACAATTTTTATTATTAATTTATTATTTTCAGCCGTTCGTGTCCCACTGCTGGGCAGAGACCTCCCCCCACTCTTTCCAGACGTCGCGATCTTGTGCTATAGGGAAGGTTCATATCTGACGTAAAATACGCCGAGCGTATTATCTAGCGTACTAACGTATCATCGGTTGAGTGTGAACGGTCAAGTGTCTGTTCTGGCGTATAATACGCGACGCATGTTCCGTCAGATATGAACCTTCCCATAGACTCCCAGTCGGTTGTAAATTGGTGTAAATTGGTATAGTACAAACTTGTCAGCAATAGCCTCTTGCAGAAAGCTCTCTATAGCGATCACGGGTACATTATTCGTGAGTTCTGTGTGAACTGATCTGATATCCGCGATCCGTTGCTTCGCCGCCGCGTAAGCTGCTGCGTAGCCCACAGGCTGGGCTGCTGTGACGTCACTCTGAGCTGGGTACCCACTGGAAGTGTCAAAAAAGAAGTCACCACTTCGAAAATCTTGATAATATGATTCGACTAGCTGCGCCCCGCGGTGTTACCCGCGGTAGTTCCCGTTCCCGTGGGAATACCGTGATCAAAACTAGCCTATGTGTTATTCCCGGTCATAAACTATGTATATTCCAAGTTTCAGCCAAATCCCTTCAGTAGTTTTCGCGTGAAAGAGTAACAAACATACATCCATCCATCCATACTTATAAACTTTCGTGTTTATAATAATAGTAGGATAAGATTAACAGGTTAGCTGTCCGATGAGGCACATGTGCCTCATGGGTGATTGCACTGGTACATCCATGAGGCATATGTGCCTCATGTTAGCTGTAGCGAGGACGTGTACAAAGAAGATCGAAACTTGCTTCGGGACGCACCAATTAGCTAGCAGTCTAGGTTCTTCTAGATTCTAGAAGAACCTAGACTGCTAGCTAATAGAATCTAGAATCTAGATAGAAGGTTCTTCCAGAGATAGTGCATTAAAACATACATGTAAAATTACTTACACAACAGTTGCCTTTCCGAATACAGTCTGAAATGCCTCTCTAGTAGGCGAGATCTTTACTTGTTTGTCAGAAGCCACTACTATAAACATGTCACCACCAGATCCTGAAAAAAAATTAAATATAACCAATTTGAAGCAATAAAAATATTCGATCAAATTGCTTTAAGCAAATTCAAATTCAAAAAGTATTTATTCAGTACGATCGTTTATAGACCACTTTGACATGTCACATCCCTAAAACTAGGGGATTCTACTGGTCCAACGCGAGTCCCTACACCAAGTTAAAAACTCATACAAACTTTAGAGATAAATAAAAATAAATAAATATCCTTGGACATTCCACACGGCGTCATCTAGTCCCAAGCTAAGCAACTTAATGCTTGGTGATGAACAACATACTTAAATACTCCTTCATCTGAGGGTCCAGTGTGGTGATCATGGAGTCAACCGAACTCTTGGCCTTCTCAGCCACTCTCTGCAGGATGCCACCAGTGGAGACTGCACCTTTCACCCACGTGAAGAGACCGCTGCCTGGCATTATGTCACCTTGAAATTTAAAAAACAAATTACGATAACACAACCTATTCTATTAGATCATTCGGTAGGTAAAGGTTTATTTCCATCAAACAAGCAAATGCTCATTCTATTTCCCACTTAATCAAAAGACAGAATAATTTCTCATCTCTTTTTACTTTCCATTGAAATTTTGAAATCAAGCTTTTTTGAGTTGAAATGCTTTTGTTCTAAATTTACAGTCTCAATAACCTATCTATCTGTGATTTTGCTTACTATGGTCAGATATTTGTAATTTTTAGTATGAAAGTAATGTCAGAGATATGTCCAAATACATATTTACTACATGCCCAAATTTTGCAAAGTTAATATTCCATACATAACAGGTTGCAAGCCCATTGAAGCTGTAGCTTTGTTAAAGTATTAAATCAATTTATACCAAGTTTATCAGTATCGGGTGTAGATTCAGGTAGAGATTCTGGAGACTGTGTAGCCTGGGAGTCTTCGGGGGACCTTATTGAAAGGGTCGGCTCCCCTTTAATGAGAGGTATTGCTGGGCTGAAACATAAAATGACTTGTATAATGGACTTGTTTATTTGAACACATAGTTTGTTTGTATGAGCAAGTGGCCAACTCTGGTGACGGAGTTTTCAGGCTGCCTAAAGGCCTCCGTCATGGCTTATGTATGACCACATAGTGACCATGTGGCACAGTTTTCCTATGATAACTATGATGCTCTGAAGGAAACTGTGATTGTGCCTGTGGCTAGTCCGGCAAAATACATGAAATTAAAGAAATAAATAAATATCCTTGGAATTTAAGATACCTGCTATGTCTCAGGCAGGACTTCACCCACTGCACAAGAAGTTGTCAATACATCTAGCCTTACTCTCGGGTCCAGGCATGTTTGTAACTTATTCAAAGTTTACCTAAAGTTCTCAGCTTCGTCAGGGTCAATCTTAGGCCTCACAATTACCGGCTGCACAGGTTGAGGGACAAGTACTTGAGGCAGGCTCTGTGGCAAACTCTGTGGAAAGCTCTGAGGCATGTGCTGGGGGTTCATAGGTGGTACTGCCACTGGCATCTGAAATTTAAAACAATACTCCACTATTACATACTTATTATAAGCCTGTGCACAATGGTGTTCATTCGTTAGTTCGTTCGTATGAGCAAGTGGCCAACTCTGGTGACAGAGTTTTTAGGCCGCCTAAAGGCCTCCGTCATAATGAAGCCAATGTTCATCAATATGATTATGCCCAGGCATTGTGTTGGCATGATTTAGATCATCTCTCTACCTAAACTAGACTCATGACTAAATTTGAATGTATGCCACAGTCACTGATGTCTTTGGGGTTGCTTCTGACTACCCTTCTGGACATAATGTAGTAGGTATTTTGTGCCTGAAGACTATAGAGAATGTCAATAATCTGTTTCTGGGCCCTCTTATAATTCTATCTACGAGCGTCTCAAAGATCAGTAGTTAAAAACAACACTGTAAGACTATAAAAAAAAAATGAAGTCATAACAAAGCACTTCTAATAGGTAAATCAAGTTATACCATTACAGGCTGCGCTGGCATTGTAATTCCAGGAGCGGTGACGAAGTTAGGAAGTTGAGACGGCGGGGCAACACTGGACAATAGATTCCCAGACCCTGCCGGAGTGGGAGGTACAGGAATCTTAGGATTTCTCTCTTGACCACTCATTTTTACTGCGAGAATGAACAACTAATAAAATTAACTATAGATGCTAAAAAAATAATGGATAAATGCTGTTAGAAAAAAATTAAGGTGTTTTGGAGTATTGTTTTGTTTTGTTTTTACACGTACGATTTTTTCATGAAAACAAAAATTGTTGGAAGGAATTTTTGACTTTTGACATATGATCCTGTTTGCGTAGATCGTTTCGAATTTCTAATAAAAATATTAGAATTAACACAGGAATACTTAGCATTAGATGAAATGGTAATGGTTTAAAATTAAGAGTTTAATAACCTGAAAAGGACAATGAGTTCAAATCATTGATTTTTCATGAAAATTTAGAAGAATAATAGAGGTATAAGATTGAATGTTATAGTACTCTGTGCTGCTCCTATCATGGAAAATGTTTTAATCATGCGTCGCAAAATATTTTATATTTTTTTTTAATGTAGTTCTATTTGTAATGTCAATGTCAACTGTCAATTAGGCCATCCATACTATTATACGTGGATTCGAAAATGTTCAATAGAGGAAATTGAGCATAACTAATAGTTGACTCTCTACCGCACTCTTGGATTTCAGGTGTTTTCACCTCACTCTATCAGATAACATCTTATCTATAGCACCCTGGAACAAGGTAAGTGATCTGTCTGTCTGTTCCTGTCTGTCTGTTCTATTCTAATCAGTTTTTTTTTATGTGTCAGATTAGCAATAGCAAAGCAAGCCATTCGTATCGGAAAGTTGCTCATCTTTTGGAGAAAATTCGTTCTGAAGCTTCAGCTAGTGTTTTTTTGTGTTCTTCATTGAGACTAGTTATATTTCTACCATGTCTGAGGTGCCCGAATCGCCGCCCTTCAGTACTGTAGACATCAACAATGAGAGCAGGGATGACGAAGATCTTTTCGCATCCGCGGTTCAGGTAGGCTGTTTTGTTAGTTTAGTTGTTGTGTCGTGTACGCCCCCTATGACCTACCTGGATGTGCCGGGTAGGTAGTCAACGCCCCTCAATTGTAAATAAAGTTTTAAAGTAAAATATCTTTAGAATGTGCATGAGTAGTTACAATAAAACATTGAAAAATATTACCGCTTTTCGCAGTAAATTTGCATAATTAACTGTCAGGAACTTGTTAATAATTGTAGTTACAATATAGGTACCAACACCAATTATCTACAAAGCAAATACTGCATACCATTTTCTAAATTTGATTGGTCTACTGTTTTACAAATAATTATCACCTGAGTAGTATGTAATATTCTGGACATTTAAAGCTATTTGATTATTATTTTTACTAACGTTTTCCTTGTACTTACATATCTGACAACAGTGATAACAAGTAACAGTTTTATACTTCTATTTAAAACTTAAAACTCCGTCACCAGAGTTTGCCACTTGCTCATACGAACGAACGAACTACCTATTTTCCTGTTATACATTGTAATATCAAATGCTGTTATTGATTTTTTTTATAAAATAGTATAGCAAGTTGTTCATAATATTTGACCTACCAAATAGTTTACAATAACCAAGATAATAAAGATAGGATCTGTTACATCCTATCACATTAATTTGTTATGACTCACACATACTCACACATACATATTAAAAGTGTTTATAGTGTAAATTTCAACGGTTTTTGAGGAATCCGACTGTTACTGCTAGGGATTATAGTTATTCTGCCATTTTCAACTTTATTATCATATCCAATATATTTGATAATTTGCAGGAAGTGAGCTTGGATCCTGAAGTGAATGGCGCTCGGGATAGCATGGAGAAAGTCTCCATAAGTGATGGTCCACCCTCAATCACAGCCACATTAGCAAGCCCTATAATGGAAGAGGTAAATAAAACATACTATTGTCCCGTCTGGTAGTTCACACACATAGTATTATACATATTACATATTAACTTTCCTCATCACTCTGTTTATTGGTGAAACTATATTTAAATCTAGTGTTAGTCTTCTAACTGATCCTAATCACTACACAATGTCGCCTGATTATTTACTGATTACTAGGATTAGTTTACTTAAGAGGATGGTTTTGGTAATGGGCAAGTTGGTATGTCTAGTTTAGAAAAAAATATACAATTTGACACAGTATATTAATAAAGAAGAAATGAATGCCAACTTTTTGTTCTGCAGTTTGCTTTCTCTAGTCTGACATTATTGTTAATAACATTTAAAGTCATTCTTATCAATTAAAATGTTTTTCATAACAATTTATTAATTACAGATAGCAACGGAGCGATCAAACAACATAATAATCACAATCACAGAGCCACAAAAGATTGGAGAAGGCATGTCTTCATATGTTGCATACCGTGTGCTCACTAAAACTAATATGCCAATATTTAGTAAGCATGAGTTTACTGTACTGAGGCGGTTTAGTGACTTCCTCGGTCTTCATGAGAAGTTGGTTGATAAATATCTAAGGTCTGGGAGAATTATACCACCAGCACCTGAGAAAAGTATAATGGGTAAGTGAGATTTTAAGATATCAGTTTAGTATGCAAGGATCACCATAATGTCTTCATAAACCTTTTTCACCTTCTACACTCTCATAACTTATTATTCTGTCTACTTTTTAGTTGATTGTAAGTTACAGAATATGTAATGTTTACATCAGTAGTGTATAATTTTATATTTAAGCAGTAACAGTATTGTGTTACTTAAAGGTTAGCTGATATCTGGAATAGCAGTTAAATAGGCACTTTTCTATATGAATTTCTATAACAAAGACTGCCTCCTGTAACTTTCTATATGCAATAGTACCTACATTATTACATATGCTATGATATAAATAACTATCTTATTTTTTCAGGTACAACAAAACTTAAGATGTCATCAACGCCATCTACCGAAAGCGCTGTGTCAACAGGCTCCAGTGCGAGCGTGCAGTCGCAGTTCGTGGAAAGGAGACGCGCGGCGCTCGAGCGATTCCTCAACCGAGTCGCTCAACATCCCGTGCTCAGTATCGACCCGGACTTTAGGGAGTTCTTAGAGTCAGGTATACCCGAGCAGTAATAAGTGACAAAATATATTTTTAAGTCAAGTTAAATTTCTTAACAATTTAGCAATTTCGTGCATTCATAACTCCGAAGATCCTAAATAGATCCTCAATTTTTTTTTTATTCTAAAAAAAATTAAATCGGTTCTCTATTGACGGATTTATCGGTGAACACACATAAAAAAAATACAATGTAGTGGAACATAAAACCTCATCCTTTTTTGAAGACGGTTCGAGTACAAGTGAGTTGTGTGAACGTCCAACGATTCAGACGTTGGCGTTGACGTTCGACGATTCTAATCTATCGAACAAACAAAATAACATCACCATCTTATGAGAGCATGGATTGGCTTTTTGACGGGAATTCGAGATGTCAAGATGTCTTTTTCTTTTATTTTCCAAAACTTGTGTTTTAGCGAATGTTAATGTGTAATAATGGTGGATTATTAACTGTTAAGTGTTCGTGAACGTACATAAGTGTGGGCAAATGAAACAAAACAAAATATCATTGCATTTCGAGTTCAAAAAGTCCGTAAATTGCTTCAGTAAAGAATCCACATCTTTACTGACGTTGACTATGACATGACTTTGACTTGACTTTAATAACTTGAATTATTTTGACATGGTAGTGGCTAAATGCGTGGCAAAAGCCGGCGAAGCCAAAATAAAGAAGAAGAAGAAGAAGAGAGCATGGATACATACAGTAGCTGATTTCAGGCGGTTTCTAAAATCGTGCATTATGTAAGACAATGAGTGAAAGTAACTATCACCTTTATGTCATCTATAGAATTTTAATATGACATGATAGTGGCTAAATGTACAAGCCGTGCGAAGCCAAATAAAGAAAAGAAGAAGAATACACTGACAAGGACAACCTACCTCCTCTGCGCGTTTGCAGCGCGTTAGTATCGATTAAACGTAGTGTTACACTCTCTTTGGTATCGATACAACCATGTGCTTGCATCGCATTTGTATATGCCGTGTGCATAAGCTCTATACCTAAATATATAATGTTACAGACACCGAGCTGCCCAAAGCAACGAGCACGTCAGCGCTGAGCGGCGCCGGTGTGTTGCGTCTCTTTAACAAAGTAGGCGAGACGGTCAACAAAATCACATACAAAATGGACGAGTCCGACCCTGTAAGTACCTTTAAGCCCGTCACACACGTCTATTATTCTGAATATTTGTATAGAAAATATATTGTAATATGCCTTGCTATAATTTATAGTAATATATATTATAGCTACGTGTGTGACGGGCTTTACTATTTGTACGAGCCTCGTACATTGGCCTAATTAATATAGTCAACCTAGCATTTTTACGCCAGTAATGTAATTAGCATTAAAATCATTGAGCGATCAGTTCGCGTTCAGCTATCAATCAAAGCGCGTCTCATTTATCATTATCATCATCAGTATCATAAGTTTGTTAATATATCAGTTAAATTTACTAGCGGTGTTTTTCTGGTATATCGAACTCTAAACCTTTTGCCAGGGTGTGCGGACCGTACATCCTTTTTTTTAAATTTAAAAAAAAGGATGTACGGTCGTACACCACTGGAATATGATAATAGTTTGTTTGCTTGATAAATCAGTAAAACAAGTGATAAATTTTAACTGATGTATTGATAATTGATACTTATGATAGTTTAATGATATGAGTCGCCTGGTTGATGGCCGATCGCGAACTGAATGTAATTTATAAAGTAATGTAAAATGCTGAAACTGCATGACCTAAATAACGGGTCGATGTACGTGCTCGTACACTATTGATAAAAAGAAGCGCTCGTGGCGCAGCTTGCTAGACGTTCATGACAGATCGTCGAAGTTAAGCAACGTTTTGAGCGGTCACTACTTGGCACGTTAAATACATAAAAATTACCCTTTGTGTTATTCCAGGTTCTTATAAAGCCCATGATGTTCAATGGCAACTGTTTTACAAATAAATCAAAAAAATGCCGAGAGAAAAAAAAGTTATCTAAGTAGTTTATCAGTGATCTGGTTACCATAACACAAGCATTAATTGCTAAGCTTGGGACTAGATGACGCTGTGTGGGACGTCCAAGGATTTTTATTTTTTTAATATGATTTATTTATTTATTATTATGTTACTGCAGTGGTTCGAAGAGCGTTCCTCCCGCGTAGAAGCCTTAGAAAGCTGCCTCCGTCACCTGTACCTAGCTTGTGAGACATTGGCGGGAGAACGGAGGGAACTGAGCGTGAGAACACACGAGGCGGCGCGCGCATGCGCGGCCTTATCCGGCGCGGACCCACACGCGCCGCTATCGCGCGCTCTATCACACACCGCGGACTTGCACGAGAAGGTAAGGGACGGAGATATCTCAGACTGGTAGAACGGCGAGAACGCACGAGGCACTATCACGCGCTCTATCGCACACCGCGGACTTACACGAGAAGTAAGGGACGGAGATATCTCTGACTGTACTTATAATTACTAGCATAGTAAAGGGACGAAAACTAAGCATGAGAACGCACAGTCACGTGCATCTTACATCATAAATAAATAGTGACAATCGAAATGGATTCAATATACATTAAACTTTCAATCAAAGTTGGCTCATAAATATGGCATCGATCGTCGATAGACATAATAACTCTGTTCGATATAGACGGAATCTAAACGCACGATTGAGCGATACCTATCTCGAAGAGACAGAAAGAGAGAGCAAAGTGTCAGAATGCACGTCCGATTTGTTTCTCAATTGAACGGAGTAACACTTTTTTTTTTGTTTTTAATGTTTACAGATTGAACAACTGAGGATAGAGCAATCAAACACAGATTTCTACCTGCTAACTGAAAACATCAAGGACTACCTGGGACTTATTGGCGCTATCAACAACGTGTTCCATGAAAGAGTGAAGGTACAACTAATAGAAACTTGTATAAATAAAATAAATAAATAGTATCATTATAGACCCAAAGTAGAGCTTGTGTTTTGAGACCATGACCTTAAATATATTGCTAATTTAAATGCGATGAGCTAGCGCAAAAAGATTGTTGACGACCTCTGTGGCACAGTGGGCGAACGCCCGCCTGAGACGCGGAGGTTACGTGTTCGATCCCCGCCACGGGACAAATGTTTGTATCTTCGACAGATATTTGTACTGGGTCTGGATGTTTTTCTATCTATAGTATGTATGTATTTACAAAAAAAATTGTATCTATGTAGTATATCAGTCATCTGGTTACCGCATAACACAAGCATTAAGTTGCTTAGCTTGGGACTAGATGACGACGTGTAAAATGTCCAAGGATATATATTTATGGCTATTGTGATGGCTACTGATTCCAGGTGTTCCAGAACTGGCAGCACGCTCAAATGCAGCTCACCAAGAGAAGAGAGAACAAGGCGAAGGCTGAGCTCGCTAACCGACCGGAGAAGATTGAACAGGCTTCCAATGAAATTATTGAGGTACGGCTGGACCGATCTATATTGTTCTACGGTCTTTTTACATCTGAAGAAAAATGTACTAAAATTTTTTAGTGTGGTTGTGGCTCTCGAATGGATGAACTGATTAAATTGAAAGAAGAAACGGATGAGGATTAAACTTACGCTAGTTTAGATGGCTGTTATCTCTGTTGCTTTCTCTTTTCGTTGAATTAGGAGTAACAAGAAAGAATGATCGATGATATTTCTTAAAAATAGATTCAAATGACGAAAGTTAAAAAGTTCCATTCCTTTTCTTACATCAATTGAATAGAATAGAATAGAAAAAGTTTTTTTTTTCCATCAACATAAACATGGGTAACATACAAATGAAAAATACTTATTGACAATCGAGTGACAAGAAAATAAGGCTACCCCTCAGCATTTGCTCCAAGCAGCATCATGACTGTTGGAGCGCTGGTTTTCAGTGGCGCCAAAAAATTGCAAGATTACTTTATTTGTCTAATGTGTGAGATCACTCCTTTACAATGACACCATTTTATTGGCAGTGGGAATCAAAAGTGGAGCGCGGACAGCAAGAATTCGACATGATATCGCGAGTGATAAAGAAAGAACTTGAGCGGTTTGAGGAGGTCAGGGTCACTGAACTCCGCGCCACCATACTCAAGTACCTAGAGGAACATATGAAACACCAAGCTCAGGTGAGGTCAACGTCCCATCGCTGCTGGAAACAGTAGATCTACTCTACAAACCGAAAACGAAGCAGCGTTTTAATATTCGCATGTCAGCTTATGTTGGTAGAAACTGAATTCGGAAGATTAACCAACTTAAGCCGTCCTGCGATTATTCTCACGATGTATCGTTTTTAGCGTATAGAATAGAAGGGCAGAAGCCTAGTTAGTAAATAATATAATGAAAGTGAACAAGGCGAAAGTGGTGTCAGAATAGTAGCAAGTGGACAACCGTGGTCTCTGCTTATCCCCTTGGTATAGACAAGAGGCGTAAATATAAGTACATAGGTCGCGCCACGTAAAAAGAGCGCTGGCTGTCAAACTGCGCAGTGGTCGATGATTGGTGGAGAGGTAACGCGGCGCACTTCATACCATTGATTTAGCGAGTGCTATTGGTTCGTCAGCGAGTGAACACAGGCGCAAACATACCCCCGCCACTTCCCCTCAGCGCTCTTTTTGTATAAAATATTTTTTAATTTCACAGGCTATCCGCTACTGGGACGCATTCCTACCGGAGGCGCGAGCAATTAAATGAAATATCGAGTGATTGAGCTCTATATCTGCGAATTCCAATGAATAAATAAATTTACAATAAATACTATTTTAAAATATAAACATTGGACGACAATGTAGGCAATTTTAAACCTCACCAAAGTAGAACTAATACATTCCAGCCAATCTGTTACACTTTAACATCTTTCTTCTTTGCTCTATCTATATGTATGTATGTATTGTATGTATTTAAAAATGAATAAGCATTAAATAAGTACTATCAGTTATCTGGTTACCATGAAATAAGCATTAAAATGCTTGACTGGGAACTGGATGACGATGTGTGAATGTCCAAGGATGTTTTATCTGTAACACAAAAGCATAAAATAGAGACGGCAAATTCAAACATACTTCATGCCCTTTTCTCGTCATTAAATCAGTGAAATCTAAGTAATCAATTTTGGTCAAGGTTTAAAAATATCAGTTTATAGGCATTTCTACCAGATTTGCGAGAAAGCTAATTTAAGCGAGAAATGTATTAACCAATAGTATCACTCTATTTTCCTAGCTTCGGTCAGCGCAGCTCTTTTATTGGTGGATTTTTCATACAATTCAGCTTACTCGTATATCACCGGTAGAAACGTACCAATTTATGTAAAAATAATACATAGTATATTAGTTATACTATATGTTTTTCACTTACTTTTATGTAATGAAAAATGCATTTAAAAGTCAGGGTCATATTTTCTTTTGTACGTTAATGCTTGCTTCATTTTATTATACTTCAAGATAATATGCTTTAAGTATACTGAAACGTGCGTGATATATGGTTCAACCTTTGTCATTTTCTCTCTACATTTCTTTATTTTTATATGTATGTTAAAGTAAATGTATCCACATAAAATTACGGTCATTCATTGATGTTGATTTGGTGTTAGTGTAAAAACAATTTTAAGACTTGTTTATATTATTGAAACTTATGTAGCGCAGTTCGCTAGATTTTGTATTTTATCAAAATTAATATGATTTGATCTCTACCATTTGTTGAAATTGCAATTTTTTGTGTGTACTTTTACAATTAGGTTTTTTCACACGATAGATACTACTTGCATGGACGAAATTTCGTCCTTGCTACTAGTTAGCGCCATTACTGATAAGCAAATTAAAAGTACCTAATTATCAAGTAATTAATAATCTCAAGCAATGACTGTAAGTACCTACTTTGATGTATAGTCGTAGTCACCCCCATAGAATAGAAATAAATGTTTATTGAACAATACTATCAATTCTAGTAAATTCATGTTATCGAGAAAATAGATAGGTAATTTAGATTTGATGTGTCAACCAGATGATTCATTTTAAAATACCGAATGATACTGGTCGAATTTTAATTGACACATCTGAGGGCCTAGCCAACCGGCATTCGCTATGAAGCGATTCGATTTCTATCATCGCTACACCTTTGATTTGACATTTCTGATCGCTCGAGTTTTCGTCATCGAATGTCAATTCCTATACATTTTTTTTAGTTTCTAATCGAAAGCGATTGTCGAAATGTAACATGGCTAAGGCCTCTGATCATATAGGCATTTAAGGTCTAGAAGGTAATCAGAGGCAAGTCCCATTGAAAATTGGACCAAGTCATGCCAAAATGTTTCACAGACATATTTGAGTGTAAGAACAATAAAAACTCTATTTTCATGACACACTCATCCTAGCTTTGTTGATCTGTAAGTTTTATGCTGGTTTTAGATTCTGATCAATTACGATGTCTTAAAAACCTTGCAAACACACATTAAATAACAGTAAAAATAATCTTCATATTCATCTGTATAAATGTACCAAAATGCCTCACACATTTTACAAACATCAATCAATGTTAAAAAAGTAGTTAGTTAAAAGTTCGCTTAGGTATCCATTTTAAAATAGATTTTAATTATAATTACTTATGTTTATTCAGAGTTCGTTATTACAATATTTTTATAGTCATTTTGTTTATATTTTTATGTTAAAGAAATCTCTAGAGGAAAATCA
Source organism: Xanthorhoe designata (assembly GCA_963582015.1). Classification (NCBI taxonomy): domain Eukaryota; kingdom Metazoa; phylum Arthropoda; class Insecta; order Lepidoptera; family Geometridae; genus Xanthorhoe; species Xanthorhoe designata. Next base: position 3,537,619 of record OY757049.1, read on the forward strand.
AGAATGTTTAAAAGTATACCTACTTGTATCAAACAACCACATAACTATGAACTTGCGAAAGAAAACGACCATTGCCTTTCCTGTGATGTGTTAAGCTTAGAGGATAGTTTAGGTGCTGGGCAAGCCTATTCCATCTTAACAATGAACCAGGCACTACAGAGTCTCGGTAAGTGTTGGCAAATTGCCTACCGACACTATAAAGTAAAAAGTAAGTTCGTATGAGCAAGTGGCCAACTCTGGTGACGGAGTTTTAAGGCCGCTACAACTTTAAATCATCTAGTAAAGATGTAAAGGCCTGTGTTTTTTAAGGTGCCTGTATGGGTGAAACTAGCGCCACCGCCTATTTTATTTTATTATTACGTTGAACAAAGGAATTTAAAAAAACTGAATGTACCTACAGTTTGTGAAACCTATCATAAGCTTTTTTTTAATACCTCTGTAATAGTTTCATTTTTTATAGTTTAGGAGGAATAGCAAAGTTGCACTTTGCTATTCAGCTCTGTAAAATTCCTTTGTTCAACGTAATAATAAATTAAAATAGGCGGTGGCGCTAGTTTCACCCATAGAGCATGTAAGCATGTAAAATACGATCTGTTGAATACAGAACAAATAGTAATTAAAATGATTCTTCTTTTTATCTCTAGCTAGCTAATCTATATCTCAGAGCTACTACAACATTCAGTAAAATATAGTTATTCTTGCAAAAAATATTCAACAAAGTGAATTAAAAGACGAATTTGTGCGTCTCAGTCGTTGGCTTCACTCAGACTTGTCTATTTTAACCAAAGTATAAAATTGGAATAAAAAAATTGTTTTGTTAAATTTTGTTATTGGCTATGTTGTAGATATTGTAATAAACTAAGATCTAATAGAGTCCAAGTTTGTAACTTTGACAGTAACGAGTTATTTACCTGAATTCATGGTATAAATATTAGAAAATTATGATTCAGAAATCATGTCTAATGTATTCCTTATTTTTTATATTGCCAAATATATTTAGTGGTAATACGGTGTAATTGAAGAAGATATAAATAAAGTATACATATAATGTTGGTTTCCATTTCATTGAGATTTTTTTTTCTTAGTTTAGTTTTGCTATATAGCAGCGTTAAAAAATACTAGCTTAAACACTAGCCTATGTATGGTTTCATGATGGAGCTGAATGAAAGCATGATTTGAAAGATTTTTTGTTGCGCTTAAGACTAATAAAGATGGTTTTTATGTACACGTGGACCCGGTAGTTATTCAGTACCTACTGCAATGTATAACAATAACTGAAACGTCAAAAAGTAAAGAGTGAAAGGGGATATTTAGGTAGGTTCATCAATTTAATAAAACCACTAATTTTATAGAGTATTCCTTAAGTAAGTACCTAATGCTAATCTCGACGATAGTGTTTCAAGAAAAACAATCAAAGTTGACAATCTAATCTTAATCTTTAATTTCTTAGTAGCTATTTACAAATCCTAACTAAGTAATTAAATATATTTTTTTTGCTAAAGCTCAACCAAGATCGTACAATTTTCTAAAAATGGTACCTCAATCATGACTGGCTCTTTTAGGTTTTAAGGCGGTCTAAAAACTTCGTCACCAGAGTTGGCCACTTGCTCATACGGACTTACTTTTAGTGGCTAACTCTGGTGACGGAGTTTTTAGGCCGATCTTATCAGATAGGATGTTTAGAATGACGTGACCACTTTAGTGAATGTAGTTTATCTGCCCTAACAAAAAAAACATGAAATAACTATCATTCCAGAGTTGTTGATCAAGAGAAGACAATTGACAGAGGGGTACGCTATCATAACGTTATGCTGGCGTACCTACCCATAAAGAATGGTCATTATCTCTTGAACCAAAGAGGCACTATTTTTTTCAGCTTTGCCCTAATTATGCACTATTTATGCATTATTTTTTGGGCATAAAAAAAATGTGAATTCTCTTATGTGTACCTACGCTGGCATAACGGACACCTAATTAATCATCAGATAAGTCACATTTTGTGAATCATTCACAAAGCAAGGATTATCTTTTTCGAAATTACGTGGACAAATGGAAACTTCACTGATAGATAAATTATCATTCGTTATCGGACACTGATAATATTGAACATAAATAGGCTGATGGAAATATTGTAAACATTATTGTTCTGAGCAATAAAATAAGGGATAACCAAAAGGTAAGAGATTTTTTACTTGTGTTGTGTACTTACCTATAACTCGTAAATCCTCTTTGTTTTGTAGTGTGATAGATAGAAGTACCTATTAGTATCTACCAGTATATAGTAGAAAGGTACCTAGTTACCTACTAAGTTGAAACGTTATTAAATTCTAGTAGCTTATCTTTTCGTGCTTGGCATTGTTTTCTTTTGTTGTATAGGTACCTACTACTTTATATTAGCAGTGATTCTCTGCTTGCATTGTCAATAATGCTTAAAAAATTTAGAAAGGAAACTGACTCGTTGGTACCTAGTACCTACCTACCTACATAGGCTTAAGTAAGATAGTTATAAGTGAACCTAGGTAGGTTTATCTACCTACAAATCTACAGGCTGTTCTGTAATCTGAGATACAGAGTGAGAGCTTTTGTTTTGTACCTAGTTGCCTACCTAGAATATTTAAAATTAAGAACTAGGTATCGGATTAGTGGCACTTCTTACAACGATATATTTTTACAGAGAGTATTGAGAAAGATGTAGGTAAGTGCTGTAGTATCAGAAAGTTATAATTATAATTACCTATAAAAGTTATATACCAAATTATATACCTAGTTATAATTATATCCACGTACTTAGGTAAGTAGGTTTCTCTGAGAAACCGTTTCTCAAACGAACGCAACAAAATATCAATTATAATGAAGATTGATTGTTGTAGGTACCTACCTACCTAGCAATGGAACAAAACATACTAAATTTATCTCCCCTTTCAGAAACATGAAGTTCCTAATCGCATTCGCAGTTATCGCCGTCGCTTGTGCAACCGAAGAAATAAGAGGCGTCCATCTCCCTCCCGCTCCCGCCCCTGAGGTTGCGTCCGCCGACTACCTCCCCCTCGTCGCGCCTGCTTATCTCTTCGATGCCCTCAACGTGCCTACGCCGAACGAAGGGAATGATGCTAATGAAGATATCGTGATTGTTAAGGCAGAGCCAGTGATTGTCGGCGAGATCTCTGCTGCCCCAGTTGACGACTACCAGAACGAACATTTCTCGGTCATCGTCGTTGACCTACCACTTGAGGCTTCCGATGCTGTTGACGTTCATATTAAACAGCTTGAGCCAATCATGGTTGGCGAAATCCCAACTGCCGAGAACATCGAACCGGTGAAGGTTGCTACGCCTGTCATCGACAACGCCCCCGCTCTTGACAAAGTTAGGGTGTTTAACCCCTCCATGCTACCCAGATACGCAGACCCTACTCTGCGCTAATAAATCATGTTATTAAATATATTTTTAACTTTCTTTAACCTCTTTAAGCTATAAAATGTACCTACCTATCCAAGTCATACCAGTCATAGACAGCCCATTTTTATCAAACAGCAGATTAGTAATCAATGCCGATAGCAGCATACTTATGATTTATTTACACCTTGTAACTCTTTGTAGGTAAGGTACCTACATGAACACAGACAATCAATATTTCTAATTGTATTGTACAGCTAAGTATGTAATTTTTTTTAATAAATGTACTTACCTACTTAGGTATATAAAGTCTTTTCAGTTTATCATAAAGAATTTTTGATATTGTATGAGTAGTTTTGGAGATTACCCCAAACATACAAACAAACCAACTTTACCTATTTATAATATTAATAAAGAAAAAAAAAGGCTTCCCACGCGTGGAACTCGAACAAAGTGCCTGTCATTTCCCAAGGTCTAGCTAGTCTATCTCTGACCTCTGTACCAAATATCATCAAAATCAGTTCAGTGGTTTAAGCGTGAAAGCGTAACAGACAGAGTTACTTTCATATTTATAATTTTACAGGGATTTAAAAGATTTATTATAATATGTGGTGTGTAATGTAAAGTATTATGTAAAGTGTAGGGAGTCGCGTTGGAACAGGCATTAGAATCACCTAGCATGTAAAACGATACTTAAGTGATCCTTGAGGTCCTACAAGAATAAATGATTTTTCTTTCTTTCTTCCTTTCTATTATCTGCCTACCTATAATATTAAATTTAAATTCCATTATTAATCCTCAAGTCTGGAAAATGCAATCAAAGCCAGATAAAAACAGCCTACAATTTAATTCATAACTAATTAGTCTACACAATCTTATCTATTTAAGCACATAATCATCAGGATATTCCATGACTTTGGGGAATCTTTGAACCTCCTCATCCGGTATATGATCCAGTCTTGTTGGTACTTGTTTCAATTGTCGGATCTGATTAGATACATTCTCAAGGATATTTTCAGGTACTTTTCCATCAGGGTAGATGAAAAGACGTTGCATGGTGTGGCGTCTCTGTAGATTGCCTTGCATTGCTCTGTACACAGCTTTCTTAATTATCTGAAAAGATAATGTTAATCACTTAGCTTTAATAATAATCAGTTTGTCAGGTGTTTGTTATATTTTAAAAATAAATAAATAACCCTGGACATACCACACAGCGTCATATAGTCCCAAGCTAAGCAATTTAATGCTTGTGTTATGATAACCAGATGACTGGCTGGATATACTACATAGATACATTTTTTTTTGTAATTCATAGGTACATATTAACATAGAAAAACAACCAGACCCGGAACAAATATCTGCAGAACATGCAAACATTTGTCCCTGCGGCGGGGATCGAACCCGCAACCTCCAAGTCTCAGGCAGGCTTTCGCCCACTGCGCCACAGAGGTCGTCAATTTTAAAAAGAAGAAGAAAGAAAGATGCTCATTCACCTACTAGCCATTCGGTAAGCAACTAGCGAGCGAGACAGTGATTAAAAAAGTGAGGTGATGCGTTCGGATAAGAAGGGGTTCAGATTAAAGATGTCCTGCTGTACTTTTAGTGATCATAAAAGTTTAAAAAATATTAAACGCACCATAGTAGGATCCTTATTATGCAGCTCCCATGCCAAAGTCCACGATGCACCACCAGGGTACCCAGTATGGTGGAAGTATGCTCTCTTCCTCCAATCGTCACCTCTCAGGGCTATATCCCGACTGTTTATACAAACTACGACATCTCCACAATCGTTCATAGGGTGGTAGATGGGCTTGTGTAATCCCATCAAGTACTTTTTTATAACGTGAGCGGATTCATACGGATCTTGCCATTTGCAGTCAAATACGTGCCATGTACGCGCGAAGGTTGCCCATTGCTGGAGAAAAGAAATAAACACAAATATGAATTTAGCTGTCAAGACAATGAAGTAAAAATGATTGTGATTATGAAGTTTTGTTACCTGCACTCTTTTGGCTGCCGACATGGAGATGCCGTTTTCCTACCTAATTAAATATGTTTCAGATAGTTAAATCAAAAATTTTGAGTTTTTATTTGTTTTAGATTATGGTCTGGTGAGGTTATTTTCTGTTCAAAACAATAATTCAATTGACATTGACAATTGATTGACTGACATGACAGATAATCGCAAAAATTGTACACGGATTTAGGTCCTTTCGCTTAGAAAGAAGCCAAAATTGCCAGCAAGCAAAGCAAACCATGTGGATCCGAACTGAACGGCTTTGAAGAGTTACAGCTAGTTTAGCTATTACATGCTCTTTGACAGCTAGGATCACCAAATCCTTCTAGAGCTACAGGCAAAACTTGGCACAACTATGGAAGTCAGTAAATAAACAAAGTTCTAAAATGATGAAGAATTATTAGGAGAAAATATTTTTGTACTTTGGTTCTACCACAGATAAAACGGTTCTACTAGCTTTAGAACCAAAGACGATTAATATCAAGAAGACAGACAAAGGCCATACACAAAATCGTAACCCTGAAAATGGCCCAAAACGGGAGTTTGAAGTAGGTGGCAGCACCAGAATAGCCTGGAAACATAAATGTTATTCAAGAAATTTAAATTTATTTCTAGTTAAATTTGAGTATAATTTTTTTTTAATTTTTAATACTAGCTGCGCCCCGCGGTGTTACCCGCGGTAGTTCCCGTTCCCGTGGGAATACCGGTATCTAAAGTAACCTATTTCTTATTAGTCATCTGGTTACCCCGCGTCTTCACAACTTCACGACTGTATCCCCGATGTAAACATACGCAATTTCAAAGTTGTTTTGATTATTCTGCGATTGAAGTAGGTAGCTGTACGTACAATGTCAGTTACTTAGTTAGACAAATTGAAAAAAAGAAAGATTAAATGATTACACATTTATTAAACATCGAGATGCAGATCTTGTCTGATAGTATAAGCAGAAACATGCATCATATAGGGTTCATTTTCTAAAAAGTTTTTAATAGTCTGTTCCCTGGCCTCCTTCCAAGCATGGAGGTCCCTGTAGATCGGCCGTACATACTTCATGCGTCCTTGCGAATTCACGAATTTGAATACATCATCAACCTTTGAAATGTCTCTGCTTTTAATACACAGCCGGAACCATCTACGAAAAATAAGAGACAGAAAATTAAAAAAATATAAAAACAGGCTTTAAGAGAGCGCCAATGCAAATTAGTCGTCGAAATCCTTATTTATCTCAGTATAATCAAAGACGATTAATATCTAGAAGACAGACAAAGGCCATACACAAAATCGTAACCCTAAAAAATAGCCTGAAAACTCTAAAACATCAATTTTATCCAAGAAATTTCAATTACTTTCTAGTTAAAAATGTTTAAATATTGAATATTGTTGCTACCTACTACTAAGTATTGAAATTTCTTGGATAAAATTGATGTTTTAAAGTTTTCAGGCTATCTGGTACTGCGGGATCGGGTTACGATTTTGTGTATGGCCTTTGTCTGTCTTCTAGATATTAATCGTCTTTGGTATAATTTAATTATGTGAAAGCTGCGTCCTTCTTATTTAGGGAAATGATACTTTGAACGTTTATCTTGCGTTATGGTTTTTTAGAAACACGATTGGTAAAAGTTTTCTCGATCATATATTTTTTTGAAAAATACATGTTTTTCACACAGTTTGCTATTTATCTCAGGAACAGAACGCTATTTTTGTTGGTTTTATGTTTTGACAAATCGCCCAGAAGTATTTATTTAGTTCTGGTTTTTTAATTTTTCGATTGCTTGTTTAATTAACTTGTAATTAAATAAAAACTGTTTTTTCGCTATAAATTATGTTGCGTGTCTATCGTTCTGCGCTTCTCACTCACGAGTAAAAACATTATTCGCTCTCCCGCTCATTCCTCGGCGTTATGGCAGACACTTAATTTCGTAAGATGAGAACAATATCATGCACTCTTGAAGTGGCAGGTAAAGTAAGTCCTTGCCCGTATAGTCCACCAACGAAGTACTACACCTACGTGGATTTTTAAGTTTCCCGATATTTCTACACAGTAGATACTAGGTATCATACCTACCACTACATGCGATTTATATGATCCGGGATGATCACGGTATTACCGTGACCATCCCGCATTCATCATCATCATCTCAGCCTTAGGACATGCACTGCTGGTCATAAAGCCTCATTTGCTTCGGTTGGATGGAAGTGGCCTGCGGCCTTTACCAAATCATCCTTCAAAAAACAATGTTTACAATGTTCATAACTGCAGCAGTATAATACCCGATAGCTCGTTATAGCAGCTATAGGTAATACCCGTTGGTACTCCTAGGTAGGTAGGTAGTTTTAAACGTTTTAACAATCACCTATAAAGAATTTCCACATTACTACTCTCAACCAGTCCGTATATCTCTCCCATATCATCCAACCTCTCTATTGTGAGGGCTTCAGGGCTGTCCACTAATTCTTGCAGTAAATAGATCAGCTGATGCGGCTCAAAGGTTTCCACGTCGTTAGCGGAGAAGGAAACGTTCGCGGTTATTTTGTTGAAAAGCGCGGTAACTTTATCCGCCATTGATGTGTCGTATCTGCGAAATTTAAATATGTAATTATATTACTTACTTAAGTAGGTATAATAAACTTAGATACTTACCTACTATTACTACATAACATAATAATAATATAGTATAATAGAACAACACAATACTATTAGCATACCTACTCAAAATCTGCATTTGGTTTTAGCAAAATTCATTTTTGGCGTGTGAAACTGCTGCGCTGGCCACAGCTATAGTAGGTAAGTAGGTTATAAAATGTTAATCAAAGAAAGCGTATAAGTAAGTAATTTGAATAAGTACAATTTTAGTACTTCGTCCATCCACTAATAGAGGCACTGTGACAAGTCTTCATACATCGATTTTTTGTATGGTAACGAATTCTCACATGGTAAGGTAGGTAGCGAGTTTGAATAAGTAGATAGATTGGGTGGGGTGGAGTGGGACATGACATGGTGTATTAATTTACACTGATCTTAAATTCATTTTCACGTTGCATATTTACCTACTACCTACCACTCAGTCGGCATACTTGCGTTTAATGAATACCTATACATAGTATGTATGTATGTATGTATTACATACTCACTTCGGAATGACTGGCGGCATGCCAGTGCCATACAACCAAGCATCCCAATCTACTAACTCCATCTGTTCATAGCCCTTGAAGTAGTTTACGAAGAAAGCTTTAAACTGGTCTGTGTCTAAAGACTTTTTTGCGAAGGCGTCTATGAAGGCACGCAGGTAGTTTGCAAACGGCTCTGAAAAGAACAATTAAAATATACTTAATAAAATTAATTAATTTCTAACTTGAAAAGAGCTGATGATCTGCAAACTCCAGAACAAATTTTATAAAATCATCTCGATCACGTCAATTTTTAAACAAACAAAAGGATCAAAATAGGCTCATCCGAGCTACACACTTCAAACCTACACAAACTAGATCACACTACAAACTTATTAAGAATCTCTTTTCCGTTGAGTTTTAAAAATAATAAGTAGGTTTACATAATGAGCATGATTCAATCTTAAATTATGTAAACAGTCTTGTAAATATTATTTGATAACCTGTGATCTTAAGGATGGCGCCGCGCCGGTGCGCATGCGCTTATCTAGGTAATTACTTAGATAAATGCGAAACTTTCACCTATTATACCTAACTGTAACAATGTAGGTCTCACGAAAATGTTTTTTTTTTTATTTGACATGAATTATTTGATTTAGGTAGGTAGGTACTATTATTTCTTATATTAAAAGCTAGGCCCCATTTTATTTATTGATTCTTCAACTCTATAAATAAGATTGTAGGTATATTATTTATTTGATTGATTTGTAGGTTAGGTAGGTACAACGACCACAGAAAACAAATATAATATAGTACTTACATATTATGTAGGTAAGTACAACTCCCGAAAGTTGTAAAAGTGAAATGTCTAACGTCTAGAGGTGAAGAGAGCGAAATTATAATTATTAAATATCTCAAACTAGGCTTGCGTCACTGAAACATTATTATCAATTGCCACTATGAGTGGCAATTCTGAGTGTCGCAAAAGCTAAACTAAGCTAATTAAAGTTGGTTATGATATACCTAATTACGTACCAGCTCCGAACAAATCTTCCAAGTATCGAATGAACAACGATCCTTTTTCATACGGTATCCTTGAGAACGCGTCATCAGGGTGCACCCCTTTCAAATCGAGTACTAGTTTCGTTAATGGATTTGTGCTTCCCAGCTGTTCAACCTAGAAAAATAACCACACTAATATTATAAAGGTGAAAGTTTGTGTAAGTATGTTTGTTACTCTTTCACGCTAAAACAGCTGGACGAATTTGAATTAAATTTTTTACCAGGGTTGCTTATACCCTGGATTAAAATAATAGACTAATTTTGATCCTGGTATTCTCACAGGAACGGGAACTATAACAGCGCAGCATATAAATTGTCGGTCCCAAGTTCTTTAGGCAGCCTAATTAAATTAGCCTCAAGCTTATTCGAGGTTACTTAGGTAATAAATACTTACAGTTTCCCTCAACTCCTGTAATCCCAGGATACTCTGGAAGTCCCTACTCTTCTTGCCCTCTTCGCCTCCCAGGATTGCACCACTGATCTTTCTCTCCAAGAAGACAGTGAAGCCCTCTTTCAGCCAGAAATGCTCGAAGTTGCGATGCGTTATCAGGTTGCCGGTCCAACTGTGCATCACCTCGTGGACTACGGTTGTGGTCAAACTTCTGTCACCAGCCTGGGAAGATTAGAAATTATTTTAATCTACAAACATTTTTTTTTTATCTTAATCGCTCCAGCCATTCTTGAGCTATTGAGTGACAACGAAATAACATTATTTTTTATATTAAATAAATCTCTCATTCGCAAGTCATTATCAGCTTTACCGCGAGTGAAGCAAGCCGCAAAGATTTAAAATACTTAAGTACCTACCAATAAAGCAGGAGTGACGAAAGTAAGACAAGGGTTCTCCATGCCCCCGTAAGGGAAGGAAGGAGGCAGCACTAGAAGGTCGTATTGTCCCCACACATACGGACCAAGGAGTTTCTCCCCTTCTTTCAAGTAGGACTCAGTTTCGGCGAATTCCCAGGCAGCTCGGTCTACCACCTCTCGTTCTGCCCAAACTTTTGATCTGAAATATTGAGAAAATTAATAGCTTCTTCAGCTAGTTGGCTTATTACTATTAGTCGTTCGTTCGTTCGTTCGTATGAGCAAGTGGCTAACTCTGGTGACGGAGTTTTTAGGCCGCCTAAAGGCCACCGTCATGGCTTAACGAATTTAAAAGCCGGGACCGACAATTTAAGTGCCCTCCGAAGCACGGAAGCACTCAGATGAAAATGCCACTTGCGGTCACCCATCCAAGTAGTGACCGCTCAGAACGTTGCCTATCAAGAACGTCTTAGCAAGCTTCGCCACGAGCGCTAAAGATCAAAATAATTATTTACAAACTTAAATATAATACTGCAGTCAACAGTAGGTACCTACCTACACAAATACATTACACATAACTTTCGAATGATGTGGGTTCGAATCTTGGCTGTGTAAAAATTAATTTATGTAACATAAAAAAAACACTCAGGCCCGAAAAAAACATTTCACAACCCGCAGCATCTTTGTTTCAGACGGGCTCATTGCGGATATGTCGAAAAATTCGAGAGTCTCCTAACAATCTTACCTAGGTCCTATACTCCTAGACTCGAGATCTCCCACAGCAATGGCCATGAGATTTGGTGAGATCGGTATCGGCTGGTTGAAGAACGTCAAATTTCCTTTCACTTCCCCGCGTAAAGCGCTCATGAGGACTGTAAACTCTGTAGGTGCTGTTATTTCGGCGTCATACGTTATCTTGACGCCAGGAGTGTCTTGGCAGGGCAGGACGGAACGAGCGTGGATTGGCTGGAAAAGGAATGTTTGTTCATCAGGTCTATTCCTCTGTGGAGTAGGTACCTACCTAAACCTCCTTATCAAGGACGAAATATTATATTTATTGCCTTATTATCACTGATAAAGCATAAAAACTTTCGTCCTTTTTTTGTGAGTTGTAGGTATTTGATTAGCACACTGTACGGGAATTACCTACTCACGTAAAAATATCATTGAGAGTCAGTACCGCGGGTCCCTCTCTTATCCAAACGAAGGCACTTCGGATGAATCGAAACAATGTCGTGTTTGTATATAAATAAGAAGACGATACTTTTACGTGACTAATTCTCGTTTGTTGTTAATCATATAGAGTTACGCAGAGGTTATGGGTTAATTTTAAGATTCCTTATAGTGTAAAATATGTAGGTAGGTAGGTATAGTTACAGAAGATTGGCTGAAGAGGTATGGATACTTCTTGCCGGATGTCTGCGCGGGATCTAGCCATTGCAGAGCTGAAGCTTCGGGGGCCGTGCTGTACTTTATTGCTAGTTTTATTCTGAAAAATAATTATTGTTATCAGACACATTAATAAGACACTAGTTAAGTAATTGGCAACGGAATATTTTATATTCGTTCATTGTTTACAAATTTTCATTAACCTACATGTTTTTCCATGCCACGATATAAGCACGTATTCCAAGTTTCATCTAAATTACCTAGTTGGGGGGCGTGATTAAATACGAAAGTTTTTTTTCGAGTTTGTACAGTGAACATTATATTATTTATAGGCACCTCAAATAATTATAATGTACTAGCTACACCCGTGGTTTTACCTGCATAATCAAAATGAGCATTGATATACCTAATACTCGTACAAAAACAGTTAAGCTTGTTTGTCAACACTTTCAACGTCATTGTCGGAGAAATACAGCAGTAAATAAAAACGCGGTAAACGGTTTTGCACCTCTGAGTTAGTCTTACCAAATCATTTATTTCTAAAATAAACCTTGTAAGTGTACCATAACTGGAGATGTGATTGTGATGATGATGCTTGTGGAATGGAAGGAAATGGAAAACTTTACACGTAGGTATTTAATTAGCATAATAAATTCGAAAGCTATAAAGCTAGACTAGTTTACCTTTATTTTGACAATTAGCATACAAATACAAAATACAAATAATTTATTTTGAAATAAAAAACAAAATTAAAAACTAGTTAAATATTACTAGTTATTATTTTAGCATAACTGCATATAGGTAATAGGTAATTAGGTAATACAGTATAGATAAACAGTATAATAATATTATAAAAATATGTCATCAGAAACACGATAACCATGTTCTTACAAAAACTTGTATCTAATTTTTAAGATACTCTGCAAATAATAGTATATACTGGGTTTCGATTGATTCTTATTATTTTCTGGTATGTTTTCGTCAGCGTGTTCTAGAATTGGTACATTTTTACTAGCGACATCTAGTTCTGATCGTCGTAAAACAATGTACCTACCTAATAAAATAATAAAACTCAAATTCAGAATGATGATACCAAATAAAAAAACAGTTTCATAATAGAAGTTTTTAGATGATTACTAATTTTTTCTAAAAACATAGGTAATGGGTAAGTAGGGTTTATTTTCTAATCAATCATAGACGGAGAAATGCAACAGTAAATAAAAACGCAGGAAAGTTCTGCACTGCACTGTTAGTCTTACCCAATTCATTTCTTTTACAAATTGCCGCTAAAATAGACCTTGTAGCTTTTTGATAGACTTTAAATTAAATTAAAGTACCTACCTACGTTTAACATATTAAGCTATTTTCCTGTAGAAATTCCAATAAGTTATTGTTTTCAGTAAAAAATCTTCACTGTTAGTCAGTGGGGCAAGACTCGCAAGGCTGTACATTTTTACTGGCTAGTAATTTAGGCAAAATATCTATTCTGAATGCATTCCCGAAAATGTATTCATTCGTTCCTAAAAGCATAAAGTTTTGTAGTTTCATTATTAACTCAGAGACAAGTCATAACACCTTAGCCATAAAAACTGATTTCTCCGGTCTAGCAGGAAAGTATCTTTGTCTTACCCCACCTCACCTTATGCCTTTTGGTAGGTAGGTACTTACTTTTCACTTGCTTTAGAAGTTTCCGGTAAATATATCGTGAGTTTAGAGCCAAACAGAACTTCACTGTCAATAACATACTTCAAGTGTGTTCCATCATTAGCCTCAATCGATTCAATGTTTAGTTTGCTTACATCTAGAATCTGGAATCAGAAGTTCATTCAATGTTATCTAAACCATAAAACCAATCTTCAATCTCATGTCATCAGAAAACCTCTGCCTGTGTCAACAAACATTAGTGGCAATTCGGAGTATCGCAAAAGCTAAACTTAACTAACCAAAAATGTTGCCGTCCCTTTCATAGCGATGGGAATGAAAAGGATGGCATTAATTTTAGTTAGTTTAGTTTAGCTTTTGCGACACTCCGAATTGCCACAATTAGGTACTTGCTGTTAGTAGGTAAAGTAGGTACAATGTCTTTGGACTTACTAAAGTTGCCAAACAACACGCACACTAGCCTGCAACAATACACCCGTCATTCTAACCCACAGGAAATTATGTAGGTATTACCTAGTCTTTTTTCCTACTTAGGTAATCGACAATTAGCACTGTAAATCACCTATTAAATCCCTACCTGTTCATATTGGTTTAACAGAGTAGGTATCTATTGAGAAGTTATCTGAAGCCAAATTTATAGATTAGAACAGATAAAATCGTCAACTAACCACATCCTTTATCTCTTCCAAAACATCAATATCAAGTGCTGCAGTTCCACTCAAGATCTTCTTATCGAAATCAACATTGAGAGATAGAGATATATGTTTCACCGTGGCTAATTCTGGAACAATTAAATACCTTTAGGTACCTAGGCCTAGACAGGTTACTTTCACTTTTATTATAATATTATGCGTAAAAGGGGCCTTTCATTGAAACAACTTCAATCTTTTAAGTAAATTAATTTATCTTTCCGAGAGACATTACTTAAACTATTAAGTACCTAAGTAGGTATAGAAATATTTTCTTAAGTCACGTTAGTCTAGAAAACACCTGCTTTCTAAAACAAAACTTTCACAAAAATAAAATAACATTGATAAAATGAATGTAAGTACCTACGTACCTAATACCAAAGACGATTTATTAATCGTCTTTGCTAATACCTACCTATGTCATTCATTGGCTATGTTCTACATTTTACAGAAAATGTTTGTACCTAGCCTGAAATCACAGGAAATACCAGTAAGAAACAAAGACATACCAGGCCTTGAATATGAGGAAGGGTCTAATGGGCTCAGAACATCCAGCGCTTGAACGTAAGAACACAAAAACACAAAACCTAACAAACATAACGCTCTCGACATGACTACGTTTACCGCTCTGTTTGAAAGCTGGCAATCGAATGAATGACTATTTACACATGCTCTTTGATGACTAATATTGTGCTGACTTTTTTATATCAATTGAGCAATTTATTATCACAACATTGTAAAAATGTCGAAAGATCAGGTAAAACTGTATCTTGAAGCTACCAATAAACGCACACATCATACTATGATTAAAACTGTTTTGTATGACTATAGTCTTTCCAATCGTATAGTGTAATCGTATAGTGGCCTAGACGGAATTGGGACTGACACTTGAAGGCCGCCGACAAGACATAGTTTTTGTTAAGAAGACTTTTCTATTGTATAAATAAATAAATATCCTTGGATATTTCACACAGCGTCATATGTAGTAAGCTAAGCTTATTGCTTGTGTTATGGTAACCAGATGACTGTTATCATAAACTACCACTTCTATAAATAAAGATTTTTTGCAGATTATTTAAACATTTTTGCTGGGGATCGAACCCACAACCTCCTCCAGGCGGGCTTTCTCTCACTGTGACACAGAGGTCATCAAATTATATTTTTTATTGTGTTTTGTCACAGATAAAAGAATACTAAGGTTTTGTAGATATTTTATTATGGGATTCTCTTTAATTAAATTAGTAACCTTGGGCATACAGTCGTGATAAATTTTTTTATTAGTAAGGAATACAAACAACATTCAACATTTTAATACAATTTATTAAACATTGCATTACAAAATAACCCGAGATATTCTTGAAATAGTTTTACCAATTATTTTTGAGCATATTATTTTCCGACATATAAACTCGTAGCAATCAGTTTCTCATTGAAAACATGCTTTTTATAATATACAGTTAAATACTAAATAGTTATTTCATTAATAACACTAGAAATCAGTGGTTATTGTATGCATAATAATCATACATAAATCACAAAACCTTGATATTCGATATACTTCAGCCAAATTCAATGTGTGCCATGTTTGTAAACAAAATGTCACTCATTAAATTATCTAAGGGTTCAATTGCTTCATACGGGTTGGTTTTTTGACCGAGTTGAGTAAGTAACTTAATATTGAAGGGAGTGGTCACAAATCCCCAAGAAATATGTATAAAAATCAACAGAAAGTTATTTTCAGGTTAAGCAATAACAGTTTTCTTACAAACGTGGCACGCCGAATTTGCCTGAAGTATAGCTATTCAAGTAAAAAATTAAAACTATTCCAAGCACATTTCTGGTACTTTGCTAAACATTTAACAAAATTAATGCTTACAATAATCACTCGGTCAAATGCAAGTCTTTCCGTAGAGTGTATGCAGAAACATGCATCATATTTTTCTCGTTGGCTAAAAAGTTGTCTATAGCGCGTTGTCTGATGGCTTGCCATGCGTAAAGATCCCTGTAGATTGGCCGTACGTACTTCATTCTTCCTTGGGAGTTAACGAAGTTGAAAACTTCGTCGAGATTCGCAATGTCCTTGCTTCTTATACATAGGCGCAGCCATCTATGAAAGAAATAGTTTATTAGTGTTTTTTAAGGTGTATGCGTAAGCTTTTTTTTAATACCTCTGTAATACTTAGTTTTATTTTGTACAGTCTAGGAGGAGTAGCGAAGTTGCACTTGGTGGCCACCAAACTCTGTTTTCGCTACTCTTCCTAAACTTTATAAAATAAAACTATTACAGAGGTATTAAAAAAATAAAAAGCTTTTGTTCAAAGTAATAAATCAATAAAATAGGCGGCGGCGCTAGTTTCACCCATACAGGCACCATAATAATAATCCCTACTTCCGCACTAATATATAAATGCGAAAGTAACTCCTTCTTATATCTTAACACTGATTTAGCGTGTATTTATGCATTCGTTCTTGAAACTTGGGTAAATTCTAGACCTAACAACTAATTTCATGTTTGATTATCGACAAAATGCTGACACAAGCCGTTATGTTTACCTGTATTTTATCTCAGTATTCTTGCTCTGAGGAAGTTCGCAGGCGTCTCCTAAAGCGTGCAGCTTTTCTAATGATAGTGGTGTAGAAAAGTCAACGATGCTTTGCAAGAAGTAAATCATTTGATGCGGTGTCAGAGACGACAGTTCAGACGAAGAAATGTTCGCGTTCGAGTAAATCTTCTGGACTAGTGCAGTCACCGCTTTGGTCATTGATGTGTCGTAGCTGTGAACAAAAAATATTTAAGTAGGTAAATAAATAATGATCACGGCTGTATTACAAAGTACTTCGACTTTCGATCTGAAGTAGTGGATTCGAATCCGGCCGTGCATCAATGGACTTTTCGCGTCGAAAAATGTATGTGCACTTTAACACGAGCTTTAAACGGTGAAGGAAAACATCGTGAGGAAACCCGCGGCTAGTCAGCCCCACATGTATTGACCATTGTCTTTCCTGTGGATATGGCCAGCTATAATGAGAGGATGGTTTAGGTGCTTAGCAAGCCTATTCCATCTGAACAATGTCCCAGGCCAGTGTCTCGAGCTTGCCTTCTGACTCTATATAAATCATCTAGTAAAGATGTAAAGGCCTGAGTTTCATATTATGAAATACCAAAGTGGCCACTCTAGACCCAAGTATTAGAATTACTTACTTGGGAGTGATAGGAGGCATTCCGCTATGGTTAAGCCAGGCATTCCAGTCGACCGTTTTCAGTTGCACATTGTCCTTGAAGTAGTCCAGTAAAAACGCCTTAAACTGATCTGTGTCTAGCGATTTTTGTGCGAAGTTCTTGAGATACGAACGCATGAAGTCATCGAATACCACTGCAATAATAAGATGTTTCGATATTTATTGTAAAAAAATATGATATTAGTGGCAATTCGGAGTGTCGCAAAAGCTAAGCTTAACTAACTAAAAATGTTGCCGTCTCTTTCATAGCGAAGGAAATAAAAAGGATGGCATTAATTTTAGCTAGTTTAGTTTAGCTTTTGCGACACTCCGAATTGTCACTAATGACTATCAAGTTGATATTCTTTTGGATCTCTAGGCATTTTTAGATCTTTTGAAAATGGAGTGTAGTCAGAGATATGTCCAAATACAATTTGGTACTCACATGGTCACATTGCAGAAGTTAACATTTCATAAGTGACAGGTTGTTAGCCCGTCGACGATGTATTTCGTCATCGATTAGAACTCATGCAAGTTTTTGAAACGAAAGTCGAATGCTAGTACCACAGATAATTATAATACCAAGGACGATATTCTGAGGACGATATAGAGAGAACTGCTCATCCAATACCTAAAAACGTGATTCTAAATGCGGACATTCCTTACCACCTTTCAACCCTTACGCAACGTAGATAATCTTTCATATTTATATCACTTATTATACTGGTTGACAGCACAAATACAACCAGCGGAACAAATCGAAAATTATTGGTAACTTTATAACACGCTCAAAATAGAGCGCGATTATTACAATATTTGATTGAATAAATAAATATCCTTGGACAATCCACACGGCGTCATCTAGTCCCAAGCTAAGCAACTTAATGCTTGTGTTATGGTAACCAGATGACTGATATACTACATAACATAGCAAAGACGATTAATATCTAGAAGACAGACAAAGGCCATACACAAAACCGTATCCCTGATCCCGCAGTACCAGATAGCCTGGAAACTTTAAAACATCAATTTTATCGGAAGCAACAATATTCAATATAAAAAAATTTTTAGGTAATTTTGACTAGAAAGTACTGTAGTGGCAATTCTGAGTGTCGCAAAAGCTAAACTAAGGTAACTAAAATTGTTGCCGTCCCTTTCATAGCGATGGAAATAAAAAGGATGGCAATAGTTTTAGTTAGGTTAGTTTAGCTTTTGCGACACTCCGAATTGCTCCCAGTAATTGAAATTTCTTGGATAAAAATAATGTTTTAAAGTTTCCAGGCTATCTGGTACGGGTTACGATTTTGTGTATGGCCTTTGTCTGTCTTCTAGATATTAATCGTCTTTGCTACATAGATACATTTTTTTTGTAAATACATACTTTATGTATGAATTACGGTTCCCAGTATGAACATTAGCAGTCCTTACCTATATCGTCCTTGCTCTAACAAAAAAAAAAACACTTACCAGGCCCTCCGAGCATATCCTCCAAAACTCTCAGAAACAGCGATCCCTTCTCATACGGCATCGTCGAGAACGCATCATCAGGATGTACTCCCTTCAGATCCACCACCAGCCGAGTCAGGCGACTCTCCACTCCAAGCTCATATACCTAGAAATACACTACTTCTTATCATTCTTACCGGGTCCTCCGACGGAATCTTCTAGATAGCGAAGGAATAGTGAGCCCTTTTCGTAGGGAACTCGCGAGAAAGCGTCGTCTGGGTGAATCGGCCCGGTTAGATCGACCACTAGTTTTGTCAGAGGGTTTTCCGCGCCTAGATGATCAAGTATCTGAAAGGAGGTTTTTTTTTTTTTAGTAAGTTCTTTAAATATTTGTAGTGTGAGCTTAACCGAATATCGTCTTATCAAGATTTTCGAGCCGACGTGATAGGATCGCGAGTTAAAGCACTCCGGCCTAAGGATCGGTTTGATGAATGCTTGTTCGAATCTCGTTTTTGTTTTTTGTAATATTTAAAAATAAATTTTATTAGTTCAGCTATTGTTAAACAACAACGACGAAGAGATGGGTATAAGAAGCAAAGCGCAGGCGCGTACTATGCTTCAATGATGTTAGGTATACTTACAGTTTCGCTTAGCTCCTGCAACCCAAGTATACTATGGAAGTCTCGGCTCCGCTTAGCCTGCTCCTTATCGGCTATCAGCGACGCGGCAACCTTCCTCTCCAAGAATACAGTGAAACCTTCGTTCAACCAGAAGTGTTCGAAGTTACGGTTAGTGACGAGGTTGCCGGTCCAACTGTGCATTATCTCGTGAACTATTACTTCCGCTTGGCTTCTGTCACCGGCCTGAAATTAAAAGGTATTCGTAAATATCTGATAAAACCTTAGAGAAAGAAAGAAATAGAGCGCTGCATATTCCTTTCTCAGTCACACGAAAACAAAGAAGAATATACAACATTCTTGTGAGTAAAAGAGACAAAGCATTAGATCTTTTGACCCTCATCGGCCGGAAACTTGATGCTCCGAATTTTGTACTACGAGGCTATGGATTCACTGCATTTTTGTCCCTTTCGGCGGCATGCTCACAGTTCGTCCAGGTACTATACTATACTAGGTCTATGGATAAAACATATATTTATGGGTATTTATCGCTATTTATATATCGAGGAAGATCGATCGAAATTTCGAATCAATGGCGGTTCAAATAGAAAAATGTGATAACGATTTTATTTTCGATAATTCTTACCAGTAAAGTGGGTGTGACGAATGTGAGACAAGGGTTCTCCATGCCCCCGTATGGGAAGGAAGGAGGCAGCACTAGAAGGTCGTATTGTCCCCACACATACGGACCGCACAATCTCTCCGCAGCTTGAAGATAGTTCTCAGTCTCGGCGAACTCCCACGCGCTGCGTTCGATTTCATCTTTCTCTGACCATACTTTCGACCTGTAGTAAATAAAGGTCGTGATTTATAACCCTCTTACAAGTTTGTAGTGAGATCTGGTGACTGAGTCATTATAGTTCCGGGACCAATTTTTTTTTTTTGACTAAGTGTACCTCGAGTGTAATCGAGTTTTATTTAGCTATCATCATCATCCGCGCCCGATTTCTGCTGGCTGGGTATATAGGCCTCTATAATATTAGTAGTTTTACTTAAATTGTCGGTCCCGACTTTTAAAATCATTAGGCCATGACGGAGGCCTTTAGGCGGCCTAAAAACTCCGTCATCAGAGTTGGCCACTTACTCATACGAACGAACTAAGAAACGAGTAGTTTTACTAATGCCGGGTTCCTATATCCAACTAACGGATGTCCGTAGGTCGGTCGTCACAGAAACGTTGTTATCTGTCAAAAAGTGCCATACATTTTGTGTCAGATAACAACGTTGCTATGACGACCGACCTACGGACATCCGTTAGTTGGATATAGGAACCGGCATTAGTCGTCCTTGGTTGTACCATGGGGTACCATTTCCTTATAAAACGCTTGCAGTTCCAAAAAATAATAATAGATAGCGTTACGTGTTGCGATTTCGAAATAATGTCTCTGGAAATTCATGTAAACACCAAAATTATGCCAGAATCATACATTTTCCGTTTTAAATATATTTTTTTCAATATAACGAAATGAAATATCCCATTATTTTATTTCCTAGATCAATTTCTACAAAATAAAATAAAATTACATGACAAGAACGTTAGATGGCGCTGACTCAGAAACACAGGTGAAACGGGATAGCCCGACGAATTGCCCGCAAATTCAGGATTGCTTTCAATGTTCTATACGAGGCATCTGTACTAGTGTATTATATAATCTGTGGTTTTACCTAGGTCCTAGCGTCCTGGACTCGAGCGAGCCCACGGCGATGGCGACCAGATACGCCGGCAGCGGCATGGGCTGAGTGAATGACGTCACGTTCCCCCCCACCTCCCCCCGCAGCGCGCTCATCAGCACCGTGTACTGCGGCGGCGCGGTCACCTGCGCGTCGTACGTGAACTTCACGTAGGGAGTGTCTTGACACGGGAGGATTGACCGCGCGTGGATTGGCTGAAATAAAAAAATTATGACTAATCTTGCTTTCTAGTTCTCTATCTGCTACGAATTTATCCAACGGTTTTCCTCTTTTAACTTCGTAAATAAGGGCTGCTTCCTGGATCCTAAGGTCCAAGGGAATCAGGCCCGATAGGAGGAGGGCTGAATTCAAAGAGGTGGTTCTGTATGATTTACAGATTTTTTGAGCAAAACCCCGTTGGATAGAATTCAATTGCTTTTGGACTAAGATTTTTTTCTGTGGCATGAACCCAAACACTTGAGGCATACATTATTGTTGGTTCTATTACAATAGGTCCCGCCTATTAAGATGTATTAAAGAGTCACAATCTAATAGCTGACAACACTCAAAAAATGTGCGAGCAAATTCAATGTTCTACAATGACATTTGACATCTGAATGTAAATGTTATGTGATTGTTTTAATGTTCAATGTCGCTTGTACGCAAAAAATAAAAACTCGGCGCACTACGTAGCGTGCGCTGAGTTTTGGCGTTTACATTTTATTTGTCTGATTGTGGCTCTATAATACATCTCCATGGTTGCGCCATGTAAAAAGAGCGCTGAGGGGAAGTGGTGGGGGTATGTTTGCGCCTGTGTTCACTCGCTGACGAACCAATAGCGCTCGCTAAATCAATGGTATGAAGTGCGCCGCGTTACTTCTCCACCAATCATCGAGCACTGCGCAGTTTGACAGCCAGCGCTCTTTTTACGTGTAAGCCATGACGGAGGCTTTTAGGCGGCCTAAAAACTCCTCCGTCACCAGAGTTGGCCACTTGCTCGTACGAACGAAGGGCTTGACCATAATTGAGTCAAAGTGATCCATAATGATCTTATTAAATAAAGAAATGTTTTTTGATAAAAAAAATCTAAATTACCTGACACTGGCTGAACAGATACGGGTGTTTCTTGCCCGATGTCTGTGCGGGTTCGAGCCATTGTAGAGCTGACGCATTTGGCGCTGTATTGTACTTTATCTTAAGTTTTAATCTGAAAATAACATTACAAAAGTTTAACTTGTGCTTTTATACCCGTCCAAGAAGACGGGTTATTTAAAGTTACTGTAAAACTGAAGTTATTTAAATGTTTCTAATGAACCTGTTGAGATGTTTAAAGATCATCTTTTCTAGTTGATGAAGGAATATTTTGTCGGGGATTAATTTAGTTTAATTTAGGCACTAATGAATTAGTTATTATTTCATAGTGCTACATATCCGACGCATGGTAACTATCTTCAAACACCGTTCTACAATCTCAACGACCAACATTAGGCCCAAGGTCGGACTGGCCATATAGTCTAGGTAGCATTTATCCGCCGGGCCCTAGCATACCGGGGCCCCCACGAACACAGCCAGGTAAATAGAAAATGGTTATCATTAAATGAATAATTTTTGCATTTCATTACGTTTCGATAGTATCCCATTTATCCAGGCCGGGCTCCGGACTTTTGCCGGACCCTTCTCAGTCCGACCCTGAGTTAGGCCAAACAACATCGCTAACCCGCAGCTCTCCTTCATACAATAACAACAGTCGCATTGTTTCGTGCCATCCTTAGTAGGTTCGTACATGTATCCCGTGAATGTTAACGCCATTGAATTTGAGGTAAACTTTTCGCAAACTTGACATGTTTTGTCAGAATCGGCCAATTTTCTGGAGACAATTACGGTTTTCTATTAGCTCCGTCGTTAAGCCATGACGGAGGCCTTAAGGCGGCCTAAAAACTCCGTCACCTGAGTTGGCCACTTGCTCATACGAACCATACGAACTTACTTACTTTTATTAGCTCAATATTTTTTTTATGGAAGCGGTTATGGGGGTTATGGAAGAATGGGGGCAAACGCCCCTATTTAATTAATCGGGGGAATGAGTGAGAATTCTGGTCGTGTAATTGATCTTTCAGTCATAGCAAAGCTTTTCAAATCACTGTTACAAGATCAGAAACAGTGATTTGAAAAAGGAAGGCTGCATCCAACAGTAGATTGCTATGCTACAGGCTGATAATGAAAAAGGGTCCTTACCGACTGTACCGTGCATAGGGCATGGTTTTGTATCATTAGCGACCGTTCAACTAACTTAATATAAATGTGCTAGTATAAAATATTCTTTGTATTGAGTAATACGAGACAACACCCACTAAACCGCTCCATCACGTACCGGCACTGTAGCAAAAAAACGTGGTAGGTAGTCATAAAGGTAATCTTTGCATTTAATAGGTTCTTAAACTTACTTTTCTCCACTACTGACACTTTTAGGCAAGCTGATAGTCAGCTTGGAGCCAAAGGTAGGTATTTCATCTCCGATTGTGTACTTCAAAGCTGTTCCATCTTCAGCTTCAATAGATTCTATGCTCAGGTTGCTTATATCTAAAATCTGAAAAAGTAATATAACAACAGAATTCAATAATAGAACAAGTACAGAAGTCTGAATTTGCGAAAACATTCATCTAAATATCGATTCTTACTACGACGCAACAAAGTGCAAATCAGCTGGCACAAGCGCTTCGTATTTGTCGCTATAAGAACGTAAACTTGCCATTTTATTTTTACAACATTACCTATCCATTAACTCTGTCACTGTCACTAAACAACGCCCCTAGTCATTTATTTTGTTTACTCCAAGCACAAATTCGTTGGTAGGTACTTACAATTTCGTTAATTTCTTGTAAAACATCGATATTGAGTGAAGCAACGCCATTCAAAATCTTTTTATCAAAATCCACGTTAAGTGACAGCGAAATGTGCTTCACTATTGATAATTCTGAAACAAAAAATCGATCATTTTTAAAGGCTGGTGTCAATCGCGAGTGTTTCGCAGCAGTCACAGACTACTAGGATGCTGGCAGCAGTTATCTCATTTGAGTTTAAAAGTTTCATAAAATTTTTAGATATAGGTAATTATTACTTATCATGATCAACTTACATAAGAAAATGAAGAAAGGAAACATGTAATGCAGATCCATTTTAGTGGACTAAGGGCAGGGAGAGATAATGATAGTATTACCATGGACGAAAATAAGAGAGTTTATCCATGGTATTACTTACCAGGTCTTGTGAAGGAAGACGGATCCAAAGGGCTGAGTCCTCCCATAGCTCGAACTTGGCTGCAACATGCAACGAAACATAATAATATCACTTTCATAGTACCTCACTACACAGTAACAGAGAGTGAACTGCTGCTTTTATGTAACTGATTAGAAAGTCGGTTTGTATGTAACTTGTTATTCTTACTATTACATGCTCTTTGGTTATTCTATTGAAATGAATTATCTGACATGATAACAGTTTGATTGAGTTTGAGAGGATCAAAGTTGACATTGTCATATCAATTCCATACAATATAGCCAAGGAAGAAGTATCAATATAGCAGATTTTTCTAAAAATGGAATAAACCACATAGGCGGATTTTTTACCGGCGATGGGTAGGTATCTTAAGGCGTTGGGGCTAAAATGGCCGCTCAACTGACCTGTTGGCCAATAGGTCAAATTGTAAAATAAATAATCCACAAAGTCATTACAAGCATGTAAGTCTGTCTAATGGAAAATATAAGTCCTATCATTACAATGAAAATTACATTCTGATGGTGTAGTGTAACCTATCTGCTGTCTCAAATAATTTCTAGATTTAGATATTGTTACTAAACATAGATATAGATAAGATCATACACAACATGATCAGATAATGTCAAAAACTTATCATAAGAGCGAGATTACCTGAGCCTGATGCTCATAGATAAATTGGTATCTAAAAAAAGAAATTTGCAACATGATTCAGATAATGATCCGGCTAGTAACGAGATAAAATTGATTTATTCCCAATAATGTCAATAATGTCACATTTACACATTTTCACATTTATGATTAATATGTGTGGTAAAAGTGGCTGCGTGAAGTATTGTGTTTTAAGAACTTTACTACTTTAAACTAACTTTACTAATGGGTTTGACAACAATGGAGTTTAATTACAAATACAAAGTTGAAACTCTCATTCAGAAAAAGTAATAAAACTCTTGGTATAAGTTTTCTGATAACAAGCAGTTTAGTTACCTACTGTTTGGGATTGAGTTTGAGTTTTTATGAGTAATCTTATTGCAGCCTTAAAACTTTTAAAAACTAGTAGATATATGTTTATTAGTACAAATAAAAAATAGGTGCTAAAACATACATTAGCAGTTTTATTTAGTAACTGATGTAATGATGATGAAATATGGAACATAATTCATCTTAGATATTAGTTTAATTGGTCCCTGTGAAATCAAAGTCTCAGAAATGCTCTCAAATAAAATAAGATACAGGGCCACATTACATTTTAACTTCAAACAAATTAATCACAATAACTAATAGAAGTTTGCAATACAATATCTTTGCAAAATAATGGCATGATGGAGAGGGTTATAGTATTTTCATTTAAAGTGATACTAAACTGCCGATATTCAGATTAACGATTGATAGGTGTAACACTAACTGTAAATCAGTCAATCTCTCTGGTCTGTGGCATCATCAGCTCCTTACAAAAACCGAATCAAAATTGGTTCATCCATTCTGATGAAACTATTTTGATATTTTATTCCTATTTCACTTGCATTTGGGTATTTCCATAACTTTTTAATTTATTAGTGTCATTGTATACATTGACCCTGCTCTTCTTGTCTCTGTTGCTTAGGCAGGAGAAACTATTGATAAATATATTTAAATCAGTGAAGCACTAGTGACCTGTGGTGTGGCACAGGTTTTTTTCTATACCTGTTTCAGGGTCCACACCAGTCTCTCACAAAACAGGTTTTTACCTACAATTATTCTTAATTGTATTACCTACTGTATTTATTTTTTAGGTATATGAAAGAAAATACTATTATTATAGGTACTTCAGCTACGATATTTATAAAAAGAAGAAGTTCCCTGGACGTGCCTCTCTGGTACAAGTGGCCAGATAGTCCCGCTGAGATCCGGGCTTGTTTGTACGTAAAAAGATTTGTGTTTAAAACTTTTCTCATCCAAGGTTCCTTTATGTTTTTTTTCAGCTTTGATATAGTCTGCAGTCTGGAGATAGTGGTTGCTCACGTGATCGCCTACACATAGTCTTTGCAAATAAATGCAAGCGCGCAAGCGATTCTAACTATTTACTCAGGTAATATGCTGGTAGTAGGTAAGGTTCCTTTCAATTTTATTATGAAAGTTCAGTCCTTTGTTTACGAAAGGAAGTACTTCCATGTTTTATATTAAAGTTATCCTTAATAGGCATAAAAAACAAAACCGGATAATAAAGTAATTCTCATTCTCATACCTTATAATTTAGTGTTTGAAATCGGGAAACCTCTCAGTAAAGTTGTGGGGCTGTGTGATTTCAAATCTATTATTTGATTAGTTATGTAAATACTGAAACACTATAAATTGATAAGCCGAAGTGTTATCGCAATTCGCAATCGCAAGGCAGCAGAAAAGAAAGTGAAAAACAACTTGCATTGCAGTGAGTGACAAGACAACTCAACACAATTTCAAAAGATTTTCAAAGTCAATGACCTTTTGACAATTGACTTTGACAAGAAACGATGACAAAGCTTTTCTCTGTTCCTTGGTAAAAAAAAAGAAAGAAGAAAAAAGAAGAAGAACGAAATACATATACGACTTAAAAAATTAAATCATCTCAATTGTAATATGGTGTCCAAAGACTGTACGACTGTACTATATAACGTCTTGTCTTGTCTAAACAACGTAGTGATTTTATTCTCTTTGGTCTTGCTAGTACTTGTCCAACCAAGCAAGCATTAACAAAACGTTGAATGTAAATAAAGTAACCTGACTTACCTATACGAAATAGTAATTTTTTTGCTGCAAATTGTATTATGCTGGACGAAATTATTATTTTTGTTAAAAGCTGTATGATAGGCGGACTTCATCAAATGCGAAGAACTTCTCACAGCAAAGGATTTTCTGAGCCTAAACTGAAAAACCCGCGTGACCACTTTACCGCAAAAGGTCATTTTGATTGATTGATAAGATTGATTGCTTGCACGGTTTGCACTTGCACGTTTCGTTTCGTTCGTTTGTTTCTTTAATTTCTTTGACACTATGAAGTTGTCATTCTATGAAGTTGTCATACCAAACACAGGCAATAAAAAAATATTCTAAAAGATTTCTAATTCTTAACTTTTCAAAGTACGTAAAAATTAACAATTTATTTATTTTTTTTGCTTTCAAGTTGTCATTTAAATCGAACAATCAAAGTTTATTGATTGATTTGGTTTCGTTCATATCATAAATTCATTCATTCATCATCCATCACACACATCACTCACATCACAATTCATTCTATTTCATTTCATTCATTCATTGCGAATTGCAAAATGAAATGGAAATAGTTGTGAATTTTTGTAATTTCACAACTTTCTTCTATTGAAATAGTTATCGGTTTCGGTGATTACTGTGTCGAATGCATTTGTAAACATGCTTACCAGATTCCATCATTATCATGGATCCAATATAGTTTTGTTCGATGATAACACTGTAGCTTACAGAAAGGCAAGTTTTGCTCATGGTTTGACATTTAGCGAAAAGCCTTTGCTGCCGGGCGAGATATTTCTGGTTGAGATTGAGAAGACAGAGCGCGGATGGAGCGGTCATATGCGTCTGGGATTGACTTTGCTCGACCCTCAGACAGCGGCGCTGGGTGATAAGGGCCTTCCTCAATATGCTCTTCCTGATCTGGCTAACACAGGCATGTCCTGGATATTCCCCATATCAAAGTCTCAGAACAACGTTCTCGTGGAACTAGTGAATCAAGTGGCCCATGGTCGCAGGGAATCTGAACCGCGCGTGTCTGTACTAGGCGCCGGGCTTGTGGTCAATACGCCGCGCGGCAAGTTTTCAAAGAGTATTTTAAAACCACAGTCAGTGGGTGCCAATCCTAATATGCCTCAGGGCGCTATGCCCTTGCCCATGGACGCGGGCAGTAGAATTGGGGTCATGTTTGTTCCATGCATAAAATTGGCTGATGAAGATCCTGATATGGCTGAGATGCATTTTATTATCAATGGAGAGGATCAGGGCCCTTGCACAAAGAGCATACCTTATAAGAAAGGGCTTTTGCATGCTGTTGTTGATGTCTATGGGACAACCAAGCAAGTGAAGATTGTACAACTCTATGGAGGTAACTTTGTTTTTCATTTAGCAAAATCGAGATTGTAAAATAAAGTAATAGTACAATAATTATACAAATTATTTATACCTGACAATATTATTCTCAGAAATTCCAGATTTTTATAAAATAGTAAGTAACAGGCTAGACTAATTTATTTATTTATTTATCTTCGGAAAACCAACAGCTTTTACAAGGTGTCCATAAGAAACAAGATATAAATTATGAAATGATTTTGATGTAAAGGTCAATTTTGATATTTATTGTTAGTGACTTGTATCAAATTTGGAAGTAGATGCTACCTATCAATTTTGTCTACAAATTTTAATAATCTACTTTATTCTATTTCAGTGAAATCTCTACAAACTGTATGCCGAGATGCAATCCTTCAATATCTCAAAACTGGATGCGTGAAGGCGCTCCCATTGCCAAAGTCTTTGCAAGATTTCCTACTCCAGTAGATACTACTGTGGAATAGTAAATGGTATGAATACAATGAGAGAAATTGGAATGATTGGAAGGAATTTTAATGACTACACCTTTAGGATTTGGTGTTTAGCTTTTCCTTGTTTCTTAAACATTAGTATTCTAATGAGAAATGTGATTGCAACCATCATGCAAATATGGACAGGTGTGACTGTACTTGCTCCTCTCCAAGATATTTGGAATATGAAATGCTTGTGAATATGGGTAATGAGCATGTACCAAACATACATTTGAATATGCCTATTCTATTCTATTCCTTCCTATTCCTTCTAGACATATTCAAATGATCTTGAATGTCTGAAAACCAGTGGATGTCTATGGACTCTGGGGATGCAGTTGTGAGCTTGTTTATGTTTTTAAACGCTTGAAGATCTGAGAGTTTCCTTCAGACTCAATGCCAATCAGAAATTAACCTGTAAGTTCTGTCTTAAACCAAACCTATCTGTAATATTATTTTTTTATATTACAGTAGGATCATACATGAAAAAAATGTGTTAGCTTTTACTGAATTGGTTGTTAATAATGGATTAAGAGGAGGATCGATTTGCTAGCCAGTGTGAAATTGACATTTATATAATACCATTAATTGTATCATCAACTGTTGTCATTGGAAGTGAGCTCACACATCTTGTGCAGCTGGCGTGGACATCTTGTGCCCATAAACTCATGAGAAAAGCAAGAAGGCAAAACATATGATAGGTAAAAAAACCTTGTATTTTTCAATGCTTTGAATGTCGGGTGCTGCATGATTGTATTTTTATTGAGTCAAATAATGTGTGTATCCAACCAAGCAACTATAAGTGGCTTGGTTAGTATTTTTCTGATTGTAAATATGGAAGGTAAAGATCTTTGGATGTGACTGTTCAATGGTAAAGTTAGGATCGGAAAGTTAAGTAATTAAATGGCAAGTTCAGAATCAATGCTTGATAGATATGTTTTTCTGATGCATCTCATCATCAGAGGTTGAAACTTAAATGTTTTATTTTAATTATTATTCTGCCTCATAGAATTATTATGAAAAACTGTTATATTTCCCTTTTTTTAAAGCAATTTTAAATGTTGTTTAGTTGTATGTTAGAGCTGGCTGATACACCACAATTTATAAGTTTAATTTGAAAGTTCGTTCGTTCGTTCGTATGAGCAAGTGGCCAACTCTGGTGACGGAGTTTGAAAGTTGAAAGTTGCAGGATAAATAATCTAGCCTAGCTAATCTATAGATCACGCAGACGAAGCCACGGATAGTAGCAAAGTAAAAACAAAAAACTAAATCACAAAACAGTAAGCTGACAGAACTTCCTACAAAGTTCTAGTTGAGTGTACTACAGACACCCCCAAAAACCGAGGCAAACTGGAAAGATTTAATTCCTTAAAAGAAATTTCTGATTGAACACAGTTGATACTTAGATCAATAACTCAATACTTAAAGGTCATCACTAATTGACATTGCATCGGTAGTCATTACTTGTCATTACTCAAAATTGGGTTTTAAGACCAGTTTTAAAGATACATATATTCCTACTGGAACTATACCAAAACGGTGCCGAGTAATGACAACTGTCTTGTGAATTATGAGCAATGCAAAAAAATAGGTATAACATCAATAGATTTTTGAAAATTGATATAACTAAATCGCAAAAATCGAACAAATTCACTAATCGGAATTCTTTCTCGCATCAGAATTTTAGTGATCAACTTGCTAAATTCTGATGCTTTTTTTAAGAAAATACGTTCATGAATACCGACTTTCCATGTGCCATTTTTAATTTTGACATTTAGATAAAGTAAAGCAGCTAAATAGAATGTCTTTGCGATCGTAAATACTCATGTGCAATAGTGCAGTTTAGTTTTTATGAAAAATAATTTATTTAACGAAGTGTGCGTGTATGATCGATCTGGTGTTAAGTAGCTAAGATTTAAGCTAACGCACACTAAAACAGTAGCATAGAATAGAAATGACGTGGTTTATGCACAAGCTGAAAATGCAAAAAAAAAAGCAAGTGGTTTATTTGGCGGAAACATGGTCATAACAAATTCAGCCTAGTCATTATGAAATGATAAACGTTGTAATAACATGCGTGCCAAAAGAGAAATAGGGACGGCGCTCCTGAAGCTTCAGGTGGCCTAAAGACACCGTTACCAGAGTAACTAGTTCTTATGACAATAATTATATTTTTAACCATTCTTATTATTTCCACTTGTGTATAAACCACGCACATTACTATCGACAGCATGATGCGTGACGAGCGTAGATCGGTGATTTGTTAATGTACTAAAATGTAGGTATGAGAGAGTGCATGTCAGAACCGCTGAGGCACCCCACAATGATTGCCGACGATGTATGGCGATAGCCATAAGTGGACGCGTGTGGTCATGTTTAGAAAATACTTAATATATCTTGTTACATCCCATAACCGTATTTAATATTATACCAGCCTAAGTCAATCTAACTAAAACTTGTAAGTAGTTTTAATTGTGTTATTATTTTGCAATGTTTTAACGAATTTTTCATTAACCTAGTGAATAAAGACCTGTTTAGCGATTTTCGCTACCGCTTTGCAAAAACAGGCAAGCCTCAAGGTTAGAGGTATCGCCAGTAGCGAAACATAGCTGCAAGAAAGAATCGTATTCGCCTACCAGTTATTTAGGGGGTCATCCATAAATTACGTCACACGTTAGGGGGGGTCAAATGTGACATCGATGGTCTATCTATGCAGACAAATAATAAGAATAATAAGTGTTTTTTATTTATTTATATACTTATATCTAAATTAAAATATCCATAAATGGGACGTCACTACAGAGGTTCTCATAACTCATAACACGACCGTTACATAACGTTATTAACGACGTTTTGATCTCCAAAAACCATTATATTTGTTTGCCCCGCTATATTTGACTGGTATTCTTTTATCTGTGACTTAGATAATAGTGGCAATTCTGAGTGTCGCAAAAGCTAAACTAAGCTAACTAAAATTGTTGCCGTCCCTTTCATAGCGATGGAAATAAAAAGGATGGCAATAATTTTAGTTAGCTTAGTTTAGCTTTTGCGACACTCCGAATTGCCCCCAATGCCAGCCAATTGAGTATTTTTCGCTACTTAGCGATTGCGAATAACGCTCACATCTGAATAGGTCTTAACGTTAAATAAATACCTACCTATTTACACGGCTTTTGTACACTGTAGGTTTTACCAAAGACGATTAATATCTAGAAGGCAGACAAAGGCCATACACAAAATCGTAACCCGATCCCGCAGTACCAGATAGTCTGGAAACTTTAAAACATCAATTTTATCCAATTTTGTGTATGGCCTTTGTCTGTCTTCTAGATATTAATCGTCTTTGGTTTTACTAAATCTTTTTGTAATGTAATAGCCTCGTTAGTTGTTATTTATTAGACTTGTTTTTAATTTGTGATATATTATTATTAATGTACGTACGTATTTAGTTAGTTATTCTTAATCCATTCCACGTCATATTTTATAGATAATCATCACATTGTAGGTATTCTCGAGTATGACGGTATTTTTACATTAACCCGTTGTTGTGTAGATAATTTTATTCTTGCTGTTTTATTCTTAGGTAGGTACCTACCGATGTACAATAAATCATTTATGATACTATTATGATGCAAAATGTAATAAAGTGTAAACCACTAACAGTCATGCTTTTCTCAAGCGTTTAGTAGCCACTTCGAGTTCTAATATCGAAATAATTTCCCCACAGAAATACAGTTTTTATGGTTCAAAACAAAATAGTAAGTATCTTAAATGGTTTAAAAATGACGCTGTATAACTAAGTGCAGGTAGAAAAATATTAATTATTTCAATAAAATATTTTGCCTATTTATCTGGATATTTATCATTTAAATTAAAACAAAGTATAATAAGTTAGTACTGTTTATTAATAAAGTTTTAATAATATTATTGTGCTTATTGCAAACCAAAAAAACGCTACCTACTAGCGTTTTACTCTAGTTATGTAGTAAAACAACAAAGGATATCATACTGATTTGAGACCTTAAGCTACTGAGTTCATCGTTCAAGTTCCATTGGCAGGGGTAGAGTGTAAGGTATAATAATCCCCTTGTCGGGATCGAAGTCGTTGTAATCCAACAAGAAGTCAGCTTCGACGTGCTGCGACCAATAGTCCACGTACCTTGGGCTTATTGTTCCTTTCCAGTGCTAAAACAATTCAGTCTTTCTTCACTCTAAAGGCGTTTGTGCACTACACGGAATTTTACTGTCTAATTTTTTACTGTTTTACCTATACGATTTTTTACTGTCCATATGAAAATATATTTCTAATAGGTTAGAATGGGACAAAGACATTTGAAAAAAATTTAATACTAAAAAAAACGGTTAGTGCACATAAACGCCCTAAATGTCAACAAAATAGTCGGGTTGCTCGAGCAGATCGCACGCAATACACAGACTGCTTTATCATTATCAGTCTCTCTAGGTAGGTACTCTAGTCAACCTGCAAGGGCTTGAACCCGGCACGGCTTCTCTATGCAGTCGATGCTGCTTATATTCTAACTGCCTGCGTTGGTATTGTGTGTACGTTCCTCCGCCTAACCTGGCTGGGTGGTTATTCGCTATGACCCAAGAAAACGAAACGCGATAAAAAAATAAAAAAATACTAGCATTTCGCGTGTGCTCAGCCCAGATTATCATGGGTCCGTGAGCGAAACTCTTAGCGTTCTCTCTCGCCTTGTTCAAATGGCCGTAAGCGCGATGCTTCTTCCCTCTGATGTAGTAGTAGTATGCAAGCAGCAGATAATATCTAAAACATGGCCAAATTTAATAGGACGTAGTTCGTTCGTTCGTATGAGCAAGTGACCAACTCTGGTGACGGAGTTTTTAGGCCGCCTAAAGGCCTCCGTCAGGACCGACAATTTAACGTGCCCTCTGATGCACGGAAGCGCTCAGATGAAAATGCCAGTTGCGGTCACCCATCCAAGTACTTAGTGACAGCTGCTCAGAACGTTGCTTAACTTCGACGATCTATCAAGAACGTCTTAGCAAGCTTCGCCACGAGCGCTTCGTACGTACAGTCATACTAATTAAACAAAGTAAACAGATATACCTACCTATCATAGGTATATATGTCTTACATAATTTCTTATTTACTGCACCTCATAAATCACAATACCTAAGTATTTTCTGTAGGAGTAGGTAGGTCCTAATACCACCTAATACCTATCTTTAGTTTTTTTTACTGTTTACTTACGTAGGTACTCAATAATTGTTTTACCTAATTCTTAATGTGAAACAACGCCATCTAACAAGCTAGTTGAAACTATTATTATATTGATTCGAAAGTTTAAAATCTTCATTTAGCGCCATCCTCTTACTCCTCCCTCATCCTCATCCTCTTCGTTTGAAGTCAGGAAAGAGGTGTTAAACTATGGTCTTGAGAATTGGAGTAGACCAAGGTTTGATTGAAGTAGGTACAGAAGTCGTACTCACCTAGGCCGATACATAGGAGCATGAGAGCATGCCTTGCACATGTCTTGTAACATTTGTTTGACTGATTTCTCCAGTATTATGATTTTCTTTATGTTTCTATTGTCCATCTGATGGGCAATATAATCAATTTAAAATACTTATTTAGGTACCTACCTACTTACTAGATAAATAACTTGAGGAGCAACTTAGTGCTTGTGTGTTATGTTATGGTAACCAGATAACTGATAAATAGGTACATAAGTAGATTCATTTTTTTTGTAAATAAATAGGTAGGTACATATTATAGATAGAAAAACACCCAGACCCGGAACAAATATCTGTAAAACATAAGTAGGTACAACATTTGTCCCGCGGCGGGGATCGAACCCCAACCTCCGCGTCTCAGTCTTAAGAGGTAGGTACATAATGAATCGTTCATGTAGGTAGGTAATATTATAACGAGTTGGTAAGTTTCGTTAGTGTATTATATAATCTGTGGTATCGTTTACCAACCTCCTTTACCAGAGTGATAAGCAATCCTTCGATGAGTCTCACCAAAATCATGATATTAAACTCATGTTTTTCTAAATTCATTGCCATGATTTGCTTTATTTTATCCTCCCACAAAATGGATTTCTCCCACGCTCCTATACGGATCGTCCTAAAAAAGCACTAATAAGTTAATAGTGGCAATTCTGAGTGTCGCAAAAGCTAAACTAAGCTAACTAAAATTGTTGCCGTCCCTTTCATAGCGATGGGAATAAAAAGAATGGCAATAGTTTTAATTAGGTTAGTTTAGCTTTTGTGACACTCCGAATTGCCCCCAATATGACATAATAGCGCCATCTATTTAAAAAAATAGGGACCGAACTAAAATGCAAAGTTTAGGGTCACTAAAATTAATAATTACTAACACAAATAAATTTAATTATACTAGTTAGTTATTGACAATCATACATTAACCACATGGAAACGAAAAAGTTCCAAGCAGCTTCAGGTGTTTTCGATCTTAAAATGCCATCTCCCTTTCGTATGTAGAATCTTTCACAGGTTCCGTATGTTTCTACACTATATCCAGTGTCCAATAATATAACCATTGCGTAGAAGTAGTACCATGTCTCTGCTGTCAATTTTCAAACAATTTATAATCAAAATTCAAACAAAATCAGACCAGGAATGATCCACTGAACATCCTCTTTTATACCAAAAATAAAGCTAACAAGGCTTGGCTTGAACAAGGAATATCGGCGAGAAGTTACGCAGATTTTTATAATACACCAAAGAGAATGAGTAATATTGAGTATCATATAATATGATACAGTTGTGTTCACGATTTATTTGTCAAGTATGACAGTAAAAGTCTGCAGCGATTAATATGTAAGTAACTCATATGATTTTTATATGAGTTACTTACATATTAATCGCTCGAAATTGACTGACTAATAAATTCATTCTTTGGCAACGCAACGACACTACCATACCAGTCAGTCGTATCACCTTACCTACATACCCTATTACATGCTCTTTGTACATACCTAACTATTTTGGAGCAATCAAGTTCAAAAATGGAAACAAACAAAAGGTAAATCATTATTAATAATATGCTTCAAACTCACTATGTTGATATGCGTATGTGGTGATTGTGGTGTGGTGTGTGTAAACTGTGTTATCAATGTGTAAGTAATATAATAATGATGATTTGATGCTTGTGAATGAATTGGATGAAATGGAAAGGAAAATTGGTAACTTTTGCTTTTATTTAATTTATTAGCTTTAGCTTTAACATAGTAAGTAAACATATTATTATTAAGATAACCAGAAACACGAAACCATGTTCTTTCAAAAACTCGTAAGAACGAAGAAGTATTGATGTTTCATGGGTTTTGATTGATCGTAATGATTTTCGGGCATGTTTTCGTCAGCGTGTTCTAGGATTGGTACATTTTTACTAGCGACATCTAGTTCTGATCGTCGTAAAACAATTTAATAAAATAATAAAAGCACAGATAATAAAATACTATACATAAAACTCAAATTCAGAAAGATGAGACCAATTAGATAAATAAAAAGTTTCATAGTAGGTATATACCGTATACCTAAAAGTTTTTAGGCAATTAATATTTTTTTCTAAAAACAAGGGTTTATTTTCTAATCAATACCATAGAATGGAAAATAGCAATGGTTCTAGTTTTATGCTATTTATCATTTTAATTTAATTTTTTAAACTAAGTTCTAAAAATAAGAAGAAATATTTTACGACTCTGATCCATTTTTGACCCAGAGTACGGCCTCAAGACTTTATAATTTTTGTAAGTACATAAACAACGAAATGTCGTTTTATCGACTCTTTTTGTCATTTGACTTGGATGTTTTTGATTGGATGGATTTACTCCATATCTACTCCCATGATACCAAGAGGCCTTACTCGGGATCAACGAAAACTCAGTTTCGTAACAAAACATCCAAGTCAAATGACAAATCCATACTCAAACTCAGAAGAAGGAAAGATGTACTCAAATGACAAATTTCTGTCAAAATCAAAAATTCTTTCATTCTATTCAAATTTTGAATCAAATCAAATCATTAACAAGGGAAACAATGACTTTTTGACTAACTTTTTGACGGGAATTTGAGATGTCAAGTTGTCTTTTTGTTTTATTTTCCGAAATGTGTGTTTTGGCGAATGTTAATGTGTATTATAAAACATATGCAAACGGGTATTTATCACGAATTTTACCTTTAATATTCGCCCGACGTTTCGACCGGATTGCACCAGCCGTGGTTAATGTGTAATAATGGTGGATTATTAACTGTTGAGTGTTCGTGAACGTACCTACATAAGTGTAGGCAAATATAACGAAACTGCTTAAATTGCATTTCAAGTTCTCTCAAAAAGTCCATGTAATGCTTCAGTCGCTGACTCTGACTTTGACTTGACTTGACTTGAATAAATAACTTGAATTAAAAACACATGGTAGTGGCCACAGAGTACATTAGTGGCTAAATGCGTGGCAAAAGCCGGCGAAGCCAAAATAAAGAAGAAAAAGAAGAAAGAAGGAAAAAAATCAAATCAAATTTCATTTCATTTTGAAAAAAGTTATATTGTTTGTTTGTTTGCATTACTTAGTTTTGAAATAGTACTGCATGAAATAAACCGAATACCCTGACCGGCTTGAGATTATGCCTAAAGAATCGAATAAAGTAGTGTATTTCGTTTTGGTCGTGGGCCGGAGTCTGACGCAAAAGCACTGACAAACAAAACAAAAATGTCTAGAGAAGCTAACTCTTTCTCTCAAGAAGCTTCAATTCCCATTGTTCCAGCGAAAAAAAATGGGCCGGGTTCATCATGGAACAATTGTGATATAAAATGCAGTGTTCAAAATTGCCAAAGTTCTACTAAGTGTACTCCAAACTTATGGTTTTACAGGCTACCCCTGTTTTCCGCGAAAAATCTGATGTAAGTCTTATTTATCTAGCTAGTAAGTATGTCTATACCATTTTTTTATTGCTATGTGTGTGATTGTCAAATCCACCAGCCGATAGTCTGGCTCATCTTGTTTTTTTTCAAACAGCCAGTTTCAAGTTATGTGTTTGAACAAACCTGACTTAATTATATGTGTATGTAGGTAGAGATTGCTGAAAGTATCTTAATTTCATTCATCTTTCAGGAGGCAAAAATGGCTGCAGCAAATAGGACTAACGGAGGAGGTTCCTTTACATGTATTGGTATGTGAAAAGCACTTTACTAGGCATGATACACGTTGCAGATCAGAAGGAAGAAGAAGTCTTAAGAAATCTGCATTCCCTACATTGCTGTTGCCACCACAGTCAGCACACCCTAAGAAGCCTGTAAAAAGGTCCAAACCAAAACATGTGTATGAAAGAACTGATGCTACATGTAAAGTTAAACCTATTGAAGAAGAGAGTACTCAAGATAATAGCAGCAATATCAGTGGTAAAAATCTCAGCAATGTTAGCAGTCAAATGGACATTGATGACAAAAATAACAGTGATGATAATCAAAGTAACAATGGTGATAATCAAACTGACTATGATAGTAATTTGAGGAACAAGGATGATAATAAATATAACCAGGATAAGAGTCTGGCTTATGATTATTGTATTAACAAAGAACACTCAGATTTAATAGGTTCTACAATATCTAATAAAACCCTGAATAGCTTGAATAATCTATATCTGAAACTGAAACCCAAAAGAGAGAGATATAATAATAAATACTCTGATGAATACAAGTTGAAAGTGTTTCAACTGTATCATGATAACACAAAGGCTTATAAACTTTTGCAAAGCACTTTAGGTTTACCGCCTGTTTCTACTCTACCTAGCTATGGACCTTCTACATTAGACGGGATAAATGACTTCTATATGTCAAGTCTTATTGACAAAGTGGGGTTGAAACCCATGAAACATAAATTTGCAGTGATTTGCGTCAATGTAACGAGAATACAACCAGTTCTTGTGTATGATAGTGAGAAAGATAAAGTATCTGGAGCTTGGCTAGGTTCTAAAACAGCTCCATTACAATATGTGATGATTGCAATGGTCCGTGGGATTGTTGAAGATTGGCATCACATTGTCTCAATCAATTTCTTACCATCACTTAACATGTGTACCGAGTATTGTGCGTTCATAGAAAAATTAATAATTGAGATGTTGGAAACAGGCATCATTATCAAAGCAGTTGTGACAACTGCTGATGACCTCTTTCTAACAGTGTCTGTTTTAAAATCTCAACCTTCTTTTCTGATTAAAACTTACAAGGTGTATCACATTTTTGATCCTGTACATTTAATGTTACTTTTATATGATGAACTAAATCATTATAATGTTTTTTATTCTGAAAAAACGAATGAAGTAAAGGCAACATGGGAACATATAAACCAATTTTATAAATGTGACAAGACTCAAAAATTCAGACTGACCGATCAATCATGCGTTATAAATAAATATGAATCACATAAAAATCAATTAGAATCAGCAGCTCAAATTCTTAGCTTTAAAACAGCTGTGGGTATGTCCATGTATTATAATATGAAAATATTAGACAGTAATGCTATGGACACCGTTGATTTTCTTGTAAGAATAAATTGTATATGCGCTGCTTTATATCCTAAGGCATTTAATTCCCATCATAAAGTTACCCAAGACGACAATTTTTGGTGCGACAGTATTAAATACATTGAAGGCATAACCGCATCATCTACAACAAATCTAAAGTTTCCGCAATTATTGGTTATAAGCATGAAGAGTGTCGCGGTTTTGCAAACATTATCTTACTTTAAAGAACACGGTTCTGTGTTGATGCAATGTTTAAATCAAGATCCTCTTGTAGAATTCATTGACAAGATCAACTTGAAAAGCTTTAAAAAGAGATATCCAACTGAAACTGAACTTTTTGATACCCTCAGACATGGAATTATACAAAATAATTATCACAATATAATAAAAATCGAAGAAGATGATTCTAAACTAGACTCCTTTATTGAAGACGTAACAATATTATCGGATCAAAAATGTTTCATCAAAAAGATTAAAGGACAAACAAATGATATGGCTGATTATACTCAATTCAACACCGAAGACGCAAATTCAATGTATTATATATCTATATATTTACTTGATAAAATGTACAAAATGTATAAAAACGCACTTTCCTCAAGAATGAAGCACATGTCCAGCAGTGTGGCTTATGAAAATAAGCTCCAAGAATTCTGCGGATCCATAATAGTCCCTGACAATGAATTTATCGAATTTGTGAATAAAATGGACGTTATTTTCGTGACCTATTATAAGAAAGCCATTGGCAGTGGAAGGTTATTTGAAGAATTGATGAAGGCGATGAATAAGCTGATTGTCACAGGTCCTGTTGACTTAGCTCCGTTGCAATATATCAAGGGGCTGTTTTTGGAACTTAGGATTTACCATACGATAAAGTACAATAACGAAACCTTTCAAAATAATGATAGTGGCAACCAACAATTTGTCGCATGCAGATTGAATAGCCATGGTTTACTTCTAGATACACCTAAAAGCTAATATGTGAATACTAAGGTGTATCTTAATTAAGTGTTGTCTTAGAAATACAAGTTACGTTATATTAATTGATTTGTCACACTTCCTGATTAAAATTGTAATATACCATAGCATTGAATTTGAATAAAAACATATTCATTTTCAAAGTACCTTAGTATTATTTTGTAAATGGATATGATCAAGCTGGCTTGTCCGGCTGGCATCGCCACCCCGATGACCACTTAAAACCCTATCGAGATTAAGTTTCAAACATTCCTTTCTACCAACCAACCTGTTGCTCCCCATCATGACATTCACTGACGACACTTTCAAACTTCCTCGTCGATATTTTATATCAATTCGCGTCGAATTCTTTCTAACTCAGCTTCGAATTCTTTATGAAATAAAAATATCTGGTGCCTTCGAGTGTGTGGTAGGAGACGGCAAAGGAGGATGATAGAGAAATTGGGGGAGACCTTTGCCCAGCAAAAAGGTTAAATAAAAAAAAAACTTACAGCTTAGGTCATAATAGTCGGTCATGTAGAAGAACTCTTTCATAATGGATACCATGTCATGTATCCTCAGATCCGAAAGCAGAAGTTTCAGCATCCACAGGATCAGCATTTGTCGTGTGTTCAAATCGATCAGATTTGTCATCATGTGCATTACTGATAGACCGAATTCAAGGCTCTCCATCTTTTTGCCGTATTCCACGCTAAAATAATAGAAACTTCGTATGAGTTAGAGTTCAATTCCAGTGACGGTGATTTTAGGCTTTCATGGCATAACGACTTAAAAGTTGGTGCCAACAATTTGTGCAATGCGAAGCACATGTCAGGTTAGGTCTGTAGGTAGGTGCCGCACGAAGTACCTAATCGTATAGGTCTTTCGTTGTTACGTACCTACGTAGGTACCTACCTATTTGTAATTTTTATATTGCTTCAACGGTTGAGGTGTGAGTGAACACAAACTAACTTCCAACAATAGGTAGCTACCTAGTAGGTAAACGCTCTCATGTAAGATTATCAAAAAACTTTGGTAGACATTCCATAATCTTCTTCAAGCGAGGCAGATCGAGAAACTAAGCAAACTGATTACTTACTTTGGTATATAAAATACCTATAAGAAAGAAAACTTACATAAAAAAAGAAGACTTACTAAAATAGAAATAAGTTTGTATAGAGATAGCATACAGATTGAACTTCTGTCACGTCCAGATTGCCACGTTTTCGATGACAAATCTCTAGAGCTCTCTTCTCGAATCTCATGCACAATGAAAACTGAAAAAGCAAAGGTAATTTCACTATCTTACGGCTAGCTTCAAAGTCCCTATCTATGGGTTTGCTGTTGTACTGCTGTAAGTTATTTGTGATTTTTAATTTGTATTTAATGTTTTTGTATTAAAATCATGTTTAACCTAAAAGATAAAATATATACTTAGGTAGGTAGATAAAATATTAAAAACTGCACGTCGGAAAAGAACTGTTGTTCGATAAAGAGTGACCACGCGAGATATGTGACGCGAGGGACTTAAGCAATAAATGAATAAGTTTGAATATGAAAATGACTGACCTACCTGTTTTATGCCTCTTTGACCCTCGGTGTTAACATGTTACACAAATATATACCTACCTACACATGAGGTTTGGCTGATTGATTAGATAGAGAAGTAAACGTACTTGTTGTTTCTGGCGATATGCTGATATCATATTACCGTATGTCACACAGAGAAGACGGAAATTGGCACTCGTCTTTACAGCATAGCTCAACGCTAATCTCGCTGCTAGAATCGCATTCTCGTTCTCTTTGGTTTCCTACAAAATCAATACTAAGTAGTGTTTAGAGCAGTTAGATTAGGTGCCTACGTTAGAGTAGGCAGGTACCTTAGGTACGTTAGAAAGTATATTATTGTAGCTACCTAGGCCTAAGGTAGGCATTATTATAACGTCCTTGTACCTATTCCTTGGTGTAGGTGTCCTAAAATTGTTGTCAATTTGGAGTTTATAAGAGATTTTTTATTTTGTTAGATAATATCAGCTTCTAAATGAAATAAAAATTACTTCTGCCTTCGATAACTTTAGTCCTTGATGAAGTTAGGTAATAACATGATGTTCAATACACCACCACAGGGAGGGTAATGCCCGAGGGTAGGCAGGCAAGTATACTCGTATAGTAAATCGTTGAAACGTAAAGTTTCTTGATTATACGTTATAATTATAACCAATTATATCCTTGGTATGCGCCCCACCCATTAATTTTAGCCCCGCCCTTCCAGGGCGAAACCACAAGATTGCCCCCGACGAAGCCAGGGCAAAGCAAACGAGCGCCCTTACCTCCAACCTCTAGGATTAGGCAGAAGCCCAGTTATTGTTGCCCCACCCATGATTGATATTAGGTGGTATCAAGGAACGAGTTTTAATTATACTTTGTTATAATTTATAAGACCTATAACGCAAGCGAATCCTCGGTCGCTAACTATAAATTGATAGGATGCAGAGCAGAAAATACTTACCGTGAAGAGCTTGTACAATCTACTGAGAGTCTTTGCAATGTCATCGTAGAAGTGGCCAATCATCCCCGACTCATTCTGACAGAAAGCATTGGGCATGATGAAAAATAGATATTGCCGAATCCACTCACGTGTATTACACATTTTCACTACATGCCTGAAACAAGTAGCAAATAAAAAAAAACTACTGCAATTTCGTTAGAAAAGAGTAATTTCCTGCTCTTTGGAGATCAAATTTTTTTTTATAGTACCACCGACCGGGCCGGAAATATATATTTTTAGAAAAAAAATAATTTTCAACAACGGTACACTATTGGCGGAATTATCGGTAAACATACATAAAAAATAAAAGAAAAAATACATAAGTACCTACCTAAACATAGAACCATCTATTTTTAGAAATTGGTTAAAAAATTATTGATTACACAATTCTCTTTCTAAAACTTTTTGGCATCATAGACAACACTTAATCTTTATACTTAACTTTTTTTATAGTCTCAGGCTGAGGTTTCCGCTTCTACTGCCCCAATACCTACTAAACCATAATACAAACAGTTTTTTTATTACCAGTTGCCATGCCACATAACTTATCATGGCTGAAGCAAGTAACATCGCGACTCTGACTACTAAGTAAGTAAGTTCGTATGAGCAAGTGGCCAACTCTGGTGACGGAGTTTTTAGGCCGCCTTAAGGCCTCCGTCATGGCTTAACGACTTTAAAAGCCGGGACCGACAATTTAACGTGCCCTCCGAAGCACGGAAGCGCTCAGATATAAATGCCTCTGACTACTGTATCCTTTTTTTTTTTTTTTTTTTTTTTTTCTTTAACCTATATCGTCCCACTGCTGGGCAAAGGTCTCCCCCATATCCCT
This sequence comes from Xanthorhoe designata, assembly GCA_963582015.1. Taxonomy (NCBI): domain Eukaryota; kingdom Metazoa; phylum Arthropoda; class Insecta; order Lepidoptera; family Geometridae; genus Xanthorhoe; species Xanthorhoe designata. The sequence goes on from OY757049.1 coordinate 3,581,454, forward strand.
CCAACCATCTCTGTCCTTCGAGATTTCCCACCAACCTCTCTCGAAGGTGTCGAGATCGTCCCTCCAACGCTTCCTTGGCCGACCACGACCTCGCATCCCGACGGGCTGCCAATTGGTAACGGCATTTGTCCAATTATCGGGATGCATGAGATGCATCCGACCAACGTGACCCGCCCAGTCCCATTTAAGTCGGGCAGCTTTCCTTCCGACGTCTGCAATGCCCGTGACTGAACGCAGTATGCTGTTTCGTACTCGGTCAGTGCGTTTAAAACCGAGGATACTGCGTTCCATTGCTCGTTGGCATATCTTGAGTTTGGACTTCTGTATTTCAGTCAATGACCACGTCTGAGCACCGTAGGTTAGGACGGTAGGACTGTATCCTATTCAATAGAAAATAATATAATGTTTTACTTGGAAGTAGGAAATGGATCGCAGTAGAGCTTCATAGCCAGAAACAGCTGCTTCCTAGCTTCGCTGATGTCTCCCGACTCCAGCATGCAAACTCCTCGTAACGAACATATTCGCGCCATTTGGAAATCCATAACCCAATCTTTGCAAACGTTGCGTGTGTAGAATTTGTGCGTCTGTAAAAATATTACCAATTGGCTATTGTATTCAAATACTTACTTTCAAGAGGATTAAGTAGGTGTAATGATGTGACTTTTCGGTGTAAAGATACCGTTAGTGGAGTGTACTGTGGTGGACATGCAACCATTTTGATTTCTGCAGTTTTGCGAGGGTAGGTAAACTGCTGCTTCTCGTCGGTACCAGTGCGCCCGCGACCACGGTTGTAGTGTTGCAACAACACAACCGAAACGTCGTTGGGATCAAGTTAATCATCTCTTACCCTAACAAAAGTTTCAACTTCAAACAGCAGACGAATAGCTTGAGGGATGTTCAGATTCATAATATTTATATCTGCGTATTCGATGTATGCTTCGTACAGCTTTTCGTGTTCAGCTGAAAAAAGAAATTGTACAACCAAAAGCACTCCAAATTTAGAACAAATTCTCATCACTCGCAAATCGAAATATTATATTACACCTAGGTACCTATAATATAGTCTTCTTGCTATCGACACTCTAATATGTTTTGTGAATTTAATAAATAAATAAAATAGACATTATCCTCGGCTTGGCTATGTATTAGTCCATTCACTGCCCCTAAGCTATAAAAATATCGTGCAGCTATAAATAACTTTACCTGCTCCACGACAATGATCTATAATTTGACAGTAAACGGAGAGCAGGATTGATAAGCATTCGCAATTGTCCAGTTCTAGCGATGAGAACGATGGGACCTTCTTGTCTTTGCTGTAGATCTGTGTTGACGGTCTAGGACTTTTGCTCTCTGGAAATAGAGTAACTTATTTGCTACTTTTACGAGTATTTATGCGAGTTATATATTAATTGCTCTATATATTTTATATATAGCGACCGCAACGTGAAATTTTTTCTTGATTCGAGTTATCCTGAGTCTGCCTGCTCTATCATACTGTTATTGCGCGAAATCCCATTTGAGCAAAGTTCCATTTCCACGGATCGACATTGAGCGATTTTTTTTTCAAAAGTCTCTAGACATCGTCGCGTCGTGCTGTTTTTAGCATCGTGTAGTGTAGGTGATTGTCTGTTTCATATTTTCAGCGTAAGTACACTACCCTATCCTATTGTCATCCTTCTCAAAATCGATATAATATTTTTCGTAGAACTCAGCGTAGAGGGTGCTACGGTGCTTTCGTAGCAAACAAAAAACTTCAACGCGCAACCTGTACCTAACACAATTAGGTTTTTTTATAACACTTTTTGAATATAGGTATAGTCTAAGGCGGATTATGAATTGCTTGGTTACTTTTACTAAAAACTGACTTGGCTTACCTAATATACGACTAAGTAGAGTACCTTCAGTTTCCAGAAGGTCATAGCTCGACAGGGCATCGGCCATGTTAAACTGCAGAAGAAATAATCACATTGACGTGTTGTGTAGATATTATGACCCTAATATTATTATCGCACATTTGTTTTTTGAAGTCAGTTTACGTGTTTTTTTTATTACCTACTTTATATCTTTCTTTGTTCTATGTTTCTGTTCTGGGATAAAAAGAGCTGATGATGGTGATAATGGATGCGACTGGCACAAGACCGTAGAGGATGGTACAAAGTTAGGGAGGCCCACAGATATATATTGTGTATCTTACTTAGGTATATCTGTGGGGAGGCCTATGCCCAGCGGTGGGTAAAGTCGGGCTGTGGATGATGATGGTTATAATGATCCTGTTGTTATTGATAGCAGTAGAGTACCTACCACCTTGAACCCGGAGGTGCTGTCGTTCATAAAGGGGGACGTTGGTTTCGTCTCACCGGGGACTCTGGTCTCAGCACTCAGGGCGCAGATCTGCTGGCGGATCAACTTCATGTCCTCGCTTTCTTGTTTAAGGCCCTGAATATCATATTTTTCGAGAAATACGAACAAAGAATAATCTACCTACCACATCTTGGGAATACAGTATGGTCATATTTTTGTTATACGATCAGTTGTTAAGCGGGCACCCACCACACATAGTTGGCTTCAACTTGGTAATTCCGTTTGTGTCCAATAACCGTCCAAGATCAATCTTCACATTGGAGTGTTGGAACCAACACTCCAATGTGTGGTGCCCGCATTAGGTAAGTACCTAAGTCCGTATGAGCAAGTGGCCAACTCTGGTGACGGAGTTTTTAGACCGCCTTAAGGCCTCCGTGATGACTTAACGACTTTAAAAGCCGGGACCGACAATTTAACGTGCCCTCCAAAGCACGGAAGCTCATTAAGTAATTATGAACTCACATCATCACAGCGCAGGCCCAGCAGTTTGACGAAGCAGCCGGAGCCGCAGCTGGTGCAGCGCCGAGTGTACCGCTCCAAGTACATCAACGCGCGAGCGTGCATCTCATGCTGTGCAAAAATTTTAAAATAAGTACTTAATAGGATTTAAGGATCGGTAGTAATTTTAACCACAAATCGATTAATACGAGGCTCGTCTAGCTCTGTGTATAGCTTAGGGACCGTCTCCACGAGCGTGAGAATCGCGGCGATATTATCGTCGCGCCACGTATTTCTATACACTCTCTATGAACGTGTCTCCACACGGCGATTTCATCGCACGATACTACGAGTGACATTGATAAGCAAATATAATTATTATTATTATACAAGCATTGTAAGGTTCAAGGCAAAATGACAAACCTTCTGGTTATCAGTCAATAGTTCGTAGGTAGTTGTCCGAAACACAGAATGTCGAAACTTCATGTAACCACAAAAGGCATACATCGGAAGATCTCGGCAGTTTGCTAGAAAAACAAAATCAAATAAGTACCTACCTACCCCAATTTAATATTTTTTATCTAAACATTTGTTTCGCGGCGGGAATAGAACTAGTTACCTTCTATGCTTCAGGCTGGCTTTCGCTTCGCCCACTGCGCTAAGAAGTCAAATCAAGTAATTAATTACACTTGAATGTGGGACTTCGAAAACAGAAACTGTCAATTATTAGGGGTTCAGCAGACAACAAATCGATATTATTGCTGAGGCTCCGCTTATATTGGTGTGAGCTGAAATCGATTTTAACAACATAAGCTAATCTACGAAAATAAGTACGGTACGTTATACCAAGGACGATAATAGGACGATATATTATATCCCCTAATATTGTTCTTGGTTATACGTACGAGGTGGTCTGGTCCCTAGACATGCGCAGTAGGGCGGCTGGACGGCTGGCATCGCGGGGGCCGGGTGCACCATCACCAGCGACGTGTCTCTAGTGAAGTCCCCACCTTCGCACTCTAACACTCGGATTGCGAAGAGCTTTGCAACAGCTGCAGACGAAACAAAACAATCAAATTAAAATATACGGAAAAATCCAACTCATTAAATAAAGTAGGTACCTACCTATAATAATTATAAATGTGAAGAGATTTCAGCAGGCCCGGATAAAAGGGGGGAGGGCAAACCGGGGTACTGGCCCCGGGTGGCAGGTTCAGGGGGGGGCGCCTAACACAATAATGAATCGATTACTATTTTGGCAAATCAGGAAAACCAGCGCCCTTACTCTATAATATATTCATTCTAAAAGCACCCCTACCCAACCTCCCTATTCCCTACTTTGCGGGCGCCACTTTTCAAATGCCCCTAGTTCAAAAAAGTAGTAGATGCGGAGTGTTCTACCTTGAGCCACCTTTCTAGAAGAGTCGTTCTGGAGTAGATGCAGCAACATCCTCCTTGAGAACACGTCCCCGAGTACAGACGCGCATTTCAGGAGCATCTTCTCGAACGGCGTCAGAGAATCGTATGTCTTCAGAATTATTACTGAAAACAATTTGTACATCCCCCTTAGACATTTTCAAAAGGATCTAAAATTGCCTAGATCTGAAACATACATTTCTACCGCTTCCATGGGATCCATACAGTCGTGATCATAGTTTTTTATTGTTATACATTTTTGTGCAAGAAATGTATTAGATATTTTCATTAATGTTAGTTTTTCCGTTAACAGTAATTGATTAATAACTCTTAGTTTCTATCATCATCAGAAAGAACCACATTGAAAGCCATAAGAAGTACAGACCATCCATAGCCATATCGACAGTCATGTCGTCAAAGTTGTAATCCTCGGCTAGAACAGCCATCTGCACCAGGTCGGTGTCTGCGATGGTGTGCACGCTGTCGGTCTTACTTATCATGCTCACGCTTGCCACGCTGTAGATACTCTGGAATGGAATGGAATAGTTTGCTTCAGAAAACGGCTGATTGGCTATGGCTAATAGCTCAAAATAAGAAAGAAATAATATATTTTATTAACACCCACCAGATAAGATCATACAAAGAAGAAACGAGGACGGAAATGGACTAACAGAACAGAACATAGTTAGTAGGTACTTACAAAATAAATAACACAGACAAACATGTAAAACACAATTTATGTAAGTACCTAATGAAATGACTCGCTCATAATCCACCAGACCAAAGAAAAAAATAAAATAATAAAAATGGTAGTGTCTAACTAAGGGATCGGCTCTACGAGCGTGATAATCGCGGCGATATTATCGTCGTGTCACGTATTTCTATACACTCTATAAACGTGTCTACACACGGCGTTTACGCGACGATACTACGAGTGGCATTGGCAAGCAAATTCAATTCTTATAACAATTGCCTTACCGTGTAAATTACCCGATGATATGAGGACGGAATCGTCGCGACACACTCTCCCGTGGAGGCGGTCCCTAAAGACAGAAAAGAAAGAGGCACCTGATAGCTCTGTTTCCTTAGCTCCTCCTGCGGTCGGATATCGCAGTTCGGCAGTTGCAGCAGGCCCGGGGACGGCATGACGGCTCCGCTGGCGAGAGCCTCACTACGCGGTATCGTCACAACAGTGAGCGCGCCTCGCTGCACTAGAGATATTACGAAGTTCTGGATCCATCCAGGCATACCCCCGCTCGCGCTCTCAATCACTCTGCAATCAATTATATTTTGCGACAGTTTGTTACCATAAGCACAGATAAAAGAATACTAAGTAATAAGAGAACTGTTATAGGATTGTGAGATGTCCAGCTTTATTTATTTAATACTCTTCAATTTTCCAATCCCTCTGTAACGACAAACACTATTCAGCGCGGGGCGCAGGCGCAGCTAGTATCTCTATAGTAAGGCGGAAAAACAGTTTATTTTTATTTTATACCTAAAGATATACCTATAGATATTCTTATTGCTACTCGGTCTTGATGATTGTTTTATTGTTTCTGTAATATTGGTGTGTAGGTAATATAATACTTAGTTTGTCGATTTCATTGATATTCATTTATTCACCCTAGCCTCCTTTTTTTTATTAAATAGATATAACGACTTAATTTACCTAACTAATGTTATATTGTATGTGTGTGTAAATAAACTATGCTAAAAACAAATATCTACACAATGTTAGGTGTTTCTCCAGATAATATTTACTTCTCGAGATCGGTCGGTATCGCCTGCACGTCGAGGAGCTGGCAGGCGAGCGCGGCGTGGTACCACCGGTCCACGCCCGTCAGGTTTATCTTCACGAACATGTTGTTGATTAGACATCTGCTTGCTAATGCTGAAAACAAAGTTAGCAAGTCCAATCCACTTGATGGTTACCTCATACATAACACTATTGCTGTGACTGTATATTTTCTACCACATATAAGCGAAAGCGTAAAATGATTCAACGATTGAAGGCAAAGAACTTGTACAACCCAAGAATAACAAAATTTAAATGTACCTACATCTGATTCTGGTATAGGTATACCTGTCTGTATACCTGCCTATTACGTAGTTGCTTGATATTCATTATTTTACTCAATCTCTAGACGTGAAAGAGCTGCCCTTACGTGTCATCTTCTCTTCATCGGTGATGGTCATCACTACGAAGATGGTCTTAGTGTCCAGAAGCAGTAGTAGCAGCCGCCACGACTCGTTGTCCGTGTTTTGCGCCTCCTCTATGGCCAGAACCCAGAGATTTTTGAAGTTCTGACAGAAATAAAATATTGTAAATACTTACCTACTTAAATTAGTACGTACCTACTTACTACATTTGTTAAATCATTAAGTTTTAAAACTGGCTAACACTTTTGCAAATTGCCTGTACAATATGCTTCACACTGAAGTTAGACAGAATATCCTCGGTGCATTTAAAGTTCTCTGGCAAAGGGAATCGGCAGTCGAAGATCGTGTTGATCGCGTGAATCTGAATTGGCGATGCTGCTGTCATGTCGATGCTGTAACAACAAAACATCAGCCAATAAGCTAGAGGTGCTGTAATAATTGTCGATATTTCGATGTCGTTTTGACATAAAAATAAATAAAATACTTATAATAAACTTGGACATTTGACACAATGTCACAAAGAGTAGTTAGTGGTAGGAACTTTGGCATAGTGATATGGCATAACTGTATCCGGCCGGTCATTGTATAAAAGGCAAAGAGAATAAAAACTTTGTATTTATTCTTTGTTTATTCTTTGTTTATAAACACTTGATAAAAGGTCAAGATGCAAAGTCAAAATTAAAAATAATTACAGAAGAAGTTACTTGCCAGTAGCGTATTCTATTTTCACAACTCTCCCTGTTTGTTCTGCCTCTTCCTCCAATAAATGTTCTTGCAGCTATCAACCGGAAAAGTCCATAAGGAATCTATAAAAAGAAAATAACCTTGCACAATTTAACCTAAGCCACCCTAAGCCAATCAAAATTCTCAGATATACTTAGCTCCAAGCTCATGAAGTAATTCGATTTAAAAAAATCTTCCCATAAGACGACATCAATTACAAACCACTTTTTGATATCTAAAAACCCTTAACTTTGACGTGACGATATATTGTTGCCTTCCAGGATGAGTGGTGGGAAGCAGCCGGTGATCGTGAGAAGTGGTAAAATATGAGGGAGGCCTTTGCCCAGCAGTGGGACACACTATAGGTTATTTATTATGTAAGTACCTAAACTAAACTTCGCTATATTATATTTTTCTGATGTTGACTGGGCGTGGCTTAGCATGACTTACCTTCGTCTCCTCAGTTAAAATGACCTTCTCCACTCGCAAGAAGTTCGGAGTCGCGTTGAGACATTCTTCTAACAGACGAGTTTTTCCTACAAGCCTGGGACCCTGAGAAACAAAGTTCCTTTAGTTTTAACTGTTTTAAGTTTTTTTTTTGAAATGGTCTCCACTTACACGGTTGATCACTAAATACAGTACCTACTTCAGCCCCTCTACTCTACAAACAGAAGACGATTGATCGTACCAATAATCGCAGTTCATTTTATTTGTTTCCACCAACATAGTTAACCTGCGATTGATTTGCACACGATGTATCGTTTACGTTTACGGTTAGTAGAGTAGGGGGGCAGGCAGGCAGGACCTTACTCGTAAGGAACCGTCTCCACGAGCGTGAGAATCGCGGCGATATTATCGTCGCGCCACGTATTTCTATACACTTTCTATAAACGTGTCTCCACACGGCGATTTCACCGCGGCGATAATACGAGTGACATTGACAAGCAAATTAAATTCTTATGATAATAACCTTACCGTGTAAATTACCCGATGATATGAGGACTGAATCGTCGCGATACACTCGCCCGTGGAGACAGTCCCTTAGGGTCGGCTCGGCATAATTCAGCTCGGTAAAAATATTATAAGTAAGGTAGCCGAGGCATATAAGGCCCACCTAACTTGAAAGTGTTATAAATCGTGTGTAACATGACTAATGAGATAAAAACTGAGTTTTTTATAAACTTTAGTTCATTATGCTACTAAATAAATAAAAAAAAATGAATGCTTCATAATAAAAAATATAAGTTTTGACCATTTTAGAAAAACCTTCCTTTGGGCCTTATTTTACCATAGTAGTAAAATATGGCCCACTATGAAATTCTGTTTTATTTGTAAAGTGTTCAAAGAAATATGATCATTTAGATATGGGGTACCAATAAAAAGTCAACATTTATAATAAGGAAACATTTTATAATATTTATTGCTATTAAATCTTTTAATTTTTCAATATTTACGCTTAGTAGAGTGAGCAGCTGCTCAGTGGTAGTTGTTGTGGAGAAGCAACCAGAATGATTACGTTTTCATTCATGTTTTGCAAATTTTTGGCAGTGCTGGGTTTTTTTTCGCATTTATCAGCAGCAGATCGATCAGGACTGATCTTTTTTGCAGATAACAAGCCAGAATCCTTTTTATCTAAGATTTATGACAACTCAAGACTTAAATGTCTAATTTTATCGGGGATTTCCTCGTCTGTATCAGAATCATGTGTGGCTACAGGTTCTGGTGCTGCATAAAGCTCACTTGGACGGCATGTTGACTGTATCTGCAAAAATAAACTTAAAAATAATAGGCTACTTAACTTCATTCTCCTTAAGGAAAATAAGGCCCCGCACTTGTTTTTCTGGGCCTTATTATCCCAGAGGTAATTTCAGAAAGAAACCCCAACCTATCGAAACAAACAGATATTTACGTTAACAATCATTTAAATCACACTGAGCTTGACATAACACATGATCTGAACAAGTTATTTTGTATCAAAGTATTAAAAAAACATGAAAACTCACACTTTATTGCATTCAAATCTTCTAAAATCACGTTGAACGTCTCAAATTCACAAAAACGAGCTCGCCACTGACAGGATGGTGGCGCTAGGGCGCGGTTTGTTTATGCGGTGGGGGTATATGGTCATGGAGCATGTGTGCGTGTAGAAGGAAGTTGGTTTTAGTCATTAGCCGCTCGAATATTAAAAGTGGGCTTTATTATACCGCGGGCTTTATTCACCTCAGGTACCTTATTAAATAAAGAATTAAGACTTACAATGAACGCGATGCCGTACTGATGGTCCCGGTATCGCGTGAAGGCTTGATGCTGCTGCTGCAACGCGTTCTGCAGCGTCGCTTTATACTTGTGCAGCTCTTCGTTCCGCCCCAGCATTGGGTGCCGGCAGTTGCTAAGCCTCTCTTCCCATCTGCAAGAAACAACTCTAGTTGTCTCTTCGTTATCGCTCAACCGTGCGTTTAGATTTGTTTTTCATAGTTATACATGGGTATCTACTTAGAATGATATACAACTGACTGGCACATTCACAGATTTATATCTATGTATATCTGGGCACATTTATAGGTAATATAAATGTGCACATTTTTATAAACTGACTGTTACATAAGTTCTACAATCGCTAACGCTATTAGGTACAACAAAGGATTAACGATGATATTATAGATCTAAGTACTTTTTTGCTTTAATTATTCAAAATACATTTCGCTAGTATTTTGGCAAACTAACCCCAACTTATTGAACTCGTAAATAGGTCCTGGTTTGGAGATTCCTTTCAACGGTTTCGGTTCCATCAGCTTAAAGTACTCCTGATCCAGCTTACTCCTCAGGAAGGTTTCCTTGTCACACGTCACTTTGTCCGGGAATACCATCATCAGCCGCGCAGCCTGAGAGATCAGCGAAAAAGCAAGGACTCGCGAATTATAGCCTCGATTTGTGGGTGAATATGAGGTAGGTACTTACCTACCACAAACATGTGGTAGGTACCTACCTACTAGGTAAATTTTTTATGTACCTACCTTCATCTAATAGTTTTATCAGCACACGCCAAAATTTTTACTTTTTTTTTTTTTTTTTTAATATACAGGGTGTTACCAGACCACTACCGAAAACTTAAGGGGATGAAAGTACCCATCAATATGAACAACTTTTTCTAAGAAACCAACACTGAACGCGAAAAAAAAAACAGCTGTTTCATACACTTTAGCCAAGTAGGTATTGAACTTATGTATGGAACTGCTGTTTTTTTATCGCGTTCACAGTGTTGGTTTCTTAGAAAAAGTTGTTTATATTGATGGGTACTTTCACCCCCTAAAGTTTTCGGTAGTGGTCTGGTAACACCCTGTATATATTAAGTACTTACCTATATTATAGACCCCATGTTATTTGATGATAAAGTAGCTTTGATTAAAAACAACACACATGCTTACTGTCTTAGGCAGGTCGCTAACACGCGCCTTAGACATAAATCTCTTATTTTAGGTAGGTAAGTAGATTACTTATACCTACCTTATTTACAGCAGGTCCAATAACTGTGTACTCTCGTCTCAGCACGTGTCCAACCAATCCACAATACGATATTCCTGTAAACCAAGCTCAATTTAACTAAAAAGTTCACACTAGCCAAACCAGGCAGCAATATTTGCAGAAGGAGTTTTATATCTCTCTTCTGTAGAGCAGTGGGCGAAAGCCCGCCTGAGACGCAGAGGTTGCGGGTTCGATTCCCGCTGCGAGACAAAAGTTTGCATTTTCTGCAGATATTTGTTCCGGGTCTGGGTGTTTTTCTATGTGTTCTTATAAATGTATGTATTAAAAAAAATGTATTTGGGTGGATCAACTATTTTCTGTCATGAATCAACTTTTTGTGTAATTTATTTTTTATTGTAATTTTGCTTTAATTTCACCTAATATTGCTAAACAAATTCATGTAGTTTATAAATCTATAACGTGCACCGAACATTTTTGTGGCATTCATAGATTTTTAAGCGGTTATTCTAAAAGTGGCTCCCAATAATGTCTCTTAGCTGACAGTATAAAATCGCGGTAAAAAGCAAATAAAAAACAACTTTTAAAACAGTTTTTCTGCTTTAATGGCAACTATTAGTCAAATGGATCAATATTTAACTATTAAAGGTAAAGATAACCTTCTAACTTTTTTTTAAATATACCACATTGTGTCTCTGGGCTCACATAATAAAATAAATTGTCTTAACTTTCCTTATATTTCTGTTGGCTGAAACGCAATAAGGACGCAATTTTTACACAACTACTCTTAAATGTTTTAAAATATATTCTCATACAAAAAATTGAGTAATAGCCTTTATTTATTTTAATATCTTACTATCAATGCTATAAAAGTTGGGGACAACTTTGTGAGCCCGAAGACATATTTTGTGACTCCAGAGACACAATGGTATTACGATATAGGCAAAGTACAATTTGTTAAACATTTTTCCTTGCCGTAATCTTTATTCGTAATTTTTTAATCAAAGTCGCGCCCATTCCGAAATAGTTTGACTGAAATCTTGACAAGTTTCTACCACATTGCTCTATCCTGAGCTTGTCTCAGGGTAGAAGGTATAGTGAGTCCCGTTATTGTTTTGACTGTTTAGGTCCTTTAGGTAAACGCCCACAAGGTTTTTTCACTCGACATCCTTACGCAATCAGCTTTGTAATATCTGCGTGTCTCCGGACGATATGACCAAAAATCCTTAGGACTCGTTGGTAGTATATCGTGGACAGTCGGGTTCTCTCTCTGTCTTTTGATCTTGAGTTTGAATTTTTCCACCAACGCCACATCTCAAAAGCCCCGCTATTTTTTTGATATGCCGTGAGAATTTACGTTGATTCTGAGCCGTAAAAAATCTAGAACAAACATCAAAAACCGTACCAGCCTTGCCTTTTTGTGACAATAAATATATCCTTGGACATTCCACACGGCGTCATCTAGTCCCAAGCTAAGCAATTTAATGCTTGTGTTATGGTAACCAGATGACTGATAAACTACGTAGATACATTTTTTTTTGTAAATACATACATATTATGCATAGAAAAACACCCAGACACGAAACAAATATTTGCAGATCATGCAAACATTTGTCCCGCAGCGGGGATCGAACCCGCAACCTCCGCGTCCGTTTTGCCCACTGCGACACAGAGGTCGTCGAAGGCCGTGACAAGATTTGACAAAACAGGAAGGTTTCTGATAAGAATCATTTGTCTTGGCGATACTGCTCAATGGCCCGCTTTAGCCATCTGTGTACCTCTTCGGATCTCCTTATCACAGCTTCCTTGGTCGCTGATCGGAGACCCAGTAGGTATACAAATTTGCTGACGATCTGGGAGCTCTCTTGCGCGTACTAGAACTCCAGCTCGATCAATGATCATGTCATGACTTTAGTCTTTGACTTGTTGTGTTGACCAATAGTCCTACCATCTGGCTTGCTTGTTGCACTCTTACAAATAAATCAGCTAGTTCCCGCTCCGATGCAGCAAACATAGTGTCGTCTGCGTATAGAAGGTTACTGATCTTATTGCCCCAACCGAGACCCCTCCTTCCCACTCTTTTAAGGCTTGAATTAGATGTATTCTATCCCCTCTTCTTTTTAACATCTATGACGAATGCATCATGAGGACATGATGCATTCGTCATAGATGTTAAAAAGAAGAGGGGATAGAATACATCCCTTTCAAACTCCCTTTCAATTTTTGAAAGGTCCTGACACCACATCATTCACCCTAGCCATTGACTCACCGACTTCATACAGTACAGATGCGATTACAGTAATTAAGTGCCTTAACGTCCATTTCATTGAGCATTCTTTACAAACAGTCCCATCATACACAGTCAAATGCTTCGGAGTAGTCAATGAAACACAAAAGTAAAATTATGATCATTAAACTTGTTTGTTCTTCTCTATTAATTGTCTGACGTTGGCAGTTTGCTCTCTGATGCTTTGGCCTTTAACGAAACCAGCCTCTATATCTGTCGTATTATATAAGATTCATAAGCGTCCATTGACTACTTAGTAGAGTAGAGCATGAGAAAAAAGTGCCACTGTCCGTTAGTTCCCGCATGTTTTCGTTGAACCTTTCTTGAGTTAGACTAAGGATATTATAAAAGTGACAATTTTCAGTCCCTAGGCCACTTCCCAGATCTCCAGTTGGGTGTTAAATATAGAATTCTGAATATGTTAGGCTAAAAAACGTGTAAACGTGGAAGGCGTGTAAGATGAATTGAAAAAAGTAAGTGTTTGATGACTAATAAAGGCAAAATGATGCAGGTTCAGGTTGTGTCGTACCCTACATAGAGACTTATACTTCTACGTCATATTTGACTGAATTTTAATTCAAATTCAAAAGTTTTACTACTCTCAATTAAAAATCTGCAATGATCCTCTTTGCATAAGACACTTCATTTATTCTGCATAATATATCGCTTAGATATTATGGAAAATTTTGTGCAGAATATCTCTTGGGTCACAAAAATTGTCTCCTGGGTCACTGTCTTTGTGAGCCAGTGGAAATGTGACCCATGAGAAAAACTACGGTTTTTTTAATGTTTTCTTCAACAAACAATATAAATATCACGAAATACATGCATGCAAAGCATTCCAGAATTAAATTTCACAACACAATAACCAAATTCCTATAAAAAGTTAAAGGTTTACCGTGATTAACCGGAATTTAATCGTGAGTCAGCGGATCCACAATAAAAAAACCGACTCCCGCGCCGAGCCACGAACGATTTGGCCACGTCCATATGATGGTAAGGTGAGGTTAAATGCAATCATTCGACTACCAGATCAGTTCCTTATTGTCCCAGCTGTCCACCGTCTAATATTACTCACACTTTATGGTACTGTTTTTGAGGTCTCCCTGGAGACAACGCGTTTTGTGATATTTTAGGGACAACTATTCAAACTGTGTTTTTTTTTACTTAAAACTAAACCATTTTTTTTGCAAATCAATATTTAGAATGCTGTTAGATTGTAGCTTATTATTACTTTAAAATATAAAGACATGTCAAGGAAAAATTTTACACAACATCCAAACATAAATAGACAAAGTGCCTTAGGGACAACTAGAATTTGTATGAAACTCAATTTTGGTCTACTGGGTCACAACTTTTTTTTATATATTTTATCTAAAATTTTAAACATAATGATAAATAGCTATAACTACATAGGATCTGATTTGATTATTAAATAGTAAAACCAGCAATTAAACAAACACAGTACAATTCAAGATTTTTTTTATATCAGGGACACGATTTTACATAAAATAGTTGATCCACCCATTTAATGTAGTATACCTATCAGTCATCATGTTACCATAACACAAGCATTTAATTGCTTAGCTTGGGACTTAGATGACGCCGTGTGAAATGTTCAAGGATATATTTATTCAGTTACATTTATTGGAACAGGCATTGGAGTCACCTAGCATTTAAGACGATACTGATGCGATCCTTGAGGTTCTACCAGAATAAGTTATTTTTCTTTCTTTCTTTATCTGTTCTAAGTACTAACCCGAAGTGACTCCAATAGAAACGCTGTAGATATTATCATCGTTCAAGGTGGTCTTCAGCTGGAAGGCGCACTGCAGTGCCTTTTGCGCCTCGTCCTCGTGCTTCAGTCCGCGCAGGCCGAACACCACGAGGAACATCATGTCCTTGTCGAACATCGACACTTTGTTCACCAGCCCGCCGGAATCTGACGTCACACTACACCAGAAATAAATATAGGTAGGTACCTGCCGACCGAAGTCTGTGTCTACTGCTTAATCCATGGAGCGCTGAGCAGACCCGGATCTAGGAAGGGTCAAGGGAGCGCCAATATCATAATTGATCGAGCAACATAACAAGGCCTGTTACACTTTTAGATAAAACGATGTAGATATCTATTATAATCCCGATATATCGATTTATAGGTAGAGTAAGGGCGCTGTTTTGTCATGCCTATTTCATACCTACTATTTTTTATGGAGTTATTTATAGCTCTTCATGAAACCTCTATAAATTCAATCTAACAATTAAAAACCCCACCTGCAAACACACTTGTAAGCAGTATCCACGACGCCAATTAATACATCTGCAGTGACAGTCCGCGTGATGATGTTCACGAACACGACGACTACGCGCCGCACCTCAAAATTGAAAGTACAAAATTTAAAATAATTTATTCCGTTGGATATTAATATATTATATAATTCCGTAGTATCACACACATTGAAATGTAGACCTCAACATCTTACTTAATAGCGTTGTGATTCTACACCTGTTTATTTTCTAACACCAGGAACAATCAGGGCAACAAGGTGTGTGGTAAACTTAGCTTTCATTTCGGTTATCTATCCGCGCTATCTAAATTGTCGAACTCCATTGGGGAGTCAATCAAATAAAATGAGGATCGTCATGCCGTCGCCCCACATGGGCTCCAATGGCAATGCTCCGTTTACGATTATAAAAACGGAGCATTGCCATTGGCCATTTTAATGTTGGCCCCAAGTTGAAGCCCATGTGGGGCGCCGGCATCAAAATTAGCAAAAATGATTGCACCTCTGTCAGGAAGTCCAGAGGCTCGTCATTGTCCACCGCGCGAAGCACCGGCGTCAGCATAAACTTGCGCAGACCAGACCACCAGAAGCTGCGCATAGCGGCCACCACTGCTGGACGCACTGGACATGACAGATCAATCGTGGATATCGTATCATCCTCGAAGCAATATTAGTACCATGGGCAAGAAATTGAAAACCTGAGCAAAGGATCTCTACCCTAGAGAGTGATTAGGTATCAAGAGCCCAAGCACAAGCGTTTGTATCGCGTTTGGATCGATACAAACGCGTAGTCACTGTGCTTATATACGTAGGTATCTCCATTACTAACTGTTATTCATAACGGACTCAAAAGCCTACTCAAGCTCAAGAGGCAGCTGAATCTGTTGCCATAGCTTTTGTATAAAATGTGAAGTCGGTTCTTACATGTGTATTCCCTGAAATTAATATCAGATGGGGTGTTTTCATCAAATCTGGCTGCGTCTATCGAGATTCTAGGAGACAGATCTGGAAATACAATTAATTAAGGTTAGGCAGGTACTAGACGAACTTTTTGGGACATCTACTTATATATGCCTATGTATTTTTATCGCTATGGTTATACCTTTTAATCCTATAGAGCTGTGAAGCTTTTCAACTCGTTTCCAAGTTGCACCAACACCCAACACCTAGGAAAACGAAACATGGTTTAAGTATACAAACGTAAATCATCTGTGCGCAACGGTTTCATTTCACCCGTCTTTTACTAAGTCTTGGATAGACAATTATCTTGTATTGGACGATAGATAGTCTTTATACGATAGATGATAGTCCTTGAACGATAAATGTTTATCAGTCCAAGTCTTTAAACTTCCGCAAGAAATGTGCTATCCAAGGCAGAAATCGCAGTCTTTCGCAGTCTCAACTTTCAAACAAACAAACTCTTCCGTTTTATTATATTACTAGGTAGGTAACTACATAATATCACAGATAAAAGAATACTAGTAATAATATATAGATAAACGTGTAATAAACAGTAGGGGTAAGGAGTATGGTATGGAGATAGAGGTAGAAAAATAAATGCTCAACTCAACAGAAACCGTAGCAAATACGTAGGCGTCTACAAAGCTCTCTACGAATATCGTAGATGAGTCTACGAGCCACATTTCGTAGAGCTACGATAAAGTAATCGTACGTGGTACGTTCTTCCGTACCTACTTGTACCTACAAAGCTTGTTTCATGATGACTGAAGGAAGTAAAGTTTATAATTAACTTTATCTAGTAACTAAAACTTTTATGAAAACCTCTAAATATAGTTATCTTCATTATGTAGGTATTTAACGTACAAATTATTTTACCAAATTACATTTGGCACAGGTTAAAATGAGTTTATACAGCTGAGAAATGATAATGCTAATTTAACGGACATGTTTACCTTGGTATGCCGTCCGTCGCCACATGGCGCAGTACAGTACTCTGCTTCATTGACATACATCCACGCACTCGCGGTGGTGAGCACGTCTCCAGCGGTGCTCATGTACTCCGCCATCTTGACGTCCCAGACCGGCTGGCCGACGATCACGTAGTTGCACCGACTGTCATCATCCCCGCCGATGATTGAGAAGTGAGAGACGCCCGCTGAGATAGCTATTTTCACTGGTTTAAAGAAATGATAAGGCAGATTGTATCACATATTTCCGAAGATAAAACCGACTATTCAAAATTTTGGGTAGGTATATACCTTACCTACCTATAGTTAGAAGCTGAACAAGCCTATTTCATCTAAAAAAATACCTCAAACACTTACGGTAGGTACTGCGTTCTAGATACATCAACCCAGACTATAAAATCAAAATTGTCTGTCTTACCCTTCAAAACAATGCCAACATCCGTCAAGAGCGTCCCATAATTCTTCTGTATAATCAGTCCACAATCAATCGCGGTATGGACAACGTCCTGCATCGTCAGTCGCGGCGTCTTCTTCCACATTGAGAGGAAGGCGTCTCCGGAGAACTTGAGCACGTCTCCGTTGTGTGCCAGGATCTCTTGGACCATGGCGCCGATGTAGCAGTTCAGGACTTGAGTAAGCCGAGAGGGCCCACCACGGGAAATGTTGGTATAGTTTTCGCAGAGGTCTGTGAATCCTAGGACGAGTAAGTATGTATATTGGATTTTTATGTAGGGAATAATCTCATTTATTGTCCAACTTCTTCTAAAAGCAGGTTCCTGATAGGTAACAGTAGTTATTCGTCATGGAGCTTAATTATAAAAAAAAATATTTTTCAGTTATTAACTAAGTACATATTACCACAGTTAATGTAATAGGTAGGGAGGTATCTACTGCTACCTAATTACTCTTAGTACTACCTAATTATTATGTAAGTGGCCTACTAATTACTTTATTATAAGGTCTTAGCTACTCTTAGTTACTCACTAACAAGTAAGGCGATTAGTAGCTACACGGCGGCACCGTGCACCGACCGCCGCGGTAGGTGGTGAAGCGGATTTCATGTTGCATTGGCCACAGCACAGGTACACCGGCCGATCGCGCGGTCGTACGGCGATTTCGCCGACGCCCTCGGTGCGCGGTGCCGTCTGCTAATCGCTTTAAAGTTCAGAAAAACAATAAAACAAACCAGCAATATCAATGAACATGAGCGCAGTCTCATAGCTCCTGACGTTGTGGTCGTAGTGCTTGTAGATGATCTCGTCGGGCACCAGCGACGCTATGATGCCGATGTGGCTCGCTTTGCTCGAGCTCAGGTTGCCTCTAGACCTGCCGTAATATTTTTAACCGACTTTCAAAAAATAAGGTCACCGGAGCGGAGCTCAATTTGTCGGAATTTTATGAAGTATCATCTATGTAGTAGGTATGTTTATCCATTTATTTTGTCAATAGTGGACCGATTTTGAAAACTCGACCTCTGTGGCGCAGCGGGTTCGATCCCCGCTGCGGGACAAATGGTTGCATTTAGTATTTGTCTCGATTCTTGGCGTTTTCAATGTATAATATGAAAGGTTCTTATTATTATGTACCTAGGTATTTACAAAAAATAATATATTTAGGTAAGTACCTATATCAAATCAATGTACCTACCTACCTACGGTAGGTACATACACAGTGTAGTGTAACCTACCTAGTATTATCAATCAGTTATCTGGTTACCATTAACACAAGCATGACTTTGTGTGGAATATCCAAGGATATCTTTTTTTTATTTTGTTTAAAAGAGGATAAGTACTTCCGAAGTAATCCCATTCAATTTTGAGGATCTGATGAAAATTTTCGCAGTTATGAACAAAAATGCACATCGAGAGTGCAAGAAACTTCTTTCCTCTTACGAATATGAAGTCAGTTCTAAAAAAATAATATTTTTGCCACTTGTCTAATTTCCTCAAAGTCTACATAACATTAGATAGAGTTGCATACAAGGATTGCTTCATTTGATGCTTTGTGCGATGTCGCTCCCGCGGCGTCGGCGTCGGCATGTCGACGGGGAAGGAGGCGCGGGCCGAGGAGCGATGGTGGTGAACCCGCTTCATCGCCATCAGGTACTCGTCGTAGTTAGAACTTTTCCGGCTTGGTTGCTCGTGAGCTAGGAGAAATTCCATCTTATACTTACCTACCTACTCTTAGTACCTACATAGTTGGTTGTAATTTGGTCGAAGTTCGACAATTTGAATTAAGTACCTAGATAGATAAAGTATATCTAGGGTAGACCGGGGGCAATAGTAGCACGGGTCAATAGTACCATCAACGATATTTCTAATACTAGACAACTTTTACTATATGCGCGAACGTCAGAAGAAGCGCCTGGCATGTCCCCACCTGCTCACTAGTTAGCAGCGCGCTATCTGTGAAACTGACGTGTCAGGAAGGATTTTTCGATTTTCGAGGTGACCGAGTAAAGTTTTTTACTCGATATTTTAGTCTGTCACTCGATTACTATATAATATTTTGAAAAACTGTTGCTACCATGACTTCGTGTAGATATCTAACTTTACAATTGCGTATAATTTGTGCCTAATTCTTAACAATTGTCTGAAAAATTTAGTGATGTTTCCAAAATGTCTCCTTGAGGTCATTTGTAACACCATCAACGGGGTCAATTGTAACGTTACAATTGAACCCATGGTACAATTGACCCAACACTCATTTATATATTTATTTTTAATAAGTCACTATGTATGCGTTTATTTTAATTTTATAAAACGATTTCTTTCAGATGCCACAAACCAGAATAAAAAAAAACAGACCGTAGTTATAAAGACCTTTTTTCTGTATAAAAAAAACATATAAAGAAGTAAAATAATAGTAAAACGACAAAAAATACGTGCTAGGTATTTCAATATCTAAAGAGGTAAACAAATAATTTAATGTTCAGAACTTAACATCAATTTAATTTTGTAAAATATTATGAACATTCTGTTTTTATGATCATGATGATGATGATTCTAATGTGGGCAATTGTACCAGGGGTCAATTGTACCTCCATACAAAAAACAACTTGATGAATATTTTTATTATTATAAAGCTTAGAGACTAATTAGAGACGCAGAAGAAATATTTAAGCCAAGACGATTATGATAAATCAAGAATTATTATTTTGTTTTGTTTTAAGCGGAGAAAATTTAATGTTGAATTTCATCACACTTTGTGTATTGATTTTGTCAACAAAATATTTACAATTTGAGTTCTTAATGTATTAGACTGATTGTTTATTAAATAAAAAAACTAATACGATAGCATATATATCATTTAAACATTTTTACCATGTTTTATTGCTTTTTGAAATATTGGTACAATTGACCCGGACTCCAGGTCAATTGTAACACTGGACCTTATTTGATTCAACCTCAGTTTTCGTAGTTTTCTATAACCCTTACTGAAATTTTAAACAGAAAATCATGAAGGTATTGAATGTAGGTTCTTAAATATTTATATACAGTACAAGATATATTGACAGATTTTGTGCTATCGACCGATAAACAAAAAGTGTTACTATTGTACCCGGTCTACCCTATTAAAGAAGATTTAATTAAAGGAACAGGAACGTAAAAGTAGGTAGGTACCTATTTAGGTCATTTATACAGAGGCAAGCAAATTAATAGATGCTGGGCAAGCCTTGGTAGGTTCGTAATTTTTTTTCTACCTTCTGCATATGTAGGAGATGATCAAACTAGGTACTTAAGTACCTACCTTTACTTTGCAAAGATACAAAGACATGGGAATCGAACCCGCAACTTCTATGACATAGGTAGGTACATAGGAATTCTCGTTATTCAGCTAATACACAGATAAGCTAATATAAGGTGCCTATACCTATTATCGTGGCCAGAGATTAGTTTGTCTACGTCGGGGCTTTGGCCATCATAAAAAAATTAAGAGTGTGATGTCAGGAGTGGGTTAGTGACTCGACTTTCGATCCGAAGGTCGTGGGTTCAAATCCGGCCGTGCATCAATAGATTTTTCGTATCGAAAAATGTGTTGCGCTTATCACGGGCTCTAAACGGTGAAGGAAAACATCGTGAGGAAACCAGTTAGCTTTCTAATGGGCTTGCAACCTGTCACGTATGGAATGATCGCTTTTGAAAAATGTGGGCTTGTACCAAATGTGTATTTGGACATGCCTCTGACTACCCCATTAGACATCTTCAAAGGATCTAAAAATGTCAAAGATCTGAAAGAATAAAGTCTACCGTTTCTTGAGAATACCTAGGTACCTACGTGAGGATTATGTTAGTCCTCGCTCGACCTCGTAGCCAAATCAGGCGAAACAGTTCGGCCATGAGGAATAACCTGAAACCACGCCTTACCATCAGCACTGGAGGTTTTATCACTCGGGACAAGAATGAAATCCAAGACATCGTTGTAGACACTGGGTTTTGAACTCGTATTTTCATCCATCTCTTATTGATGAGTTCCTATCTACTATCTATTCAGAAGAACGTACAGACTGAAGAATGTTTACTATGCTTGGCAGAGAAGAAAATATTAAACTCGAAATGACCAAAGAAACACTAGGTACGTTTCGGAAATGACAACATGACAAGATCATTGTGATTTTATCTAGGATCACAGATTTTCTATAAATCAAATTCTATTCTCTTTGGTCTTGCAAATATTGTAGGCTAGGCCAGAAATATATATCACCACGCTTGGTAGGTACCTCATTGTAGTGGTTAGGTAATTATCTCTTTGGGTACCTCTGCTGGTCGATAGACCCAGAGAAGCCAAAGGCCACCGCCAGGTGTCTGACATGGTGATTTTAGGTGGTAGCTAGGCTCATTTTGTATTCTGCGATGGTAGGTAACTTAGGTAAGCTTATGACCAGATTCGTACCTACTTTAAATAAGACCCAGCCAGACTCAATGTTTCTCTGTTATAAGTTTACCTATAGGTAGGTGATCTTGCTATATAGCCGACCACCACCAGTTCACGACCGTTTTTTCGTAAAACCTTTATAATAAGCCAAAAAGACTGATGTTCGTGTTGGTTTCATTTTTGAACGAAACAGTAGTCTATTCCTTACCCCCCCTGCGTCTCGGTTTGTGGCCTATGACACGTGATGCCCTTCAGTGAGCCTCTAAACTTTCGCACAAGTGAACACATCAAAATTGGTTGTTAGCAGTACAAAATAAATAGTGAGAGGACACTTTTTCAAACGTAAGTAAAATTATGTTTTATTGAGATTTATGCATCAGAATGTAGCTTGGGGTGTTAACAAAAACATGTATTTATATTAAAAGCAATATTTGATTGAAAAATGTGTGTTTTTAACTAAAATAACAGGTGGTCGCTAAACTAACTTATTGAAATTACGCTGTCTTTGTTTTACGACCGCGTGGTCGGCAAATGACTGTTTCCGACCTATCTTCTTTTTACGTTTTCTAACCTATACTCCATAGTGTGGCATTTTGAACCTTGCAGTTTTGTTCCTTAGGATATTATAAATTTACAAGTTATATTGCGACCAGCAAAATCTAGTACTAAACCTAAAAAGTTGACACTTTAAATCATGCACTTTTCGGTGGTCGGGAATTGGTCACCTAACGACCATTATCTCATTTTCATACAAAAACGTATGAAATGTCGCGTATTTCGTGGTCGTAAACCAACTAGTTCACGAGCACGCACTTTTCTAATAATAAACAGAAATAATTTGCTGGTCGTGAGTTAACCATTTGTCGTCCATCTTCATATTTTTAAGTTGCCTAGAATTAAATTCTGGACGTAAATTGCCTCGTCCACTAGAAACTAATCAGGCTTGGAATGTTTAATGCTAAGTTTCAGTTGGGGTTGCCTACTAATAACTGGTTTTGGTAATAGAGTTGCATTGCATGTTTCTTTACAGATGGCTCCACATAGTCAAAAAAAAGGAAAAGACAAGCATAAATTGGTAGGAATAGCAAAGAAAAAGACAGGTAGACGTCTGTTCGATTATAGCGAAGAAAATCTAAATAAAGCTATAGAAACAATTAGAAATAAAGGTATGGGAATAAGAGAAGCCTGTCGGGTTTACGGCGTACCGAAAACTACTGTCCATGATCGACTCTCAGGGAAAGTCTCTGCCAACAAAAAACCCAAAGTTGGCCCAGACCCAGTTTTAGGTCTCGAAGGCGAAGAAAAGGTTAAAAACTGGGTACTGGATATGGCTAGGTGTGGATTTCCTATCTATAAGAAAGATTTACTCGAGAGTGTATCTAAAATAATTCGAGATAGTGGAATCAAAAACCCTTTCAAGGATGGCATGCCTGGAGACACTTGGTACTATGCTTTTTTAAGGCGTCATCCTGATGTGAGTGTTCGTGAACCAGAGGGCATAAATAATGCTAGAGCAGCGGTCACTGAGACTCGTATTAGATGTTGGTTTAGTGATTTAAGGGAATACATCAAATCAATAGATGCATTGGATATATTTGAAGACCCTGATAGGATTTTTAACGGCGACGAGACGGGATTTTCGCTATGTCCAAAAAGCGGTAAAGTTTTGGGGCCTAAAGGTTACAAGAACCTCTATATGATTAAAAAAAATAATGAAAAAGAAAATATAACCGTATTGGTGGTATTTACGGCAAGTGGTAAGGTTTGTCCTCCTTTAGTGGTATTTCCATATATTAGACCACCAAAGGCTCTCGTGGATAATATGCCAGAATCCTGGGTCCTCGGAAGATCAGAGAGTGGATGGATGAGAAGTGATGTGTTTTATGAATATGTCTGCAACAGTTTTAATACCTGGGTAACACAACAGGGCATCAAGAAACCTGTTATTCTTTTCATTGATGGGCATAAATCACACATGACTTTATCACTGAGCGAATTCTGTGAAGAAAACGGAATCATTCTTTACGCCCTACCAGCAAATACTACACACATCCTACAGCCAGCTGATGTGAGTGTTTTTAGGCCACTAAAACAGGAATGGAAGAAAACTGTTAGAAACTGGCAAGCACAACATATAAACGAAACTATAACTAAAATAAACTTTTGCAAGATATTGAAAGAGACGTTAACAATTAACCTGGAAGATGTCATAAAGAACGGATTTCGAAAATGTGGATTATATCCTTTAAATGAAGATGCTGTGGATTACACGAAATGTGTTAAAGACACACTACAAAAAGTTCGTAATTCTAACCAGAACAAAAAAACGCCATCTGCCAAGGACTATGATACTGCCAAAAATGTAATAACTTACCTAAAAGAAAATTTATCAAAAGAAGGCATCGATTCGAACGTAATTATCCAAGAAATGGACAAAGCAAAAGCGAATTTCCTAGCAAATCGACGCTCGAAATCTACAACACCACGAAATTCTGCATCTTCACGAAATTCCAATAGCATACTTGTTGAAGAAATCGAAGTCCACACTGCGGTCACGCCAGAAAATCTAAGCTTTGAAGGACCACAACTACCTGATATCCCTTCAGATACCTTGACTGATGCAACGCTGACCACCAATGCAACCTGGCAACAATTGATAGCTGAAGAAAATATTGATAATATAAGTTTTCCTGAGGCTGGATCATACATATCGTTAAACAATATCTCAATTGTGCCATTTGAAGAGGTTGAAGTTTCTCAGAATTTTAATAGCCAACACAGTATTCCCTCACAACATGAAAATCAATGTGTTTCTTTCACGGTATCAGCCGATATACATGAAGAACCAATCCCAGTACTTCAAGAGATCACCCCAACCTGTAGTTTCGATGATGCTTTCGCGCGACATCTGCAATTTCCTCAACCCCCAGCACCAAAGGAGAGAAAAGGTCCTAAATTACCGAGCGCTATTTCTTCGAGTTCTTGGAGGGAGTATTACGAAAAGAAAGATGAAGAGAAGGAGAACCTTGCCAAAGAAAAAAATAGAAAACAAATGTTAAGAGCAGAGTTGAAGGAAAAAAAAGCAAATGAGAAGAAAAACAAGATACAGAGAAGAAAGAAAGTGAAAAAGAATAACTCCAAAAAGTTACAATGTAGCGAGTGCTATGATGATTTGATAAGCGATGTGGAAGATGACTTAGAGAAGAATATTGGATGTGACAAATGTGTACGTTGGTACCATTTAAAGTGTACTATTTTTAAAGATTTGACTTACGTAGAAGCGGCGTCAAATGATTACACATGTCAGTTTTGTAAATAAATATGAATCTTTATATGGTATTTTTATTTTGAACCTTTTATCCTTAATTCTAACGATCTTTTTTCAATAACGTTTATGTGGACGCAAACTGACGAAAATGTCGGACGTAAACTGGCCGCAAGTGTCCGGGAACTAAGAAATTACTACTTTTTGTTAAATCTTTCATTATCTAATAGAAACAATCATAATTAATATTAAAATACGCAATAATTTCATTACTTTATGTTTTTTCATCAATCCTAGGTATTTAGTTGAATTAAAAAATATCATATTGGAGTGTTGAGTTACTTTAAAGATAACAAGTCCACTAAATGGTCGTGAACTAGCCAAGTCACCCACCAATTTGCCTCTTTTCAATAATCCTGGCTTTCAAAATAGATACTTACCTAGGTCAGTACCTAAGTATATATTTTTATCGACTTTTATATTTCATAAAGCCGGTTTCTCGAACGCAGTAGGTAGGTAGGTACCTAGTACCTACACTACATCTCATTATTTCAATTCATCTAATCAATGGTCAAATACGTGACAATAGTGGCAATTCGGAGTGTCGCAAAAGCTAAACTAACTAAAATTAATGCCATCCTTTTTATTCCCATCGCTATGAAAGGGACGGCAACATTTTTGGTTAGTTAAGTTTAGCATAAATGCGATACTCCGAATTGCGTAGTGTCGAATTTGTTCCTAATTTGACAATTGTCACGTGATTTGACCATTGATTTGTTAATTTTTTGAGATATCCGCTTTCGACAAACCGGCTGTTATACCTATATTAGAACTGACCTAGGTAGGTACCTAATTCTACAGAGAAAAGCTCACAGCTAAGTCAGCTAACACTATTAAATTAGGTTAGTAAGTATATAGGTACCTACATTATGAGTTTACAGTGTTTTTTATCTAGGTACTTAACAAATAAAATACATTGGCAAAATGAATTGGAAGCCGTTTATTTGAATCAATTTCATGGTCACTCCACTTTATGATACTTAACTACTAATACTAACTACACTGTCACTTGAACCAAATGGAAAATCTGCATTAGTGTTGTAGACTTGTAGCTCTCAGAATCTGAAACAAATAACTTTTAGAGTCTCTGGTGATGGAATTTTTAGGCTCTTCTGGCAGCAAAGATTGACAACGGAAACGGGGGGCGCTTAGTTGATAATAGATCAAGGACGATAGTGGGTTATTAGTGGCAATTCTGAGTGTCGCAAAAGCTAAACTAAGCTAACTAAAATTGTTGCCGTCCCTTTCATAGCGATGGGAATAAAAAGGATGGCAATAATTTTAGTTAGTTTAGTTTAGCTTTTGCGACACTCCGAATTGCCCCCATTGTCCTTGTATAGACTAATGCACCGATCTATGGCTCGACGTACCTAATGATAATGCACTGTTTACTCGCGCTCGACGTGGAGCAGAGCAGCGCACTATTAGATAAGACTCGCGCGACGTTTAGCACCATTAATTTTTATAATACCTACTTAATATTATTGTTGATTTAAAACACCAGATGCGGGAAATTCCTGGCACAGCGCAGAACAGGACCGGAATATGTGGCGTCTATAAAGGCAGGCCTACACCCAGCAGCGGGTACCTAGGTAGCTTCTAGTCTGCGGATGATGATGATTGATTGTCCTCTACAAAATCAAGACGGATATTCACATGGGCTCTCTGACCCTCCAGTTTTTATTCAATTTGTGACAGGGCCGCGCAGAGCGTGTCGCTAACCTACATCGACGGTTATCCTGTCGAAAAAAAAGCTCCAAGAAGACTTATCAGCCAAGGGTTGCAGGGTCAGGTGTGACTATCCTATGTAGGTAACACACCGCAATGATAGGCCTCCGCTCCGACTGACAGATTTGGGTTACCTACCTACGCAAGAAAGTTTTAAAGTTTTACGCACACGTCATGTGGATCTGCGCTGCGCGTTTCATTAACTGTTTCTAAATAGGGACTGGCCTAATTAAGATTGAACATGAGAAGTATAGGCCTTACCTTTTTACTTACACATTAAGTAGGTACCTACCTACTTACCTTCAAAGTAGAATAACCGAAGAGACATCAGGTAGATAGAACTTCATCTTCATTGCAGCAAGTAATTCCTATCTTGTTTACCTACCCATCTTTTATTGTTATGCCAATTAACTATTCTGTTAAAAAAACTCCACAATGGAGGGTCTATTGCCCTTGTGGGTTTTCATGTTTTTTATCAAAAACATGACATAACAATAAAGGATGAGTAAACTAAGGCCGGTATTCAGAGACCTGACTCAAGCGTCGATTTGAACTCGGTTCAGCGGAACTCTGCTTAAGCATTGATTCGTTGCTTAAGTATCGTTTGTATTCAAGAACGTTGCTTGAGTAAATGCTCAGCTAAATCGAGTCTCAAGTGTCGATTCCTTTTTGTTTATGAATTCAGTCTGTTCTCATTTACATTTTTAATTTATTTTGTACTTCCATTCCGTTATACGCAGAAATTCAAAATGCCTGGATGAAAAATTAATGGCGACTCTCGAAAGTGAAGTAAAAATAACGTGTAACGGAACGACTTTAGAAAACTGACAAATTCATTCATTCATACGTCAGTCGTCAAGCAAGTCAATCAAATTTCAACAATCGCCAAATCGCGGGATGAAAATGTGAAATCAATGAATTTATTTTTACGCTTTGACCAAAGACAGGTAATACTGCTTGGTTATCGGCGGTAGTGCTTCTTGCCCTGGTCTGATGCATTATGTAGTGTTTGTAGACACAAACATTGTGGAAGATAGCACCAGCACTCGTTGAAGATGACGAGACACGAAGGATCTCTCTCAACAAGCTTAGCCTGGACATGATCTAACGATTAGCTGTTTCCCGTGACTCCTATAAACTTTATTTAATACGTTTTAAATAAGTGTGTGTAAAATATTAAATAAAAACATTATGGTAGTTTTGTCAATATATTTTTTATTTTACCCCAGCCAAACCAAATGTGTTTAGGTTATGTACTAGAATTTTTGACATAAATAAAGTAGGTAAGTAATCCTTATGAGTACCTACCTACCAAGACTAAACTAATAGTATTCTTTTATCTGTGCTAATACTAACTATAAATTCACAAGTCCTTATAACATTTGTCTGTATGAAACAGAAACAAGGTCCCCATGCATATTTTGAAGTCTTGTCTTGTGTGTTCGTTATTCTAGCATGCTTAGATGACCTCGAAAATACAACGAATCGAATATATTATCCATTTTTACTGAAAACAAAACAAAAATGCTATCTGAGTAAATGCTCAAGCGTGGTCCAGACCACTCTCAAGCATTTACTCAGATTCCTTTGAAAAATGTCAAACTCAAGCATCGATTTCATTTGATTGAGGTTTTTGAATAAGGAATTACTCAGGTGAACTCTGATCAGCAAAACTACTCTCAAGTAACGTTCTTGAATAAGAAACGATACTTAAATCGACGCTCAAGCACAAATCGACGCTTGAGTCAGGTCTCTGAATACCGGCCTAGGTCTCAATTATGATTAAATCAATAAACACCAAGTGGGTTATTAATTTATAATACCTAGATTACTAAAAGATGGTAGGAGTTGAAATGTGGTAGGTACATACTGCTCTTATCCTTTCTCAAAGACACTTGTGTAGCTGATCTGAAAATTATTAAAGATTTGTCTATTTCTAACTACTCACCAACCCATCATATAACTGAGAAAGACCTTTGAAAATAAACTTTATTGGCAATTCAGTTGGTGGCATTTTGTTTGTTTGGATTTACCACTGCAAATATTCAAGTAAGTACTTAATTACACAACTGACTCACTATTCACTATTTTTGTGCACTCAATGAGTCTTTATTGCCACAAAAGAACACACACTGAACATCTAACTTCACATGGACCCAGTCATTGAATGAGATCTTTACACCAGCTGAACATCACCTAACTATCACACTAACTATTTCACATTTCAGACACAAAAACATCACTTTACAACACTAGTTCACAAGGATTAGAAAAACAAACATCTCAGATGGAATAATCTATTTCACACACTTACACTACACATCACCTAAACCACTTGATTACACTATTGATAAACATAAATACACTTAGTAGTTTCTAGCAAGAACTAACAACTACATTATATGCAATAATAAGAATATTATTGCTGTCACTAAACTGTGGGTACACAGCACTTGCACAAGAATAGGTATGAACCTTCACAAAACTAGGCTTACACCACACATCACTACACAACACAAAAATACAATGATAGTTTATCTGAAAACATTGCAGGACTTATAACTATGTAATGTAAAACTCAATGCTCAATACAATGTACATGAATATGTAACCTTAGGCTGTGCCTCCACGGACTACCACTATAACTAAATGATCCTCTTTCAAGCTGTCCTCTGTCAGATTGTGACAAGTCCTCTTTAGGAGCTCGGTGGAAAACTCACAAGGAGGGAAGGAATACAGGACACCGGTGGCTTCAGTCTCTTTGTTCAGCAAAGATATAACCCCAGCAGCCTCTTTCTGCTTCAGATATGACACCAAGTTCCTCATAGGACGAGTCTGAATGCTGGCATCTTCATTTGTGATGGCTGTGGTTGAACCAGCTACTCCCAGGAAAATAGCATGAGAGGTAGATGTGACAATTCTCTT
This sequence comes from Xanthorhoe designata, assembly GCA_963582015.1. Classification (NCBI taxonomy): domain Eukaryota; kingdom Metazoa; phylum Arthropoda; class Insecta; order Lepidoptera; family Geometridae; genus Xanthorhoe; species Xanthorhoe designata. Next base: position 3,611,388 of record OY757049.1, read on the forward strand.
CTGCACATCATCTAGTTTGGGCTGGTCTAGTCGCAGTCTCTGTGTGATTCGCAGCTGATTCTTGCCTTCCTCATCTTTCATGAGACAGTCAATTATTTCATTGTCACCATCCGTAAGATGGAACTTTGTGGGGAACAGGGAGTTCTTCAGGATCAATGCACCATTCCACATTGTGGTCGCTTTGCGCACAACTTCTGGGAGTGTTCTGGCGGAGGCGAGCATGCCCCCAGTGCGGCGAGGTGAGCCGTCAGAATCTGAATCAGGCGAGCGCCTTCGAGGGGAACGGGAACGTGATCTATCGACTCCAGGTTCGCGGGAACCGGAACGCCGAATTCGACTGTCATATTCGCCTTCCACCGGGGGCCTCCTCCATTCGTCATCTCGGAACTCTGCGGCGCCGTGGTATCCGCCCCGGTACATGCCACGTCCGCGACCGCGCCCGCCCCTACCTCTATAACCTGAAGAACCATATGCGGAGTAGCCTTCCTCCCACGACGCCCCCGCCTCATACCCTTCGTAACCTTCGACCGGACGACCGTCTTCGCCTACCGGTGGCGCATACGTCTTTGGTCTGTAAGGACCACCATTGCCTACGTCAGCAAAGTCGATCCTCAGACGTCTATCTGGCCCGCCCAGTGGAAACCCTCTCATTTCTTTCACGGCTGCCTGTGCAGCGTCGATCGAATCGTACAAAATGTACGCTTGTGCTTCCCCTTTAGCATATTCAATCTTTTTGATAGCCCCAAACCTATCAAATTCCCTCTCTAGCTGTGCGACCGAAGTCCAAGGCCCGAGGCCACCTACCCACACACGAGTTGTAGGATTAGCTTTACCATACCCGATTTTACACTGGAATTTTCCGATATACTGCCCGGACAACTCTACTTTAGCCCGATGGGCCATATCTAAAGTTTGATAACGAACAAAAGCAAACGCGTTACCTGTACCTGGGGGAGGACGCTTTATATCAATGTCTTCTACGATACCGAACCGACCAAAGATACGACGCAGTTCCTCATCAGATATGTTTATTTCAAGATTACCGGCGAACAGAGTGCGCGTAGCGAGAGGATCGTCCTCCGGTTGGACATGGTGCAAGTAGTTGGGGAATTTATCTTTTTTGTTTTCCATCTTATCAAACTGTGGATGAGGATGGCGAGGCATGTACGGACGCGGCATGTAATGGGGGTGCGGAGGATGATGCATTGGCGGTCTGTGGTGCATCGGTGGACCGTGAGGCCCGGCCATAGGATAATCATGCATTGGAGGGCGGAAATCTCTGTGATGAGGGACAGTAGGTGGAATACCGTAGCCCCGGTCCTCTGGGGGCGCTCTACGTCTCTCGGGCACTGGGGACCAGGCGTACGAGTATGGACGGTCGTAGTCAGGCGGAGTGACGCTTCTCGGCCTACTCCTAAACTCAGAACGCACAGGCTCATACACCGGATCAACGATTGCCACTTTGTCGTACAAAATTATTCTCGGCTTTGCGTGTTTCGCGTCTCTCGCATCTTCGGCACTACGGAAGCAAATGTAGGCCACGCGTTCATCCAACTCATGTGAAATCTTGATGCTGAAGTCGCCGAACTTCTTGTATTCGCGGTATAGTGTATCTTTGATGATATCATCGGAAGCTTTGGGGTGAAGTGCGCTGACACAGAGCACCTTGTAAACAGGTCGCGCTGTTGCTGAACCTTCTCTCACTTCTCTAGTTCTTGCGAACTCGTCGCGATGGGGCGAGACGTACCGGCCGCGGGGGCTCGGCGAGCGCACCCGCCGCCGCACACGGTCGGGAGTGATGCGCTCGTCAGAGCTATCGTCATACCGACCGATGCTACTGCGCGTCCTTTTTGATCGTGGTACACTATCCCTTGAGGAACTCCGCTTCATGTTACGAATTTTCACCGTTATTCGATCTCTATCTCTATCGCTACGCGGTAATCCAATCATGAAAGCTCAGTACGACGAACCACTATCTGAAATGCACAACATTACACGTCACTTCAAAATGTCGCTTTGTTCCAGCAGAAATCACTAAACGCACTTTGTGTTTTCGTCTTACCACAAAGGAAAAAGCAACTGTAGTTAGTTTTGACCACAGAACGAGTCCACTAAGAATCAGTTCCAAAACGACTACAAAGGCACGAAATATTCACGCACCAAACTGAATTTATTCCAACACAGCTGGCTGAGTCACACACTCGATCGAATTGCACACGAAGTACGAAGTCACAAAATCATCACGAAACGAAATGACGAAAATGAAAAGCAATATGGTGGCCGGCTTTGACCAGTGTACCAACCTGATAAAAAACAGACAAACCGGAAATGAACAAAAAATGTTTCAAGTCTAATCATGGATGTATTACGGAAGTCTAATGAGAATTCGGAGCATAGAGCATTTTAAACAAAAAAAAAAGTATGGCCTGGCAACATTTGCAACAAAAACTTTTTTATTCATTCATTCATTACTCTGTTCGTTTCGTTCGTTCATTCAATTGAAGTTAGTGCGGTTTGATTTGCAATCGAAACAAAACATCGAAACTTTGTAATTTTGTAAACAAGTAATTTCCATTCTAGTTTTAAGTTTTTTCATTCTTTCCGTATTGAATTAAACTTTGCCCACTATCGCAGTTACTTTTGATGATACAACTGTTACGGCTTTTCCGCAAGTCATCGTCATCTCTCGAAAAATAATAAAAGTTTGTACCTAAAGTAATAAAAGTTTGCTGTGAGCATTGACTGACCTTTGATATCTTATCATTAAATTAATAAAACCATACTCTTCAGTTTCAAAAGTCAGTCACGAACAAACCTAGGTCCGCTAAATTCATATTCATATTCAATAATATGTATATAGTAAAACTTGGAGCGTAGGTGGCTGTTTTACTATTATCTAAAATTATAAACAAAGCACACAATGGATATAATTATACAAGTAAATAATCAATCTAATGGAAGGGATAAACTGGCTCGGTGAGTTACCTTTAACCTGCAGTTGCAAAGTCCATTTTCTTCTGACAATCCTATTCATGTTGCTAACTTTCACTTGCATAATTTTCAGATTGGTGCAGTATACAAGTCGACTTATTTGGCATCAATTAGAGACGCATAATGCTAATAAATATTCTGTTGATAGAATAAAGAACTTAGAGCTTGCATTTAGTTCCTTTCGAAAAAGTAAGTAGGTACCTCATACATACATAATAAAAGTTAAGTAAATAAAAAAAACAATTATTTTCTCATAATCTTTTCTTTTTCCTTGCAGTTTTAAGACTTGGAAGGTGTATTGATATTTTCTACACAGCATTGAACACCATTAACATTGAAGATCCATTCCTAAAATGCACGCTGACAGTTAGTAAACTGGCCCATGCATTGTATCTTTACGCTGATCACATAGTATGGCTAACTAGAAGTGGCTTCCTAAAAACTGATTCGGATAGCTGGAATAAAACAGCCAATAAATTCTGGCTTCTATCTATCATTGCAAATCTAGCCAGAGATGTTTATGAGATACTTCATCTCCTTGAATTACATTCCATAAAGTTTTTGAAACCTTCTGATTTGGTGAATGCATCAAGAAATGTTGATTTTTCGAGCAGCTGGAAATACATATATGCTGTATTGAATTGTCACAAGGATGTGTTTATAGACACAATGAAGAATTCTTGTGATTTGTTCATTCCGCTGACAGCCCTAGGATTCACCAAGTTAAGCCCCAGTGCTGTTGGTACTTTGGGGGCTATATCATCCTTGGCTGCCATAGTGACTGTAGTGAAACCTATTACTAAACTTGTACCAGCTTAAAGTTTGTGTATCTATGAATAAGTTATGTATAAGTTAAGATATAAGTGGGCAGAGGGAAAGAAAATTAAGATTTATTTAAAACAAGCTTACTTTCCTGTGGCTTCGCTCGCGTGGTCCCTTATGGAATAAAGAAGCCTATGTTTTATATTATAATAAATAATAAATATCCTTGGACATTCCACACGGAATGAATATTATAATTATAATGTACCTATATAAGTTTCAGCCTTCATCCAAATCGCTTCTGTACTTTTTGTGTGAAAGAGCAACAAACATCCTTACAAACTTTTATCTTTTTAATATTAAAAATAGGGCCTATTGATTATTAGTAGAAGTCTTACCTAACTGTAATTCTGTGCATGGTTATGAAAATAAAAACAATTTTATTCAAGTTGTTTCATACTATTTAATTAACTAATCACTCTTTAATTATATGTCCTGTTTTAATAGCTTTACCGCGGCAGTCTCCGAGTGCCACACGTATTTTTCATATACTTAATAACATCTTTATTTTTCGGACGGATTTTTATGTTAAGTGGTCTTCCGGACCTTTATAACTTTACCGGCCTTCAACATCTTAATCTCTCTGTGATCTTTAAACAGTAGAAAGCAAAGAGGTAGAAGAAAGTTTCTACTAGAAACGTAGTGGTACATTGTGTTACATGCTCTTTGGTTTGGAATAGTAGTGTGCTGTGGTTCGTTTCGTTCGCATCAAATCGATAAACGTAGTGTTTACTACATGGTCTTTGCAAATCGAAGGGCTAATTCAAACAATAAACAAATGAGAATATTACGTGTTTTAATATTAGTAATAGCCTTCGATGTATGTAGCTTAGAATATTAAATTAAATATAAATCAGTAGGATTGAAAGCAAGCAGAAAAGTTGCTTGGTAGAATGCATTCCAGCCTACGCCTCCCTCTCTCCATTTCGAAAAAAAAAAAGATCTGTCATATACACAGAAGAAGGTACATCCATGGTCATATAGGATTTGTGAGCTCTCTATGGACGAATTTTACTCTATGGAGTGCCCCGTCTGATGAGCCAAAGAGCATGTTGATGAGCAACGCATCTAAAGCATCCTAGGCTGCGTTCCGATTCACGCTAATATCGATAATTTTGCTTACAAAACCGTTCCGAATCACCGTGAGCGCGTCTACAAGTAATAATGAAACGTCATAACCGCCGCCGTCTTTCGCTCACAGTGCCACCGCTTCGAAGCATGGTTGGTGTGAGCGTCCTGTCAAAACTAACAGTAGTTTGTGTTTTGCAAAGATATTATACGTTAGAAAGGGATAAAACGTCATTGGTGTTTTGATTTAATTTTTATGAAAAAATGTGAGGTATTGTAAGCGTCGTGAACTCGCTCAAAACGGTTCCGATTTACATTAGTCCACAAACGTCAATATCGCGCTAAATCGATTCGGAACGCCAGATATCGCTTTTTTGCTCAGAGCGATTATTTCGTGAATCGGAACGCAGCCCTAGAAGTCTGTGGGCTAATTCAAGTGTTTTATTCTCTTTGGGCTAATTCCTAATTCGTGCTCTTTGCCTAATTCTATCATCTATGATTCTATTCTATCTATAGTCTATGGTACATTGTATTATTTTGGTATTAGCAAATTATTTTTGAAAAAATATTACTTACTGATTTGATTACATTACAATGGCAAAAAATGTAGTAGAAGCTGCTCGTAAGTTCTTACTTATGGGGCAGTGTGTTCCTACAGTCAAACAGAACGCTGCCAAAATAAGAATCAAAAGGTTAGAATTGGATGAAAACCTGCTCATGGTAAGAATTTTAGTTTTTATTACCTAGTTGTACGGTTCTAAATAAAATAAAGCTTTCCGTACCGTAAAGTAGAAAGCGACCTTCGATCTTCAGATTATTGACCATCAAAATATTGAAGATTAAAAAACCATGTACTTATCCTTTTATTTCAGTACTTCAGGAATGATGAGTTCTATTATTGCCATGATCCTGATAAAATTTGTAAAATCGGTGACATAGTTTTGATCAAAGCCCTGCCTCAAAAGCTCACAAAATTAATAACTCATGAAGTGAAAGAGGTTGTATACCCATTTGGTGATATTACCGATCCCATCACTGGCAAGAAAGTAGCAAAGGAAAGCTATAGAGAAGACATGGACAGACAGGCAGAATTTTACGGAAAATTGGATTCTAGTTTTGACCACAATAAAGCGCCACCAAGAGGATGGCAAGAAGGAAAGAAGGACTTCACATCTAAACCTACCTACACTAAGTTCCATGTCTTTGATGATAATAAAACCGATCCTTATTCCATCTAAATAGTAGGTATGTATAATATGTCTAGAGTTAATAAAACCAAAATATAGAATTAGGTATATACAAAGTTGTCATTGTTTTCATTTTTCCAGCTTTTGGTGCCAACCAATCTAAACTTCTATTTTAGGTAAATGAAAAAAGCTACTTTTTATGTATATCACTGTTATATATAAAGTACACCGGAGTAAATAATATAAAATCATATGCCAACCTTATAGCCTGTTTGACAAGGGCGTTTGTGTGTACCTACTACACAAAATTTTACTGTTTTAAGGTTTAACTGTCCGAAATGACAGTTTCAAATGTCTTTGTCCCCTAATATTTCCGATAACTTAGAGGGACAAAGATATTTGAAACTCACATTTAAACATAGTGGTTATATTCTCTTTGCTCACATTTCGGACAGTAAAACAGTGTAATTCCGTGTAGTACACAGACACATAGGCTGAAACCAAACAAGCATAATTTTTTGAGTTGTAAGTCGCATAATCAACCTACAATAGAAATGAAGTGAATCAAACAGGACTTTTCTATGATGCCAAATTTAGCAGAAATTATGCAACTCACAACTCTTTAATTCACGCTCGTTTGGTCTCAGCCATAAGGGGATGAAACTAAAACAACATCAATGATGTAACCAAAAAAACAAGTTTATTCAGCCAATGGCCATTATTTCTGAGTGCTTTTATAAAGGCTGTATATCAATCTTGTGCCTCTAGTTCCCGTTCCAGAGCTGCACCCATGAGGTTCCATGAACTGTCATCATCTGCATCGTCAGGTGGTTCATTGTCTGAAGGAGGTGAAGATGGCCTTGGCCTTTTTCGAGGTCTTTCATCATCTGTAAAAAGAAAAATATTGTTTGCTCAGGGGCAGAAGTGTGTCGGAAAGTATATAGGGACTATTTTGTATGATACATTAAGTCAGTGCCATAAACTAGAACCAAGCAAGGCAACTAACAGGGTTTAGGTCTGTTATAGGCCTCCACTGCTTGAATACTTTTCCATCCACTTCTGAATTTGTATATTTGAATCAAGTATGTTTTGTTCTGTATGAAAGCTACAAGTTAAGGATAAAAACAAAACATTTAGTAATTTCTTATTATAATCTTACCATCTGAATCACTGGAGCCAACTGTTTCCTGGGTGTCTTGCAATCGGTCTTGAGAATCTTCCACTTCAAGTGCGAGCAATCGTTCCTTGGCCTTCTCGGATTCCTCATCTGATGAACTTTCATCAGATTCATTGAAAATGTCTTCCACCTGCACCAAAGTATTCAATATTTGTAATATGGATAAATTATAGATTAGAAGAGGTGTTGAGGAGTTGTGCTTAGTAGCTTAGAAAAGACTGAGAGAGAAGGTAGACAGATTCGTTAGCCAGTGATGCGTGTAAGCTCATTAAAAACCTCAGTATACCATGATCATGGCGCATGTAGCTTTGCCGAAATATCAGGAAACTTGAAAATCCGCGAACCTTACCCTTCGGTTCATATCATCCATGATGCGTCTGGACGAAAGAATACAGCCAAAGAATAAATGGTATTTATTTCCTCCTAACCCATCTCTTTTTTCAATTATCTTTGTGAAATTCTACTTAAAACAATAATCTTAAAATACAAATTTACCAATGAAAAACCCAAAAAAAAAAAAAAACAAACCTTTACATCTAGTCCCAAGCTAAGCAACTTGTGTTATGTTATCCTGATGACTTAACTACATTTTTTTTTGTTAATACATACAAATAGAAAATCACAAAGACCTGGAACAAATATCTGCAGAACATACAATTTAATTTTGTCCCGTGGCGGGGATCGAACCGCAACCTCCGCGTCTCATATCACGTCACCACTGCACCACAGGTGGTCGATTGGCTAACTTGTCGAGGGATCGAATAAAACGGACAAAACTTACAGTAAAACGCGAATATCAGGTTATGTAGCGTTTTACTGTTATATTTGTCAGTTAAGTCGTGATGGCAACAAATTTCGATCTCGCGACAATTTAGGCAATCACCTATGACTAGGACCTAGCAGGTCGCCTTAGGTGATTAAGATTTTTTAACGGTGACGGCACTGCCCTACGACAGTCGAGGCGAGTCTTTAACAGGATTGTAAGTAGTGGACAGTTACCTCTCGGTCCATATCAGCGATGTCATCGCTGGAGAAGGAGAGCAGAGGGTTGAGCGTGTCCATGAAGCGGCCCGAGGGTGTGCGGCGGCGGAGCGCGGCGACGGGCGCGGCCGGGGGCGGGGGCGGGGGGGCGGGAGGGGGGCTGCTGCAGTGCGCCGGCGGACGACGCGAACTGCTCTGTGGATGCCTCGCGTTGGATTATGATAGCAGTAAACTGATTTTGATTTAATTCGATAATGGGGGCAATTCGGAGTGTCGCAAAAGCTAAGCTAACCTAACTTAAACTATTGCCATCCTTTTTATTCCTATCGCTATGAAAGGGACGGCAACAATTTTAGTTAGCTTAGTTTAGCTTTTGCGACACTCAGAATTGCCACTAGTGGCTTAAAATAGCATTAGTTTGGCATGAGCAGATTGAGCAGAGACTACTGGTATGAGCAGAGTGAGTGGTACCCTATGTGTTATACCAACCAAAGTATGTCTGAAGCTTTACGTAAGGGTTGTATGATTTCATTCAATCTTACATAATAAGTTATTCTACTATGCTACTGTATGCAAACAGCATTCCCAGCTACACAGCAAGAAGTTTACGGTACCTGTCCAACTCTCTGTAACGGATAAAGCCGTTCGTCCACCCGTTCCCATCTCTCGGCGCAAGTCCACAGCCACTCAGGTGTAACCACGTGTAGTTTGGTCGTCTTCCCGTCTGCTAAACGTCGACTTGCGTTCACTTTCGCCGTTCCTAGAGGGGATAAAACAAAATATGAATATTTAGGCCTGTATTCAGAGATCTGACTCAAGCGTCGATCTGTGCTTGAGAGTCGACTCGAGTAGCGTTTCTTATTCAAGAACGTTGCTTGAGAGTAGTTCAGCTGAGTAGAGTTCAGCTGAGCAGAGTTCAGCTGAGTAATTCCTTATTCAAAAACGTCAATCAGGTGAAATCGATGCTTGAGTTTGACATTTTTCAAAGGAATCTGAGTAAATGCTTGAGAGTGGTCTGGACCACGCTTGAGCATTTACTCAGTAGCATTTTTGTTTTGTTTTCAGTAAAAATGGATTCGTTGTATTTTAGAGGTCATCTAAGCATGCTAAAATAACGGACACACAAGACAAGACTTCAAAATATGCATGGGGACCTTGTTAGTATTAGTTTAGTCTTGGTAGGTACTCATTACTTACTTTATATTATGTCGAAAATTCTACCTACGTACATAACCTAAACACATTTGGTTTGGCTGGGGTACAATAAAAAATATAATGACAAAACTACATACCATAATGTTTTTATTTAATATTTTACAGTTTATAGGGGTCACGGGAAACAGCTAATCGTTAGATCATGTGCAGGCTAAGCTTGCTGAGGGAGATCCTTCGTGTCTCGTCATCTTCAACGAGTGCTGGTGCTATCTTTCACAACGTTTGTATCTACAAACACTAGATAATGCATCAGACCAGGGCAAGAAGCACTACCGCCGATAGCCAAGCAGTATTATCTGTCTTTGGTCAAAGCGTAAAAATAAATTCATTGATTTCATGTTGATTTCACATTTTCATCCCGCCCCGAGATTTGGCGATTGTTGAAATTTGATTAACTTGCTTGACGACTGACGTATGAATGAATCAATTTGTCAGTTTTCTAAATTCGTTCCGTTACACGTTATTTTTACTTCACTTTCGAGAGACGCGCCATTAATTTTTCATGCAGGCATTTTGAATTTCTGCGTGTAACGGAATGGAAGTACAAAATAAATTAAAAATGTAAATGAGAACAGACTAAATTCATAAACAAAAAGGAATCGACGCTTGAGACTCGATTCAGCTGAGCATTGATTCAAGCAACGTTCTTGAATACAAACGATACTTAAGCAACGAATCAACGCTCAAGCAGAGTTCGGCTGAACCGAGTTCAAATCGACGCTTGAGTCAGGTCTCTGAATACAGGCCTTAGACTTTCTCAAGGTGAGGCTTTACCCAAGCAGACCACACAACAAAGGAAAAATAAATACAAAAAATAAAGAAACCATCTTACCAGTGTTCAAGGGTTCCGTGGCCAAATGTTAAGGCAGTCCGACTTGATGATCGCTTGTATCATCCCGCCGGAATCGAAAATTTTGGTAAGATTTTTCATTTATAATGATGAGCAAGCGTTTGAACTCTAGCAAACATATAAGTACGTTATGCATAACTAGGCTCGATTATAATACATACCCGCTCTCACAGCTACTAGATGCGTAGTTTTATCCGTATAATCTTGTGTAACCTTCGCTCCAAGACTCTTAGCCACTTGATACGCACGAGAGGTCTCTAATCTCTGGTGTGTTGGAACCAGCCCACTGAAGACTAGACTTGTGCCTGCCAGCACTTCCCCTTTCACCTCTGGTATTACAGACTTTAGATCAGGGATTGCTTTTTTGCCCATTTTATCATACAACTCGTAGAAGTGTCTGAAAAATACAGTAAATAATAGGTTATTTCCTTTATTTGGACATTACTATGACTACTCCTTTACACATCATCATAGGATCTAAAAGAATATTGTCTACTGCACTACTGTCTAGGGAATACAGTCGTGACCACAGAATTTAATTTACATATATATTTTAACAGAATTTAAAAGCAGTTAAATGTATGTTTGGTGGTGCCTCTAACAGCTGTTCTGGATATCTTAAGATACATTTTAAATTATCTTTAACTTGCTGACCCGGCGAACTTCGTACCGCCGTTGTTTTTCTATTCGTGATTTTATTTTAATTTTTTATACAAGTAGGTAAACTTTGTCCAGAAAATACCGAACACAAAACAAATAACTATCCAGTTTGGTGCAGGCGTTAGGAAGTTATTGTGCTGACATACATTTCAGCGTTTCATTTTTCAATAATTATATTGTAGATGCTACTACCCTTTGGATTTAAGTCTTGGGCTGTTGCAGGTTATTTCAAATTGGCTGACTTCTTAATTTCAGTGTAACTATAATTTAATAGGTGAAAATGTTACAAAATGTTTGAGTTTAACGAATACTTACGTGTGTATCCTTTTCAGTATATCCTCCAAATAAATCAAATAGTCATCAGGATCTTCAACTTCTATTTGCCCATCTGATGTTTCAATCCACTTCGGTTCATTTTCATCTGCTTTCTCACTATCTTCCGCTTTTATATCAGATTTTGTTTCATTATCACTTTTTTGATCAACTTTTTCGGTTTTTTGTTCAATAATTTCCTCGTCTTTTGTTTTTTCTAAAGGTTTGGGTTCCTTATTGATAACCTTTCCGTTGCTGCCGTCTGTTTTTTCGTTTTCTTTTTCTTCTTTTGCTACAGGCTCAGCCTCTAATGTCGGCATTTGATTAAGTACAGATTGGCCGTTTTTGCCGCTTGGTAACTTAGGTTTTTCATCCACTGAAACAAAACATTAGGTAACTATTTTATTACAGATAAAATAAATAGCCACTAGAACATGTTTGTAAGCTTAAAGTTTTGAATGTGGACCTCGTATCTGTCTTTCTTACAAAGCTAAAAATAAGAAAGTCTTCAGAAGGTCCTTCTTTTTTGTCTGGATTTAAAGTGAAGTGGCATTCAATCTTGCTTATGTCACTCGGTATCACAATCCATTCCAAAAATGATAGTAACGATTTTGTTCAGTTTAATTCAACTAATGTAAAAATCCTCTCTTTTCGATGAAGACCAAATCAGCATGGCATTACTGAAATTAACTCAATTCATTAACATAAATAAATAATAATAATAATAAATATCATAATAAGCAGTCGCTTGTTTAATCAGAAAACAACCGAATCGAACCTACTACCTTACAAAAAAACGTTATAATGTAAATAAGTTTTTTATATCGTCCGCCAGCAAAATGGGTCGACGATATAGTTAACACTGCAGGTCGGACATGGGTTAGATTGGCGCGGGACAGGGTCGAGTGGCGGAAGCGAAGAGAGGCTATACCCAGCAGTGGGATGATAGGGGCTGATGATGATGATATTTACCTGGTGGAGGTGGAGCATTTATGTCCCCTGTGTTTTGAAAGAATGAATAGGGCCGTACATGGATCAGGTTAGACGCGTGCCGCCACACGTCCTCACGGTCATCTATGATGCAGACCATGTTGTCTCCGCAGGGGAATAATGCTCTGTAAAAAGAAAGTATTTTTGTAATTAAATATTTTATTCGACATTAAGTACCTACATACATACATACATAAAATCACGCCTCTTTCTCATGTTAGGCAGAGACCACGGATCTCCGCTTGCTACGATCCTGACACACCTCTTTTGCCTCATTCACTCTCATTACATTCTTCATACACGCTCTCCGGTTTACTGATTATGTATTCGAAATTAGTAAATTCGGAGAAAGGTGAAGATCGATTTTTTAATCCTTTGTTTTGTTTGAAAGAGCATACTTCAGAGGTGGTAATAAAATTGAAGATCTGATGACGATCTACGGAGTTATGAACAGAAATGCGCCTCGAGAAGTCGAGAGTGCTGGAAATTGGTTTTTCTTACGAAATTGAAAATGGTTTAGTAAATTATTAATTTTGCCACTTCTCATGTTAAGCATTGACAGTTTATTTACAAACATGGCACATCGAATTTAACTGAAGTTGAGATTAACTTACTTCAGATTAGCAGACTTTGTTCTAGGATCAAAGCACTCATCCCTCGACAGTATTCTGTGCGAGAAGTACTTCTTCTTAGGGTCCAGTAGATCAGCTATCGCGTGCGCATACTGCCTCGCCCCGAAAGTGCAGACATGCAGCTCGTAGTTCTGGGATGCTGACTCCAGGAACTCCATAGTTCGGGGGCGAAAGCGAGTGTGGCACCAGCGGCCCGGACATCCCGGACCACGGAGGAAGAAATGGAGAACACCCTGAAACATTCAAATAATAAATAGGCATAAAACTGGGTATTTTTACATTACTAGAAAGTACATTAATGGTACTAAAAAAAACGGTATTCAAAGTACAGTACGGTAACGTCTACTTCTGTCTCGCTCTTTGGCTTATGAATTTCGAATTTCGTCTTTATTTTGGCGATTCGCTAAGGACAACTTATTAGAGTATGGTTCTATATTTTCATAATCCTCGCCTCAAGCTATAGGTTGATTTTTTGTGTAGAAATTTTCTAAAGGATACTTCTGAAGTTTAGTGTTGGCTGCAAAAAGCAGCTACAAAATAAATTGGTTCTGTCCTATACTTGGTATCCATTTATCAGTTCCACAAAAGTGATGTTATCTGAAGAAAATGTATTACTATTTAGAATTGTCACCATTTTCTTCAGATGAGAACAAGGTTTCTATAGTAATCCTAATGTCTCACCTTCCAATTAGGTGGTACATTGTCATTGGTGGTGTGCACTAATGTTTGATCGAGATCCACCAATAAGACCAGCTTCCTGTCGCTCAGAAGGCGCCCGGCATCTTCACGTCCCAACTTCTGTGCCAGCTCTTCAGACACCTAAAAGAGGTTGTTGAAAAGACTTTTAACCTTTAACTGGTGACGTGGTATTTGTGTAACGTAAGTGGTGACGTTAGGCCTGACAGGCCTCGGTTGAATATACGTATAATTCGCGATGTACATAAATATTAGTGACTAACTTATTTATTTGTGTTAATTTGGATATTAAGGTATTAAATAAAACGATTAGGTATGTGTTTCTAATTATTACATATATTTAGGAACAGACATATTAAAATTTGCTCTCGCATTGTTAGAAAAAACGACATGAGATCAACATCTAGTCACAAAAAAACAAAAATCAACATTCTTATTTAAAATAATATTTTTAGATCATAGAATAGACTTCAATCATCGTATAAAATAACATAAATCTCTTATAAAATTTATAATTACAAAACTGACAAAGGGTAAACTTGTCAATTTTTTATTGACACTCAGGATACAATTGTTTCGCGCACTGCAGGCATACATGCTTTTTACACAAAATACAATGGTAACAAGATTACCGGTCCAGCTTAGGTAGACAAGTGGCACATCTCTATAGCGTCTTCTGCGTGATTTGTGGCTCAGGTGGCAAATCTGAACCCAAAATTCGTCAGATGTTCAATCTTATTTCAAGTGACATTCGCGAGTTATAAACTCTGCTTTTCATGTGCTGTAAAATCATTCCTCTGGCCAATATTTCATGAAAACCCCTCTCTCAATGCTTCTTTTCTTTTCAAGAACATGCACGTTCACCGTAGGTACCTACCTACTTATGTATAGCATGCGATAAAAGATCACCATGGGCCATCTTCGTGTACGGTGACTGCAGGTTTAGATTGAACATTTTTTATCAATCTCGTCCATCCTCCCTTGCTAAAATTGTAATATGTTAATCATTTCAAGCTTCCTGATTTTCTCTGGAACGTACTTTTCTCCTAAATCATCAGCTTCAGAACCACTGGAGTCTTCACTCCACAACCATTCTTCTTATTGAACGACATTTTAACTGGTTCGCGATAAAACCTGTCTACTAGAAGGTACTTGGAACTGAATTTCTCTGCTCCAGTACTGTACGTCATTTTCTAGGAGGTTCTGTATCATCCATCTTTTATGTTTGCAGGTTCACGCTATAATAAACCACAAATAACAATTTTATAACACTAACAAAAAAGTAACGTAAGAAGTGACGTAGGGCCTGAGAGGCCTCAGTAAAACTTTAAATACGCATAACTCACCGAATTTGCTCATGCCGACACTATTATCGCTGTCACGGCTTGGGTGCAACTAAACTTGAAGCTACTGAGACGCACAAACCCGGGACGCGCAGGGAAAGGGGTGAAATAACGTTTTGTTAGTGCTCTCGGGCCTGTGAGGCCCGACGTCACCAGTTAAAGGTTAAAACATTATATCTAGGTTACAAACAATGTAAAATGGGATCATGATTCATGGAGTTTTCCCGTTTGAAGTGATCACAAGAGATAACATTGAAATAATAACCGAAGGAGGTAGATTTTTTATGTATGTATGTACAAGCTGCGCCCCACGGATTACCCGCGGTAGTTCCCGTTCTCGTGGGAATATCGGGATCAAAAGTAGCCTATGTGTTATTCCCAGTCATAATCTATGTATATTCCAAGTTTCAGCCAAATCCGTTAAGTAGTTTTTGCATGAAAGAGTAACAAACATCCATTCATCCTAACAAACTTTCGCGTTTAGATTATTAGTAGGATATTAGGATGTGATATTAACCTTTAGTTCTGGTATAGAGTGTACCATAGGTACTACAGCAACATCCCTGTTGACGTCGTCTGCTCGGAGGTCTGCACCACATTCCGCGCACATCTCCTTCATAACGGTGGGGTGGCGGCATTCTTCTAGCTCTGCTATTGGTTCTCTAGAAATAAAACACTTATGACGTGAAGAAATAGAAGTGCCAATAATTGGTGGGGTGCCCAAATGAGGACAGTTTAAATTCCTTCTCGGACCACTGGATGAAGAGCAAGCGAGTTATATTATGTTGAAAATAAATTGGTAAGGTAACAATTTTCAGCCAAATGGGCAGTGCTAATTTAGTAATCAAACTGTCACTAAGTATAGAAGTCAATAAAGTTTGTTTAGAAATACAATTGGCATGTCAAATTTGGTTTAGTTAGATGGTTTAAGTTTAGTTATACTACAATAAAATTAAGTAGTGCTAGAAAATGTGCATGAAGTATTACCTTCTACTTAAATTAGTTTTTGTGACATTCCTGTGATCTCAGATAGGTATCCTAATAGGTAAATGTGTACAAAGAGATTAATAGGTATTTATCAATTTTAGTTTATATCTGTATGAAGATTCTTATCTTAGTAGGTAGGTACTGTAGATAACGAACAAGTGAAATTAAAGTAAGAAAATATTACCCAAGTTTGTGTCTTATTACTTACCTACACTAAGTATGAAACTTTTTTTAACTTGAATTTTTGCGGGAATAAGTTTGACATTTTGCCGCGCAAATCGTTGTCAAAATCAAATCAATACGAACAATGACAATGAATGGACACTATACCTACGATACGTACTGGAAAATACATTTTTAATATAATTTTTGAAGTAATTTGGTCGTAATTTTCATGAACAATACTAAAAAGCACATGCGTTCGGTGACGTCACTTACCCAGGCTCTGCAATGTCCCCTTCCTTCACCTTGATCGATGAGATGGTACCTGCCCGCAGAGCTTTGTATTTCTTCAAATCATCACTGTTACCTGATGAATCGCTGTATAAAAATAATATTTGACCTTGCGACACGAAAGTACCATGTTTTACTTTCCACTTAGCTACTTTTACAGGCTTTTCAGATGGAACAAAAATAGGCATAGTTTTGTCGGCCATCTTGAAAGGAAATTGCGCACTAAATAGTCAAATGGCGTTGCACTATTGGTTGTTTTCCACCAGATTTGGCGGCTTATAACTGAACACCAATGGCAACGCAGAACAACAAAATAATCAATGAAACGAGGCCGCAACATCCGGATTGCGGTGGCATTCGTCAAAAACTATTTTTTCTGAAACATGTGGATTTCACAGAAACTTTGTCGACAAAGAAAGTTAAAATTATTTATCAGAGTACACTACTTCTGTATCTGTTTGACAACGAAGCGAAGATTACTCATAAACATATTACTAAATAAAACAACGACCGACGACCGAGTGAGATGAGACATCACATGACTGTCAAAACTTTGTTGTCTATGTATAAATTTAATTTAGTTAGTCTGTGGACTGGGTAGATAAAAAACTTCAAAAAAACTTCAGTTGTCATTGTCATGTCAAGTCAAAAAACAGCAACAATTCAATTCGTTGGTTGGTTGGTGTCTGTCTTGTTGTAACGAATTTATCTTTGTTTTTGAAGGCGTAATTACAATTCGCACAAAAAATAATCGATCATGACTGAAGAAAACATAACTGTGAGTGACAACTCGGATATTGAAGATAGTGTAAATCCAGAACTTCGCGGATATCTGAGTAAATGGACAAACTACATTCACGGTTGGCAGGACAGGTTTATTGTTCTAAAGAATTCCACTTTATCATACTACAAGAGTGAGTTGGAGAGTAATCTTGGATGCCGTGGTGCCTTATGCTTGAAGAAAGCTAAAGTCAAGGTATTTATTCAATCTCATTCTTACAATAATGGCCAAGGCAAACCAATACCCTTGTACTTACCTACAGTGTTTTTTGTTGAGCTAATTTATTAGCTTGTCGTGCGGTGATATTGACGGCATAATAGTATTTAATGAATCTTGTTTTTTCAGCCACATGAATTTGATGATTGTCGATTTGATGTCTCCGTAAATGACTGTGTTTGGTACTTGAGAGCCACTAATCCAGAAGAAAAACAGCAGTGGATTGATGTTTTGGAATCTTTCAAAGTAAGTACAAATGAGCATTATTTTATTTTATTTAGACAACACCAGCAGTACACATAATTACACTTTATTAGCAGTTAATTATTAGACGCAGTGAATTAGATGAAAGATTTACTCTATCAGTATTCAGAATGTTAATGTTTGTAAACAATTCAGGTGTTATCATAAAAGTCAAGGTTCCTGTAGATTTTTATTCTACCAAATCCATTCTTCTATGCTAACAAGTGAAACCTGTTTGATTTGAATATTAATTACTCAATTATGTTCAATGTCATAATGTTTTATGTATTGGATGAAGTTTTAACATTAAATCTTGTTATTTGTGAATTTAATTTGGATTTACAAGCTTGGCTCATAGTCAAAGATAGAAAAACTACCTAGAAAACCATCAATTTATTATATTTTTATCATGGTTTAATTTTTGACATGATGGAAGCACAAATACTCACACAAACTTTCACATTCATATCAATAATAGGTTGATAATGGTTTATCAGTATTGTCAACTTACAAAGGCTTATGATAATTTCTGTACCACTTTATAGCAGCCATGTGACTCATTCTGATAACAATGTCATGCAGACGTCAGAGAATATTACACATTTTGTATTTTAGGAATGTATGATATCAATATCATTTTATGTAATACTAATATCATATATTTGGCTAATCTTTATTACCAGTTTTATACAGCTTTATCCTTGTATCAGTAATTCAGCTATTGTTTTTCACTTTCTGGTTTGTATAATAGTTTAAAAACGATTGTGTTCAATGCCAATGAAACATGTGGCCATGTGCGTTGTGTAGCTGGGCCGAGAATGGGATATTCTTTTTTAGTATTATAGGTTTTTGGACGATAACTTGAAAGGTTTATCAAAAACTTATAAGTTTGAATGAACTGTTGGCTAACTCTTAATTTTTAGATAACCTACTAACTTAAGTATTTTTTAATATTACAGATTGAATCAGGATACGGAACTTGTTCAGACAGCAGTTCCAATGGTGGAGGCCTTAGAAGACATGGCTCTGTCACTTCCTTACATTCAACAGGATCTCATGGTAAATATTTATTTTAAAGCCTGATAATTATGTTTCCTACAGGGCAAAGGTACCTTCTTTTCACTGATCTCTGTTTTGTGATTGGTAGAACAGTTGTAAGAATCAAGTTCATCCCGCCATCACTGTTTATGATAGTAAACATAACACTACAATAGTGTAAATTGGTGGGATAATCCAGGCTCAGTCTGGCCTTATTGTTGAGTAGGCGATTGCCTGCGCAGGTAGAAAATCGAACCCAAATAAAATGGTAAATCGAAACCACAACCTCCTGTGTCTCAAGTGGACTTTCCTCGCTGTGGCATAGAGGTTGTTGTTAGACAACCTCTATGCCACAGCGAGGAAAGTCCACTACTGAAGGGATTTGGCTGAAACTTGGAATATACAAAGTTTATAACCAATGGAATAACAATACATCATAGGCTATTTTTATCCATGTAGGTACCACGCGAGTGTAGCCGCGGGTAATTAAGCTTGTATATTTCCATATTTCTTTTCTTTTTCTAGGCCGGACTGCAAGAAGGCTCACTGAGAAGATTGCCGAACTTGATACATATGGGGAGTTGTTATCCAAACAAGCAGTTCAACTGCAGCAGTACTACGAGAAATGCGTGCTTTCGTGCCCTCAGATTGATGATGCTGACGCGATTGACGCTGTCACCGTTGTCGATGGTAAAATTCTATAATTAAAATAAATAAATATCCTTCGACATTTTATACGGCGTCATCTAGTTCCAAGCTAAGCAACTTAATGCTTGTGATATGGTAACCAGATGACTGATATGATACTTAGATACATTTTTTTTGTAATACATACATATTGTAGATAGAAAAACATCCAGACCCAGAAGAAATATCTGCAAAACATGCAAACATTTGTCCCGTGGCGGGGATCGAACCCGCAACCTCTGCGTCTCAGGCGGCCTTTCACCCACTGCGCCACAGAGGTCGTCAATCGTCAATTCTCACTACACTTAATTCGTTACAGGAGCAGAGTTGAATACAGACGCGGGTGAAGTTCGTGCGACAAGCGCTTCTTTCCGCGCGACGTGCGCCGCCACGCTCAGCACGCTCCAGCATTGCGTGGAACTGTTGCGGCGCCGCGAGCGGCAGGCCAGCAAGGCTGAGGAGCTTTATATGTGAGTGACCCATTGAGGTTACAATCTGTAGAGCCACAATCAGACAAATATAATGTCCGAGATAAAACTCGGCGCACGCTACGTAGTGCGCAGAGTTTTAGTTTTTCCGACATTGAACATTAAAACAAACGACATAACGTCTACATTCGAGCAAATGTCATTGTATAGGTGTGTAGAATGTTGCTAGGACATTTTTTGAGTGTTGTCAGCTATTAGATTGTGACTCTTTAGTATAGTAACTCAATGAAGTGACCCCAATCATTCAATACAGAGGTGGGTGTAGACCACAAAAATAGCTGGAGCATGGACCTAGTATAGTACCTGGACGAACAGTGAGCCTGCCGCGGAGAGGGACAAAAAATGCAGTGAATGCACAGTTTCATAGTACAAAATTCGGAGCATCAGGTTTCCGGCCATACAAAAAAGCGGCACACGATGAGGGACAAAAGATATAATAATAAATAATAATAAATATCCTTAGACATTTCACACGGCGTCATCTAGTCCCAAGCTAAGCAACTTAATGCTTGTGTTATGGTAACCAGATTACTGATACACTACATAGATACATTTTTTTTTTGTAAATACATATTTTACATAGAAAACACCCAGACACGAAACAAATATTTGCAGATCATGCAAACATTTGTCCCGCAGCGGGGATCGAACCCGCAACCTCTGCGTCTCAGGCGGGCTTTCGCCCACTGCGCCAGAAAGGTTGTCGAATGCTTTGTCTTTTTCACTTACATTAAATTTTGTATTATATTCGTCTTTGTTTTAGTGTGACTGAGAAAGGAATATACAGCGCTCTATTTCTTACTTTCTCTAAGCTCTAAATACTAACTAAAAAGTAAGTTTGTGTTAGCAAGTGGCCAACTCAGGTGACGGAGGTTTTTAGACGCCTAAAGGCCTCCGTCATGGCCTATTAACGTCTATTTGACATCTATTTTCACAAATTGTTCGCATCATAAGTAATAATGATTTATATTTACACAGGGCACTGAAGAATCAGCTTACAGAAGCCAGATTGGCGTCCAAACCTGGGCCAGATCATGAGGTAAGTACTCAACTAATTTTGTCTAAGAAATTATATTTTGGTAAATTATGTAATAATTCACATAATCTGAAAAATCAGACTGGAATTCTATTTTATATCTAAAGATACCAAAGCATGGTTTCAAGGCTGAGTCGAGTCGAGGAATTTTCAAGGATACGTTTTAGAATAATAACATGGCGGTTAGTGCTGGGCTCAGCAAACTATTTAAACTTTTCTTTTCTTCAGTCGAAGATCGAAAGACAACCGTAATTATTGTAGAACCACAAATCTCCATCTTTGATTGACTGTTTGTCTATGACAAACTAGACAGAGTGCTGCCACTTTTAGAAAAAAAATATATTTCAATATAATAAATAAATAAATAAATAAATATCCTTGGACATTTCACACGGCGTCATCTAGTCCCAAGCTAAGCAATTTAATGCTTGTGTTATGGTAACCAGATGACTGATAAACTACATAGATACATTTTTTTTTGTAAATACATACATATTATACATAGAAAACACCCAGACACGAAACAAATATTTGCAGATCATGCAAACATTTGTCCCGCAGCGGGGATCGAACCCGCAACCTCTGCGTCTCAGGCGGGCTTTCGCCCACTGCGCCACAGAGGTCGTCAAATAAATGGGAAACTCTGGTGAGGGAATTTAGAGCCTCAAATGCCAACCGAAAAAGATCAAGATTTTCAGTACACATATTTTCGGATGTTTTCTACATTTTTAAACATGGATTAATAAAAGTGGCAGAAAAATTATAATTTTCGATTCTATTCCCATTTTAAAATTAACTTGATTTGAAATATTAACGGGACTAAAGTAATATTAGGTACATACTGATATACCTAGGTACTCTAAAACTTAATAAAAAAAAATAAAAAAATATATTTCAGAAGCTCAGCCTATTTGTGTTTTAACTGAAATTGCGATCTGAAAAGAAGTGTCTACCGCTACCTAGGAATAGGTACAGTCGCGAATATATTTATTTTATTTTTTATATTCTTTCATTAGCAAAACTAGATCATTTTGTTGTCACAACAAACAGGCAGATTTAGTAGATGTCTGAGCTACAGGGAGCCTCAGTCAATCATGAAAAGGGTTAATTGAAACAGGTATACTACATGCAACCGATTGATTCGGCGTATAACAGTTTGTAAACAAACTTCACAACTTTCCAACACGTATCTAAGATGCACTCAGTACAGCCGCATTCAGCTTTGTGCACAGATTAAAATAATAGTTCATAGTACAGTCACAGCACACTGGCTTTCCGACAGAATTTCTTCACAAGTGGCCCGACCACCATAGAGAGCGTACGTCTCACGCCCTCGCATTTTAAAAACATCGCGCCTCATTTCACGCTCGACCTTCTAAAATTACTCGCGTTTCAGTGATGTGTTGTGTTTAATCGTTGATTTCAGTAACATTAATATGAAGTTCAAAATTTTGAAGAAGCTTCTGCATAAGGTTTGTTTTTTATTTACACAGGTTTGCTCTGTTACTAATGTAAAATGTCTAGCCAATTAAAATTATTTAACCGTGACTTTTGCGTATACTGTGTTTGAAAATAATATAAGTAGACGTCCGACTTTCAGATACTCAAGATTATCTATATGTCTAAAGGCTAGTCAGTGGCGCGTACTATAATATTACATTTAATAGCGACATGTCCCTCTATGTAATACAATTAAAATATCTACTTTGAAAAATAGTTTTTGAAAGAGAGTTTCTTGTGTATTGTGTCAGTCTTTCTCTTATCAGTTATCAGTAGCGTCATTATAACGCTGTTGTTTAAATACTGTACAATATACGAACTCATTCCAAAAACCTTTATTCGTGAAACTGTTATAGTTGCCTCTGTAATCCGACTAATATTATAAACGCGAAAGTTTTATTGGATTGGATGTATGGATGTCAACAATTTTATTTAGTTGCTTAGCTTGGGACTAGATGACGCCGTCTAAAATGTCCAAGGATATTTATTTATTTATATTCGTCACCCCTTGGTAAAAAATTACCGAAATCTGACCAAAGACCTTGTGATGAGATGCAGTAGCTAACTTATTTGTTTTTAATTTCCAACGAAAAAGTGTAATATTTTTAATTTATACCAGGAGTAGAAGTAATTTATATTTATTTGTAAGAGATATACAGCGTGTGAATGACGCATTGCCATGTGAAGTGAAACTTGCAGTAAATAAAATCTGATTATTGAATGAGTCATACTTCATGTACACAACCAAAGGGTGTGTGAAATTGACGTGTTTAAAACCAGTTTCAAGGTTTAGCTCGTACTTTCTTTCGAGGTCTCGCGAAATGGGAACATACGATAGGGTATGATGCAATAAAATGGTTTAATTGAAATATCTTGTATATTTTTTACATACATGGCAACCAATCACGCTTCTTTCCCATTGGGAACGAGACCACAGATTTCCAATTGCTACGATCCGATCCTGGCACAGCTCTATCGTCTCATTCATTCCTCTTTTCAAATTGAAAACATATACAATACAGGTACATTATCAAGCTTTCTAAGCATTACGAGTATGGAAAATATTTATATAAGGTTGTCTAAAATAACATAACATTACATCTAGCTTGCTAGACAATCTTAAGAAAAGTACGTCAGTAATGTATCAATTACCTACTTAATATAATATTCTAAAGTCAGACACAACACAACTAATAAATTGAATGGATCTTTTAAACATACTAAAAGCTACATAGGTACTATTAATATAATAATAACATACCAGTACGATCTGGGCGTGATCTTTCAACGCTTCGCATTCAAACCAAGCTCTAAATAATCCTGAAATAAAAAGTTAAATTCACCTTTCCTGCTTATAAATATGTCAGACGAATTCATCGTACTTAAACCAATGTAAGTTTACGTAAAACTCAAGTATCTATTCTATCGATTCACATTCCCATCACTATTCAATATCAGTCGGAGGTTATTACAACATAACTATTCAAAAAGAGAACAAAAATATTAAAACATAGCCAATGCCATCTATTCTTGAACACTATCGAAATCAGTTTATGTTATGTGATTACTATGGTTCTATCATTACTTATTACCTTTCGCCTGCGGTTTAAATAAGTATATTCCAAATCCGTTCACTAGTTTTCATATCAAAGAGTAACAAACATCCATCCATCCTCACAAACGCATTCTAATAAGTAAGTAAGAATAGTAGTAGGATAGGAACTACAAAATGTTTCACTGGAGATTAAACGTTATGATTTTATGAATGTGATCTATTTCCGTATAACACGCGCCATTAATTTTGACGTCATCGTTCAGTGATTTCGAATTGGTACTTTCGTGTCGAGGCGCTATCGGAAAAGCAGATCAAATTTTTCATTGTTATTTTACTAAACGTTTTTGTAACCTTGAAAAGTCTTCCACGGTAGGATTTTGAAAGTATTGAAAGTGAAATAGGATTAAGTATGTATATTAAAAAGTTGCGTTGTTTATGACTGAGTTGAATTAAATATTTTTGTCACAATAATAAATTCGTGAAGTAGTAACCAATTCTTGGTGGCAGTAAGTATTTCATGGCCCGCTGATTGAATGCCATCCGCATGAAAAAAAATACCATTAAAGCTTGAAAGCTGGAGACGACATTTCATTAAAGAAAAACATAATAATAGAGCCCAAAGTTTAAGTAAACAATGCAATTAATTAAATATAAACAAACATGTACCACATATATTATAGTAGAATAACATGTTCAGTAGAATTAATCACATATAGATTTTGGCGTCTGAGTCACATTCCACGTAAAAGTTGTAACTACGGTTTGTTTATTTACATTACTATTACACTTCGAAGATGATTCACTCACTACTGATATTTCAATTGATTCACATTCGTGGAAAGGAAAGTGTATCAGTCATGTATCACATTGATGTGATTGAATGAATATGAAATAATTATGATTACGCCAAGACTGTACTCCAAAAATACCGATTGCGGTTTCTCGAACGCAGATCAACTCCAAAATGAATGATAGTTTTACAAGAAAGAAAGAAAAATCCTTTATTTTTGTTCCACAAGGATCAGTTTTAATGCATGAACCGTCTACGAACTATTAGAAAACATTAAAAAAAATAATTATCCAAATCACTCCTGCCCTTTTTGAGCTATTGAGTGACAACGAAATAAGATTAATTTATATTTTGATTAATCTATCTATCTTCTCTATAGGTACCTACGAGTAGAAGATAGATCTAGATTAATCAATAACTAAAAGACCTTAAATTATAGTTCTATTTTCTTTATCCGCCCTCTGTACCCTCCACTTTGTGACAACATCGTTTAACAAGTGAGCCTATGCACACTGCGTTTTTCAATCGCGCGATTTTGTGTAGCGCGTCACCTGCTAGTTCGCAGTGCGTTTTACAAACGCGAGGATATTGTACATAGATCACAGGTTACCGCTGCGTTTTGATCGTCGCGTTTGTATCGATACTAACGCAGTCAATGCGTCAATGCGCGTTCGAAAAACGTGGTGTGCATACTGACATTCGCTCTAATACAACAAAATTATATTAGTTACTTGTAAGTTATTCCGAACACATGTTCTGAAGGTCGGCGTAAATCACGCTCTTATCGTATAAAACGAGGCAGTGCAAGAAATCGTGCGATGCATTTATTTATTTTGTAGCTGACGATTTGCTTTAACGGTGTCAATTAGTTATTCATGTCCAAAACATCTGTATGTACATTGTACAAAAAGCTGGTGATTACTGTGGGCAAAAATGAATTATGTAAAATGTATAATTAACGCCATAATCCAGACAGTCAGTGGTCACCTTGATACTGGCTAATTCTGAACCATTGCTAGCTATCAGTAGATTTATCATAGCTTTTAGCGACTGCTTGAAAATGTTGTCAACGTGAATGAGCGCATATCACACCAGAAACCGAAATTAAAATTGCATTCGATGTTGTAGAAAACTAAGATACTTACTATTTTGTCTCATACGAAAAACAATGCCTCAGATTTTATGCATCATAACAGCGTTCGATATCTGTCGCCAGCGAAAAGTCCGACAGATTCGGCCATTCATTGGCATACGGGGTGTGCCAATGAATGGTTGCCATTAGAAAGCCTGTCAAATGTCCATGATTTATTGCCATAGTCAATCATAATCCATGAACAAACGATGGTGTACCTCAAGGTGGATACATTGAACTGTCATAGCTTAGTAATTACCATCTGCGTTGAAAGGGCTACGAACTATTAACTTTCGTTAGAAGTAAATTGATAAATTGGATATCATGACAATCAATACAGGGCAATGCACGCAAAATGTCCTTTAACGTCCTTTGAAGCTTAAAATCGTATACCTTTAAACGAGCAATTCTAGTAATGCAGGAGGTTTCGGGGCAATAAATCTATCTAGCTAGGATTCCTTTTTAGAAAAAAATCGTTTTATCCGTGTTTTCAACACAAACATTTTCAACATTCGTGAGGTTAAGGAAACTTGCTCACTGACGCAAACTAACTTACATTCAATAGACTATTGTTTATACAGTGGCGTTCAATGACTGTTTCTAGGCACTGTGCCAGGGTATATAGCTTCGTCTGCATGCAAACTTGCAAGACCTAGTAAAGCTATGTGGAGCTGACGTCACGATTGCAATTTACTTGTATTGTTCCGTTGCGATTAAAAGTGAGAGTGAAGAGCACACTAATATTATAAATGCGAAAGTTTGAGTGTATTTTCTTACTTCTTAACGTGTAGCGGACTTGATTAAAATTTGGGATAGATAGAAAGATAGAAAATACTTTATTGCACACCATTAACAGATAAAAAAACATTATGAACAATAAAACACTTACCTAAATTACTATAATATACAATCGGCGGTCTTATCGCTAAGAAGCGATCTCTACCAGACAACCGTACGTATTTTACGGGATTTTAAAATCTCCACAAGAAAACAGAGTCTTTTATAAATTACCAATACAATAGTGAGAAACACATTCCTTGTGTAATTTAACAGTCAAGAGAGAATCAAATAAGTATAATTTAATTTGTTTTAGTTTATAGTTGGCAGTCTAAAAACTGCACCCAGGGTTGGCCCCTTGCTCATACGAACTAACTTACTTTTAACTTTAGTCTATAACAACTCGCGCTTGAATTTTGAATGAAAGCCTTACATTTTTGCAATTTCAACCTAAATGCTCTGGTATCAAATCCAGACGTATTTATATGATAGCAGACTTATCTATCATTAATCTCTACATCATATCAGTACATCAGAATAACAATTTGAACCAACAAAAACGGTCTTCATTGAGCAGTCATTATATCCGTCCGGCGATATGAGATGACCGAGATAATTACAGCATACCAAACGCAACAAATAATATGTTGGGCACATAACAACTCTCTTTACTGACTGACTGTTATTCAGCTCGCAACTAAAAGAAAGTGTTAACTTGCAAATGCTGGCATATGCCGATGGATATTTGAACTTACTGTTTTTTAAATTTGATTTATTTTTAGTACCGTTCATTACATGAATCCTTCAAAAATGGTGTAAAAACTCTGTCACCAAACTAGATCTCGTGCAAACTTACATCTGACCTATTTCATAATGGACTGATTATTAATATGACCAATTAAAATAAGAGCCTATGCACACCACGTTTTTCGTTCTAGCAGTCACTGCGCGTTTTTGTGTAGCGCGTGCCCTGCTAGTTCGCAGCGCGTTTCACAAACGCGAGGATTGCTGTGCATGGGTCTCAACTTATTCGCCGTGAGTTGTATCGCGTTTGTATCGATACTAATGCGCAGTGACTATGCGTTTGAAAAATGTCGTGTGGCTAAAATATGAAACTGACAGATTATGAGCCAATTATGTAAGAAAAAAGTAAGTTTATCAAATAGATAGAGGGTAGTTTTTTTGGTTCGAAAGTAACACGAGTATACCTAATAGTCGCGGCCGCTCTACTTTTCGTTATATTATATTGTTAGTAGCATTATTAGTTAGATGACGTAGGAAGTAACGAAACGGCTATTATGCTATTTCTGCTGTAACATCCTTTCACTGTTACAACAATTATGTTTGAAATGTTTTTTATAACAACTAATTAACTATGACTAATTTATTGGCCTAATCTAAAGCCTGGCGCCTAAAAACTCCGTAACTACATACATACATACTAGCCCATTACTAGTGGTCTCTGCTACCTACTACCTTCATGATAAAGGGGTGTTTTTTTGTATATAATAAAAATAAAACTATTTGACAAACTTTCTGTCTACCTTTAGACAGATAGTTTGTCAAATAGTTTCCGTTTTCGTTTCCATACATGAGAACTAGTAAAAATTTAAACAAAGTAAAAGTTGATCTATATTACGATTACCTACTATTCGGTTAAATTTCGTTTCTTGCTAGTCCATATTTTTATTTTTAAAGTATGAAAGTGATTAAAAGTTCTTTACTTACATAGTAATTTCAATTTACATATTTTTTCATTCAAATTACATTTCAATCTATTGTGTTACTTGTACAACGTAGATACAATCTAACTAAAGCATGTTCCTACATTATACGTGCAATAAATATTACTAGAATGAGTAAAGTGCAAGCAAGGTTTGTATTGTAGGTCAGAGCGACATAAACCGGTGACATACGATATCTTATACTATGCACCTACGACAAACATTGAGGTGGGATAACTAGAAAACTTAACTTGTTTTATATTATGATTGTTTGCTTGGCACGTTTGAGACAGCAGAGTTTTCACTAGGTTTTAGAAATTATTTCTTTGAAGTTGAGCTCTAAATAGGCTGTTGATGTTAAAATAATCTATGGGCTTGCAATTTATTATCATAATACACTCTGACCCTCGTGGCTAGCTTAAACATTTTTGATAGATTATTAAAGGTATTTAAGCTTCATTATGAGCGGTCATAATTTAGATGGGTGACCGCAAGTGGTATTAATAGCTGAAAGCTTCGGTGCTTTGTATGACAGACAGACCGTCTCTTCAAGTTCAAATCTTCGCCACCAGAGTTGGTTACTCTCATACGAACTTTTTTTTATTTTATTAATGCCTAGAAGGTTAATAATTTGTATTTCCCTGCCAGTCATCTATATTCTTACGAACTTGAAGATTCGAAGCCGTCGGGGAAGATTTCGTGTTTTTTTTTTTGCAAAGTTTTTTGTAAAGAAAATCGAAATCATTCGTACAATGATCGAAGGTTTTCGCGGCATATAATTCTGGTTACTTCATCTTTATAACAATACAACATTTTGCATGTTCAGAATTTAGATAATGCTATTCTAAAATCGTCATTATCTCGCCCTAACACATGTTACTACCGAATACATGTGTTCCTTTATATCTGACACCACTGATAGGCAATTATGTACAGTCATTATCCATTACTAGAATTTTTTGACCTTGACAAAATCGTTTGATTCGTCTATTGCATCCACTAAACATTTCCTTATGTTTCAGTTTATAAAAAACTTTAATGTTAAAATGACCTAAATGTTTGAATGTTTTTTACTATAAAATAATG
Source organism: Xanthorhoe designata (assembly GCA_963582015.1). Classification (NCBI taxonomy): domain Eukaryota; kingdom Metazoa; phylum Arthropoda; class Insecta; order Lepidoptera; family Geometridae; genus Xanthorhoe; species Xanthorhoe designata. Next base: position 3,640,805 of record OY757049.1, read on the forward strand.
ATAATAATCAAATTTACCGAATTAAAGAAAGATAATTGAATAGTAGTACTTATTACACCATAGCATTGAGGCTATACAAAATTTTGCGAACAAGGTTAAGTCATAGATAAAAACTAAAACCATTTCTTTATTATTAAGTAATAAATTCAAATTATTATACACATAAAGTTAATAAAGTAAAAAGTCATTATTATAGAAATTACACTTTATTAATAAGTATTCGTGGGAACATAGTGATGGACACGATGCCGATGGCTCGTTTTGAAGGTCGGTCGGTACGGTAATCGATCATGGTGCCGTACTAACACACCTTGATTTACGAATTCACGTGTTAGCATGTTTATACATTCTGTAGTAATATCTGAAAAGTTATCATGCTACTAACGAACTAGAAAGGATACTTCACTCGGTACATGTAAGGTCTCTTTAGAAATGAGAATAACAAAGTGAATATTGGTCAGGTATTAATCATAATTGTGTTTTGTGTTGATAAAGTCAAAATTGCATCGATTTTGTTGAACAGCCCCTCTACTCTACAAACCGAAAACGATACATCGTGCCAATAATCGCAGGTTGGTGGAAACAGAATTCGGAAGATTAACAAACATAAAATGAGGAGGGCTGCTCGCGGTGTATAAATCGGACTAATGAATCGAAACTTTCGTGAGTTGTACTTGAAATTATGATACTACTACCTAACGGGAATAATATACGGGAAATTATTCACGTCAGAGTGAGCCGCGACCGCGTGGAGTGACTCTCCGGATGAATCGAAACATTTTCGGTATCGAAAAAAGGACAATATTTTACGTCAGTAATTTCCCGTGTGTTAATACAAATGAATAGAAGATTAAAATATTGTTAATACAGGTTTTACAATGTTTAACTCGATTTAATATCCGAAATGTGTGATTACTTGAAGTCGTCGCCCGCCCGTTGCAGTTTAGTATGGAGTGCCTCAATTAGTTCAATCATCTAGCTTCCTACATTAATTCGTTTCACTTTCTGATCTGATGATACGTTGGCACGCGCGTATTATGTTTTACCTAAGTGAACAGATAGATTCTAAATGCTCATAGACGAGACTATCTAGTATCCATGGCCGTGCTATTACTGTATCTTGCACGGAAAAAAGGATTTGCTACTGTTGGTCGTTGACTGAACGGTGTTATGAGTTGTCTCATATTATTCAATTTTTTTTGTCTGGCACGTATCTATTACGGTCAAAGCACGGTCTCGGTATTCTTCCTGTTGATAACTAATTGCCTAAACCTACGTCATTCTTGTGTGGTCTTTGAAATACGGATTCGTGAATACTATTCATGACGTAGTTTTATTTTCAATTGAGCTTGGAAGTCTGTGATGTTTATAGGTTGTTTATTTATGTTTTTCCGGTTACATAGTTAATTTACGCTGGTCTTTCTTTTGAGTAGATTTTCTTTTATTATTTGTTTATTTTTACTATTTGTCTTCTTTTTCATTGATCCTGCTCTCCTCATTGTTACATCTTTTTTAATCTATATAGTTTTTCCATGTCATCGTTCTACTGCTTATCTTTAGTTCACCGTTGTTCGTTGCTCGATTACCATTTTCTATTAATCATGTAATTACAGAAGAAAATATAGTAGATACTTATAAGAGTCAGTCGGTTGTTATACATTTTTTATTGATATCTTTCTGCATATTGAGGATATTTACGATAGTGAAACATAGATAAAACGGATCACTATGGTCATGGCATCCTTACACTTTGTCAAGGTCAAAGAAAGTTGTGTAGCGTGTCTTTGAATTTCGTCAATAAAGAAGCCCTAATATTTATCATAAAGTGATGTCATCAACTCAACCCGCTTCCCTTAATCCAACCTCGGTTCAGATAGCTTTGTGGCGGCATTGAGGCCGTAATGTGTTGACGCATGGTTCTATTGTGATCTCTGACTAGTTCGATTGGTAAGTCCTCCTGTTCCTACGAACTACATTTTAAACGGCTGGTAGTAGAGTAGAAATTAGTTTGCTTTCGCGCTCTATGCTAACATCTCTGTAGTGCAACAAAGTTGTAACAGTTACTGAATGTATGAGTCTACAAATTTATCTTTTGTAAATACTGTCTATAATTATCTTTGTTGATTACCATCCCTTTGTTTATCCAGTAGGATAAAACGAGCCATTGATAAAGGTCAATACGGAGCTGTCTCTGTGATTTTTTTTGTACAAAATTACATGCCATGCTCGTGACGTCATCACTCCAAAGTTTGCTCTAAATAGAGCAGTTTAAACAATCAAGCTTGTCGTAGAATGTAATGTAATACCTTAGTCAGCAAGCGCCTGTATGTAACATGAGTTGATTGTGATTGCACTTTTGCGGTTTAACTGCTGACAAACAGAGTAGAAATATTGTGTCATTCACATTTATTTGGATATTTATTTTAATTCATATCAATATTATTGGACATGCACACAGCTTCATCTAGTCCCAAGCGAAGCAACTTGTGTAACGATAACCAGATTATTAGATTATACATATTTTTCAAAAACAATCATTTATCCCGCAGAGGAATTGAACAGTAGATCAATCACTAATTCGTTTTATATCTGAAACGCAAGATGTTTCAGACGTGGCTATACCACTGCGCTGTGCTCATTATATTTTTTTATAACGGGAACTTAAGAATATAAAACGAATTAGTGATAGTTGTGGAAAACTGATTGTACAACACTGACTAGACTTATTCTAAGGCAATTGAACTCGATTCAAGATTGCAATACTTTAATTTCCTAGTGTAAGCGTTCTGAATCACTTCCTACTTGTATCTACTATGAGTGCATTGTAGTTCAATGAGGTCATTCGGTTTTAACGTGCTAATTCCCAACATATATCCCAAAACAATGAGTTCGCCGTCGATGAGGTAATGCAACCTTGATGGAGTGAATTAGTTCACGATTTCAGCCTCTAAAGAATTAATTGTTTTATGTTTATTGTCACTTACTGCTGACACTCATCCAATTCTAGCAAATGTAATTGATGTATACGTCGCGTCGGTAATTGTTATGCCACATCGTTTCAATTTGGAACGCTTTCTATTTAGTGTTCCACACAAGTTCGCATTACTGCTGATATTTATATCAGCAACGAGAATACACTACCATTTAAGGTGTTTATTGTGATCAAAGCAGGCTTCAGTACCAGCAGGCGTGTCGCACTTCGCTGCCTGTTTATGTAGATAAATTCCGGGCCACCCGCGGGTAGACGGGTGGCTAGTGGAGTTGTTTTAAGGTTGGTTTTCGCGAGTTGCACGGAACTACTTACTGACAGTGACATAGTTATAGTGAATAACTTTTTAAGAATGAGATACCATGATTTGACGATCGGCACGAAAACCTACATGTGCGAACTGAATTGCACTTTGTTGCGTGGAGATAAGAGTCGTCTATTTAAAATAATGTTTTAGCGTAGTGAGTGTTCTGTTCTTTTTCCATTTATTCTGTGGTACCAGCACTGATTATAGCATAATTGTTTCACCATCGACCACGGAAGTATTTTAGTACTACAATTTACATACTGTAACAAAGTTACTTATTATGTGATAAAAATTAAGTAGGGGAACAACCAAATGACACGTCGGTCGCTTGCTATTAATGACTAGAGAAAAACATAATTATTTTGTAGTAAAGCATCAGTGGCGGCTTAGCATAGCTGGGCACCGTTAATCAAATGGTTAACTTCGTTAATCGTTAATCCGTTACAAAAAAAGTTAGCTTCGTTAAACGTTAAAGCGTTAGATTTCGGAAGAATTAACGCAAGTTAACGTTAATCGTTAATCCGTTAATATGTGTAAAATGGCATCTTTATATCGTTGCATTAAGTGTTAGAAACTCACCGGTTAGTGATATTTCGTGAAAAAATAATATTTTTCTCGACCAACTGGCGCACTAAATTCGGAAAACAAACGAATTTTGATAGAAAGAAAAATCTCACTAAAAGTTTTACGGTTTCGACGGGATTCGAACCCGCGAGATACAAGCAATCACCCTTAATGCAGGCTGCCTTACCACTCGGACACGAAGCCCTTGACGCCGAAGACGAAACTATCAGTAAGGTGATATTCGGTTAAAGCACCGAAACCTAAATGTGGTTTAACACTATAATTAAATATATAAACTATAGAAAGAAAATGTCGGTTTGACTTTGAAGTGAAACTATCAATCAAATTAGCATCTCTACATTCTTCACCAATCAAAGCAGCCGGGAAAACCGGAATAAAATAGATGAACAAACAAGTAGGTACATACTAAAAATAATAAAAAAATACGAAAACGATAAGGCTGCGCCGGGTACGTCGGCGGGTACCCGCCTCGAGGCTAATTTCCTGTTTAGAAAATAGTTGAATACAATTTTTAGCTTCATCTGTCTGGTCTCTTCGCAGTTTTCTTTCTCACTCGCACGCGCCGGCTAAATATATCTAGTTTAGTTTTTGTTTCACTCGCTGCCACGCGGAGCCCGGCACTTGTCGGTGCCGTGCGGTAACTATTAGGCATTGGATTAACGATTAACGGACTTCTCGCATATTAACGGAAGTTAACGTGTCCGTTAACATTTTTTAAAGTTAACTTAAAAGTTAATCCGTTAATCAAAATGTTAACTTCGTTAATTAACGATTAACGGATTAACGAGTTAATGCCCAGCTATGCGGCTTAGTTACCTAATTTACCTAAGATCCTCATCTGATCTTCATCAAATTACATAAACACCAACTTTAACCTTTTGAATAAAAAAAGAACTAAGTATCGAAATCGGAACTAAAAAATGTGGGGATCGTTTTGTGTTCTTTAGAACGTTATATGAGTTTAGTGAACCAAAAATAGATTGATTACACCATCGATCGAGATAACTATTATCATAAATTTTACTCAGAATATTCTGTTAAAAATACCTAACAGTATCGAAGTGTGTCTTTTGATACTGCAATCTTGATTACATCATCATCAGTATTATGTGTAAAATTGTATTGCCTGAGAAAGTATGAGCTTGCTTTTAAAACACACTGCTTTCATTAAACTGAATAATACGCTTCTCAAATGCCATCCGCAAACCATAGCAACAAAACAGAGCGTCCAAAAATAGAGCAGAGTCGTCAGGGAAGACCTTTCTACCTTCTAACGTAATGAAATGTCCGTCCCATCGGTTTCTATGGGGTGCGGCCGTGACGTCACTAATGGCCAAACGACTACGGGTGTGTCGTACCCTTCTAGTTGTGGGCTTTTATTTTATTACAGGGATTCGAGGCATTTTAATAAGGCACGCGATTTGTAGGAATGTCATCGTTTTTCTTTTCAGACATGTGGAATTTATTGAGCTAATTTTTATGGTAGATTTTGATCGCCGTGATGCATTCGTTCAGCTAGCTAAAGTGTGCACGAAAATAACTTTTCTGTTGATCATTATTAGGCCATAATGCGCTGGTCACTCGCTTTGTTGGAGTAACGCAATACGAAGTTACCAATTGTATTTTGATGTCGCTAGAAAGTGTAGAAGGGCAATAAACTTTTTGTTATGAACCGCGTGAATATAGTATGAGTAAATATGGTAGCCTCATTTATTTATATCATAATAATGCACATTAATGTTTACATAGAGTGTGGTTCAATATAATATTATCGCGTGTTATCTTTCCTTTGTGGCAATAATAACCATATGTTTTAACGCTATGATTTTATGTATTAAATATGAATAACCATAGAATGTCATGTCTTTCATGGTATATTAAAATTGACCTTTGTGAAACTACGTGTAATGTAGCAGTAGCCTTTGTTTAATCTGATCCAGAAAAGTAGCAGACTGATTGCATAGTTTATTATTCTGCAGGTTTTTAAAAAACTCGAAACTTTAAGAACTTGAACGACCAAACCTCCTTTATAAACTTCTCTTTACAAACTTACTGGGCAAAACGTAGGTCTTCCTGGCTAAATCATGCAAAATATATCACACCGACTGTATTTATTATTGAGTAAGTAACTCCTCAAGATGTTTTTGATGTGATTAAATGAATATAGACTGATTAATTTGTACGAAATGTATTTATTGAACCATTAGAGCAGCCATCACACTTGACAGTAGTAACCGGAAGTACAATCATATTTCTTAAATTAAACCTCATAACCAGACTAAACAAAGCTACCGGAACACACTAGTGTTGCCAATACATATAACATTGTATAATTCTAACACCCCCCTTCAATGTAATATGTCTCAAAATAACAATAAGAAAAACAACTCAACTTAACATTTCTTTAAACTAAATCACATTGCACTTCAACCAAAAAAAAATTAACTAAATTACACACACAGTTATTAACTTATGACTCTACTAAACAACATTTCTCTAAACACCTTTTAATCAGTTCACTATTTAGAGCTTTTGTAAGAATATCTGCAGGTTGTTCACTAGTTTTTACATACTTTAACATTAACTTATTATCCCTTACTAAATTTTTAACAAAATGATACCTAATATCAACATGTTTTAATCTTTTTATATTATCTGTACTTGCGACAGATATGGCAGACTGATTATCACAAAATATAGTTGGAGTTCATTTTTAACATTAAAATCCTTCAACAAATTTAAAATCCAACATGCTTCACTGGCTGCCATACTTAACGCAATGTACTCTGATTCTGTGGACTGGTAGGCTGACTGAAAGTTGCTTTTTCGAATACCACGATACTAAGCAATTACAATACTTGAACAAATAACCCGAGGTAGATTTTCTATCTTTTACATCCCCACCCCAAATCTGCATCGCAATAGCCTTTCAGCATCCCATCATCACACTTATAATCTATTGTACATTTAACATTATCATAAAACCCTTTTTAAAACAACTAACTCAACATGTTTACAGGAAAACATAGATCTGGTCGAGTACCAGACACAGCCTACTTATGAGACCCTATATTATCTGTCTACATAATTTTTCTACATTTTTATCTTTGCTTTTATCATCCTGTAACAATACTTCATATTAAAAATCCATTTACTTTTTATAACCTTTTCATTTACTGATATATCTAAATAGTCCCATTTTCTAGTTCCAGTTTCTAGTTCCCTATTCATAGCTTCACGCCACTTACTTGCATCCTCTCTCTGCATCGCCTCCTTGTAGGTGAGTGGCTCATTTTCGGAAGTACATACATTATGACACTGGTAAAACGATGTTTGTTTTCGCAGACGCTTTTCACGTTGGTTTGATTCTGCCATACCTGCTCCATCAGGATCTAATGTACTCTCCTCTTCCTCATCATTACATGGTTCATATTCACTATCATTGTCTATTATACTCTCTGCTCCACTTTCACCGCTCTCGACTACGATTCCTTCAGATTCTTCAACAGGTTCCTCTGCTATCTTTGTTTCCTCCGCACAGTTCAAGCTTTCACTTTCCAGTTCCAGTGAAATTACATTTTCTTTTCCTTCGTTTTCATCTTCAATGAAAACTATATCTCTTCTTGATTCAACTGTGTTCTTCTGCGAAAAGTAAATCCTATAACCTTTCACATCTTCTCCGTATCCGACCATCAAGCCTTTTTCTCCTTTTCTGTCAAATTTCCTCCTTTTCTCCTTAGGAATATGTGAGTAGACAGGTGTCCCAAAGACCTTAAGCTCGTGGATATCAAATGTCTTCTTTGTCCATACCTCATATGGTGTCATGTCCTTTTCCTTACTTTTTCCAGTTCTGTTTAAGGTATACGCTGCAGTCTGGACGGCTTCAGCCCACAACTTCTTAGGCAAGTTCTTCGCATGTAACATTGTTCTAGCTGCTTCCACAAGTGTTCTATTCTCCCTTTCAGCCTTTCCATTCTGCTCTGGGGTATATGGAACAGAAGTTTGGTGAGTAATCCCACGCTTTGAGAACATATTCTTCACCTCTTTGTTCACAAACTCTAGGCCATTGTCACTTCGAAAACACTTGATTTTATTTCCAGTTACACTCTCAGCCTTGTTCAAAAAATCTTCAACGCAATTCTTAATTTCGTGTTTACTTTTAGTGAAATAAACGCACCTGAAGTTGGAGTAGTCATCCTTGAAGACAACAAAGTACCTTGACCCTCCCACTGAAGTTTCTTCCATCGGACCGCATGTGTCTGCATGTATAAGATCACAGGTCTTACTGCTCACACTCGCACTGCTATTGAACGGCAGGCGATGTATTTTACCATAATCGAAGTTCTGATGTGCTAGCTTTTGATGCCACACTGTCAGTTCATTGTTCACCACTTTCGCGATCCTTGCTGCTGCTTCGCATTTGTAACGAAAGTCTAAATAGTAGGATTTTCCACTTCGTTTTGCAACCGCACAAACTTTATTGTTTTTATAAAATTTACAAGAATTGTCATCTGTCAACATAACGTAACCTTTGTCTGTCACAACGTTCACCGAGAAAAGATTTGTTTTTAAATCAGGAACAAACAAAACATTGTCTATTGTTGTGTCGTACCATTCACTTCCGTTTGAAACTTTTACCGCCATCTGTCCACAACCTTTTACACTAATGGTTTCACCATTACCGACTATTACAGTCTCTTGCGATACTTTTACAAAGGATGTAAACAACGATTGATCACAGCACATGTGTTGACTGGCACCAGAGTCCACTAGCCACATAGATTGTTCGAACTGACTCAATTCTGTATTTGACACCATGAAAGCATTATTATTTTTAAAGCCCTTACTTTCGCTGCTATTTTTGAAACGACACTGCGCCTTATAATGTCCCACTTTACCGCAGTAAAAACACTTGTTATTATTGTCATTGTTTTTGTTATAATTTTCATTGTTTTTGCACTCATTTTTATAATGTCCAAGTTTCTGACACTTAAAACACCTAACAGCTCTTTGATTCTTGACTACGAACGCTGACGAAGTAGCCTCTTGCTGAGATACTTCTCCTTTCTCCTTCAACCTTTCTTCCTCCACCATTAGTCGGGCGACTAGGTTATCAAAGGTTTGCTTATCATCCGGCGCTGACTCCCATGCCGAAACAAAGTGTTTATATTCATCTGGCAACGTCATCAAAACCTTCGTTATTACTAATTTATCGGAGACTTCTTCACCCAACTGTTTAAGCTGATTCTGAATTTCTTGAATCTTCGATAAGAACAACGACATTTCAGTACCCTTTTCATACTTGTACTGAAAGAAACGCTGCTGAACGATGTGTATGCTTGTCTCAGATTTTTGTTCATAGACGCAAAGAAGTTTTCTCCACATTTCAGACGAAGTTTCACATGAAATTAAATGTAGCATCACGTTCTCCGTCATCCTTGTGACTATCAGCGTTTGCGCCTTGGCATCCCTGGACTCCCACTTAGCTCGTTCATCTGCGCTTTCAGGTTTGACTTCCTTCCCTTCAACGATGTTCAAATTGCCTTGACCTCGCAATAAAACCATCGTTTGAAACTTCCAAATGTTCTAATTCCTGACTCCTTCCAGCTTCATCACGCTGTTATACTTGTAAACTTCCATTTCGCTTTCCTTCCTTGATCAACCTCCTGAACCAAGTTTTCCTTCTCGACGTAGCTCAATTTTTTTGCAGCAACTGAATGTCGATAATATTTACGCCTTCCTTTACTTTCAATTAATCAGTCATACAGGATCATGTTCTGGGCCGATAACCTGATGTGATTAAATGAATATAGACTGATTAATTTGTACGAAATGTATTTATTGAACCATTAGAGCAGCCATCACACTTGACAGTAGTAACCGGAAGTACAATCATATTTCTTAAATTAAACCTCATAACCAGACTAAACAAAGCTACCGGAACACACTAGTGTTGCCAATACATATAACATTGTATAATTCTAACAGTTTTGTTTTACCATTTTGGGTGCTAAAAACCCACTATTTTTATCGTAGAAGGTAGAAATTAATTTAATGTTCATCACTAGTGTATGCACTTCTATTCCAAATGATTGATACTCTATTTATGTTTATGCGATACATGATTCTCTAGTTATTGCAATGTTTGTGGAGTATATCGAGGTCGCGAAATCTATTGTAAAGATATAGGTCAGACTGCCTCGTAACCCGCGCCTTTGTGTGTTGAATATCAATCCTTTGTTTCGAATATCGGCCAAACCTGTCCTAATTCTTCAGGACCTTTTTATACCTTGTTTTACGCGTATATTAATGTTTTCCCAAGAATTTAACATTTTGCAAACTCAAATGCAATACAAGTGGCAAAATTATATCTTTAAAAAAAATCTACTTTTAATTTCGTAAAAAGAGAGTGTTTTTCTGTTCATAACTCCGAAGATCCTTATCAAATAAGGAATAATTTTAAAAAATAAACAGTATTAGAACATATTATATTCTCCTACTTTTTGAATTTGGTTAAAAATAATTTATGATTGATCACATCAAATATAGGTGATTCGCGACCAACACCAGGAAGAATCAAGGCTTTTCGGCAATCCATCTGTCAAAGTAATTAATCTCAATAGACAAGCTCCTAGAGCCAGTCAAACAAAGTCAGGCTCGCTCGTCAAAGGCAAAAACTTGAGGAACCAGTGTCTATTTTGATCGTGATCGGTCGCTCGCTTACTTGCATTCCTGTTTGCGGACTATAGAATAGCATTCTAGAGTCTACTCTAGAGATCTATCTCTCAATAAGGAAATTAGGATCTCCGCAGACAAAGTTACAACATACCTACCGTTATAGTTTTCTCTTACATGTTGCTAAATAATAAAACTTTGCATTCAAAATTGAATTGATTCAGTCGTACATATTATATATTTTTTTTTATATAAGTAAGTAGTAGTTGAACTCCGAAACTACTAACTATTCATTTTAAACGTTCGTTATCTAGAGGAAGTGCTAAATTATTGTTGGGAAGTCATGAAATGACTTCTTTCAGCAGAAACGGCCATTTTAGCCCCCCTGTAGACATACTCTTAGCGAATATACAGGACTTTATTATTGGTGAACCGATTTAATAAAATCTTTTACAGCTAAGAACGTAAAGTAAGACAACTGCGACTTATATTATCTCGTAATACATTTTTTTACATCTGGAAAAACCTAAACCTAGTGCCATAAACTTGTTCAAAGACAATCTCTTAACTGAACATTCTGAAGGATTCTCTTATCTGTTTTTCACGTAACCATTGTGTCGCTTTGTTTGTAGTATGTTTTCCTTTTAACCTTCATGCATGAGACAGTCCATTACTCGCTCCATTAAGCTGCGCATCTCATTTCAACGATAACGTCGTCATTTTCTTAACAAAATATGAAACATATTTAGCTGACTCCTCCTGCAAGCATTTAGTAATTTTGACCAAGTGTCTTTAAATCCTAAAGTATCCTTGTATAATACTTTATACAAAAGGTAAACTTAAAATCCATATAAATAGAAATACAATCTGCTGATCTGTGCATTAGGCTGTTCTAAATACATAGTTGAGACATAATCCTAGACATAATTTCATAAGTCCAAAATCAATCATATTTTGTTTTCTATTTCTATGTCGAACAATAGTCTACGAACTCTGCTCTTTGTGTTATTATCACTATCAGTTAACCAATTATGTATGCACCGTAGTACAGCCATGTCAATGTTCACGCAATCGACAAAATGTCTCAACTGTCCTTTAACGAAACAATAAGTGGGTCAGATGGGTGTGGGACATGGCTTTAAGAACGTATATTTTGAATATGGATTACCTACAATCGTTTGCGTGCGGCTTCGCTCTTGGTTAGGTATGTCCTTGAGGAACAGTACTTATTTTGGATGAAAGAAACCTTATATACTTTTTACCTCTGATAACGTATATCCAAAACTTGATAATCGGTTGAGTAGTCATTGAAAGTGTGACAAACTTAGGTACATACAATAGTATTTATAGCATTATGGTTACGGTAAAAGTTATTTTTGAACGCATAACAAAACACGAGATAAATCACGCTGAATGCATAAGCTGTTTTTCTATTACGACTAAATTATAGAGTTTTGTTGCTCTACGTTGGTATGACGGTTGTGATAAGTAAATTCCACAATCAGTGGGGCATGAAACTTGTGCACGATACGAAATGTCGAAAGTGTCGCTCTTTTGATAGTAATGAATCATCAGGCTTAACCTGGATAGGCTCAACAAAATTGGCATTGTACTCTGATCTGTGAATTTTTGTAAAGGATGCATTTCAAACCGTTGTCAATTGTATAGTCCTTACTCTCTTATTAGGATAACCTGTGCCTTTTAGCAAACAAAAAATAGTACAACACCTATCTATATACTCTCCAACTTCTGCAAATCACGCAGACATTGTGATGTACCGCAAGAATTGATCTAGACCTTTCTAAATATGGTTTACAAACCTAGATTTTCAAATATGATCTGATCATTCAACCTTTATTATATTGCTGGCACTTCAATTTCGTCCATTGTTGTCACCAGGAGGGTCCACACTCCACACTCCCCGACGACGAGTTCTACGATGCCGTGGAGACCGGCTTCGACAAGATGGAGCGCAGTGTGCCGCCGCCCGGGGTGCACACGCGCGACGAGGTGGAACTGCCCCCTCCCCACATCGACAACAGACTTACACAGCACACGCTTTGGACAGAGGTGAGTTCACAACCTTCTAGACTCTAGAAGGTGTCGATTGATCCAGAATTGAGAGGAATTGACACTCAAGAGGTGTGGTCAGGACAGCAACCATTGACAGTCGGTCGAGGTAAAGTTAACAGCTCGCAGGACCTACCTACCTCCGCGAAGGGAGTAGACCCGAGGTATCTATCTATCTATTAATACGAATAGAACACCACTAATGTACTCGTACATAGGCTGCCTCAAAAGAGTCCAATGACGACCGATATTGAGTCTTTACCATCCACTGACTTCATTTAACCGCTATAATGTCATCGGTCCATCGAGTGGAAGGACGCCCTGCACTTCGTTTTTTAGGCCGCGGTCGCCATTCATTTGTTGTCCGCTCAAAACGTAATTTAACTCATTCAAACCATAATGACTTGATAGAGTTTTTCTTGTGTCATCCCAATGAATATTTTTAATCTACTCTACGTCTCTATTTGTATGACACAACAATTATTATTCAACTACATTTTGTTAACTCATTTTACTTTCCTTTCCAGATTGATAGGATATCAACAGAACAAATACAGGCTGCGTTCGAAGGCGTCGGCGGTGAGATCGGCTGGCAGTTGTTTGCTGAAGAAGGGGACATGAGGATGTACAGAAGGTAAGATTTTGAACCTTATTTCAAAGACTGAACGTACATAACTAATTTTGAAAATCTACGTATGAGAAAGCCATGATTAAACTAACTTGCGGCCGCCATCTTTTCGCAGAGGCTATCTATTACCTCTTTTTAAGAATAAAACACAAATAAATACATAATATTCACAAACATACAAAATAATATTGATTGAAAACGCACGGGGAAAAGATTGTGATTTATTTTACTGATTACTGTTTGACAGGAAGCAAGGATCTGTTTTATATTCTTCACGAGCCGAGTATTTTTAAACAACTCTTGATTTCTTGCAAGTACTTATGCCGACCAGTACAAAATGTGTTGAGGCTGTTAAAGAAATAAACAATTATGTAGTTATAAAGTGTTTTTTAATCACATATTAACTGTTTAGTGTTGATAAAAAAGTATAATATATTATACAGGGTTATTCTTTAACTGGGGCAGTATGAGAGCTCCGTAACTATATAAAATATAGGGTACTTAACTGTCTTATTTGATCTTTTAGCTTAATAGTTGAAATCTGAAAAGATGAGAGAAACCCACTGGTTTCACTATTTCTTTTGGTTTCTTGAGTTCGTCTCTACGAAGACATTAATTTAAATTCAGAAAATATGATATTGCATTTTTATAAATAGTAATCAAAATCACTTTCAAAAGTATCGTGAGTTGTATTAGACATTATAATAGCACACGGGAAATTACTCACGTAAAATTATCGTCGATTTAGATACCGACAATGTTTCGATTCTTCCGGACACACTGACTGTGGTGTGAGACGCGACCGCGTGGAGTGACCACACTCATACACAGATGAAGATTCTCCGGAAGAATCGAAACATTGTCGGTATCTAAATCGACGATAATTTTACGTGAGTAATTTCCCGTGTGCTATTATAATGAGTAATCAAAATTGTTCGTTTGTTTTTATAAAGTCGATCATAATTACGTATTTTAAAAGAGTTAGGTTCGTATGGTGTGGGTTGTAAAACGTCTTTGTGAGAAAATGTTTTCTTACATGGCGTGTGTACCACTGTGTGAGCCTCAAGATACCAAAATTATTGAAAAACTTACATCTTAGCCTTGTTCCGACTGTTTCTTTCTATTTGCAGAGAGATGGAAGTGGATGGAATGGTGATGGATCCTCTGAAAGCGATGCACAAAGTACGGGGCGTGTCCGCTAGGGAGATGTGTCATTACTTCTTTAATCCCAGATACCGATATGAATGGGAAGGTGAGCTGTCTACTCTTACTTATACATTATGCGGGCACCACACATTGTCTTCAACCTGGTTCCAACATTGGCTACGAATAGAATGGCCAATGGCAATGCTTCGTTTGTGTCCAATAACAGTCCAAGATCGATCCTCATATTGGAGTCTTGAAACCAACACGTTACGTTTCAACCCATCACCCATAGGCATCGTCAAAGGGTCTTAAGTGCCTACAATATCTGAGAGAACTTTAGCGCCTTGAGAATAAAGTCGTGAACATATTTCATTTTATTTTCAAAATAAGTAAGAACATTCTTTCTCTTTATTTCAATAGTGAACACCTTTAATTTGTGCCTAAAATAAATGGATATTATTATTAATTAGGGACAGTCATTATCTGAAACCACTGTTTCAGGGCTATACCCTATGTTTTTATTCCATCAAGGCTGACTATACATTTGCTCTAGGAAAAATATATGTTCGGAATTAGCACATTATGCTATTGTCACTGTGGTAACGCTTATATTTGTTTGACGGATCTCTTAGTGCATTTATAATTCAAGGCAGTATGACTTAAACAAAGCTGTACTCTAGCTAAGGTATAATAAGTAAGTGAGTAAGTAAGTAAACATGTAAGTAAACAGTACATGGAACTCTCCATTTACTCTCGTTAATCGCCATTCATTCGTTACATAAATAAATATCGTTAGACATTCCACACAGCATCATCTAGTCCCAAGCTAAGCAATTTTAATGCTTATGTGCAAACTGTATGACTAATACACTACACTACATATACTACAAATGTGGGCATGTACAAAAAATATGTATCTGGATAAGCCTCCGACTACCCCATTAGACACTTTTAAAGGATCTTTAACGTACATACTTATGAAAAAATGTATATGCGCATTAACACGAGCTCATAACGGTGAAGGAAAACATTGTGAGGAAACCCGCGGCTAGTCAGCCACACACGTATTGACCATTGTCCTTCCTGTGGATAAGTTGTGTGTGTGATTCCTAAGCTGAGAGGATGGTTAGTTGCTACAAGCCTATTCCATCCATCTCAACAATGTCCCTGGCGCTACAGTGTCCCGTTAAGTCAAGGCAAAGATTGCCTCCTGTTTAATCATCTAACTTAGGCCTTTACATCTTTACTAGGTGATTTACACAGTCAGGAGGCAAGCTTTGCCTACACTTAACAGGACACTAGTGCCCGGGTCTAATATAATCATCTGGTAAAGATGTAAAGGCCAAAGTTTTTTGTCTTTGTGTAATCATATTTGTTCATATTTGTTCTTTAAAATTGTTACTAAGTATTATAGTTTAAAGAAATCAATAAAGAATTATCTATCTATCTATCTATCTATCTATCTATCATATTTCATTTTCGTCAACAGCAACTTTAGAAACGATGACAATAGTTGAAGAGCTGTCATCGGACGCATGCGTGTGTCACCAGACGTTTAAGCGCGTGTGGCCGGCGTCGCAGCGAGACGCTCTCTTCTGGTCGCACGTGAGGGCCGCAGACGATGGCACTTATGCAGTCACCAACCATTCCACCAACAACACTGAGTATCCCGTGAGTATAGAAGACATTTCTTTATAAGAAGATATTTCATATCTTTGGTGAACACCAGCACAGACGTTCGAAATGATTTCTTTTTTTTTGTAAAATAGGTACAGTCAGCGTCAAATTGATATGAGCGTCTAGAGTTTCAAAATGATCTGAAAAACATAAAAGCAACCTGATACACGCAGTTCGAATCATCATATTGTTGCAAGCTGCTTAGGTATAGGTGCTTGCAACAATATTATGATGATTCGAACCGCGTACATCAATCGCTTTTATGTTTTTCAAATCACTCCGACCACTCTAGACGCCCATATCAATCTGACGCTGACTGTTCCTGTAAAGTTACAAACTTTTTGAATAAATCCTACTAATATTATAAAGGTGAAAGTTTGTGTGTGTGTAAGTATGTAAGTGTGTTTGTTACTCTTTCACGCTAAAACTACTGAACGGATTGGGCTGAAACTTGGAATATACATAGTTTATGACCGGGAATAACACACAGGCTACTTTTGATTCCGGTATTCCCACGGGAACGGAAACTACCGCGGATAGCACCGCGAGGCGCAGCTAGTAAGTAAATAAATAAGTAAATTAATTGATTGTGTGTGTATTTGTCTTTTTTAAACTTTCGCGATCAGAACACATTATAAAACATAATGCAAACGGGTATTTATCACGAATTTTACCTTTAATATTCACTTGACGTTTCGACCGGATTGCACCAGCCGTGGTCGCGGGAAGACTGGCGTGAATATTAAAGGTAAAATTCGTGATAAATACCCGTTTGCATATGTTTTATAATTGTGTGTGTATGTTGAACAGGCGAACACAGGCGCTTGCATCCGGCTGTTCGTGACCGTATGCCTCGCGTGCCGGAGCAGCTGGCCGGCGGGCGAGCGTCCGACCAGGGAGAACATCACCACCAGCATCGCCTACTGCAGCACAGGTTAGTTACAACACTAGTATTATAAAGCTGTAAGTTAGGGTGTGTGTGTGTAAGTTGTAAGTGTGTTTGTTACTGTTTCACATTTAAACGGCTGGACGGATTTGAATGAAATTTGGTACCTGAATTGCTTATATCCTGGATTGACACAGGCATTACTAGCATCGCCTACTGCAGCACAGGTTATTTATCATCATGGACCTAGTCTATATCTATACTTCTATTATCATAATAATAAATAATGCATGCCTATCAAAGGTCCGGGACTCCATAGTACCGAGATACGAAAGTTGACAAACATAATAATAATATTAGTAGGATAGTGTGATAGTGTGATTCATCTGATAAAACAATTATTTGACATAACAATGTTGTAAAACTCAAAAAAATCAAACCCAATCATATTTCTTTGAACGTTCTTCACACTCATACTTCAACAGCCTTAGTTACCTTAAATGGCTTAATCGAAATATTCTTAGCTATGTTTCATTAAATTAATATTATTTATATTTGTATTTCAGTGAATCCCGGAGGTTGGGCGCCGGCGGGAGTTCTGCGAGCGATTTACAAACGCGAATACCCCAAGTTCCTAAAACGTTTCACAAACTACGTCACTGATCAGTGCAAGGGAAAGCCGTTAGCCATCTAGCATTCACGTGACCCCAGTGTGATATGATGAACCGGTAGATATCGGATGTATCACAGTTTTGTGTGACACATGGGTTTTGTGGATAGTATTTGAAGATACAGTTTACTCGAAATTATAGTAACGAAGTCATTGTCCAATATACAAGTTGATCTTATGCCGGCACTACACATTGGCTTTAATTTGGTTTCAACATTAGAATGGCCAATGGCAATGCTCCGTTTGTCTCGAATAACCGTTAGTGTTGGAACCAAGTTGAAGCTAATAATGTGGTGCCCGCATTATAGTGTGGCCACTCAATTTCGCGAGAAATGTTGCAATAATTCTCGCGATGTTGACGAAATATCCCGACAGTGTCTAAAAAGTCTGATATACATCATAAATAAATAAATAAATAAGGAGTCCAAGGAGGACATTCCACACAGTGTCATCTAGCCCCAAGTTAAGCAATTAAATGCTTGTGTTATGGTGGGCAGATGACTGAAATGCTACTTAAATATATATTTTTTTGTAAATACATACATAATTTTCACAGAAAACACTCAGAATCGAGACAAATATTTGCAGATCATACAAACATTTGTCCCGCAGCGGGGATCGAACCCGCAACCTCTGCGTCTCCGGGCTTTCACCCACTGTACCATAGAGGTCATACACTCTGATATTTATGATGGAAGTTTCAAGACTCAAGGCGGCTGTTATTTTGTTGCCATAAGACATAAGAGTATCAAAAAACACTATCTAAAGCCTTGTCACACTGGCTGTTGAAAATGAATAATGGGATTCGTCTATATCTTTATACTGCCAACTCGTGAGTGGTCACACTGGCGAAAGAAGACGATGCTTATAATGATCTCTCATTTTGATAAATCTGAATAAAATTGCAAGGACTTGTTTCACCATCCAAGTAAGGTTGAAAAATGTAATACCGACAAAGTTATTTCTGGTAAAATAACAATACTCTTCACTATATTGCCATTCTTTATTGTAGTTGCCGACTATATCATGTCATACCATGACCGTAAAATAAACTTGTCATTCACAAAAATCTTTTTATTGAATAATAAGAGACAACACAGTCACCAGAAAGAAAGAAAGAAAGAAAAAATATTTTTTTCTTGTAGGACCTCAAGGATCACTTAAGTTTCGTTTTACATGCTAGGTGATTCTAATGCCTGTTCCAACGCGACTCCCTACACCAGGGAAAGAATCAGGCAAGAACCTGGTGGTGTGGGCCTAGCTTTTTTTTAAAAGCGACCGTTGAATACTTGCCGACCAACATCGCAGTAAATCTATTTCCTGTGCTTGATACGGTCATGGCATGATTCGATAGTGAGCAAAGTCCTTAAGGCTGGCTGTCTATTGACGCGGAGCGAGCTGACGAAGCGGAGAAAAAGATAAAAAAAAGAAAAGAAGAAAAAGAAAAAGAAGGAGAAAAAGAGCGGAGAAGATATTAACCAATAGGATTGCATAAAATCTTCGCTCAGAGATTTTAAATCAATCCTATTCGTTAATATTTATCCGCTGCCTAGCTGTCAATAGCCTACTTGAGATTATGTTCGATGGTGAAACAAGTGCTAAATATTAATATGGATTGGAATGTGTTAAAGGCGCAGACCCACCGCCGCGCATGCTATGGACTAAGCTGGGTTCATTTGTTTAACGTGTCGTAACATGCGTAGCGTGTGCGTGGGTTGCAGTGGACACAATCACGTACATTTTCTTGCAAAGCAAAGCTTGACGTGCGTAGCCTCTCCGTGCGCAGCGGTCGGTCCGCGCCTTAATACTAATGAAGCCACGATCTGTGTGAAAATGTGTGTTCGTAAAACGTTAGATAGGCGCGGTAAATTCTAAAATTAGACTAAACTGAAACTATGTGGCAGGGATGATGCCTTTATTGTTTTTGTATTTTAGTCGCAATGAGATGTTATGTTGTTAAAACTTCAAATGGGGATGTTTTGTACGGTAAGGCCTAAAATATATAAAAAGCTACTAAAATACAGTGCTTAAATTTTATATATTCACTTATACATGAGCTACTAACAGTAAAGGTAAACATCATTGAAAGTGTTTAAGAGTAAAAACTATAGCTGGTCAAGGCGTTCAATAGTCTGTGAAATCATGTCTAACTTGAAATAAGCGATTATTTAATACAATAAGCTACGAGGGACGCCTTCTGGCAGGCTTTAGTACATGAGTTACTGTATTCGACTTACTTTGAATGATTATTTTCTTTGACTTTATTATTATTTTTTTCGTCTGTTATACGAGTATGAAAGATAGTTATAATTTTGGTAACTTGCTGTATAAAACAACCCTACTTGTCAATATTTAAACTAGTACCTAATATTGTTAATGGAACAACATTATTTTAATGAATAAATTTTATTTAAAATGTTGGTTAGGATTAGGGCTGAGTTATTTTATAAAATGCACATTATTGTAGGGTATTGTTTACTATATTGTTTGTAATCCACCGAAAAACCTACTGTTTTTCTTTATGCAAATGTAAAACCAAATAAATGGACCATCGGGTACTTATAAAAGGAAGGAAAAGAGATCGTAAACCATATACCATTTAACATCTTAGAAAAAGTAATCAGCAGGAATTCATACTAAGTATTAAAAATCCCTTAATGTTGAGTGACATTGGTTGTCATAAATAAAGTGGTTTTTAAAATGTCACTCAGGTTGTCATTGGACTTGGAGATGCATAAACTTAAACTTGGAATATACTCGTAAGAATGGTTTAGAAATATGGTTCTTATAATATGTTCGGACTTTGACGTTTCTCCAAATATTTTGCAGGTTGAAACGAATTAATAGGGTACATTTTTAGATGTTTATTATGCTATTTTTATTGTTGTTTAAATTTCATTCCATTTCTTTATTGTTGTAAATATCTCAGCTCCATAAATACACTATTATTATGCCTAATTTGGCACATTGTATTGTATGCTATACTCTATGCTGAAAACTGTTTTATACTATCAACGTAAAAATAAATAATTTGTACTCTTTCTACATTTCTTTGTTCTGAAGATTTTTTACGAGGTAGTTTTCTTTATTTGTAAATGTGCCCACGAATAAATATAAATGCATTTATGATACAGCAGTGTTGGTATTGTAAGTTATATAAATTATGTATGTTTTTTAAATAATTTTTGTTTATAATAAAATGTTTTATGATGGAAACACGTTTTTTATACTTATTCCCATCCGTTGTCTTTAAGGTATATTAAGGTATATATTATATATTGAGTGAAAATTAGCGTACAGTGACGAAAGAAGAATTTTTAAATAGGAAAATACTTAAAAAGTATTTGAGATATAAAAATTGTAAAGTATTTAAAAACTTACCCGAACATAGTAAAAATATAAAGAAACCATCTTTATCATAAACCACTTACTTACCCAACATTGTAAACCACTCGGAAGTCACTAACATTAACATTCGATTACCAGGCAATCATAAGTTCAAAGGAGTTGTACAAATTGGTTGTAGAGGCGATGGACGCTTCTTGTGTCTCACTCCCACGATGAGTGCGACGCTCAGACGCGATGACGTAGTAGGCACTCGTAGTAGCGTAATAAGCTGGCTTGTACCAGGCAAGCATAAGTTTAAAGGAGTTGAACCGGTTGCAGGAGCGAGACGCACGTTGCTTACGTCTCACGGTGCGCTGCAGATGGCGTAGTAACTATGCTTCAATCAATGAACAGGTGTACTCACACTCACACATCGATAGCGTAAATCTTTTGAGCGATCTTCCGTTCACAAGTTAACCTCCTGATTAGTTATGCACTCCTAGTGTTTAACCATTTAGCTTGACATATTTCTGTCTTGTGAGTCCAAATAAAATAATAATTTATGTTTTTTAACACTTTTAGGTTCGTAGAAACAGTCAGTAAGGCAGGTTGAGTACCAGGCAAGCATAAGTTCAGAGGAGTTGAAGCGGTGGCGTGAGCGGGACACACGCTGCTTACGTCTCACTCGCGCAACGTTGTGATTGGCGTCCGCAGGTGACGTATGCTCCAATCATGAATAAGTTTACTCACACACCGACATTATAAATACTTGCTACTCTCTAACTACCCTCCAGATTATTTATGCACTAGGAGTGTTTGAGGGTAGAATTACCTATTTTTGATTTTCTGACTAAAACTACCCGCAAAAATTTGACATACAAAGTTAAAAGTACCTCGTTTATGTCACTCTCAATTTAATGCTGCTTTGGTCTTTACTTTAGCGTGTGTAGTGAAGCTTTCGGATTACTTATTTATGTGATAATTTAGCTAGTCAGTTCTAAAACATAAGTATCAACTACAGTAGGTACCTGCCGACTTTAAATATATTGACAAATTGGTGATCGTCAATGGATGAAGATTAGAGGTAGGGTAGGGTGGGGGTAGGTAATTAATTAATAACATCCAAAATTTGAACCGCCTCACCGTGGAAGCGATAAACGTTTATTTCATTACAATAACATTAATTTATTGGTACTTATGTTATACAAGTTACAACGCACACATTCTGCATATAAAATTCACAACAACTTTCTAACTCCACATTTAAATATGGGGTCCAGCCCCCGTAACTTTTAGTTAAAACACGGTTAACTTACAGTTATTATAATAGGATAATCAGGTTAATTGAATGTTGTACTAAAATAAATGTTACTAAAAGGTTAATTTGTAACGCGCAGTGGTTCGCGTAATTTGAATGGACCACGTCGCGTCGAGAAACACGTATCCTTTTCCGACTCGCGCGCAAATCCCTCGGCGACTAGCGCCACCTCGCGACACGCGCGGGAAATAAGACGGCCCGCGCGCTTTTGCAACGAATGAACAGTGGAAAACTAGGAACGTACGCGACGCGCGGTGATTACGTAGAGATTCGGTGTTTTACTGTTTAAAGACTTTTATAATTGTTTTATTTGTACTTTTTATTGACTCAGTGTGTTTTATTATATATTTTGTTTACTTTTTGTGCTTGTTTGGACTCACAAACCCCCCCTTGGAGCTAGCTAGCCGGGCTGGCGCTAAACTGGCTGCCCAAGCGAGGGCCTAAAAACTTTGTAAGGACAGTGAAAAAGTGAATAACCTACCTGGGACAATAGATACCTACCTATAAAACACTGTCAATATGCCACGGACACGCCGACAATCTCGCCGTCAGTCGGACTTCGAAGACGCGGTTGAAACCGACTCCATCACGACGCCGACGCCGACGCCGACATCAGTGCCGACGCAGAACATCAATGTCGCCGATGTGGCGTCCATTATGGCATCACAGACCGCGGCATTCGAGCGCCTACTCGACCGAGTTCTGTCACATGAGTCTCGTCGCGAGCCCTCATCACCGACGCCAGCGGCGACCGCACCTTCGCCCGCCAGCTCGGCGTACGCGCCCGCTCACCATTTCGGAACCTTTGCGCTATGTACCGCACGGTTCAGCGGAGCGCCGGGTGGTGACCCACTCGACGGTTTCCTAGACGCCGTGGAAGCCTACAAAGAGTGCGCCTTCGTGGGGGATGATAACGCTCTACGCGGATTATCAATGCTGGTCACAGGAGACGCAGCCGTGTGGTGGCAAGGTATTAAATCTACCATCACCTCCTGGACCGAAGCCGTAACCTCCCTACGAAGTGCCTTTGGAGACAGTCGTCCGCCTCATCGTGTATATCAGGAGCTTTTCAGCATGTCGCAAGGTCCATCGGAAAAAACAGAGCTATTTGTCGCCAAGGCGAGGGCACTACTCGCCCGCCTTCCTCCCGGCGACATCTCCGAAAAAGTCCAACTAGACATGTTATACGGCCTTTTACACCGTCGAGTACGAGAGCGCCTACGCAGAGACGAAATAAATTCCTTCGACACGCTGCTCCGAAAAGCCAGGCATGTTGAAGACGCAACGGACGAGGTCAACGAAGGCTTACATCAACGCCGCGTTGTGCCTACACCTGCACCGACTGCGAGCGGAGGACTCTCCGTTAAAGCAACGCTGCCGCAACCTCGGTTCGCGCCGACGACGCCGCGAGTCACACGCGGACTTCATCCGTCGAGCGCCGCCGCCAGCAGAGATCAGCATAACAACGACTCCGCCGTGTCTAAAAACGCCGCCGGCGCCGCCCGGGCTTCTGCACTTCCTTCTTCGCGTGAAGCTACCGCGCCGCGACCTGCAGCAGCCGACGTCAATCGAAGCCGGTTTTGCGTTTATTGTAAGAGATACGGACATATACGCGACGAGTGCCTTAAACTGAAAGGAAAGCCGGACAGCGTCGATCTGCAATCCGTACCTACGTGCTACGGCTGTAACGCGAAAGGTGTTACACGGTCCCAGTGCTCGAAGTGCAACGCTGCCGACTACTACGCCCTCGACGCGACGTGGTCCATGCCCGTTCTCGCTCCTTTTACCGGTGAGGTAAAACCACAAGTAAGTACGCCTAATTTTGCCAAATACTCAGTCTCAGCGCCTACTTCCCTTCCAAGTGTAAAAACACATGATTATAAACACGAGCAAACCCGTGTGCGCGATGCTACTTACTTGCCTACACAATATAAAGGTATCATTCCTGCTTTCAGCAACACAAGCTCGAAATATGTAGTCGAATACGTCCCGACCGATTTTATAACGATTCTCCCTTTGCGTTTTTTCGGTATTGAAAGTGAATGCGACTATAAACTTAACTTGGATTCCATTTGTAGTCAAAAGAAGTCCAATACTTGCGATGAAACCTATAGTGCAATGCATACGCGTTATTTAGATCATGCGACTACTATTTCGAAACAAATCACTACGAATAACAATAAAAATAGGGTGACCACGACGTTAAAAAGTAGTGACACCATGTTAAATGTAGGACATTTTTCTACAGTGAATACCTATGAAAAAAATGTTGCTCCGGTTGACTCTTTTGAGCGCCGGATTAGGTTAAGACCTATTTTGAGCATACAGATTTTAGGTATTAGAGGTAGGGCTATGTTAGATTCGGGTGCTAAAAGCAGCATCGCTGGTGCTTTACTCTATGACCTGCTGAAAAAACACAATTACCCGTGCGAAAAAGCTACTCGACGTGTTAGGCTTGCTGATGGATCGGCACGCACTCGAGACGTACTCCTTACTACGTTGGAGGTAAGGATCACACCCGAAAGGTCAGTGACCCTCGAGTTCACGATATTCCCCGATGCTGAAGGAAACGAAACTTTGCTAGGGATGGACTTTTTGGTAGCAGCAGGTATCGTGCTTGATTTTGCAGCATCGGTCTGGCACTTTTCAGGTCAAAACGTTAAGTACCCAATTGAGTATGAAAGTTCACCAAAACCAATGACTTTTTCAACAGCTGATTTGTTGCGTGATGATGAAGGCGTCATGTTAGGCTTCGATGACAGGCAACAGCTGTCTAGTTTGCTTCAGGAAAATGGTGACATTTTCAAACTGCAAGGGGAGCCTACGCCTTTTGCAGAACATCACATCGACACAGGTGACCATCAACCAATATCGGTTCCCCCATACAGGCTCACTCCGGCAAAAAGAGAGATGATGAAGGTGGAGCTCGACAAGATGCTTGAAGAAGGTGTCGTTGAAGAGTGTGAGTCTGCTTGGACTTCACCAGTAGTGCTCGTTCCAAAGAAAGATGGAAAGGTAAGATTTTGTGTCGATTATCGGAGACTGAACGCAGTGACCAAGACGGACGCTTATCCAATGCCGCTTATTGACGACTTAGTCCAGTCCACTAAGCGCAACTGCTACATGTCGACCTTAGATCTCCGAAGTGGATTCTGGCAGGTGACCGTACGAGAGTGTGACAAGGATAAAACAGCGTTTCAAACGCCTTTCGGTACCTACCGCTTTAAACGCATGCCATTTAGGCTCAAAAATTCCCCGTCGACTTTCCAGCGGCTCATTGACAAGCTTCGTTCTTCGCTAAATAGAGATTTCTGTCAGATAGAAGGAGACAACATCACGCTCTTAGCATATCAGGATGATCTGCTGCTCATTACCGAGACTTATTTAGGTCACGTTGAAGCACTGCGAGCCGTGTTTGAAAAACTACGCGTTTTCAATTTAAGGGCGAATCGGGAAAAATGCGTTTTTTGCCGTAATCAAGTAAAGTATCTCGGTCACGTCATAACACAGGACGGCGTGTCTCCCGACAATGACAAGATTCAAGCCGTAGTGGAAATGAAGCCACCGCTGAATCTTAAACATTTAAGAACGTTTTTACAAACGTGTTCCTGGTTCCGAAAATTCGTGCCGAATTTCTCCTCCATTGCGGAGCCGCTAACACGTTTGACCAAGAAAGATCAGCCTTGGGTTTGGAAAACTGAGCAGGTCAACGCTTTTAACGAATTAAAAGGTCGCCTTACTACTGCCCCGATCTTGATCCAAGCTGATTATTCTCAACCGTTCATTCTCAGAACAGACGCTAGCGCTTATGCTATTGGTGCGGTGCTTTTGCAAGGTGATGACGTTCAAGAACGCCCAATAGAATACGCCAGTCGCTTGTTAACGTCCGCTGAGAAAAATTATAGTACGACGGAAAGGGAAGCCTTAGCCGTCGTCTGGGCAGTTGAGCGTTTCAGAGGGTATATTGACGGACACCAGGTTATCGTGCGCAGCGACCACCAGCCTTTAAAGTGGCTACTTACATTAAAATCGCCTTCAGGTAGGTTGGTTCGTTGGGCACTTAGGCTGCAATGCTTCAACATCACTTATGAGTACGCTCCTGGCAAAGTGAACGTAGTTGCGGATACGTTGAGTCGTCCACCCTGCTCTGAAGATGACGCTACGGAGTGTGGTATGTGTACTGTAGTCTTAAACTTACCATCAACTAGTCCAGCTGATCTGCGCTCTGCTCAACTGGAAGACCCGGACCTGAAAAAGATTATTCAAGACCTGGAAGACCCTGACGATTTGACCCTTAGCAGGTGGCTAGAACGGGGGTTTTTGCTGTTCCACGGAGTTCTCTACCGTTATGATCTGGATTCCGATACTGAAGAGGCTCAGTTAGTAGTACCAACTTCTATGAGAAATGAAATACTTAAGGAGTTGCATGATTCTCCTACAGCTGGCCATCAAGGAGTAGAGAGAACTCTTCAAAGACTAAGGGAGAGGTATTATTTTCCAGGTATGCGTAGGTTCGTAACCGATTACCTGAAGACATGTGTGGAGTGTCTTCGTTACAAACCCTCTAATCAAAAGCCTGCTGGTCTGTTGCAAACTCCTGTCCTACAACAGCGAGGAGAAGTTCTAGCAATTGATTTGTTCGGTCCGCTCCCAGCTGGAGACCAAGGGGAGCGATGGGTGCTCCTGATAGAGGACGTAGCCACAAGGTGGGTGGAACTTTTCGCTCTTGTTGAGGCTACCGCCGAGGCATGCTCTCGAGTCCTCCTGGAGGAGTACTTCCTACGTTATGGGCTGCCTCGTAGGATTGTCTCCGATAATGGCTCGCAATTCATCTCTGCCGTTATGCAACAGTGCATGCATTTGATGGGTGTTAAGCAGGACCTTATACCACTGTACCATCCAGAAGCTAATCCAGCTGAACGCAAAAATAGGGATCTTAAGGTACAACTATCGATGCTGGTAAAGAATACACACGGCGATTGGCCTAAGCACTTGGCTCAGGTTCGGTTTGCCATGAACAGCGCTGTGTGCTCAACTACAGGTAAGACTCCTGCATTTTTGACTTTCGCTCGTGAGTTACGTACGCCGTTCGACGTTCACAGCGATTTACGTAGTATTCTAGAAAAGGATAATTTTGTACCACAAGTCACGCCTTATTTACGACATTTCATTTCTTCTCTTTCTGATGTCAGAGAACGCGTAGAAAAATCTCAGGATATTCGAAAGGAAGTGGCAGACGCTACCCGTCAGAAAGAACCGAAGTATAATGTCGGTGATTTGGTTTTAGTAAAAACGCATGATCTAAGTAACGCGTCTAAGGGTATCACGCGCAAGTTCATGCCAAGGCGTGACGGACCATATCGTGTTGAGGAGATATCTAGTCCTACAACATTTGTTATATCCGACCTTTCGGACAACATCATAGGGAAATACCATAGTACAGATCTGACCCCTTTCAACACCTCGTTGAAAGCTACTGTCCCAATCAGACCCAAGGGGCGCAGAGGGAGACCTCCCCATAGAGCTGATTTAAGTCCCAAGTTGGACTCGGGACGCGCTCCCAACTTGGAAGGGGAGTATGTAACGCGCAGTACTGGTTCGCGTAATTTGAATGGACCACGTCGCGTCGAGAAACACGTATCCTTTTCCGACTCGCGCGCAAATCCCTCGGCGACTAGCGCCACCTCGCGACACGCGCGGGAAATAAGACGGCCCGCGCGCTTTTGCAACGAATGAACAGTGGAAAACTAGGAACGTACGCGACGCGCGGTGATTACGTAGAGATTCGGTGTTTTACTGTTTAAAGACTTTTATAATTGTTTTATTTGTAGGTACTTTTTATTGACTCAGTGTGTTTTATTATATATTTTGTTTACTTTTTGTGCTTGTTTGGACTCACAAACCCCCCCTTGGAGCTAGCTAGCCGGGCTGGCGCTAAAAATTAAGTTTAAAATATACTTTTACTCACAATAGTAACGAAAATTGCATAGGTAAGTAGTAGGTAGGTACTTTACAAATAATTTCTGTTAGAACTTTCAAATTGAGCTAGCCATGTTTTAAAATAAATTCATGGCTATTGTTAGTACCTACGCATCGACAGTATATTTTTGGTTTTCGATTTATAAATATGAGATTGAACACTTCGATCTAAACATATATTTTCATTCAAAATTATTTATATAAGGTAATATTGAAATAGCAAAGTACACTACAGTACGTATATTTAAGTTTATGAACGTGGAAACGTATTAACTTTAGACCGATTTGAGCACAAAAAGCGTATCCTTACAATATGGATTAAAACTACGTAATACAGGTTACTTATTATACCAGCGTCATTCAGACGAATGCAATACCTATGTTAGAACCTTATTCGAAGGCAATAAATTATACTAAGAAATATTCAAGTTAAAACTAAACAAATAATTTTAACATTCATTACTTATGTTATATTAATTAAAAGCATTCCTGAGGAATGAAACAAAATGTCTAGTTGTAAAATGATCAACAGTTGTTGAAAATCGTCCGAAAATTTGGAATTTTGATATGACAATAGTTTAGGAGGCCGAAAGAACCGGTTCTACATAAAGTTTGTTACAAAAATAGGAATTACTCCGAAAGCTCAAGTGTATAATATGGACCAATATACCGATTGTATAACAATATAAGGAGGTACATAGTTAGAAATTGAAGATATCAAGTAGTAAATCTTGTATAAGTGCATGCAAACTACTTTTAAAACTTCATTAACTGAAATCACTACGAATATTTCGCTGATAGAAAGTACCTTTAGTATTGACAACTTTTTTCTGCTTTTGAATACTAAAATATAAAATTACTTGAAGTAGGTATCAGTTTCAATTGATATACCTAGGTAATTTCAAAGGGTTTGAACAAAGTTAGTATATACCTAGGTCCTAGGTATAGGAGCAGGCATAGTTTGTCTGTTGGATGATTTTTATTCAAATAGCAGTGAGTAATATATAATAATTACTTATATATAACCTGTTCATATAGGTACCTACATATAGGACAGACAAACAAAAAATATTTTTATTTTCATTTTTTGTAAGTAGGTACCTTACCTATGAAGTTAGGGACACATAAAAATCATGCATCAGCAGACTTTGCCAAAAAAAGTCAAACCCATTTCTCGTGATCATTCAGCTGAAATATCCGAAGTTTCCAACTGTCATGGTGCGCAGTGAGAAGTTAACAACATCAATTTTATATCTACAACATGAACGAATATCGGCCAATCGTACAATTATGGCACTTATATCACGGTCTTTAACATTACACATATCTACCCGTGTAAAATGGCAATTCGTCGATGCGATTCTCAAAATCTTCTTTGTGACATGCCAGAATGCAGAAAGCATTCTATCATACTTATAATCCACTTCAAAACCATTTCCAATCAATGAAAAATACGCGCACGTTTCGGGATCAACAATGAATAGAAGCGTCGTCTTAAATACCACATTTCTCTTAGAAGTTTTATCTACGGTCCTAACATCTATTCACATGAAATTTTCAAGATCCGCAAAGACGAAACAGTACATTATCACAATATAAATAGATAACACCAATTATGAAAATTTTATTTTTGATACATCAATAGTAATAAATACAGCTACTTATCAAAGTAGATATCGATGTGATATCTACACTAACACGGATATAAGTATAAAATAAGCGTATTCTCGGACACCTTTTGGCTCTTGCCCATGTTCCATTTCAGACTTATAACGTTGACATACAGCAACTCGAACCGTTGACTTACCCTCCGTTCTAAGGGCTTCGAAATTGTTCCAATCACTGAATAAATCACTGAATAAAGAATGTTGCAGATTTAATTTTAGGAATTTTTAGAAAAATTAAAGAAAACAGTTTGTTATGGACGTGAACATAGCCCTAATGTATTCAATGAATACTTATAGAAAAGGGATCATTAAAGTTTGAACTTAAAATCACTTCCTCTTAGCTTTGTCCAACCGCTAATATGCTAGTCCTTAGTAGTATATTGTAGCATTATTTAATCATTATCATCATTTTAGCTAATGTAGATCTCAGTAAACTTAAAATTGACACCACACTTCAGCCATTGGAACAACCAAAACCCAAAATCAAATAGTCCTTCAAAGCCTCCGTCAACATCACTTTTCAAAACCAGGCACTAATCACGACAGAATCCGTCCATTTCGTCGAATCTTCGAACATTGCGAGTTCTACAGGAAAATCACCATTTTATAAACATTGACACGAAGCGACAGTTAGCGCACACTTGTCCTTTTGTCAAAATCCTTGGCACGCTAGGAAGACATAGTCCTAATGTCTAAACATGCCGTTATTTATAGTATACTTAGTAAGTTATTCTTCAGCAGTGGGCTCAGAAGTTGTAGGCGGGGGTTGGATGACGCTCTGCCGCTGCGCTCGCTTCACGTCTGCGAGAGTTGTCACACCGGCCTTGTCGAGTTCGTCCCAGCGCAAGTGGTTGTTCCTAGCGTGAGCCACAAGCTCGGGCATGTCGATGAATGCTGTCAACAAAACATCAGATTGAACGAAACTTTGTTGTAAAAGCCAGAGAAATAGATGAATCTACGAAACAGCTTGTTTGATATTAAGTTCATTTATACTTTGAACTAGACCAAAGACCAGATGTTTCCACCGCAAATGTCAAACGTGGATAAATTTATTCTCTCTTCTGTTACCATGCTCTATAGGGTGGAGAAGATAATTTTATCCCTTGAAGGTGGATAAAAACGGGGGACAACATTTTTATCCCCAGTCCGTGCTAGGCCGGCAAAAACAAATTTCGAAAAACAAATTTCGCCATCACGAAACAAATTTCGACAAGTACGAAATTTGTTGGCGATCAACTTTGTTTTGCGTCAAGTTAGGCAATACCCCTGCTGTGCTACATTTTATGGTTTGCTATGGCGGTGTGGTTTGAAAAACTAAAAAAGAAATGGCAGGTCTAGCCAAGTTACCTACTTATCAACAATCGCTAACGGTAGGTATAGATAACATTATAAAATATATGGGAATTGTAATTTAAATGATGTCACGTGGTCAGAAGTGGAAGAATAAAGGTGATACAATTCATTCGACACGAAGCGCTAGTATTTTAGCTACGTGCAGATATAATATAGGAGTATTCTTTAAACCAAAAGGCATTCAAACGTATTCAAAATGACTTGATGTTCAAAATTAACTTAGGTGAGATAAAAAAATTGCTACAGTATCAAGTACATACCAGCCCAGGCCTCCATCATATCGATGATGATGTAGTCAATGAAGCCAATCTGAGAGCGTGGGATGGAGCAGGTCGCGCGGTCGAACATTGGCATCACTACCGGCAGATCTTTGGCTTTCTCCTCGTCTGTTTGCAGGAAATATTCCTCTGCGATCCTGGAAAAGATTAAACAATTATAATAAACAAAACAAATGTATGTACAATGTACCTAGTATTCAATATACAATATTTAGTTTCAAGTCACCAAAGAAATAAGATAATTTAAGAGTATCAGGTGTAGAAGTGAATGTAAATGCATGACACACTTTGTGAAGTGTGTCGTGAATTTTAACTTCTGTACTTATCAAAATAAAAATCTAGGGGCATGTGCTATAAATGAATGTCGTTATTTGGGAGTGATTTAGGAAATCCTTTTTGTAGACATAACCGAAGGATTTAAAGTGCCTTAAGATGTAAGAGAATGTGTACTAAGCCTTGAGAATACAGTCGCGATGTGGTTTCGTTTTGCTAGATTTGAGCTTTAATATAACAGAAGTTTGTCTTACCTTCTAGCCCATTCGAATGCGAACTTTTGTGGGCGGGAGGCATTTGACACGTCAGCGCACTTAATCATCATTCTCTTCACTAAGATCACATTCTCCGGCTGTTGCAGCGCTGTAGTATCTAGTAACAAGGGCTCCTGAAATAAAAAAGCAGTAATTTTAAGACCAGAATCACACGTCATCAGTAATTCAAATAGCATTGCAGGCGTAGGTAATCATGTCCACCATCGGCCGCGTATTTTCGGCATAGTGTGTTTAGACCTTAGAGGAAGTAAAAATAGAGCGCTGGATATTCCTTTCTCAGTCACACAAAAACAAAAAAGAATATATAAAACATTCTTATGAGTAAGAGACAAAGCATTAGATCTTTTGTCCCTCATCGCGTGTCGTTTTTTTGTATGGCCAGAAACTTGATGCTCCGATTTTTGTACTACGAAACTATGGATTCCTTGCATTTTTTCCCTCTCGGCGGCATGCTCGCTGTTCGTCCAGGTACTACACTAGGTCCATGGTATAGGTCGCGTTACGTAAAAAGAGCGCTGGCTGTCAAACTGCGCAGTGGTCGATGATTGGTGGAGAGGTAACGCGGCGCACTTCATACCATTGATTTAGCGAGTGCTATTGGTTCGTCAGCGAGTGAACACAGGTGCAAACATGTCATACCCCCGCTACTTCCCCTCAGCGCTCTTTTACGTGGCGCGACCTATATAGACACAAAGCTTCGCCACGTGTGCTTTCAGGCTACTCACGATTTCAGCATGCATGCCATCCTCCCTGCTGCCGTTGGACTTGGCGTAGAAGACGTTCACGAACTTGGCCAGATGCTCGAAGTGCTTGGTCATCTCCGTCGCGAGGATCATGTCGATCACGTTGTGTCGCACGTTCTTGTACGACTCGCGGTCGAGATTCTTGAATATGTTCACGCGGTCGTCGTCTGGAATGAGAGGAGTTGAGTTAGCAAAGTGAGGGTGATCGATTGGTAAGCGCTCGTGGCGAAGCTTGCTAAGACGTTCTTGATAGATCGTCGAAGTTAAGCAACGTTCTGAGCGGTCACTACTTGGATAAGTAATAAGTAATAATAAGTAGTAATAAGTATAAATGATAAGTAATAATAAGTAGTAAGTAATCTTACTTACTTACTACTTGGATGAGTGACCGCAAGTGGCATTATCAGCTGAGCGCTTCCGTGCTTCGGAGGGCACGTTAAATTGTCGGTCCCGGCTTTTAAAGTCGTTAAGCCATGACGGAGGCCTTTGTACGCCCTAAAAACTCCGTCACCAGAGTTGGCCACTTGCTCATAGGTCAGTCAAGCGCTCAGCTGATAATGCCATTTGCGGTCACCCATCCAAGTTGTGACCGCTCAGCACGTTGCTTAACTTCGACGATCTATCAAGAACGTATGTAGTGTGTAATGTATACGATTACATAAATCGATTTGAGATAGGTACTCACTAAGAGTCAGTTTGAAGGTCAACGCAGCGTGATGACTCTCCAGCACGCAGACATCATTATAGAGCACAGCGAGGGGATGGCGCGAGTTGCAGAGGA
This sequence comes from Xanthorhoe designata, assembly GCA_963582015.1. NCBI lineage: Eukaryota > Metazoa > Arthropoda > Insecta > Lepidoptera > Geometridae > Xanthorhoe > Xanthorhoe designata. The sequence goes on from OY757049.1 coordinate 3,674,432, forward strand.
AGGCGGAGGAGGTGCCGGGGTGGTCGATGTCGTGGGTCGCGGCGGAGATGAGCGCGGCAGCGGCCTCCAGCGGCTCTAGGAGGTTCTTCAGACGTTCCTTCTCCAGGAAGAACGCTACAGCCTGGAAATCAAAACATCTTGTTTAAGGGTAGTCTTTTTTAAACTTTCGCGATCAGTACACAGATTGTTTAAAGGCTTCTGCAACTTGTATATGATATGCTAGAGCTGGTCAATAAACACACTGTACCCAAAAGTAAAATAGAAGTTCAATAAATCAAAAACTTTTACTTCCAGTTAAGGTGGTTGTATGCGCCAATCTAGCGCCGCGCCGCCGCCTATTTTATTTTATTATTACGATAAAACAAATAAATTTTAAAAAACTAAATGTTCCGTTTGTGAAACCTATCATGATATTTTTTTTAATACCTCTGGAATAGTTTTATCGATACCTTTTACTTCCAGTTAAGCCCAGAGATTAAAGTACCTACCTACTTGGATTAAACTAAAATAAAGTTGCACATAAGCAGAACCTGAAAAAAAATTTACCTACACGAAATTTTGTTTTCGTTGAATCTCTCTGTATACAGCACAACGTGTCTCTGAATTAGAACACAAACTAAACCTTACCTGAAGCACATCAGCGGCATGAGTAGAGTTGTGATAAGTGTTCACAGCGTGGTAATTAGTCTCGATAACCGTCAGCCAGTGCAGCAGGATTCTCTCATCGCACTCAAGCGCTGAGCACACATCGAACCTTCCTCCCATGAGCGCCAGGCCGAGGTGAGCTAGCGGACGACCGCGAGTTAGATCTTCGAGACGGAAGATTTCGAAGTCCCAGCTCAGAGCTGTGTCGAGGAGCTCACGGAGTTGGCCTGATGTCTGGAATTTTATTGAAGATTATGGTAAAGTTAGTAAGTTCGTATATTTTAAAACATATGCAAACGGGTAATTTATATGAAGACTAAACTCCTCTACTAAACTCCCGCGACCACGGCTGGTGCAATCCGGTCGAAACGTCGGGCGAATATTAAAGGAAAAATTCGTGCTATATACCCGTTTGCATGAATTTTGGTTCGCTCACCTTGTGCTTGATATTTGTCCTGTTTGTTTGTGACCGGACGACGGTAGAGTCGTTACTGCTCCTCCTAGATGATAGCACGTTGGTGGGACCTTGCTGTAATGTTGGAAAGGGTTTGAGAATGGCACTTTTTATAAATGTACCTATTACATCACCTATTACATCACACCGCTGCGCAGAGGCTCAATCATCAATTATCGTATTCTTCTGCCATAAGTATCTCTTCTCTCTCGGGTCTTATTAGAAAATAAATAAATTGCGGTTCCATCGAAGGTTGCTTCTTTTTTCTTTGCAAAAAATTACTGCAAGTAGGTAAGTACCTACTCGTTTTGTTCGTTCGTATGAGCAAGTGGCCAACTCTGGTGACGGAGTTTTTAGGCCGCCTTAAGGCCTCCGTCATGGCAAAACGACTTTAAAAGCCGGGACCGACAATAATGTAAGTACTTAATGGCACCGATTCTGTTGCATCATTGACTAGCTAAATTATCGCTAAATCGGAAAACTCTTATTTTGTTTACGTCCAAAACTAAATTTTTTGTGACGTTAATTTCGGTTTTATCCATACCTACCTAATTTAGCTAGTCAATGTTACAACAGAATACTTATTCCATTATCATCTTTAATCTTCAATGAGCCATGCTTCATTATTTATATTTTATTAAGGTTAGGTTTCTTACTTAGTTTGAAAATGTGTAGGTAAATAAAAGTAAAACAAAATATTAAACACAAAAGAAACATAAAATTATAAGAGAACGAAAAGGTTAAACGGAAAATGCGGCATACTAATAGTCTTACAAGAAGGTTAAACTAAACTAATGTCTATTCTAGCTCTCCTATGTTACGAAGCATTTGCTAGGTTACATCTAACTATGCAGGAAGAGGTCAGAAGGCATAGAGTTGATTTGAATCTTCCTACCATGAGCACTAGGTTTAGACTCGCTTGCTCCCGCTATCCAGGTCGTACAGGATCGGAGAAAATAAATACATGTTAGTACACATATAAAAATAAAGATTATAACATTCAGGGGAAGCAGGGGTAATAACGCGCACGGGGTAATAGGTATACCTAGCTCATGAATAACTTTCTAAATGCGTTAGATATATTATGGAATGTGTGATCTGTGGTAGGTGGTATCTGTCGGACTGTGTTACACAATTTGATTGTTTAAAACCTGTGTGTACGTAGGACCTTATTTAAACTTGGTCGGCAATTTATGTCCACAATTGTAATAAAATATTATGAATTGTTTTATTTGTATTATGAACAATTTTCTTAACATTGCGTTCACCTTGTTTTCTTGAGTCGAAACGTTGTTTGTGAATTTTCTTAAACGAACACCCTTTAAACTAGGTGAAGTTTTGAGAGGATTATAATAAGGAGCATTATGATGATAGTGTTTCTTATTAAGCTTAAGCTGTGGTATAGTATTACATGATATTGTTAGACAAATGTTTTGCTTGAGACTCCCTGGAAATACAAACTTCTAATAAGCTTTTTTCAAACACTATTGTGATGGTAGTAGGTGAGTTGTTTGAAGTAATAAGTTTTATTACATTTTAATAAATTCACACGTAAAAAAATAATTTAAGTGTTCACCGTTAAGCATTATTACCCTTACCCTAATAGGAGCAAACCCCATTTTACTGAGGATTGTTCTTCCATGAAATACTTAACTTTTCATGATACAATTTTTACAAATAACAATATTTTCCTCATGCTTGTAGTTGTAATATTATAACAAAGTTCTGTAGAGTTTATTTTTTATTATGTTTACGACATTTCCCCTGCTTCCTCTAGCAGGGATTGTAGGACTATAGTGGTCAGTTATCATTTTTTGAAGAATATTATTGTTTGGAGAAAATAAATAGGAGATAACTTTCGAAGGATAGGTTGGATAATAAATAAATAAAACATTAAAATTACACAATACTTCATGAATAAAATGATTATATAAATTAAATACTTAGCACACAGGACAACTTTTCATTAGTTCGTTTCTATTTAATTTTACCAAATCCATGCGCATTAGTCACTTCACAAATGAGTAAATTACCAAAGATTACAAAAGTATTTTAACTATAATACACATGTAGCAAATTTTTTGTATTTTAGAACACAATTTATTGTGCTTTGAAACCTACGCGTCCATTAGTAGGTACATAACAAGACAGTTTAGCTGCTTTTGTAACTGAAACATTATTTACGAACCAATAGTGCATGTTGTTTATCTATCCGATCACATTAATTAAACTAAGATTTGTATTTGTACTGTTTTTAGTTTTAAACGAGTCTTTAATCGTTGTTTAAACACGATAGTAGTTTTTACAACTCGTAAGGCTCGTATTCCGAGACTTCACGCAGAATTGGGTCTAAGCTCAAGCATCGATTTTTGACAGTTCTCTATGGAAACTGAGTGATGAATCAACGCTTGAGATACGATTCACGCTTGAGTATGGTCTCTGAATACGATCCTGCGAGATAAGTAAGTAATTTTTGCTCATTTCTTATAACATACCTATATTATCATGGTAGGTACATCAACTTGATCGAACAGGTAACTAATATACACTTTAGTTTTACTTCAAAGCTACGAGTAAGAAAATACAAGTAACAATTACCTAGGTATATATTATTTCAATTTTTTAAGTTTAAAACCACACAAGTATTATTTTACCGAAAAAAAACAAGTATCATACCGAAAGCAGAGCTCCAATCAGATCAGTGGCTATCGGGTCCTCCACCCGCAGCTTCGGTTCATCTCTCATCTGAGGAGAGTACAGCTCTGAAGTGCGCAGCATGTCGACCGCTCGCTCTATACACGCCACGGTTGATGGCGGCGCGCCTTCTGTGGCCGCGGATAGAAGCGATATGACCTGCATAGAATAGAATAGAAAAACATTTATTTACATCACTCACTAAGGCTATGCAAACTTTATAACTCGCACAGTAATTGTCTCGACATTTTCGGCACTGGGTAGTGCCCTCACTAAATTCAAGCACATCACAAAAAGCCTTATTTTTTATCCTAAAAGTAATTGTTATTTCATCCCTGTAATTTCTTGCCAAGCGTTTTTAAATTGCAAAGCATTTTTACGCTCTGTTTTTCCATTTTCAAAAGTCACATTTGGCAGTAGATACATAAAATTCTCTACAATGTTGAATTAAAATTGGATGATAACTTTAAAGCTCTGGAAGTTTAAACACTTTCAGAGCTTTAAAGTTTCTGTTCGTAGCTTTGAATATCGTACAACAACCACTTTATAAATCGACAACCTCTAACGCAACTTCTGTTTGAAACTAAGCTCAGAACATTTCATAAACACAAGCGTACGTCGAAAATTGGCACGTTTGAAATTTTTGACACGACAACGTTTTAAATTTTATAAAAGTCAAGTCAAGTTTTTTTAGTCGTTTAAAAACTTTGAAACTACTTGAAGGCAGGCCCAGTCAGTCCTTTGTCTCATAAAATTAATGCTGTACTCGGGTTATTATCATTGTTTTTTCTCTAAAAGTAGGTGGTGTCCTGCGAGAGTTTTTTCCTAGAAATACCCGTGGTAGATACAATCTAATCAAGAGCGTTCGGCAGGCATGTTAATTAAAGAAAAATATGCACCAAAACGTTCACTCTGAAATGTGAATATTTTAGGGGAAAAGCGGCCTGTTACGATCCTCACTTTTTCAAAGACACCACGATTGCCAGAAGAACTCATTTGACATAGAATACAAAGGATATTTTTATAAAATTTCACACGGCTTTTAACCATCACAGTTGTAATGCAAATGATCTCACATGCGCATCCTACTAGCTATCGGTCATTGTTTCCTGTTACAGCGTTCGAGTAGCTTATATTAAATCAGTTGTGGCAATCCCGATAAAAGACCGATGAACAAAATTACATCGTACAATGTCGTTTTTGGCTTTCGTTATTACTATTTTAATAATGCTTATCTGATAAGATGCACAATGCGGATTGCAAGTGACTCAATAGACGTAGGATCAGCGATCTCTAGGCTTGGCCCTTGTACTTTGTTGCAGAACATTAGACAATGTTTCTGCTGGTATTGTCACAGAAGTTGCTTGTTTGATCTAATCTACAATTCTTTAAAGTGCTTTTATGATCGTCGACATTCATACATTCATATATGAATGTCCATGCACATTCATATTTTGAATTGTGTTTGTTTCTAAGTTATGTCTTTTATTATGAAACTATCAACTTGTGCCATGATCATCTATACATTTTCAAAATAATGTAGGTAGGTATGTATAGATTGAATAATATAGAGTTTTGACGGTGAATTGTATTTGATTTAGAGGTTGATTTATTCGATGAGGCATCCACTAAATAAATGCCTTATACTAATAAAATTTGCACCTTAGTAATAGGGGCTTCAAGCGGCAGGCCCTGCAGTTTGGCGAGCGAGGTGCGTCGCAAGCCATCGGATGCGACGGAGCGCACGTCCAGAGATCCTCGTCGGATGGAGTGCAGAGAACCGCGCCCGCGCTCGTTCTCCACTACGCTCGTCTGCTCACACACGAATACGACGTGGGATGTGCATCTGAAAACATACATCTTGGTTGAAATGCTTGAACGAGTACCTACTTACTCCTAAAAAAATATGTTATCTTCCTGATTTCAAAAGACTTCTTACTTAAACTTACCTACTTTTAGAATATTTCTTATGTAAGCATCGAGTTAAGTACTATCCTCAAAGCATGTAAGTGACAAAACATTGTCTTGTTTGAGAATAAAATTTTTTAAATATAAAACAAAACACGACAATTTTTTTTAAAAATTATGGGACAAGTCGGAAGACCTTATACCCTTTTAAAAAAAATTTAATTCTCTGATTTCTGATAGACATATAAATGTGCACCAGAAAGATACTTACTTGAAATATTAATAGTCTATACTATACTATTACATTCATAATATACGGTAGAGCGCGGTAGAGTATCTGAATTATATTATGGTTTCAGATTTCAAGTATCTTTCTGGTGGTATCTACCGTATATCACATTAATATGAATTCGTGTTATTTCTAAGAAAAACGAAACTCATGTAGGTAGGTACCTATTTTATTTCTAAAGAAACTTCAACTTGAAACAAAATCAAACAAAAGCTTTTACAACTCCCCGGCCGATAAGCAGTGATTCATCGCATGGCTTTACAATAAAGTTATTTTACTAACTACGCCCCATGATTTTACTCGCTTAGAAATATCCATTGGACATGATAATTTTCGTAAAAACTACTAAATTAAAGTGATTCCCGAGACTATCTTATCTTCTCTAATTCACAGAAAAAACACAAATTATTCTTATTATTTTTGGTTTTTGGGAACGTTTTTCAGGATAAAATGTTAAATTTCCGACACCTTTTTTTTATTAACTTGTTAAGGCATGAAAAAGTTACACAAAGACAAACAGACTTACTTTGTATTTGTGATATAAATAAGTGTTATAAGTATGGATAGAAGTTCATGTGGGTTTCTGACAGTTATTATAATAGCAGTGTACATACGCTGATGGGCACTAACTCAACTCGAGCAGGCCTCACCGCTAATTACCTAGGTCTTACAATCAATTGACATCCACAAAGCTAGTGCAAATAAATTACTTACAGACTGTGGCCATTCTCTCAATACAGGGTTGTGTTGTTGGTGCACCTTTGTTGGTGGATAGGTACCTACTGAATTTGTAGGTAACAGTACCGACATAAGATAGACATAAGAGCCTAGTAAGCAAGATTAGAATAGTAGTAGTTACTCGTAGGTTAATCTGTCATTCTCAGGAATTTAAAAACAAATTTACAAACGGGAAATCAACTAAACCAGTAGGTACCTACTATGTTCGTCGTTGATTTAAAATATTGCAGAGTAACGAACAGTGACTCTGTTTGATCCCTAAATGGAGGACAATATTGGATTGTAGCTAATGGAGGTGTGCAAAAGCTTTTTTATCAAACAAGAATGAATTGGTATTGATTCTAAACTGCGACGCAACGGTCGATAAAAACCTATCGGAGGATTCAGTTTTTTATGTTATAGATAGTAAATAAATAAATATCTTTGTATATTTTACACGGCGTCATCTAATCACAAGCTAAGCAACTTTGTGTTTTGGTAGCCAGATGACTGATATATCTACCACATACCTAGAAAGTAAAAATGTAAAGTTTTTTACTTAGGCGTGTCGTCACGCCTAGGTAGGAAGTTTAAAGTTTTCAAACGAAACTAAATGACAAGACAGTGATTTTACTTAGGCGTGACGTCTTGCGCTCTGATTGCTGTTTAACATAAAATGACGGTATGCTGTAAGTAATTTCTAATTCTATTTTATCAAAATAAGTATTAATCTTGTTCTTATTAGAAAATTTTTTAGGATCCATGAATCGTATTTAAATAAATAAATAATTAAATTAGATTTAGATAAATAATTTTTTGTAGTAATTCTTGATTACTGTCATCATGCCAATAGGCATGCCACAAAAAACACAAGATCGACTAAAATGACCAATTGTGTATTTGATCTTTCTTTTCACTTCGGTACTCACTAACCCCCGGTTCCTATATCCAACGTACGGATGTCCGTAGGTAGGTTGTCATAGCAACGTTGTTTATACAACACAAAACGTATGAGTTTTTTGACAGACGTTGCTATGACGACCGACCCGTACGATGGATATAGAAACCCGGCATAAATAAACTCTGTTTATAAATACGTCTTATGAATATTATATACGACTTAAAGAAGACTATGACGAACGTTAATGTTATCTATCAGTTACTTATTAGAAAAAATATTTTATTAGGTACCTATTTCATTATTTCAGATAAATATAGGTAGATTTATTGTTCATATAAAAAGCAAATTCGGGTCACTAGTTTGATAGAAACTGAAATTGCTCGTGCCATTTTAGCCAAGTGATTCTTAGAAATACATTTTCCTCGAAAAAATATGATGCGTATAATGATTTGCTCGTATTAACTTTTTCTTTTCCGTTAGAAGAAAATAACGAGCGATAACGACGCGGGATTTAGTTTCAGAGCTATAATAGTGTAAACATTCATGTAGGTATGTATGTGGAAATTCTAGTTGAGCATGTGATTGGATACAAATTAAGGGAAATGTTTCATTGGTTGGTTGGTACTTGAGTTTTCATTCGAAAGTCAAACTATGTGCAAATAAAGCAACAGAACGACTGAGCCCCTGCTTAATCCAGGTATGACTACTTAGGTGGTAGTCAAAGATATGCACCACACTTTATACACATTTTTATTATCTAGTCTACGCGGTTATTTGAAAAAATATTAAATTTCTCCAAATTTATGTCGAAGTTAGCTTGACTGGCAAACTTATTTAGAAGTTATACTATATTTACAAACTTATTTCGGTGGTATTTTCGCATAATTTCGAAATTACCTTAAGCTTATTTCAAAGTTACCTTATGTTGATTTAAACGCTTATTTCTAATTTACCTAGTTAGGCCAATCGCAGCGCCCCTACAAGGGAGCAGCATCTGATCTGGTGTGGCTCGGCGCCGCAGTGTGATCGGTGCCTCCCAGTCCCTCGCTCCGCTGGCCGCCAGTCGCAAGGCTTCGCCCCCGGCAGCCTCGGATAGCGGCCGCGGGCCCTCGTCGGAGCGCCAGCCTAGTGCGCGACACCAGGACTTGTTGGTGAGCTGGTGGTGTAAGAGTATTTATGTGTTAATATTATGTGGTTTTCAATAGATAGATAAAAATTCTGGACATATTCACATAGCATCATGTAGCCTCAAAGAGAGTAGAGCTAGTTTTATGTATGTCTTACGCCCGAATACTGAAACGCAACTATAATGAGCTACCAACAGTTCACTGAATCACCTTTAGAGCCTTTAGATTAGAACCTGTCAGAATTTGTATAGATAAACTTCAAATAGAGTCAAAAGCACCACTTACGCGTTCCAGAATTCGTGAGTTAGTCCATTATGAATGAAAGCGGAAATCTATGATCGACTATGGTGTAGGGAGTCGCGTTGGAACAGGCATTTGGATCACCTAGCTGCTAGGTCCTAGCATGTAAGACAAAACTCAAATGATCCTTGGGGTCCTACCAAAATAAACCATTTTTTTTCTTTCTTTCACTCACCAGGATCCGTTGCTGATCGTCCGTAACAGCGATGAGATCTCGGCAGCGGTCGGTGGCGGCGGCTAGAGCAGCCATAGCGGCGACTTGCGCACGCGTCGTCGCCGCCAGCGCACGAGCTTGCAGGATCTCGGCGCACCATGCCACTGAGCCTACTGTCTCTACCATAATCTGGAAAAAGAGTTGGTTTGAGTAATCGATTCTTTTGCTAAGTTAACAAAAAGTATATTGTGTTCGGTTCGTATGAGCTAATAAGTAGTGGCTAACTCTGGTGACGGAGAACCTTAGATATGCACCAGTCCCAAATCACTCTTGTTACTTGAGTAAGGTATTTAAATTATATCTATTAGCCGTAAATCGGTTGAGTTAATTTGCATGAAGTGGCATCTTGTAATTGAGGAAACAAGTGGATTTGAGAAATTCATTAGGTAGGTACCTACTCATTAAGAAAGTGGCAATCTATGTGAGTGACACTGACAAGGCCCGTTTCTCTGATACGCTTAAATTTTGTATTTCAAGGTACTCTAGATAATTATTAGAATTTGTATTGCTCAAACTCAGAACATAACTAGCTATACTTACCTAAGTCAATTAAAAGTTTTAGCTTTGATCGAGAAGTGTGCCTTCTTACCTAGGTGTCTGTGAAGTGGATTCACAATATTTTCATAATCACAGCAATAATTTTGACAAATCCGTGAAGGTAAATAAATACCTAGGTATTAAAAATACTTTTTATCTCACCTTGTATCATAAATAAATATGTTTTCATGTATTTGATGTAGTATTTTTTGACTTCTATTTCTAAACCTGAGTAAAAATCTACCTGATAATAAAATGAAATCATTACTACTATTTTCACAACACAATAAGAAAAAACAAAACAAGATAGTGCTCTGTTCGAAATTTAAAAATGTGTGGTATTCTTTTTTTTGCTTGTAAAAAGTATGATAGCTTCCAGCCAGCCTCATTAAAAAAGAACTATATAATTTCGCTATTGATTGTGGCACAGATAAAATAATACTATACTTTGTGGTAACAACTTTAACAATTTCGGTGGGGTTAGAAGTTTTATATTTAATAGTCTATTGATACACCAAACTTCAAAGCCCGATACACTCGCACTTGTGAATCTCCTTTAAAGCATCACATGTGGGAACACAGGGGCGGCTTCGACTAAGGAGCATGTCTAATTAAATTAAAAAAAAAAAAACATTTACCTTTAGTAAATTTATGACTTTAACCATTTTAAGATACCTAGAAGTCACTTTTTTCTCAAACAATCTTAAAATTAGCTCAGAAGAATGAAAAGAAACAACAACAATTACATAAAAAAAACCGTTCATCTATTAGAAAAGAGCTCTTCATTCTCTGAACAGATTTTCATTAAATAAAGAAGGTAGATAGGTAGCTTTCAAACAAACTAAACCACATCAAAATCGGGTAAGGAGCTACGTTGTTTGCCTTACGCAAGATACACAGATACAAACTTATACCACCGCACATATCTTTTTCGTGGGATTAAAATCAGAGATTTAAAATTTCTCAGACTATTCAAATTATCTTTTGTAATGAACATCTCCTTAAAATGTTCTTGTGAGTATGAGCCTTAATGAAAATAATTTTAATACCATAATTTCATTAACATCATGAAATTCAAAGCACTACCGCAAATGTATTGCCAAAACAGTCTGTGAAGAGCAAGTACCTATACGTTGAAACATAAATCAACCGCTTACATTGAAATGGATGAAGGTAATTTCTGTTTAAGCCCCTTTCAACCTTTCGTAATCCATACACCAGGGTTTCAACGAACCCAGCATTTCGGAACAAAGTTGGGTAAACAACAAACGTAATGACGAGTGTTATTAGAGTTTGGAGTTCTGAAGGTGCTCTATGGGAAAAAACTTAACTGTTATAAGGTCACTTAGTTATTATCTGTCTGTATTTAGATATTTTTTCCCCAGAAATTGGATGAGGTATCAAATTGAAAATTGGAAAAATTTGAAAAAATTGGAAATTAAAAAAAATAAATAATTGGATAAACCTACCCAGATTAAATATATTTTCAATAGCTGGTTTGTTTGACGTTCCACTCTCTTGAATCAAAATACCTACTAGGTACTTTTACTAAAAAAGACAGGCTCGTGCCCTAAGTCCGCACTGCTTACGAGATGTGGTTTCATGATGAAGAGAGCTAAAAACTTTTATCAAAGGCAGCCTAGGTCTTACAGAAACACATAAAGGGGTCGGGGGCCTTGGGTTGTAAGGGGTTGGTAAATGTAGTTTGTGAAGTCCGTTGAGTGCTTCAGGTGAAGTTTTAATGCAGATTGCATTTGACAGCAACTCGTGCAAGACATTTTAGATGTTTATTTGATGGCAGCTACAGTTCTTAGCATATTTTGGATAGGTACATACTACTAACTACTAATATTACAAAGATGAACGTTTGTGTGTGTAAGTGTATTAGTTACTCTTTCACGCTCAAACGGCTGGACGGATTTGAATGAATTTTGGTAACAGAATTCCTTATACCCTGGATTAAAAATAGGCTACTTTTAATCGCGGTATTCCCACGGGAAAGGGAAATATTCGCCGCGGGTAAAACCGTGGGGCGCAGCTAGTGTTCTATAATGAAGGAAGTCTATAAGCGGCTTAAAAACTTGGCCGTTCATATTTTCTTGTTTAGCTTCTATAGTAATATTAACTTACTTTTAGTGTTCAAATAAGTAGTAAAATCAAAACAGCGAGCTTTTAAGTAACTTTTAATATGTTACAAAGACTGAAAACAATCACCATCATCATTATCATATTTTATAGCCGGGACTTATAATTTGGCATACTCTTTAAATCACAAAAACACTACCTATTATATATACATTATTTATAACGACGGTCACTCATCCATTTATTGACATCGGGATATCTTTTAAGACTAACCAAGACTACACGTAACTACTCACAAATATTTTTAATGCTATGCTTAAAATTGAACTTGAGTCAAACATTAAGAAAGCATTAGTAAGTTGTGTGACTTTAAAAGCCGGGACCGACAATTTAACTTTCTCTCCGAAGCACGGCAGAATTTTAACGCATTACCTATAGTTCGTACGTGATATTCAATTACAGAACTGATTTCTAGTAAAACCTATTTAAAAGTGCATCTTCGAAATTGCTCTCATTTAACAAACCTTTTAAGTTTTAATTATTTTATAAACGTTCGGTTAATTATTTTTCAATATTCTATTAACAAATCTGCTCAGTTTTTGTAAGGGATATTATACAGACTAATTTGTCGGAGCTAATTAACTTAAGTAAAGCGAAATTGCACTCTTTTCCCTGACACTTCACCTCATTTTGCACTCCAAGCTTTTGATTAAAAATACAGGTTCGTACTTCTCGCTATTATAAGCGTTCACTCAATGTTGGAAATTAGTTTTCAATCAACGAAATTTAATTAAAAAAATTTGTGGTGACATGCCCTTGTTAAAATGTGTTTAGATCACTGACGTGTTACCCCTTATAGAGTATAATATCTTTGGTTTAGATTGACTAGGTAAATCTTCACTCAAAATTTAATTCTGCAATATGGAAGCAATACATCCGTTGTCTTTGGAAGTGTTGCTAACTAACCTCTTTTAAACAGCCTTTGAGCGACCTAAAAACTCCGTCACCAGAGTTGGCCACTTGCTCATATGAACTTTTTAACATTTGCAAGGATGTTGAATGATTAATGATCTGAGAGATGAGTGCGTTATTGAGATCGGCCGTTAGTTATGATGGCTTGATGTTATATCCTCAGAGGTTTCCTCACAATGCAATCCCAATTTAGAAATATCCGTACTCAAAAAATTATAATTGCACAACCAGGATTCATTATCTCGCAAACTTAAAGTCGATACGTTATCCAATTCGGTCCACACGGCTAAACAACTACTTAGTTATAAATTCATCATAGTATAACCCCACAATTGCAACCGACCTTAACTATCTACATTTAAATAAACTTAGATGTTCACTCACTTTGCCTTCTGTGTTCTTGGCACTAAAAGTAAACTGCAGTCTTGTAGTCTCTTATTAAGTTTATTATAGTCTTTCCAATCGTTTATTTAACTTTTGACAGATCATGCACATAAAGTTTTATAATAATTTTTTATACAATCTACTCGTTCGTTCGTTCGTCGTATGAGCAAGTGGCCAACTCTGGTGACGGAGTACTGTACTGTCATGGACGGGATCCGCCCACTTAGAGATGTTTCATTCGTAATTAATGACAACTGGTTTTGAAATAAATCGATTATCGATTCTATTAAAACATACAATAAAATTATTGTGATTATTTTTATATGAAATCACGTAAAAACCTTTATTATTTTGCATTAAAATGCCCTAAATGTCTCTGTTGTAATGCATAAATAATTTGCGTAATGAAAACAGTTCCATGGGATCGAATTTATTCGCTGAAAATTAATGAATCTAAAATAATCGTTTAGACTTACTTACTGTAGTTGGTTCAAATAAAAAACATGTGAATGAACTGCGGTACCTACTTGTAATGAAAAGGTGCAAAATGTTGATATTCATAGTAAATAATGAGTGTGTTAAATCGATTAAAACTTCTTCATGAATAAAATCGATTGATAAAATAAATCGAATCGGTAACGGGTCAGGGTATCACTATTTGAGTCAGTATTACAGCTGTCAAAAGTTAAATAAACGGTTGGAACGAGTATAGGCCGTCGGCCATAGCCACAGTAAAGTGGCCGGGCATTAGAGTAATGTGCCTGAGAAGCGTGAATATGTAGCATGATAGCATTCTATTTAGCCGGTATTTATAGTATTTTGAGGGCAATTCCGAATTAATAAATAATTTATGGTTTTAATATATAAATGATGTAATTCATATACCTATTTGAGATCAAGGAATCTGTTTCTTGATCACAATTTTTTACAAGTATTTTGCGATGGTCATAATTTTAATATCAATAAATAAATAAAACTCATCAGTCATCGATAAAGTCTAATATCATATGTACTAAGATTTCTACTGTCGTAAGAAACTAAGAGTAACAACAATAGTTACTATTCTCTAGATTTTTATAACAACTATTATAAAAACCTTATAGCATCTGTATAGAAGAATTATATAATTGGTCTTGCCTATCTTAGCTGAGTACTCGCCCGTGATGATTCCGACGTCGTTATATTTGTCGGTGGCAGTACATACATACATTCCGTTCATACCAGTATATGACAATTTCATCTTATCTGGACTGTAACCAGTAATACTACTTTGATAGCACAGTATTAGCATAAACGCTCATCGGCATTCATGGTAATTTCCAAGCCAGGGACTCGAAGCAGGTCATGTTTGTTATTGAAACTTGTGTGAAACATGAATGAAAATACGCTTTGCACAAAACTGGTTAAGTTTTAAATAGCACAGTGATGTGATGGGAAAAGTTTGTGCCTTCAATTGAATTCTATGGAAAGATAATAGTATTTATTAGTAACTATAATAGATATAAAAATATCGTTGAACACCTTCTGTTTTGATATAGTAACTTATGGAAATAATTAATAAAATGGATTGTGATTTTGAAGCGTCCATAAAAAGATGATAAAGTAATATTTTAATAAACCGTTAAACGAAATATCTTGGCAGTAATTCATCGTAATAGGGGCGGAATGTATTTAAATCGAACAATATTACTTTTCAGAGATTGAATTTGTTTGACAATTCGTTTTTCATTGTTGAATCTGTTTCGGTGAATAAATTCAATTTGATTTTATTGTAACGAGTGTCACTTCCAGATCGTTTCCCGAAAAAAGAAATTGTCCACAAAAGTTAAGCTTAAGTAAATTTAAGTAGGTACTATTTAATGTGAGAAATAAAATAAAATAATTTAGATTTGCAAGTTAAGTGTTTCAATTACTCCTAACAGATGTAACATTTTTGAATAAAAATTGGAATAGCATTTGTTACGGAGTTCGGATAAAAGTACCACGTATATAGTCTGTCTGTTTGTTTTCGGACTAATTTCTATCTCTCAATGCCCAGGTTCACATTTGTAACTTTTCATTCTTAAGCTACGGAAAAATATTATCGTGCGGGACGAACAAAGATTTTCTAAGAATGTGGGCCGAAGCTCCGGGCCGAGTACGGAATAAATCTACTTTACTCACCCTGTTGAATCCAGCCTCCAGGTATGACAGCACCACGAACTCATCCTTCAGATACGCACTGTAACAAAGAAATAAAAAAATCACTCATACAATAGTCATAACTGTAATGGTGTTAATAAATAATTATAAAAAAGTAGGCTGTTACGCAAAAACATCGATCCCTAGGGTAGGCTATGAATCGCATCCCTAAAGATGAATATTTGGTTTTCAGAAACATACACATTTGTAAGGAAATTTGTTAATGTTGCTTGTGTCTTCAACTGACGACTTTTAGTTTACGTTACGCACACTTTTTGATCGTCAATGAGTATGTGTTAAGTAGGAGCAACTGGACACATATAATGTTTGTATGCGCGGGGAGTGGATAATTTCATACTGGTTCTATAGAAATCAAATATTCATCGATAGCTTATATCTGACACAAGACACAAAAATGTCCACGTTTGCCTAAGCCGCGGATGTTAAGAACAAAATTCTTCACACTTTCAGTCCATGTTAATGCATTTAACTACAAATAACAAACTAGACCAAAGGCACGGATTCTGTAGTTTATGCAAACACTCAAATCCAATGGACTATAATCTGTGGTGTTTTTGTCTATGCAAACGAACTTTGTAGGCTGAAAGCGAGCTACATTTGCATGTAAATCCAGGTTTCATGCTGGTTATATTTGAGGACTTTTAATTTGCTACATTTTTCATGACTGTTGCCTAATGTATTTACAAAGGTTGACATGACATTGTTGAATTCCACAAAGATTTACGACTCCACGCGAGCGAAACATTTTTATAAATCTCAACGAGATCATGCACGACCGTATTTTGGTAGACATAAATTCCTTGATTTTATAAAAATACACGTTCACAGCCTACACACAGTTTTGATAAATAGTAGCTGATCCGAAAGACGGTATCTTACCATAATTTCAAGCTCATACAAACACTTTCAGCTTCTTCTGTATTTCCCAATTTTATCTTTATTTAAAATCTGTTTCACTGTGGTATTTCGTTGGTTTAGCAATTTTGCTTTGGCGGAAAATTTAAAAAGGGAAGGCGCGACCTAGCTTCGCTCTTAGTGAAATAGTCATTTAACTTACAACAGTTTCCTATTCCTCTTTCCTTAGATAATGCTTCCCGCTAAACATTTGTAATTCTAATGACGATGTGGAATGTCGCTTAAACAGGGATATGAAGACATTTTCAGCACATTAGCCGTGTATTATGCAACTACAATATAACCAGAAACTTTTATTTACAGTATAACTAAACGATATAGGAACTTTACAAAATGCAATAAGAACCGGTTGAAACATCTAACGATCGTTGAAAATAATCTAATGGTAACTTAACTGATCCAAGCCACTGCTAGTCGTAAGCGTACTACACTAGCAGCGTTACATATTTGGCTCAACTGATCAGCATGAGTTGAGCCAAATATATACTAAATTGATTAGACCATTCAGGCATTATTACCATTCAGTTTAGAATATCTACCATTAAATCTCCTCAGAGCTTTCACATTTTAAAAGCAGTGCATTCCGATAACATTTTCCAGATTCCACCTATAATAAAATACAAAATGAAACTCGATACAAGGTAACAAGATTGAAAACGTGACACACAAAAGCGAATTTCTAGAGCTAGGACATTCTCAATAATTGGTCCTGCCTGTCGCTGACCTATATTCCTCTACTTTATCTGTACTTGATAGAATCTTACCCTTTACAAAACTGTTAGCCTGAGGCAATACTGTGATCATACTACTAGATAGTAGTCAAGTTGAAATACATTTATAAAAATATCATAGATAAATATCATTTATCTAAATATCTGATATTATCACATTATATTAAAACTCTGACACGTAAAATCATGATATGATTTAAAAATACCTAATAAATAATAAATATCCGTGGAAATTTTGTCCCTGATTTGAAAGAATATGTCTACCTCTGGGAATACAGTTGTCAGTGTGTTGGTACGTTATTCCTTTGTTTTAAGATACCTACTATGCTAAGGAAATTCTCTGTATTGAATAAACTTTCGATTGGCATCACGGGTTGTTTATTTTTTACATTTAGTCAGTTCGATTTTCGGACAAAGTAAGCACCTTTTAGAAAATCATTAAAAACTTTTTCTTACTTTTAAAAATATAATAATGTTTTATTTTAAAATAACCTGATTACAATATTTAAGGATCTTCACCTTCATGTAGCAAAGCGTTTGGACATCTTGTATATTGCCACGTTACCACACATAGACCACGTTAAATCTTAGAGAATTAAGATGAATTAAACGCAATTTTTGAAACATGCTGCACATTTTTAAAACGGTTTTATTAAGCTTGACTTATCTGATTCCTGTTAATACTTAGTTAGCAACAGGTTCCACGAAATATTATCATAATATTCGCGCTTTATAAGCTAAGTAGTTCTCGGAAACGGTTTTAATTATAAACGTAGAGATGTTAACAAGAAAATAAGAAAAACATGTTTTTGTAAGACATTTTGCTTTTAGACATTATTATTATAAAAAGATTCATTTTAAGGTATTAAAAAGGGAGTAGGTAGTCGAAATAATCCTATTAATATTATAACGTGAATCGAGATTTGCCTCCTGACGCTGTGTGAATCATCTAGCAAAGATGTTATGTTACTCTTTCACGCAAAATATACTGAACGAAATTGGTTGAAACTTGGAATGTACATAGTTTATCACCTAAAATAACACATAGGCTACTTTATATTCGGGTTAGTACCACACGAACAGAGCCATGGGTGGAAGCTTGCATTAATAGTAATATATAATATTTAGCACATTTGGGATAGACTTAAGTTTTTAATAAAAGCTTGGTTGTTAAATTTGTTCCAGTAGTTTAAAAAGTTGATTCAAAGTGTTACACTTTTTGTGATAGAAAAAGAAAGCTTCTTCTATCCGAACGTAGTGCAATTAACCTCTGAATTTTTTTAGAAATCGTTTGATGACGAGTCACTTTTAATCGTATTTGCCAGAAATTCTCATGTTTTTGTAAAAACAATGAGCATAATTAAATTTACCTTTTTGAATTAGAATTCTTGGGTTCTGGTTACCGTGTCACGTAGTTAAACTCATTCCCTTTATTAGGTTGTTATGACTACGTAAAAATCCTGTTGTATAAAATATTTTCATGGAGCCGACATATTTATAGCTCTACCGCTCCAAGACAGGTCAATACGACTTATAAAGTTGATGTAAACAGGCTCAGGACTGTATTCTCAGGTACAGTAGACAAAAATATTTGAGAGATATTAGTCATAGGTATGTCAACATCTGATGATTTTAAATTACTATGGTGTACGATAGCCTAGGCTTTTGTACGATTTTGAAAGAAACAAACGAAACTTGCGTTTAGATATTCTTAATTTGTGCCAGGGTTTTCTTTTTTAAAATACTCGTACTATTTGTATTATATTACACTGTTAGAGATGGTTTAAGTCGCATCCAGCAGTCATGAATCTGGGTTCAGAACGGAAGCTCCTCATCGTCAGGCTATTGAGCGACGAAAAATACAAAATTGAGGAGGAATTCATGCGTGTTTATCGAGCCTTTTTCGGAAATAGGTAATGAACTGACTCGTAATTTCTGAAATACTCGGAAAACAGCCTAATATCATTAGATTTTGTTAGTGACGATACTTTATTGAATTGAACACACGTGTTTTCTCTCGCGTTGAATATATTATAAATATTTATTATTTTTGTTTATTAACAAAGAAAATTACGAACGGAAGAATGTAGTCAAGTTAATTTATTTATGGTGTCAGTGTGTATGACACAAAAGTCTTCTTACTATTCAAAAAATGAAATTCTTACATTTTGAAATCAAATTTATTTTGTTCCCTGCAATAAATAAAACTAAAAACATTGCCATCGAATTAAGACCTCTATTTTTCAATTCATAAACTAAAGTGCATAGTTGTGAAAATAAAATTATTCAGAAAGCGTTTTTAAATTATCCTTTCAAAGGAAAATTCAAATACGTAGAATTGCCGGACGAGTCAAGCGTTTTACGAAGGCTAGGTAGAATATACCGGTTCCAACTAAGGTTTTCTAAACCAGTGGGTTGTAAACATTTTATGCACCAGCAAAAATCGAGTCAAGAATTTAGTCTAACAAGCAAAATAACGTAGTATGGTATGGGGACTCCCTTTTCCGCATTTAGACTCAAAGATGGTCCTTTATGCGTGGGGAAAATAAATAACGTAGTCTATTTCACTAGAAAATATAAGATGAAGTTAATTTAACCAAAACCTCAGTGCAAAAAGTAACATTGTACTTATAAGAGTACGGATAGACATAGCGACTTACAAACTTTCGTATTTAAGTATAATATAAGTGCAATTAAAATTTGTTTTGTTCAGTCATGTTGGCCGAGTGGAAAATCCGTGAATTGTGATCCAAAGGTTGAAGGTCTTTGATGTATCAAATCTGGCTTGTCTGGAAAAAAATTGTAACCGTTTTCCCGAAACGAAAAATCCATTTATGTACCTACGGCCAGAATTTGTCTTTTATTTTATTTGTAAAAAAAACGAATAAAACATTTTGCATCTTTTTTGTACCTACAAATTGAATACAAACTGTACTTGGTTAATATTTCAAGTGAGCAGGTGGCTTGAATTGCAAGTATTTCACGGCGAACAAAAGGCTATTCGTTAAACTACGTTTTATCTGGGTATCGTTATGTATTGGACATAGACAATGAAAATAACTTTGCAATACTTCTGAACATTCGATACAAATTATAGCTGGTTTTAGCTAAAATAAGTTTACTAGTCAATATGAATAACGGGGTTAGTGTTTATACAAGCTCTGAGGAACCCTTCAATGTCTGCAACAATATATTCCATTATAAAAGTATTGGATTCATAAAAATAATGTTTTTTAAGCGTTTGACTGTAAATCGGTGCTGGTGATCGGCACCAGTACCTGCTTCCATTGACATTAGATAACAGTTCGCACTGAGTTTGACGCGCTTTCATCCCGTCTGCTGGCAAAAAGCACGTTTCAATATTGCTTGTGACACGTACAGTTTTTTACTTTGTTTTTAAAAATGTCAGTTACGAAATCAAGTGAGATTTTTTACTAACACAAAATTGTCAGAATACTAGTCATTATCTACGTGCTTTAATTTCATATGGGCACAGGAAAAGAACTCGTTTTCTTCTTTAACTTAAATATGTTTACTAGCTACTACTGCTCCCCGCGGCTTCCTACGCATGCGACTCGAACAAAATGTAGCCTATGTCCGTTCCCAAGGTAAGGTCTAAGTAGGGATTATATTTAGTTAGTGTAAATTGTATTTAGTTAGGCATTAGCTCATACGAACTTACCTTACTATAACAACCGCCATATCAACATTCAATTCATACCCATATCGTCTTTTAACATGCTAACCTATTACTCCTCAACTTGTCCGTCAGTGTTTCAGACTACAATTATAAGTGGAAATCAATTTCCTCCTTTTCGAGAAACAGGAAAGGATGTTTTGTACGCTTGTATAAAAACAGAGCTACCTTTTTGATGTAAAAGCTCAAATTGACATTCATCACATTTTTTCGTAGCACTGCTACGAAATACTGTAGCAAAGTTACAAGCTTCATTCGTAGCGGTACTACGAAACTTATTTTTCTTTCGGATAAGACAAACTAAGTATTATCAATACTACATAAGTAAGTACTTATTTACTTGTACTACATGGAAATGTGAAATATGTTTTATAGACCTAAATTATGTCATAACCTTGATCTAAGTAGATAAACAAAGTATAATTCGATATTCACTCCATCTAGTTATTGCTCGTAAAACAACCTTTCCGTCGAAATTACGTTTTAATATCGCTAAATTGCAGAACACGGTTCCAGTAAACATCGAGTCTGGGAGCGTCTTGTTGCTACGGAATTCTGCAAATTACAGATGGTGTTTGCACAATTTACTTTGCATTGAAATGTGAAATCATTTCGCGGAAAACGGGAGTTCGCTAGAAATCCCATCAGACTTCTATCCTGTATACTGTTTCAATTAACTAAGTTTGAAGAAGCTAGATGACAAAGATTTCGGGCTACCTTAAAGTCTCATGGCTTAAAGTGGTACGATATTCATAGTAATTAAATTACACAATTGTCGACTGGACAAAAACGTGTCTTCAAACGTGACTACGAACTTTTTAAGGGTGTGACACATTCAAGGAAAATCTAATTAGATTGCGCATTTATGAAATACAGCGAGAAACCGGGAAAATAGTCTCACGACCATAGGAAGTGGATGAAAAATCCATTGATGTACAGCCGGATTCGAACCCACGACCTTCAGATCGCAAGTCGAGGTATTAACCGATTCGGCCAACACGGCTAATAAGCACAATTATAATATCACCAATAAATAAATAAATATCCTTAGACATTCCACACAACCTATACGCGCTAACGTGTAGTTATTGGACACAATGCAAAATATGTATTCTACATAGATTAGAATACAGTCATATTTGATAAAAAAAATTGAAATAAATAATAAACGAAATTATAAAAATGCTTAAGTGTGTGCCATAACGCCGAGGAATGAGCGGGAGAGCGAATAATGTTTTTACTCGTGAGTGAGAAGCGCAGAACGATAGACACGCAACATAATTTATAGCGAAAAAACAGTTTTTATTTAATTACAAGTTAATTAAACAAGCAAACGAAAAATTAAAAAACCAGAACTAAATGAATACTTCTAGGCTATTTGTCAAAACATAAAACCAACAAAAATAGCGTTCTGTTCCTGAGATAAATAGCAAACTGTGTGAAAAACATGTATTTTTCAAAAAAATATATGATCGAGAAAACTTTTACCAATCGTGTTTCTAAAAAACCACAACGCAAGATAAAAGTTCAAAGTTTAATTTCTCCAAACATTATAAGGTGGTATCTTTCACGGATTTTGAGATCTAATACGATTCAAACCACATATTTGCTACCTACGGCCTCTTAAGTATGACGTCCGTTATCTTATCAAACAACTTCTAATTTCGTTAAAAACATTCTCTGAGAGATCTCTGAGTTTGTACATCGTGAAAATTTCCCTAAATCAGTTTTTGAAAAATTGATTTTCTTCTTTGTTTCAAAGTTTTGTGGACCAACCACAAAATGTATTGTTGGTTTTGTCGACTAAAACTTTTCTTGTAAAAGGTTTCGTTTTTCAATATCCAGCAAGTTTTTAATAAGCATTTTCCTGTGTAATGCCTTTTACATAAATATGAAAGTTTTAAAGTATGTTTTTGATTCAATGTTTTGCTTATTTTAAACATTTAGTGGCAATTCTGGATGTCACCAAAACATAACTAACCTTATTTGACAGCACTAAAAATGTTGTTCCTTTCATAACGATCGAAATAAAGAGGATGGTATCATTTTTAGTGCTGTCAAATTAGTTTAATTAAGTTTTGGCGACATCCAGAATTGTTACTATTATTTACATTAATATTATGAAGAGATTAATTATGTAAGTTGGTGATATCTTTGATTTTACATAATCGAAGATAAAAATCATTTTATCATTTCAAAAATATGTTATTCTATTGGATAATAATAGTGTGTAATATAAACCCTGTCCGATCAATGATTATATTATTGATTATCGATGATAGATTTGTAAAAATAACTTATTTTAAAGTATAATACTTTCAACAAAATAAGCAAAGTCAGAAGACATTATTAAGTTCACATGTACTACGAGGACGTTGAAAAATAGGAAGAATTAATTTATAATTCAATGATTTATTTCAATTGATATCTACTCTGTGTTCTACTTTGTCACAGGGCGGCTACGGCCTAATTCGCAAAAAGCTCCACCCATATACGGAAATGAAATGGTGTATTTTAACAATAAAACGAGAGTTTTAGAGCGGTTCTGTTTACGACCCAACTACGAGTATCTATATGACTTCTATATGTCTAAAAAGATATAGATACAGTCAACCTTAAAAATAGTTGACGACTTCTGTGGTACAATGGGTGAAAGCCCACCTGAGACGCACAGGTTGCAGGTTCGATCCTCGCTGCGGGGCAAATGTTTGTATGATCTGCAAATATTTATCTCGAGTCTGGGTGTTTTCTATGTATAGTATGTATTTATGCAATAAATGTATATAAAAAGTAAATCAACAATCTAGTTACCATAACACAAGCATGAAGTTGCTTAGTTTGGGACTAGATGATGATGTGTTTAATGACTATTTTAAATAAAATAAGTTAAGGCTGTATTTGTGGCCAGCGCGTACCGTACGATCTGATCGTAAATATACGCCGCTGTAAGTGTGCCATATATTACTTTTATATAGCATTATCCAGTTCTATTCATATCAAATGTACATGCACATAATAAAATATGTGATACTTACAGTTTCTATTTGTGTGCCTTCTTCATGGCATGGTTAAGTTTATAATATATGTTATAAGTTGGTAATATATTGAATCTGACACAGTAGCAATATTTTTTTGTGGCTGACTGTATCTAGGCACTGTATAGTTTTATTTGTGACCTAGATCTCAACGATTGCTTTTAGACGTCTAGATGTTTGTTCCAATGCAGAGTTTATCCGATACACTCTAGGTAAATGAGTGAATTGGATCTGCATTTGTTGTGGATCCAGTCCTATAGATTTATGAGTTATATGGCAGAAAGCCTGTTTCCTGAGCACAACTGCTCTATCCCGTTGCTAATCCACTGCATTCTCAAGGCAAGTTAGACTCTTTCTCAGAACTTTAGATAATGTTATATGCCTTTGGTAGTATTTTTTTGAGTAGCATCAGAAGAAAGCCAAGCGGTGCATAAGAGGATTTCCTCTTGACTGACTTTATAGGGTTCCATGTTTGATTTGGCTAAAGCTTGAGAAGGATCGTTGAATGAATATTCGATGTCGGGTTCGAATCCCATCAGAATCTAATACTTTGATAAGGTTTTCATTGTCAAGCCCATCATCGATTATTATAATAGGTACTAACTGTTTTCCGTAAGGTGTTTTCACATTTGCTTACATCATCAAACTTGCGAGCAAAATAACTTTGTAGATGATATCAACTTCATATCTTGTCAAATTAACAAATTGCTCAGCTCAGGTGTGAACCGCGCCTAAACGTTCCGCTAACTTGTAAAATAGTTGGCCACTTAGTCCGTGTCATTACTTTGTAACAGTACAAAGTAAGCTTTGCTTTCCCCAAAAACGATGGACGCAATAAAACGATTCAGTAAACTATTTATTTATATATTATAATACTATTCTATGTTAAAGGACTCGTATTTTTTTTTAATTATATGAAACTGGAATTACATTCATGTTATAGCGATTTTTAGTTGGTATTTATGTTTGTTTTTACAACATTTTCATAAATAACTCTTTGAAATTAGTCAAAGCTTTTAATATTATATTAAACTGATTTTATGTGAAAATGATTGATATGATCATTTTATAAGTAAGTTAGGTTGAAAATAACGATCACCGCAAGATTGCATTCATTTTCCGACGGCTCTCGCATCTCAGAGTAATGACTTAACCAGCAATGAATTGCCCTGAGACGCGGCAGGGCACAATTTAATTTTGAGCCAAGATAAATTGAGTTTGTGGACGGCACCCGGCTAAATGGATTGGCGAGCGGAAACTACGCTAGAAAAATTTGTAGCCATCTAATAACTGAGCTAATAGGTTAAACAGTGTTGATTCTTGCTATCAACAAGTTATACATTGTGTTTTTTTTGTTAAAGGCAGCAAAGGGTGAATTTAATTTGGTAGGTATTGGTAAATTGGTTTGGTTTATGATAAAGTTTCATCGTAATAAAAAACTACTTACATACTTTTATTTTTTATCGTAATAGTACATGAATTTATTAAATTAAAATTATGCTAATTTGACAGGTCGAATATCTCAATTTGGAGTCAAAACTGAAAACAAAAACCTTCAAACCTTTTTCGGACAATTATAATATGTATTATTTATAATTTTAGCGAATTTGGATATCTGTTTTCAACGACGGGTTACTAAAACCTTAATTTTTTTAGGTATAAAATCGAAGACCTAAAGATTTAAGTTGACGATATATTTAAGATATGAAAGCAGCTCAGACGAGTAATTTAATAGTAAACGCATATTCCCCTCGATGTATTCCATGCATACAAAGCACCCAATCTATTTATCACAATCACAAACGTGGTTTATGATCGAGGTTTTTTAATGCGGCATAAACCAATCCCCTACAGAGTTTATTAATATGGCTTGATCACTTATCTGAACCAAGGTTTTTTTTTAACAAAATAACTTATTATTTATATATCAAAGACCTCTTTGGCACAGAGGGTGACCGCCCGCCTTAGACGCGGCGGTTGCGGGTTAGATTTCCGTCACTGGACAATGGTTTGTATGTTCTGCAGATATTTGTTCCGGTTATGGGTGTTTTTCTAGGTACAATCTGTGTGTATCTAGCACAAGAGTTAAATAAAATAAATAAATAAATAAATATCCCTGGACATTCCACACAGCGTCATCTAGTCCCAAGCTAAGCAATTTAATGCTTCGTTCGTTCGTTCGTATGAGCAAGTGGCCAACTCTGGTGACGGAGTTATATTTAATGCTTGTGTTATGGTAACCAAATGACTGATATACTACATAGACACATTTTTTTTTTGTACTAATACATACATATTATACTTACATAGAAAACACCCAGACTCGAGACAAATATTTGCAGATCATACAAACATTTGTCTCGCAGCGGGAATCGAACCCGCAACCTACGCGTCTCAGGCGGGCTTTCGCCCACTGCGCCACAGAGGTCGTCTAAAAGTTAAGTTTCTTAAATTTGGATTGGATGCCGCTGTGTAAAATGACCATGGATAGTGATTATTTTTCGTCTTCCTAACATCGGGTAATTTCCACGGTAAGGCGATTTGCATAAGAAATAAATTTGCTTGTCAATGTCACTAGTAGTACCGTCGCGATAAAATCGCCGTGAGGAAACACGTTCAAAGATAGAAATACGTGGCACGACGATAATATCGCCGCGATTCTCACGCTCGTGGAAGAGGTCCCTAAAGCAAGCCAACCATTATGTTGGTAGCTGTGTTGGACACATCAAAAAGTTATTTATTTATCACATAAAATCCGTGACGCAAAGCAAGTAACGATTCGTTTTTTCGATGGGAACATAAAACCGTGCTTTTATGAAGCGGGATAATCGTCTGATTGTTCTACAACATGAATGGGTATTGGTAGTGGTTTATAGAGAACTGCATTATTTTGAACAAATACTTCATGGCGATCATGCAAATTTTGTTTTATTTATTTTTGGCTTCGCCCTCGTAGTACGTACTTGGATAAAAAGTAGTCTTTGTGTTATTCCAGGCCATAAACTACGTATATTCCAAGTTTCAGCCAAATCCATTCAGTAGTTTTAGCATGATAGAATAAACATCTATTCATCCATACAAACTTTCGTGTTTATATTATTATGAAATAGTAGGATATCATCTTTAATAACCTGTCTTTTCGGTATTTTATCGTAGAATTTGTCTTCAAACAGCTTTAATCATTGTCAAAGCTAAAGCCTCAAGTAGAAAATGGAGCAGATGCAAAGTTAAGATAATAATCTCCAGGTTAAGGGCAAGTGAGAAAATGGATTTTACGAATCCGCTGATGGAACTTTTCCAACAAAAATTCAGACACTCTAAAAGGATTACCGCTTTTCACATTTTGCCCGCTCACCTTCCACGCTTCGTGTTTTTGCATTTAAGAGGGCAAACAAAGCCACGATTATCTCAGTTAAGATAGTGTTGAAGGCACCGACTTGATATCTTAAAGTTGATGTTAGAGGGATATTAAAGTACTTAATTTACAAAATATATGATAATGTAAATTTTCAATCATCCGGTTTCCATAGTACTAGTTTTCGGGGCTAAATGGCGCAGTGTAACTATGCATGAAAATATAAATTTAATTTTAGGTAATTTGTTATCATTATCATCGTTTTTGGTTATCATGAAACTTCAAACGCTGTATCTGTCACTTACCACGATTGACATATCAGCATTATATGCTTTTGAATAGCACATTATTTTGCAATTGTTTGTTTGTATTAACTTTTCGTTAAGAGCGGTCAACCCGGCTCACTTTTCATACAAACGCTCGTACGTGATTATGCCGTTGTAACAGATCTTTCTTTTAAACTTTTGGACTAATAGGTATCTTGTGCACTATATCTAGGTTTCTATCGAAACTAAAAATCAAAATTTTGAGAAACAAATTCATTATAAGTTTCCAAAAACCTGCTTTTAGCATAAATTTTACCTGAACTTTGGCCGTTCATAATGTACTCATAAATTGTAAAAGTAAAGAAAATATTGTCATAGAAACCTTGCAAATCTTATGGAGATTCTAAATTACTAATATTTATTTTACAAACTTGTAAGGCTTACTGAAAAACACGTATTTCCTGGAACACTTTTTATGAAATTTCTGCACACTATTTTTCCAGTGAGCGAGTGAGCGGCGAAAGTACCTACTGATGCCGAGCGCTGAGGCGCTATCTCTCTTTTTTCGCTTTGCTTCTTTTTCTAGCATTGCGCTGGACTAAACAACAAGCTTTTCAGCTATGCCCGCGTCGATGATAGACGCACCGGGAAGGGCCACCTTAAGTTATTTCAATTAAATTGTAATAATGTTAATAACGTGTTGTTAAGAGCTAGCGAAACGTATCTCTCTCACACATGAGAATAATTCAAATCTTCCGTCCCGTTCGGATTTTTTACGGTATCCTATGAACGTGTAGACGGCGTAAAAGTGGTCCTATGAATATAAATTTGAAGAGAGACTGTTTAATTGATTGGATTCGATCTGTACTGAACTGAATTTGGTCAACGACACGTTGACTTGTTTGTTGGTTGAAAAGGCATTTGAATTAAAAACAATAATTTAAAACATAATCAATAGAGCGTGAAGAACGTTTCCCAAACGACTCTACTTGTTCTTGTGTTAATTGATATTTAATAAGCTGTGTAATCATACTAAAATAATACTAGTTAATGAGAAAGTTTAAATGTGTATAGGTACTTCCTCTTTAAATTAATGAATGAACATTATTTTATGCACAGCAAGTAAACATGAAACAAAACAAAGACAATGACAAATGAAATAACAATGCACAAACTCTTTCACGCACCTCACAAACTTTCTCATTTATAATATTACTAGGATTAAACTATCGCTTGTTTTATCTTATACTATTGATTGAAATTCATAAAGTAAAGGTAAAATGAGAACTGCTTCTCTTCATCACATATTCATGAACGTGACGACACAAACCTGAATCCACTGAAACAAAATCAACGAGACCCCGATTCATGCAAATGTTTCTATCCCACGGGACATCGGGACATTTGCGAAACAGCCTGTTTAACCGTGTGTCACTTTTCGTTAGCGTATACGGTAAAATGATCTTTATCTCTTTGGACTTAGGACTAGGATACTACTTAGGATACTAAAATCGGAAAGCTCGTAGATAATCCTGACGTAAACGTAAAATAATCGTGACGGAAAACTAAAATAACTTTCTAATTGTTATCTGGAATAAAAATAAATTAAGATCTAATAGTAATTATGATGATGGAGTTTTAGGCGATTTGATAGATTTGAAGACCTCATTGGATCGGTTTTGGCTTTAAAATGGCTAAGCTATAACGGACACACATTATTTGTAACTACAGGAGTGTTTAAAAGCTCAATGTGACAAAATATAGTAAGGGCTCTGGTTTAATCTGTTGTCTTCCGATTGCACTCATTGCATTCAGATAGTGGTGGAATGAGCAAAAGCAGTGGCTTTTATGGGATTGGAATTTGCAGACTTTGTATATTAACCTTTTCCCCAGCTTTGGTTGTTCTAAATTAGACAGTGTTTACAAATTGGAATCGGGTTAACAAAGTAATCCTATCCTACTCGTTCGTTCATTCGTTCGTATGAACAAGTGGCCTACATTAGTATTAATTTATAAATACGCAAGTTTGTGAGAATGGATAGATGATCTCTTTATCAGGCGAAAACTACCAGACAACGTAGTTTACGAATAAATAATCATATAATACTTTTATCTGGGTAAATACCGCGAAAATGTGATACTTATGCATGAATGCTCGTCTAAGTTAGCAGCTAACTCTTGTAACTGAGTTTTTAAGCCGCCTGAAGAAAGGCCACGACTTAAAGACGATACGGCTTAAGGAAGGAAGGGATTCAACGGGCCTCAGATGCGGTCATCCATCCAAATGATGACCGCTCAGAACATTTCTTAAATTCAACGATCTATAAACGTCGAAGCAAACTATATGCCACGAAAAACGAAATGAAGAAGAATCACGACTGTATTCCCAAGGTAATGTATATTCCAAGTTAAAGCCAAATCCGTTCAGTTTTTGCGTGAAGAGTAACAAACATCCTCACACACACTTTCGCATTTATAATATTAGTAGGAAGTAAGATAGGATATAGAAAATTGAAATGTTATAGATACCACTTACATTAAATAGCGTTCCAGTATTCGGGAGTATGTTTCTCAAACTTACTTCTTATTCAATTAATTTACTTTCGTTGATTTTAGGTATTTCACCATTTTTTCTCAATACAAAGCTAATTAAATAAAAAATTAATACGAATCTCATATTCAATGTTTCTCATTGTTTAAGATAAAAACGGAACCTTTTTAACTCCAATTGCTATTACAAAAGCTACATAATATGAAATCATAATTAAGACTTCGGGCAATCTGCATAATTACTTTTTCATTTGGCAACGGGAGAGCCCTTAAAAAGAAAATGGCGGTCCCTAGGGGCTGACGCAGATCAAGACTGGTGACGTCACAAAGAAAAACCATCCATTTTCACTACAATATATTTTGTTTTTTTTTATATGGAGAAGACTATCGTGTTGGATGGTTAAAATAAAAGGTGATGATGATAATAGAACTCTAATTTCGATGCAGCTACGAGCATAGAAAATAAACCTTTGATCGTAGCCTAAAATAATAAAAAAAAAACAGTGACAAGCCTTACAGTCGTATGTGATATAGCTTTATCAATTTACTATTGTGTCACGTATGTAAAGACTACTGGTAACATCAGAGTATTACTGACGTACTTGTCGCATTCCAAAAGCATGCTAGTAATCGTAGCACATGCTACGCCGTAGATGTGCTACGAGAATAAATGAAAAACATTTTGTTTTCTAATGTATTAGCTTTAAGCAAACGGTAACACTACTGTATCCCAAGGTACGGTAGACAATCTTTCAGACTCTTAAAGACGAAAATGTCTGAGAGGGTTGGCAGAGTTAAGTCCAAATAACATAAATAAACTCATACTTATTACGATTAGAAGTGCACATTGTTGGCTAGAATTCAAATTGGTTTTCCCACGATGTTTTCTCATCGTGTGAAGCACCTAATTTTCTGTTACAATTTTTCTTGTTCCTCCTCTTTGATATTAGAATAAAAAACCCAGCACATTGTTTGGTATTTGGTACAATTTCTCAATTTTAAAGAAGTTTACGTAGAAGTTACAACTTAGCCACCATATGACTTGGCCGACACGGTTCAAATAACTTAAGAGACTAGACAATAAACCATATATTTACGTAGTTATAGGTAAGTCACCCACAACCTTTTAGGGTCAATATACTGTCTGTTGTACGTGGGTACTGGGTACGTCAGTTTGTTTTGTCTAGTCTAGACCATTTCTACTTAAAGAGGATTTAGGACCAATCTTTAGTGAATAACTTGGAATATTAGAATATAAAAATGTCGAAACTGATTTTTAGAAATGTTTATAACACAGTTTAAATTCGAAATGCATATTTTTATACCTTATTTTTTATCATTGTGGTTAATTAAGTAGCTTGAAGCTTATTTTTTATGAAAAACCTGTATTTCTCATAATAGATATAGGTAGAGTTTTTGGAAATCACCATGTTTGAAGGTTTTCTACAAAAATATTGCATAAGACGCCAACTCAAGAGTTTACCAACTGTGATACCTTGCCAACTATTGTTACAATTTTGCCGAAACTGTAATGTTGCGCTGAAATAACATTCGGATATTTCGACGAAATTTCGCCATTTTCATGTTTAATGTACAAAAATATTCGAAGAATTTGAACTATTAAATGAATACGAGTAGATGAAATGGTGCTTTTTGTGGCTTTATGAAACGTACTGTAAATAATGATGAGTAAAATTCAAATTAAACAAAGTAAGAGCCATCGCACACTGAGCGACAAGTCGCCGTGTCTAGTCGCCGAGCTGTCGCTGACGCCTGTCGCCTAGTGTGCGCTTGTCGTCTCGTCTGCTGACGCCACGTGTCAAAAACTTTTAAATTGTGTGGCAGTGATAGTATATGCTTCACAATCTCCGTAAACCAGAGGCAGAGCTTATCGCTTATAGAAATATTAAATTATTTTA
This sequence comes from Xanthorhoe designata, assembly GCA_963582015.1. Classification (NCBI taxonomy): domain Eukaryota; kingdom Metazoa; phylum Arthropoda; class Insecta; order Lepidoptera; family Geometridae; genus Xanthorhoe; species Xanthorhoe designata. The sequence goes on from OY757049.1 coordinate 3,706,329, forward strand.
CGCGCGACACCGTGACACCTAAGAATCTGCTTTAAAGCTGGGGCCACACTAACGGGAAATTATCGTTAAATTATTTATTATCACGATGATGGACGTTAACGTTAGTGTAGCCACAAGACTTAACGATAATTTGACACCGGCATTCACACTGCCGTTTGTGACATTGTAGCGACAAGCGCCAATTTTATCGCTAAGAATGAGCATTGACGTTGATCGTTCAAGTTTGTTAGATCTTTGGCAATTAAAATCTTTAGTCTTTCCTACTATTTTTCCTTCTTTTATGAAGTTACCTCATATTTGTATTGTTTAATGATCTTGTTATTAAACAGAGGTTACATTTCCGCACAAATCACATCAAATTGTTCTACAATCTGGCGTTAGGATTCTTTTATCATAAAGCTTCAAAGGCTTTATTAATTTAGCAAGTGTGTGATTTTTTTCACAAAATACAGTAAAGTACGAGAAAAACACTTTAATTAGCCGCAACGTGTTGTGTGAAGCAACTGTGTTTTAACATTTTAAAGCAAGCTATTAAATATATTTATTATGAGTTTCTTCACCGTGTTGGCACTTTTCAATATGCATGTAAGTACGAAATTAAAAGTTAATTATTTATCGAACCCTCGATAGCCGTTATTCAAGAAGCATCCCACAGGGCACAGTTTACAGAGCCCTTATGCAATAAATAAGGCCGTGTACACAGTGATTTATACCCGGATGCGAGGCGTCCTCTATCAACCGGCGGGTTAATCATATCCCGAGATCGTTTGTTTGCCGACAGCCTTTGTGTTATACATACCTACGTACTACAATAGATACTCGTAACATACGAGTATATATTGAATTGTATGGCGGAGTGAAGTGAGTGATGAGCAGGAGGTTGCGGGTTCGATCCCCGCTGTGGGACAAATGTTTGTATGTTATACATTTAGCTGGGTCTGGGTGTTTCTATGTAAAATACTCCTTTTGAAGGGATCACACCTTTATAATTAGGATATGACCATAATTAAATTTGTCCTACCGACACATTTTATTCAAGAGAGTTGATTTTAAAACCCCACAATCCTCTTAAAACTTTCCTTGTTGAAAATTGAGTATTGGAGCCCCTTGAATTAGTTCAAAAGCCTATTGTTTATACGAGTATACTAGTACGTAGTTTTGTCTATAATTTGTTTTTATTACGTAGAATAGTTAAACAGACCTTTGAAATAATGAAAGCTTTACAATCCCAAGCTTCAGTTTGCCTTTCTATTACAATTAATCATACTGAAATCAAAACCATCAAGTATCGAAATCATAACGAAAGTTATAATTAATGATATCGAAATTGTTTCTGTTTGTGAATACCTACAGACGAGATCGTCTGAGGCGAAATACGGGTAATACAAAAGTGAAATAATTAAAATTTACCTACATAAAACATATTGGGCCGAATGTGAAACTGAAAAAACGGACAAAATATAATTTCTTAGTAAAAAATAAATTGTGGGCCGATTACGGAATATAATGAGATACGAAAGTAGATTTTTTTATGTGTTTCATTAAACTACGGATTCCAACCCACGATCTTGGGATCGAAAGTCGAGGCACTAACTAACTCGGCCATCACGGCTGCATATTTTAAATTACCTAGTACTAAATAACCAATAAAGTTAATATCCTGCCTGAGAAATTTGCTTCGATTTAAAATAAGATGTTCAAGTCGGTAATAGAGAAGCTCCCTGGGATCCTGTCTGATAAATTACGCGCGTGACAAGGCCGGGTAATTCTATTGAAATATCACCTGGAAATCCAGCGACGTTGAAAGGTATTTTTATTTTGTTTCGCAGATTGTACTAACATAATATAAAACTGTGAGATTGTTCGTAATTCTCCTTTTACTTGGGTTTGACTGAATTTGATGATTTACTTTCGAACCTACTAGGCCACAGATTACAGGCCATGGTTCATGTTCAAGAAAGTATAAGCTAGCTTTGCCACGAGCGCTTCATTAGTTGAATGCAAACACCAAAAAGTACTTTTAAAAGTATCTAGATACAACATTATATTTACGTAGCGCTAAGTCTCTCTCCGCACGTAATGTTAGTCGGAAAGTTCGCAACTTCTGGGAATTTCCAATGGATGTATCCGACGAAGTTTGAACCGTCTAACTTAATAAAAGGTATGAAGAATGTGTTTGAGATTTTTTGAAGCATAGAAATAAATTTGGGAGTTTGAGCGAATCGATATTTTGATGAGGACGGATCAACTTTGGTAGTTTAAACCGCTATCGGAAAACCCACTTATCTAAGAACGATATCGCTTTTGAAGTTTAGTACAAATATAGTAGGAATGACACAGGCATTAGAATCACCTAGCATGTAAAACGAAACTTAAGTGATCCTTGAGGTCCTACAAGAATCAATGTTTTTTTTTATTTTTATTTCTTAGGAAAACAAACAGTCATTATATGCTATTCACTTAACTTAAATATAACTAAAGACCATTTATATGGTCTCACATATTGTTCTATTTATAGTATCGATTGATCATACACTGGTGCTGACCAGTTTTAATACTCTATCTATCTGTGGCTTGACCTGTGGTTTTACTTATTCCAGTGATGTAATTTAAAATTTTGACAAATATCTAACCAAGGTAGTAACTTATAGTATTAGGTACTTACGAGTATGTATAGATGCTTTTTAATTCAAAATAGATTATAAAGACGATTGAAGCAGCTTGTTTCTACTATAGCTACTTTAAGCGAATCATTAATAAAAGAAGATTTATAAACATTCTTATAAATCGTAAATAGAAAAGTAAATAGACGCACTTTTCTAAAATCACTGAAAACCAATGTCATAATATGAATTACGTTACAAAAAAATGATTTTTCAAGATTTGCACACAATAGGTTGCAAAAAGGTTCCAAAAATACCTTTGTTAAGTGTGTATTGTTGAATTTTACACAAGGCACGGAAAAGCTTCCGAATGAAAATTTGATGTGCCTACACAAACGGGCTTAATGTATCAAATAATATTTTCCTAGAGGCGTCAAGATAATGCGTGGATTTTTCACTTGGATATCATAATTTATTATTTTCATTTTATGATATTAAACTGATGAACCTAGATCGTCGTCCTGCTGATTATTGCCGCTTTTATTTATCGGTTTGTACCTACGCCTACAATACAATAAAATTTCTGAAATATAGTAAAGTACTAGCTTATTTATTTAGGAAGAGGTTAGGGTTCTCATTTTTAAATAATCTATTGTCAAACTATGTTGTTAAACTTGAGAAAAATAGATGAAATAAACCAAAGACGACTTAAATTTATGTGATGACGCGAGAGATACAACGCTCTTTTTAAGCTTTCCTGTCAACTAAAAAGATAGGCTGATGGAACTATAAATCTTACAAGTTTCGTGATTATTATTAACCGTCAAGAAACACTTAAAATGATGACTATCCCCACTCAGGTGGCTGATCTCCGGAAGGTATTATGATTATGTCTCACCTTTTCTTGATGACAGCGACGAGAATTATGTGTTGAGTGTTCTTCGTCCCCCTTATTGCTCTGTAACAAGGAAAAATTCGTTGTAACAAAATATTTTGGTAACGCTGGAAAAAAGACACAAAATATACCTTGGGCGAAGTATTAAGATTATCAATCTCTCAGTTTGATCAAACGGAAGTCTTAGTAAAACCACATCAATGTAACAGAAAATTAAATGGCTTACAGGAAGACAGAAGGTTTCATAAAATTATAGGACTTGTTTGTATGATGCCAGTTACTTCTCTGTTATTGTATTTGAATGAACAAGTTTTAAATCATGTTAAAAAGTATAATAGATTTGGAATAGACATGAGCTACTTTTTATCCGGGGACCACGCAAACGAAGTTGCAGTTATTCATCACCTAGTTCGATCTCTGTGGCGCAGTGGGCGAAAGCCCGCCTGAGACGCAGAGGTTACGGGTTCGATCCCCGCTGCGGAGCAAATGTTTGCATGATCTGCAAATATTTGTTTCGTGTCTGGGTGTTTTCTATCTATAATAAGTATGTATTTACAAAAAAAAAATGTATCTATGAAGTTTATCAGTCATCTGGTTACCATAACACAAGCTAGCTTGGGATTAGATGACGCTGTGTGGAATGTCCAAGGATATAAAAAAAAAAGAAAAACAAAGGTTACAGAAAGCATGAAAGAAAGAAATTATTTATTTTGGTAGGACCTCAAGAATCACTTTCAACTTCGTCATACATGCTAGGTGATTCTATTGCCTGTACATGGAATGAAAATAAACTAACACTAAGAAGACGGAAAACCTTCTTCAGCTTACGCCATATAAGAAAAAAACAAAGTAAAATTTCGTGATGCCCTTCTATTTTACAACGTGTAACACTTTTCGTGTAAATATAATTTGCTTGGTAATCAATTTATCGTCTAGTCTTAGCAATTTACGGCTTAATAGGAAGGCACTATTGCTGAAATAACGAATGGAGATAATAATTACCTTTCTCTTTTTAACCGACTTCAAAAAAGGTGGAGGTACTTAATTCGTCTGTAATTTTTTTTTCCTTCCATCATTCGTAAACTTAGGGAATATATTATAAGTTTATGTTCAGCCAAACCCACATAAATAGACGAGTTTGAGGAAAAAAGAGTTTAGCTACTAGCGCAGTAGAAACATTCTTCACGACCTTGAATCGGTCCACAAATTCAATGTACCGCTCGTTCGCTTTGTAGTTCAGGTAATAAAGGAAACGGGATTATGACAAGGATAAGGACATGCGAAGGATTTTGCTGATGAAATCGTGTAATAGCTGAGAGAAGTCAAGACTATTCTATCAATGTCGGTTGTGGTTTGATTTAGGCGTTTTCGTCAATATTAAATTTCTGTAATTTTCTTATTCTAAAAATTTCGAAATCAAATATTTTAGAAATGCAATATCGATAGAACAAAAATTTGCGAGCGAGCGAAGTAAGCTAAGGTTTTAGCAGTAATTTGGACAGTTATCTTTGTGTCGGTTTCCAAATTTGAATACCTATGCTATTTTTTTTGAGTCAAATCGAAAAAAATAGCATAGGTATACGTAATATAACCAGATATTTTAAAACTTAAGGAATAGGGTATTCTGAAAAGAAACTAAAAAGCCATTACTAAATACTACTATTGTATTATAATCTTATATTTAAAAAAATGTTACTGAGCTTTGACTCTATCATTAACTTTAGCGTTAGCGTACGATAATTATCTTGTTACCAAGTCAATAAGTACCGTAGCTAAGTTATTATGTGGTTATATCTCCATACCTACCCTACATACTCATCTACCCTCTTTCAAGGTTATGAGAGCTGCTATATTATTATGGAATTTCATAATAAATGCTGATGTGCTAGTGATGAACATATTTTTTGAAACATCGATCATTTTAAAAATCTATTAACTTTATAAATTCATAAACACTCATGATTATTAAGATTCTTTAGATAATTTATAATTATAATAATATAAATAGATTTTAAAATAATTTAAGATTACGCATCTTTTTGGATATGAACGATGGAGAGACGAGCTCGTCAAATTCCGTGAAGACTGGACTATTCTTGCACAGGAAAGGGATGAATGGAAAGAGTGGGGGGAGGCCTTTGCCCAGCAGTGGGACATTGAGGGCTGATAATAATAATTAAGAAAATACTGTCAAGGAAATAATTGTTACTGTCAGTGTTTTTGTCAGAGAATGATTGCATTAAAAACAAAACTTACAAATATTAGTACCTATTTAAAACAAAACTGGAATATTTAAAATATACTGTTAAATTGTAGGTCTCGTCTTTTAAAGTTGTTAAGCCATGACGGAGGCCTTAAGTCGGCCTAAAAACTTTATCGCCAGAGTTGCCCACTTGCTCGTACGAACTTACTTACTTACTATTTATGTTATATTTATCCCATAATTCAATTCAGTATCGATACTTTATCGATTTATTGTCAACACTTTACCGACAAATTACAACACTAGCGTTGTAGGGTTGTGGTTAACTCCGAAACAAGACTAAGAAGGTTGCCAGCCTTCTTCACTCGCAAAGGCAGTTGGTTATTATTAATTAAGGGTTTCATGATACTTTCTTAAGGTTCGTTATCCGAAAGCATATTAATTTTACTAATGAACTTTAATTACGCTGAGTATTACTGATTGTTAACGGTTAAGCATGATCGTATGTGATAGTGTGGGTTTCATGAATAATGTATTAGATATTACAATTTATTGTTCTTTAAAAATTCGAATATATTTGAATAAAATTGAAAACATTGGTTTATTGTTAATTAAACATTATGAACGGTCATTTAATGGTTCGTAGTTCTATTTTTATTAAATATACCTTATAAAAACTTCATTCGCAAATTAAAAACTTTCAATTGCAACCTTTTATTTGAAAGTTTTTAGTTTTTAGTTAGCGATCTATCTGCGATCGTTAGTTAAATTTGATATTAATTTCGGCCGTTAATCAACAAGGCTTTTACTAGTTTAACCTACAATCACTGAAAGAAGTCATAATTTGGCGCCCAACGTTGGATTAACAGCAAAGTGAATTAATACAATAAACTTCAAAGCCTAATAATTGAGTTTCGTTAGTCACAGAAGTTTCAATTTAATATTATTGAATTAACTTATACGCTTCAGCTGAGCAACAAAACAAATATTGGCGCCCAACACAATTTTGCATACATTTTTTTCCTAAAAGTTTTGATAGTTTACAAATGTGAAAACTGGCTGCAAACGGCGGTAGTCGTGAGTTAGAATACTCTTATATCAAGTGCAGTTCACCGTTATAACTTAACCTCTACGAATTTCGTAGTGCACAATCTTCGAGTTTGGATCATTGCCATATCGAGATATTAAATCAAGTGCACGACATTGAGTCTAGACGCCTTGGAACCAAAGCTAAGATGCTGTATCATTTACATACGTTTAACAAGGATTGATGCTGCCAATATACATAATTTTTATTGCTGGGAAACGAAGATGTATTAGTGAATCTATTTGCTAGTCAATTTAAGTGCCCACAATTTATTGTTAGTTGAAATCTTCTAAGTTTCGAATGTTGTAAAGCTGTATTTGACACATTGACAATGTTTTTTTTCTCTGTTTTCTTAGGTAGGTACATGTTAAGTAGTACCCCCATAAAAAAACTGTAAAAATGTTTTGGATAAATGAGATACCTACTGTTGTATAATGTAACTACTGCACCAATTTTGAAGATTACTAAATGCAAAGCTACACTATTAAGAGAATTAATCCCAAAAAACTTGAGTAAAAATCTTTATCCAGATGAAAAGTCGGGTTCATTAAGTGGAATAAAAACCACAAGCGTATATACCTACTTAAGTTTATAGTCTACTTTTTGCTTATGGCCAGCTTTGACCAGCAAGTGGAGGCAATCAATCTATCAATGGTAATCGTTGCAAATTAGTGTCAAGTAACCGCTATTCTTTGCCTTGCCGACGGTTCTTGGAAAACGTAAGACAGTTTACGAGTATGCACGACTTCCTACGTAAGTTTGTAACATGAGCTCGAGTATAATGTCAGTTGTTTAGAAATAGGAGTTGCTGAAACTCTCGGAGGCATTGTTTCATGATAAACCTTCAAATTAACAAAAGTTTCTGCGTTGGTACTAAAGCTACTACCGTATGAATTGAAATTTAATCGCTCTAGAAATTCAGAACAAAATATTTACAAAACTAAACTTTTCATTACTTATTTAAAAGAAAATAATTATGTTTATAAAAAGATGATAAATAAAAAACTTATTTTACGATAGACATTTCATGTCTACGTAATATAACGTAATATCAATCAAAGTTGGCCATTTGCTCATACGAACGAACGAACGACATCAACATGCTCAACATTTGAAAGCTGAAAAAACCAGTTAAAAGAATAATTTCATCAGAGCCAGTAACTAAATTATGAAAATGCAAGTAGAGTACTTAACAAACATAAAAGCTCTCGTTCTGACAAACGGGAGAACTAAAAGGTTATGGTAGGTACTTTTATTTGTGTGTACATTGTGCATGGCTGACCGTGTAATCGTAGGACAGAAGGGAAACCGCTAGGTTAATGTTGTTATATCATATTTTATCACGACTGTATTTTCAAGGTAGTAGTCAACTTCTGAAAGATCTTTTGGCATTTTATACCCTTTGAACATGTCTAAGGTATATCTTACTACGCAATATAAGGGACATGTTAAAATACATATTTGATATATGCCCAAAATGTGGGTTGCAGATGTTACCATGACATAGGTTGTATAGATGTATAGCTGGATGTATGCTAATTTTTCATGCAAATACTAGTGAACGGGTTTGGCTGGAACTTTGAATAGACATAGTTTATGACTTGGAATAACATATAAACTAGGTACTTATATTCAGGTTTAGTATCTACCACGCGAGCGAAGCCGCGGGCGGATGCCGCGGGCGAAGAATAGGGGCTGTTTGTAGAAAACTAGCTGCACAAAAAATTGTCTGTGAGCTTGAGTGGCGCAGGATGTCAGGGCATGTGGACGCATGTCTAGGCATGTCCAATTTACCATCGGACGGCAAGCTAATTGTGTTCAGGCATAAACTAGTACTTGATAGAATGTTCTGCAATATCGAAATTGGTATGTGGACAGTACTGTATAGCGGTTTAATTTGTCAAAGGGATCTTTGTTAACATTGTGTGTTGAATATATTGATGGAGCATAATAGAGCATTGATTTATAAATTAAAAACAAAGAAGGTAGGAACGATTTCCTTTAAAAAAATCCGCTATCCTAGAATTTTTTTGGTGTTGTAAAACTGTTGCAAGGCCGTAGGACTTGCAAGAAATTATCTGAACGTAATTCAAACGATTTTGAAGTACATTCAGAGAGTGTCTTGTTTAAAGGTACGAAAAGTAAGTTTATTGTCATTAATTATGCAGAAGGTATCTTTTGGTGAGTTAACTCTTGCATAATGGTAGCTAGAATAAACGGTAAGACCACACTGTGCGCGATAATAAGAACGTGAAACTGGCATTGCTACCATGCGTCTACTGCAAAAACGTGAGAACGTGAAACGTCATAAGCTCACCACGCAAGTTCAACCCTTGACTTTTTCAGAGCTACCATTAGTTTCAAGGTTTACTCACCTAGCCAGTACGAAAGGCTCGACCACGCTGGGCTGCCGTGCGTCCACTACGATGACATGTGGCTGGCGCGTGTCGCTGTCCCGCCGCAGCGCTTCAAGCGCTTCTCGCGAGTTCCTGACGCAGCGCGCTTCGCCGCCCGCACGGTTCGTGGCCGCGCACGCGGCTCCACACACGCGTGAGTTTCGCTCCGGGAATACGCATAGTAACTGTGAAGATATTTATATATTGAGTCATTTTTTTCTAGTTAGATTTACACTCAAAAACTCCTTTTCGCCTGTGAGGCTTTTGATTTGCAAAAAGTTGAAATTCGAAACATACTTGAGTTGCAGTTAACAATACTTACATGCAGTGGAACATAAAACCTGCTACTATTTCAAAAACGTTTAGTAATTATTATTAGGGTTCTATTCAACAACATTTCATTATTTACTTAGATGAAAGAAGAATTTATTATTTATAGAAATATGCACAGTAAACAAACGGCCTGAAAAAGTAATTGCTAAAAAACAACTTAGTTTTTCAACAAGGAAACTGAGGAAATGATTGGTCTGAGATAATTATTTCTTACCTCTAGAGGCTCTTGAGGCACGTAGAGCAGAGCTGAAGGTATGTTGGCTGGCGGAGGCGATCTGTTCTGCAAAGAGGAAAGCTTATGTAAATATATATGGCGTGCATTCATAAAGATTTGTCGATTTAATATAGATTTCAGGAATGCTTTTTTCTGGTCTTTTCTGGATATTAAATCTGTTGCTATCTATGATGTAAAAGAGATAGCAACAGATTTAATAACCGCTTTAGCTAAAGTAGGTTTACCTACTAACCAATATAAGGGGCTAAAGATTTGCACTTGCTACGATTCTGACTCCTCTTTAGCCTTTGATCACAAAATATAAGATCTCCTTTTAAGATATTAAACTAAATACCAGAACGCGTTTAAGAAAATAAATAACAATAACATTTATGAGGTTAAAGTCCAGTGCAGCGAGGCAATAAAGTAAAAGTCCTTTACTCTAGCATCACGTCTAGTTTGCTGTGGATCGTAATCGGATCATAGCGCTGAGCGTCTGGTGAGATTCCGCGACCCTCCCGGGACCTGTGTGGAAATAAAGGCTGCGAGCCTTCAACTCTGGTAGCTGACACGTAAGCTTTCTTGTCAAGACGTTGTTGATAGATCGTCGAAGTTAAGCAACGTTCTGAGCGATCACTACTTGGATGGATGACAGCAAGTGGCATTAATATCGCTTTCGTGCTTCGGAGGGCACGTTTAATTGTCGGTCCCGGCTTTTAAAGTCGTTAAACCATGACGGAGGCCTTAAGGCGGTCTAAAAACTCCGTCACCAGAGTTGGCCACTTGCTCATTCAACCTTACTTACTTTAGGCCTTTACATCTTTACTGGATGATTTATGCAGAGTCAGGATGCAAGCTTCGGGACACTTATTCATCGCTTTCATAATGTAGACAACTTTATCTTCTTCACCTATTTCTTTTCTTAAAAAAATAATACAATACAAAATGTGTTTTAGGACTCAAAAACAGCATACAAAATACCTATTTTGATGAATTTTCAGACAGTGTTCAGACGGCAGTGTTGAATGTTTTTTTTATATAGAATGACTATTTAACTATTATTTTACTTTGTAAGTAGGTACCAACGAATAATGATGTTTTTAATACATTATTTACAGAATATCTATCAGACATCAACGTATAGTGAACGAGATTTCCAGTAACGTAGCTCCATTCCGGCGAGTCTGCGGGGAGATCATTTCTCCCGGGATAGCTGGCCTGTGCATATTTACTTGGATACTGCCTAAACGGCATAATGTAACGCCTTAAGAGTGTGCCATAACGCCGAAGAACGAGCGGGATAGCAAATAAAGCTTTTTATCATAAGGAGTACAGAGCGATAGAGATGCAACATAATTTATAGCATAACTTAGTACAAACGCACGGTGAAAGATGCAATGTTAAATAAAAAATACATGTCAGTGTTCCATGCTGTGTTTGGTTTAGATTTCTCTGTCTTATGATTTTTTTAAGCAGTGAGTTTTATAGGGCAATTTAGGCTAAGTCTGAATCCGTGCTTCCGATTCCGAATCCGACTTTTCGATAACTCCCACGATTTCAGACTTAGTTAGTAGAATGTTAATTTATAGACCACTTTGACACGTCACATCCTTAAAACTAGGAGATTCTACTGCATGGTCCAAACTCGAAAAACCCCAAAAGAATCAGGCAACAACACGATGGTATAGGCCTAGCTTTTTTTTTAGTGGTCAGGTTCAGTCCGCGTTTTCGTGATTCAAATAATCTGATATTTTATTATACGCTTTTTGTTGAACAAAATAGTTATCTCGTGGACTTTTGCATGTGTAAAGACAATGGAGGTCTGTTCAAATTGCTGACTTTGTTTGCGAGGCAGTTCCGCGACCAATACGGTTAATTCTAGAAAATTCCAGCATTTATTCACAGCTCATACGCTCCTTAAACTTTGTTCCTTTGAAAAACTGCCACTATGCTATCACATTTGTACAACTCTTCATTGTAGGTACTCGCTATCTTGTCAAACTTACAGCTGTACATATAAATTATACTACAAAAAATAGCTACTGTAAGACAAGGTACCTAGTATTTGTTTATCATGTGAACAATAAAGTGTCAATTCATTCATTCTTATGGCGTAGCTGTAGTTCTTGATAGGCTAATGAAATTAAGCAACTTTCTGAATGGTCACGATTTGGATGGATGACATTAACGGCTTTTAAGTATGTCAATGTTGCGGCGCTAGTTTGAGTCACACAACTCATAAAGTTAAGTAAACTTAAGTTTATATTAACTTAAATTTCTGGTATGGCTCGAAAGACCAAACTTACTACTTACTAGAAGGTTTTTACAATCTAGACGAAGCTGTAGCAAAGCAAGTCAAGAACATAATGTGAACGACGGTCATAGCATGTCAGCTAGGATGTGACGTAGTTGACCGGATGCCAGGCCGGACGTAGCTGACGGACCGGCAGCAGACCGATTTAAATGCGTTGTCCCATTAGGACCACAGTAAGCGGCTGACTGTTCGCCTCTTAGTGTAGTGTGATACAGCGCTCACTATACGCAGTTTGCGGTGTTTCGCTTGCCTACTCGTTCAGTGAGCGGCTGAGTCGCAGCGAACGATGCTCACGGTTCGCGGCTCACTTAGCTCACTCAGACAGTCAGCCGCTCACTGTGAGGCTAGGCGGGACAACGCGTAAGTAATCTTGTACAGATGTAGGTACTCATGCACTCACGTCATAGTTATTTGTTGTAGATATAACTTTGTAGTGACGTCAAACTTTCTTCCTTTGTTCCATTTCCAGGAATGCCAATTTATTTTTAGACTGCTTTTAGCTTTGTTCGTCTTGAGATCAATCTCAAGGTTTAGGAAATGCAAGAGTGTTTTAAGAGTCATAAAGGATTCATACACTGTTGGATTTGTAGTGGTGTTGGTTTTCTGTATTTATTTAGATTACAGAAACAAACAATATTACATGAAACTGGTCTATTTAAAGTGAATATTGCAATAACTCGTTCATGTTGCAATTAGTAGAAATTCAGACATTTAAATTTCAGGCGTAACTGGCGTAACAGGGGTTCCGTGACCAAGTTGGTTAAAGGTAGTCCGGCTTGAGGAGGATCGTTTGTATCAAAGCGGGTTAGAATCCCGCCGAAATCGAAACTTTGGTACTTTTTTTTATTTATAGTAATTTAAAAACAATAGCAACAAATTCTAAGGACAACCTAAAAATAGAATGTAGTTTATTTTAGTAATTTTAAAGGAAAATATACACTATAATACATTTATTGCATCAGAAATATATATTAATGCAATAACAACATTAACTAGTATCCGGTCACTCTTGCTTGTGTTGAAAGGAATTAGTAGGCACCTAAATGTTTTGAGAAATGAATTTAAATTCAGTTGAATTTAATACATACACAAAAGAATTCATTTAAATCGCATTGAAATCATTCAGCCGCAATACCAGCATTCAATAAACACATTTTTACAGAGGGCTTAACGGATTTTAAATCAGTAGAGTGAAATAGAGCGTTCATGCGAACGAAATATTGTAAAATTCATTTTAAAATGTTATAACTGTATGAAGCTACGTATAAATTATTTTTATTACCAATTTGTTCAGTTAAGCTGCGCAATCACGTTTATTTAAATTTTACGGCTAAAAATAAATAATTTGCACCTGGCAGTATCTGTATTCTTCTCACGAATGTGATAAAAAAACATTCTGTATATTCACAACTCATCATACATTAATGAAATCGCTTTATTTTCAGCATCTTCGACTCATACTTACAGCGATACTTATATAAAAAATAGTTCTAGTCTTATATCTTTACTGCATCATTATTCCAATAATTGTGATTAAAACTTTCGTCTTAAATGGAAATGAGAAAAACAAATCATTAGTTTTTGTTCGAGTAAACTATTGAGTAGGTACAACTTTGACCAATTTCCTGTACTTATATAAATACATCAAATAAGAAGTGCATGATGGTACTGGTACATAATGGTAAAAAGATAATTAAAATAAAACAGTGGGTTCCCAATGAGTCATATACACGTAGGTAGGTATGTCAGTAACTCCCTTGGATTTTCCCATTCATGACAAAGTAATGTGTGACGATAGAATACTGAAACTGATTTTCATTACTATTTATAAATAAATGCTACAAGGACAATCGAAAAAAATAGGCCTTTCATCTGGATACAGCTTATTGTCACAATTTGGGACCATTTGGGTAACTTATTTATTTGGTATTTTGATCTTTCATCAATAACATTTAGATGACTACATTATTTTGATGATTATAGGCAAATTAAATGTGTTCAACTTTGACCGGAGGCCACTGACACCCATTAATGTCGTCTCATGAGTGTTTAACTTATTTTTTTTGGCGACTTTGCTAGCGACTAATAATATTCATTTTATATTATTTTACATATTTATTTTTATAATAATTCGAATTACTGCATTAATGTAGTATTATGATCGCCGATAGCTAAATTCGAATTTCATAAGTACCTCTAACTCATTTTATTTCATGATGAGCCAGCTTAGTGAGGCTTATTCTAAATAACCCGAAATTCCCTGGTAATTAGGACGAATAATTTAATTCCACTACAAAAATCGCGATGGATACACAAACTGGATATTTCGTGTCATGCTCTTCAGCAGGGCAATCCCAGAATTTGGATATGAGAGTAAATAGGAAAAAATGTACCAAAATTGTACTAAATTGTAGTGCTTTCAAAAAAATTGTACCTACCACAGTTTCGGAGTAATCAACATACCCTATGGTCCTGCTGAAAAGCATGCTTTTCAGCAGGACCCATCTTGAAATCGGCATTGTTTCACGAGTTTTGCGCATGGATTTTTTTTTATGGAAATTGTACTCTGATAATATGTTAAAAAAACAGCGTACACTTTCTTTAACAAGGAATTATAACAATATTAAAATTATTTTTTGCGGTACGCCTTATAGAAAAGACATAGCACAAATTTCTAAAATGGTAAATCGGCATTATTTCGCAAAGTTGATTTGTCTACAAAATGGCATGGAAATTGTACTAAAATATAACGTTAAGCTTACAGCATACATATTCTTGTACAAATAACAACATTAAAAAAACCTCATTTTGTACCTGAATTACTAAATAGCAAATACAACTCTCGATATCAGACATGTGTCTGCTATTCAGTTTTCAATAGGCGCTATTTCAGGTTCGTACAGAGGCCTTTAAAGCTGCAAGGCAGGTACTGTATTTGTTCAAAACTGTACTAATATACAGGAATCGTGATAAGAAAAACGGTCACTGCTTACACATGGCCGTAGTGACCGCCGCTTCGAAAGCAAACAAATGCCCTGTGATTGGACATACACAATACGTATAATCCAAGGCTTTTCAGCGGTATGTGCAGCACCTAGTAAGTTCGAAGAAATACAGTAACTACCTTGCAGCTTTACAAGCCTCTGTACAAACCTGAAATAGCGCCTATTGAAAACTATATAGCAGACACATGTCTGAAATCGAGAGTTGTATTTGCTATTTAGTAATTCAGGTACAAAATGAGGTTTTTTTAATGTTGTTATTTGTACAAGAATATGTATGCTGTAAGCTTAGCGTTATATTTTAGTACAATTTCCATGCCATTTTGTAGACAAATCAACTTTGCGAAATAATGCCGATTTACCATTTTAGAAATTTGTGCTATGTCTTTTCTATAAGGCGTACCGCAAAAAATAACTTTTAATATTGTTATAATTCCTTGTTAAAGAAAGTGTATGCTGTTTTTTTAACATATTATCAGAGTACAATTTCCATAAAAAAAAATCCATGCGCAAAACTCGTGAAACAATGCCGATTTCAAGATGGGTCCTGCTGAAAAGCATGCTTTTCAGCAGGACCATAGGGTATGTTGATTACTCCGAAACTGTGGTAGGTACAATTTTTTTGAAAGCACTACAATTTAGTACAATTTTGGTACATTTTTTCCTATTTACTCTCATATCCAAATTCTGGGATTGCCCTGCTGAAGAGCATGACACGATATTTCTGCAAATTGAATTTATTATTTGACAGAGCCTGTTACTCACAATAGACTTGCTTCCTAGTACAGCAAACATATGCTAAATCTGTTGACATCTCTTTCTATTGACATGAATAAATAATCTTGTAGTAGTATGCGACTGGTTAGAGCAGTTTTTGAATTTGAATTTGTGAAATAATACATAGTAAACACCCAGAAACGGAAACAATATCTGTAGAACATAACAAATATTTGTCCGCAGCGGGGATCGAACCTGCAACCTTCTGAAACTCAGGCGGGAGTTCACCCACTGCACCACAGAGGTTGACAATCATAGCTATTTATATGTGGTAACATTCTGTAGGTGCTCATCACCATGCCATTGTCTGCAAGTCTGCACACGACATAATTCTATATGTTTCTGTAACTTAGTGAATACAGATTGTCCTCTATGCAGATTTGTTGTTGAGTAACTTGAGCTCAGCCAGGTGTGCGCAAAGTCAGGATTCAGATTCCAATGTGGTGCATTTGGACTCTTTTTTCTGTTATTATTTTACTTTTATCATAACCTTTCGCCTGATATCAAAGTTATGATATCCGATCTTGCTCGCTTTTTTATACACTACTAAGTATATCTGTGTGCCTGTCTGTCCGAGGCAACATAGTTTGTGAACGGACGGAACCGACTTTGATACGGTTTGATTTTTCAAAGCTAACGTGATCGAAATTGTTTTTAGCTCTAATTTGTGAAAATCTGTTCAGGAGTTTTAAGATCTTTTGCTCTTTTCTATTTGATGAAGGAATTTATAAGGCTTTTTTAATATTTTTTTATTTTATGATAACCGTTTCACCATCCCTATTTCAACACGATTACATTTTCGTAAAAATAAGACTAAAAGTGGTAAATGACACAAAAAGATGCGTGTTAAAAATCTGTTATCAACCTTTTTCTAGCTGATCGCGCCGATTTCTAATAAAAGGGTGGAACGAAGGTCGTTGCTCCCAATAATTTCGCCACAACACCCTTCGAGTACCATCACGTACCACTAATAGCTACGAGCTGTGGGTGGTCCTTTAAACGAGTTAAGGTTTCGTTGCGTTCAAATGTTTGAGAGGAGAAACTCTTTTATATTTTTTTGAGGCGGAACTTCGTAACGTGGTAAAAATCTGTTCACGTGTAAACGTCACGTTTTGTGCATTAAGTGTTACAAAAATAAACGTCAAAGTAAAAGTCTTACCAAACCCACTATAAAATAATCAAAATTATTTTTGCAACACACGCAAATTCAGTTTTAAGATCATTGACCACTGTATATTGTTTGTAGTATTTTCTGGGCAACATTTTTCTACGAGCACTTTCTCGTTGGTAGCGCTTTCATTACCTTTCATTACATGGCATAAAAGCATTTCTCGCGAAGATTCTTTTTATTGTGGAGCTCACTTTTTTAATTAACAACTAGTGCAAAACATAAAACCCACGAATCAAATACTGAATTTTTATTTTAACCTTTTATTCTTGCTTTTTTTCGAATTTGCATGTTTATTGTCGAATTTTTAGCATGCAAATGTGAAATGGAAAAGTGTTGACCTACTCGGTCAAGAAGTTTGCGGTTCAGCGAAATTGCTGAAGCTAATTGGCAACATTTTGCGTATGTCCATGATAAATAACATCCGATGTTCAGAAATAATGAGAAACGTAAGGAAAAATATGAAATAAACAATAAACAATTCGTTGTCATGTTCGTACATTTTACGTCTAATTACAAGATACCGTTAAAACTTTTCGGAATCTGTAAACGGGAAATATAAACAAACATTTTACATTACGTCAAAGATACCTATATTTAGATATACGCGACTTTTCACGGAAAGATTTCTATTGTGCCACAGCAGTAGCACTTTGAGTAATCTTTACATTTCCACTGAGAACGTAATAGAAGTAGTCAAATGTTGAGCGTGCGATATTTAACAGCAGAACGGATGTTTTTGTATTTTTAACACGAATACGAAAATGGCAAGATCTGTTGGACTAAATTAAACTTGGCTAGAACTAGCGGTCCTCTATGATATTTTTCAAGAGTAGCTAGACAAATTCTTAGAATTATAAATAGTTTACCTATTGCAATATTGGCTAGTCTTTTTCGTAGTTTCTGAGCACATAAATGAACACAAAGACGTTGCATGGACATTGCTTCATTCTGTTACCTATAAAATTGCGACTAAAAGTCGCGTCTCCAGACCTTTGCGCCACATTCTCAATACCAACGTTATTAGTGTTTAATATTTGTCTGGTGAGATTTACACCATGGATATAAATCTCTTGGCGCCGGTACACGTACCGAATTGGTTTGTCTAAACAAATGCGGCGTTTGTTTGGCAGTGTCACTCTAAATCTTTTAATGGGAAATAAGCTTTACTACACTGATGTTGGATTTAGTTTCGCGTAGAGATCTACCAATTTTAGACTGGCCGAACACAAAGTTGAAAAACAATTGAAGCTTTAGGTCGACTATTAACCTTTATGTAGGATTATTCCCGATTCCTATATCCAACGTACGGATGACCGTAGTTCGGTCGTCATAGCAACGTTGTTATCTGTCAAAAAGTGTCTTACATTTTCTGTTGTATAAACAACGTTTCTTTATAGACAGATTGACGGTCATCTGTACGTTGGATATAGGAATCGGGAATAAACCTACATAATGGTTACAATAAAATAATTGGTGCACTGGGACTCTGTCAGTTTCAGAAAACGTACTTCTAAATATATATTTCTGTATTTTTATAGTTGTCAGATTACAGGACAGGAATCTGATCATAAAGGCCACATTGCTATCGGGTAAAACAAAAAATAAATACTATTTTAATAATTTCATATTAAGTAACGTGAGTATTTTAGTTTTCAAAGTACCTAACGATTTTTATGTGGCTCTTATTTAAAGTCATGTAGGCTGATGATGATGATAATGATATAGAAATCCAAGAGATCTCCAGCGAGATTAACACTATAAATTAACCTTATAATATATTTTTTATCATTTTATCATGACTTGGAGTGTTATTATTGTCTTTTACATGTCACAGCCACTAAGTTTTAAGTAGTAAGCTTAAAATTTCATTATGAATTCCGTAATATCGTTTTCACACCCAGTATCTACATTGTATTTGTTTCCGAATTAAGATTTATTAGTCGGTGTTGGTCGGTGACGCGCGTCCAACCTCGTTTACTGATTTATTTCTCAATAAAATAAGTACGGGCTACGAAACCGCCCAGCTGGCGTCTCGCTGGAGACTACACCTACGCAATCTCTTCTTATCTTACAATTTCTTTTGTATGATACTGTTGTACACAATAGACTTAACCCTCCATGTGATGTCGGAATGGGCGTTGATATTATATTTAGATACATAAATCAGTGTATGTTCTCTATGGACTCTAAAACGGCGAAATCTATTTTAATAAAATTTTGCTTATTATAAATTTATTTTTATAAATTTGTTTGTTTATCTATCTTCAGTTTAGCCAAGCTGGTGATCCTATAAAGTTTGGTACAGATATTTTCTACGTTTTCTTATACTGTTTGTATTTAATGATAATAAATCTGTAAATAATTAATAAAAGACTATTATAGTTTGTTAGTAGGTACAGTCGCCTGCAGTCATGTAAAGTACCATTTACATGATGCCATTTTCTTGTACGTACCAGAGCAATAACTACGCAATAGTTGTAAGCAACTATTGTTGTTGTCTAGACCATGCAGGTAATGATAACAGTCAATTTAATTAATTAAAATTATACAACGGGCAAGAATTTTGCATCGTGTACTTTGAGATTATCTCCGTATAAGTTGCTTGAGATCACAGGTCTAGTTCAATTTACATTGCGTGCAATTTGTAAATGTTTAGGTACTTTAGTTATAGTAAAAACTCTGAATAACTCAAGCATTTTCGTCCTCATAAAAACGAACTTAAACATTTGTTAAGACAATTTCAAAGCACGGAAGCGCTGACTTATGTACTGTAACTGTAACTTATGTCTACATATTAACGCGTTTACTGCCAAATTTCTGCAGTGCTGTGGGCCACAGTACCTAAACTGAATTCTCAGGCAATACGGCCTTATTCACAAAAAATACGCGTCAAGCTGACTAAGCCGTGAGTTTCCTAAATACAGTTTGTGTCATAAAATGCTAACTCTAGCTATAAGAAGTGTTTATAATGTAGGTAATGGTCGCGCCACGTAAAAAGAGCGCTGGCTGACAAGCTGCGCAGAGTCGATTTTTAGGTCCGATTGGTGGTGTGGGTGAAGGGGTAACGCTGTCATCGATTCGGCGCATGCTATTGGTTCGTCAGCAGTCCTTAGCTTCCCGCGCTGTCACTACGTCAAATTCGTTCGCAAAATATCATCGCGTACAAAAGTTTTCGCTTACGAAATGGTTTTACATAGAAAAATCTGAAAAATTATTTATGACGTAGGTATATAGGTAGTTTTATGAAGAGAGAGGCTGAAAAATGCCGTTGATGATAATAAAACAATGTATCAACAATACCTGAATTTTGTAGGTTAGTACTTACTTATTTAAATTTAACAATTAACACTGACTAAAACATGTTTTTAATAATAATTCCATATATTCATCTAAGTAATTTATTTATTTTATTCATGAAAGGCAGTGACATAAATGTTGAAATGAGTAAAATATTTATAACACACATAATATTTATTGTCAACAGTTGATCTGACAAAAGTAGTCAGATCAACTGTTGACAATAAAAAATAGGTGTTAAAACTGTGTATAATACTAGCCTGCCCGAGCCGGCCGCCCAGCTACAATACTACCTACATTGTGATTAGTACTTTCGTGCGCGAGTGTAGCCATGCGCAAACATACCCCCTCCACTTTTTTCCAGCGCTCTTTTTACGTGGCGCGGACTATACGTACCTACATTTTTCTGATACAATATTATTGACAGCTAGAATTTGAACCGACAACCTTCAGATCGAAAGGACTTAGGGCCGATTTTACCATTTCAATTGATCGCGATTAGTTCGAGTTAATCTCAGATTAGGCACTTGACTGAGATCAAAAGCCCAACTTGGATTTTACCAACACAAACTGATCTCAGTTAGAGCTTAATCTCGATCAATTCCTAAACCGCCAATTTTGTAAGATTAACGTGGTTGATCCGAGATCAAATGAACAGCCATCATGTTTGTGTTGTGTAAATTTTTCGTAATTTCGATAAAATCTGCTTCTAATATTATAAACCATAAAAAGGGCTTTTGCGCTGGTTTTGGATGAAACCCACGATGGAAAAACTACGTATAGGTTCGCCATCGCCGACCAAGATGGATCCGTGAGCGAGGAAAACAAAATTTTGGATTTTGTAACAAAATTTCATCTCAAGACAAGAAAGCAGGACAACAAGTGCTAGAAGTGCTACAAAAAGTGCTAGAATTATTGGAGTTTAGTGAGGAATTGAGGATACCTACCCAAACTGGAGTTTCTATAAAACAAAAAGTGAGGCTTTTTGTAGCATTGCCAGTTTTATATTTCTTGAATAAAGTATGATACCTATATACTTAAGTTACGCTGTATTTTACGTTTATTAGGTACCTATCTACTACCTACCTACCAATAGAATAAGATTTATACCTACCTAGTGATGTAATAAAATAATTCAATTGAAAATTATTACCACACATTATACAATATAGTACTTATACCTACTAGCTTACTTGCCCGCGGCTTCGCCCCCGTGGTACCTACTTGCATAAAAAGTAGCCTTTGTTATTCTAGGTCATAAACTATGTACCTACTTATATTTCTAGTTACAGACAAATCCGTTCAGTAGTTTTTGCGTAAAAGAGTAACAAACATCCACACATCCATCTATCCATCTATCCATCCATTCTCACAAACTTTCGCATTTGATATATTAGTAGGAAGTATCATTTTGTTGAGGAACAATTTGGAAATTTTGCAACAACCAACATGCAATTTTGTCAAACTTATAATTCTTCTTCTTCTTCTTTAAGTTTTATTTTTCTCATAAATTTGGCTACCGTAACAGTTCAGCGATTTTCCCAACAATGAATCCAAGTTTTGTTTATGGTTTTTGCAATTATTTGCGAGTTTACGTTCTCATGTTGAAGTAAACTTGGTTTTCGTGATCGCGATTAAAATGTGGTCGGTAAAATCCAGCTGTGCTTAATCTAAGATCAAACGCTTATGTAATCGAGATCAATTTAATCTTAGATTTATTAATCTCCGTTCAGTAGGCAAATGGTAAAATCGGCCCTTAGTGACAGAACAATCTAATCTAATCCTATCGCGTCTAATCGACATCATTATCAATATCTAACGGTACTCTAAAGTCCTAATACTTAGGACAAGGTTACACCCCCGTCATTCTGAGTGACATATATTGACAAATTGAATTAGAAGGGGTGAGTGGGCTGCTGGCACCCTATCTGTTATTTTCGGTTGATGTAGGGTTGTTTAGGACCAACATTTGAGATAAAATGAGGGATCTGACAACATTCTGACAGGAAAAATGGTGATAATATTTGTTGTGTTTTTAATATGATTTTTGAAGTTAGAATGCGTTTGACACTAGGTAGGTACTCAATGATTTTATACATTTAAAAATGAAACAAATTAGAAATTAAACTCGACAGTTTTACTTGAAAATACTGAAATTATACTGCTAATATATGACATTATTTAACGTTTAAAAAAAAATTATGATCACGACTGTATTCCCAAGGCGCGGTAGATATTTAATTATTTCTGATTTCTAGTCATTTTTAGATCTGTAAAGATGTCTGTCTTGACGTTTGTCTATTTAACTAGTGTTTCAGTATTCGGATACAGTCGTGATCATATTTCATTTTTTTTTCAGTTTTCGGGCATTAGTCGTGAAGTCTCTATGTCACAAGTTTAAGTTATTTCGGTGCTAGATAATGCTGTGAGAAATGTGCGTGCATTAGTTAAAATCGGTTAGGATTAATCAGGAAGTATGGTCTGGATCTTTGTAGCTAACATTTATGTCGAACAAAATTAATACATTTAAAAAAGTGATATAACAAATTTGTATTTTTAGTGCATTACACTTTACAAATATGTTTAGTAATTTGATCTCAGACTCAAACTTTCACGAACTGTTCCAATTTATTGCATTCAAGGTAGCTGAACAGAAGTACACTGCAATCTTCGATATAGCTTTTCATTTGGCGTAGAATGTAGAGCTCAATCGGGCTGATTGGTTTCGAAGGCTTTTGAGGCACTCCGCGTAACCTCAATGGATTGACATTCCTGTACACCTATACCCATTATGCTGTTTATCTTATCTATCTGCTGGTGAAACGCTGGAGGAATGATCTCGACAATTTTAGGAGAAATCTCGAAGGACAGACGAATTAAGAAGACTTATCCCCAAAAGTGGGACATAGGTTAAAATTGTTATTGATTTGTTACTTCTACATGTGTTTGGTTAGCAAATAGAAAATGCCTTCTGCATTATGCTCGCCAATTGTACATTTATTTTGTAATTTGTGATACTATTTTATATAATGGCAAGGCTTAAAGGATAGTGGAGAAAACCTTTGCCCAATATTATGGATTCATTTAAACCTTTCTATAATCGTTTTAGCATAGAAACGTAAAAGACTGACTACTTCACGTGCATGCGGTCAACATTTTCATACAGTCGATGAAAGAGGAGCGTCTCTATATATTTTAACTATGATCTTTTGAAGTACCGCGTCGTTTAAAAGTGAACAATCATTCATTCATCATTCACTCGTTCATTCAAATTTTAGTGTACGCCTCTACGCAGCCAGTCGTTTCGCATTGATAGTAGTTCGTTACTAACAATGGATTTGATAGGCTTCGCCAAAGCTCTGTTCTATTCCTGACACAATACCTGTCGGCTAGATTTTATGAAATTGAGCTATTAACCTGCGGAACAAAATGAAATATTAGTTTTTTAAAAGCTTTAAAATTTGATACAATTGGATTTTTGAAAAGATTCAATCCATATAACAACCTAGCCTGCCTAATGAATTGAAATGTTATCTTTTTTATTTGCTTTTCAAAACATTTTATCGTTCTAAAATCAATTTTATAAATCACCATAATTTGTCAGTATTTTACCTTGAAGACTTAATTTATCTACTTCCTATTTTTGACTATTTTTATCAACTGAAGATAATGAAAAAAACGTGCCTCTGACTACTCCCAAAAATCGTCTTTAAATTATTTTAAATACCTTTAGATCTAATTTAATGTCAACTGCTTCTTATGATACTATTTTGGCCCTGTTAACAGATTTTTAGCAGAAGATAAATCATCGGTATTCCCTTTTTAGGGGTTACTTTGACACCTGAAGAAGTAGTTATCATAAAATTGAAGTAAATTGGTACGAAAAGGTTAAATGACAGATATGACAGATATACAAAAAGGCAGACAACAAAGTGATTTAATTTCGAGGACAATAACAGGCGGCTATAATAAAGGTGTCTGAATGACTGGCACACATCAAAAAAGTGATTTCATTTTTGAGGGCAACCGTCAAAAGGTGATTTCGTTTTGAGGGCAGCGAAAATCTGATTATAACAGCTGTTAATGAGGCGATATAAAAGTGAATTTAGTGTCCATATATCCTCTTAAAACGTTTTATATTAAGTCAACAAGCTAATGATATCTTGAACAAGATGTAGCCTGCAGATCTACCCGCTTGTATTATAACCTGATTATATTTTTTTTACACAGAAAATTTCTTATAGATTTCAATCGTGACAATTATAAAACTTATTATTGATAGAAATGGGAACAAAGAAACTTTTAAACAGCTCTACCTATAGATATGTCTTGATGTTTGCCTCTCGCATAATATAAACTTCAATATTACGAAATATACCTTGCAATACATAAAACTTTTATGCTGCGTCCATATTCTTTGTAATAAAACTGAAACAAACAGAGCGTCTTGTTTTCGAGTTATCATAGACAGACAGCGAATAACCAGGGTGTATTGTTAGACAGTCAGTCAGTCGTCGGTTTATTATGCGAATTAAAACGACCTCCAAACGGTGAAGGAAAACATCGTGAGTAAACGAGACTAGTCCCGGCCGTGTCATGGATTGTTCGTTTTGAAAAAAATATATGCGCATTAACATGAGCTTTAAACGGTGAAGGAAAACATCGTGAGGAAACCCGCGACTTAGTCAGCCCTACACGAACTGACCATTGTCTTTCCTGTGGCTGTGACCGGTTAAACTGAGAGGATGGTTTAGGTGCTGGGCAAGCCTATTCCATCTCAACAATATCAGGCACTACAATGTCTTGTTAAGAGTAGGCATAGAATTTCTCCTGACGCTGTATAAATCATCTTGTAAAGATGTAATGGGGTATTGTAGGTAATGTATTTGCAACATATGATAGTTTTGAAAGTGAACTGTAAAGGAATGTTAGACAGACAGACAAATCTTATAAAAACATATTTAGATGTAAGTAAGAGTCATGGACCGAATGTCTCATCATCCACGTCTTATCTCAAGATTAAGAAGTCACGTCATTATTTCTTTTATAAAAGTGGCATTGACCTCGAAATGTTTACTCATTTTCTACAAAATTTTGTAGAAACTTGCTCAATTTCTTAGAAAATGGTTTAGATTAAGTAAATGCTCCGTCTAATTGTTTGGTAGAAAATTTCAAGAACATTGTATGTTTTTTCCATAATACTTATTCAGTGCTTTTCGGAAAAATACGCGATTGCAAGCTATAGGTACGATTTACTTGTATTTACTATACAAAACGTTTTTTTTTCACTTTTTATTAAACATACGAACTTATTTACTAAACTAATACAGGTTTAGTATAATAATTATGTTTAACCTTTTACCTAGTCACATGTATAATCCAATTAGAACCCGTCAACTAATTGAACAAACAAAAAAGGTTGTATGTCTATAAAATAAAACCATTTGCTTTGATTATATTTACATTGATTAAAAAACAACAAACGCAAGAGATAATTGAAGGTCTTTAAAAAAAGGGTAGCCTGCAGAGAAAATAGTATATTTTCTCTGTTATTCATGTACACACATATATTATATTTAAATAATGAGTTTAATCATAATTTACTCCTGATTTAGACCAAAAAAAAGTAAATAAATAAATTGTGGTTTTCATAAGCATGCGCCTATTAGTTAATCTTACGCTCGTATTCAGATTTTGCACTCAGACTTGAGTCTTCGCTCATGTATCGATTTTTTTGACAGTTCTCTATGGAATGGAAACTGAGTGAATTGAGACAAGATTCACGCTTGATTATTGATTATTAATACGAGCCGCAGACTTGTCCTACGTTGCAATAAAACTGATTTGGTCCTGAATGCATTGTTTTAGAATAAGATAGTGATTTTAGGACACTCTGTAATAAAAGTTTTGATTTAAAAACTATTTTCTCCTATCTTCCCGCGGCTTCAATATATATCAATATATAGTAGCCAATGTTATTACAGGTCATAAACAGGTATATTCCAAGTTTCAACCGAATCCGTTCAGTAGTTTTTGCATGAAATAGTAAATGGAAACACCCATACAAACTTTCGCGTTTATATTATTAGTGGAAGGATACACACGTACTTTGTACATTGCAAATAAATGATGCAAAAATAAATAAATAAATGATTTCTATTGTTTATTGCATTTACAGTGTGCAGGCAAGTCGACCTCTGTGGCGCAGTGGGCGAAAGCCCGCCTGAGACGCAGAGGTTGCGGGTTCGATCCCCGCTGCGGGACAAATGTTTGCATGATCTGCAAATATTTGTTTCGTGTCTGGGTGTTTTCTATGTATAATATGTATGTATTTACAAAAAAAAAAAATGTATCTATGTAGTTTATCAGTCATCTAGTTACCATAACACAAGCATTGAATTGCTTAGCTTGGGACTAGATGACGCTGTGTGGAATGTCCAAGGATATTTATTTATTTATATTTATAAGTGTCATAATACGTACGGACAGCCATGTCACTACGCTTCATTGCTTCTGAAGGCCAAAACCCTTAAAATGTTAATATGTGATCGGATTGTATTGGAATATATCGAGACTATAATATCGAATACCTTATCCCAAACCCTTAGGGTACGATATTGACAACAAAACATTGAGAGGCCCTGGAGAAAAACATTTTCGGGGAAATGTTTTCAGATATAATCTTAATGTACACTAATTAGGCAAATACGAGACGAGTGTGATATATTTGGACTTTTTACATCTTCTATAAATGAGCCCTAATTTTATGTTACCCTTAGTTATTTATTACCTACTAAATATGGTTAACGGACAACTGAAATTATCAATTTCTTGAATATGAAGCCAATTTTAAAATTAGTTATGATTATAATATTTGTACGTTACGTATTTTAAACAAACTCGCGAATACCTTTTTGTGACTTTTGAAGAACTCTAACCAATGCGAATATAATGAGAGATGAGAAGTTTGTTTGTAGTTCTGGAGGATAATCTCTGGCAAAAATAAACCATTTTGAAGGTTTGCTGGTATATTAAAGTATCAATTTTTTTTAAATTAATTCTGATTAAAACCTCGATTCTAACATTCAATTAATGACTTCGTATTTTAAATCATATCAATCTAAGCCTAAGCATTTTATCACTTGTCACGTAACACGTAGGTACTCACTATTCGATCATCACACAGCAATCTATCAGTTGGAATAGTACATCACGTGCTACAAGTCAGACAGGGTTCAAAACAAGTTTTATAATAGTGGCAAGCACATCTTGATTGAAACTATTTACAACTCCCATTATGGTACATCCACATAGCAGTTACTTTTTGTTGAACAACGTTTCCAAGTGTTAAAAAACTTAAATATAATATGATCATGACTATATTTCCAAAGAGGGTAGACAATTTCTTTCAGATCTTTATAGTAATTTAGAACCTTTGCAGAGTTACTACTTTTTTTTGTTCGTTAATCTGTGCTTTATCTGTCAAATACTAAAAACCTTGGTTAAATAAAAAACAACTATCATAAAACTTGACCTCTCCTACAACAGTTTAAGCCTAAGGATATAATTAAGATCAATCAATTACGATAGCAATCGACACATTAGTTAGTCTTTGACAGGATGTAATTATTTAAAAAAGATATTAAACATAATTACTTCTAATGTCACAAGTTGTGACAACAACTCAGAGTTGGCCACGAACGAACGAACGAACGAAATGTCACAATTTGTATGGGTGTCCGTTCGGAGAGCACGTTAACTTGTCGTTCCCGGTTCTGTTAAAAGCCTTTTAGCCATGTCGGAGGTCTTTAGGCGGCCTAAAAACTCCCTCACCTAAATTGGTCACTTGCCTATAGGAACCTACTTAGAGTTTATATTGTTTCAAAAGACTTACCACTTCTAGTTCATCTACTTCCTCCCCTAAGCTTGTTTCCTCGGCAATATTAGTCAAAAACATGCTAGGTCTCATCGACACGCGATTCCTGAACGCTGCATTCTTTCGCCACGTATCATCCTTATCATCATCACCTAAGGTCGCGAATTGCTCGTAAAAGTTTACAACACCAAGTTCACCGTCCATTACCGCGGTAGAGTTCCGTTTCTCGGAGAGTTTTCTTTCTTCAATTCTTCTGTATCCTTCATCAGTGAGGTTTTCGCCAAGGACCGGAACTGTTCGAGGTTGGTGGGAAGTGTACTCATATTCTAGATCAAAGCCTCTATCGTGGAACAGGCTCTTGAAGCGGTTCCAGCATCCTGGTTTCTCTGGCTGGCTACTTCTCGTCTCTAACACAGGAACTGTGTTCTTATCCATGCTCACGTTACACAAATTCGTTCAAAAGACGCAGAACTTCTAATTATCCGATTATGATATATGAGTGTTCTGATAATTTTGGTCGTATCTATTCGAATTTCAAATCAGAGTAAGCCAATATGACCACTAGTGTTACTGATTAGGCACAACAATTGATATTTGTAGTAATTCGATATCGATTATGATGTAAGGAATATTTTATTGGTAGCTACATCGCTGGTAAAATCATCTGTTTTATAATGTAGATTAGAAAATTCTATGAATATCATTAAGTGGTCTGCAATTACATTGATAAGATGGAGATTTTATTCAGTATTCACACGAGAGTAGAGAAGATACCTAAACTGAGTTTTTATAGCTAGAAAATTTAATTGAAACGTCCCAAAATCACTAATAACAATCACTTGTGTCAAGTTCTAAAGTTAGTCACAAAATTAACTCATTTCATTTTCCATTTCACTCACACCATATTGAAACCACGCGCGGTCGTCTCCAATTCAAGTTTATACTGAAACTTTGGTATATCATTAATATGATATGATAACTTATCAATTACTTCTGCACTGATTATATTTGATAATTATAACAGAAGTAGCTGGCGCGTAAGTACGCAGTGCTGTCATTGTTACGACTACCAAAATTAACAATATATAAATATTCTTTCTACAATATAAACAGAACAAACATTTGTACGATAAACAAAGGTTTCTTATTTTCCTTAAGTTTGTATTTAATAGGTAATACTTAGATAGTTTAATTGCTCTTAAATATTTAAGTATGGAAGAAACACAGATTGTATATTTGTTACAATCCTAACAAACCTCTTTCTACTATTCATTCAACAAAAAAGTAGACAAGCAGTCTAGAATCGTAAAAAAAAAGTTATATTTGCCAGCCAGAAGTGTAGTGTTTTTATTCTCTTTGGATATACTTAGGATTTTGACAATGTGTTTTCATTTAGTCAGGTCAACTATTGAAAATCAAAGAATCCCTATAATAATAATAATGAATGCGAAAGTACGAGTAAGTTTGTATGCCTGTCTGGCTGCGTAACAGACGCTATACTACTGAACCGATTCTGATGAAATTTGATACAGCGATGGACTAGACCTTGGGAAAGGACCTAGGAGCAGTTAGAAGTCTAAAAATGAAACAAAAGCTGAAAAATAATATAAGATTATTTAACTTACAATCTAATAATAGTTTTAAACAATGTTAAAATTGCTTAAGAAATTAGAAAAATGTGGGCATGTACCAAATATATTTGTACATACTTACCCCCTTAGACCCCCTTAGACCATCTTCATAGGATTTGAAAATGCCTAAAAATATCTGCAAGAAATGTCTTCCGCTCCCTGGGAATACGGTTGTAATCATTATTTCAATTTTTAAATACAGAGTGTTTTTCATTTTGTTGCTGCCAGGACCTTCGTCTATGCTAAAAAAATATTAAAGAGGTGTCACTCAAACTTTTAATAAAATGTCGCGTCGTAGATCGTTTCGCCCAGTTTAAACGCTGATACGATTTGCTCTAAAAATATAGTTTAAACTTTAACCCATATTTTCAAAGCAAATCGTAATATTTCCAGGAAAGATTTTACTTACTGACTATAAAACGGTAAAGGAAAACATCACAAAGAAGGACAATTGCGGCTTAGTTAATAGCTACTATGTACATTTGGAAATAACCTAAGTACCTACCTACCTACTTAACTGTAGAGCCACAATTAGAGCCTGTAGAAATTATAGTTTTTGACAATCTAGTATTTTAGTTCGGATCTATATTGAAATTAATACTTAAGATAAGATAAGATTTCTATCTTATCACGAAATACGATATATTTCAGAAGCAACTATTTTCTGTTAACTTTATAAACATGAGCACTTACATCATCTAGCAAAATACTAATACTATAAAATCCTGTTTCAAAGATTGGCGTGTGTTTTTTTCTGTGGATTAAAACCTTTTTATGTGAGTTCAACTTGTACCTGGCTGGTTTTAAGTGTTGTTGAAACGGTTTAAAGTGACTCAGGCCTCCCAGTACCTACAGTTCTAATTGATCTGACCTGCTTTCATCAGTGAACTGTAATCCGTGAATGACAGCTAATTAATATTCGATGAGGGCTTTCTGTCTCTGTATTAAATTTGAGAATATGCCTGGGATTAAAGGTAGAGCAAGTATTTTGGGAAAAAACTTAGGCCTGTGCAATTTTACTAAGGTTTCGTCAGGTATGCCTAGGTCCTAGGAAGCTTATCTACACTGAATGGAACGCTGCCTTACATGAGTTGGGGCATTGCTGATATGACTTGCTCAGCATTTGAACTATTCATTCAGCTGTCTAAAGAAGACTGTAGAAATCCCAGATTGATTCGTAAAATCCTATATTGTGTACCAAGACTCAATTAAGAAAAAAATAATAGAACAACTTATACCCGTAGGTACGATATACATTATTTAAGAGCTTAAGATATTTAAAATCTATGATTATTTTAATGTTTACACATTATGTAAAATGTCTTAACACACATTTGGTACACATCTATATTTTATGGAGGTTAGTTTCAACAGGTCTATAATTTAGTGTGAAAAGGGCGTAAAAAAGCGTGTCCGTGGTTTGGCAACCAAAACACAACAAATTATAATTTCATAACCCACGTGTGAGTGACCGGTCTAGGTCAACCTACTCATGTAATTCGTGTGGTGAAGTGAAGTGTTTATGGATACTATAGAGCTGCGTCCAGCAGATATTATAGAAGTACAACGTCTAGCGGAAGTACCCGCGATTAAATGGTTATTTATACAATGACTATTCTGATCTATTTGTCACCTGGTGATTTCATAAAAGTATGCAGTTATTATTAATTCATGAAGGTTACTTACGGTGACGTCAACAAGAGGCTCGTCTTCAGGAGTGAGGGCCAGCGAGGAGCGGCGGCCAGCGCGGGCTCCCGGCGACCCACTGGAACTGCCTGCGGACAAACAAACATACAGCTAAAAAAATGAAATATGACTGTATTCCCAAGGTAAATATACTATACAAATTTTTTCAAATCTTTTTGGTTATTCTAGCTAGATCCTTTAAAGCTGGGTGTTTACATGTTCACGCACCAACTGTGCTCCGCGTAATGCTGCAACTGCTCTAATGGAGACGGTACGCGCATCTCCAGAAATATATTAGGATGGATCATCGTCTATGAACAGACTGAGTTTCGCTTTGTGTTCGCCTAAAAACCGCCACCGATTGGAGCGCTAACCGCGGAGCATGCACCGTTTGCACGTTCCAGGAGCGCGAACGTATCCACTATACACACAGTTGCAGTAGCGCAAGAGGTTCACGAACGTAGTCAGAGGTATGTCCAAAAAAATTGTACATACCTACCAAAGAGCTCGTGTAAATGTTTGCATATAAAATGTTTCATAATGAAAAATCTTATTTGATACCTACCTACGATATTTCCAAAAAACAGGACAATATGTCTTTATGGTATTAGCAACACTACAATATGTGTTGCGAAGGTTTACTAAGCTACGTGATGAGGGTTCCATGTGGACATTATCAATCATATCTCTGCTTTTCACGGAGTAGACGGGAATGGTGGTTTTTGTCATTTTCATTCAAAACAAAAACTATGGAATACATGTGAACTTGGGTAACAGAACCATTCTGAGACAGTAAAATAATATGTTTTATTATGCTTGTGGTGTCGATATTTTATCTAAATGTTTTAAATCTATTGAAGCTTTGATTTTTTGATTTTTACATTCGATAAAGCCAAGTTAGTAAAAATAATGTTTTTAAGTAGTATACCAGTCAGGTTATCATAACACAAGAATTAAGTTGCTTAGCTTGGAACTAGATGACGCCGTGTAAAATGTACAAGGATATTTATTAATTAATTTTATTTAGTGGTTTAGGTGGGCAAGCCCACTCCATAATGTCCCAGGCACTACGACTCATTGAGTGTAGGCATAGATGCTGACACGTAAAAATCATCTAGTAAAAATGTAAGGGTATTTTATACACAAGGTTTCGTTATGTTTTTCAAGGTTGGTTCACCCTTTACCATCCTAAGTCTACCTTTTCCACATGAAAGTATTCCCTTTATTTGTAATGCCATTAGGCCTTAATCCATCACGCACGAGCCTCGGTGATTGGTATCTTTGTTCCATTTCTAGGACCTTTCGATTTAGATGTCTCTCGTCAGGATACGGTGACAAAAAGTTTGTGCCAAAAACGGGACAATGTCCTCACATCATGACAGTTTACTCGAAGGAACTGAAGTTATATGAGTATCCTACTAATAATATGAGATATTTTGTTTGCCCTTGGAATGGAACTTGAAATAGTCGTATAGAGCCGTATATTCGCACGCCCAGTCACCGCGCGTTTGTATCGATACAAACGCGCTGCAAACAAAGGCAGTCGGCAACTCGAATTGCTAAAGATTCACATATAGTGAATTTCAATTAATTAAAACATCGATATTCTAAGCATTAAGTAGGTATATTTATTGGACATTTTCTGTTTTTACACATTACTTAGGCATTTCAAGGGTTGCCATTCGAGTTTAGATGTTTTGATAAAAACATAAATGGAATGTATCATATTTTCTAAGACAATTTGTAAAGTGAGTATGATAAAGCAAGCCTTTGTAAAAACAGTTGATATAAAAAATGAAACATTTCACCGTTTTATAGAGTAGTATTTTAGCAACCTGTACAATCGAATCCATTGACCACTGATCAAGATCTATTCGACAGATGAATAGACAATCAACCCATATAACATTCAGAAAGGACAAATCTTTTTAAATTTCTCTAACGAAGTTATTCTCTGGCATCGACTACAGGTATTGCGATTTGCATCACAAATACCGTCTAACAAGGTGACTGTACGGAAATAGAAATTTCCATTCATTTTATTGTTGGAAAATATAAGTTATTATCGAAAATTCAGTCTTCCGGCTGTCGGTGAAAATGGCCTTTGACGAAAGCTCGTCTGACTAACTGAATTGGAATAATTAAAGTTTATATATTGTAGCATGACGTTTGAGTGTTAAAGCCTCGGAGCCGTGAACCATCCAAAAAACAGGAGTGTAGATTGCATTCGCATTCTTCACGGCTTCGCGTGTTGTATCTTTCAAATCTCTTTGAGTGTGGATTGTTGATTAGAAGTATATAATATCAGTCATCTAGTTACCATAACACTAGCATTTAATTGCTTAGCTTAAGACTAGATGGCGCTGTGTGGAATGTCCAATGATATTTATATATATACATATTTAATGACGACTCATACTGTCGCAGTCATTTTTAATAGTTATTAGTTACTTATAACTAATAAGAGACTTGAAGGAGCTGACATAGGTATTTACCCAAAAAAAGCAATTACTTAATTTATGCTACCTTTGACGATCAATGAATTAATCAACCAGCTTCATATAAATGTAAGTATAATGTTTATACAGTAAGTATGAGAGGTTTATTCACTCGTTTAGTTTTACTTTTGTTTCAGTGAAATTACTAGCTAAATGCTGGGAGTAGGAGATAACATTATGTGGCCAATGAACTTCAACATTCTAGTTAAATTATATTAATGCAAATAATGTATCAGTCTGAGTGGTTGTCTATATCGTGTACTTATAACTAAATAGGTACATCTAGAGAGATGTCTTAAAGTTCGCAAATATATTAGTCTAAGTGTTCTAAGTAAAGCAATATGCTGTTGTAATATCTTTTTAAATTTAATTATTTCATTGTTAAAAAACTGAAATCGTTTTTTCAAAGTCAACGCCACTAAGCATGTATTTAATAAACCACGGGGACAACTCATAACTACTCCTGTTTCTTCTCGACCGTGAGAGAAAACCAGGACAAAAAACATTGTTGGGGGGCACTTCAATTTGCTTTGAGGCTTCGAAATCAACAGTTTTATAACATCAAAAATATTTGTCTAAACGTAATTTTACTGTTTAAAAAAAGGTTTTATTCACCTGTATCGACAGCTCCATCGCTGCTTCGTCTCTGGAGCCATCGTTGCACTAATTCTATGCTGGCTTCTTGACCAGCTAACATTGTTCATTCACATATTTATCCGCATCACAACATTCTTTCACAAACTATGGCACTAATGATACTAAGTACATCTAGTATTGGACAGTCATGTGGTTGGGCTCGGCACTTTCACTACTTAATTAACTATAAAACCTTCACACTCACGAGCAACGTTTTAACACTGGCAAGATTTTAAAATACTTATAAAACTATTTTACGACATTGGCCGGAAAGAAAAAACAAATTCTAAATTTAAAAAAATAAAAGCAATCGAAGTAATGACAGCTCCTTGCCGCGTTCAAATATCGAATTAATTAAATGGCGATCGTGGACAGACGAGTGTAAACAGCATAGTAGATGAAACATAAATACAGTTTGCTGTTAGGTAACGCCTGTTCGTTCGAATTTAACCTTTAATTCGATGGAATAAGTGAGGTGTTGTTTTCTAAGGTGATGGAGGTTTTTGGTGCGGTGTATAGAGCGGTTGGTTAGGTAATGGCCGTCAAGTTGAGACAGTAGATCGAAGAAGGGGGGTGAATGTAGGACGATGTGTAAGTTTGGTGTAAGCAAAATATGGTAATAGAGATATTTATGCCACTATAAGAACTAATATTTTATTAAACCTTACACATAAAAGGTAAACTACCTTTTATGTAACGCAATGCACTAACGCAATGCACTAATATTTTATAAAAAGAAAATCAAGGAATTGTGTACCTACATTTAGAAATATAATAGGAAAAAAGTTAAGATTACACAATTTTTAAATCAACATAAGTATAGTCCGCGCCACGTAAAAAGAGCGCTGGAAAAAAGTGGAGGGGGTATGTTTGCGCATGGCTACACTCGCGCACGAAAGTACTAATCCTATTGTAGCCGGGCGGCCGGCTCGCGCAGGCTAGTATACACCGTTTTAACACCCTGTTAGAGACTAATTTTGTCAGATCAACTGTTGACAATAAATATTATGTGTGTAATAAATATTTTACTAATTTCAACATTCATGTCACTGTCTTTCATGAATAAAATAAATAAATTACTTACTCAGATGAATATCATTAATGGAATTATTATTAAAAACATGTTTAAGTCAGTGTAGTAACCTACAAAATTCAGGTATTGTTGATACATTGTTTTATTATCATCAACAGCATTTTTAGCAGCCTCTCTTCATAAAACTATGTATCTACGTCATAAATCATTTTTCTGATTTTTCTATGTAAAACCATTTCGAAAGCGAAAACTTTTGTACGCGATGATATTTTGAGAACGAATTTGACGTAGTGACAGCGCGGGAAGCTAAGGACTGCTGACGAACCAATAGCATGCGCCGAATCAATGACAGCGTTACCCCTTCACCCCGCGCCGCAGTCCACACCACCAATCGGACCTAAAAATCGACTCTGCGCAGCTTGTCAGCCAGCGCTCTTTTTACGTGGCGCGACCTATACTTAGGTCAATCGTGTTGATCGAGTAAATTGTTTTTTGATAAATTTAAAGATCTTATCAGATTATTTTTTTATAAACTATTGGAATTGAATTCTGGAAGGGATAATATAATACTTACTCGTTTATTATGTCTAAAATAGATGCGGAAAAAGTGGATAAGTATTTAAATGAGTGACATCACCTCGTTCAACTAAATGATTTCAATGAGTTCGTTTTTACATTGAATCAAAGTTCAACATTGCAAAAACGACGGATATAGCTATTCATACCTATTGCAGCATATAACAATAACATACAAAACCACACTAATATTCTATACTTAGGTAAAAGTTCGTGTGTGTAAGTGTTTAAGTGGGAATGTTTGTTACTCTTTCACGCTCAAACGGGTGGACGGATTTGAATGAAATTTGGTACCAGGATAGCTTATTTCCTGGAATAACACAAAGGCTACTTTTGATCCCGGTATTCCCACAGGGACGAGAACTATTCACCGCGGGTAACACCGCGGGGCGCAGCCAGTATTTGATATTTTTGTAGGCGCGGCGTCGTTTTAGGTTGTAGTAGCAAAAACAATTTAATATTTTTTTTTGGTAGTAAGTATGTTTAAATTTAAGTAAGTTTACTAACTTTTACTTTGAGCTCAACTTTTACAATCTGACTTCAGAACCTCAGTAATGCGAATAAAAAGTTAGATCCAATCTGACTTCTTCATGCATTAGTAGTTAGTCTGGCTCGTCGCATTGATTGAGTTACATCTACTTGCAAAACTGATTTGAATTTCAAAAGCTCTTGATTCGCAAGAACTTTGATTTGATAAACATTTATGCGAATGTAGAGCAACAGTACGATTTAAGTGCCTTAGATAAAATTCCTATGTATTTAATTCAAACGAAAATGTACGCCAAATATACAACCTTAGAAGTAAAATTATTAAAAAAAAGAGTCTAGGTAGTCATCTTCTTGATAACTTTTCTTAATGTGCAATGATTTGGATCAATTGAGTCTACTGATCGTGTGCAACGATCCTCGTAGTCGATTCACACTCGCTCGCGGATAGAAACGTGAACTTACAACAATCCACACTTAAGAGATTTGACAATAATGATGGTCATCTCATTTCAACTGGTTTTGATTAAGTATAGTATTATGTAATAAACATTTACCATACTCTCGAAAAACTTAACTTTATTTCAGACGAGTAAATATACGAGTAGGTACCTACTTAATACATACTTAGGATTGTAAATTAAATTTTCCAGCACTAACATAAAAAAGCGAGGTATCTAATACTACTTGTGATTCTGCGGCTTTGGCCGATATAATTTAAATTAATTCAGGTATGCAGAGATCATGCTAACGACCTCTTCATAACGGTGAAGTTACTGACTTTGTAATGATAATCTCTTTGTTAAGGTGTTAACGTGTTCCTGAGCGGGTTCGAAATGAGCTCGAACCGGTCAATTATAAAATAAAATATTTAAAAGCCGAACCTTTCTTTTTGTGTTAAATGAAAGGGAAATGTTTTTTTGTTGTCTCGCAAAACATTTTCTCTGTTTATACTATTGTTATTAGGTACCTATTATAATCCTACTAATACCTACCCTGGATTAAAAAATACTTTTGATCCCAGTATTCCCACGGTAACAGAAACTATTCACCGCGGGTAACACCGCGGGGCGCAGATAGTAATTTAGTAAAGAGGAGAGATTTATATTTATGTATGTTTGTTTAAAAACTACCTACACCACCTTCAGAAATTATTTCATCATTCGAATGCTACATTATATTACTCGAAAAAATAGGGATCCCTACTAAAACTTCGATAATGTAACCCGAGGTGTAAAAAAATTAAAGTTGACGTCAATAAAATATGGCCACCCGTGCGAAGTCGGAACGGACGGCGTGGTGTCGATAGTACCATTGATCAAGATTTAATTAAACCCGCAACCTTTTAAAAGTGAACTTCTCACTAGACCAACTGGCGTGAAGTACGCTATGTCTTTATTATTGTGAATGGTTAGACATTCCTAGGATTTCAAACGCCATAGATAGTCGGCCGCGGTGAACGTAATAGGTAATAATATGTTAAATTAGCACAAGGCTACTACTTATCACACCACAATGTGACTTGATACGGTAGATAGATAGGCTAGGCGCACACTAGGGGACATTGTATGTATATTTGTAAGTATAAAAAAACTCTGGCCTTTACATCTTTACTAGATGATTTACACCATTACTAGGTAATCTTTAACTACGCTTAACGGGACACTGTAGTGCCTAGGATATTGTTGAGATAAAATAGGCTTGCCCAGCACCTAAAAGATCCTCTTAACTTAGCCGACCATATCCACAGGAAAGACAATGGTCAATACGTGTGGGACTGACTATTACGCCGCAGGTTTCCTTCACCGTTAAGAGCTCACGTTAATGCGCATAAAAAAAATCGAAACTACAAATCGGCTGAACAAAACCCACGACCTCGGATCGAAAGTCAAGATACTTCCCACCCGGCCTACACGGCTCTTATAATAGCTAGTGGCAAACTCTATATGTATAGTATCACTAAATTACATTATAATCGTCTGATAATTTAAATGTTTTACTCCCTTGGGAACTTAATATCTCTACAACACTTCATCGATGATATGCATATATGATTACCTATGAGTAAAATTATAGTTAATCTAATAACCTGCCATGCTAACCAAGTTTCATGCAGACTGGCTTAACGTTTCGATAGTTCTGCGATAACAACTTTTTCGTGAAACATACAAGCGCAAATCGCGCAAATCACTGAGATCTTTTCTCGCTTCGCTCGCTAGCGCTAACCAATAAAACAAAAACAATGCTTAAAAGTACAAAGAGAATTACTTAATAACTTATGATTTATGCAGTCACAGTGACACCATTTTTTTATTTTACGATGTCGTATGAATGAGTTAAAAAGTTTTAATGAGCACTTTCTCTGAGTGAGATGTCGTCAAGATTCGTTTAATATTTTAGTACTTTTCGTACTTTGTGAATGATAAATGAAATAAATAATTAAAGCCCTTTTCTTTCACTAACATTTGACAGGCCACATCAAGATGAAAGACAGTCTTGAGTGCAGAAATCGAGCGAACGTAATTTGTTTGATTGATTTTATCGATTTTTGATCAGAACGAAAAACTTTTAGTGAAACGATTTATTTATTTATCATATTTTAAAAAGAACTACGTTAATAACTCCAATAGTTTGAAAATGACAAACTTTTAATCTGTCTCGCGTTGAAAATCGGGGGACAAATGGAACTTTTATTTCCCATCTGTCACCCAGGGCGAACAGGGCAGTGTGAGATGGGAATAATTCATAAAAATACTATTATTTTAATTGAATTCTTTAATCTTCATTCTATCGTGTGCGCACGCCTTCTATGACAGACACAATCTCATTCCGATCTCCATAATGCCTATGTCACGATAATCAATAAACATTCGATTAAAACGAGAGCTTTATAATATCACATCCAGTAGCCACAAAATATTGGTTACAATAAAAATAATTATGTTGTTAAAATTAAAGGAACGATAGTTATTTTGCGTATGCAAAAACATTTTTAATGAGCGAGCCATAATTTGTGATGTTCTTAAATTAATTGAAATTATGAAACGTTTTTCACTGCGTATCTATTAATGAACTACTATGGATGGATGTGACTGGATGATGACTTGTATCACCGAATGCTTTTATAAATTCATTATTAATTTAAAGCATGAAGCAAATACTTGTAATTTTGATTTGTAAACCAAACATTTGCATCGTTCTATTATTGCTCGTCACTGATTAGTACCAGGAAACATACAGCAAAAAAAGTCAGCATAGCTTTTTTCGGTGATCAATCTTAGATCTAATAAGCCAAGCTTCAGTGGGATGGTGATTTATCTAACTAAGGTGTTCTTGACTTAGCGCATAGACGTAGCGCTGTCTGAAAATGTACTATGCATTTTTATTTCATTTTATACGGTGTATTGTGTAGTGTGTACAGTACAGTTATAAGTAGGTACTTAAAACTTACAGTTATACTTAGAAGGACTTAAGAACTAAGAACTAAGAAATTAAATTTCAACTAACCATTTTATACGTCGCATTTAGCAACTATAACAGCTATAACTTGTTCACAATTTTTCTATCTATTTAATATTCACAAGTTTTTGTCACGTGTGCTCAGTGCTCACTACACAACCGTCCTTGTGTTCGATACGAGAGATAAGAGCCGATAGTGACGTCACAACTGACACTCAGACTGACATGAGTGATATTTCGCTGTGTGGGTGTCGCGACGTCACATGGAATCAGTCGTACAGATGTCGTGGTGACTTTGGTCGTCATTGTATTTGTCAACTTTGTGACGTATTAAACCGCAAATGATTATTTACTAAGCCTCAATTCGAAAGTACATATTTCCAGAAATCTATTTACTACGTGGTAACATAGTAAATGATCTAAGAACAAGTTGAGTTAAGCATGAACAAACAATCTAAAGATAGCTCAACTGATCCAGATTACTAACATTTGAGAATGACAAAGCTGATCATGCAAATTTTATAGCAATCTTATTATGTACTATTAAATTAATAACCTACCGACACTCAAATCTGGGACAATGTAGGCTTGATTGGTTTCACGAGTATCTTAAGTTTGACAATTTGTGCCGATTACAACGTATCATAATTATCATGACCGTGCCATGACCGTATCAAGCCAGACAGAAGGAATTGTTACGGGGTTGGTCGCGCACGAAACGATCTATTGGTTCTTATCTTGGGGTACTCCCGGAGTACCCCAATCCCGCAGGCACCCGTCCCAGAGACACCTGATTTCAATAAACTTCTTATCTCATATTATTATCATATTCATAATTATTTCCTGGCACGTTTCTATTACGGTCAAAGCACGGTTGTGGTATTGCATAGTAAAAGAACCTTTCGTATGGCTTCGCTAAAAGAAAACATCGGCAGAATCGCTACCACTATCTCAGTAATGATACATGTTAAATATTTATTAAGCACTTATAACTTTACCTTTCCTCTTAGTTAATGTTATACAAAACGGTGTATAGAAACTTTAGTAAGCTCGGATGACTGTTAAAAGTTGTGAAGCGAAGCATTGTTTATTCTGATGCCTTCTCAGTTATTTATTGTTCAGGAAAGTTCTGGAAATTCAACTTAAGTTCTTTGTTTTCAATAAAGAATTTCTAATAAGGGTTCAAGATTATAATGCGCAAGTCAATAAATCAATAGGTGTTTATTCAATAAGTTCACCGGAATCACTTTGAGTATTCTGAGAGATGTGGAGATTTCAGTCAAAAATGTATGAATGTTTTGTTATAACCAATTTTCGTACTCATATCCTTCGGTAAACGAAAGCTAAGTACCTACGCCATGACACATGAACCATATACTTCCAGATTTCTAAACCGGTAACATACTCTTGCACCACAAAATACCAATACGGCCAGGTGGGCACTATTAATCACTTTGCTATCTCTTGCCTCTTACGCAATGATTTACTCCATGTGATACCAGCCTTATTGGCAATTGATTGTATCAGTGGTCTATAAAGTTTATAGTTAAAAGATAAGAGTGTTTATGAAAACTAATATGGTCAGTGTTTGTACTGAATCTCTTTGGTGATGCCGCATTACGTTTTATATTACTTTCTATGTTGTATCGGTAAATGTATATAATGTAGTGCGCGTTTAAATCGATACAAACGCGATATAAACGCAAGGCGAATAAAATGTAGGTGGAAAGCTGTGACCGTGCACACTTATCCTCGCGGTCAAAAACAAGATTGATTTTTTTACAACTTGAAGGCCATAAGTCTTAATGACTTTATAGCCCGGGCTATCCAAAGCACGTTTTTATTAAAGTGTTACCTCTTGGAATATCTCAATAATTGTAACAGTTTTTGCGCTATAAAAATGTTAATATTGTACTTGAAATCAAGGTGATGTAAAAGCTGCTATATAGCGACAGTATGATTTTAAGACGCGACTTTTATTCGATAACAAATAACGTATTCAATCATTTGAAAGGTCTAGTAAATATGTAGGTAATACAGTTCAGACTGATGTCTAAACGCTCAGTAGTTCTGCCATCAGCACTTGAGGTTGTAGGTTCTATTCTCACCCACAACATTTTATAAAGTTCTAAAATTAACTTTTATTTACAGAAACAAAAATACTAAGTACATACTTATGCTTTTAGCTGGTCGAGTTTGTGATGCGTGCAAAACAAACTTGCAATCCTATTGTATCTCAAGTTTGTTAGCTTAGCTTTTTAAATTAGGCAATCCCTACTTGTAATGATGGATTCTTTAAACTATTGAATAACTCCTTCAAATGCTTCGCGGCAAAAAGTCTCGTCTTTCAATCAGTAAACTGTTGGTTAGGTATTTGTGGGAATGCCGCGAGCTAAACACAGTTATTGATTATATTGATATATCGGTTGTGGTGTAAATAGTGCCACAATCGCAACGTAATAACTTTATTAAGCTAACAGATTTTGAAATCATTATCATCATTGGCCTTTTGCATCTATTTAAATCACAGATATATAACATAATATATTTGTGATCTAAAAGATGTCATTTTGAAAAGGAATAGGTTATATTTTTTATTTAAGTAGAGAATGTCGTTAGGGACGAGTTTTGAGTTGTAATTAAAAAATATTATATATCAAATGCAGACATAATTTTTAAAATCCGAGTGAAGCAACTCTTTCATGTTATTAAGTACCGATATAAATATATTTTTTTAAAAGGCTACTGCAGGCTATATCTGAAACTGTGAGAGTTATCGAAAAGTCATGATAGGACTTAGCCCTTAGGTAGGTACGTGCTCGATTTTAACAATAATAAGTAAAAAAATATTGCCTGTGAAAAAGTGAGATTTAGCAATATTGCAACGTAATGCTCTAAATCGAATTTGATATGTTACATTACAGGCGAATGTTCCTGGTGAAAAGGTTCAAAGCATACTACAGTAAGCGCAATCTAAGTTGACCAGAGTGAACATAGTTATTGCGAGTAGCGTCGGAGTGGTCGGCAATATGAATGAATGAATGAATAATGAAAATCTTTGTTGTAGGTACACTCAAATAAGATACATCAATATCTCTATTTCACGCGCTGTCAATACGTCTGGTTTAGCTCTTTCGTAACGACTGTCCAGTGTCCATAATGCACGACCGCCCGAAGGGCCTAAGTTCGGCCCGGTCACGCTAGATTGCGCTTACTGTATCTATATTTCCTGAGTTTATTCAAATATTAGGTTGTTTATTAACTGATGTACTAATAAGTGCGTCCACGACTGTCGTGACTGTTGACTCTTACAAGTTAGAATGTTGGAAATCACGTGACTCATGTATACCAACTCAAATTGATTGTAAATAGCCTTATCAAGAATCTGATTGTGTATGAGACTGTTGGAAGGTAAAATACTAGTTGGGCATATTTAGATTGGATGACGATTTTGGTTTTTTGCTTAAAAAACATGAATGCTTAGATTCTAAGTTTTTTTATTTGCCATGAAGCCTTAGAATATCATAACTGAAAATAAAAAAAATTGAATTTCATAGAAGATAAATTTCCTGCACTCTACAGATGTATTTCTGTTTAAAACTTCGAAGATCCTCATCCTCAAAATATTTTTTAGGGAATACCTCGGGAATTAAAAAAAAATACTT
The DNA here is from genome assembly GCA_963582015.1 of Xanthorhoe designata. Classification (NCBI taxonomy): domain Eukaryota; kingdom Metazoa; phylum Arthropoda; class Insecta; order Lepidoptera; family Geometridae; genus Xanthorhoe; species Xanthorhoe designata. Next base: position 3,750,167 of record OY757049.1, read on the forward strand.
TTCAAAATCAGTCCATTATTGTCGGTATAATTGGTGAACATACATCAAAAACTGTATACCGTGGAACATAGAACCTCCTTTTTTTGAAGTCGGATAGGTGGAACAATTTATTACATAGTTAATTTATTATTTTACAGTGTTAAATCACACTTAGGTATATTTCATTACAACTTTTAGTAAGATTTTTCATTTATAATGAAATTTATTACATCTAAATAACAGTTGCAATTAAACTTTAGCTGATAAATCATTTTAGCATATTTTTACCTATTTTCCTTATACTTTTCTTTATTATGTTATTTTAGTTCATATATTTTACCAGGGAATAATACAATTGTGATCATATTTCATAAGTCTATTATTTGATTTTTTTAAAACATTTATTTTTATTTTCATTTATATAAATTAAGCAACACCATGTCATAAAATGTAAGTGTATTCACCAATATCTCTTTAAATGGTGTTCACTTAACCCTTAAAGGATCATTATTAACATTCAATTAAATTATTCAGCCTTTTATGGAATATCAGCTCATCTCAATCCGATCCGTTGCACAATCAATAAACCTTTAAGCCAACTCTACAAATTGGTCTTAACTTTTTAAAAGTTGAACCGTTCAGAACTTCAAGATTTTTTAAAAGTTTTTTTAATAGTAATATCAAAAAGTATAACGCATGCCCAAGGGTAGGTACTCTGTTTTCTATCTTTAGACAATTTTAGATGGAAAACAGAGTTCCTTTTTTCATTTTCAATTTAGTTGTTCAGATTACGAAGTGTAGGTAGGTCGGAAGTGTATGTTACTGTGTGCTTTTTCTTTGTTTTAATATTTTTATAAATAAATAAATTGATTTAAAAAAACAAATATTGATAGCACGACGTATATATGATCATTAAGTTAAGGTCTTTTATCCTGTCTAATGATTTTTTCAGAGTTTTATTTCTCATTCGCAGAAAATGGAAACAATTATTTCAATTTCTTTAATTCACAAAGTTTTTAAAAGTTAAATTGCATTTTGTATTCCAAATTATCTTTCGAAACATATTAAACCGCAAAAATATTTTAAATATTTTATCCTTTAACTATGGTATAAAAGTATACCTACATCAACAAGTGAAGCAACAGTTAGAGCTACATAAAATTAAGGAACCTGTCGGTGAATTCGTTAACGACGAGCCCAATTACCAAATCACTGTCCAATAAATATCACTAGCACACTTTGCATAACTAATCACACAAGTAGGTACACTTGCTACGTCTTACGGATTACTCGAACACAGTAATTATAATTACTATAAACATTGATTTGTAAATATTTATACTGATTCACGAATGTAAACCTTATCGCGGTTGAACAGAGATTTTGTCGGTTGTTTGAGGCGTGTAAGTCGCCCAAAGAATCGTCGTTGACTGAAAGATACTTGTAGATATAAGATCCCAATTAGAATGATCGTGCCGACTTGACTGCCTTCAACAAGCAACTAGAAGCTTGCTTCACTGGAAATAGTTTTCAAGGTAAAAACAGCTTTAGTCTTTTGTGTTTAGATTGAATATAAGTTGCGAGAAATGCAAATAAAATATAGCGGGGAGGCACATTACATGTTTTACTCAAAACTCGTTCGTCAAACTATTGGACTCTGATGTCCATGATGGATTAGTAAGGTACAAATTAAAAAATATGTAGGTAGATATTTTTGTTTTGCTTATCTACAATTTATATCATTAAGCAGAGATGCGAACCTGACTGGCACAGGATCGAAAAATGGCATGAAATGAGGAGGCAGCCGATGTATTAAACCATAACAAACCACTGGCTTAAAATGTTTGTTCTCTTAAATATTTAAATAATACCAATGTCTTCAAAGTGATAATGATGCACGTCAATACTACTGTTTCTTCTGTACAACCCAGACACGTGCACCACGGTAAAAACATTTAAATTTGGACTTTGTTTCAATAGAATATAGCGTTGTAAATATAAATGAAAAGTTAGTATCTTAACCAGTCTGATATGATAAATAAATGATATTAGTGACATAAATGGTTTGTATTGATTCATTTACATTATATCAAATCTTACGATACGTTTGTGATTGCTACTTAAAAAACCATGTTGTTTTTACTTGGATATCTAGCGAAAGTGCATAAAACATAGTTTTGGGATGTCTAGATTTTAGTCTTATCTATCGTATCACAAAAAAATGTAAATACTTTATGTACCTAATGAATGTACCACATGGAAATGATTTCAACATGTAGTTGTAAAAGTGAACTCACACGCAAGATAATTTACGTTGCATTTATATGGGAAAAATACTTTTATTTCTTGTCACATAATTATTAAAACAATGCCCCTGATTTTTTGCTTATCTATAATTTATATCAATAAACAAAGGAAAACTTTCAGGCTTTTTTTGAGGTTAGGAACTTGATCGAAGCTACGCTAAATATTGTAATTCCCGAATATGCAAATTTAACTTTAGACCAGTCTTTCACCTAAAAAAGAGATGAATAAACAAGTAATTTACGAACTTTACATTTATTCCCATGACTTATTTTTCTATTTATTATCTTCTCTGTTGCTTTTTAGGATTCCGTATTTGTTTAAAAAACACGTAAAACTAATACATTTTTGTCCCGTTTTATGTCGTGATGATGGATCAATGTACGAAAATCGCAATCTAAGCGTCTAACGAGTATTTGGGCCAAGAGCCGATAATGTTAACGAGTGTGTCATGTCCATATTAGGATAACGATGTGGAGACGGCGATGACAGTTGAATGCTCGAATCGAAGTCGCACACAATTTATAGGATGTGAAAGGTTGCGTTGGTTTGTATTCTAAAACAGAATATGAGTCTAAGATACGCCATGCTTTGATATTTAATAGTGCTCTATGGAAAATGAGTAGTGAATATTGCATTGTGTTATTCTAGAAGTGTAATGTGTTTCTAGCTCAAAGGGGCAGAGAACGCGTGGTCCCGTCTGTATCCGTAGTAGCGCGGTTTTGAGGCTTAGGCTGTAATGTAAGCTTTAAGCTGTATTTATAGCTCAACCGGTGAGCGCTGACTACAGTGCACCGCAGACTCTCTAATATCATAATCGCTTTAATGTAATATCAGCGCGTACGGTGCGCGCTGACCGTCGGTTGAGCACTAAATACAGAATTACTGAAGCAAACTAGCACATTTTTTGTTTTATTTTAGATATTCAAATTTTAAATATATTTTAGTGTGTAACAGAAAATGTATTTACTTTTTAATTCTTCAATTTACCTCAATTTTTTTTTTAATTTCAACTCTAACACTTTTTTTCCTACTGTACCTTCCATTGTTGTAGGAAAAATTGCGAGCATAGCAAAACTTTTTGGGAGTCTTTTTAGTCGTGCATAGCGGGACTAGAGCATAGCGAGACTTACTGTATTTTTTCATGCGACCCTCTACAATACCTTCTGAAAGAGGCACAGCACAGCCTGAAGCATACCATCAATGTCAATCATCGGCACTGTGTTATAAAATAAAACATATAAAAGAAAATGTAATGATGTAAGAACTATTATAATATTTTAGTTCTAGCAGACGCTTCTGGAAAATACGAATTTTGTAAGATCTTTAGAAATAAAACAGTTCTTTGTTATACCGCATCTAACTTCCCAAGGCAACCGTCCGTTCAATATTAAAAGACGTTAAAATGTAGTAAACAATACCTCTTTTTGAAAATATAAGAACAGCGGAACGAAAACCTTCAAGTCATGTGGAAATAATTGAGTTGCCATGTTAAGTTTCAACTTTTTGTTATGAACACGTCAATTTCAGACTCGTAGAAGTATCATAATAAACATTTTCATTTCAATGGATAGTGAAATATCATAATTGTCAAGAAAATTATTTAGAAAACAATTAGGTTAGGTGGCTCAACTGGTTCTAATTGTATTTTGTACAGTTATGTAAATATGTATTAGTTTAGTTTCTGTAAATTTGTTTTAGAAAACCTTTTCATAAGCACCTGTGGAATCACATTGAATAGTTTTAAGAGCTAGGTAATTCTAATACAGAAATACGACCAATAAAACTAGGGCAGAAACACGGTTTGCATTGCCAATCATACATTTTTGAATAGATTTTCGATAGAAATTGAGATACCATTAAGAGCCATTTCATAAAAAATACAGGGTGATTTTTTGAGACGGGACAGTAAGGGCAGGTACCTTAAACGTTATAGTTACAGAAAAACGTTTTTAGGAGACTATCCATTAATTTTTAAAATATTCTGAACTGCATTTACAGATTTTGGAAAAAATGTACAGTCAGCAAGAAAATGGCCATTTTACACAAAAACTTTTTTTGATGCCAATCGATCCTGTTTCTTATAAGGATCAAAAGTCTCTACTGGACCGACTGAGGTTTGAGTACTAGAAATGTCAGAAATCGCAAAAAACTTTTTCCATACATTTCGGTAAAAGAGCCAAACTTCAAAATTAGTCAAACTTTTTGTTATGGGTAGATCCGCTATAATCCGTTATAAAGAGAAAAAAGGCTGGCTGAAAAAAATATTATTATTATTATTCAGCCATAACCGTCCCACTGCAGGGCAAAGGCCTCCCTTCCATTCTTCCACTCTTCGCGACTTAGCGCGTCCACAGGCCATGTGCTAAGGTATGAAAAAAATAGGTCAGTAAAAAAAGTTTTAAATTTCAATCTTCGAATTCGATTCGAATTCTTGGTTTATTTCAGGTCATTGTTATGTTTGTTATGAGAAAATTCTAGATTGTTAGTTGCAATTAATTTATGTACGTAGGTACATACTTGTTAAAAAATGTAATTTTATTAAAATGTCATTTTGAGCAATTTATTTCGTAGATCATCTAAATGCAGTTATTTTTGTCTGAGTCTAAAGTACAACATATTAAAATGATTTATTTTATTTTAATTGTTTCAATTCTAATGTTTTATTATTTATAAGATGTTATGTGATGTTATGTTTTTTAAGATTATCGATGCAACTTTGATGATTTTCTACTTAGGTAGGCGCTTTTGCGTAAGCCATGAGGCCAGCTAGACACTTGCCATTAGGACTCTCACTAATTATCTTATGCGTATTCCCGTATAAACCGTGCAATTCCGAAAAAAGTTTTTCGCGATTTCTGACATTTCTAGTACTCAAACCTCAGTCGGTCCAGTAGAGACTTTTGATCCTTATAAGAAACAGGATCGATTGGCATCAAAAAAAGTTTTGTGTAAAATGGCCATTTTCTTGCTGACTGTACATTTTTTCCAAAATCTGTAAATGCAGTTCAGAATATTTTAAAAATTAATGGATAGTCTCCTAAAAACGTTTTCCTGTAACTATAACGTTTAAGGTACCTGCCCTTACTGTCCCGTCTCAAAAATTCACCCTGTATATGAGAATTACACTGAAACAAATTGTCAGTCCATCTCCGCTATAAGAAAGCAACTGAGGCCCTACTTGGACTAAACAAAAACGAAGTTTCGTGACAAATTTCGGGTTCTGCTTATGATGGTGGATACTGAATTCGAAACAGTTTTCAAACAATAAGCTAAGCTCGAAAATTTACTGAAACATCGTTTTCGTTTAATCCAAGTAGGGCCTCAGAGCCTGTAGCCAAGTGACAAACGCTTCTATAACTATCATCGCTATTCCTTTAATCTGACACTACTGATCGTCTTACTTTTCGTCATGGGATGTGGATTCCTTTACATTATGCTGTTTCTTTTCGCTATTGTAGAAATATAACATGGCTATGGGGGCTGGTTTCCTTACAATGCTTTTATTTCAGAGTTAATTCGCATAAAAAAAATCAATAGGTACTTACACACAAACCGAAAACATTGTGCCAATATTTTTGCTTCTTTTCGACTTTCGATCCGAAGGTCGTGAGTTTGAATCCGGCCGTGCATCAATGGACTTTTCGTGTCGAAAAATGTATATGCACATTAACACGAGCTTTAAACGGTGAAGGAAAACATCGTGAGGAAACCCGCGGCTAGTCAGCCCCACACGTATTGACCATTGTCTTTCCTGTGGATATGGCCGGCTAAGCTGAGAGAATGGTTCAGGTGCTGGGCAAGCCTATTCCATCTCAACAATGTCCCAGGCACTACAGTGTCCCGTTAAGTGTAGGCAAAGCTTGCCTCCTCACTCCTGACTCTGTATAAACCATCTAGTAAAGATGTAAAGGCCTGAGTATATTAGGCTTGTAGAGTAGAGGGTCAGGCTGAGATTAACCCGCGCTCTTGAATCGAAAGTCCGGGGCCGGGCACTGTCCCGTTCGACCACGGCTCACTAGCCTTTTTAGAATGTGGTTTGAACACAAACGATGTCGTAATACTCAGCCTAGGTTACGTTGTATGTCATAGATCATAAACCTAGCGTGATAAGATATGTAGCTCCTAATTTATGTCCCCGCTTAGTGGATAAGATAAGTGAGGACAGTTCCGACCAGTGTTTCAGTTTTTCATATTTTTTTAATAGAACACTTTTTGAATATCCGATATCGTCCCACTGCCCAAGTATGTACCATACATCTCTCTAACCTTATCTCTTCCTTGAAATACACCAATATCTCAAAAGCAAAGATAGATATTTTTGGAAACAATATTTAAATATGGTTTGCATGAACGTTTATTACTGAATTTTTTTACGTGGAACTGATTCTTGCCGAGATCAATATTAATGCTATTTCATTCACAACTTTAAATAAAAATCTAAGCGCTAAATTCACAGATGAATATGAATAATGGAATCCTAATGTGTTACACAATTTATATAAATAACAGTACTATTTATTATTATTATAATTTAGAAAATAAATCACCCTGACATACCCTTTTAACCCTTTCTCTCCCTTTTTCACAGTTTAAGAACGAGGGATAGGATAAACCCTTTTACGAAGCTTGAAACATTTCAGTAACTAAATGGTATTGTACTGTACTTACCTATACCTAGTATTGGTATAATCATTTTCCAGACTTTATCAACCCACTGCTGGGCCTCCATTCTTTGCCACTTCTTCCGATATTGGGTTGATCGTATCCAGCCAAGTCTTGTTGAATTTAACAATATTATCCCATCTCTCCTTCAGCCAAATTCGACGTACCATGTTTGTAAACAAACTGTCAATACTTAACCTAAAAGTTACTTTATTTCTGTTGATTTTTATACATATTTCACAATTATTGGGGATCTGTGACATATCAATAAACTACTATCAACTCGTTCAAAACACCAACCCATAATTTTTTTTGTGTGACTGTATGTTTTCAAATGTGGCACGTCAAATTTGGCTGAAGCTTAGCTGATTGTATTTTTATAGATAAACATATTTAAGCTTGACTTCATGTGTTCTATGCATTCTTACTTATTGCTCACGAAACATAATTTAGAAATACATAATAGTCAGTCTCAATTTCCGTTGGGCCTTTTTTTTATTACTGTTCACTGAGTAGGTACAGTTTTATTAGTTAGACACTTTTAACCACGTATAGGTACTATCATTTAATTACAATCCCTATTCTTCTCTGTTCCTACAGCTTTAGCGATTATAGATAAGTAATGTTGAGTATGACTAGGGGGCTGGATTTAGGAGCTATCTATATATATTATTTTCACAGAGTTTTAGATATAATTATGTGATTTATGAAATTAAAAGCGAGTCAATAAATACATTTATTTATGTAAAAAATTCTACAATAGTTTACGTTTACGTTATAATAATATTTTGCTCATTAAAATTTTAGTCAGAAAATGTAGAGCTCCAATTTTGCAAACTAGGTACTGTTTTAAACAGTTAATGCAAACTTTTAATTACGTAATGCTGCACAATTAACAATTTAATTACAAAACATTTAATTTCAGGTTCGTACTCGTATACAAAGCCTTTTTATGTACAAATGAAAACTAAACAGGAACATTTAGATTTTTAACACTTCTTCATAATAATTTAAATTACAAGAGGTCGGATCCACAAAATGTTATTTCTTTACGTTATAAGTATCACTATTATTTACTGATTTCAAGCGAAGATTCAATTTTCCACTGTATGTATTTATTTCACACTAAAAAGTATCGTTTGCAGTACTACGGTACTAGTAGTAAGAGCATCGAAAAACACAAACATAAATATTTTTAATATAATTATAATTTGCTGCTTTAAATACTTGTACTATCACATCGCAATTTCATTTTATTATGTTGAACACCGAATAAGGTTTTGTTAATGTAATGAAAATGCCAATCAAAATAGACTTACTTCTCAGCAATTTACTATGACGATACATCATCTGGATCTCATTTCTCACGAGGCACAGTAAAAACGCACTATTGTCTCAACACTCGACAAAAACTAAAGTCATACAACCGTTCTCCTTGGTCTTATCTGCACGCGATCTGACGTAGTACGATAACAATTCTCTGTGCGATTTTATTGATTGTTGACTTCTGTTTTTTACAAAATAAATACTCATAATAACTTCACTTTGATAAGATACTAATTAATTCAGGACTCATTCTTCGGAAATTATAATAAATCACTACTACAAACAGAATCACGCAAAGCTTGCCTGCCTGTGCATGCCAAACATTTTGTGTTATGTAGAGAAAGTACTCTCGACAAACACGTAAGTATGTAAATAATGGTGATATAGTAGTTCTATGTGTCTATGTATATTGTGTTCACGTCAGATTTTGGTAGCGTGTACCGTCAGCATGACAACTAAGCGCAAAGTTGGGGCTAAACGGACTTCGTGAAATATAACAACTATAACTGGAAGAATTAAGCGGAAAGGACGAGGAAAAGAAGCCTTTAGATTAGTTTAAAAAAATAAACAAGACTTATAAGACTGCACAGGTATTGCTGTTATTATAAAATACGCTTTAGATCGAGTGATACGACCATCGCCGTTGGTATAATAAGGGATTTAATTTTAAAAGAAAAGTGTGGTAGCATCTTTTTTACCTCCATAATGTAAGTACCTAATATCTGATTTGAGCTAAACATTTCTCCTATCAAGTTTAGCGCCTTCAAAGAGGAACTTTGCCAAGAATTTTATACTTAACCTAACCTAACCTTAACGGATTGGCCGAGTGGAATAGTACGTTAATTTTTGATAATAATAAATAATAATAATAAATATCCTTGGACATTCCACACGGCGTCATCTAGTCCCAAGCTAAGTAATTTAATGCTTGTGTTATGGTAACCAGATGACTGATAAACTACATAGATAATTTTTTTTTTTGTAAATACATACATATTATACATAGAAAACACCCAGACACGAAACAAATATTTGCAGATCATGCAAACATTTGTCCCGCAGCGGGGATCGAACCCGCAACCTCTGCTCCTTCAATTCAGACATGAACGTGACTTTAAATCAATTATACATTTATTTTAACTATTATTTCAAAAGCAAATTTTCAAGGTTTCAGCTGCAAACGACCATCATTGTGAAATGGACTGTAAGTACCTTCTATGGACTTCTTCACGGTAGTTCTTAATTATCGATATCGTGATCATAATCGTAAATGTTGATCAATGGTACCATAACAATCAGTGATTATCTTAATTGACAAATTAGTTGTCAATCGATCGTAAATAGGTGAAGGTACAATTATTATTATTACTCAAAACATATTATTATTCTAGTCATAAGAGCTAGTTATTTAAGAATACATGGACTGGATATTTCTACTCCATTCCATTTCGTCTGTATCAGGAAAAGATAACTTACTGTCATAGTTTTTTTAGGATGCAATAAAAAAACGTTGAATTTCGTTAACATGTCATTGTTTGTTCATTTCTGAGATCATACGTCCTAGTCCTACACACAATTACACCTCATTATTTGACGACCTCTTTGGCGTAGTTGGTGCCCGCATGAGACACAGGAGGTTGCGGGTTCGATAAAAAAACAAATATTGGACTCGAGTCTGGGTGTTTGTTTTTGTCTATTGTATAATTAAACAAACAAAAAAGTATTTAAATAATATAATCACTCATCGGTTACCATAACACAAGTGTTTCGCTCTTTAGCTTGGGACTAGATGACACGGTGTTTAATGTCCAATTATTTATTTATTATCTATCTACATCATTTAATCATCATTGCCAGGCGACCAGTCGGCAATGCGATGTACAAAAACTAAACTTACATATACTTACACAACTTAACAAATAAAATACAATTAAGTACACCGGCTCTATGGGTAGATGACATCCGCTAAACAGTGGGTTGCACGTGGCTAAGACTAGCGCAGGATAGAGGCGAATGGCATTCATGAAGGGAGGCCTATGCCCAGCAGTGGGTTAAAAGTGGCTGATGATGATGAAGTATTATAGAAACAGTTGAGCCATCTTACGATCGTTATAAACAATCTATAGATGAATGTGTCTAACTTTCCTGTTTATTATTGTGATTCTCCTTGACCGCTGAACTAGGTTACTGACTCTTTCAACATTTAAAAGTCGGGCCAATGACTGTTAATAATCCCATTCACCATTTCACATTCCAAAAATGTCAATACCACTTCAACAAAAATAAACAGATTTGGCTAGTCCTGTTTACCGAAATAAAAATTTACGGCATTCAGAAATAGACAATCTAGTATCATAAAATTATCTTCAACTATTTTTGGCTAAGTAAGATAGCTTTAAAATCCTTGTAATCATGTCACGAGGTTTGCGATATATTATGATTATTATGTAATCTAGTATATTGGTGATATTTGTATCTCATAGATTTTAATCAACGGTCACTACTTGGATGGGTGACGCAAGTGGCATTTATCAGCTGAGCGCTTCCGTGCTTCGGAGGGCACGTTATATTGTCGGTCCCGGCTTTTAAAGTCTAAAGGCTTTTAAAGTCGTTAAGCCATGACGGAGGCCTTTAGGCGGCCTAAAAACTCCGTCACCAGAGTTAAAATATGAAAATATGTACCTACCTACTAACTTATTCAATATATTATTGTAACGCAGATAGTTCATGTTAGACTATGTTATTATGTTACTATGTTATTATGTGCTAGACTAGTTATAGTATAGTAAAATACAATTTAAATTTTAGTCTTTTTACCAGTGTTTTAGCATTATTGAATCGGCCTAAATTAATTATGTTTATGTTTTTAGTGACCAAAAGTTAAATTTTTGATGAAGTTTTAAACAATTGAACATCAAACGTCATTTCTTCCTCTTATTTAGCTATACGATATTTCAGTTGCACCGCTGCTCAATAAAATAAACATAGGTACTTTTAATTTCTAAATTCGATTTTGTTTTCAAATAAAGTTTATTTTCGCAATTATTAAGCTAGCAAACCTTCTGTTTTGACTGTAAAACATTTTATTACAACAATAACGTGAGTTCAGACTGGATCAATGTTAATGTGTTTTTATTTGGATGCCGTGATTCACATAAGTGCATGTCTGCTGGCCGTTGGTCTATCTAGAATAGGGTGCCTTCACACCAATCACATAATTTAGTGCAATGAGAGTCTTTTGAACTGACGTATTAGGTACACTAAATTACATCACTGAGATGTCAGGTCTATGCAGATTGCAGGCATCTGTCAAATTCATTGAGATGTATTATAGAGCCACAATCAGACAAATAAAATGTAAACGCCAAAACTCGGCGCACACTAAGTAGTGCGCAGAGTTTTTCTTTTTTGCGTACAAGCGACATTGAACATTAAAACAAACAATATAACGTCTACATTCAAATGTCAAATGTCATTGTAGAACATTGAATTTGCACGCACATTTTTTGAGTGTTGTCAGCTATTAGATTGTGACTCTTTAATACATCTCAATGGTCAAATTGCATTAATTTACATCACGTATAAAAACTATATTTGTATTTTGTACAGGTATTCTTAAGTATGATTAAGACCGAATAGTATGTTACGTCACGCGACTTGTACCCTCAGAATACAGAATTGTACCATAGCTTTATTTTTAATTGTGTAAATTTACGTTGCCTTTAATAAATACTCTTGATTCATTTAGGTGGTGTAAAATCAACCTTAGTTTAAATCCAGGTTCATTGAAATATGGCAGTGGGCCAAAGAAATCAATTCTGAAGACAAACAAACACGCTGTGCTTGTTTAATTATTGCAGGCCGTCACACGCAATTTGCAAAGACGTACGCTAATGTGGTTATGATTTTGTATATTCTTGTTTTATGATAATTACCCGAATATTTTAGTTTGGTTACAGAAAAACAGCTAGTTGATTGAGTTACTGACTTTTGTATGCATTTTGAAAAACACTGAGAGGGGGTAACATAATATTGATTATTTTGTTATTTTAGTAAAATTATTATTTTCATTTATTATTTACAGTCGTTTGTAGCCCACTGCTGGGAAAAGGCCCCATTCTTTCCAGTTTCGTGACTAGTTACCAAAAAACAGTTACTAACACTACAGATAATATAGTAGGTACTATACCTAAAACGGACCAAAGAAGGCTGAGGTCGGGTTCAGTCAAGTTAACATTTTTGTATTTTTATTTAAATCCTGTCCGAGGAAATATAAAATAATAAAGTCTAAATTCAACCACCACGGTGAGTGAAACGTCATCAAAACGTCGAGGTAAATAGTAGAATGATTTCAATATACCTACGCGATTTATTTTTAAATGTATACCACTTTATGTCGAAATAATGTTTCTCATTCTACCACTTTCAAAATAATCTTTACTTATACTCGTGTAATGTGGTTTAACTCAAGGCTTAACTAAACCTGGCTTACATGGATCTCTCTATCACAGGAAGTTTCATGTTACTTCATTATAATTATGCGATCAGTTTACATTTCAATAGATTAATAGTTAGCAGTATACGTAGTTTTAATAGCAATCAGAGTTTATTAAACGACTAAGTATATGTACCTCTATATTTTAAAAAGCTGCATGGTTTTTAATTCAGTGATTTAGCTTCAGTATCGTAGGTAATTAATAGCCACCAGTATCGCAACAGCCCGACAGTAAAAGTGGTATTACTGACAGTAGAAATGGTATCAGTGAGTAGTACTAGGCAGCATTATTAGTGGACCAGCTGCTATGCTTTGTTTTTAAACGTTACGGTCCTGTGCGTCTCTGATCCAGAGTTTGCTCTACATCACTCCATACGCTATTGGACATCCTGGATAATCGCACATCACGCAACATACTCGTAGATCAAACCGCGCCGCTAGATTTACAAGAGCAATCTTGTCGTTTTGTATGAAGGTGAATTTTACTCTACCTATAGCATATAAATAGAAACCTTATAGATGTTGCCAATATAACAATACGGTATTGTGATTAACAAGTATTGCATGAATTAATTAGGAGCACGATGTTTTGGTTTAAATTTTCCCTCTCTAAGGCCTTTACATTTTGGTATATTCATATTCATTTATTGCTTCAAGTTACATATTGGTATTACTACAATTATGTTTTAATTGGTATCTTTCAGCTTCGTCGGACTTTGAAATAGGAAAGACATTGTTTAATTTGACTTTTATAGCATATAATTATCCTGTTACCTACTAGTAATAGCTATAATAAATAAGCGGCTTGAGTTCTAATAGTTCATGAGTGTAATTCATAAGCTTATAAGCAGCTGCTAAATCTGTTGCCATCCTTTTTCAATTCAATGTGAGTAGAAAGCCTTTCTAAAATGCCTCTCCAAAGCCTTTCTAAAATGTTAGTTTATTAGAAACAATGGTGTACCGTGTAATGCTATATTTATCAGTTGATTTATTAATATCGAATAGAAATTAAGGTTTACATTTTTTTACAAACAGAACCTTATAAAGAGCCAACTACAGTTCAACCGGATTTATTTACGATTCAAATCAAATACATTTCCTAATGCAATTGACTAAACTCAGCTTTGATATTTGATTCCTAAAATGTATGCGGATAAAGTTCAGTTTACATTCAAATAAGTTTGTATTCGCAGGGCTGACACAAAATGAATATTGAATGTTAGCAACTTCTGCAGGACCAATCTTCCGGGACGTGTAGGTACCTAATATTTGATTTACTCGCAGCAACGTGAATAAACAGGAAATTGTGGAATTTATTGAGTGTTTATTGTGTTTGCGAGGGGATTACATTTTTATTTGTTGTCTACCTGAAACCGGAAGAGACCTGCCGGCCTAGCACGGACTGGGGATAAAAATTTTGTCCCCCGTTTTTATCCACCTTCAAGGGATAAAATTATCTTCTCCACCCTTTATAGCATGGTAACAGAAGAGAGAATAAATTTATCCACGTTTGACATTTGCGGGGGAAACATATCCCCACCTCATAGCATGGACTCACTAGAACGTGGATAAAATAGTCTTCGTTTGACATAACATAGAGAGAGGCTATCCACGATCCGCTAAGGTGGGTATATAATTTAATCCAAGTAAAAAATATGTCGCGAGCGTATTATAATTATGTTTTTACGCGTGAAATGAATATAATGAAGAGGAAACTGCACCGAAGATTTATAAGAGAGACTCGAGAAAGAATTATATATCTTTTTCCACTAAGAAAAACTAAACTAGACTTGAAAAATAATTATAAGTAGGTATATCTTCTTCGAGTCACCAAAGATATGGCTCTTTAAATACCTATGTAAGGAGCTTAATAACGCATTGATGATTTGCCGGTGCATAACTAGTACCTACTTTCAATTAAATTGTAAATTACCTACGCTAAATCGTCTTAAAACTTCTAACCTCATTTTTTATATTATGTAGTCCTAACATCAATACCTACGTTTAGTTTAGTTTACGACAGTCCGCAAATATTTAAACCAAGTTACGGGTGCAATTTCCAGACTCATGCTAAATTGGACTACTTTTCCGGGAATAGAGAGAGCAAGGCAGAAGGTTGCTAATGAATTCCAACAAAAGCATGGACTGCCTCATATTATAATGGGCGCTATTGACTGCACCCATGTCGATATACTATCAGATTCATAGAATTCTTCGTGATTTTTCACCAAACCAAAACAAACAATGTCAATGCACTAACAGCTGATCTCACAGCAGCACTACTAAAATAAAATGTCGAATTCATTTATTGAAACTCACATCATTACCGTCATTTTAATTTAGACGTGTTATAGATGATAAAGCAAATGAACGAATAATTATTGAAAATTGAGCGAACGAATTGTTACTTTTATTAAATTTTCTTTGTATGGCAACAATGACGGAGAGAAAGGTTTCTCCACCGTGAATAAGTTGTCCACCGCCGAGCCCGTGCTCGGAGAGTGGATAAAATGACGGCCGAGAAATAGATTTTTATCCTCTCCCTGTGGAAAGTTTTCCCCAGTCCATGCTAGGCGGGCTGTAGCTGTAACCAAGTGACAAACGCTTCGTTTTATTCTCTTTCTACGATCGCTATTCCTTTTATTTGACACGTCACGTTGCGTGACTTTTTGCCATCAAATAACAATATCCATATTATTTTCTGGTTTCCTGTTTCTCTTTTAAAGCGATTGTATAAATGTAACATGGTTAGAGGGGTGGAATCTATCAATATTTTAGTAGGTATTTAGCTTCACCATGGTGTTGAAATTGCGATGAATCTTGAAACGAATCATTACTTCATCATTCAATCCATTAAATTATATCTGTATGGGCTAGAAATTTCTTTTTCTCAAGTTATAACGTGACCACGGGGAATACGGAGTCACTTTTATAATTTAGCATACCTACTAGTAGATACTTTTTATTTATCAAAGTTTACAAATGCAAAGAGTGTCTTCACAGATTCAGGACAAGGCAGTAAAATATGCCTTTTCTCAACGACGCAACGCCCCGATCTTTGTGCTAAGGCTATGGTCTCAGGAGATTATCATGAATACCAAACAATGTACCAACAGTTGACATTTCTCTGGATTCTAATAATATTAATCACAGTTTTATTTTGTATTCCTTCTCCTTTCAAGATATGCTTTGCTGATATCTAACTAATTTGTTTATTCAATCGTCTAAATGTATTGATAAATAGTTTTTAAAACGAGTGCTTTAAGATTTGAGACCTTATCGTGATTAAACGTGGTCTTTTCTTGTTTTTTTCACCGGTTTTTCTCATTATGTCATTGTATTCTATTGAAGCAGTCGTTCTCGTTGCTAATTCTGTAAGTTTATTTCGTCTGCGTCCTCGCGAAGCCACGGTTCCGGTGACGCCATTTAGTTTTGCACTTTTCAATGTTTTGCGTCTATTTCTCTTGCGTCAGCGTGCCGGACGTGGTTTGTTAAAATGTGGCGACGTTCACGAAACATTCTTTAGAAATTACTTCAAATTGTCGGCTCCGTTTTATTAGTTAAATTTTATTACGCTTGTTTTTAGCTTGACGTGTTTTCGTAAATACAAGAAGCTTCACTCATTTTAAGAAGAACAACTTATTGATTTATGTTATTTATGTAAAATGGATACCCAACGCAGGATTAGACTGTACTTTCATTAAAAAATTTGTCAAGTAGGTATCTTAAATGGGCGCACTAGCGTAATTATTTTTTGAATTCTTAAAATCAATTTCAATTTATTTCAGAACAGATTCAAGGTGCCTATTGTCTGAATTATCAGTGCTCAAATACAATAGGAAGCATTCCTAATAATTTATATTTTGGAACTATGCATGTAGTTCGTAGTGGCTTACTTTGGTAACACAGTTTTTCAGGCTCCAGAAGGCTTCTGTCAAAAGCCCATACCGACGAATTGACGTGCTCTTCGAAGCACCGAAGCGCTGTTTATGCCACTTGCAGTATATCCAAGTCGTGACCGCTCAGAACGTTGCTTAACTTCAACGATCTAATAAGTACGTCTCAGCAAGTTTCGCCACGAGCGCTTCGGCAATCTAGTAAATAGAAGTAGGTATTCCGGACATAGTAATGTTCGGATGTCTATCGGTAGTAACAAGGTAGTATTACCATTTTCGGTTATCTACGCATGAGGTATGGGTGAAAATCAATAAGCATGTTTGCCCTAGATAACTACTATCTCCATGAGGCAATATCCGACTACTGTCTCGTCACGTTTGGCAAAGTTAGTTCCTCAACTATTGTGAGTTGGGTTAAAGTTACATGAGAGGGTTTGCATACACTTTGAGTTGTGTCAAAAGCATTTTTTAAAGAGAATTTTTCTAGAAGTTTAATATGTGCTTGACATCGATCAAACCTTACTTAACCTTTCTGACATTCCAGTTTAAGGTGCCTGTATGCGTCAAACTAGCGCCGCCGCCTATTTTATTTTAATACTAGCTGCACCTCGCGGTGTTACCCGCGTTAGTTTCCGTTCCCGTGGGAACACCGAAATAAAAAGTAGCCTATGTGTTATTCCTGGTCATAAACTATGTATATTCCAAGTTTCAGCCAAATCCGTTCGGTAGTTTTAGCGTGAAAGAGTAACAAACACACTTACATACTTACACACACACAAACTTTCACCTTTATAATATTAGTAGGATAATACGTTAAACAAATAAATTTTAAAAAACTGTATTTCCGTTTGTGAAACTAATCATAAGCTTTTTTTAATACTTCTGCAATAGTTTTATTTTGTATAGTTTAGGAAGAGTAGCGAAAACAGAGGGCGGGCGCTAGTTTCACGTATACAGGCACCTTAAGGCAGAATACGGAAACTAAAAAGTAGTGCTTATCTTTAACATTATTAGACGTTTGTCTATACAAATATGACTTGTATTACTTGTAATAACGTCTCAAATGGTTAATACCGTCACAAATATTTATGTTGGTAGGTAATGTTTCTATTTATTATGTTTCTATTTATTATGTTTCTATTTATTATGTTTCTATTCTGTATTTGGGCGCCTGTAAAGTCAATTCTCAAAGTATTTTTTTACGTTATTAGACAAAACTAACTAAGTAAGATTTTTCATTTATAATTGACAAAACTTATCCTCAAGTTTTAACCAGTGTTAAAGAAAAGTTACATTGGCTATTTGAATTGACATAATTATTATTAGGTACATCTTCATTTTTAATTTTTAGGATAATGTACCTACTACTAGTAGACCTAGTAGTACATTCACATTCAGGTTTGTAGGTAAATGTTTTATCCAATAAATAAGTGACGTCACTTAAGCTTTTATAACTTAATACTTTCCTGTTTAGTTCTAACAGGTAAAGGTTGCACTTGCTTTGACTGTTCATTTTGATACTACTCAAAATGTGAGTGGTTCGTCGATTGGTCACTTTTCAAACTGTACAGTTTGTAAAATTTTAATATAGCTAATTTGATTTGGTTTAGGTATCCAATTTACTTTCTAGTGATATTGCTCTATGTGTAAGAAGATTGTGTCCCCACAAGTCATGAATTATGTGTAGCAGATTTCATGAAGTAGATTTTTAGTAAGTGATAGTACTTGCTATTATTTATTCTGTGCTATTTGTAAAGTGTGAGTGTGGTAAGGCTAAAGCTGGCAGTGTCTTGGGTACGCTTTCGACTGGCAATGAGGTACCTAGTAAGTAATTGAGTAGTAATATTATTTTGTGCGTATAATTTTATGCTAATAGGCAGATTAATTTCTATAAATGAAGAAGGCATTGACGCCAGTATTCAATAGATAAAATATTTTTATACCTGTGTCTTCCTCAAACTCGATTTCCATTTCAGCTCGGTTTCATGCTCACTTTACTCAGAATTCAAGCACTCCAGCGCACGTTTTCACACCACTTCGCCATTTTCATAACTTATATTTGATTTCACTAGATCAAGCGGCTATAACAGTGTCACGTCTGTACGTATTAGGTACCTATATTTGATTTGAAAAAAATCACAACAAAACACTAGGGACGGGTTATTTTCCTTTTATCGATGAATCAATCTATTTTAATTATAGACCGCACAAAATCGCATCGACTCTTCATGCGCTAGATTATCACTGGACTAGACACGTTATCGTCAGCTGAAGTACGATACAAGTAAACAAAGCTTATTAAACGCCTGCGCACAACGAATTTTGATACTTTATTCCATAAACACATTACCTATTCAGTCACATTTTGTCGAAGAGAATACAGAGCATTACCATAACGTCTCTGCGAATTTGACACACTAGTTGAATCGCTTATCGTCTTTCGTTTCACTTGTCACGTCGAATTACTTCCACTATGCAAATTCCAGTGGATTGTATTTGCAATATCAACAAGCACTAGGTACACCTGGAGTCACATTTTGCACGAGAAAACTTATTTAGGGACTTAGTCGTGTAGTTTTCAGTTTATTACTGCGTTGTAGGATAAATCTGTTATTAAATAACTATACAGCCGGTGTATAATGCACAAGCGTGGAGGTCGACTGATAACCGCGAGTCACCACGCGCAGACGTAAACTGTCGTGATATTTCATTACTACTCTTCATCTTATTATTATTTTAGCAAAATATTAGTCTGTGTGGTGATAAGGCATTTGCGTATTTGCTCTAATTGTATCACTGTTTCCAAGGGTGTTCCGGTATTATCTGTACCATGTGCTGAGCGTTATGCGAAGCGTTTTACTTATGTATTTTGAAATAGCATAATGTAGAAGAAGCCTCTATGACCTATTGCTTATTTGGTATATCGCATTATTTTGAAATTACATTAATATTTTCTTTTAATTGTTTATAGTGGTATCTAACTAAACGTCTGTAGTTTCCAAATAATGCGACTACTTGACAACTTGATAAAGAAAGAAAGAAAGAAAGAAAAATCATTTATTCTTGTAGGACCTCAAGGATCACTTAAGTATCGTTTTACATGCTAGGTGATTCTAATGCCTGTTCCAACGCGACTCCCTACACCAGGGAAAGAATCAGGCAAGAACCTGGTGGTGTGGACCTAGCTTTTTTTTAAAAGCGATCCCTTAACAATCTAAAATACTTAATCTAAATAGTCAAGCTTCAGTGGGAAGCCAGTCGAACAAAGTAAGGCATGTCAAAGAAAGTAAAAGTAATTGTAAAGTTAACAAGATAACACCTCAACAAAATGTTGTCTGGCATCACACGCTACACTTGGCCGACTTAAGTGGTAGGTACCTACTTATCAAGGTAGTAAAGATATTGTATACCATCAACCGTCGAGGGGCACAGCGACATCAGGCCACGCAATTTTATCATTAATAAAAGCCTCAATGGAATAATACGCTTTCTCTACAAGAATATTCTTTATGTACGTTTTAAACCTTCGAGTCGGTAGGTTAGTTACGTTGATTGGGAGTTTATTGTAATAAAGTACAGTATTTCCCATAAAAGAACCGTTTACTTTTTCTAGTCTAAATTTAGGCACACATAATTTATTTTTATTTCTAGTGTTAATTTTGTGCACATCACTTTTTTTCTTAAAGTTGTTTATATATTTGTGAGTGTGCAATAAGTTTACATAAATATATTGCGAAAAAACAGTAAGAATATTTATTTCTTTAAAACGCTCTCTTAAAGAGTCCCGACGTTTCATTTTGTAAATGGCGCGGACAGCTCGCTTCTGTAAAACGAAAATAGTTTGAATATCTGCTGCTTTACCCCAAAGAAAAATACCATACGACATCACACTATGGAAGTAACTGAAATATACTAACTTAGCTGTTCCTTCGTCAGTAAGTTGCCTAATCGTACGCACTGCGTAAGCCGCGGAGCTAAGCCTACCTGCAAGTGTTTCAATATGCGGACCCCACTGCACTTTGGAGTCGATTGTAAGACCTAAGAAAACAGTTGAATCTACAAGATTAAGTGCTTCCCCATTTAGTTTAATTTTTGTAGGTCTCTGAACCACGTTAGGCAAAGTGAATTTAATACATTTAGTTTTTTTGGCATTAAGTAAGAGGTTATTAGCAGTGAACCAGTTTGAGACTTGGGCTAAAGAGGCATTAACATCATCATAATTATCCTTAGACCTATCAACTTTAAAAAGCAAAGATGTATCATCAGCAAAAAGAACAATGTCACACATGTCTTTTACAAAGGAAGGAAGGTCGTTTATGTACACTAGAAACAGAAAAGGGCCTAGTATCGAGCCCTGTGGCACACCCATATCAATAACTGACCCTGAAGACTTTTCACCTCCTACTTCAACTTTAAGGAGTCTCTCAGAAAGATAAGATCTAATCAGGTTAATAGCTTGGTTTACGACACCATAGTACTTTAATTTAGAAATTAGAGTCGCATGACATACGCAGTCGAAGGCTTTCGACAGATCGCAGAAAACTCCGACTACGTCTTGCGAGTTCTCAAAGGCCTCATATATGTGTTTTAGAAGCAATGTACCTGCATCGGTTGTTGATCTACCTCTCGTAAATCCAAATTGGTGCTGGTGTAAAAGTCCGTTGAGATTAAAGTGAGAGAGCAGTTGATTAAGAATTAGTTTTTCAAATATTTTACTTAACGCAGGCAGAATCGATATTGGTCTATAATTAGCGGGGTCAGTTTCATTACCAGATTTGAATAAAGGAATAACTTTACTCATCTTCATTAGATTGGGAAAAACTCCCTCGTCAACGCAATTGTTAAAGATATAAGCTAAACATGGAGCAATATCCCCAACAATAGTAGCTAATATCTTAGTCGAAATCCCCCATAAATCTTCAGAGTTTTTAATATTCAGTGTTTTAAATATTTTGACAATATTGTCTGCGTTAACATAACTAAACCTGAATTCATTATTACCCTGAACAACACTGGATTCCAAAAGGCCGTATGCTATAGTGGCGGATGAATTTAATGATTGAGTCACCACATGTGGTATATTAGAGAAAAAATTATCAAATGCGTGAGCGACCTCATCGCTTTTAGTTAATAAATGATCATTTACTTTTAGATTTATCTGTTTGTGGCCACGTTTTGTTTTACCAGTCTCATTGTTGATCAATTTCCAAGTGGCTTTAATTTTGTTAGGTGCTGTTTCAATTTTATTTTTTAAAAACATTGATTTTGCTACCTGACATACTTTTTTGAATGTTTTAGAATAATTCTTAATGTAAAGGTTATGTGAAGGATCGTGGAGCATTAGTTCCCTTGTAGAATACAGATCATAAAGTTTATTTCTACTTCTATAAATACCAGGTGTTGCCCAGTCTGCAAAGCTTGCACTAGTTTTAGATATACAAGTCTTTAATTTAAATATTTCCTTATGCTCCTCAGTAATTAAATTAGATAAACAGTTAAACAGCTCATTCGGGTCTTCTATACAAGGCAAAAGTGACATTTTAAGTTCTATGATAAAATTCAGGAATGTTTGCCAGTGGCGGTGCCTTTTATACAACTTGCTGCACGACGCACTGCATAATACTGCTATGCAATTTTCTCTACCAGTTTAATTCCACGACCTATTCACCCTCCCACAGCTCTATCACATTGGTGTAACGGTTATGAAGAAAATTTACCTATTTAACATAAAAAAGTGTTGAATACCTATAGGAAAATTATTTCCTTACCTCAACACCGTTTTGGTTACATTTGGAAATGTTCTTCCTAACCATCACGTCAGTGTGACAAAGCGGTGTGAAGGTGAATCGGTCGTGTTGAAACACATGAACGCACGATGTCACAGTTGATCGCTACAACTGATCCATGCTATGATTGTGAGCGCTGCTTTACGTCTCTCCTCAATCACAATCTCGATACCTATTATTTACCTACCCACTGAGGTTTCGGATATACTTGCTAGCAATATTTGTAATTTAGATAATAACATGTAAAGTTATTTTAACTAAGTATATAAAATATATTAGGTATATATAAATACATCGTGAGGAAACCAGTTAGCTCTCTAATAGCGTCGATGGGCTTGCAACCT
Source organism: Xanthorhoe designata (assembly GCA_963582015.1). Classification (NCBI taxonomy): domain Eukaryota; kingdom Metazoa; phylum Arthropoda; class Insecta; order Lepidoptera; family Geometridae; genus Xanthorhoe; species Xanthorhoe designata. Next base: position 3,772,962 of record OY757049.1, read on the forward strand.
GTCACGTATGGAAAGTTAACTTCTGCAAGATGTGGGCATGTACCAAATATGTAAGTATTTGAACATACCTCTGACTACCCCCTTAGACAACTTCAAAAGGATCTAAAAATTGTATTAAGATCTGAAAGAAATGTCTACCGATCCCTGGGATACAGTCGTGATCATATTTCATTTTATTTTTCATTTCATTAAAATATATTCTGTCGTTCAAGAAGGCAGTTGAGCACCACTAACCATTCTTAAAACTGCCGCTGGCTGAAGAAGATTATGCACAACACTACACTCTCACTAGACAAACAGGTCCACGTGAAGAACATCGAATCAGAGTTTAGAGCCCAATTCATTTGGTAGTGATAACAGACACAAATATGTTAAAAAGAAAAATAAAAATGAGGAGCGCTTAATATAGCATCTCAACGTATCGCGATATTCTGTCATTCTGTTGGCTCCCGTCAGCGTCAATTGGCAGGGTCAGTGACTTACCAAACTACCCGCAATGAGACAACATAAATTGAACAATTTGAAACTATCCACACGGATTTGTTTCGGAATAAAACGTTTATTTCTTTATACTTAGGTACAGGCTCATAGAACCATACCTCTCCTCCTCGGGCTCCGGCGTGAGTATTTTACTATGTACTAGCTGCGCCCCGCGGTGTTACCCGCGGTAGTTGAATTAGGTAGCCTTATTATTCATTACTTATGTAGTGATAGTGATAGTGATGTAATGTATGTACTTACCTATGTAAAACGAATCAAAGTAAGTTGCACTGTGTTGTACAAAATACCTTGAGTACTTAATTAATAATTACATAATAAGTAAACATCCTACGTCACAATTAAAAACTTAAGAGGAAACTGAATTAAGTTACATTAATTTTCCTGCTTTGTACACATATAGCAAGAATTCGTACCTACATCAGGTAATTGAATTGTTTAGAGTAGGTAGGTACCTAATAAATTAGCAATAAGTACTTAATTTTTATCTAATTATTTTAAATAGCGATTAATTTGAAATAAGTGAAGGCATGATAATTTTTTTGGTAAATTTTGTGAGAAACAGTAAAATAAGGGTAGGTAGGTACCTACCTATTAACAAAAACTAAACTCTTAAAAAATTATAACTGAAAAATCTTACACTGACTTTATGACTTCGACGGGATAAAGTTTTAGTAAGATTTTGTATTAAATACATAAGTGTGGTTTAACACTTTAATAGAAAATATATAAAACTCTTAAAACTATTTCGATGAATTTTACAATAGATCTTTCTAAGCACTGAGACACATTATGTTAAAATAATAATCATCATTTATGTGAATGATTCACCAGTAGGTACCTACGCAGTTAATTAAAACATGGTGATAATCTGTGGCGATTATCTGTGACGTCACATTTAGGTAAGTACTCACTGAACGATATCTCCTACACACTTTGATACAGCATACTATTTTGATAAAGAACTTGCAAACAACAGATTCGTTGCGCATAGTCACGTGGTCGGAAATGTCAAATCAAAGGATCAGCGATGACAGAACGAGAATCAATACGAAGCGTTTGTAGTATTCGTAATATGGCTACAGACTCTGCACTCAAACCGTAAAGAATGATAGAAACAGCAAACACTAGCATAGAGCCAATGCACACCGTTTTTTAGAAACAACTTCAAAAATTCTTGAATGAGGGATGATTCTTAAGCTATCCTCTTGTTCCTCTTGACTGTTCAACTCAACTCACAATCACTTTCGGCAATTTTAAATGATAATGCTAAAACACAATCATAATTACTTCCAATCACAACACTACGTTATGGAACAAACAAATTTAATGTTTTGTTTTTATTTTCACAAGAATTTTGTATCTTTTTTGTTTTTTTGTGACTGAGAAGGAACATCCAGCATCTATATTGCTATCTCTATTTGTAATATAGTCATGGAGAGGTATGGATTTCAGCTTTCATTTTGGCAACAGAGCATGTCGATCCATCATACTCCGTTCCCGGATCCTCTTATCCAATTCCAAGGTATCAGTTACATACATTTGATGTTATGAGACCTTTTGGGTGTTGCCATTACTGTACGGAACAGAGAGAACAAGATACCTAGTTTAGAATTTATATAATTATATAAGGCATGCTTGACTGTACCTCTGAATTATTAACATAATACTTATATGAAAAAAAAAATATACTTATTTAAAATAATAAATAGTTAAAAATTCTAACTAATACAGCAAAAGTGACTAGCTCAAACTAGTGTTTCGATGTTTACGAGTTAACCCGATAAGCCGATTAAGTAGATAAAGTGACATCATGAACATATCCGTAGGTACATAGTCGTATGAAAAATAGGTTTTCTAGGATCTAAATTACTTACATAGTATTTTTTTAACTGAGCAGTAATGGGGAAATCAAATAAGGTTACAACAACTACCTTAATAAGAATAAAAAGGGAGGTTCCTTATAAAAGAAGTTTTGTAATGAAATGTTTCAAGCGAAAGTTTTTGTAATTATACAAACGAAAGAAGTGTTTTCGCAAACAACTGACAAGACCTATTCAAATGAGTTCTTGACCTCGTAACGTTTTATTGAAACCGAAGGTACGGTTCAAGCACGGTATAACTTTTTAAAGATCCTTAGACCCCATACACTGCTAACTATCAGCCGATAGGTCAGGCTGAGTATGAAGATGTAAACAAGTCCGCACATTAGAACGACTCAGTATCGGCCATGTCTACAGCAGACCAACCCAACCAAACTTTTTTTACTAAAACCTTGCTATTGGCAAAGATTACTTGGTTATCATCGTCTCTGCTCTAGTGGAGCCGTTTTCACAGTAGGAGCGCTCGAGGATAGGCAAATGATGCGATATTATTGGTTCTTGAGAAACACATTACTCGCAACGCATCCTCACACATCTCTGGTGGAAATGCAGTCTAAGGATCTATATGTAGTATAATATGTAGTGTTTTTATTATGAACCTACTTGCAGCGTAAAATGATACCCACCGATAAGCACTGGTATGACGATCGTGCGTCATATTGATAACGATAATGCTCGATAATAAAAGCCTAAAATATAAACTCATTCTAATGCTATAAGGTTACTTTTATATTTTTAACCCCTTAATTTTGCTACAATAAAACTGAATGGCTGACGCTCGAATACTGAAACGCTAAAATAAAATAAAATATGTTTATTTCAGGCGTTGTACCTATATCACAAAAATATAATTACAACAAAAAGACCATAAAAGGAGACATACTTAATAATAAAAATAAAAACATAAAAATGATACAAACCTATGTAAGTACTTATATGTAGTTTACCTACTTTTTGTTCTGGTCTAGGTAGACCGAAATCCAATATTTATTTTGGATTTCGGACTTAATGTAAGTGCTGCTTATTTATGACATCATTTGACGTTTGACTATACAAATCGGACAAATGGTTAATACGCTCTTATATATTAAGGTAGCGTTTCAGTATTCGGGCGTAGGTACCTATGCACCATGAAAAAAAAAATAGCGTACTGCTACGAACTTTGTACTCATACTTGCAGAATACTGACTTGTTACCAACAGCATAAATAATAGTACCTACAATACAAGGTAGCATAACTACACGTCACCTGCAAACTATTTCCATCGAATTTTTATCTCTAGATCTTATCTAAGTAGGCTATCTCTAAGATTTTAATTTTCTGGTTCCATTATAGACGTTTGGAATAACTCACTATGTTTGGATTGAATGAACGGCTTGCTGTGTAAAAATGTTTAGTGTTTTTATAGCTGTTATGAAATTAATATTGTACGATTTTCTCACGAGTTAGTATTTATGTGACTAGTGAATTATACAGGGTGGCACATTTAGATCGGTCAGTATGAGAAAGTCTAAAACTATAAGACATATTTATGAAGATATTTTCTTAGAAACCATGTCACCGATTTTAGTACTTAACAAGAAAAACTGCATTCATACTTTTTAAAAGACGACCGAGACGGCGAAGAAAAAGCTACGACGGATCACGATTAACAGTTTATCGAACGAACAGAAATTAGCACTTGTATGCGCTTTGGGTTGGTCACATAATTTTTAAAAAGTACGAAATGTCAAGCGCATGTAACACGTATTTATTTTTTACCTCAGACAGGAGAACACACCATACAAACTTATGACAACCCTCTTATAATATTATAATACAATTGATATTCGATGACTGGTTTTATCCAACTAGCGGTGATTTTACTTTCCACCCTACTTTCATTTTTATCCTGGAATAAAACAGGAATATTCTGTGTGAAGTGTTTCAGAGTTAAAAATATAAGTTTCAATCTACTTTTTTTTGATACAAATATTTTTGATTTCAATAAAGCTTGGCTTGATATTTAATACTACACTAGTACATTCTTCAGCATCGTAAACTTGTATGAGCGAGTGATCTACTATGGTGTTGGAGCACAGAATAAAAATAATAGGACCGGCCATTCAAAAGGTACCATTTAACTATTTTGTGACCGCGTAGATAGTATTGTGTATAAGCTAGCCGGATACATATTATCTAGGCCATACACTAGCACAATGGTCTAACTAATGTTTTATCTACGTTATAATTAGATTTTCATAAACGCGGCCCACGTTTCCTAACGAGAGTGAAGTTTATGCGAGCATCAGTTAATAACGTTTCGACGTTGGCGAAACAATATTTCTTTTAAAAAAAATCTCAAATTTTGTAACATGATTTTACACATATTTATGTATTTTATAGATTTGAGCTAAGCACGCTAAAATAAAAACTACAATCTAGTAGGTACTTACTATTTACAATCGAAATGAAAAAAAAAGATTGTTTGGAAGAATAGCATAAAAAACGGCGCGCGCCGCCGGAAAGCAACTATCCGATTTTCCTTTAGCTGCTTTTTTACAATAAAAAAAATACTGGTAGAATGTTACAAAAAAAGGCGGGAATGCAACTATTCCATCTTCCTTCAGTTGTTTAGTCAACTTCGACTGGTAGATAAAAAAAATGCGTGACAGGAATTTTTAGTGTGCGAGATTAAAATTTTTAAGTTTTTATTTAGGTAGTTTCCTCATAATCTAAATTAAAAGCAGAGAGAAGACCTTTCAATCCTTGCATAACAATCTACTATTTAACTTACGACGAGAAGGAGGAATATAAGGAATAGAAGGAGGTTTAAGGTCTCAGCACACTAATGGGAACGGAAAGGGATCGTAACCGTATCGCCTCGAGTCGTTCAGAATGGTTTGTATTAAACTCCCTACTGCAACGCACACTAATCGGAATCGTAACGTGATCGCCTCCCCTCAGAACAGTCTCCGAACTTGCAATTCCCGCTCTTACGGCTCATCGTCTCATCGTGCATACGGTAGGTTGACGCCTGGTTGACAGCGAGGTGAAAGGCGTTACGGTTACGATCCCTTTCCGATCCCATATGTGTGCTGAGACCTTTATAGTGTGTAGGTAAGGTACCCACCTATTCGTGGACTTATGTGTAGGTACTTAAAACCCCTTAATTGAAAGAATATACCTCCCGCATCTGAGGAATGCGTAGTCGTGATATTATATTTTATTTTATAACGTAGGTACCTGTAGTAGAGTTTAGAATGTTGTAAATAAGTAGATGATTTTTGTTATACTAACGAATAAACGAACCTTTTGTAGTACCTAATTTAGATCATTTTCCTCTCCAAGAGGCCTCTTTCATCTCCAAAACAACATGACAGCAATTTAACTTAGTTCGTATACCTTGTCAGGTAGACAGACAGGGCTTTATCCATAATTAAATTATACACGCGAAAATAGGACTTTTGTAAGCTTGGATGTTACTATAATTCAGCACTAGCTGATGCCCGCGTCTACGTATTTCACGACAAAAAGTAGCCTATGTTCCTTCTCCTACCTTTCTTTTGTTTTGTTTTTGAAAACGTTTAGGTACTTGTAGGTACTACATTATTTTTTCATGCGCAGTTCAGGGAAATGTAAATGAATAAATAAACTTTATTTGGTCTTTAGGTACAACATGAATTAACCCAAGAACAGTGCTAACCCTGCAAAGAAACCCAGAGCAAAGTTACAAAGTGTATGCTATTACCGAAGTGATACTAACTTGGGATGACAAAATAACTTAATAACTTAGGCTAAAAATATCTTACATGTTTCTTTTTAACTTGGACTCTGTGAAGCTGCCTTTTGAAAATTTTGAATCATTTTAGAAAATAAGTCCAGATACTTATAAGTTAGATATTTTCGAATCTGGCTCGATGTAGCATGAATATCCCTTTAAATAACATTTTCCCGGCACTGCTAGCAATACCAATTGCCTACAATGGAGTTGGATTTTCTTCCTTCCATGAACAAAAATGCAGCATGAACTAATTTGGTTATTGTCGCAGTTATATAAAAGGTGGTTAACTGTTGTTAATAGGGTATTACAATTAATTAAATATTCGGAAATATATTCACCTAGAGTCGAATAAGTCATTTTGGAAGGTTGGTTCTACTTTATTTTATAGATCATGAAATCTCGTAGTCAATTCTAGTGACAGATGGCTTATTCACACTTAATTTTATTCTTCATTTACTCTTCCTTATATTCTACCATACTACTTCAGCTATACCTACTGATCGGAGTTGGTTGCCTATTTTCTTTAGAATTCTGGTCAAGTGCGTAATGTCACGGAGTTATTATTACTGAGTTGCTTTTATTTTTTTGTTGACAAGACCAATTAAGATATATACGGTTAGGTAAGTGGGTAATTTTCCGGCAAAACATAGGTAGACTTAATATTACTCGTAGTAAGTTGAAGTTTAAAAAGTTTTAATCAATAATCTTCCCAAACGTCTTATTACGCTTAAAACCTTCCTTCTTTTGCTTTAAAGGATTGACTTTAAGGAAGCGATATCTTTTCAAAGCCATGAACTCTATATCTGGTAGTTTCTGACACGAGCAACCTAGATTTATTATTGGATTATTCTTCTTAGATGGTATAACGAAACATTCGCATTTGAGTCTTGTGTTTCGATTCGGCATTGGTCTGGTATTCTTTGGTGATCTATTTGATACAGATCTTGGAAAAGGCTTTTCAGTCAGGATATTTTCTAACATAGAGTCCTCAGTGATTTCAACAGGTTTCTTAGTAACTGTTTTAGCGTCTATTGCTGAAATTAAAAAGGAGCATTCAGATATTTATTTTTTTATTTAACCTATTGTCCCACTGCTGGGCAAAGGTCTCCCCCAAACTCTTCCAATCATCTCGATCTTTAGCTGCGTCCCACCATCCTTCATCGAAGGTGGCGAGATCGTCCCGCCAGCATTCAGATACTCATGAAAAAATATTATGTGCTCGATTTTAGATTATATTCTACGAATATATTAAATAAAATAATAATTAATCTACTAATTTTATAAGTAGGTAAGTAAGTCTATGTCTAAAACATAGGAGGTAGGTAATTTCCGAAACTATTTTCAACCTATTTTCTAAATCTACGTAAGCGAAATCTCTAGGGATAGTGACCTAATAAAAATATTAAAAGGATTGTGAGTGGAAAAAAACTTACCCGGTATCTTTTTATTAAGACAATATTCGTAGCAAGATCCGAGTGGACAATATACCATTCGATTGAACTCATTTATTTTGAGTAAGATCTTCCTAAAAGATTCTATTTGAGTGTCCTCAGGCATTCTGTACCTTGACCAATTGCTGATATAGTGATAGGGACTGTATTGTTGAATATCTTTCTGCTTTTGAGCAGTACAGAATGCTACCAAGAAAGCGATCGCAAGCAACTGGAAAATAATATTAATTAATTAAAAAAAAGAAATAGTATGAAAAGCGACGATCATAGATAAACATTGCTTTTTTTTCTTTCTTAGATGCTATCCAGATAACAGGATAATGTAAATTGGCGGGAAAGTACCTATAGATCTAGCTCCATAAAGGACAACCTCCTTGGCACAGGACCTTGGTAAAGGATCGCCTGAGAGGCGGGTTGTCTGTAGTAAAATGTCTAAAGTACAATTTATTTTTCCACTATATATAAAAAACGTACAATACCTTTAACCATGTAGTACTCATTATAAGTTTTTAGTACAAATCATGAAGTCACTTAGTTTATTTTTTAGTTGACCACCTTGTTCCTAATAAAGACTTTTAAAACATTATTTAGGCTCTTAATTCAATTTTAATAAGGGAATGTTAAAGCAACACATAATCAAAGTGATTGAGTGTTCAATTTGATACGGCAAGAAAGTAATAATAATATTTAATCTGTGGTTTAACTTCATCATTTGTACTAAAGACTTATAATGAATACTACATGGATGAAGGTAGATACATTTTTTATTTATTTAAAAATTTATTTGACAAAACGCAAAACATGATTTTGTAAAATTTTAAGGAACTTGAATGCCCAACGCAGTGTCAATTTACATACGATAAAACATACATTTACGGGTATTTATCGCTATTATTTAAATTTAATTACCCGTAAATGTATGTTTTATCATGTGTTCTGATCGCGAAAGTTTAAAAAAGGCTTTTACATACCTTTATTTTTTTTATGTTGCAGTTGCTTGCGATCGCTTTTCTGGTAGCATTATGTGCTGCTCGAAAGCATAAAGGTAATCAGTATAGTTCCCATCGCTATGACAACAATTGGTCCAGATACAGAATGGCATAGGTACCTGAAGGGATTCAAATATTATCATATTCAAAGTAAACGCGTTCAATCGAGAGGTCAAGAGCACAGCACTAAGGGCTCTCACACAAAAACACGATACGACGTAGCGTTGTGCTAGAGTGCATTTCACAAAAGAAGTCCCGTGGAATTTTGCGAAACTAATTAAAACCCTATAGAAATTTATTTTTCAACGTAGATACTAGCGCCGCGTCAAAGGACTTATTTCGTGACACGGACTCTACGACGTCGCATCGTGTCATGGCGCACAATGCGACTTATGGTACGACTTATCGTAGAAACTTACGGTACATTAAGAGCGTGAAAGAGTAACAATCATCCATCCATCCATCCATACTTACAAACTTTTGCGTTTATAATATTAGTACTTAGGATTTTGGTGTCAGCAGCAATACTTGGTGCCTAACTTGGTGTTATAGTCCCCAACACTACTCATAAATAATTAATAACACCTTATATATTTTTCATAAGTTTCTAAATGTTTTTTTTTAGCAATAAACACTAGAACAGTCAAGAAAACTGTTGAAAGCAGGTCTTTAATAGAAAAAAATCTGAAAGAAAAGCCTAATCCAAGATCTGCGTCTAATCGTTCACCAAGAAATACCACACCATTGCGAAAACAGAACAAAAAACTCAAATGTAAATGTTCCGATGTACCATCTAATTATAATAATCCAACGATAAAACTGAGTTGCACGTGCCAGAGAGTACCAAAACTAGTTCACATGGCTTATTCTAGATATAACTTTCTTAAAGTAAATCCTGAATACCAAAAAAAGAAAGATTTTAAGCGTAACAGGCCATTTGAGAAAATTCTTGACTAAAGAAACAAAATTGTTTATTTAAATATTTAAAAAATTGCAAAAAGTAAAAGAAAATATAATATCAAAGATTGTTTAAATTGACGATCGTTCGATCGTTTTATTTTTTTGACAATTGATTATCATTGAACATTCTTTATGTTAAGAAATGTCCTATTATTTAATTATAAAAATCATAATATCAATAAAGTTATGGAAATATTGTTCATCAATCATCTTTCTGTGAGTTATTTTTGTTTGTAAATAAATTCTATTGTACCTAATGAATACCTAATGCTCTCAGCAGAGCAATGTTGCCTGTAAAACATGGCCCGCTTAGGAATACCCAAAGGGAATGTGTCTAGACACTAATGTGTTGCCAAACTCATGATTACAATTTAAGAACTATTCTCACTAAATTTAAAACTTCATTTTATAATTTTTCGTTATGTATATCCAGTATTATTATGTTTGTGGCACAAAATAAACTATTTTATTATTATTATTATTATAAACTGAACATTTCTTGCTAAAGGAGGACTTATATTGGGTTAATGGTAACAAAATAAAACGAGACACGCCTAGAATATTGTTGAGATGGTATTCCATGGTTTGGCTAGCACCTAAACTATCCTTTACGCTTAACCAGCCATAGGAAAGAGAATGGGCAATACGAGTACCTGTGTGTGGGGCTGATTAAGACGCGGGTGTTTCCTTTACCGTTAGGAGCTCGTGATAAACAAATTTACCCGCATTAAATATTTTATTAGTATCGATTCAATGTATTAGATCTAAATAATGTCGTGCCTGTTTAAATTTCAATTAAGAATAGTAATGTTCTAACAGCAGTCAATTAAAACTATTAAATTTTCACAATGTTCAATTTGATTCGGTGAAGGAACTATTTTTATTCTGTGATTCTCATAATTTCCATTTTAATTGAGTTCAATAATGGATACTGCATGGATAATGGTTCGAATATTTTGATTTATTTTTAATACTTTTGACAGATGATCCCACTGCTAGGCAAAGGCCTCTTTCCACACTTCACGATCCTTGGCAACTAGTTTTTTTATTTAAATTATGAACTGCAAAGCTTTACCAACATAAGCTGAAGTATTTGACACGATATATAGGCTTTGACGAGATTCAAACCAGCGAGATACAAGCGATCGCCCTTTAGCCGGGCTGCCATGACCACTTGGCCACGAAGCCTTACGACGCCGAAGACGAAACTATCAGTTAAAGCACCGATATATTGTTTCTGGCTTCAAGAGTAGGCCCAGGGTAAGTTACGTGTCTTGTCGATAAGCATTCACATTATTAAGCTAACGATACAATATTACAGTTGCTTATAACCACGCTCTTGACATCATACGCTACCCAAAACAAGGAAGACAAAAGAAAAGTTGACCCCAGCCGCTATATCTCCAACTGGTCTAAATACGGAGCACCTGGAGAAATAGAGGTCAGTGTGCTGCGGCAGATTCTGCACAAAATAGCTGAGTTTAAACGAACTGCCTATTGCCCACTCGGAGAAACCTACGACAGCTGTCTTAATGAGAATTTATCAGGTAAGCTCTGCTAGACTATAACTCAGAGTTTTCGTTCAAGTGAGTATCGATTTTTGATAGTTCTCTATGGAAACTGAGTGACGAAAAAACACCGCTTGAGATACGATTCACGCTTGAGAATGGACTCTGAATACGAACATGTTTTAGTGCTTCGAGTATACTAACATGTCGAAAGAACCAAAAAAATGTAGACAAAAATGTAGTAGATTTTAAAAATGTAGTATGATTTTTTTCATGGTTTTGTACAAAAGGAACGTGCCCGTGGAAGGATTTTATTTTTATAGTTGGCGCCACAGGCGATGAAGGTCCTGAAGTTGTCCTATTGTACACGAAGTCACACTTACATTCGTTACATTATTGTAAAGTTCTCTCTTTCTAAAGTTACATTATTGTATTTATTGGATAACCAATAAAGTTTCTTTTTTGTTTTAGTTATTACCTCCAGAATAATCAAAGATAGTTTAAAACCAGACATGATGATACCCACCGACGAAGGAGAAAAAATTGTAGAAGAGTATATTCTCTATCTGGACGATCAAACTGGAAGGGGTTTAAAAAATTCTACTTGTACATGCACAATTAAAAACGATTTGAAACCCTCAGTGAGGAAATTTGAATGTGAATGTCAAGAAGGAAAAGATATTGCATTAATGGGTCTATACAGATATCAATACATCAAAATCAATCCCGAAGCTAGAAAAAAAACAAATTTTATACGTAACAAGGTAATTGCGGTAATAACCGTACCAAGATAGTGTTTTTCTTTGGAAAAACTGTATTCGGACGTGCGATTACGTATTACACATAAATACCACGTCCCAAAATGTGTCTATACCACACTCAAAAGATACAATAACAAAATAAAAAGCTTTTTTTTTCGGACGGATTTTTATGTTAAGTGGTCTTCCGGATCTTTATAACTTCACCGGGCTTTGGCGAGTGCAGAAGGCCTCTACGCCAGATGCAGAAGGCCTCTACGCCGGAAAAATAAAAACCTTACCAGAAATCCTCTTTATATGCAGTTGTGTAGCGAAGTTGTTTCCCATTTGGGAGACATAGCTATCCTTCTTGTTAGACAGCTGGATGCTGAAGCCATCTGATTCCAAGGAGGCCCGGGGCGCTCTAGCGGCCTGCACAGCCTTGTTGCAAACCGTGGGAGTGACCTTAGCCAGAGCGGCCTCCTGGGACCCCGCACTGTCCCGGCGCCGGTTCTTATGATCGAGCAGCATACTCGGAGTGCACCCCATTATCACATTGGCACTACACTTTGGCACTGACACTAGCACAGAGACGCATCGTTTTATCTGGAACAAAAGAACTCGTTTTAACTCCTTCGAACTTATGCTCGCCTAGTACTTTCTAACCTAACACTTATTTTATTAATCTGGTTTTTCAGTAGGTTAACTATTAAAACACATTTTCTCAACATCAAAAAGGGCTTTGTTGCCTACAACACAGTTTTTCAAATATTTAAATCTTTTAGTGCTATATAAAATAGACATGATGATTCGAAGCTTGCGTTTGAATATTATTTCATTTAAGTTAATATTGTAGTCAGATAGATACAAACTTGGCAAATTAAGTCCCTCTTTAGGTACCAACCGATAAGAAGAGATCGCAGAATCTGAAGCCATGGAATAAACAGTATCTGCAGTCGTTTAGTGCTACTTAGAAGATTAGTAAGGTGTAGCGATAAACTTTTTTAATTACGCATTTACAAAGTTTGCTCGTGGAAAGTTATATATAGCTTTTGTTCGAAGAGGGCTAGAAAAAATTCAAGTTATTGAAAATCTGATGGGTAAAACGATGGACACGAAACTTGAGTAACGGAATAAAGCATAAACAATTTTTCGGCAAATATTGTGTGAGTATCGTTCAATTTCATTGGAAATTATTTTTACCAGGTATGACAAATTAATAAAGACAAAAAATAGCTTGGTTTCTCCGAAATCTCATTTCTCACTATTCGATCCTGACTTTCGAACATCGATTCATATTCGGTTCAGCGGACATCGATGTTTCTGGCTCGTCCATCAATCATCTTTTAGTTTCGACTAGCCAGAGGTGTGATTTTGTTAGATGTTTTCACGGTGCAATTTATACCAGGTGTAATGTGGGATAATTTATTATTTAATATAAAAGCATTTCACGACTTTAAAACAACAACATTAAATATTTTAAATCTGAGAATCTGAAAATGTTTAGTCATGCTGAATTTAAAAAATACCAATCCAATATTTTCATTCTCAGATTCTGAGCTCTCAACAAAATAAGTCGCAGAGAAAACTCAACGCACACTCGATAAAAAATTAACAATTAAAACACTTAGCTCAATGGCTTTTTTTTAATTTTGTCATTAGTCAGCGCCCTGTCCGAGTGACTGTCAAGGCGAGTGGAGACAGGGAAAGTAATTACTTTATGGCATCTCCCATTAGTAGAGACAGCCGTGACGTCATCGATAACGCGGACTAAATAGCTTTTGTGTGACTTAGCGAAATATTTAAATTAAAACGTAGGTATTAGGTACTTTAAAGTGACCTTTTTTGCCAGAAATATTATGACTTTCATAATTTTGTGGCATAACTTACTTACGCATACTTAATTAACATTTTACACGGTGTCATCTAGCCCAAAGCTAAGCAACTTAATGCTTGTGTTATCCACGATATATTTTTGACATTATAATAGTACACGGGAAATTACTCACGTAAAATTATCGTCGATTTAGAGGAGTGATCACACTCATTACCCAGATGAAGATTTTGCGGAAGAATCGAAACATTGTCGGTATCTAAATCGACGATAATTTTACGTGAGAAATTTCCCGTGTGCTATTATAATGTCTAATAGGTACCTCACGATAGTTTGAAAGTGAAATAGATATATATTTTTTAATAGATAGATAGATATTATTCTTACATATTATTATTAGATAGAAAAACACCCAGACCTGGACCAATTAATATCTGCAGAACATACAAACATTTGTCCCGTGGCGGGGATCGCACTAGCAACCTCCGCGTGGTGGGCCTTCATGCACCCACTGTGCCCCAGAGGTCGTTTAATTAAGAACCAAAAATAGACCTTAGTCTTCTTAAATCAATTTTCGCAACAGATTTGAAGAGATCCTTGTTCTCATTTCGCAATAATAAAGCCTTGACATTAAATAGCTTCTAGAGTCCCTACATTTTTTGTTCTATTTTCTTCCTTAATCCTTTGTAATAAGGTCTAACGCTAATTCATGAGTATGTCCAAACTCGTAAAATCTCAAAAGCTAAAATGTATCTAGGGCTTTGTCTACTATATAAGGCTGATGCATTGTAAGTTAACTTTGTTTTGGTAAGGTTAATCCTAATATGGAGTTGACACAAATATCTTAGTAAAAAAAAATATGATCACGACTGTATTCTCAGGGAGCGGTAGACATTTCTTTCAGATCCTTTTTAGGCATTCAAATCCTATGAAGATGTCTAAGGGATAGTCAGAGGCATGTCCAAATACATATTTGGTACATGCCCAGCCCACATTTTGCAGAAGTTATACATTATACATAAAAAAACATACAGTGGAACTTAGAAACTCCTCCGTTTTGAAGTAGGTTAAAAAATGAATACGCAAACTATGAAAACGAGCGCGTAAATCATAACTATAAACGCCAATATGTTTCATTGTTTAGTCAACAATCGGTTTACAGTTTCAGATTAAAGCTCGTTCGCCTTTGAATCCAGAGCTCAAACAAAACAACACGGATTTATAGGCTAGAACTAGATGTATGCCCAGTTTTATATCTTTTCTAGATGATTTATACAGCGCCAGGTGGAATCTAGGACAATATTTAGATCGTGAACGAAAATAGTTTTAGAGTTAATTATATAAAAAATAAACAAGCTCAACTCTTCCAGATTCGCTTTTCTGTTTTATAGTTTTGTATTTCATTTTACTGTAAAAATTAAGGAAGAGTAGGCTACCCCGCTATTATCAGAGGGCAAAAAGTTTATTTGATTTCAAGTACTTAGTATATTTAATACTTGATATTTGTAACTAAAACTGTGGTTTTTATATTTTATTATAGTGTAAAACCACACTTAGGTATTTCATTATAAATGAAAAATATTACGAAAAGTAAATGTGTATGAAAAGATAAAAAAACAAAGTTTAAAAATACAGAAATAAATAATGTCCAAAAGAGAGTAAATATGGCAAAATATGTAAATGAAGATAGCAAGGTGGTAATCAGCCTCATAACAACACTCATTCCTTTCTTACTCATGCCATCCCACACAATCTATCCATCTTTTGGTCTACCTTTAAACCTTTTGGTTCCACATCCATTCACATTTATTTCTAATACTCTCCTATTAGTAATTATTACAAACATACACAATAGTTGAAATTCCAGTATTTCACATGTTTGAATACGTACTATTTAATACCTAGGTATTTAAGCGCCTTGCCTGGAATATTTTGGTAAAACAGTATCCCGTTTGAGCAGAATTCAATACGCTATTGTATTTACGGTATCCCTCGGCAAACAATGCCTATACGCAGCGAGAAACATGTCTACAATATACTCATAATTTCTATAGAATGTTGGTAACACTGGACTGTTCTGAGCGATTATCGAATGGAATTAAAGCTTTGCGAATTTTACGATACAGTAAAGTAAATTAATTAATCCAACTGGTTATTTTATAAAAGGTTAAGCCGTTAACCAACCTCATAATGCCTCGGGACTTCGTACTGTAAATATATGTAGATAAGGTTACTTTTGACGCTTTATTCATCATGTTATCGGCTTAGTAATATTAAAATATAATAGAATAATAGAAAAGTTACTACCTACTCAGTAGAAAAGTTCACTTTGATATTAAATGCACACAAGATACTTATACCACAGAATAAATAATAGACACTTTGAATTGTATTAAAAAAACTACGATATTACTCATTTTAGCCTTACTTAATTCTTAGGCTTAAAACATTGAACTAAGTACAAACAAGAAGCTCTCGTAGCAAAACTTAAAACGTTCTTGATCTAAGAAGTGAATGCACGTAATATTATCGAGCCAGGCATTTAAAGTCGTTAAGCCATGACGGAGGCTTTCTGGCGACACAAAAACTCCGTCAACAGTTCCACCAGCTCACACAAAGTTCTATTAAAACATTGGACAGCGAAAGTAAAAAGGCATATTCTATTTGATGAGAAAACAAAACCCTTCCCTTTTTTCCATCACCCGTTAGCGAGAAGGAAATTTCAATCAATATTCAGTCAATAGGGGTGACAAAGCCTCCTTTGTTCTACTCATTCACAAGGGGTGAATGAAATAATTAATTCGCCGACGCAAGCTGTAAGCCCGATTTTCATTAGTCAAGTGTTTAGTAAAGTGGCGAGTACAAGCAGTGCCCTATTATGCCCTATTTATATTGAGAAACTGTTTGGCAAATGTTTAAGGGCTAATTTATATTAATAATGAAGTGAGTATAAGGCTACGTGTTCATTGGAGAAAGTCGTGTTGGATAAGTGGTAAGGACCTCGAACTTCGTTCAGAAGGCCATGGGTTCGAATCCCGGTCGTGTCTCTATGTTTTTCATTTCAAAGAAAAAGTGTAGGCTAAAATTTCTTATATTCATATTCATAATCTGTATGCACTCATCGTTTTGATTGCTCTTATTTAACGAAGCTCACAAGGCTAGGACATTAAAGTGCTTTGCACGTTATAGTCGGTGACTTAAATCCGCAGGATGGAGTTATTTTTACAACTTTAAATTGACTTTTTAAGCTCTATTATTTTGATTCAGAGTAACGTCAGACCGTTTCACAAACTTGTTTAATGAGGGTAGCATTTAATGAAATAATTATTAACTTTATAAAATTATTTGTTACTCAATTTGAGATATCAAAGTTTTGTTTTGATTTTGCTCGCTTTTGCTGTAAATAATTTTAAGGGTTTATTTTGAATATAAGACGGTGGGACTGAATGTCAAATGTCTCTGTTTATAACTCTATTATTTTAAATGTCAAAACCACAGTTTTACTTCTAGTAAGCAATAAGGTTTACTTGGCGATGTCGGGTCATTGTTTACTTAACTTTTCGATGAAGCGATCAAGTTCCTAGTGTTGTCAACATGTCACAAATAGATGCCGGATAATGAATTTCAAATAACTGGCCTGAACACCGGAGTGTTGTTGCAAAAACATTAACAACCTAACACAAAAGCAAATTCAGCTCATTTTAGAATTATTTTGACTACCGTGTAGTATACCACTTCAAGCTTACTCCATCTCAACAATGCCTCAGGCACAACAGTGTCCCGTTAAGTGTATGGCCAGAAATAACATAATAGGCTACTTTTTATACAGACACGGGAGCCTCCAGCATGGCTTAACGATTCAAAAGTCGGAATCGATATAATTTTATGTATCCTTTCAAGCACAGAAGCATGTGCACTAGCAGTCATTATTTTGACATTAACGATCAAGCAAAAACATCTAGGCAAGTTAAACCAATCATAATATCACATCGTCTAGTATAAGTAGATAGATGTATTATAGTCGATGTTGAGAAAACTTCAAGACTCCGATAAGATCGAAGTTTCTCATAACGCAATGAAATAAACAATAATGTGCGGAGACAACTGCTATGTATAGCGAGCACGTCTGCACAGGATTACATTGGTACAAGTCTTAAGAGTTTGAAGTGGTCTATTTTATATCATAAGCTTTCATGTAGGTAGGTAGATAAAGTTTCTTTTTTTTTACGTTTTGTTTTTTAGCACCCGACGAAAAATAGGGTGAGGTAAATGTCTTTAGCGTGTGCTTTTGTGTACCTATCTGTCTGAGGCTTCTGAGCGGATGAAGCTATTTTGATGCGTGTTTTTTTGTTTAAAAACTGACGTGATCCTTAAAGGAAGAAGGAAACGACTATCATGTAAAACTTCACTATTTTTGTTTTTTTTCGTCTTTTTTTCCGTTTTAACTCGATACCTATCCTACCCTATGAAAAAATGGTGTTTTAAATTGTATTGTGTGTTGTCTGAGGCAACGTAGCTCCTGAAAAAACTCTATTTTGATAATTTTATTTAGGATCTCCTAATCTAAAGTGCTAGTGAGCTATGTTTCATTACCGTCAGTATTTTTTTTTAATATGTATTTATTTTAACAGATTAGAATCTTGTGTCTTGGTCCAGAATCCTGCGGTGTAACCTCGCTAGCTTGCGATCCAATTGTATTGTATTTTACGCTCTGCATTCTAGGGACGAAGTTTGGATTAATTGAAACAGCATTCGAATGCTTCCTGGTATCGGAAACAGTGATAGCAAATTGTCAAGGTTTACGTCCAGTTTTAATATCCTATCTATCTTTGATTTTGCTTAATGTTTTTTTTTGATATTTGTAATTTGAAAGTAATGTCAAATATCTTAAAACATAAAAGTAATTAAGTTAAGTTATTAAAACTGGCTAGTCTTCTGAAGAGACAGTTTATACTAAGAAAAAAAATGTGTCGATGCAGTGTTTTTTTAACAGTAAAAACATATTGTCACATCTCGGTCCCATTCCCGTTTCGACCCTGACAGAACCCAAACCAAATGAACAAAAAAAATGGCGAAAACTGCATTAAAATAAATAATAACAATGAAATAAATATGAAGATACTCCAACCTCGTGCAAACGGCGATTCCGTACAAGCGCTTAAGATAAAGTTCAAATTACATTTATTTTTAAAGCTGCGTTCGTATTTATATAACCGTAAAATAAATAAACTGGATTTAATCAGTAGTTCATTCAACTTGTCTTCACTTTGTTGTACTGATAATGGAACAAAATCCAAGAGCTATTTACAGCCATAAGGCATCATTTGAAGAACTCCAGGCTTTACCACATGGGCGCAGTACAATTGCGGTCTTATCGCTATAAGCAATTTCTTCCATACAACTTTAGGCTGAACTAGATTTGCAACAAGGCTTTACACTTCAAGGAACCCGATAGGAAATAAAAAGTACTTTGATAGTAAAGTCGGGGCTAGGCGTTAAAAGCACGGTCACCATAGCAACACAATTCACAACAAAATATTTGCACGTCAATAAATTTAAATTTTCCCTGAAGAATCAAATCAGCACTTTTTTTTATTCAGATTTTTTATCATTCTAATTTGGTGTTTATTTTATGATGTACCATTATAATTCTTCTATTTAATTACATTCTCTCTCATCTCACCCGCTTATGTTACAGAGATTTCTAAATAGAGACCGAATGAATACCTAAATTGGATTTCCTCAAAATCCATCGCTTTACAAAAGGGTTCACTGCACTATGTAAACTCTGATGTCCGCCGAACAAGTACCGTCATGTAATAAAATAGCTTTTAAGCGTTATCCAGCTGAAAGCGACCTCAATAAACAGCCAAGGGCGACACAAATACTCCTGGTCCCACACTAGGAATCTCTGACGTGGGTGGCAGCCGTGACACTATAATTATCACACCTAAATACCTATAAGAACACCTTATCTACTTTTAAGCACAAATTTCAACCAACGCTGGTAGCAGTTTTTTGGCCACCTGAAATTCACAATCTACTTCATAATTAACTGCCGTGATATTTTCACATGTTTACACTCCCAGTTGGTCAGGGGGATATAATAATTTTATAACTATTTCACAAGTAAGCGTAGCTATAAACAGTGACCTCAATAAAACTCATAATTAGCCTTAGGCCGCGTTTCATTTTAATTATCGTGAACCAGCCGGCTTTTTCATATAGTATTACCTACTGTTATCCTCGTGTATGAAGTACATAACTCATGAAACAGAAGCTTATTAAGCACATAAGCATACAATTATGCCTTGTTACCGTATTATTACGTCTCACATTCCTTCCGTAATTAGGAATTGTATTCCAAATGGAGCTATAAATTAGTTCTCGGCTTACTCGTTTCTGACTGAACTTGATTCCACTTGATTTCAGTTTAGGGTAGGCCAAGCTAATGTGTTTTAACAATCAATTGTGTTTGCCACGTTCCAAATTACAGGCACGCGTACCACTAGTGCTACGGTTACGGCTTTGGTTGCACCACTGAAAACACAATAGAACTAGAATGCAAGCCCCACTTTGCGAAAATATTTATTTAAATAGCGACTCTTACAACGACGCATCAAAATTAAATAATTAATTATAATCAAAATCACAAGCGCTTCGTGCCGATCGTCAAATCATGCTATCTCATTCTTACAAAGCTATCCATTATAACTCTGTCATTGTCACGCACGTAAGTAGTTCCGGGCGACGCGCGAACATCAAGAATAAGCTTCCCGGCCACCCGCGGGCGGCTCGGAATTTTTCCACCTACAGCGGAGTGGAACACAAAATACGATCGTCTTAGCGACCGCGCACCTTGTGAATAGAGTATGATTGTGTAAACGTAATATTTGCAATGAAACAAATATAAACGTGACCTTCACGCTGATTTATATAGGTTTTAATGTTAAAAAGTTCAGTTAGTAGATCAAAACTCGACTGGTAGATTTATAGTCAAGTCTACGACGAGTTTTGTCTCGGCCCCTCTCCAAATCATATTGCAATAAAAATCTAAGTGTGATAATAGTGACATTTTGTCGAAGTATTACCTAGAAAAAAAAAAATGCTGTGTGGATTGCGTTTGCATAATCTTCATAGGCTTTCGCGCGCATATTGCGCCTCGTTCCCGGTTTTGTCGGTATTTTGGCCCGCGACAAAAAACCCGGACAATATCGAATCAAAATCAATATCAAACTCAAAGCTCTGTGAGTGTGGATAGGCTATTACAAAATACTTTTACTTTGATGACTTTTACTTTCGTTTGCAGAGATAGATACAGTTTCATAAAGATTAAAATTATGAAGTAAAGAGCTTTACTTCTCCACCAAGAGCTTATTTACTGTCAACACTCTAGCATCGAAAATATTACGAGGTTATAAAATTCAGCGTATTATTCTAGTATTTACAATAAACATTTCGATGACAAACACATCCCATACCATTTGCCAATAGTAATCGACACCTTTATTGATCTCAAAAGCTTTTACGCCACGAAGCTTACACACAAAGCAGATAAAAATAAACTATTGTTGACAATCTCTTTCAAGGAAAAGCGAACTATTGTTTTTCTTAATTGAAAACTGAGGTAACGTATGACATCGGTAACAAAAGTCCATTGTCGTGACGTCGGGCCGGCCTTGTAGCGTCCTATAGGGTTGCTACCTGTCACCTGATGTTACTTGACATTACTTTGCCTATTTTAAGAGAACAATTCTGATGTTTATCAATAAAACTCTTTATCAAGGCAGGTTAAAAAAAAGGAAGGTTGTGCGTTATAAAGAGACGAGCACGCAACCATAGGCAATATCAAGGTTTTGGTTTTCAAAAATGTGTTTTATCTATAAATAGAAATGTATTATTTTCCTAATCTTTTTTTCCCTTATAGCCCATCCACACACACAGAAGTTTGACAATATTGTTCACGTTCCTTTGTCGCGGGACAAAATATAGACAAAAACGGGAAAGAGGCCGTGACAAATATGCGAAATTGCGAATGCAATAATACACTCCTCCTGTTTCGCGAGTTGTTTACGGCTACGCGCGCGTTCTGCGGGTGAGTGAAGATAGGCTTATTAACGAATGAATTACTTTTTTTAAACTTTACCAGATTATAGGAACTCAAATTTAATTCCAAAGATAATTTTGACCAATTCGAAAAGTGAATTCAATGAATGTACGCAATGTCGGATAAGAGACCTCAAAAAACTATAGAATAGATTTTTATAAACCAAAACGTGAAAGTTTTCAATCCCTACAACACGTCTTTTCTCTGTATACTTGGCATAGTTTACGAGCCTTTTCAGGGGTGTGTGACGAACCTGTTGCTTGTTGGCGCGTGTCCAAACTTCACGCACAAAATGAATATTTGGTCGTGCCTTGTGGCTTCTTAGTGAAATTTATTGGGCAGCGGGTATGTTATGGGGCTAACATCGGTAACATTGTTTTGTTGGCGTATGGCACGCAACGCTATACATTATTCATGCTCGTTTTCGGTTATTTTCAGACGTTTTCAGGATATATGTGAAGATCTCATTGTCATTATTAGTTTTGCTTGACTAATAAGCAATTCACTAATAAGAAAAAATAAGAACAACTTCCACACAGCGTCACGCGTCATCCAGTCCCATGCTAAGCAATTTAATTATTGTGTTATGGTCACCAGATGACTGGTATACTACATAGATATACATATTTTTTTAAATACACACATATTATACATTGGTTTAAATTTTCATTTGGGAAAAATTTGTGCGATGAATTCGTGTGTATATTTATATTAGGTATTTTAATAAAAAAAAACACTAGAATCAGATCTAAGGATCGATCTCTTGATAGTTCAATATTATCTAGTCGGCAGCACACCCAAGACAATACAGGTCTGTATGAACCAAAATATTGAATTAGTCAATTAGTTTCGCTAATAACATTGTGGTAATCACGTTTAATATTTGAACAAGCTTTAGCTCTGAGGGATTGTGTTGTCAATGGCATATAAGGATCATAACATGGAGATAATTCAAGCCATATTCAATTAACTGAACTAATTACTGAATAGCCTTTGGATAGCACGTCCGTTGCAAATAGTTACGTTCACGCAAATTTAACAAGTAATTTATTTTGCAAAACTCTTAAGCTTGCTTCAGCATTATTTGACTAACTCTGTCTGTTACGCGTTCACGCCTAAACCACTAAACCGATTTTGATAAAATTCGGTACAGAGAGAGACTAAACCTTGGAAAATTACATAGGCTACATTTAGTCCGGTCCCATGCGTGGGAAGCCGCGAGGAGCAGCTAGTAAAGAATATATAGGTCACATTATAGTGACATTCTCTTTAAGTTACAACACCAACTGCAAGTCTCGATGTAAAAAGCAAAAACTTAAACTTAATTTATGAGCACAACAGTACAAGCATAGTTTCGTTGTTAAAGAGCAAGTTCGTAGTGGGTACAGTAGTTTGCTTGTTAACTCGTGTGTTTTTATGGGGAACCCATTTCGTCTCCGAAAATCGATTGTCCGTAAATCACAATCAATAACAAGTGTCTCCGAAACATCGGAATCCATAATATTATGGTCCCATAACTATAGTTTGTAATAAGGTATTGTTCATCCTTATGCTCCTAATCCATAAATTTATGTTACCTAATATTATAATCCCTAACTTTAATCGTTATAAACATATGTGTCATAATAATAAAGAATCATAATACTTCCACTTCCGATTAATAATGTTTTCGAACGTTTATAAATTATATAAAACAGAAACAACTTCGGTTGTATTCACCCAGATCGAAATCAGTTGGTTAGGTTAGGTTTGAACAGTGACCACTAACGTGCGAGGCGAGCGAGCGTAGCGAGCGTGCCGCGGTAGCGGCCGCCGAAGCGCCAATTAAATATGGGATAAAAGTATTCAGCCACCCAGATCGAAATCAGTTGGTTAGGTTAGGTTTGAACAGTGACCACTAACGCGCGAGGCGAGCGAGCGTAGCGAGCGTGCCGCGGTAGCGGCCGCCGAAGCGCCAATAAAATGTGAAATAAAAGTAATCAGCCACCCAAATCCAAATTAGTTGGTTAGGTTAGGTTTGAACAGTGACCACTAACGCGCGAGGCGAGCGAGCGTAGCGAGCGTGCCGCGGTAGCGGCCGCCGAAGCGCCATTAAAATGTGGAATAAAAGAAATCAGCCACCCAGATCGAAATCAGTTGGTTAGGTTAGGTTTGAACAGTGACCACTAACACGCGAGGCGAGCGAGCGTAGCGAGCGTGCCGCGGTAGCGGCCGCCGAAGCGCCAATAAAATTTGGAATAAAAGTAATCAGCCACCCAAATCGAAATCAGTTACATTCCCTATGCTGCCTTGTGCTTGAGACACAATGCTCTTATGTTAAATTTATTCTCATAAACTATTATGAAAATAAAGTTATGAGTTAGTTACATTATGGATTATATTATTTATTGAGAATGATTTTATGTATTTTAAACATTAGGGATGTTGATATTAGCCGTAACTATATTAGGGATCCTTATATTATAGATCCTGATTATACGGGCAATCGATGATTATGAAAACCCAATTTATAGATTTTTATTTTAGGGGTATAAAATTTCGGAGACAAAATAGAGACCCGTTTTTATGCCTGCGTGTAGCATATTGTTGTAAAGGGAAGTTGGAAATTATTAATTAGATTAAGTTTTTTTGAACCAAAGCTTTCTGGACTGGATGTCATTTTCTCTCTCATAGTCCAGTCAGTATGTTTAACAAAACAAACTCCATCATGCATAGGTAACTGTAACATAATCGGTCTTAATTCGGTCGAGTTTGGAAAAAATCAACAACAATTAAACTAACCTCTTGAAATTAGTATAAATTAGCATGAAGCCTTAATGGCATGAAGTTGCTACTGGCTACAATGACCGAATGCCTGATTTTTTGCGTGATGTGCCGCGTTTGGAACAGGCAGTAGAGTCCATTAGTTGTAAGAAAGTACACGTCACTTTCTTACAACTAGGGGAAAAACCACTTTGACACGTATAAAAATATTGTGTATACGGCGAAAGAACGAAAGAGACCACTCTTTCGCCGTATGCACAATATTTTTATTTATTGCTTTTTATGAGAATTTTCAATTAGTTTACCTATTTATATAAATAACAGAAGTTAAGGATACTACTCGTAAATACAAATAACTAGGCAATTCAAACGCTGACCTATCCAGCTAACATTGTATGAAAGTGTTTGTTTTGTAAGCTAGTAGGTATTCCTGGCTATTCCAGGAATGTTTATTCTTCGTTTATGAGCCGTTCAATTCACGTTCATTCTCTTACAGATCGACTCAGCATGGAAGTTTCACCGAAATTCGTTTAATCAAGCAATGGTTTACACAATTTTTGACATTTCACATGTTTTTTTCCGACTACCCTGCCATATCATGATCTTGATTGAATTTTCATATAAAAAAATAATATATTTGTATAATTATATTAAACAATACACACTACACCGTTCTATCACCGACCAACTATGTACATTGTACCTGCCATGCCTGGACTTGTCAATAATAATACATTAATTTTTTTAAACTTTCATTTCTTTGCACTATTAACGGCCATGGCATTAGCATACTAATACCATGACCTTTATTACCGGTCCGGGCATGGCACGCTTCTGACTACAACGTCTCATGATACGTGGTGGTCAAAAACGTATTTTCTCTGTAGTGTAGATAACGTTGTGTTTTGCAGTTAATTAATTGAATATCAGCATTAGTCTGGACGTATACGAACATTGTCGTTGATACTTCTATATTGAGTCGAAAATAACCCATCTACCTACTTCAGAATCGCATAAGCAATTGGAAATCTGGATTGCTTCATAATATCAATGAGGTACTTTGACTTCGATTGAAGTTACAGTCAGAATTGCAACAATTATAGGGGCCGAAGTGGGAACAGGGCCAAGACAAAAAACCAATTGAACGGTGAACCCATTAAACTAGAGACAGAGATAGTTCAAGACAGAGAAACAATTTCTTGATGACACCTATGGCGCATGAAAATGTATCCTGCAATGTAAAGTGGAAGACCCAGGATGAGATGGCGGGACGAGCTAGACTCATACCTTAGCACATGGCCTGTGGACGCGCTAAGTCGCGAAGAGTGGAAGAAGGGAAGGGAGGCCTTTGCCCTGCAGTGGGACGATTACGGCTTAATAATAAAAAGAAAGAAAAACGAAAAGAAAAGAAGAACGAACGAAGAAGTTGCGTCTCTAACCGCGAGAAGTGACCCACCACGAGTTTTTTTCTCTCACTTCTAAGATTCAAATTAATATTCCCGGATGAATTGAAACACTGATTTATCGGTATCTAAATCAACGATATCGTAAGTAAGTAATATCCATAATTATGTCATCTATTTGATTTATTACAGCAAATAGTTTCAACCATTATGCAGATGTTGTAAAAATGCAAGCGTGCCCAGACTAGACGAGTGGGCGTCCTCAAGCCTATGCCGTCACAAACACTGAGAAAAGATTTATCTGCAAAATTAATAACAAATCTGACGTCAATCAACGTCGCGACGGAAAATAAATGACCTCTGAAAATGATTCTCTCGCTAACTAATAATGTAGCGTGAAAATTGGGTTCATTTTACGTACTCCATATGATTGACCCGGTTGAGAAGTTGGTATGCAGGTTCTTAGATATGCTTATACTGCTGGGCCCCAAAATTCTTCACTGGGGCCTGTCTTTGGCAATCTCCCGTAAAGATCGTCCCCGTTAATTTTCGGCCGGCCCCGTAGTCACCTTCCGATCTCGAAACGACACGCACTTGGCCAGTTATTTTAATTTTATTTATTTATTGCAAAAAATAAACATTTTATAAGAACTTTAAACTTGACACGTAATGGCAAAGGCGGTAAAATAATCTATACTAATAATATTATAAAGAGGTAAAGTTGGTTTGTTTGTTTGTGTATGTTTGTGTATTCTTGGGGTAATCTCCGAAACTCATCCGATTAAAAAATTCTTTCACCGATGTGTAGCATGGACTCTCCGAATATACATAGGCTATATTTTATCAAGGTTGGTACCAAGTGAGCGAAGCTGCGGGCGAGTAAGCTAGTTTAATAATATTTATAGTAGTATTATTTTATTGCTAACATTTCTTTCATTAAAAGTTGGTGACATACGAACGGATATATTATGCTCAACCAACTGAGTGTGAAAACTCAACCCTTAGAATCGTATCTTGGTTCGGAATATAAAATATGCGTGATTTAAGTGAAATTCCGTGTTTGTTCCAAGATAAAGTGGAGACAGGGCCTAATAAATAATTTTACGAGCTTTGAAAGGGTATTATTTATTAAATTGCACTCTTTTCACACGAAATAAAGATTCCACGCCATTTAAAGAATAAAAATTAGACTTCGGAATACTTTTTTAATCGTTTTCGTTTTGACTTCAAATGCCAAATTAGACCACACGTCCAGAGGTTAAGTTTTGTAAGTTTGATTGAATTAAGTAAATGAAAGAAAAAACAAAACAAATAATTTATTACATCCTACTCGAATTTCCAGAGATTAGCGTATTCAAACAATCTCCTCCACTTTATTATATTAGAATAGAATTTGAAAAGAAACATCAAAAAGTTAAAATAAAAGTAGGCAGCTAATGGTTGACGTCATAGCATCCGCTATCAGTGGAATGATTGCAATACAAAGCTTACGGGATTAAGCTTGTGGTACATATTCGAATGTCAGGAAATTAATTGATTGCTCTATAAGCACTCGCCCAGAAACACCACAATGTGATTAGTTTGTACTGGGTATACAATCACATGATTTTGGTAATCTAGAGGGATGATAGTGATAATTGTGTGCAGCATTATCATCCCACTTCTGAGCATAGGCCTCTCTTGACTTGAAGATAGGAAATGTGCCAACATCTCCTATCCTCAAGTCTGGCCCTTGTACGACCTGTCCCCTGGCAAAGTTATATCTACAATAGCTTTAGAATATAACGAACGGCCCTTTTTAATTCTACACTTTTTCTATAGAAAGTATCTAAATATCTCTTACCGGTTCGTATAGGGACGTAAGGAAGTAATGTCAAATATCTACCCACAGTAAGCAAAACCAAAGACAGATAGGCTATTGAGACTGGCCGTATGTCGACGATCCATCGAGCAAGCGGACCTACAGTATTCTATAGCGCTCCCGAGAGCACCACTCTTTAATATTACTATTAAATATAATTATTTTGTATGTACGGATTATTAGGATTCAATATGGATAAAAGAAAAAGATAAGGAAAATAATAAAGATAATAGTAAAACATCCGCTGAGATATTCTTCCAATCAAGAATGTTAATGTTGGCTCATTAATTTTTTTAATTCGTTCGTTCGTTCGTATGAGCAAGTGGCCAACTCTGGTGACGGAGTTTTTAGGCCGCCTAAAGGCCTCCGTCATTACTTAGTTTTAATTAGTGCATAATATCTTTAGGTGTTTCCTAGTCAAGGTAACACGGTGCCATGACCAATCTTGGAAATCAATTTACTTGGTAACTATATCGTGAGTCTTAAAACAACATAAACTTACATAAGGGTCCTTAGTATTATTTGCTATCATAACTAGTTGAGAATAGCCGGCCCTAATGGACGAAATGTGGCCCTTCAGATATTTTCATACACTGACCTAGAAACAACTACGAGGCAATTTCAACCATACACACCAAAGGATAAGGTGTATTGGATTTTATGTGGTTTTAGAGGCCGGTTTATGCCCTTTTCTATTTTTATTAAACACGATATTAGTTTGTTAATGGGCAAGTAAATCAGTTTAGATCAAATATTATGTAGAAAGGTTCTATTTAATTAAGTAAATGCATAAAGCAAACGAAAAGCTGAAATCAAAGGATGAAAATGTTCAATGTCCAAAATGTTCAAATACATTATTTGGTTAATTCATAGAAAATGTTGTTTTGTTTATTTTGTAAATTCAGTACTTTCTCGTAAATAGTTATTAAAAACTTCTTTGTGCAAATAAAATGTACCTAGGTATTTAATTATGTTCTTGTAATTATTGTTACCCAGATATTTTGCTTGTAGTCATTTTGATTTCTGAGACGCTTGCCGAAAATATTTCAGAAATATTACAATTTTGTAATTTTTTTTTTTATTTTTATTTTATTTATTTATTACACTAGATGCAGTTACAATTTTGGTTAGTATATGCCTTAAAACTTAAGTTAAGTTTAACAAGACATACAGTTCTCGGTTAGACAACAAAGAAAAATTTATAAAGTTGGTTCCATTTGTATAAGTACATAGCTTAACAGATTAAAAAATGATGATGAAGAATAATATTTCTTGAAAACAACATGTTGTGATGATAGATACTAGCTTACTCGCCCGCGGCTCGCTCACGTGGTACCTTGATAAAATATAGCCTATGTTCATTCGGAAAGTCCATGCTACACATCAGTGAAAGAATTTTTGTAATCGGATGAGTAGTTTGGGTGATTACCCCAAACATACTAACAAACAAACCAACTTTCCCTCTTTATAATATTAAGTATAGATAAGTAATTGCACTGAAACTAAAAAATGGCCTCTAAAATGACACTGGTCTATCATAGCCTACCCACACTTCGCGTCGCGGTGCGATCCGAATCACTGTCTACGAATGGCGCGGATCTGTGAAGAATATGCGAATGGAATCCAAACACTGTGCTGCAAGTTTTTCGCAAGTTCGTAGTGTCGTGCCCCACAAAAATGTACTATTGTCTTTCCTGTGGATATGGCCGGCTAAGCTGAGATGGTTTAGGTGCTGGGCAAGCCTATTCCATCTCAACAATGTCCCAGGCACTACAGTGTCCCGTTAAGTGTAGACAAAGCTTGCCTCCTGACTCTGTATAAATCATCTAGTAAAAGATGTAAAGGCCTAAAAAAAACAAAAAAAATATATATATAGGTCATAAAATAAATCATAGGTACGTGTGAAAATATGTAATTTATACTCGCACTACAAAAACAAACCTTGAAACCAAATCTTGTTTCTTTCAGAAACCAAAATACCGTAGAATCAATTTGTCATCGGTCTGACATAGAATTTAAAAAATAACGTGACATGTTTTCACGCGAATAAATACCTACTGAATTTCGTTTCTATTTCCGCAAACAACTGAAAAAATTGACGTGAAATGTTCACGTCAATTTAGATACGCAGTAGTTCTATTTTGGAATAAAATCTGCGTTTCCCAAAAGTTTGATTAGCAGTCTCAATCACATAATACTAATATTTTACAGTCTCAATCACATAACACTAATATTTTAAAGGTGAAAGTTTGTGTGTGTGTAAGTGTAAATGTTTGTTACTCCTTCACTCTCAAAAGGCTGGACGGATTTGAATTTTTGGTACCAGGATAGCTTATATCCTGCATTAACACTTAGGTTACTTTTTATCCAGGTAGGTAGGTACTACGGGGGCGAAGATGCGGCCGAGTAAGTTAGTTATAATTTAATTCTTTAAGGAAAGTAAAATGAAGATAGGTTGCCTTGAAATATGTGCTCAATGTAGTTTATGTATTAGAAGTAGGTAGCATTGAATAACGTTACACAATCCTACTTGTTATTCCAAAACGGTACGCGAGTACAAGCATCATTTGGTTTTCGAATATTGATGAATCGTTTTCAGGTTAAGGCGCTACAGTTTGCATCAAACTAAGGAAAACACACGTAATATTGCCTTTTAACATGCCCAGTAGGCCTACCTAACATGTGCAACACGACAAACCATCTCGTCGTCGACAAAATTCTCTGTCCTGCTCTAGCATAGTACGTTAAAGTAGTCGACATTATCGAGATATTTCATTTGTCGTCTCGACGCGTTGCACATGTTAGGCCTACAGGACTACTATTTAACGTTCGGAAGACCGTTAAAAATTAGATGAAGTAGCGAAAGCACAAGCTAAAGTTAATGCATAATTAATTAAATAAATATCCTTGGACATCCCACACAGCGTCATCAAGTCCCAAGCTAAGCAATTTAATGCTTGTGTTATGGTATCCAGGTGACTGATAATTATACTAAATAATATTTTTTTAATACCTCTATATTATTATACCTACATAGAAAACACCCAGAATAAAAACAAATATTTGCAGATCATATAAACCAAAGGCCAGAGGGCCTAGCCAACCGGCATTCGCTATGAAGCGATTCGATTTCTATCATCGCTACACCTTTGATTTGACATTTCTGATCGCTCGAGTTTTCGTCATCGAATGTCAATTCCTATACATTTTTTTTAGTTTCTAATCGAAAGCGATTGTCGAAATGTAACTTGGCTAGGGCCTCAGGTCAGAAGTACCCTAAACGGGAGAGCGTGTATGAAGAATGTAATGACAGTGAAAGAGATGTTCAGGATCGTAGCAAGTGGAGATCCGTGGTCTCTGCCTACCCCCAAGGGAAAGAGGCGTGGCATTTTATGTATGTATGTATGTCATATAAACATGTCCTGCAGTAAAAATGATTTTTTATTTTGATAAAAGAAGTGGTTATAAAGTCTTTGTGCAAATTGCACTTCTCAAAAAAATGGCGTAAGCTGATGCGTCACCAGTTTGCCAATGAAACCCTTAAAAGACTTAGTACCCTTCAAAATATAATTTAATTCAATCATACAAAATAAATAAGTGAGGCATTCAGTACCTATGTATATTTACCATGAAGTTAAAATATCAATGTTATTATTTTTCCTTACATTTAGATAATTAATATCCTTACCGTTTAGACAGCAACCGATGCACAGGTATAGGTGTTTTTATGAGAAATTTGTATGCAAGCAACGTTCTCAACAATGCCATACTGCGACCAATGCGTTGTATTACCATAATCACAAAATCTATGTTTAGAGTTGAGCTATGAAATGCTCTCCTGTATTTTATCCAATTAGAGCAATCAAGTTGTTCTTGATTTGAGTATACCTAACTATTTTTGATGTTGCCTCAAATAAATAGTTACACTTAAGAAACTTAGAACGCTCCTCTTTTTTTCGGGGTTAAAAATATAGAAATAAATTCTCTTTCTTCAGTGTATTTCAATGAAATAACGTACGTAACGGCGTTATAGACATTGAAAAAATCAGTTGACATTGACAGGTGTTGAATAAAAATCAAGCGCAACATCTTTTACAAACGATTCGAAGGGAACTCAAGAAAGCGCTGAGGAATTGTTAATGGGTCGAAGCAACGACCTTTGGATGGAGCAAGTTAAAAACTGAAGCGATTAAAATATCTCGTTTTAATAAATGACGCTGTCGAAGTCATACGAGCCGCCCTGGCTTATTAGGACTTTTATCTTGATTGTTGTTTTGATTTCCGACGGAGTGACATTTTGTTAGAAACTGTCTCCAAAAACTTTAAAAAACGCATTTAAACTAAATCGCAATTGCCTTATACCTAGACCACACGACACACGTGGCAGTGAAACAAATGATAGCATCAACGAGGTCTCGCTAGGTGACGGAAGACGACGCCCATTACCACGTCCATTACCACTATATCTAGCGCAGATTTGACATTGTCCTGTGGTAGGGGCCTTGATAAGGAACTGTGCTAAATTACTCCAGTTCATTTGCCTAAGCTACGACTGAATGATGTTTTGCTTGTTTTAGCAAAATAACGATTGTATCCCCAAGACATGGTAGACCTTATGAATGTCCTGCCTAAACATGTCTAAAGCACATGGCTTCTGGAGTAATACCCAAAAATTAGATACCTACCTAATAGATTTTTCTTTAAGGTTAGAAAGAAGAACGAGCATTTCAAGGGTCAAAGTAAAACTGTATTCTAGTTGTACAACGACAAGGTAACCACACATACTTTTCAGTAAATATAAATAGCTTTGCCCAGCGATTACACCCGCTATTAATTTAAAAGAAATAGCCTACCGCCTTCCTCCATAAATAAGCTAATGCAGAAGCTCAAATGCAGAAATACAAATCCGACTGCCAGTTTCAGAGATTAGCGCATTCAAATAAAGTCTTTCGCTTTATTGTATGAGCATAGATTGAATTCGCGTTCCAGTCAGCGGTTCTGTTCACCAATAAATCACTCTTTATGTCGATGTACCTATTTTTACATAAGTGAGAACTAACAACCATTAATAAAACCATTACAAATCGTCCCATGCCATGACGGACCATAATCCGTCACACGAGACGAGATTCTAGAAGCAAATGTACTAAACACGTATTAGGAGCACGCTTAAGAATGTATGTATGTTTTGCGAAAATACTACAGTTTTCAGGCAGGTTTGCTAGTAAATTTTTTAAACCATTTTTGGTAGAAGGTAAGAATAGCGGTTTTCCTGCAATTTTACACAAAGCAGACAAAATTCCTGAGAATTGAGTGAGAAAAACTCTAACCTAGCCTTTTAAAGAGTTTTGAATTTATAATGGCCTAACTTATTTCTATGGCATAGCCAGACAGCCGGCCTCATTACGTTGACTGATAAAGGTTGTGAGTGAATTATTAATCGTTTTAATGGAATGGATAATGCCGTAATAGGATGACCATCTGACTCTGGATATTTACAAATGCTGTCGATAGACATTTTAATTGATATTGGACATGGTTATGATTTTATTGTTAGACGAAATATACATAACTAGATACAATTATTATGTTGGTTGTTGTTGTTTTTAAAACTACCTAATTTTGCAGAAATTGATTGCGTAATTACCTTATTTTATACGTCAAAGGTAAATGCTCAGCAAAGTCCCGCAAAATTAGTTTAAAATTATGTCTAAAGATCGCGAAAGTTTAAATTGTACTATTCAAATGTTTTACAGAAGAGTTTGAAATATGAGTACAATATCTCTGAGCTGGTTTGAATTACCAGTTCTCCTAACGGAAGTTGAGTCAAAGCAAGAAACTAATCGAAAACTGAATTTGCTCACCAAGTTCTGCTTGCTTTTATAACTTTAATACTCTACGTATTCAAGTACGAAAACATTATTATTTTGTATGTTTTTTTTTTGTTTAAAAAATATACTCCCATAAAAACATTTTGAAGATCTTCAGGAGTTATGAACAGAAATGCAAAGAGTGCCGAAAATTGCTCTCTTCTGACGAAATTGAAGTCGGTTTTCATAAAATCCTTTGTACGTAATTACCACTAAACAGTGCCATCAATGATAATAGTGACACTAGGTATTTTATATCACTGGGATCGGTGGGATATAGAGTCAATTAAATCAACTTGTTGTTTGACTATAAATCATTTTTTAAGCAAACTGTAGGTAGATACTTTTAAAAAAAATATACTAATACTATTTTTTTTTTCTTCAAAATAAAACAACGATTGTCACATCAAAACTTACTAACTACAAAAAAAAGCTCTAACCTTTCATGACTAAAACCTGTGCCTCAACTGTATATACAAATATATATTATACTTATATATATATATATTATATATAACAGAACAGAGTACAATCTTTATAATTATTTTACGTATGGTGCTTTTATGAAGGTTCACATCCATTATTACGGGTCCTTGGTCGACCTATCTGACCTTTTCGAGAGGGTCTGACTCGAAGGATTGCCATACTTTATCGTATTGTTATTCGAAGTATAATATTCAGTCCCAATACAATACCGACGTTACTTTCTCGTCTTCCGCGGTTTTGCTAAAGGAGAATATATGCATTAAGGAACTGGTTTCGAAACAAAGTGTCCACAGTAAGCATAGGCATTCATTTCATTTTAAATTTCATGTTACATTCTTCCAATTCTTTATAAGTTATTGTATAACGTTAAGGCCATTTATTTTAGCATTCTATACGAGAACCTTTGAAGGAGAGTTTTCTTTTTCGAGTATTTCATATTAATTCGCAACCCCTGCAACCTAAACAGCTAATGCAGTCGTATTCATCTTGATCGTAACAAAGGCTATAAAAAAACAAATAGATAAGGGACTTCTTAATTGTTTTTACAAAAAGAAACTACTTATTCAATTATTTACTGCTAGGTTTATGTAATGTAATGAATAAAGTTATTTTCCTTTCAGTACTTTAATGCAAAATTTTACAGAACGTATTTTTGTCGGTATTGCATCTTCTTGTGAGCCAACCCATATCTAATATTGCAGGCGTATTTCATGTAATGGTTGATGTGCAGTGCGAAGAAGCATATTAATATTCATATTCTGGGCTTTATCCTAAAAATTCGTACATTTCGTAAAAATACCGAAAAAGAGAGTTAAATATTTATACGATTATTAATATTTTAATTGATGTGTTGAGGAACTGTTATTCATACTAGACTTCGGATTCACCTACGTTAATAATAATAATTAAGCCAGCATAATTAGGTTGAAAATTGAAATTGCTCATTTGAAGATTAGCGCCTAATAAAATATTTGGATTCCGCAACCAAAATCGGAAACTACGAGAAGTATGGTATAAAGGTATTTAAACTTGCACCTCTTGCGTGTCAAGCCCACTTGACACGCCGTGCCATTTCTATCAATTATCATTTTTATGCATAGTTCTATATATGACTAACTAACTTTAATCCGAGAATCATTAACAAAGAACCTTGTAGCAGTATATTGTATATTGTGTGCCAAAAAGAGACTTGTTGTGTGGTGCCACCATATTTTGTATGTCTGCAGACATACAAAATAATAATCGCACATGCCTTTTCGCAGTGAATGTTGACCCTGAACGACGGACAGGCGGAACAAGCGAAAGTTATTTATATTGTGTCAGGAATAGAATGAGGGAAAGTGTTATAATGGTTTGATGTGTTGCATTTAATTCTAGAGGCGTGCTGGTTGATGGACTTCGATATTATTAGCTACAGAATAATATCGAAAATCTACCGATGTAACGTTCCGGGTCTGGGTTCTATTTGTATCTACAGTCATTTATTTATTATAATACAAGGAATAAGCTGCTTAGCTTGGAACTATGTTCCTATGCCCTGTGGTAGATGTCCAGGAATATCTATTATATAATATAATAAACCTTTACGTCGTACGAAATGCGTCGAGAGTAAGTTATTCTTTAGACTTGATCACTACCTATTATCACATTTATTTTTTTGTAAATAACTGCCTCATGTTATAAAACATATACAATCGGGTATTTATCACGAATTTTACCTTTAATATTTGCCCGACGTTTCGACTGATCGCGGGAAGACTTTCCGCGACAACGGCTGGTGCAATCTGGTAATCCGGTGTATATGTTTTATAATAGGTTCTGATCGCGAAAGTTTAAAAAAGACAACTGCCTCATGATTTTGATGTCCTGCGT
Organism: Xanthorhoe designata; assembly: GCA_963582015.1. Lineage (NCBI taxonomy): Eukaryota > Metazoa > Arthropoda > Insecta > Lepidoptera > Geometridae > Xanthorhoe > Xanthorhoe designata. Next base: position 3,808,948 of record OY757049.1, read on the forward strand.
AGACAGATTAAACAGCCGAAGTGGGCGTTATCTGTGTTATCCTACCGAAACCAAATGCTTTTAGATTACCATACATGATTTTAGCATAATATTTATCTTACTCATGTTTAACATAGTAGACATATCTGATAGGGGACTTAGTTTACCGCACTTTTAATCGTTAATTTTGCATCGCTGTTTTGACTTACGGACGAACCTATGACTTCCGCACCTGTACTTACTATTTACCTATTCTGTGCTTTCTCGAAATCTAGAATGAAAAATGTTTGAAATTATTAGTCAGATTATAAAAATTATGCGCGAGCTGGTTGACTAAAGGCCGAGAATACGAACTAGTTTTCGCATAGGTATTTGATGTGATAGCAAAGATTAATTAATTCCAAAAATTCGTAGTATATAGCCTATATAATATAGGTGGTCTAATATATTCCTATGAGGACTATTATAGATTTAAGACTAATTATAGGTTCCAGACTTTGGCGGTTCACGTAATGAACGTAGAAGAGAATCATTTGGTGCGGTTGGCTGGAATATCCACAAGATAAGGGTGGTACTGCGCCGTACGTCTGCTAGACCTGGAGAGGAATGGAAATAGCGGTCATGAAGTTCCTGTGAGCATTCTCCGAAATGTATCCCGTAAAAGACATATAGACTTTGCTGCGGTGTTCAAAAGCCTGTTCTCTTAGACTTCGTGAGAAATTGCTCATCCATCATCCTAAAAGCTCTTCGTTCTATCGCCCAAAGCCCAAAGAGGAACTTGTTCTCTGCCATGTCTTAAAGGTACTTTTCGAAGGAAGAAACAGAAGTGCCGTCTGAGTTCGTCACGTGAATCGGTGGTCATAAAACATTATAATATCGCCAGTAAACAACTCCAACGGAAGACAGTAGCTGCTAATGTTGCTATGTATCAAAATACTCCACAAGCAGCGTCTTACTAATGCATCAGACGTCACGACCACGTCACAGATTGCCCAACTATTTTAAGAGTGCGTCTGACCTGAGATAACAACTGCTAAGTGACTCTTATCAATATTTATCGGGGTGATAACTCGTAACAGACGCCTTATCTGGCATTATAATATCCTCTGTGTTCGGATTTTTGGATTAGACTTTTTAGGGCAGGTGATTATTAAAAGTTCCTATAGTGGTCCGTTTTGTATATGTGTCCATAAGCATGGTAAATGCTTGCTGCAATGTCGTTGTATGCAATGTGATAAATTGCGTGATTCTAATTATTAATTAGGTTTAATTTTAGATTTAAAATGCCAATCTGATTCTGGAAAATAATTTTGGTAATTTAATTAATGTATCAACCTTTCGACCTACTTATGTTTAAGTACTTACCTAATTAAATTAACTAAGTGTGGATTGATGGCCATAACCACAATGATGAACTGTCACCACATATCCAATAGATTAAGTGAAAACTACAGACAACCAAAATAAAATGCATAAAAAGCATTGAGATGTATTATAGACATCACAGACAAATAAAATGTAAACGCCAAAACTCGGCGCACGCTACGTAGTGCGCAGAGTTTTTCTTTTTTGCGTACAAGCGACATTGAACATTAAAACGAACGATATATCGTCTACATTCAAATGTCAAATGACATTGTAGAACATTGAATTTGCACGCACATTTTTTGAGTGTTGTCAGCTATTAGATTGTGAATCTTTAATACATCTCAATGATTAAACCTAAAAATTATGAGATGATTTCCACGTGATTTGATATGTAGATAAGTATGTAAAATAGCACGTGTTATATTTCAATACGTCACGGTGACGTAACGATTTTCAAGATTTTTCCTTCCCTATCAACCATAATCGATATAAACTCATATTATCCACTCTTGGTGTGCTACTTATTATTATCGAACTGATAAACTTGGCCTCTCTGACACGGTAATGCGTCTTCGTTTGAACGCAAGTATAAGTACCTATATACTTAGTAGCACAAGTATATCTCAAAGTATGTCCGTAACCTGTTGAGCATAAGCTGAGCCAATATTTTGTGTTCAAAGGGTGAATAATGTGTCAAAGCGGTGGTAAGATCGAAAGAAACACTTATAAAATAAAATCTATAACTTACTTAATCCATATTAATAACTAGGTAATAATAAAGGTAAAGTTGGTTTGTTTGTTGTATGTTTGGGGTAATCTCCGAAACTACTCATCCGATTTCAAAAATTATTTCACCGATGTGTAGCATGGACTTTCCGAATGAATATAGGCTATATTTATCAAGGTAGGTACCACGTGAGCCAAGCCACGGGCAAGTTAGCTAGTTTTGTAATAAAATGTGGTGAAGAAAGGAGCACAAATGCTCGTATTTATAGACCATACTTAAGTGTGAATCGTGTCTCAAGCGGTGATTCATCACTCAGTTTCCATAGAAAACTGTCAAAAATCGATGCTAGAGCTTAGACTCAAGTTTGAGTAAAGTCTTTGAATACATAGATATATATAAGATGTCTACCATGCAGGTAGCATTCGTGCGATTCTCATTATTAGCGTAAGTATTAGGTACATACATTGTACCTACGAGTACTACAACTCAAAGAAACAACGATATTGACATAAAATTCGGTCATCCATTCTCGTCGTTGTATAGCAGGCAAAATGATATATGTATTATGATTAAACTTGTGTGTTACACAATAAGTGATAGGATTTAGGTACCTACAAGCGTCTTACGCTTGTAGGTACCTTGGTACCTTGGTATGGAAGCCTTGAGCCAAAAAGTAAGTAACACAATTTTTATGAGGGTATTTATATTATGAAGCGCTCGCGGCAAAGCTTGCTTAACATTCTTGATAGATAGATAAAATAAAGCGACGTTCTGCGCAGTCTAAATTGAAAAAAAGTCTTTAGTAATCCATTAGACGACCTTTGTGGCGCAGTGGGTGAAAGCCCGCCTGAGACGCAGAGGCTGCGGGTTCGATCCCCGATGCGTGACAAATGTTTGTATGATCTGCAAATATTTGTCTCGTGTCTGGGTGTTTTCTATGTATGTATTTAGAAAAACAATGTATCTATGTACTATTATCAGTCATCTGGTTAACATAAACTCAAGCATTAAATTGCTTAGCTTGGGACTAGATCACGCTGTTTGGAATGTCCAAAGATATTTATTTATTGTTATATTCTTCGGGATAACTTACAAAAAAGTTCTTTCAGGAAATGTTTCGTCACTATATCAACAAGCGAGCTGTCGACATGACGGGATGGTTAGCACCCAGCCTTTTAAGCCTTGTTAGCCAAGACACCTACATTAAGTGTCATTTAGACGGGGAGAGTTTCTCGTCTCGAAGATACGATTATCGAAGGAATATAAAACATTTTTTCCGTCTAAACAATCGCTCTCCACGCTCGTTGCCTTAGGCGACAATTGCCTTGCAATGGAACATTATTAGGTATGTCCGTGTAAACAACATTTCAAAGCAATAGCGATTGTTTAGACGAAAACAATGTTTTATATTCCATCGATAATCGTATCTTCGAGACGAGAAACTCTCCCCGTCTAAATGGGCCTTTACTCTCTAAACCGTTTCTCAAAATGAGAACGACAGTTATTATTATTAATAATAATAACTGTCGTGTAATGTGTGATTTTGTAGGTATGACAAACGCAGTAGGTACTTACATTTTAATAGTGAAACCCTTTCAAGTGTTAAGTTAAACTGTTACATAAGGCTCTTGAGCACCGAATTAGTTAAGTTTGTTTTATTAACGTTATCCAGCGGCCAATTGTTTTCCTCTATTGAAATATTATTATAATTAATGTGCATTAGTAACTGTACATTTTTATTTTAATGCCGTTAACTGCCCCAGAACGACATAGATCGAGAAAAATTAAAAAGCTATTTTTTCCATAAAATATAGGCAGTATTTTTATGTTTTTCTTCTAGTAAAAAAGAAGAGTTTATCTTGTATTATTTTAGGTTATTTATTTAACCATTATGAAATCACCTTTACTCAAAATATGTGTTACTTTTGGGTTACATTTGTGTAACGGTAACACAAAACCTGTTGTGTTACTTTTGTGATATAATTGACAATTTTGGCGGCCTTACCCATTATCACTTTTTTGAAATGCTAGGTGACTACTACATTGTGTTTTGAGTTTGGACATACCTTTGACTACCTCTTATACATTTTTTTAGAGATTTAAGGTCTGATGTTTTCCACGCTACGAGGATACAAGATTCACGTGTTATTTATAATTATCCAGATTTTATTTAAATAAAACTGTTAGATTTGGATAAAAGAAAAATATGATAAATACTGTCTCAATAAAGACGTAGGATTCACTTCGGCAGGGGAGAAGCCAGGGAAAGTAAAAAACAAGTACCTACCTGTAAATAATACATTAAAAGTTATTTAATTTTCAAGGACTTCAAACAAGTTTTCATTAGAAACAATGTTTTTGATTTTTTGAGCATTAATCAAACTTGAGTAGGGTACATTGTCGTACAATGAACCAGGTAAATTTTGAAAGCCATTAGCTTCGAGTTTCTTGGGTTCATGAGTTCGATTTTTTCACTGTTCGTTAGTGAATTTATCTGTCTTTCATTTTGCATTTAAATTTCTTTACATTTTTCATTGGTTTAGTCGATACATGGTTTTTAAGAAAAAATGAGATTTGGTTTATTGTGTACTCTTAGGTGTACATAGTGAACCGGAGTATTTTCCACAATGAACCACCTTATTTTGGGTACCGTAATTATTTTATAATACATTAATAAAGGGCAATATATGAAAATAAATATAGTTTTATGCTTTTTATTGCAATATTTGTGGTTTGATAGCATAAAACATTTTTCTCTATTTTTTTATCATTTTTCTAAATTTAATCGGTTTAAAATTAACATTAAACCTATACAAAATATGAGTATCTAATAGAAAAACACTCAAATCACGATAAAGAGATCAAACTTATTATTCATTGTCTTAACCTTAATCAAAATCAGCAAGTTTTATATTTTTTTAGGAAATTACTCTAAGCAAGTAGCATAAAAACCAGGTTCAATGTGAACTATTTGATGTGGTTCGATGAGAGACACAGCACATACTTTGAACTAATCTGAAAATTTCAACGGTTTAGTCTTATTATTTCAAGCTTATGTACGGTACATAAGAAAGCTAACTAAATGGTTATTTAATAATCGTAATAAAAAAAATGCTATCTATTATACAATTCACACTAAAAATCAAAGATGCCTGCAGAAAAAACTTACTTTTTGGTTCAATTTTCAAACAAACGCTTCTCACACAACCGTTATTAGTGGGTGCCTTGCACAAGCTGGTGTGCGGAGGGGGGACACATGTGCCTATCATTTACAGGTAGAAGCACAAATGGGCAACGTCAGATTTCTGAGAAAAACCGATGGTTAATTGTGGCTGCCTGGTTCACTCTAGAACTACCTACCCTATATACCTACATATCTATATTATTATGCAAGCGCAATATAATTTATTTAAGTAAAGAAACTTAACTAGGTACTACATAATTATTTACAAAACTGTACAAAATACAATTAGATAGAACCAATTTTTTTAAATTTAGTTTATTAACAAAATTTTGAGTCCTTAGGGGTAACCTACCTTTTCTTGTGGTGGCTTGCCCAACACCTAGTTCCCTTAGCCTAGCCGGCCATATCCACAGCAAAGAAAATGGTCCATGGAGCTGATTCTGTTGTAACACTGACTAGCGTCAAATTATAACTCAAACTGAAAGACACCATTTACTATCAAAGAAGCTAATGATCTGATAAAAAGGTTAATAAATATTGAGCCAGTGAGAAGAGTAAAGATGATATTATTGTAAATAGTCCGTGTGTGGGAAGCAGACATTTTCTATGAAGATTTATATTATAATGTCATCCTATTTTAGACTACTGTGTAGTTAGGTAGGTATTTTGTTTTATTTTTATTTACTTAAGATAACAATTCTCTGTTAAAACCGAGATAATAAAGATAATATTAAGTATTTAATTACAGGTTCATCAATGATAGATAGTAGGTAAGTACGTGAGTAAAAAGTATTTTGCGTTTCAATAGGTCCCTTTATCTACATTTTTCTGTATTTCGTACTTAGTACCTAGTAAAAATTTTTTGATGTTTTTGTTTTGCATTAGGTACCTAAGTAAGTAAATATAATTATCCTAATATGTAAATTAGGTACCTACCTATTTTCTAAGAAGTGATATGAGACAATAATAATACCTAGTACTGAGCCTAGTACCTACCTACCTAGGCCACTCAATAAAGTGATAAGGAACATCATAGGGAGGGACCTAGGTTAGGTGCCTACCTACCTAGGTATATTGCTTTCAATAAGAAGTCTAATAGTATGCGACGAAAAGTAGGTATTTAGTGTGAAACAGATTTGAATTTTTGAATAAGTACTTCATTTTCAAAAAAATTAGGTAGGTAATCTTTAAGCCCTCTCCAATCTAACATTTATTTTCACGTGAAATTCTTATGAGCAGTTAATTATGGTCTCGGTTCTTTTTAACCAACATCTCGCCCAACAACAAAGGCTTACAACCCAAAAACGCACGTGCAAAAACACCAATCAGCTGTCAATGAGGTCACTCACCAATTTACAACACAGTTAGCACTTAAGTCAGTCCACTTTTTCACAAGTCTAAAAACTCGATGATATAAACGTTATAACGCGGAAAATCGTGTCAACTGTTGCACGGTCGAGTGCGTAGACGATCGATGCGTCTGCCTCGCTCGGCGGTATCATGGCGACTGACTGAACGAAATCCCCGCCGCCCGCCCAACCGCCCGCCCAGGCAAGGAATGCAATGCCAGGGTTTGTATGAAAAATGTGTCATGTATGTAATGATGTTGTGTTTTGGTAGGATGTATGGAAAATCAAGACAGATTAAATTAATCAGTGTGAAGTTCAGTATTTAATGTCCACGGGAAGAATCTCAATTAAGTACCTAATCAAAATAATGCCGTGAAGTTCTGTCATGCTCAGAATTATTATGTGCCTATTAAGCGCCGATGGGCCTGCAACCTGCCACGTATGGAATTTAAGTAGGTACCGAAATAATATTAGGATAGGGAACCCCTGATAAATCTTCAAATGATTTAAATGCAAGATCCGAAAGAAGAAATAGGTGTCTTCACACCTTGAGAATACGGTCGGAACCATTAGTTGGTACCATAACCTATTAGATGTTCTGACTAAAGAAAAATGTGGCACACGTATGGGACAAACAATAATATTACGCTTTGGTCTGTTTTTTTCACAAGAATTCTGTAGTCTCTTTGTTACCTGTCACTGAGAAGGAAAATCCAGCACTTTATGACCCTATGTCTAAGAGCGTTATACAGGTCTATGTTACCTACATTACCTGTATAACACATAGACATAGGGTTACAAATAATTTAATGTCAGATAAATTTATTCTGTTTTTTTTTTTTGAGGAATAGAGTGCCTACCAAACAAACTCCATCCATACCTACTCACATAATGGTGCGTTTACTTTACATAATATACATATATTTACATATATAGCATTTACTTATAGCTTACTCGCCCGCGGCTAGGTAGGATAGGATAAGAAGTAACCACGTGACATTGTCAGGAACTCAGGACATGACATATTTTATAAACTGCAATAGGTTCACTGCGGTTTGCCGTCAAGGAAAACTATTATTAGTTTGAATAGAATCTTGCAAATTATTTACAATTTATTAAATATGTACCTAAGTAAACAAATTATTTTGGTTTTGGCAAATACCTACAGGGAATTCAAAATAAAGTAGGTATTTGTATTTATTGGGTGCTGTTATCCTTAATAAATAAACATGTTTTTATATGGCATTGAGTTAAAGTGACGTTATTTTTTGTTTCTCTCAGAATAGTTTCTTACGTGGCTGCGAGAAAGAAACAAAAGAGAATCTTTGAAGATCGAAATAAAGTAAACATTTTTGAGTTTTTACTGGCCATAATATCGGAGCTGAGATAAGTACCTATACCACAGAGTTGGGAAAAAATGGGTCGTACAGGGCTACCGTTTAGTTATTAGATTAGATATATAGTAAATGGTTTTAGGAAATCGTTATTTAATTATATAGAAAAAAAATGCATATTTTTTAGTTGTTTTATATGATTGATTCATAATACCCTCCGGTGAGCTCCGGTCAGATTCGCGACTCAACTCAACCCAAACCTTCCAGCCCAAAAAGCCTCACGTAATTACCTAATAGAGCCCCCTTTCAAAAACAAAATACAGTCCGAATGGAACAATCAGTGAACAGCCATAATTAAAATATAATATGAACAAAATATGTAGGTATATAAAAGTCTCTAAACCTTTTATTATTTCTTTTGTTTAGTCCTTTCATCTAGAATAACGCACGTTACAAAAGCCTCAGTGTACAAGCTTTAATTAATATTGATCAAGATATTTATTATTTTGAATGCAGTTATGATGATATTAATTTCAGCGTAGGGTAGTTTAAGTGCTTTGTGGGGAGGGTAGATAAGTTTAGGTAATATCACAGATAAAATAATGGTAATATCGAGTGAGCTAATAAAGGTAGGTACTTAATAAATTAATAACAGCAAACTTATGAACTACTAAACTCTAAATAAGGGGAGGAGCGGCTAAATTAAACCACAATGTCTTTTATCAATCCAATAAAAAAACATTTTTTTAATATAAGTATTTATCCTATTATAATTACCTACCTGTATATTTTTTAAGTAAGTACCTACTTATAGTATAAAAATAAGAAGTAGGTAGTTATTACCACTGCTTTTGGCTTTCTGTAGGTATCTATATATCTATCACATTGCGAAGTTTATAATATTATTTCGGAACTTATTTAAGTAGGTACCTACTTAATTACTTAAAACAATTATTTTAACTTTAAGCGACATTTTTGGACAGGTTTTTTTGTGGATTTGTTTAAATGTAACTGCGCAGGGTTTTTACATGTAAGTATCTTTACTACAAAAATAATAATGTAAAAGCGCCTACACACTATGCCGTAGGCCCGGACTCCGGCCATGCCCACGACTGACTGCTGGCATAGTGAGCTTTCAGACACTTTAGAGTCGTTTGTTGTTTCACCGAACTTCTAATTACTTATACATTATATTCTTCTCACCTCAGCCATTTTCCGCTTTGGTTTGCAACTAGTAGCCATCTATCGGTCATATACTTAACTATTTCGATGGCTAGAACATAGACCGCGTTCGTGTTGAGTCAATCTTATGTTGGCCATAACATAACTCTGAACGTTTTAGTTACACGGTATTTTCATAGATGGCGCTGTAAAGAAATTGAAGCATTTTTTATTATTGTATTTTAGCTGTTTAATTTTACGAATAATTTTAAATTTATTTCTAACACTTTTCTATTGATATAATAATAATCAAAAACAGAAACTTTACAGCTAACTTGAATTAGTTAGGACTTTAAAGGTTAGGAATTAAAATAGGGGAATATGGGTAAGGATGGTCCATTGTATTATTTCTAAACAAACTACTTTCGTTGATACTTAGGTATTTTTTTTCTTGGGGTGATATGAAATAAATTACATTTATATGAAATAAAATACATTTTCTTGTAATAAGTACATAATTATTTATTCGTGTAAATTACTTGAATACATCAAAAATTTTTGGTGTAATACGAAACACGCTACTATGCGTTAGCCTGGCCTAGCACTACCTTACATAAGATGGGCCAGCGTATATTGTGTCTTAAACTTTATTGTACATCATCAGGAATGTACTAACATCTACGACTACTTAGCTCGAATGATGCTGCCAAAATCATAGTCTACTCGACCATGAACATTTTACATTACTAAAATACGCGCTGTATTATTGCTCTAATGCCGTAAATCAAATTATAATACAAATATTTTAAAATTAAATACGTAAAACTACAAGTAATGTTAAAATCAGTCATTTACATTGTTTTAAATTTTTAGCCTGAATTTTAGATTATGTTTTACTACTTGGGTATTGCACTACTTTGTAATTAATAAAATTAGTTATAGCCAAATGGCAAGTTCACTATGCAGCTAATTTTTACAATCGATATTAAATCACACTGTATTATCCAATACGTTGAAAATGATGATGTACCTACTTAACTATTATAATAAGGTATAATAATTCTACATAAAAATTATAATAAAATGGCATAATATGCATATTTACTCTAGATTTTAACAGTTGGTATTAACAACAATGTTTAAGTAGGTATAAAACTTAGTTAATATTCGAGATAGTGATCCAGATCAAAAATTTTAAAATTTGTTAATTTGGTCTATTTTAAGGTTTATACCACATTACCACCAAGCAAAGTAACATTTCAAAGCGACAATTTATAAATACCTACTATCTAAATTACAATACTGATGCCTTCATTGACATTTAAAATATACTTACACCATAAACAGAAATATAAATCACAAACATACGTTATAATGTATAAAAACTGTGTTATAATAGTTTTAGTTTATTTACATGAATGTACACAAAACATAAAATCAAGCTCAACTGCACTGTCCACAAATCACACGACCACCAAATCATAAATACGCAATTAAACTATATTTACAGAATCAATAGATACCTATTGTCATTTAACATGACATCGTATAAAATGTGTTTAAAAAATTATAATACAAAACATCCAATAAGAACGGCAACGAAATTATTTTAACAAATAATTTCTTGCTTCAGGCAGTGATTTTAAATATTTTTAAAATAATTGTTAATAATAAGTACAAAACTTAATCACAAAAATAAAAACGTACTAAGGTACAAAATTACTAAACATTTTTATTGGAGTCAACTTCAATTTGTACTAATAAAATATGTAGTTCAAAATTAAATATTCTATTCAAATGATAGTTGTCAATTTATTATTATTGTCAATGCTTTGAGATCCTTCATAACCTTTGATGTTGGGTTTATAACATTTTACCAAGACCGTTCAAAGATGTTTTAAATGTTTTTAAAGAACAGTTCAATATTATAAACACAACCCGATCGCAAACAAACAGAACTTACTGATGAAAACTATGCCTATGCTTGGAAGGAATAAATGAGAAAACGGAGTTGCTCTGATTTCATTCCGATTTACAATCCAGTACTAATTAAAAGTCACACGAACTAAACACCAGTAACGAGCAAGTTTGTCTGTGATCCTTCTTCCCACTTTCTAAACCTTATAAACATGGACAAATTCATCAAAGCACTGCACTTTAACAACCTCGATCGTCACTGACATGAGATTTGAAATTATAAAATCTAATAACTGTTCGATGGTTTAAGACACCATTTGCCTGTGACCGTTCTGACCGTTGCCGTTTTGTGAGGGGAATAGGACGCCTTCGTATGTAACACCGTTCAGTTCTATTGATACGACGAGTTGCTGGTCGCCTGTGTTGGCATCACCTAGAAAAAAACATCAGCCGGTCAGTTACTTATAACAAACTTACATAATAACCATTCGTTCGTAACCATTCGTCCATATAAGGCGGACTAAAAACTCCGTCACCAGAGTTGGCCACTTGCTCATACGAACTTACTTACTTATATAACCATTTAAGGTAATTTTAACTGTAAAGTAATGTAACTTGGATAAAATTGATGTTTAAAAGTTTTCAAGCTATCTGGTGCTGCCATCTACTTAAACTCCAGTTTTGGGCTATTCAGGGTTACGATTTTGTGTATGGCCTTTGTTTGTCTTCTTTCATTGTCTTTGGATGAAAGTAACATACCTCTAGTGGTAATCTTGAAGGCAGCTCCATTTGTTCCGTTAGTTGTGCCTCCATTCATCTGTGCGGGTGCGGGCGCGCAGGCCAGTCGCGGGGGGGAGGGCAGTCGCGGCGAGGGGGGGAGCGGGGTGCGGCGCTTCGCGGGCGGAGGGGGCGAGCGGCAAGCCTCGCGCTTGCCACCGCTCGTGCTCGAGTTTGGACTCTCACTGAGGTTTAGTGCCTCACTGTGAAACATTAAAAAAAAATTCAAAACAAAATGCCAAACTGTGGCCTTGGAGCGCAAAGTGAGGAAATTAAAGTGCCTAGCTTAAAAATTATTAATACTCAGAACCCCTCGAAAAAAATGACACCTTACATTAAAAAAGGACCAAATCGAATCATCCGTTCAGGCAGGAGTTGATGATATGAGGACACAAAGAACCCTCTATTTTTTCGCGGGGATGAAAAGATTAGTTAGTACCTAACACATCTAGAACTTTTGTGATATTAGCAAATTTTTAAAATATTATCGGGACCTATGTATTATATTATATTTACTAGGTACCTCGAAGTTTTGAATGATTGATACAAGTACATTTAGGTACCTACTCGTTCACATAAAATCTTAAGCTAGTTCTTGTGTGTTTTTTCTTTTATGTAACGTGTCTTAGGGATGTAAGTGACAAAGATAAAAAATTTTCTATTCTATTCTATTCTAAGTCGTTACCAACTTGGCAGAAAATATTTATATCATGCAAATTAGCAGCATAGATACCTATAATGATTGCTCGATACACACCGTTGTGGCTCCAGATCGGCGGGGCTGTTGTTATTGTTGTTGTTGTAGAGAGACCAGAGCGTGAGGCGGGAGACGTCGATGGCGCTGAGCGCGGCGGCGTCGCGGGGAGACATCATGGACGCGGGCCCGTTCGCGCTGGGCGGGGATTCTGATCCTGGAAAATTATTGTTCCGTAAGTTCTTGGATGAATTGTATCATTGATAGTATTCCGTAAGTTTTATGATTACTGTAGGTATTATTAGGTATTGTATGGTTGATAATTTAATATTAAAGATGGTGAAAAAAAGCCGTTGCTTGGAGTACCTATTTTACTATATTTTTTATTATATAAAAAATACTTAAAGTACTTAAGTACCTACATGTACTTATAACAAAAAAGATCTTATTGAAATAACAAAAAAAGTCTTTTAAAGATTGTATAAAAAAAGTAGGTAAGTACATGGATATTTACCATTTCTCATCAGTTCCCGTTGTGTCTGTATCATCTTCATGTACTCCCTCACTCTGTACTCTATGTCATGTTGTGAGATATGCGGGGCGTGCGGGGGCAGCGGGGGCAGGCGGGGCACCCCCCCTCCGAGCGAGAGAGAGAGAGGCTGCATATGCTGTGACAGCTGTGCGAGCGAGGCTGGCACCCCGCGGTTCAGAGGCGGCTGGAATGAAAAGGACTGCATTAATGTTGATGAAGTTTTGGTAGTAAATAGAGAGTTGTTTTACCCCTTGGTCTAATTTAGGCGTGTGAGGAAAATTTCCCTAAGCGCGCCTTCCTTTTTGCCTATTGGCCTCTAGAGCTGCGTCCCACTGCGAGTGCACTCTTATCTATACCTACTAATCTATCTTCTATACTTCTATACTATGTATTCTTTATACTGATATTAAAAAGAGGTAAAGTTGGTTTGTTTGTATGTTTGGGGTAATCTCCGAAACTACTCATCCGATTTCAAAAATTTTTGAATGAACATAGGCTATATTTGACCAAGGTACAACGCGAGCGAAGCCGCGGGCGAGTAAGCTAGTTCTAGTATATGTATAGCGCATAGATAGTTACCATGCCGAGTGCAGCTTGAGCGTCGTATTGCCCCGAGGCGCGCCTGCCTTCCCGCTTGTTGCCTTCGATGGCTGCGTCCAGCTCGCTGCGAGTGGACAGGTTCTTCTTCTCGCACTCGTAGTCGTACAGGTATTTCATGTATCTGCGAGAAAATATATATTTTTTAAGGATATAGGCACTTACAAGAGTTTTTATAAGGACATAGACACCAAAAGAGTTGAATAAAGATCAAAAATAAATTAGGTAGGTCAAGCATACGAGTATCTTGATTTGAGCATGCTACAACTGATCCTTTGAAACTTCCGACTCAATAAATCTCGAGAATTAAAATCATAATCCACATTTCATCCGACCGCATCTATCAGTGCCGAAATAAATCAGACGATTACAGCCGCGTCACCGATCAATCCTTTCAAATAACTGAGGAGTGTCAACGACGTGTTATAAATCACATCTCAAACCCAATTATTATCAAACTCCTATCCTTCAAACTTGAGACATCCCATTACATTCATAATCCTATTCTTATGACGAGTCAATTTTATATGAGGCTATTGTCAACCATTCGTTACCATAACTCATAATAAGCGCTCACATATTTAATATGCGTAATACAATGAAAGCTTTAGTCGCTGCGTAAAAAGCTATCTTTTCATAAGCTGTCAAATGAAAGATCTGAATATACGACATCGTTCCGTCCGATTTTATGAACGGACTTTTCATTATGCTTGTTTTAAACTAAGAGAGACCTTGGAGAAAAAAAAACAACTAATAGGTATAGCATTTTCATAACAGGTACACCTAAATGAAAACTTTTAAACAAAGATAACATCGTAATTTCTCGCCCATCTTAAAATAAATACCTACTTTCGTAAGTAGATCTTGTAAATCGTAAGAATTTTATCAAATAAATAAAATAAATAAATATCCTTTGACATTTCACACGGCGTCATCTAGTCCCAAGCTAAGCAACTAAATGCTTGTGTTATGGTAACCAGATGACTGATATACTACTTAGATAATTCAATCAATATCAATAATTTTTTTAGGATTGACGATACGTTTTAGAAAATAACGAAATATAACTCTTATTTCTAGCAATAAAACTTACACATAGGAACTGTGTAAGTATAAATGATATGCAGCAAATAACACACGCACGGCAGAGTTCAAAACGCTTTCCAAATTAATAAGAAAGGCAAACGGCGTGTCACAAGTAAAAGCTACCTACTTGAATTGTTACGATGCGTTTGCGTCTAAACGATCGTCGTGCGTAACGGGTCTCACTTTGAATTAGAAATGTACGACACCTTTATTCGACCCGACAAAAGGCGAGGTGAAGGAACTCGAAAGATAAATGGGAAATTATATCGGCCGAGATGAAGAGGTTATTAATTATGAAGTTGTCATGGCGAGGCTCGCTCACGTACATTATTGTCACCGAAGCTTTGTTTTCTCTCGTGAGAATACGAATGAGTGGATACAAAGCGTTGGCATTACTTGGTCTGGCGACTTGGCGTCGGCTTCTGACCGCTTGGACCACACACTATTGAAGCTCCTCCGATTGTCCTTCTATTTGAATACGGGATTACGACACATAAAATCCGTTTCTAATCAGGCTTAGACGTATTAGTTTTATGAAAAGGAAGCATTAACGATGGCGGTGACTATTTTATGGCTGTACTTCCAACGTGCACACATTTGGACTGTTTAAGTGAGTTAGTGACAAATTACAGAAATTATGAAACTTTTCATAGAGCCGTTTGGATTTAACTTTCAACGTTCGAATAAAAAGATTCTTATTCAAATATCGTAATTTACTTTGGCTTTAGTTTCGAGCTTTTACTTTTATGCCTTTACTGTTATTTAGTATTTTCTACTAAATAAGTTGGTTCTTTTAGATGACTTTAAGTTAGTTAGTAGTTGGTACATAGTTTTAGTAGTAAGTACTTAATAATTTTTAGTCAAGTCTAAATTCTAAATTTAAAATAGGGGTGTCATGATGCGAATCAAACACCTTTATCATCAGCCTTTTTGTACCTACTGCTGGAAAAAGGCCTCTATTCGATCTTGCGCTAGCCTTACCCACTGTCTTGCGGATGTCATCTACCCATCAATATCTACATAACAATTTACTCAAAAATGTTCCCGATTACGCTACTTTTCAAACAAAAAAACCGTCACCAAAGCGGTTCGTCCTGATGGCTTATTCAGAAGCTATGTTGAATCAGACAGCCACAGATGGTGGTGGCCAGTCTGATGGCTTATTTGAAATCGTGGCTCATCGAGCAGGCGCTCTATAGCGTTGAGGATTTTCTCTGTAAAATACAGTGACAATATATACTTACTATAATATTTCAGTAGAACTTAAAGTACTCACTGTGTGCGAAGCGTGAAGGCCGCAGAAGTAATTGAAGACGGCAGCCGGAGACCTTTAATGATCTCCTGCCACAGCTTCTTGTTGATCACCTCCACCAGGCCGCCGCGCGCGATCACCAGGTTGTACAGCTCGTAGAGGTCCAACACTGACTTGGCCATTATCGGCAGCCGATTTATTGGAGTTCCTGGAACAATAGAATGTGTTGTTATTCATCTACTGTGATAACTGATTGAAACTGTGAGGTATAAAGAGGTTTGTCAAATTGTAATAGGTCTAGAAGTTAAAAATTAAGAGTTTTCTAATAATATATGAATCGTTCGTTCGTATAAGCAAGTGGCCAACTCTGGTGACGGAGTTTTTAGGAGGCCTCCGTCATGGCTGACGACTTTAAAAGCTGGGACCGCCAATTAAACGTGCCCTCCGAAGCACGGAATGCCACTTGCGGTCACCCATCCAAATTGTGATCGCTCAGAACGTTGCTTAACTTCGATGATCTATCAATAACGTCTTAGCTAGCTTCGCCACGAGCTTAAATATATTAATAATAGTGGCAATTCGGAATATCGCAAAAGCTAAACTTAACTAACCAAAAATGTTGCCGTCCCTTTCATAGCGATGGGAATAAAAAGGATGGCATTAATTTTAGTTAGTTTAGTTTAGCTTTTGCGACATTCTGAATTGCCACTAATATATATATGTATATTAAAATTAAACTAGGTTATATTCAGGATAACTAAATATATATTTTTTATAAATGCACATCAAGCTTATCCCGAGGAAAATAGGGAAGGAGGCTTTTGACCTGCAGTAGGACAATAAGGGCTAAATTAAATAAATAGATCACTCGAGTCAGGTCAAGTCAAAAATGATAATACCTACAAAGACATTTAGGACTCCTAAAGCAGGGACTCTGGAACTCAAACTCAATCATCATCATCATTTATATTTCCTTGTTGGAAAAAGCTATGATGAAAATTATTTTCGGAACCCATTAAAATGTATCTTGTAGGTACCTATGGAATCACAGGCTTCATAACATTTTGGAACTCAAGAGGGCTAGAGCTCTACTATTTGAGCCAAAGTTCATTCACTCTACTGGCATTTTAAGAAAGTAGGTGTCCTATAAATTTTACCATTTCGGGTTCAAATCAATAAACACTGATTATTCTTTTATTTCCTTCCGGCGATAAATCAGCTCATTAGGCAGGCGAACATTAGCCACGTCATTGAAACAATGTTCAACAGGCGAAATGCTGTAAATCTATTGGGCCAAACAATCTAGTAGAACAAACTGTTTCCGTAGTGGCCACACCGAGTGCGCTAAATCGGTACAGGGTCGTAAAGACGCGATCTGATGCGCTCAGCGCGTAAATCATTTATTGTGCGATACCATTCGCCACGTGTCTTAGTTTGTTATTTGATTTTACAGCTTATATTATTTTCTTACTACAAACCAATTTATAATTGATGGTTGTAAGTACCATTCAAGATTATAAATACCACTAACTTAGTTCCTGCTTAACTAACAACATACAATGGATAAATTTTGAACACAAGTTTTTTATATTAATTTATTTTTTGTTTCATTTGTGTTTTTTTCGTCATATTCTCTCTCCTCATCTATATTTTCTAAATCCTTCGAGACTTCCCACAAATCCCTCGTAAGGGGAAGATCGTCCCTCCATCGCGGTATATGTCCGAACACAGTCTCGCATTCCGTCAGACTGATATTAACTAATACAAATGTAAAAGTAATTTTGTCTGTTATCTTAACACCTGAACGGGAACGCATAGCGATAAAATTTGGCATGGTCATAGATTGCGTCCAGGAAATGACATGCTTTTTCTATCATAATCATTTACATACATAATAACTGTACGCAGATGTTTCAACAATTTTCAGAGGTTAGGTACAACAAGAGAAAGGTATTATGTTATCATGACTTATGCAAAATATTCTTTAAACAATTATTACTTGAACCACTAATAGAAAACGCTAGGAGAATATTCATTAAAGCTCAACAGCAAATAAATAACCCGATTGAATTTTCCCAAAGGCTCCATCGGTTTATTGGAAGCAAGGCATTAGCGAAATACCTAAACGACTATTTGTCAATCCGTCTTCCTGTCTGCTGCTAATCATTCACTGGTTATGGGGGCTGGGGTGACGTCACCCACCCAGAATTAATTGCTGAGTTTATGTTCGTAAGTACCCTTTCAGAAGTAGGTAGGTACCTACTTAGCATGAGAATCGGTACATTTGATAAGTTGGTAAGATTCGTTACTATAACAAAAATACCATTACAAATGTCTAATGAACAATACTTATAGTATTAGTATTTGATATGGCAAATGATAGAGGACAATGGAATAATTAACATGTTATGCAGACCTCAATAGGTAAAAGGCAAGGTAATGATGATGATTGTCTATTTTATATGATTAGATACAATTATATATGGGTTGAGATTGAGAGTTTCACATCAGAAAACGTATGAAAAACTATGTGTCTCCTACTTGGTCAGTTCATAGCGATCGAAATAAAAAGGATGGCATCAATTTTAGTGCTGTTAAATTAGGTAGGTACCTACCTAGTTTAGTTTAGTTTTTTTTTGCGACATTTGAATTTCTCATAACTTGAATTATAAGGACATGATAGTGGCTAAACGCACAAGCTGTGCGAAGCCAAAAAAAAAAGACATTTGAATTGACGCCAATATATTGTTTACGAAAAAGTAGTAAAGTTGATTGTAAATGTTTTTGTATATGATTCACCATCAGGTAAATCCAACACAGGTACCCGAAGATAAAGTAGTGACAATAAAACAGTAAGCCGATACTAAAACTTCTAAAATCACACAACAATGAATCATTTCAACACAATGTACGCAAATGAATCACGAATTTGCAATTTCTTAGAATGAATCGAGGTAAATGGACAAATATTTCTATTGTTTAATCTACCTACAATCTGTACAATAGAAATGTAATTTCGTTCCGCCAATCCATTGCATCGAGAACATTCTGAAGGCTTTTATTTTGAGTGATTATCTAAATTTGAGTTGCCATAATAAATTACTCCTAGACTTCTTTTCAGATTCACGTTCAGAATCATTACGTAGGTACTTTAATAAGAAAGCATTGCATCATATAGGTACTCATTCAATAAACCTTTTCTAGTGTGCGTATTTACATACATGGTAGATAAGTAATACTGATTTAGAACTCTACCAAATTAGGCATAGCCAGCACCTAAATCATCCTCTCAGTTTAGCCGGCCATATCCATAGGAAAGACAATGGTCAATACGTGTGGGGCTGACTAAGCCGGCAACCATATAAACCTTCATGCAAATAACATCGACAAACTCCTCGATACCGCACGTTTCTATAAACCGCTTGACCTAACACCGCTATCTGACACGGAGCCAGTCCCGTTATCCTTGCAAGCTTGCTACAAACCGTGGACAAAAGCAATTGTTTATGAAAGCAATCACACCAATAACTATTTCCACAAACCGCGTCGCTCGCAGCGGAAAGCGCCCGATTCGATGCGCGTGCGTCGGTCCCCGTGCGAATGCTATTTGCATAAACCAGGCCCGTTGTTAGGGAAATGGGGATCGAACTACCCTTATTTTAGTTCTTATCTGTTTAAAAACCTAAAGATTTTGACTCGCCACAAAATTAACAGCAAAAATTCTTACATTACCAAAACGCTAAAATATTTAAAATACCCTAAGAAAAATAAATCGTACGCACTGTAAATGTGTAGGATAGGTATGTTTAACGTTAATTGGTCCTATTTAATTTTTGTATGGGTAAACACATCAGGATGGTATAGAGGTCATACAACTGGTCACATAATATTATAATAGCGAAGAGAAAGAATATGGTTCGATTGCTCAGCTGTTAATGCCACTAGCAGTCACAGTCACCCATCCAAGTTGTGTCCGCTCAGAACGTTGCCTATCATTAACGATCTATCAAGAACGTCTTAGCTAGGTAGCTTCTTGATAGATCGAAGCTAGATAGAAGCTTCGCCACCAGAAAATCCGTGATGATCCTAAATCCATGCCTGTTTACCTCTGCCAAACAGCAGAACCCACACAGCCCATCCAAATGACGGCTCACTCGATCCGCTAAAAGCGTAATTTACGACGTATGTCTAATCGCCGGCGGAGCCAATCAAATCGTGCCCAATTGTGACAAATTATTGCTTTTCCTACGAAACCTGACTCTAAATAAAGAATTTCCCTCCTGCATCAATGAGGTTGTTTATGGCACTTTGTACCGTGAACCGTGTACCGGATATTTATCTGAATTGATTTTATATTTAAACCTAATATTACAATGTATATGAGTAAGAAAGGTGACTTTTGAGATGACGGCTAACAAGGGGGAAATAGAAAATGAGTACTTACATTAAGACCCCACGTGAGTGGGATAAGGGCAGGAAGATGATGACACAATATGGCAATATCTACATGTAAAGTTCTTGCTATGTATTTGGCTAAATTACAGATTTTTTGGGTACCTACTTCAAACTTGATGCAAGTACCTACCTTGCTAGATCTTGACTAGAATTTTTTTATTTGTGATTAATGAAGACATTATTATTATAATGTCTAAAATTTGATAAATATGACGTATTGATAAAGGTATTTTTAATGCAAAAGCTGTCATTCATAAAATAATTATTTTTTACCATCTTACGACTTAAAAATCATTGTGTCAGTGTCGATATTTCTTTTTAGATATAATAGGATGAGGCAATCACACAATGTTGCATTTCGATGAGTATCATATTTATGGACACTTGATGTCTCCTAAAAGGAACACTTTGAGTGATGCTCTTTAGGTAGAACTCCAACTGATAAAGGATTGTAAATAACAAGCGATTAAGCTAATCCCCTTTAAGTGCACTGCAATCTGTAAGTTGATTTGATTTAATTTGCTTTTTATGACCATTTTAAGAAAGAAACATTCATGATATTAAGTTTAGTACCAAATCATAATTTACATATTTTATCGTATACTGTTAAAACTTTGTTGTAATTCAATTAAGTACAATCATTTTGAAACGAAGGTTGTCTATGTAATTGTGCATAATATCATGACACTATATTAACACTACCTTACCGATACTTTAACTAGATGTCAATCAATAATAGCAAACGTAAATTCAAGAACTTAGAAGCTTTATATTTTTCAAGGTGACCTGATGATATCAAACAGCCGCCTATCGTGGGTAGATGCGACACCGGCCGATAATCTATCGAATCGACATCCAACGCCTACCGTACCGCTTATCAAGGTGTATCAAGGGCCTTGATCCCCTCAACCCCGCAGCGAGCCAATCACAAACCGCGATGGAGCGAAGCCGGCGTCCCATTGGTCAGATACGCTTTTGATTGCACCGCCCCACTCGATCCACCGCTCGATCAATCTAAATTACTCGACTTGCGTTTGTAGCTCTCCAGTTGGGTAACCTCACGTGCATGTAATTGCGAAATAGCACGGTTAGAACTGGTGTTTTCCGTTTTTCTTGTTCCTTATAAATAAACACTAATTATAGAACAAAATTAATAGCCGCATTTATTTCAACAGCTGCGATAATTCAACGACTAAAGTCAACTTATATCTATGGATTACTTCAAGTTATTTATTTTAAAGTCTCTAAATTAAAATATGATTAAAAGCTGTAACAAGCAATAAAATAATCTTAGGTTTATGAAATTTAAATGTTTGTTGAGAGACTTTACCGATAGAGATATAAATAGGAATGTATATGAGCATGTGTTGGAAACGTGCAATGCAAGGAAAATCCACCTTTGAGGCAATAAAATGTTTACGATAGAAGATATAAATAACATTGATGTGACAAATAAGCAGACATCAACTGTAGATGGTAAACGTCTAGTTAGACTCTTATTGGTGAATACTGTCTTGAAATATTGAAGTGACTAGACAACTTTATTTTAATATACGAGTTATTTCTGAGAAATAACTAACATAAATCAGTAAATGCTTAAGAAAAAATAAAATAAATAAATTTTATACGTCATATTATTATGTTTGAATTTATAAATACATGTACACGGGATTTTATCGCGTTATTTACCTTATTTCTTTTCTTCCCGACGTTTCGGCTATGTTGCAATAGCCATGGTCGCGGGTGGGTCAGTCCACCCGCGACCATGGCTATTGCAACATAGCCGAAACGTCGGGAAGAAAAGAAATAAGGTAAATAACGCGATAAAATCCCGTGTACATGTATTTATAAATATGAATTGTGATCGCGAAAGTTTAAGAAAAACTATTATGTTTGAAGTTGCTATGAACATTAAACAACCACTAGGTATTGGTACAAGTGATTTAAGGTGTACCTACAACGAATTAAACGATTCATTGCATAAGTAATTATTCTCTTATATGTGTATTAGGTCATAAACGACAGCTAGCCTCTGTTTAGACAGTCGTTATAATTTTATGGACGTAAGAATTTATTGCGGCTCGGAGGAGGTTTTAATTTAGGAATATACGATCATCCGAGTGTTAATTTCCACACTTTTAGTCATGTCGAATGCATAAATATATGATTGGAGTTGTTTCGAGCGCGGTTTAAATTCGCGTTGGTCAGGTGCGAGCAACTTAGTCGATAGTGGCAACACAACACAATGCAGCCATATTGCTGAGTTACCATAACTCAATATACCATTATTACTGTACAGAAATTCCAGGAGATACGGCGCGAAAATGACATAAGGTTGAGGATACAACGATCAATCACGAGGGGAGCAGTAAACTTGAGAACAATCCAGCGTAATTCCGTCGGAGAGACATTAAAACGACGGCCGCCCTATCCGGTACAACATTGTGGCGAGCGCGCCCATCCACCGTGCGCTGCACACGCTCATATAAATAAGAACCATCTCGGAATACTCGTAAAGCCCAAGATTAATATAAACCCGACGAGTATCAATCAAACACTGACAATGCGAAAAAAAATGGATGCAAATACAGTCACACCGAAGAACGTTATTTTGAAGGCATTTAACTTTAATAACACATAAATCACTTATTCGAATACAAATCAAAAATAAGAGGGATCTTAAAGTATTGTATCAAGCGGTGGAATTCAGGAGGCCATTCGATGTAATTGGCAATCATTCAGAAAAGAATATTCTCGCTCCAACAATCAAGACAAAGGCGGCCGATAGTAGGTACCTACCTACAGGCGAGCCATTACGGGTCAATACCCATTATTATGCTATATTTTCGCGAGCACGGCTCAGATATCCCGTGCACTCGCATGAGACGGCAAATATATGTAATTAAAGGTTGTAAAGTTGATTTACAACCGGGGTCCGAGTATCGAACCTCGGGGAACGCCTCGACCAATCGGCCGGCCGCGTTCCCGCGGCTCCGCGCCTCGTATCAATTTATTAGAAACGAATGACAATCGGTTGCGGTGGCTGAGTGAGATAACGCGCGCGCTGCGGTCGCGCATCCCATCAGCCACGGCATCGGTAGATCTCCCTGGATAGTATCGAAAGCCGTTGCGTAGTTTACGATCACCGCTGGGACTGTAACACCGGCTATAAAATGCCAACAATGGAAATGTCGGATGCGGCTGAAAGGCGACGCAACTACGCCAGATCATCGCTTTGAATGCAACAATGGTGTCCTCGAAACGAAGGTGGCAACTACGAGTATCTGCGGCCGTAAACCTACACTATCGATTGTAACTTAGCCTAGCAGAACGATAATCGATAACATGTCAATGCGAGTGCTTTCACACAAATTTTATGAGACGCAAATACTGTAACAATTGCGCACTTGAGGAAACATAGACAAATTGCTTATACTTAATATCGGTATCTTGGCATTAGCTATAAACAAGGCAAATATCATAAAGTTCGTAATAGCTTTCTAGATATATTGTTAAATAGTTTTTTTGGTACCTATTTCCGGGTATTTAATGGCCTAAACTTAATTCATTGCCAATTGTTGCCTTCATACAACTGTTACAAAACAAAATTGCTAAGTAGGTACTTACCTACTAGTTTTATAATTTATACAAAACGCGTAGTGTGGTGAATCAGTACTTTTACGTGTTTTTATAGTTGCTGCTACTTGCATCATCTTCAATATCATTTTTCCCTTTAACACCTTTCCATCGTTACGCTTAACTTATAAAAGAGTTTCTCGATGTTCTACATAAACTATATAATATGAAAATCATCTACAACCAGATTATTTTTACGACAACGTTTTGTCGCTTACGGGCATCGTAAAATATCATTGGTACGGAAACCTTTAATTTTCTTTATCATTGCTTTTGTCCTCACAACAATGTTGATAATTGTCGCGCTACAATGTTACGGAAGACGTGTAATTTTATTATTAAGTAAGCATTTGATTTTATAATCTATTATTATATTATTCTTGGAGATAATAAAGTAAATTGTTCAGCAGATTTAACAAGGCTTGTTTAATAGCGAGTTAGTTGAGTAAAGTCACAAGTTTTGAAATACAAAAACAAAAACTTATAAATGGGTGAGGTTTACAAATTCCAAAAAGATAAAACAATAGCTGCGTTTGTGTTTTCTATACGACACTTTACTCACCTTTTTCTATAGGTCATAGGGACAGCCAGTTGTAATAAGATGCATAAGTTTAAGTTTAGTTATGTAGTTCTGAGGTGTCGAGATAGAGGTGCCACTGCATTCGAGCCTCATGAAGATCATTTGAATGACAATTTGAATCACAATGGTGCACGGCGTCCTGGCAATGATTCAGCTGTTTTTGAGCGTCACCTCTGGTTTATAATATCTTACGATATGATTAGACAAATAGTGACAAAGTATAATGTATTTAAAGACTTAATGGAATATAATGGTAAAGTAACTAAAGCTAATACCATTGATGAACCATAGGGTACTAAATATGTGGTTAAAGATATACAAATGGTAGAATAACTTGCTAAACTATTTAATTTCTAAAAATACTACCTACCTAAAGTTAGTGAAAAAATGACAAAATCTTGTAGGGTAAAAAACTCAATGAAGTGTAAATTATGGAAACAAAGGTAAAACCTATCAATATTCCGACTAAAGAAATGGTAAACAACTAAAATGATACGCTTTAAGGGTTTGATGCAAATATATTAGAATTTGATAATAAGGATGAGACAACAAAGCTTACACATAACGGAAATCAAATAATCCGTCTCAGTAGTGACAAAAAACACACAATGGAGTCAAAGGGCAGGGAGGATGACAATACACACCACTACACTATACTCTGTGGTACTGACGTCGCCTGATACAACAAAATGAGGTGTCTACCACAATGATGCATTAGCATAAATGGGATAGAACGGGTGACAGTGATGGCGATAAAAATATTGATTCACTCATAAATATTATAGATTTAAATATGAAAACTAATATGATTGTGTGGGGTTTTGTTTAGACGATTGTTGCGTGTGTGGGATGATATTTGGTTATTTTTTGTTAGCTTTTATATTTCCGCTTGATTTTGAAATAATCATACAATAATGTTTACTTTATTTATCAGGGTGGGTAGTTCCATGATCGGAAACTTGACTATTTTAATTGCAATTTTGTTAGTCTTGTGAACTTCTAAAACTTCCTATCTTTCTGCTATTTTTTATCCAAACTTACTGAAATTCTAACCTAACGTTTCAATATTTTATGGTGAAAAACAAATAAATACAGCTTTTACACTCCGACAATGAAAATATGAATACCTAAAACCAACTTAAACTAACGGTCTTCATAATTAACAATTACTTTTTATTCAGTGCAAAGAAAAAACACATCTAGGTCATGAAAGAGTGCGTTGGATCTAAAACATGGATTTTGTTCCTAGCCAAGTGACAATATAAACGCTCGTTATCGAATGTCGATTCCAATATGTTTCTATTCAATGTAACATGGCAATAGGGAGCTGGTCAAAGGCTATTTTGGACGTAAGATGCACTGGTTCGAGGTGAGATAGAAAAGGGAAGCCTATACTGAGAAACACATTTTATACTTGCTTGCTACTGGAAGTTAGATGATGTTGGTAAAGCAACACTTATAGTTTCGCCAGAGGATTTAATCTCAATTTGAATACATCAGGATCAACATAACAAAACATTGAACTTTGACATTTAAGATAATTGAATTAGGGTTCAATATTGTGAAATGTTATATTGCTTTGTGTTGTAATCCGATTGTGATTGCTGTGATAGATAAGGTTGGTATCGAGGAGTTATATCGATGTTCCTACCACCCGCCGCGCCTCAGCTTAATCTATCATCGCGTATCTAATACCTCATTCATTGACTTTCAGATTTGCTTCAAAGTTGTTAATTTTTGTAAGAATTTCAAGAAACAAAACTTGTCTTGATAAGTGATTATAGGTGTAGACTGTAGAGGTAGATCAATGAAAAGATAGATGGATGGTGTGAGGGATGAGACGAGTAAGAAAGAAGTAAGTGTTCAGATGACGCCTAATAGTGGATAGGGCAGGAAGAAGATGAAGTACTTTGCAAAGTTTTTATTCAATCCGACGTTTTAAAGTGGGTAATAATCACGTTTGAAGTTAATTTTAAAGCATACAGTTTAAAAACTAAACTAAACCCTATTTTTATGGAAAGACAAGCTTCCACCCGCGGCTTCACTCAAGTCGTACTTACTTGGACAATAGTAGCCTATGTATTTTTCCAGTTCATAAACTATGTATATTTCCATGTTTCAGTCAAATCCGTTCAGTAGTTTTTGCGTGAAAGAGTAACAAACATCCATACAAACTTTCGCGTTTATAATATTAGAAGGATACGATGTTCTATGAAGATTGCTATCAAACTTAGGCGAAGAATTAATTACTTAGCATGTACCTACGCTCATACCATATCTCACTGTTAATTATTATTTAATGGGCTATATTTTATTTAGTTTATTGCACACATAAAGCTGGATTTATTACAAGAAAATGATTCTTAAATGTACCGTGTATATCAAAACCGTAGAGATTTTTTAGATTAAAGCATACAAGATCTTTTTAAATGGTTAACGCGTTCACAACACATCGTCTAGTCTAAAAGCCGGGCCAAGAATGGGTTCTCTTTACTCTTGTACATTTTCTTGTCCATCTGGCCTAATCCTACTTTCATTCTCAACTTTTTATATCATTTTTCTTATGTCAATGTCCGCCCATTATTAAGGGCGGGCGGTTATCTTCGGGCGGCTTAAGCTCCGCCCTAGATTCACTGTAATGTTATCATTAAGAGCTTTTTCTTTTTGTATTAAGAGCTTTTTCTTTTTGTAAACTGTTTTATGCATCACGGGCATTCTTAACGAATTATCAACTTCGTAGTTTAATTCTTTACAAATTCTCGTCTTATGATTAATCTTTTTCTCAGTAGATAGGTACATTGACGCAACTTGAATCGTCACAATCTTTATTTGCAAGATTTCATATAAGGCATGAACTGACCGTGAGAAACGCACACAGACCTGTAATTGCATTGCGGAAACGAGATAATGTTCCGAATGTTTATCTCTAAGGTTTATCTCTGAACGGAAAAGGGTTTTGAGCTTGTAAATGTTACACATATCCATTGACCGTTGTTTAGATGTGAATATTGTACTATATACGAACCTAACCCTCTGAATCGACCACGGATGGTCATATTTATGAAAACATTATAACAATTTGTATTCTTCCATGCTTCCGTGCTTGAGAGCGCGTTAAATTGCCAGCCCTAGAAATTCAATTCTCTAACTAAAGATACAATAAAATACGTAAGTAGCTTTGGTTAATTCAAGTTCAAAAACAATCACAATTTCAGATTCAGCATTTCACATTAGGTTAGGTAAGTTCATCATTTTATATATTTTACACTAATTTACACCCTTCAGAGGCCCTAGCCATGTTACATTTCGACAATCGCTTTCGATTAGAAACTAAAAAAAATGTATAGGAATTGACATTCGATGACGAAAACTCGAGCGATCAGAAATGTCAAATCAAAGGCGTAGCGATGATAGAAATCGAATCGCTTCATAGCAAATGCCGGTTGGCTAGGCCCTCTGGTCGCCTTTCTAAATATTATTATTAAGTGGTAACCTTATTAAGATTCTGTTAATAAAATATGAACAATAGGTATGTAAATGTTTCGGACTAAATTGGACTAGTGGAACAAAGCTAGCAAAAGCAAGGCTTACAGATTTTATAAGTATATAAAATAAGTACGAGTAGTATTAAATAAGTATCTGATACTTTTAACAAAACAATGAAGCAACGATATTCAGAGTTGTTGAATAGTTGACATAAATCATAGGTCATTTGTATCTACAGATAAGCAGGCATATCCGGGGCCTAGATAGATTAGTGACCGATCGCCGGAAATTGTATGAACATCGGCAAATACAATAAATACCTATTTCATTCATGGAAAAGCGGTGCTTTTGATAAAATTTGTGAATGGAATGGCTTATCAAGTTATGTACTTTATGTAATACATAATGTATATCGGAACAACAAATTTCAGATTAATCAACATTTTTATTGACGAACTGATTTGGAATACGATACCGATTTATTTTGGATGTTTCCCTAACATAAAACGATCTTGAAATTCTGAAGATTTGATCAATGGTGATACAGCGTTGAGTTTGTTACGTTTTCTTACACAGAGACACTGATTCACGGTTTGATCTAAGAATAGATATACTCAGGTGTGCTCATTAAATCCACAAAAAAAAACATTTCTAAGTATTATGTATACAAAATAGAAAAATACAATCCTGAAATCTCAATTGAACTAAATCACGAAGTATAAAGTCGGAAACGCTGTCATCGCGCTTATAAATAATCGCTTTTGGCCACAGCTTTTGCCCAACAGGTCGTTAGTGAGGGGGGTAATGGTAATTTAGCTGCTCATCCATCAAAGCTACCTTCACACTGACCTGAATTTAGCTTTCAATTAAGTGGAAATTTGAAATGTAAAGATATTATTTGTTTTTGGGGTCAGTTTACAGAAATGGGATAAAATTATGACATTTTTTTATCATGTACCTACCTTCACCGACCTGAATTTGTGGGGGATTTTAAATGTAGCGAAATTATATGATTTTGGGGTCATAATGAATTAAAATTCGATAGCATTTGGACACTTTGACAGATTATTTACCTTCACTTTATTCGCCCCGTCCTTGGGAATTAGAAATGTAATGATATAAATTATAAGGTATTTAATTTCAGGGCCATTTGCTAGCAAATTAATATTCCTTGAATTGCTAGTAACTAACCTTGTGTCACAATTACCTTATAAACTTCGATTTGAATTAACTTTGGACATCTGAAGATGAAGATGAAGGATTTTAATTATCTCTTAGTAAATTGCTACGTATATTATAATAGGTACAGTCGTGATCATGCTTTAATTTGATCAATAACAAAAACAAGTTTGAGTTTGAAATTGCGCATTCATATTTTGACTGTTTGAAGTATGCGTGGGTAGTTCAATTTTTCCGTCACGTTGACAGCTGTCCCGTCAAGTCACAATCGTGGATCGCGAGCGGGATCTATTGTTGTCATATAAATCTACAATTTTAAAATAGACTGGTGAGTGAGACGTGAGCTAATTAGATTCTAACGAGCGGCAATCAGTGGCATCTTGTCGGTATATTTCGATGGCCGTCAGAGTTTGTCTGATGCGGCGAGTGGTGAATGATGACTTTTATTTTATACTGTCCGGCGACGTCCAGGCTTCCTGTCTAGCTGAATAGAGTAGGTATTTGATAACAACGTAGAATTGAAAATCTCTGATAAACGTTAATAATCCTTAAATCCTTCTCTTATGTAGGTAGTATTAATCGTTACCATATAGGTACATAACACAACAAATTGATATATATCTATACATACAGCTAAATCCCAGTCTTGGATCATGTATTATTGTAGCTACTGAAACTATAGGTACTACTTTATCATGGGTCAGTTAGCAATATAAGTTTTGTTGTTTCAATAAGTAGTTTTTATCCTTGTTAAAAAGGTTTTAGAGCTTGTCATGACCATCAACAGGTTAATTTCTTTATTTCTATTAAAAACCAGTGAAATATTTAACAACGTTTGTCGCTCACTGTACTTTCACTAGGAAATGGATACGCGTCAATCGTTGGAAAATCTGAATGGAGAAAACAATTCTACTTCCTCAAAGCTATCTTTGGCCGGTGTCGGTTTCAACTTTGTTCTACGAATAGTGTGACTTTTGACCTGCACTTATCCACATATATAATATCAGCTTTGGACATTTCTCGGTAAACTTGGCATAGGTATTTAGAAAATAGTTAATTAAAAGGATATAACTCTGTTTAATAAATAAAGGAATCGAACTTACTTGAAGAGACAGATTAATGAATGAAAAAGATAACTATGTGTCAGACTGATCGTCACGAATCGTATATTTATTGAACCGAATTACATCCTACAAATATTACATGATTGTGGTAAAATCTTTGATTGTAGGTAAGATTTCCCAAATAGTAAGTTACTAGCCGAAATCAAGCCGAACCAATGAACTTAGGTAGTACTAATCTTTGGATTGTACCATTTTAGAGAAATATGTAGGACACGTCTAAATACTCGTGCATACTTTTAGCATTTATTATGGATACTGTAACACACGGGAATAACGTAAAAAAATCAATCGATTCGATGCCTACAGTGTTTCGATTCAACCTGATAAATTATTATGCATAATTTAATGTACCTTCGAAAATTATGAGACTTTATCTTTCAAGCTGAAATAACCCTAAATCTTTTCAGAACCTGGATAAAGAAATGTCTTCAAAACACATGTCATACGTTAACCCGATAGCTCGGGGGAACCTTGTTAACACCTCATCTCCGAGTGGATCGATTAGGCCCGCGGCCGCACATTCAATTATTTATTTATTCGTAATTAACCCGCGAGTTATGATGCACGGATTTATGGGGTTTCTTATCTCAGATCGAATGCGGACGAGTTTATAGTGCATAAGACTTGGATAGGCAAATTAAATTGATATGTTTCATGAAAATAACAGTTTTAAGGCATTTTGAGTTAATCTTTACCTTAGATTTATTTTAATAGCGAAATATTTCGCTCTGGTTAAGTCCATTTTGAATTATTGACTTTTCGAATGATGAAAGTATTTTTCAAATAAACGCTGCTTTTTACCTTCAGTCATACACAGTTTAAAAGTAAAAAAAAATATCAGAGGCCCTCATGCAAACATTTTTAATCGGCTTGTCTGAACTATTACAAAAAACATGCCATTATCCGCACAATATTTCGATAGATGCTACAAATTGTACCTCATTACATACACAATGAGTTTAACATTAATAACTGTATACCGACATCGATTTTATCGAGGTAACATAGTGTTAATCTGTGTCTAGTGAGCTTAGGATAGCTAGGTCACTGCATACGATGTCTGAACGGTTACATAAAACAGAAAGCGGTTACGGAAGCAACTATAGATTTAAATGTATGTTTTAATCAGATAATTCGTTTTATGTTTATCGAAAAATCTGTACCTAATTAAAATGAGAAAATGCAAAGGCACATCTAGTATTATAAATCATGATTATCTTTCTACCTCAAGATAAGTTTACCTTGCATGTTTCGGTAGCCTGCTGAAGTAATATAGTTATCTCAAACATGTTTGTAATACATTCTGGGATGAATTTTTATTACTATTTTGTTTTATTAATATAAAATCAGAGTTTTTTCTTTTTATTTTATATTATTTAAGTATACACAAAACAATTAAAAGTACATAATGTAAGAGCTAAGTATATTTTCATAAAAAAAACTACACAACAACACAGCTGTTCAGTTAAAGCTATGTCTCTGGATACTCGATAAGGCTCACGTCACGAGACCAATTTGTGAGCGGCAATAAATAACTTTATTAAAATAAATCAGCCCGTTTATTGTTCTCTTCTCGCCTTGTCAGACCTTGTTTTGTCCAGACTTTATAACTTCAATACTGTTTATATCAACACGGGAGATAAGTTTAGGCACAGATAGGTAAGTACTTGTGATTTGAGTAAAGTGATATTGTCTTTTTACCTCTTTAGGATCTTTAAGATCTTTTTGCGATTTTAATTATTCTGTGGTAGGAATTCGGTGGGATTATTTTCAGCTGTACCTAAGTAAAGCTTAGTTACTGAAAGTCAGACTCGCACTTAGCTGATTTTTTATGTTTGTGATAAAATAATTTAGTTTATCATTGTTATAATAATTATCCTATTGGCCTTTATGTCAATTACTGTACCTACGTAGGTACTTGTTATTCACTTTTGTTGTAACATGTAACTAAATAAAACAATATGAATCTGCCTACGAGCCGTGCCGATTTAGCTACTTTTATGTAATTTCATTGTATTTTGGTAAAACACTTTGCATTACGAAAACTTATTCCTACAGCACAGATTGTACAGTAAATAAATATTTAGCCGTTTACTATTAACTACTGAGATGAAAGTAATTAAAGTATTTGCCACGCAAACCACCAAAAATGTTTACTGGAGTGTGCAAGGAGAATTTAAATAATAACTTGTAGTGATGTACAAAACAACTAGTGACATTCCAGCGAAGGCGCGAAACATGCCAGTTTTAATAAACGATTAATAAAAGTTATGTTTTTAATTACAGTTTGATCCAGCCTTATTTATTCCAATAATTTTATAGGCGCCCAAGGCGTTATCAAAAGTACAGACAAGAACAAAAGTGTTATGTACCTTTTAATATGTTTTGACAATTATATTCGATTACCTATTTCATACGTTGATTGGAAAACTTTTAAAGGCAAATACACATTAATTGATACAATAGTTTAAATAAAGAGAGAAAAAAAACAGAGACCTAAACAATAACAAGTACCTAAATGGAAAAGCTAAAAAACAAATCTTTTACAATATTTATCCGGATTGCATGTAATATTGTTTTATTTCGCCTACAATCGATGATTGTAATTATAAAGATTAGACATTTAAATTACATTCAAGTCTCTTTTCATCTGATTGTACTTATAACTTGTTTAGTAATCTGTGTCTGGGTGTCGAACAATAAAATATTATGCGTCGAATAAATTTAATCCATAACGAGAACGGGTGCATTTCAATGGAATAATTTCTTGAAAATTGTCAATATCCTCGAAATAATATGTGAAACTAGCTGATGCCGGCGATTTCGTTCGCGTGAATTTCGTCTTAGTAACCTAAAGGAGGCTGATGAATTTGTAAAATCCCAACAAAGCACCATCTAATAAGAATACAAACAAAGTGTGAAACAAATCAAACCTGTTAAGAAGTTCCAATACCAATTTGAACATCCTCCCGCAACCCCCTTTGAAGGTTAGTTTTTAAATAGTTATTTAGTATATTATATATAAATATATTTTTTGTGTTACCTGTAATGTGTCCCACTGGTAAAATCCTCTTTCATCCCCTTTAATTTCATTATCAATTAAGAACTTATTTCATAATATATGTTACCGAGAATATTTAATTTATGATAATTATGTAGTAACTATTGCCAGGAGCTAAATTTGATACCGCTCAAATCATGTGACGGATGAAGCACGGACGACTGCGCATCCGACGTTCGTCTCACGCGCATTCCATTTTCAAAAATTTAAAGAATACAGTGAGATGTAGACGTGGATTGACGGGAGTATATTTGTCTGAGTTATTGTCTCGTCTGTACCTACTTATACAATCTGTAGATTTCGTAGACGAAATGTCTCAAGTCTCATAAAAATAAGTTACCTACACGTTTTTTATGAGTCAGATTTTTTCAAACAATCCAATGTTTTTTAGGTTGTTTCACATTGTTTTGGGAACTTTTATAAATCGCAAGCGCGATCGAATTACAACGACTCATTAACGAGACCTTGATTAAAAGTTTCAAATTCCCCAATCGGACCTCAAAATGTTTCGTCTGGCCGAAATATGCGAGTAAAATGGGTCAGCGCAACATTGTATGACCTTAGGATTATATGCGCATTTATACATAAGCCACGCCGCAAGTTATTAATCAAGTTTTATTTCGCCGTAAAACCACGGCGGGATTAAGCCCACTTGGAATCATATTTTTATGGGATTTAGATCCGTTTATATTTGAAATTTTTATAGTGCCGAGCTGTTTAGTGGGTTTCCAATTTGTGGTGGGTGATTTATGTGATGTGCTAGACGCTGCGCAGACGCACAATGGAATCACTGTTGATACAGTTTCGGTGACGTAACCGAATCTAATGCTTTGCTTGTAAAAATTTTATGATTGAATGTTCTCTTGTGCATTAAAGCTAGACTAGAGTAGAAAAGTCTTTTACGATTTTACTTATTAATTTTGATGCTTCTGACCACGTGACTTATTGTCTTTTTTTTTTTTTTTTTTTTTTTTTTTTTTATAAATAATAAATAAATATCCTTGGACATTTCACACGGCGTCATCTAGTCCCAAGCTAAGCAATTTAATGCTTGTGTTATGGTAACCAGATGACTGATAAACTACCTACATAGATACATTTTTTTTTTGTAAATACATACATATTATACATAGAAAACACCCAGACACGAAACAAATATTTGCAGATCATGCAAACATTTGTCCCGCAGCGGGGATCGAACCCGCAACCTCTGCGTCTCAGGCGGGCTTTCGCCCACTGCGCCACAGAGGTCGAAAAGAAAAGAAAAGAAAAATCATTTATTCTTGTAGGACCTCAAGGATCACTTAAGTACTTTGAATGCCTTCAATGCCATTCATAGTTAGGTATATTGTATCTGTTTCTATAGCGAAATTGATTATACTTAGGCTAGGGAACGGATTTAGGTAAACATCAATAAACATCTTACTTCTATTATTCAAATAAATATAGGTTCTCAAATAACGTATTGATCTAATTTCGTAATAGATACCCGTTTAGATGTATATTTTGATAATGTATTGTGTTGATCTAGGTAAGTATATCACACAATTTCAAAAAATACATCTCGCAAAAAAAAACAAAATCTGGGAACATTCAAAAGTAGAAAGAACAACAAATATAACTGTAGGTATAGATACCTACAGGTGAACAAAGAGATAGGTACATGCCAATTGCACTAGTGTTGGACTGTTGGTAGCTCATTCATGTGTGCGCTTAATTGGCCTAGACGTTTCGGCGAGATGGCGTTCTCGCGTTACCAATCAGTAGATCTGATGAAACCGAAGACCATTGGCCGAGACCCAGGGATCCGAGCTCGACAGCTGATTTCCGGCAAAGACCTGGATGTTCCGATCAGTCACTTGTTTTTTATAAGCTTCGGAGAAGTCTGGGAAATGAGACGTAGGTGTACAGAATCACGTAAGTTTGGCTTAAATAAAATAAAATAAATAAATAGGTACCATTAGATATTCACACAGAGTCATCGATTATCAAGATACTCAACTTAATACTCGTGTTATGGTAACAAATAACAAATAGAAAAACACCTATACCCGAAACAAAATAATATCTGCAGACCAACAGAGGGGATCGAAGCTGCAACCTCATGCGTCTAAGGCTAGCTTTCTCCCACTGCACCACAGAAGTCGTCAACAGAAGTAGAATTGACTGTTCTTGATTTAGCAACCAGGCTAGACCAATCTATCTAGACGCGATCAGGCACGAGAGCCGGCACTGCGCTCCGCCGCCGCCTCAGACAAATCTTTGATACGCAGCACCGAATCGTAATCCGATATCCAACAAGTTTATATATCGCGAAATGCGACGATATTTTCGTCCGTCCGTCACTCAGACAGTTCACGGAACCGGCAAGATTAATTGTATTTCGGTTGAGTCATCAAAATAATTAGAATGACGCTATTTTCGTTTGTGATGCTAATTTGACAGTCGTCGCGGGAGATTCTTGATTTTTGATAGCATCTTTGTTATTTATTTTAATTTATTGGCACAAGCGAAACGAACCGTTCGATATCGTTCCCGCTAGCGAAGCGTTACAATTTGCTTACAGTAATATGTGGGCCTTTCTAACATACAAAATGTCTGTAATATTTGACAAAATAACTAGAAAATTCAATTTGTCTCGACAAATCTTAGCAATGAATACCAGTTGCATATAGTCTACAACTTTTCACTATCATTTACCTATCCGCTCTACTGATTGGAGAACTAGACGACGTGTCACCAAAATTATCTTTCTCGTAACACATTTTTTATTTATTTTGGTAATAAAGCTGTTAGCTACACTTACCTACAGTCAGTCATTAAGATAAAAGCCACAATAGTAGCTCATGTATGTAGTAATAACTGTCCATAAAGCATTGGACATACTCCAAAAATATATGTGAAGTGGAGCTAGACCGCGGCATCGAGGAAGCACAATAAAGCGCGTCTCGACCACTTTAATGTTTTGAATATTTGATAGCCTACAGTTCTGAGAACTAAAATTTAGTTTATGAAGACAGACTGAATATATCTATACGATTATTCACGGTCGAAAGTTCACGCATATTGCAGTAGTACCACGGTAATCAAATTTTGTAAGAATGTCGATTTGCATGAATGATTCCAGCTTAAAAACCTGGGGCAAACTGTGATAAGCACAAGATACAGGACAAAGCTTTTCGAGAAATTTATCGATCTATGAATAGTTATTAACTATACCAGTATCGGTGTTTTAAAACTATGATCTGATCACCCAAGTTACAATTAGCGATTGGTATCTTAAAAAGTAAATTAATACTTTGGATACAAATTCCATACCTAATATGTAGTACCTACCGATAATTACAGATTCCAAATAAAATAAGTAGGTATTCCTAGCTCCTTGGAACGATTTGGATGAGGCCCGCACAGGACCGTGGGGAGTGGCATTAAAAGCGGAACATATACCTACCCAGCGTTGTTGAAGTCAGGCTGCAGATGTTGATGATGATGATAGTAGGCAAACGCGGAACCAAGCGGTACTATACTAAGCAACCAATCGTCCATGGCTAATACAAAAAGTATAGCGTATCTAGCCTTGTATATAGACCGCAATTAATGCGTTTGATTAATATCATCCCCGCGAAACAAATGTAATGGTCTCAGCTTCCTTTGATCAGAATACGGTTGTTAATCATGTCGAAACAATGCTGGACATAAACCCATTGATGAGACACAGCGAATTGAAGAGAATATTAATAATAATATGGTTCGTTTAATTTATGCAATAATATTTTGGCACGTGATCGAGAGTTATGTTGTAAAACTGTATTTGTTTGGCTAAGAACTACGAGTAACTATGGGAACTATTGTAGCATCGATATATTTTGTTTTTCTCTAAAAATTATCTTAAAATTATACCTACTAAAAATTATATATATCTGTAAACTACCTAGTTAATTTGAAAGGTACCTAAGTAACTAAAAATCATTATCGGGATCGGAAAAAACTTTAAGCCCGTCCACACCTAGCTATAATATATATTAATATGCCTTGCTATATCTATACAAATACACACGCAGCTATAATATCTATTATAGCTGCGTGTGCGGTCACTTGAATATTTGTATAGAAAATATATCGTAATATGCCTTGCTATAATTTATATTACTATATATTATAGCTAGGTGTGTGACGGGCTTTATTCTGACAAATTCCTACTTTGCCAAATTTTCTTGTCATTCAATCATTTAAATGTTTCAATCGAAAAACCGTTCGAACAACATCTGTCGTCATTTTGATTAAATAAATCATAATTTTCATAGACAAGCTCACGAGAATGTGAATCGCGCTGGAAGCCAGCCAACCCCAATATTGGTTCGTTTCTACGTTCCATTAATAAATACGTGCCATTGTGTTGGTAAAGTATTTGATTAAAAACGTCGTGACATTGTGGTAATTTGTGGGACGTAAATTGTTTATTTGATCATTTGTTTTGATTGAAAAAAAAATACGTTTTTTTTCTACAATGAACGAGGAAAACAAGTTCATTAATCACGTGAATAAATATTTTTTAGAGATTAGAATAACAGATGGAATAGGATAGGATAAAAGAATGCATTAATGATAATTTTTCAAAAGAGGTGTAAGTACCTAGTTATTAAACAACTGAATAAAACGAAATAATTACCTTTAATTTAGACAGCAATGAAAAATGGAAAACCGTAAACAATAAAACAGAAAGTAATACAAAAGCGATTGTGTATACTTTCAAACAAAATAATACGGTAAAGTAACAGATTAATAATGAGTTTTCACTAAGATCAGAGGCAACGTAGACCTGTGTGACACTATACAAATGATTAATGAGAAATAATCGCGGCTTTTTATTTATAGCTAGTAACACTCGCCAGCAAGGGATTCGTTTGTTAACATCGAAATAGGCCAGTAGGTAGGTAAACATTATAACGTGACAATTTAAATATGTTGGCTAACTTTATGCGGTTGGGAGATGTCGTTTCTTAGCATTCATACTTTTTAAGTTATTAGTTACTTACAACTGTTTTTAAA
Organism: Xanthorhoe designata; assembly: GCA_963582015.1. NCBI lineage: Eukaryota > Metazoa > Arthropoda > Insecta > Lepidoptera > Geometridae > Xanthorhoe > Xanthorhoe designata. The sequence continues at coordinate 3,847,475 of OY757049.1, forward strand.
AATTGCTTAACTTTAAAAAAAACTACAAAAGTTTGTAGGTACCTACCTAAATATAGAAGTTAAAGTCGCGTCAAAATTACCATAATTATTAACTTTTTTGTGTAAGTACCTTTGAAATTTTCCCATAATTTTGTAGTTCGACCTGACTGACAATGCCAAAGGCGAATCATACCGTTAAAATAAAACTGTCAAGCTCAACTCTTGCATCGCATTTCAGAGCAATTTTAACACCATTGCATTGTGAATAGGCCGACATTGCGTCGGCTAATTACGTCCAATTAGTTTTATTTAATTGTACAATTATGCTGAATGCCGCTCTCTTTGATAAGTGAATCACACCTCGCCATCTTGATATGTGGCAATTGTAGATTTGCAATTGTATGCTGTCAACTGTCAACTCGTCATCATTACTGCGGTGTTTCTTATCTACTTTTTGTTCATCTAGTTCTCCATCCTTGCCTCTGTCCACGACTTACTTACATCAGTCTTTTTTGCTTTTATTTTTCCTGAGAAATAACGACTTTTGGATATTACGCTAACGCTAAAAACGCTCTTTACATTTGTCTTATATTTTATGATTTCAGAAAAAGATTTTCGTTACTAGAATGCAAAAAAAATATCATCCAACTTTAGGTTGAGATTTTGTTTAATTGACCTATAGGTAGGCTCACTAAAGCTTCAATTTAGATTACTTATATATATAAGTAAACACTCGTTGTTGAGTTTGAATCAAAATATCACATTTATAAAATAAACAGTAATTCTCCAAGAAATATTTATTCGGCAAACACTCAAGCAAATTGTGTTAACGAAAACAACCTATTTACAGAGCATGAATTTAAAACAAAAACTCGAATTGGTAACAGACGAATGTTGTAATCATGTGATTCTAATTCCAGAGAAATTGAATAATGCTGTGGAGGTCACCTTCTTGGCTCTGACATGCTATTCCACATTCTGTGAAACATAACACCGACATTTTGATTTAGTTTTAATGTGAATTTCATTGTTTATCTCGATGTTGGAATAGTTGAAAATCGAATCATATTTTATTCGCATCCGCTTTGCACTGGCTAACCCGAAATCCGTTTAAATAATGAATGTGGTAAGATCCAACAATTTGTTTAGGTATTAGTAAATACCTAACTTAAAAAAAACATAACATTTAAATTCAGTCTTCTTACGTAGAACAAATACAGATAAATCATTCTGAAGCAATCAGTACCACAGAAAAAAATATTAAAACTAACTTAAATTTCGAATAGTAACTATCCGTACTCTCTAGGTGCATTTCTGTTCATCTCTTTTTTTTTATGGGTTTATCTCAGGCGTATACTTCTCTTTCAACAACGAAAGAATTATCTAAACCCACTATTGACAGAATAATTGGTGAACATACATTAAAAATACATACAGTGGATGGAACATAGAACCTGCTCCTTTTTTGAAGTCGGTCGGAAAACTCAATTTATTTCAAAGACTAGAATTGCTTATTATTTCAAATTATATAATTTAGAGAAAGCAGATGACATTTATTACTTAGCCGGTTGTATTTAATGTTTGTTGATGTAAGTACCATGACAAGTGGGTGCGCCCGACCAGATATAATGAGTGGGTAAATAGAGCGATCAGGGAAAACTTGAGAATTGGATCGATTGCTTAGTCTGGATGGTACTTCAGCTGAACGTTAGCTCAACCTTAATCAGTTTGGTCTTATGGCAAATTTTCATGTTATGCCTAACTGTGGTTTTGCTTATAGGTCGCGCCACGTAAAAAGAGCGCTGAGAGGAAGCAGCAGGGGTATGTTTGCGCCTTTGTTCACTCGCTAACGAACCAATAGCACTCGCTAAATCAATGGTATGAAGTGCGCCGCGTTACCTCTCCACCAATCATCGACCGCTGCGCAGTTTTACAGCCAGCGCTCTTTTTACCTGGCGCGACCTATACTACCATTTAAAGATACAAGCAACAGTAATTTTGGAACTGTTGACTGTGAAACATTTTCAAGCCGACATCGTAGAATACCGAGGCTGAGTGGGTAAAGCACTCCGGCTTGAGGTTGATCGTTTGAATCAATGCGAGTTTGAAACCCGCTAGATTTGAACATTTAAAAAAAAAACACTTTCGATGTAAAACGCGTGTCCCACAACTTTCCTATTTTAAGAATAATTTATATGTAACTAGCAGACCCGCGCGGCTTCGCTCGCGTGTTGTATACCTACCTTAAACACTGGTCGTACCAAAGACGATTAATATCTAGAAGACAGACAAAGGCCATACACAAAATCGTAACCCTGATCAGATAGCCTGGAAACTTTAAAACATCAATTTTATCCAAGAAATTTCAATTACTTTCTAGTTAAATTACCTAAAATATTTTTTATATTGAATATTGTTGCTACCTACCACTAAGTATTGAAATTTCTTGGATAAAATTGATGTTTTAAAGTTTCCAGGCTATCTGATACTGGGGATCAGGGTTACGATTTTGTGTATGAATTTGGTAATTTGGTCGTACTGAATGGCTATTTTGAGAAAAGTGAATCTTGATAAATAGAGGTGTACCTACATAGAAGGGATTTCTAGAAATTAAACTCATAGTAGAGTGAATTAATGGAGTAAAATCGAATTTATATCACTACACAACAAAAATGTCACGTAACATTTATTTTCAAAACTACCTCTCAAATGTGAAGGGATCATAGGTTGTATTAACTTGTAGGTATTTAAAGTGGCTACCTACGTTGATTTTGCTTACGGTGCTCATAGAAAAGGCTGACTGTTTGTCGGTTCATATTCTATGGTCTGGCACAGTTCAATCTGCTTGCAAAATATTCTAGAAGCTATGGTGCGAGCGCAGCCAGCTAAACTTTTTTACTGTCACTTGATTTTGCTTACGATTTTCATAAAGAAGCTGACTGTTGGTCGGTTCCTATTATGGTCTGACACAGTTTAGTTTGCTTGCATAATATATGGGAAATTTTTAACGGGCTTAGCGATTTGCTTGAAACTCTGTTGCAATACTTAAAAAACAAAAGCTTCGAACCAAGAACTTCTTTGACTCGGAAGCGAGCCGATTTTTTTTAAGACAAATGCGTCATGTGAAACTTGGTTTTGCTTGTAGTAGTATGGTTATCATAGAAAAGACTGGCTGTTGGTCGGTTCTTAATCAATCGTCTGATACAGATAAATTTGCTTGCAAAATATTGAAGAAGCTACCGGGCGAGCGAAGCGAGCTTCAAAGTTTGCAAGCGTAGTGAGCCGAATTTTTTTTAGACAAATGCGTCATTGACTCTTAATTTTGCTTACAGCTATGGCTGACTGTTGTTCGGTTCATACTCTATCGTCTGACACAGATAAATTCGCTTGCAAAATATTGAAGAAGCTACCGGGCGAGCGAAGCGAGCCTCAAAGTTTGCGAGCGTAGCGAGCCGAATTTTTTTTAGACAAATGCGTCTTTGACTCTTAATTTTGCTTATAGATAAGGCTGACAGACTGTTGTTCGGTTCATACTCTATTGTCTGACACAGATAAATTCGCTTGCAAAATATTGAAGAAGCTACCGGGCGAGCGAAGCGAGCTTCAAAGTTTGCGAGCGTAGCGAGCCGAATTTTTTTTAGACAAATGCGTCATTGACTCTTAATTTTGCTTATTCTGCTCATAGATAAGGCTGACTGTTGTTCGGTTCATCTCTATCGTCTGACACAGATAAATTCGCATACAAAATATTCAAGTTGCTATCATGCGAGCGAAGCGAGTGTAGCAAGCCTAATTTTTTTTAGACAAATGCGACACTGACTCTTGATTTTGCTTATTCTACCTACTCCTAGAAAAAGCTGGTTGTTGGTCGGTGTATATTCTATGGTCTGGCGTATTGTGCGAGCGAAGCGAGCTTCAAACATTGCGAGCGTAGCGAGGCGATTTTTTTTTTAGACAAATGCGTCACTGACGCTGGATTTTGCTTATTCTAGAAACCGCCGCGTTTCACTCTCAAGGTTTTTTATTTTGTATTTTAAGCGTTACAACTGATTTTGTCGTACAAATCGCTCCACCTTTTAATATGTTTCACTTCAAACTTTGTCACCGAATTTAACTTTATAAAGGTTTTAAAGAAAAACCCTTAAACAATTGCCCATTTATTTTGTAGTTCTTTATAGTATCCATACCGAATTTCCAGTCAATCTCACCTCGCTTTAATACATTCCACTTCAAACTTTTAACATCGAATTTCACCCTTTTTAAGGGTTTTTTGTAAAAAATAAATAAAAAACAAAATAACGCGTCTATTTATTTTGAGTTTTAAGTATTGCAACAGAGTTTCAAGCAAATCGCTAAGCTCGTTTAAAATTTCCCATACAAACTTTGACACCACTTTTTATACCTTTTTAGGGTATTTTTTGAAAATTCCTGAAACACGTGTCCAACCATTTTGTATTTATAGTATCCAAACCGATTTTCAAGCCAATCGCGCTTCCCTTCAATACGTTTCACTACAAACTTTGACATTGCATTTCACCCTTTTAAAGGGTTTTTTTCGAAAAACCCTAAAACACGTATATATTTATTTTGCATTGTTAGTGTTGTAACCGAGTTTCAAGCAAATCGAACTACCCATTAAAAAGTTCCCATACAAACTTTGACGCCCCATTTTACCTCTTTTAAGGCGTTTTTTTTTTAATTCCTGAAAAACATGTAAATTTATTTATCATTTACAACATTTATACTGAGTTTGAATAAAATCGCTTCACGCATTAAAAAGTTGCATACAACGGTTTTCATCCCTTTTCAACCCTTTAGGGGTGGAATTTCGAAAAATCCCTTCTTAGTGCTCACTTTTGTTTTAAAAGGAAGCTACCTTCCAAATTTCAGCTTCATAGCTTCAGCGGTTTGGTCTGTGCGTTGATTGCAGAAAAATGCTTATTGTTTTATATATATTGATAGTCGATATCCATTTTGCGATGATCGATCGTGATCGTGCGATTGGCGTGCAATTTGTATCGATAGGCGCTGGCGCTTCGAGGAAGCAACGGGCGGCGTCACGCGGCGCCTGCGCCGCTCTCTTGTAATTTATCGCTTATTTCTAGGGATGCGCTGTTTTATCGATAGCGGTATTATTAGACTTTTGAAAAGAGATGAAATGTAAAGATGTGCCCCGACAGTGACATACAAATAATAAACTTCAGAAAGTATGAGAATTTATCACTTGTTTCTTAGGTCGCGACATAATTGTTGCCACTCACGCGCACGTCAACTAGTCCTAGTGGCTTATTTTTAAACAATTTATAAATCAGCATTTGTAGATCAGCACTATTAGGAATCGATTCAAACGCTCCTTAGATAACTCGACTAATCCAAGTCACTAGGAGTCGGAAGCGTCACCAAAACGCAACTGCGCACTACCAACCCTACCTACCACACTGAATGTCAATAAAATGAATTTAAAAACGTATGAATACACTGCCAATCTTTAAAAACTTATAATCAACTAGGTACAAGAACACACTTACCCGATTCAACTCAATCGACAAAAATCTACGAAACTCAGTTAAATAAATAAATCGACTAACTCATCGAATAGTCGACCAGCTCAAAGTTCCTTCCCTATAATTTAGTGCTCACCGCCCTATGCTAAATGTTTCTGCTGAACGTGCTCGCTGGTACTTCATCAACATTGTATTGTTTACGTTTTCATCTGGCGACCAATTGCATCAATCCGATAGATAGAATTAACTAGAAACAGATACTCATAAAGTTTTGTCTCAATATTATGGTCGTAACATCCGTTAATACTGTTTGATTGTTCTTTACAATGTCGGTACGTATTAGTTCTTGTCTATTCAGAATAAACTCATATAATGTCATATTTAATTTAAGGTTATTTTTGTTTGACATTGTAATTATCTTTAAACATTCTTCATTGTTAGTTCTTTATAATTATTCTTATTAATTTTCTTATTATTCTTGATAATCTACGACCAAGTAAAAGGTATTTGATTTGCATTACAATGTTGCCAATCTCTTGGTCTCTTGGTTTTGTTTCCTTATGGCTCGTTTGCGAAGGAAACGCTTGTTGACATTTTCAGAATAGTCCTTTGTTGGACTAACCGTGAAATGTGAGTGGATAATTGTTTATTTGTTAGGAAATCATACAAATCATCTACTATTACCTGATTTGTAACAATTATGAACGAATCATCATCATCTGGCTTTTGTACGTCTATTGCAGATGGTTTAAGTGGCGCCAGTCAAATCACTGTTCCTTAATTCAATAAACCAAGACATAGGTACTAAACAATGACTAAACATCATACATTATTGATCAAATTGTGTTTTTTTTGTGTGATGACTGTTCGGAAATTAAACGTTCAATTAAGAATTACGAATTAATTTTTCACATAACAAGGTATGAAAACGAATAAACCTTTTATATAAGAACAAAATATATTGTGAGTATACTGTTAATATTAAGAAAACAGAAATAATAACTACCAATACAAAAAACACAATTCGTAGAACAATAAGTGAGTGCAAAACGGTAAATCCGAGCCGACAAAAGTCCTTACTTTATAAGGGTACCTTTAGAATAGGGATGTTTGTCCGAAATGTGGCAGAAACAATAGACTGAGTAAAAAAATGCAATGTAAAATTCCCTGAGGAAGTTTAGAAATTCAATGGTCAACTATAAAGTAACGAGGGATGTGACCGTGACAAATATCGATAGTTTTAGCAAACTGCGAAAAGCTATGAATTTTATTAACGTAAGATAATGCTTTTCGAAATCGAGTTTTGTATGATGTAGAAGGTAGCTGATACGTCTTTATTAAATTATACTTACAGAAAATTTAATATTGTAAGTACCTGTATGTAAGTACCTATAATAATTTTGTCACATTCATATTTCATAGAAAAAAAGATTCAATAAAAATTAACAAAACATAATTCAATATAGTTCCAACAATATCAATAGAATTCTTGGACATCATCCGCCACACCAAAAACAAAAATTCGATAAACATTCCAATCCTTCGATAACATTGCCGAATCGTGAGTCATTCGACTATCTATCGACATTTTTTCCTCCCATATCTATTGCAGCTTACGCCGATAATGTCTCCACCAATTCAGGTAGACCAATACAATAATAAAACATTTACCCGACGGAAAAAAAACAATTTGAAAGCAATTAACTCGGCGTAAGCCTCCTTGGCGTCAGAAAGATTACAAAGGACTTATCACTTTTTTTGTATGGTTCTTCTTGCTCTCACATTTTAGCCCTAAATCTAAAGCAATAAAATGCATTTTGCTTGATGAGTTTTGAACATCGTGTAGGTGGTCACGTATAATATGTTTTTGTTAGATAACAAATTGGTCATCTTAACGAGACCTCTGATGTCTTTGACGAGTCAAAACAAAAACGAATAACTCAATACAAATATAGAATCGCGGAATCATAAATCAATGAAAGCATGCAAATCGATGCTACAATGTTAGGAGCTTTAAATAAAACCTCAATAAAATTCCCTTCACACGTAGAATTTTAAATTTAACTACGCGTTTGATAGGCTAGTTACCATGAACACGATACTTCTCGCAAGCGAATAAAGGCTTTATGCTATTGTAATAAAGGTGGATGGGTTGAGACGTCGTGGGGCAGATGTCGCTCGCGACAAAGTAAATCGAACGTGCTTGTCGCGTAAACACGCGATGATGTGTGGGGCCGACGCAACAATAGCTTCTGTTCTGTACAATTTGTGATTCAACTCTATAATACTCCGTAATTACTTGCACGAGAAAAAATATTTATTTTTTAACAAATTAGCCTAAATGAAAAGTAACTTTACTGTTAGCGCACAACATTGTACCTACACACAAATGATATTAACTCATCGAGTATACACAAAAGAAAACTCGATAAGGACGACTTATTTTATGAGTAGATATTTATCTTACATTTTAATGAAGCCACTTTCAGACGGCAAAGCTCTGTAATTTAAATAAGTCCAAAACTTTGTCATTCGGATCGAATTTACGACGAATATGATTTACGAACGTATTTGATGCGGATGGACACGCGGACAACAATAGCCTCATACAAGCCGGTGAAAGAATCGCCGGGCCTGTGGCCTGTTGCATTTAAAATCTACTTTTATTGAAAAACAAGCTTTATTGTAGTGAATTTAGACTGAGTTTTATTATTATGTTTATAAGCATAGTCTAACAACTCTCGCATTCAGAAACAACCATTTTCTACACATTAAATAATATTCTTACATAAAGTCTAACTCAAATGGAATGTACGCTATTTAAGCTACAAAGGATTGATTTTGTAATTGTAAATCATTAGAAAGAGTGAAACAGTGTAAGTTAAGTTACTACATTTTATTCCACGCTCATGTTTTAGTATTATAATGCGGTCACCCCTCTACGGTCTGAATAAGTTTTTTTACTGCCTAACCTTCTCAGAAAAAATGTTCGATTACATCGTTTATAGCGTGCCGCGTATTGTTTTATTGAATTGTAAAGTGTTAAGCTACATGTATCTCGAACGACCTGCATTTAATTAATGGTTGCAATTTCCTGTGCAGTGAAAACGACTGTATCTATGCTAAATATTTTATGTGTTCTTTTATTTGTGTGAACGTTTATTAGCATCAATCTATTCTATTTATCTATTGTAATTTTAATTGAAAGTGTAATTTCACGTTTTAGTACTTTCCCTCAGGTTTACGTTGTGGTGAAGGTGCTTAAATTTTAATGTATGTACCTACGATGTTCGTATGGGCTAGTGGTGAAGAAGTCTTTAGGTCGCCTCAAAGCGTTCCGGCTTTAAGTCTAACGACTTAAAATTCGGGACCGACAATTTAACGTGTACCTCCGAAGCACGGAAGCACTCAGGTGTTAATGCCACTAGCGGTCAGCCACCGAAATCATCCGCTAGTCAGACGTCACTTAAATTCACAGATCTATCAAGAACGTCTAAGCCACGAGCGCTTAAATTTTAATTGAATTCGGTAAGAGAATACCATACCCAATAATAGGAAAAAAAATCAAATTAAATATTATTAATGTCATTTTTTTATTTGAAATGAAACCAGCATCTTGCTGAATTCGATACCTCAACATAATCGATTTAACACGCGCGTGGTATCGAATACAATACGTTTTCAGCACTAAATTATAATCAGTCCGAATTAGAAACAGTTTCGTAATATCGATGTAAGCAAGCACTAGCCAAATATAAAGATCAACCTAATTGAATAAGTACGTTGTAAATATTTTCAACAACCAAACTATGTCAAAGCAAATCTCGTAAAATATTTTTCCTGTTTAATTTACGTTAGTTAAAATAAAAGCAAAATTTGTACTCGATAAAAGTAATACAACACTACAAAAAGTTGTCAAAATGAGTTTATTAAATGTAAATGATCAAAGCTCTGTTTGTCACATTGCAATCAACAATTTTTATTAGTAATGAAAACAAAGAAGCGTTTAAGACGTAATAAAAAGTATTAATAGAGCGAAACGCGTTTCTGGGGCGATTGGATTAAATTAAAATATATTCATCGTGCATTTTTCTCGGACTTTGACAAATTAATTCACATTTCAACGCGAGATTTTAATCGAATGTGCTACTACATTTTTTACAGGAACTCGGGAAACGCCTCGACGATGCGTCCGCTAGTGATGGGAAACTATGTGATGTTATCGATAACTTTTAAGTTAACAATTTAATTTTAATAAAATTAGACTTTTGTGAATACAAACCCTTTAAAACAAAATAAATAGTTAGAGTCAAAGGTATTTTTTGACAGTAATTATTAAATTTAATAAAAAAGTCACGTTTTACTTAACTGCAATATCAAGTACCTATAAATGTAGGTTAATTTCGAACTGTTTATCAAGGAATATAAATTTATTTACAGATTTATATTACATACTTGTAAACTATCTTTATAAGGTTATCCAGTTATAAAGTTGTCTGGAAGATATTGCTTTTAGCGATAAGGTGACCCACTGTACTTTTTAATTCCATTTTATATATCTCTAAATGTGTTTTATTAATATGAATAAGTACCTACTTTATGGCACACAAAAATTTGGTGCTATATGTGTTGTTTATAGCTCAGATGATTAATGGATTTTTTTCACATCACTAAATGTTGATTAATTCCTCTTTTATTTGTATAAGATTCAGGCAGCTGGCCGCGTTTGATCCCGATACGCCGTAGCCGCGACGACATAATGTCTCCACATTTTTCCTGACTTGTGAAAACACGACGAAAATAATCGATCATAATCTTGGAATTCGACGAAATGAGATCTATTTGTATTAATTGGATGGTTTTATTTATTTTATAAGATTATGTTTCTTTAATATTCTTGTGCAAATACTGATTTTACAAACAGAAATAACTTGCATCTGAAGAATAAACGTGCGGATTAATATGTAATATTCTTATCCTGTACAATAGTTTTATTTCCAAATATCCTCATAAATAAACATTCCTAATCTTTAACTATCTTTTGTAGGTATATATTATGCTATCTTTATAAAGATTGAGACGTTTTTTCAAATCAATTTACTCCTTCATTGAGTAAAGCTGTTAAATATCGAACATCCACAAGTCTTTATACAGTTACGAAGATCTTCCAATTTAGTTCGAAAAATGTCGGAAAACGTAAATCAATAGTCAAACAAATAAACCAGTAGCGGCTACTAGGCCTCGTGTAAACGGAATAATTTATCTGATGTGTACATACAGGGAAAGTCGGTTAATTGGGAAAGCGCATACCTTGATGTCAAATTCAACGAATGCGTTGGTTATGAGGCATTACCTCATTGACGTAACGTATTCATTCTTTTTTTTAATATCAATGTTACTAATGCTAATACCATTCAACCCGCTACATTTTCTTACTAAAACATATTTTGATCAATTTATTGAATGATAAGTTAATTCCATTAGGCTTTATCCAAAATAGTCTAAGAAGTTGTAAAGGATTGAAAATGTAGGTACCAAACAATTATGTGAAATCAAAAAGTTTGAATGTCCGATTGTGGACCGATTTTGCAAAATTTTCTTTAGTCTAAAAGGGTTTACTCTCGATATTGCCCCATTCCAAAGTATCTTGATATTCAGGTAATGAACAGAAATGTACCTCGAGAGTGCAACAAATTGCTCGTCTTACAACATTGAAATCGTAGCTTTAATTTTGCCAACAGTTCACTTCACCTTTTCAAAGTTTTTAGCACCTGGCAGTTTAGGTTTACTATACCGCAGTATAAAACAAAGATTATCTATACCTAAACCTATATCCAATAAAATATCGTCCCTACCCGCGTCAGTGAGCTTTGTGTCGGTCATCTCACGCCAATAAAGGCGCCGCAAGTCACGCTCACAGGCATCAAGGGGTCATGTCAAGGAGCTTCGATGGGGTTTGTTTTATAAAAAACTTTAGTTACTTAAATGTCTCTGGATTAGCATTGAGATCTTTTTTTCACACCTACTTCATTTTCCACAGAGCATGTTATTGGCATGTGTATTGGCGTTTACAAAGCGATACCTAGGTACACACAAGTAAGCATGTAAAGTAGTTTTTCTTCTTCTTTTTTTTTCCTCTGTTATTATTAAGTTATTTTTTTGTAATTTCAAACACATTTTGTAAAAGGAATGTTTATGAATAAATGAACTGAACTGAACTGAACAAGTGGTACGGGCTGTGGTTGATGATTATGTTTTTATTAATGAATAAGATTATGTATCTTAAAAATAAAGCTTACACCCAGCCATGGAATCATTTTTATAATATATATTATGATAGCATTATGGTATAAATAATCAATTTTTCAGAGAACAACTTAAAATGAAGAAGAATCACAATTTAATTTTATCAATAAGAAATAAAGCATTGGAGTGTATCCGCAATCTTATAGCATTCAAGACACTAGATTACATCTAAAGGCACATTCTATGGCACATCCTGATATATATTGGTACTACATTAACACATTCCCTATGGATAATAAAGTCTATCACCGTTAAAGAAAAACTAATCTCAAATAAGTGGAATTTTAGGTGTTAAAAATGCAACCAATTAATCTACTTCAAACAAAACAAGAGTGAGAATGATTAGCGTGCGCAATAAATAACCAAAATCAAATAAAATAGTCAACAGAGTGACAATGATGTCTCGAATAGTTTTCATTCATCAATCTTCACCCTTGTTCCAATCGGGACTTCACACCATCCATCTTGTAATGCTGTGTACACACCAGGCTCACGAAAGGGCTTTGCTGACGGTTTGTGCTTACTGGAACTACCAAAAACGTGAAATTTTGATGGGACAGAACGGTACGGTCAACCAAAAATGTGGTCTACCACCACTACGACTGAGTTTCTTTGAACGTCATGCATGACACAACAAGGTCAATTTCCACTTGCAATAACATTATGAAGTGACGATTGCTTTCTTTACTTTTACGTTTAAGTTTGAATTCTCGCAAAAAAATCTACCTTAGTGTTCTAAATAAAATAATTGCTTCGCTTAATATTAGAAACAGTTGTAAAAATAAATACTTTGTTTGAAGCTTTCAATTAAAACAATTATAATATTATTATTTTATAATTATTTTTTTATAAAGCATTTCACAGTTCGATTAAACCCACAAGTTTCATTAATACCCGCCCCGCCCAAAATACGTCGAAGTCGTTTCTAATCAATCAACTTTAGATTAACACTCAAACCATAGACTAGACAAAAACAAATGAGTGAGCGAACAGAAATCGAATTAACCACGAGTCTGTTTAGACACCAATTAAAACTTCAACAAAGGCTATCTTCAATGAGACGAAAAAAATTTGATAGATCCACTCTTTAACCCAATCTTTCATTCACTAACCACTTACTAAAATAAACCTTAAGAGTTGCTGCTTTAGAGTTTGATGTAGTTTGAGAATATTAAGTAGGAGACCATACAGGGCTGTTGGCACAACATCTTATATCGATTAAACAGATAATTAATCACGGGAAATGAATCCGAATGAGATGTTATTAGTTATACTCGCTATGAACAAGTGAAACAATGCTTTAGCACTTACATGGTGTTCCGGAGTTATAATTTCTACTGGTTTTCTATAGTGCATTTGATTTTGTTAGTGATACAAATTATAGAGCCGCTTTGGTTTAGTAGGTTAGTTCGTCGACTTTTGAACCGAAGGTCGTGGGTTCGAATAACAGCCGTGTATCAAAAGACTTTTCTTTTCAAAAATCCTAATCTGCGCAATCACACGAGCTTTACCGTGAAAAAAAAAACATCGCGAATCCCGCGGTTTAGTGTCAATAAGAAACATGTCTTTCCTGTAGATATGGCTGGTTAAGCTAAAGATATGGTTTAGATGTCGGGCAAGTCTACGCCATCTCAACAATGTCCTAGGCACTACAGTTTTCCGGTAAGTGTAGATAAAGATTGACTTCTTACATTGTAAATGAAAAATCTTACTAAAAGTTTACGGCTTCGACGGGATTCGAACCCGCGAGATACAAGCGATCACCCTTTACATTCTAAATAATATAGTAAAAGATATACAGGCTTAAGACATCCTGTATAATGTCGGGTTCAAACGGCCGATATGGCCGATCAATCAGTTGCTAACGAGGTACTCGTCGAATGTTCTCAATGAGCGGTGGAAAATTCTCAATAAACTTTGAAACTTTGGAAAACTATCCGTCTTAAGAACGAAAATAGCGTTTTTATATTTCTATTTTAGTATAAAAAAAACAATATTAGGCTTAATAAAAATTTACCTTACACTTACCGAATTGGTATTATTATATTCATTTTGAAAGGAGATTATGTCGCGAATTTATAAATGTCATCAATTTCATCCAAAACTAGATAGAAAAGTTTTAGAAGTATATCAAAAATGCAAAAATAGAACACCCACGTTAAAAAGTTTATAACCCGAGAACTTAACATTTCAAACAGCTGATTAAAATTTACATAATCGTTTGTCGTTGCCATTAAATTAAACGTTCATATAAAAAACGACAACTTTTTAATTTATTTTTCCAAGACGAAGACAGAGTGCGGTCACAGTATAAATAATAGTGGCAAGACGCGGGGCGTGGCGGACTAACTTTCATTACTCATAAGCAGTAATAAATGATAAAACATTATTAATACGAGGAGATCAGCCTGTGATGGCCAGAGATTAACGTTCGGACGAATAAATTAATTCTAATGCAGTTGTTTTTCTTTTAACTCGTCATTGGGATTTGCATTTAAACCTTAATGACCGAAAAAGAAAACAAACGACTGCTCCAATATGGTTCCACTTTTGAATATTGTTAAAAAAACTAGTATTTACGACATACAGAAAACCCTTGCAGGAGATGAAAACCTTGTGCATAATAATAGTAATATGTATGTACCTTATGACAAAAATCTAAAACCAGTTAAACCGATCGGGCGATTTTCAATCAGAAACTCCCGACTGATAAAGTAAAATAACAATTAATTCCGTTATCGCAGCGTTATAGTCCGTGCTTGGAGGTGATAAATTGAATAATAATTTATTTCGAACGAGATAAAAGATTGCCAGTAAGATACTCTCAACACTTTAACGTATAACAAGCTATGGATTGTCTTGGCTGGAAACGGAATTGTACGCAGCTGAGGTATTGATCTGGACACACCACAATGATCAATTTTGAATTACTTTAAATTCTTATTTTATGAGTCACTGCTACGAAAATGCATACCTAATTTTGAATTGGGAATTACTTTTTTAATAATTCTTAAATTACTGTTTCATAACTCACTCCAGCTTTTAATGTAATGATCCTACACGTTAATTAATAGGTACCTCGTACCATACATCTTATTAATTAAAACAAAATATTGTGGGAATTCGCCACTCCAGCTTCGTTCATGATAATCATTATACTTTAAATATCATAATAGAAATAATTAAGCTCTCGATCGCCTGAAGCGTCGAAATCTTGCGCAGGCGCGTGATTGATAACTTTTCTTTCGTCTTCCTCTCCCTTACTCTGATCTGTATGTCTATCACTGTCTGGCATTAATTGATGTACGTTGTAAAAGGCGCCATTATTGTCGCTAGATATATCTTGTTGATATCTATCCGCCTTGTTGTTAGTCAAATCAATTGTTATTGTTGCAGTTGCATTATTGGCCTCTGTCAGTTTCTTGTTCCAGTTAATCGTTATTTATTCACAGACATTATCGTTTATTGAAGTTGTCCAGTCTGAAGATACGGCTTCTATAGTGTGGGCAGTTGCAATCGGATTGGAATGATAAGACTCCAGTCGCCACAAATAATATCCTCACTATCTTTTCAATTCTGCTATGGAATTAGTCTTAACGTTAACGTTCCTTGATTACAAAGCTATGTTTAGGATATATTAAGATTTACAGTTTTCAAATGTCACATCAATGCGATGTTAAAAGCAAATAATACCGCGAACAACTGAAGTTGAAAAATTGGTCTTCTAATTAATGACAAATTACTATCCTAATCCAGATCCATGCTTCGATACTCAATATCCTTTAAAATTCATTAATGGATCATAGTACCACTTCCACGGTCCAAACCCATCCATCATCCATGATCTTATCATCCGATCACCGATCTACACAATATAAAATCGTTTATACAACCAATGCCTGATATTACCTTGCTCGATTTATATCTACACCATTTAATGAAGAGCTCTCTGTACAAATCATTAGTTTCAGACCCGGGTTGAGATAAACTGGTGGTTGTATCATTTGAATCGATGAACGTGAATGAATCATTTAGTGTTTGATTAATTACGTTGTATATCAATCGGTACAATGGATTAATCAGTTTCGTGGGATTGTGACTTACCTCGTTTTTGCATTAAGCACGATTAATAACAAACTTACCTAGATTAAATATCGAATTTTAATACAAAAATACCTTCTGTCGATTAAGAAGTTATATCAAAACTAATCAAAAGTCACGATTTTTCAAGATGGAAGGCATTAAAAAAATGTTCTAAATATTATCTACATGGAAATAACTATTTTAGACTTACCTCGCTTTTGCATGAAAGAGAAGAGGTCATCAAGGAACTCCTTCCGTTGCGGATCGTCGCTTATTTCATACAACTGAAACAAAAGACACATTCAAAACATTATTTTTAAATCCTTCGATATTTGAACGCTGGAATGGAAACACATTGTATGAAAATAAGTTTTATTTATATAAGTTGTCAATAAACGACCACAGTTAAAAACAAACTTATTTTTTTAATCTCTCGAAATTCGTAATTTGGAATATTTACATAGTGTTACAATGAGGTTGAATATTGTCAATAAGAGGCCATACTATATCTTATCTACAATTCAACCTTCGAAATTCAAACACTAGTTTTTCTCACTGTGTAACAATGAGGTTTTATGTCGTCAAAGTTTGTTTTTTCTAACAAAATCTCATCGCAACGTGATTGAAGCTGTGGGCGGTTGGAAATAAAAAAAAATTATTTACTAAGAGTTTTGAACCCAAAATCACTTGGGAAAGGTTCGTAAAACGTTAACCCTTATAGTATTTTTGCATAATTAAGTGAGAAATTGTCCTCGAGTAAGACGTTGTAATGCGTTTCCTATGTTTGCGGACATGCGGGCGCACGTGCACCGTCACTGCACTTCCGAGGAATATTAATATCTTCATTATTCAATTAGTCAAATGCTCATGGAATTCTTGAAAACCTTTACTTATCACTTAACCTAGGTATAGGTAGATTAATATGTTATGTATTACTTCCAGTACTTATGAATCTTCAAGTAGGTACCTAAGTTTCACCGCATCCGAGCTACCACTAACAACTTTGAAATAATAGGAACGATTATGAGATTTTTATGTTCATTATTGTGGTTGCTTGTCTTTCTCATGTCATATTGCTTACTAAGTGTTTTATAAAATCTTTTTTATTAAACCTTTATTACCTAACTTTTACAGACACAAAGTGTAAGATTAAGGATTTAAGGTTCTTTTTTTCTAGTAAGTAGATATTAGTGGCAATTCTGAGTGTCGCAAAAGCTAAACTAAGCTAACTAAAATTGTTGCCGTCCTTTTTATTCCCATCGCTATGAAAGGGACGGCAACAATTTTAGTTAGCTTAGTTTAGCTTTTGCGACACTCAGAATTGCCACTATTATTATACTAGAACGAAATAAAACATTTAAAAAATAAATAAATAAAAAGTTTTTATGTTACAATATCATTTAAACAGTCTAGTTTTTGTTTATAAAAGCTATACAAATTGATATTAATATAATTTAACCTTAAAGGCCCTTTACGCTAAAATAAAACCTAGAGCTCAAAATAAAATAACACACCCTACCATTCAAAGCTCCTAACAATATTGGCTTTTTACCTACCGGCTGGCCTGAATAATCTATTGATAAGGGGTTAATATTCATCATTATACTTATTACAAAGACATAAGGTTCAAGATTCGATATCTATACTCCCCACCGAGAGAGGCGTGTCAAAATAATGACAATATCCGCCATTAAATACGCTCTGCAATTTAAAACACCGATAATACGAGCGATAAAGGAAAACGCTTGATTGGGTGGCAAAATACGTTTTCAATTGTGTGATAAGGTGGTAACTACTGTGTGGGGGAAACACAGAATTGCGTATTTGCGATAGAATTGTATTTTATGTGAACTAATGGCAAACTAGTACATTGCTGTTAAAATAACAGCTAATAGTTTACATACATGGTAATATGTGGTAAAATATTCAGTATAGACATACCATGGTGTCATAAACACATTAATGGTCTTATTTCTAATGGCGCTTGTTGTCGAGAAGTTTTTAATAAAGGTTTGTCATTAATTAAATGCTATTGGTGTTCATTCAGATGTCGCAAAAACTAAACTAAACTAATTTGACAACACTAAAATTGATGCCATCTTTTTTATTTCGATCGTTATGAAAGGGACGGCAACATTTTCAGTGCCGTCAAATTAGTTTAGTTTAGTTTTGAACGGCTTTCAGTTTACTTCCCGATTAGTAAGATTGAATGATATTAAAATCATAAACCTATCAAAAACGTAATGCGAAAGCGTGATCACAAACATCCCGTTACAAAAGCAGAGTTCACACGAGTGACAATACCGGCCGAAACACGGCGCCCCGCGATCAAACACACGTCTATTTGCATTCGGACAATTACAAGGCACTTAGCGCTACGGAGAACTGGGCCGTGCAGAGACAACGAAACACCATTTGTAACTTCCTGTTTCCGTCTTATAATGGTGTGCCAATGGGGTCAGAGTGCGAATTGTCGCGTTTTTCTTGAAATTCACCGTTATACAGTTGGGTTTCGTCACCCTATGACAATGATAGAATTTGCTGGTTCAAATTTTTCTTTGCTTATAATCGGACATGTAAAAACATGAAAGTACCAAGCTCGTTTAATCACAAGTTTATATTTTTTTAAGAAAAACCTTATTATGCATGACATAAACAAAATCGATGTCAAATAACAAAAAGTGACCCTTGGGTCAAGCAGCGTTTATTTCGCTTGTGAACCCTGATCCTTAACCTACTAACACTGTTCAAATTGAATATTCTAAAGGATTTCGTAACTATTTGGAGAACAATCATCATCATTTACATAATCTATTCTCAACAATTGATCATAAACCATTTGAATAAAATGTCGATGTTGAATTTATTGTTGACCCCTCAATCTCCACTTGAACTTGATGTAACAATAACAAGGAATAATAAAATTAAGTCCGTACGTTTATTCGTAGTAAATTTTTAAATTTTTAAATTTTTAAATTTCTATATTGTAAAAGGATAAAATATATATTTTTATTCCAAACTAAAATTGAATAGATTAATCTCTTTTGTATCATATTAAAATACAGAATTATGTTGAAAGTTGAAAAGTGAACTCATGCACTATTACGTTTATTATTATTTGATAATAGGGCTTTTTAGAGTCGACGGTAGGTAAGGTACCTACAGTTGACATTATTTTATAACTAGGCCATCCAGATTCTATGAAGAAGTTTGAAGAGATACGTCCAAATACACAAGCCAATCACGTATTAGATTGTTCTTTTAATTTGTAAATCAAGTACCTACATAAAGTAACTACATATAAGTAACCCCTCATAAGTAGGTACAACCCGGAATAAAATAAAATAATGTTTAAACAACATACTATTATTACATAATTACTAAGCGTTCAATGTCCACTCGATGTGAACACGACAAATTATTATAACAAAATTATCATAACAGGACATTCTCGCCCACCGACCCGTCAATATTTGAATCACAAAACTGGTCTGTAAGCCTTAATCTCCATTGTGGTGTGCCAATTACGACTCTCCCCTTCCGGCTGAATAAATATTAAAACATTTACAAAGGGACGGATTCTCCCATAATCTCTAATTTTTGTGTAAAAAATAATAACGCATTAAAAATTGTAAGTCAACAATGTTTCTGTTGAATGCATTTTGAATAATTTTCTGCAGGGTCAACTTAGACCAACTTCCCCTTTAAAAATTCTGTGTGATATTTGAGAAAATAACAAAGAAGTTACTGAGATTGAACAGGACTTAAGAAGTAACACTTATTATTTATATTTTGTGAGACGCGATTGCAAAGAATGACCATCACGAGTAGGTACATTTTACCCAGATAGCAGTAATTTCAGTGTCTTTAATTAATCAACTACTCTTGATTGTTAATTTAAAGTAGAATTAGTTTGGGGAACGATTATTAAACTTTTAAGAGTAATATCAATAATGTGGAGTTTTCATAAAATTTATTATAATTACTACCAATAGTGTATTTTAGCACTCTGGATTACCGTGGCCTTTACTTAATCCGATATGTAAATATACGTATATTGCTTATTGAAAATATGCAATTGTTTATTTACTATCGCTATAAAATTAAATTTTATTGATTACTGTTGACCAAAGAAGTCCATTGGTGAACGCAAGGTTAAGTGTCGTAGAGTAGAAATATTGTAGGTAGATCTTGGGTATGAACTGAACATGTTGTGGCCTAAATAGACCTAAAATACAGTATGAACATACGAACGTGAAATTTCAGTTTGTTTTTAGCGTGTTTATTTTTTAGATTAAAGCCTCAAACTGCATTTTTTTGTTAGATAACTCTTAAATCTTTATAAAAGCATATAAATATTTTTTAAATATATACTCGTATTTAAATAAGAGTTCATACTCGAATTTCCCTTCAAGCATAATTCTCTATTATGCTATATTTATTGAGGTGTTAATTGGATTTCCTAGACTTAGTATCTAGCCAATAAATAACATTATCTTGTAGAAATAATATATGCCCTCATTAGATCAACAAGATATAATAGTAATTTTAAAACTCTAGCGACCACAACTAATCTATACTATAATATAGAGTAGGTAGAAGAGTTTTTTATTGTGTTTGAACGCGTTAATCTCAGGAACTAGAGGTCCAAATTGAAACATTATAGGGGAGCGGGGGTCTAGTTGTAACAATTTTTAGTTTTTTTGATAGGGAAGTCAAAATAACAAGTATTCTAATAACGAAGTTATTTTATAGTAGAGGAAATATATCCATTTATCCATAAAAATGATAACGGCACTGAATTTCATAACGATTACTTAAAAATATTTTTTTTTGCAAACATAGTCGCTTGTTACAATATGCCCCGTTCTTGGGGCAAGTTGTAACTGGTGTGGGGCAGGTAGTAACAACATAATTATAGAGTTTTAGGCATTTATTGTTTGGTAAACAGACTTTAACCTAATTTTAATTACGCACAACATAAATGATATATTATATTAACACACATACATTATAATGTTTGATAAAACATACTAATTATAACATTATTTCTTACAAACTAATGAGGTAACAAGTCTTTCTTTATCAATATTAAGAGATCGTGGTTTTTGCTTAGTTTCTAAAAGTTTTTTAGACAAAATAACAATTTTTTTCCATTTTTAGGAGGTTCCATTTTTGGAAACTTCCCTTGCAGCTAGTTCGTAGACCTCTTGCGACTTAGCAGCCCTTTCCGATATTCGCTTATAATTTTTCATCCTAAAACAGAAGAAAAAAGAGTCTATTAGTTCTGTAATATGTAGGGATTTTGCCCAGCTGTGGGATATTATAATAATAAGGTATTTAAAAAACTATTTAAAATGTAAATAACGACAAGCATAGGTACACACTTACGTTTAAAAACATGAAGGAGAAAGTTGTACAATGTTACAACGTGCCCCGAGATTTCGTTACAACTTGCCTCATAGCAATATTTTAGACATTTTTGTTTATTGAAAATAAATGGTATAATGTAGCCAAAAGAAAATACTAACATAAGATAGCTGAATATTTTGACTACACAAACCAATGGAAACTCATTTCAAAAAGACAATGCAAGTAACCAGAATCAAACTTTACGAACTTAGGTTTTTGACATTACCTGGCAAAAATAGAGCACTTGCACACGACCACTCACTGCGCGCTCCTGCGCGATACCCACTGTGTTCAAGTCGTAGGCCACCGTATAAGGACTTAATTAGCGCAAATTCCAAAACAAAATATTCAATACCTGCTGAGTAATTAAGCTGTTAATACTTGCCCCTGTTACAACAAGCCCCCCGCTCCCCTACATTAGATAGCTTAAATTTTGTGGAATATGACCTTCCACAAAATTTAAGCCATCAATCAGCAAAGGTCTATTATTTTCCTCACTACCATATACCATCACTACGCATGAACGTGTAATTTTATTATTCACGTGTAATTTTATAAAGCAGATATTAAACATTGTGCTCTATTGCAAATATCGACTCCCCCGTTGTAACTTTGATGTATCACGAATGAAATAAATCAATACATCAATATTGAATTGGATAAATGGGACAAGGTGTTGCATAGAAAACGGTTTTTGACACACTTGTGGGCGAGCTCTGATAGACTATTGTGTTTTACACTTTGATTAATTTGAAGGCTTTTTATGACAGTATAAAACACTGTTTTCATAGTTCGTGCTACTTACTCACCCTTAAAGTTGTAGTTATATAAAACATTGGAAAAAGAGCATCACTAAAACATTACAGAGTTACTAGTAGGGTGCCTAATTTACTACATACATATTGTTATTTTTCGATAAAAATGTATATGAACTTAATGTAAAGTGATTAAAAACCAAATTATCAACCTTACCTTCTAATTAAATTGTTTTACGAATTTAATGATGGTTTACATAATATTATTTAGTAATAAGCTGTGTCTTTCAAAGTTTATTTGAGAGTTACCTGTTAGGTTATTGATATCTGAGTGTGATGTAAGGGTTTTATACCTAGGTATGTCTCACCTGTTGGTAAAATTAAAACTGAGTCTTATTTTTGTAAATATCAGTGTAATCGGTACCTATAATGTTTCTGCTTGTGTGCGTGCATTTCTGCGTACAAAGTTTTGATATACTGGTTCTCCATTAGTTTGCGATGGTCTTACCACGCGCGCCGCCGCAAGACAATTTCAAATTGCCTGCAATAATTTAAACTAGTAATGTATTAAGAGGGATGGTTTTATAAATAAACCGAGTGAGGGACCCGGTGGATACTTGAAAGCGGGTTTGTATCACTTTCAGTTATCAAAAAGATTTTTGACGAAAATATCTAAATAAATAATATCCATGGACATTCCACACAGCGTCTAGTCCTTGTTATGGTAACTAGATGACTTAATCTAGCTGAAATTAATGCCAAATATTGAGTTTCGCTAAAAGTGTAGTAAGTAGGTACTTGTAAATATATCTAAATCGTCCATGAAACCTGGACATTGGAAACGAGTTTTCCGTATTTTTATTTCATTCTCAAAAGGCCTAGAATACTCTTGAGACATTTGAGTCATAAAAAAGTATTTCAGCTTTAGGACGAACACTGGTGGACATAAGCCTCCCTCATAGATCTCCAATTGTTTCGGTTGGAAGAGGCCTGCATCCACCGTGAACCTAGCTTTTACCAAATCACCCGTTCATCTCGTTGGTGGACGTCCTACGCTGCGCTTGTCGATCCGCGCTCCATTCGAGAACTTTACGGCCCCAACGGCCATCTGTTCTACGTGCTATAATATGGCCTGGGCCCTTACTCCGTGACAACGAAAACGAAGTTTCGTGACAATTTTCGGGGTCAGCTTATGTTGGTGGATACTGAATTCGTAATAGTTCACCAACATAATTAGAACCCGAAAATTGTCACGAAACTTTGTTTTTCGTTTTGCAGATTAGACGCCCTGCCCATTACCATTTCAGCGAGCTAACCGCTTGGCTAAGTACCTATCACCTCATTTCCCAAAATATAGTAAAAAGCACGTTACGTAGTATTGTCAATTATTGCCCAATGATATGAAACTTATTGCTTACTCAACAAACCTTACTAAAGACTCATACTTTATACTTTATAGTATTGTAAAGGTGAAAACAATACATAACTTTGTACAAACTGTAACATATTCTTAGTAATAGTAACAGCGTTTATGGAAATGCCAGAGATTTACACTTATTGCATTTGATGTTGTATGGGAGAAATTACTCAGGAATATATTTATTGTGATGTATGGCAGAATTACTAGGGTTTCTTTGTTTGTCGGTGCTTGTTTTACGAGTTATTATAATGTATAGCTATTAATTATTTTTATGGACGTGAATATTTTAACTTTATTGAAAAATCCTTTGCGTTGGAGGCAGAACCTAAGTAAAAGTATGTAAAACATATTCGTTTAGTTTACCTAATCCAAGAAGTTTTACTTCTTGGATTACGTAAAATTGATGTTAATTTTCAATCACCTGTGACTTTATAATTATTATGACAAATAATAAGAAAGTATTTGCTAAATTTGTACATAGACAGGCAAAGTCCCTATTAAATTGCAAAATTATAAAGGCACGATTTATTTTTGGCTTTAAATGTTTTTTGAGACTATTTCATGTTAGGTACTTACCTACTTACCTCAATAAATTCTCACACTCGTAGAAATACCCACTAATATTTTATATTAGGAGAACTTGTTTAAAATGATTCTTCAAAATAATATAAAGTTATTATTTCTATAAAACCATTTAGGTTATTAATTTCAAACAGACTTAGACAATTCATTTGCCCTCAATAAATGCAACTACGCGTGCAACACCGATGTCGTTTCCTGCGATTTCCAATAAAATTACAATGTTGCGTTTTCCATTACTTATCGTCAAAATGACTCACCTTATGTAGACTTATGTCATTTCAAATGTGACCTAAATCAACCATAATAATACTAGTAGTTCGCCCCGAACGAGATCTCGCGTACCGTGGGTTTGTCGTTTCTTTTGTACTTTACACTATACGACAATCACAGTAGACATAAACTAGACAGTAATGGCACTAATGCTATAGTTGTAGTAATCAGCAACAAAAGCCACCAACCAACTGACAGTGCGCGAGATCTCGTTTGGGGCAAGCTACTAGTAAATATTGGGATGTCCCCTCCCATTACCTTTGATCTTAACGTTTTTTTTACCTCTAAAGGTTGTCTGGAATAAGCGTAGCTAAGCGAAAAGACCCTTTGTAAAATTATGTGTTAGGTTTATTCTTTCTTAAGCTTTGCACAGTAAAGAGTTTGCATTCATTACCTATTGCGTGGAAAATTCTTCAAGGAAACTATTAAATCAATAGACACATTAACTACTTTGTTTATTGATAAAACTAGTGCAATAATGTATTTTATAGTGCAATTCCTATTAAAATATATATCATGTTGTCAGTAAGAAAATGTTTAACTGAAGTCATTAATATTTCAGTGTTAATACAAAAGGTTAACTTTGTATATACAAAATATTGTTTGATTACGACACATCAAGTGACTTGCTGTAAAATACTGATGATAGAGATGTACCCACTCGTAAGATCTTGAAAGAAAATATTAAAGGAGAAAGGATGGATTCTGTGAAAGATAACATGAGAATTCGTTTTATCTAAAACGAACTTTTGAATGTTGCCTTTTACAAATTGATCAATCCATTTACAACGCCATAATCTAATAAACAAATACTTTTCACTTCCTAAGTGTAAACTATAAAGCATCACAATCAATTTGTGCCACCTTTTATACATTGGGTGTAATTGATTGTAGCGTTACTTTATGCTTGGCAATAAACTTTTTAGGCTTTTAAAATAAAACTCTCTTAACCTTTGATCTTTTGACTACACCTGCTCTGATAAATAAGACTAGCGGTAATATGACCGAGCCCAGTTCGGTTTTTTTTTAATTGCCTGAGTACGATAAAACGACATTTTCTAAAACTGATGTCCTAGCTAGATCGATGATCGATCGAAACCCTCTGATTACCAAATTTCATGAAAATCGTTGAAGCCGTTTCCGAGATTCAGATTATATGGTTATACAAAAATTGCTCGTTGTTATAGAAATATCTTTTATCTTCGTTATACCAGAAGTACTTTCATACCGCATTTGAGATTATATAAAAGGTAATTAAGTGTCAGGTGTCACTCTTCTGACGCTTGCAACAGTTTCAACCGGAGCTCATGAGGTAAACAAACGAATGGGCTCAAGTGTTGAGAGATGAGCGATAGTAGAGAAACTGGTAGCCAGAGCTTTATTTCATTTTTAGGAAGTTTTAAAATATGAGAATTATTAAAATGTGTGTGTGTGTTTTTGTACAATAATTGGTTATCATCGTGTGCCCTCAGATGCAAGTGTACCTAAGATAATATCTAAGTTCGACAAAAATACATAGTCAAAAGCTATTTTTTTTCTTATTTATTTGATAATTCACAGGGTTTATTTTGAAACATCCGTAGTTTCCTATAATTACGTTTATCGTCATCTTCATTATCGTAATTAAAAAAATATGACAATCGATACAATCTTTTGACCTCACAAGTACAATCTAGTTTGTATTAAACTAGCTTACTCGCCTGCGGCTTCGCTCACCTTGATAAAATATAGTCCAAGATACACATCGGTGAAAGAATTTTTGAAATCGGATAAGTAGTTTTGAAGATTACCCCAAAAAACAAACAAACAAACCAAATTTATTTCTTTATGATACCACGAAATCATCACTGACGTTGAACTTACGTCATTATAGAATAACAACGTCAGTATTGAGCTTGTGATGTGATGACGCTAAAGTACGTGTCTTGACACAGTGAGGAAAGTGCGTTGTACGATGAACAAAGCCCGATTGATAGGATGCGAAGTGACGAAATCGTAAGTGTACGTGTTTTAGCTAATGGGACGAGGTTTAAACCGTATCTCTTTAAATAGATGTGGACAATAGATTTATTTCCGAATTGCCTTAAATACTTTTACCATTTTTGTATGATTGCCTTGCGGTCGTGAAAGAGAACTTTTAGAAAAATTTAAATCTTATTTACTTATTTGTAAATTTACATACCTACATGTACATACAGACATAAAATAACAGGAGTAAACAGGATCATTTGAAATTAGTATGAGTTTTTTATTCAAATGTGAAACGTACACTTACGTTTTTATTCTTATAGAACCGATATTTTTTACTTTTAAATTAGATAAACAAGAAGGCAGAGAAAGTGCTAATAGGGGAAACAATTCTTGTCTACTTTACTTATAAAGCTGTTCTCAATCGGGAGCTTTGATAACATCGCGCCAGAAGCCGCTAAATGATTTCCATTCTACTCTGTTTACTCTGCAGTTACTGTTCATTTGACCGATCGACGTGTTCAGAAGATTGATTGATCAGAAACAGGGCAACTGTACCTTTAGCATCATTCCTTTGGATTTAGTAAGTTCCAGAATATATACTAAGATGTCGGATAAGTACCCCACTAAAGCAAATATTTTTGTATGAGTAGCGACCTCTGGTGATAGATTTTTAAAGCTGGAACCGAAAATGTAAGTACTTTTCGAAACACGAAAGCTCTAGCTGATAATGTCACTCGCGATCACCCATCCAAATTGTGACCGCACAGAACGTTGTCGCTAAAAACTTCAGCGATCTATCAAGAACGTCTTTTCAAACCGTGCCACTAAAAATTTGGAGTGTAGGATAGGTACTAATATGATATAAATCAGCATCCTCATTTTCTCTCCATCTATCACTACACTATTTATCAAACAAAATAACATGAAAAATTCACACACACAAGCGTAAACCATTGAGCTCGAAATCATGTTACATTACCTTTATGTAAGAATAAGCTCCTATGTACAGGAATTCATTAGGAAACTACATAAAGCTCACTTGCCAAATAATGACCACCCCATAGAATTATTCCGGACAAGTAATCACTCAAAACAAAAGGATGCGGTGGTCATTACAACACTGGACTAACGAATGAAGTTGTACTGGATAATCTGGATATGCCATCATACAGATTTGAATTGTAGCGTGTTTTTTTCGTACATAAAAATAAAATAAAAATTAGTAAAAATAATATTATAACTCATTTCTAATACACGATAGAAAAATAAACACTTTTTAAATAAAAAAGGTTGTAGTCTTCAAACTAATGAACAGTTTATAATTTTTTTTGTCCTATGTTCCAGGTCATATACTTAAATCTATTCCTATTATCAGCCAAATCTGTTTATCAATAAGTTTTCGCCTGAAAGAGTAACAAACATCCATCTCTATCTATTCTGTCAAATGTTTTGCATTTATTTAATTAGTAGGATAGGATTATCCCACTAAAATAAACGCAAAAGTATGTATAGATGTAAAGATGTTTGTTACTCTTTCACGCAAAAACTACAGAACAGATTTGGCTGAAACATAGAATATACATTGTTTATAACCTGGAATAACACATACGCTTCTTTTTATTCATATTCAACGCGAGCAAAACCGCAGGCGTAACCTTGTAATCTATACTATTAGATAATACATGTCACATCCAGCAAACTCATAGCCCACTTCAGAGTGTACACATCACATACCCTCTTTGATCTCCAATTAGATGAACATTTTGGGGTATATCTGCCCCAGTGAGGGGCGAGGGGACAATCAGCCCCTTTGTTGCGAATTGTTTATTGATGGGGAAGGCGGAAGGTTTCGACAGATTACGTGTTTAATGTCCACATTGCTTTGCTTTGCATATATGACTTGATAGCTTTGTATGAACAATTTGCGGATAGATCACCGAAAAGAAAAATTTGATTCCATACCGTGTTTATTGCTTTTGGAGTTTTGGTCGAGAAAGAACAAAGAATCGCCTAGCTTTTATGACGTTTGAATGTGATCTCAGAGGTCCTAATGAATAAATATTTTATATCATGAATTTGTTACTCTGATAAAGTAGGTACTCAAGATAAAATCATAACGAAAATTAACTTAAAAAGCTCTTAGAACATACAGTATTCGTTTTTTTTTTGCTTGATATTGCTTGCCTCTTCTTCCGCGATAGAAACATTTAAATACTTACTATTACCTATTACGAATTTACTCAAAAATAAAGATACAAAATCAATTAGTAATGTCCACTAAAGAAGCTTTGGGCGGGCGGTGCGAACTAGGGCGGGGAAAATTAATCCGCCCCAAACTATTATACGCCGCAATTATCTATCGAGGATTACAGTGACAAACGGCCCAAACCGATTTATTCGAGTGCGAACTGGTTCATTTTGACCGAAATATTGCCATATTTTAGTCGGATAGTATGGTGGATTTCTAATATATATATTTATTTACAGAAACTAAACTACTACATATTTACATAACTGTACAAAATACAATTAGAACCAGTTGAGCCACCTAAGGATCGTTACATACGATCTACAGGTAGCTCAACTGATCCAAACCACTGCCAGACGGAAGCGTGCCCAAGACACTGGCAGCATTTCTAATTATATAAATTACACTGTTTTGTTTTTATTGCACGATAAATTTGTCTAGGTACAAGTAAAGAATACTCTAAATATACGTATAGCAACTTGCGCATTAAACATTGTGCAGGTAAATGGACTTTATGAAATAGAAAACTATTACAGAAACCTACGCTCTTTATTTCTCCGGTTGTAGAGCTTAACCTGATTACAAATTGAACCAAACTTCGAAATAGTAAAGAATATTGACCAATGAATGTCTTTCAAATCACTTTGACCGATAAATTTTCGATTTAAGGTTGAAAAGATCGGTTTAGCGAGATTTTATCTATTGAGTGTGAGTTTCCAATGGTTTTCTCGACAGAACTTGTGTAACGATTTAATTTATCTTTTCGGGATAATCATCCCGATTCATTTTAGTTTGTATGAGCTTGAGCTAGCTCACTTTCGTATTTAACCGATTGTATGGATTTTTCTTAAAAAGGTGATTTCAAGAACAAAATAATATA
The DNA here is from genome assembly GCA_963582015.1 of Xanthorhoe designata. Lineage (NCBI taxonomy): Eukaryota > Metazoa > Arthropoda > Insecta > Lepidoptera > Geometridae > Xanthorhoe > Xanthorhoe designata. The sequence goes on from OY757049.1 coordinate 3,876,885, forward strand.
AAAAATTAAATCAAGACGTATTGTATTCCCAAGGTGCGGTAGACATATTTTAAGAAATGTTTTAATAAACTAATTTGTGATTAACCCAGGTAATGTACAGTTTGTTACGAGTACTAACGAATTGAACTTTCAATAGGACTTTTTAAAATGGTACGAGCATAACAAACATTCGTCTTTAAAAATATTGAGAAAAAGCCAATGTTTATAACTAATAGTGGCAATTCTGGATGTCGCCAAAACTTACTTGACAGCACTAAAAATGTCGCCGTCCCTTTCATAGCGATTAACATCGCAAGGATGGCATCAATTTTAGTGCTGTCAAATTAGTTTAGTTAAATTTTGGCGACATCCAGAATTGCCACTAGTAACTGTTATTCTGAGTTTTAAACAATTCTGAGTTTACATCTTATTATCTTCGAGGGCAGAGAAAGCCTTTATCAGTATTTAAAGCTGTGAGGTCCGAATGTCAACTGGAAAGGCACGCAGACAACGTGATGCACACATTAGCGTAGCCCTGCGAATACACGCATTCATAACCTAAACATGCTCAATGTGCTGCACACTGAGACCATTGCTAAGACTTAACAAAAAGTATCTCTTAAAAAGATGGAATATACTCGTATATACATATTCCATCTATATATATCCTACTAATCCTACTAATATTAAATGTGTGTAAGTGTGTTTGTTACTCTTTGATGCTCAAACGGCTGGACGGATTTGAATGAAATTTGGTACCAGAATTGCTTATGCCCTGGGGAAGATTATAGGATTTTCATCATGATCACCATTATAACATCACTACGCAAGTAACGCCGCGAAGACGTAGTATTTATTGAATATAAATATTCAATTTTTTGTTTCACTGATTGAAAATTAATCAGTTCTTGTGGGAATGTTAATACAGGTAAAAAAATATTTACACTAGGTTATGAAAATTATGTTAGTACAAAATATTATATTATTGCAAAGTTTAGTTATATTATCTACTGAATACCAAAATATTGTGGGCTTTTACAACCCAGCGTATAAACATTGAGTCTACAAGATTTTCTTCATAAAGATGTTCACAAGCAGCTCGCTCACTCTATAAATTAGAATTTTTAAAAGTGTAATGAAAAGACTAGGGAAATCTTCCATTCAAAGGTTACCTGTAAGATGTCGCTTTTTATAAAAAACCGCCGAATGTAAAACGTTTCTCAGTTAATATTTTTTTTTATAAATTCAAAGTTTTTAAGAACGTACTAACGGAATACAAGAGGAAAAGTATTGGGTGACAGTGGCACATGCGAGTTTAAATAACAATAGTTACACATTCTTAAGTGTAAGAAAATGTATCGATCTTCTAGAAAGATCAACAGATTTATATAGTAGGGTGGTAGATACAGTTATAACCATTAAAAGCTTTTAGTAATATTTACCCTGGCCGTAAAAACGATTGAATATCGCCGCATCATAAAAATCCTAATTGTGTCCGCAACAATGAGGTTTTTTTAAATAACCTGTAAGTTAAAATAAAAGCTGCTCCTAAAAACTGTGTCAAACGGAAGTCCAAAAAAAAAGGATTTTCAGAGTTACGTGAACAATGCACAATTACTCAGTTAGTTTTAAAAGCATTGAGAAATAGTGCTGAGATATTGTGTAACTATCTCAAGCTAAAATATTATATGCTCCGAAAAAATCTAAGTTTATGTGACAAGAAATAAACGTTTTATTATTATTAAATATTTATTTGGTCACCTTGAATTTTGTCATATTTAAAGTTGCCTACTACGGGTCGACATAATGTTACGTTATTTATTATAAGCATCAATGTATACAACTGATCTAGCTAAGCTTCGAAGGTGCTTAATGGACACTCACACAAACATACACACATTTATTGCAAATGCACTCCGTGTTTGCAGGTGTAACATGCTCTCGGTCATCGCTCTCAATGCGCATGTCTGAGTGTATACATTGTACACACACATTGTACCAAATGGTCACAGGTTTCAGAGTGTGTGGGACATGCTAATTTCTTGCGGCCCAACAATCGTCCTGTATATAAATAAATGATATGGTATTTGCAATACTTTTACAAGAATTAATGTTTTGTAATGCTTTTGTTTGAACTTTGAGACCTGAGTTTATTGTGTGAAAGTCGTTTGTAAGATGAAAACATTTTAATAAAACAAACGAAGTTCAAAGAAGCCGTTTTATTTTATTTTTTAATTTATGATTCTTTTTTTAATATACCGTGATAATATTTACCAGAATATGATAAAACAAAGCTCTGATATCGATGGATATAAAAAAGTGGTTGGAGCTAAGTAAATAGCAGTTGAAATTATAGATCTTTGCGCAACAGTCGAACATAATTTTAGGTAAGTAGGTATCATAATCAATAAGGAAATTACGATGACGGTAGTTAGGCAAAAAAAATAAGATTGGTAATCTATTTATTCCTTTTTGATAAAAAACGCTGAATAACAAACTAATTCGAAATATTAAATAATATTACACCTAAACGCAAACTGATATTATATTGTAAATATAAATCAACACGATTAAAAAGGGTACATAATCCGATCGCCGCTTTAATAATGTCATTAAAAATGTCAGTTTCTCGCATTACTTGGTTATAAAAGTAGCATTAAAGTTACAAACTATAAATGTTGACCAACCCTGGCCTCAAGCCTACATTTCTGTCGGATTCTTAGAAATTTTCTAATGACTTAATCAATGATTATTATTTTTACATAGTTCTTAACACTATTACGATCTAAAAATTGCCTCAAAGATCTGAAAAGAAATGTCTACCGCTCCCTGGGATACAGTCACTTCACTTCTTCTTACAGTTCAGGGATACAGTCGTGATCATATTTCATTTCTTAACACTAATGCTTAGCTTTAGGCTCAATCAGTTTTTTCATGTATTTCACAAGATGTAATGACTGATATTGACTTTTTTGTTGGTTCTGGCGGCGTTATCGCTTATACTCGATATTTTCAATGCAATCTAAGAAAAGAAAAGAAATAAGCAAAGCCAAAACTGCTAATAAAAATACTTAGATATTTTTGTTATTATTATCATTATTTTGTAAAATTTAAAGCTTTGTAATTTGTTTATGTATTCTTTAGTATATTATGAAATTTCGGTTACATTGAACTAGGGGTGATACAATAAAAGCTTTGATTTACGCTTGATGGAACATTTACGAGGATTATGATCCTATTTGATTTACAATATCTGTACACATTTTCAAATAAACCACCTTAATCCATCTAAGCCGATGCAAGTATAATTCATAATGACATGATATTAAGTACCTATTAAACATCCCATAAATTATTCTAATTTATATCGAATCCATTATTTTTAATCTGTCCGCTTCCCAATATTAATTCGGCATCGTTTTATATTAAAACTATAATTAACTTCCATAAAAAGGTCCTATAAACAGATCGGCAGTTTTTAATACGAGATTTAATATATTCGAATAAATCTTTTACGGTCGTCTAGTTTATTACTAATTTAATTTCATTGTTTTATTTAGAAAAGAGTTGGGCTTTGTGTTGTTTTACGGTTGTGAATTTTAATCATATTTCTTTGAACTATTTATTTTTAGCTTTCAAAAATCTTTCGCGATCAGAAAGCATTCCAAGTAAATAGTCCCTTAATTAAAATAAAGGTAATTATTAATTACTTGGTAAATACCTACATAGGCATTGATATTTGTTATTAAGAAATAGAAGTAGATAAGCTAATTTTATTTTGTTTGTCCAATTCATAACGTTAATTTAATTAATGATCATTAGTTTGATTGCTAAAGTAAATTATGAAATGTTTTTATTTATATCTCATAATGTCATAATGCCTGATGAATAAAAATAATTGATTGATAGATAAAGAAAATCTCAGAAAATCTTCGCTCACCTTCTTCTTATCAACCTCGAAAAAGTTAGGCATCTTCGGAGGGTCGCGGTCATGATGCGACGTTCCATGGTGGTGGTCCTCCATTAGGTTGTTGAAAAACTCCATAAATTCCATTTAACCAGTCTCTCACTCAATAACTCACAAAAACACCAATATTAAAATCCGTTCCTGACACCAAAAAAAAAATCGCGCGTCTGTAACACGTGCACAAAAACTTGTGACAGACGCCAGACGTCTTACTCTTGCCAACATCCGATATAAACTAAATTGAAAATTGGAAACAAAATGCAATGTTCGAATCTTGATATGACAATAATAGGAGAGACAGAGATGGCCAAAACGCTGGTGTGAGAGCGAGACGGAGCTTGTAGCTAGACGGCCCGCTCCACCCCATCGACATTGGCGGCGCAGGGGTTGTCGCCAGACGAGATCGCTTCAAAATTTAAAATTCCTACCTGACTGACAAAACATAAACATCATAACCGACCATACAAATCCAACCTTTACACCATTCACAATAGACACATTTTCGACTGTCAAATTTCAGAATTTAAGCTTTTTCACGCAAACTATTTAAAGTTGTAATTATAAATAGCAAACGCGTGGATACAATACGCAAGGTTATTCTGAGAATCCGTCTTATTTTATAATTTACTTCGATGATTGAAAGATACTGTTTTAAATATGTGGCATAAAATGTATGAGATACGACTCATAAAAGTACAAAGAGGTTTCATAAATATTTATGTTTTCAGACAACATTTCAGGCAGATGAATCGTAACTCTTCAAATCGTTTTAGCAATTGAAATCCTATAAACACTGTTACCTATAAAACTATGAATTACGCGTGAAAATGAACAAATCACAAATGGAATACTTCCATAACCATAAAACGTAAAACTTTCAACAAATAGTATGATTCAAATATACCTGTTTTAATTTTATAACATTAATGATTTTTTTTAAATAAATACTTAATCACAATTTTAACTTCAAGTTTTCAGCGGTTTTTTAGAATAACAAATAAATCAAATCTTTACTTCAAATCTATAGGTAGTAGGTACTTCATTATAAATATAACTTACTACGAGTATAACAATTACCTACAACCAATTTAAAATAAATTCGCACGCAATCCTTCCAACAAGGTTTCACCCGACCGACACCCCATAATAATATCATCGAAACCCCCAATTTTCTGAATAAAATCAATTATATCTATATTATTGTGGTTGTCACGATTACGCAGGGCAGTTTATCTTGTTATGATATCTTTACAAATGGGGTGAAGTGGTCGAATTTCGACATACGGGTGCTTAGATTGATACGGGTGGATTTACTACTATTTTGACAGGTTCATTTTAATCGGTAAAGGGTATTTTGTTCTTTGATTTAAAATTGGCAATACAGGTTATACAGAGATAATGTACAAAATAGAACGCAAATCAATAGGTACATACTCGTAATACCTAAAAATTATTATTATGTTGAAATATGAACCTATTTTTCTTTGCTAATCGATATACATATTTTCTCTTACACCTTTTTACAAAGTATATTACTACAACTAAGTATTATTTAGATATTTTTAAAGAACTGTTTCAGAACTAGACGAAAAAAACAACCACAAGTTTGTATTTGGGAATATCCCACTCGTCTTTCTTTTGAGGAATTCGGGGTAAATTTATCAAGTAAACGCGATGACGTCATTGCCGCATCCCTTCTGGCACTAAGGGCGAGCGTGATGTCAAACCGAAACAGTTTAGATAGTAGTTTTAAAATACGATCTATTTTAGGAATTTGTGGGTTTTATTTATTTTTTTACGTGATATCTTACTGCAGTTTGTGATTCAGCTGCGTGCACAGTTTTACATTGTACGAGTTGTAATCTTTTCTTACAAATTGTTGTTTGTACAATAATGATTTAGATATTTATGTATCTCATTTCGGTTCTAATTGTTACTCATTGGTGTTATTAAATCTAAGAAATCTCATCTTACTTATGCTTAAGTTTCACATCTGACTTTTACTGGTACAAAAAAAAAATGTATAGAGGTGTTTTTATCTAGCTAGATATTTTGAAATTCTATTATAAGCTCAGGTATAAAATATTCATAATAATAAAATTTACAAGTCAATTCTACCGCCCGTTTACTATCACCGTCTATTCTAAGGATAATAGCTAATATCTAACAGCAATATAATAAACAAAAGAAGTCCAGTAACTCGGACAAAAAATCTCTCAAATAACGATTAAATATTATTTCTGTAAGTATGAACAATAGAAAGGCTACTCGCCTATCGGAGGAAGTGGCGATACGGGCCAAAATTGAGCCCATTTCTATGAAATTGTATTTTGTTTGAAACAATACGGTTCAGCTTAGCAATAGCTTTATTATTTCTACAATCCCAACATGTGCTTGCAATAAAATCTATTGAAATTATTAGAATTCTGACCTGTGGAATACAATGAGGCAAATAGTTTTGTAATTGTATTTTTGTGGGAAAATTCATTTGGAGATGCGCATCCTTGATTGATTTTTAACAAACCATGATTTTTCTAGATTGCAAATTTGCAAGAGAGAAAGTGTAAAGTGAGAAAAGGAGTACCTATCACACTGTAAAATGCACAATGATTTAATGAAAAGTCAAGTCATACGCAAGTAAAAGTTAATTTCATTAGAGTTTATAAAATATGTATTATAATTGAAGCTTATGGTTTACGTTGTACGTTCAAATAAAAAAAGAACATCTATAAGCTCCGAAAATATTATGTCAGTATCTTAGTAACAATGACTTTACCTATTAACATTCTTTTAACCTATTATAAAAATATGCGATAAGCTTCTGGTGCTCAAATAATTAAGTAATGAGTAAGTTTATCCAGTAAGCTACAATTAGAGACAACTAAGTTGTCTCAACATTTTAGTTACCTAAGACAAGACAATCAATACAAAAAAACTTAAACATTGTCGCTTCCGAAAAATACAGACAGGCAAAACTTTGTTCAAAAGACAACCAACCCTGAGAGACAAGGCCTACGATTACAATATGTATTTGTAAAAAATGTACCTAGTACCAAAGACGATTAATATCTAGAAGACAGACAAAGGCTACACAAAATCGTAACCCGATCCCGCAGTACCAGATAGCCTGAAAACTTTAAAACATCAATTTTATCCAAGAAATTTCAATACTTAGTAGTAGGTAGCAACAATATTCAATATTTAAACATTTTTAACTAGAAAGTAATTGAAATTTCTTGGATAAAATTGATGTTTTAGAGCTTTCAGGCTATTTTTTAGGGTTACGATTTTGTGTATGGCCTTTGTCTGTCTTCTAGATATTAATCGTCTTTGCTAGTACTAAACACCTTTATTGAAATAGACCAAAAATTATCAACCACAATATTTACACATTTCATGACAACAATAAGATACTAATCCGAACTACAATAGCTTCACCAACCCCTGATAATTTAAGGGCATGCATACACTGAACCACATGGTTGCACGCGTGGTTTTCACACGGAAGATATATCGACGTGTTTTAATTAACACCAATAGTCAATGCACCCCAATTTCCCCTTACTTTAATTACGGTTTTGATAGCTCAATGAGTTGTGGGATGCTGGGATCATTAAGTAGGAACATTTGTTGCGAATTTTGTAAATTTGTAATTTGTTTGAACGGTTATTTCACGTAGGTACGGCAAAATAACTTAGATCGAACAATCTTTATAATAATACATTCCAAGTTTAAACCAACCCGCAGCAGTTTTTGGCAAAAGTAACAAACATCCATCGATCCATCCATTCTCACAAACAGCAATTAGTGTCATTTACAACCAATTAATGTTGTTTTGGTAAAAACCACGCGCACTTATAGATACTTTGATACTAAAATTGATTAATTAGGGCTATCCTTGTATTATTCAATCGAACGACATATTTAATGATAGATACCTACTCATCGTAAATCCTTAACTTATTTTCAGTCTTTCAAAAGAAATGATTTAATTATAGTTGCAAAAACGAAATGTTATTTCCATGTCCATTAATTAGAATGAAAGGCGCATAAAACGTCAAAGGATAGTCCTTTTATTATTCATCCACACCCACCCGATAGATGGCGCACCTACACATTATACAAATGCTACTTCTACTGATTGTCAATGAATTTTAATTTATAATCTAGCTAGGTATATAGTAGTGGCAATGCGAAGTATCGCAAAAGCTAAACTTAACTAACTGCCACTATTGTGCCACCATGTACAGACAAAGACTGAATGTCTTTGTTTTTTATTTGGTGTAACAATAAAGAGTTTTCTATCGTCTATCTATTTCGCGTGTTTAAGAATTTGTTACAGATTTTCTGTTAAGATTCTGATGAGACACATAATTAAAATCATGGTCTATTATGACCCATTTATTTGATTGCTGTATAAAACTACAATATTTACCGTACTTGTGTTATAATATGTCTATAATTATCTATTCTTATCTATATAAATAAAAATAAGTGTTTCTTGTATGTTTGTCGTCTATTTCTTTCATCAGACTTCAATAAATTATGAGTGGCAGGTTTTTCTGTTTTTAATCATATTTTTTTATGTTTTCAGTTTAATCACATTACTTATTTTATTTTTATAAAAAGAAAATGTGATCCTTCCATCCCAAACATTGTCTGACTCTGTATTGTGAAATAGAAACAAAAGTATTTTGTTGTCTAATGGTAAATTATTGTAGTTTTTCTTAAACTTTCGCGATCACAATTCATATTTATAAATACATGTACACGGGGTTTTATCGCGTTATTTACCTTATTTCTTTACGTCCCGACGTTTCGAAATAACGCGATAAAACCCCGTGTCGATGTATTTATAAATATGGTAAATTATTGTGTCAAACAGTAACCCACTAAGGTCTAAAATATGTCACTAAGGTCGCTATTATACTATTATTATACTTCTTCAGTGATAGTATGAAGCGCTGTAGCGAAGCTTGCTAAGCCACCTTCTGAGCGGTCACAACTTGTATGGGTGACTGCAAGTGGAAATAAAAGCTGAGCGCTTCCATGCTTCGGAGGGCACGTTAAGTTGTCGGTCCCGGCTAAGACATGGGCCTTTAGACGGCCTAAAAACTACGTTATCAAAGTTGGCCACTTGCTCGTATGAACTTACTTACTAGTGATAGTATTATAATGATCTGTGGTGATAGCCAGCATTTGTTTAGACGGCGGTACAACAAAGCCGGGATCGGGCTGCAACACGTCGTCTTTACGAGCGAACCACCTGTGCAACATTGTGTGATCCCTTGTTATCAATTTTGATAATTTATCACCTCCTGACTGAGATCCGTCTCTCCACAGAAGTTTTTGTTGTTCCACGTTTAATGTATATCTAGGTACCTACAATCAGCTTTGATACTGTTGGAATGATAAACATTAAATCTACTTTACGCCTTTATTTGTCTAGGGGCACTTTATGTTTGTCTCTGGCTAGGCTAGTCTATGGTCTACTCTGTTATGTCATATTCCGTTATATACATTACAACCGTTACATTTAACTTTACTGTTTTTGCGTGTATTATTCCACTTCCACAGATACAATCAACTGTTTTGTTACTGAGTCGAAATGGAAGAAAATAAGGTTTTTTTTACTGCCTAAAAAAATGTGTTTAAGATTGATTTAGGTTTTTAATGCCTAAATATCTAAGATAACATCTTCCTATTTCGTTTTTAGAAATAAAAAATGTCGCGAACTCATTTCTAAAACGTGTTCATATTTTCATAGTTTTTTTCGTTCAAAACTTTTCTTCTGTATGAAGCCTTTATGCCGAAGAAGTAATCACAGGTACATTAATATATTTGGCACATGTCCACACCACACGATAGCTTCATTAATTACAGTTTACGGCCATAAACACATTAATGATTTTACTTCAGAGTTCTGAATCATCCGTCCTGTTATACCTCAGAAGATCATAAAGTGACATAAATGTTCCAATGATTTATTCAGGTCTTCTCAGCTTTGCTGTCCAACTAATATGAAATTTCCGAAGTTCTGACTAACTGACAAACTCTAAACTATTGTATATAATTATCTGACCAAATTATTTGACCATGTATGATGGAAAATTAATGGATAGGTATTTTTCCGCTGGCTTCATCCATCAATAGGTATTATATACTTCGAGGAAATAGCAAGAATTTAGGTATACGTCAGACGTTATTCTGTCACTATTTTAAATTCGTCGCGAATTCATTGAAAAGTCAGGAAGTTTGTTTTTAAGTAGGTCTCCCAAAATCCTCAAATTTGGAATTTTGGACGACATTTTTCACCAAAATATTAGTAAAAAATATAAGTTTAGCACTGTCAATGCCAAGAAACGAACAACATAAAGTAATTTTATTTATTTTTACTTAAGGTACTTACAAAGGTTTTTAAACATCATCTAATGATTAACAATAGAACTAAAATTATAAAAGAAAGTTAAATACTAAAAACGTTAAAAGTTAGACAAAAATACTAAGGAGAGAAGTCACGAGATATTATATAGTTTAGTTTTGTTTAGAAGCTCACATGGGTAATAAAATTTGCGGGATTTGACATCATAGTTACTGCTAGTCTGCAGTATAAGCACTATAACAAAACAGTTGTATTAGGATACTAATAATATTCAAATAAACATACATTCCAACGATAATGAAAAAAAAACACTTGCTAATACGAACGAACGATAATGAAAATCTATAATGGTACCTATTATATTAGTCGAAAAGCAGCGACTTTTGATGTTCATAATATGAACAGAATAATGTTTCATTTTGTATATTATTAAGGTGCATATTTCATGTCACAAAACAGTTTTTGACAGTTTTGTAAAGCTTTACACCCGCAGTTGTTTTTCAAGTTGACAGTACTTTCCGCTAAGTAACATACGTACTACGTGTAACTCATTAAGTAATTCCGTAGAGCCCTATTCTGCTCTGATCAAAGGGAACTGTGTTTTCATACGTCCAATGGATTCGAGGACTTAGCGTTTGTTTTCCTTAGTCCAGTTGGTGTTTGATAACTGACCATGTTTAAGTCCTATAATTGTTTATGAAAAAAGCAGTAACATATAGAAAGAGGTAAGGATATACTCGTACTTGTGTTACGAAGATATGATTTGGGAAATATTACTGAAAGAAATTGTGAATAAAATTTGTATGTAAAAAAAATGGGTAATTTTTAAAGTAGGTACCTAGGTAGAAACATAAATATCGAAAAACCAACACTCAAATTAAACGCAATAATATTGACAGCAATTAAAACCTTTTATAATAAAAGTAAAGCCATCTTTAAAGACAAAACAAACTCAAGGGTCTTGTAAAAAGCAAAATTACAGAAAAACTTGGCGCCTGCGTCAATAGGGTAACGGAACCCCAGGTCAAGTGTTACCGCCGATTGATAAGCTACCACATGAACGTGGTCATAGTAACTACACGATATACTGTGGCCAACGGTGGATCGAATCGAAAGCTATAAAACCTCATTGTACTATCGACCGACAAAGCTCTGCCTGCTCTTATAAACAATTACATGAATAAACTGCTCCAACATTTTTATCGAGCGAAACAGAATTATTTCACAATTACTACACCGCATAGTTTGAGTAAAATATTTGAAGAAATTTCAGCCTCCGGGCAGGCAAAAAACGTTGTAAATTTAAAATAAGAACAGGAAATGATAACCCGCGGGTCGGTTGGGCCGCCACCCCCGTCTGCGCCCGCGCACCAACACATGCAAATAAGCATTAATTTTATGAGATGCACACATTCGTATGAGCAATTAAATTAACACACACAAAGAAAATACATTTTTGAGAAATGGCAAGTTTATTATTTAATGGTATGTTTCAAAACTCGCTGTTATAATTTAGGTACCTACATAGAAAAGCAATGAAACTACTTACATATAAAACCTACATTATATAACCTATATATAAAAACTCGATTGCAAAAAAACGTAAAACTACATAAGTATTTATTTAGCCGACAACAAAAAAATATATTTATTATTATGTATTTTTTAATTTGAATTTTACATAACAATTTGAAACTAACGATTCTATAAAAAAATCTTCTCAATAATAACAACATAATGAAATTGGAATCGAACGCTACGAACTTTTGAACTTCGAACGCTCATAAAAATAGTTCCAAGACTGAAAAAGTTTCCTTCGATAACCGTATCGAGATTTCAAGGGGATGTAATCTATAAGGATTCGGAATGTTTTTTGTGCTTATGGATTTATTTATTTTTTGCCCGGGGTGGCAATCTGGAAATTTTAGAATAATCTCCCAGTGAAGAGGGCCGCCACATGTGCGCATGCGTCTCGGTGATAAACATTTTATAGGAATGTTTAGAGCAAAAACTGCACCAAATGTGGATATCGATTTAGGGTCTTGAGAGGAAGTTGTAATATAAATAATAAATTTTCGGCGCTTTACGACGAAAACGAAGACTGATATTGTTTTGTTTTACTTTTTAAGTTGAATGTAATTTAATTTGGATTTTTAAAACTTAATAGAAAAATATTTTTCTTTAGAAAAGAAATAGAAATATGATCACGCCTGTATCCCAGGGAGCGGTAGAAATTTCTTCCAGATCTTTTAGGCAATCTTTTTTTGAAAGATCCTTTTGAAGATGTCTATTTTTCTAATTGCAGATGCATAATGATGAAAAAGTTATGTGTTTTATTACTTAGTAAAATAAGACAAGAGACATCTAAAATTAATAAATATAACTTTTTGTCGGTGCGTGTGATCGGTAAAAGAAATAGTTATCCTATTTATAAATATAAGTTGGCTTGTTGATTGAGCACTAAAATGAGTTTATTAGGACAATTCTTGTTACCTACACTAATTACCCTACAGATGTCATAATTATAAATTAAGGACAGTTATAAATAAAGCAGTCGAAATCTAGAACAATCATGCTGTTTAAAACGGACACGTGTTCATTACAAGACGAAGAGACAGGTAGGTATAAAACCTAATTTTTTTACAAAAGTAATCTAATTAAGATATACTTAATTATGAAATGTTAAAATCTAAAGATTAACAATCATTCATACATCTATTTCAATAAAAAAAAATACTTAAAAAATTAAGGAAATCAAGGGACCTAAAAGGTTAGTAGAAAAAGTATTTTGTGTTTTTTCTGTGTGAATTGTCCATTGCAATGATATTTATTTATGCTGTTAATGCCACTTGCTGTCACCCATCCAAATTGTGACCGCTCACGAAGCGTCTAAGCGTCACGCCACGAACGCTTCGAGCAAGTAAAAGTGTCAAAATAAAAAAATATTACACTGACTTCCATTTTTCAAGAAGAAATAAATTTCCTGCACTCACGAGGTACATCGAGGTACTAGAGGTCTTTTCTTTATGGTCTTTCCTCGGGAGTCGAGAGGAAAAAAAGAATTGACGGAGTAATCGGTGAACATACTCGTAATAAAAATATAAAAAACATACCTACAGTGAAACATAAAACCTCCTTTTTTAAAGTCGGTTAAAAACGCAGAAAGCTCCAGCAATCATGATATAAACAAACGCGTCCTTGATACTACTGAGGGCGCTATATTTACCGGCAGATGCGGCCGGAGCCACAGCGCAAGCGCACTGAAAGCCCCGTGCTAGGCTATTTCCGGAACCCCAAGCACCCCATGAAATGAAGAATCATAGATAACATAACCTCTTTTGTCTTTCTTACACTTTCGCAATCATAATTTTCGACATTTTAAAGTTGAGATTGCATGCGCAATGATCACAATCAACTGACCGTGGCGCATGCAACTGTACCGAATTATGGGAAAAAACATCCACAAATCATGGTAAATATCCCGTTTTAAGTGTTTATAATGGTCAAAACCATGATAGTTTAATGCCGGGTTCCTATATCCAACTAACGGATGTCCGTAGGTCGGTCGTCATAGCAACGTTGCTATCTGTCAAAAAGTCTCATACATTTTGTGTTGAATAACAAACGTTGCTATGACGACCGACCTACGGACATCCGTACGTTACATAGGAACCGGGGGTAAAAAGTTTCAATTTTCGACGTTTCGGCTATGTGAGGTGCAAAAGAATGCATAGCCTCTTTTTGTTTTTGAAACCTTTCAGAACCTAGTCTCATACTTGATCTCTTTTTTCGATTCTTAGCACAAAATTAATGAAGTCTTTGGCTTATATAAAACATAAGCTTCCGACTGCGGCTTTACTCGTGTGTACTTAGCAGCATAAATGTGTTATTTGTTATTCCAGGTCATAAACTATGTATAGGTAGGTACTTATTCCAAGTTTCAACCAAACCCGTTCAGTAGTTTGCACGTGAAAGAGTTACAAACATCCATCTAAACATCCACAAAAAGTTTCGCGGTAGTAATATTAGTAGGATTTAATCTATAAATCTAAAGATTCATTTAAAACTTGTCCAAGCTACAAGACACCGCGCGTGGCTTCACTCCGTAATAAGATCCGAGGGTGTTTTTACGAAGCCTCGTGATGCAATAAGTGCAGGGGTGTGCTATTTCCGTCGAAAGGGCGAAATGATTGATGCCCAATCAGCATGGAACTAGTAATAATGAGAGAGCAGATTTAGATAAAATTGAAACAACAATTTGATTTCATCTGTAAAGATGGTCATAAGACCATGTAAGTTTTTTTTTGTTGCACTATAAAAATTAATTAGAGCACGGTTTCATTACAAACTAGCTTACTCGGCCGCGTTTCCTGGTATCTACCTGGATAAAAAGTAGCGTGGGTGTTAGACTTAGTTCTCTTAGTACCTTCTTCAAACGACCACGTGGCTTTTGTAAGAGTATGTATGTTTGTATGAGCTAACTCTGCTAACGAAGTTTTTAATCTGCCTCAAGTCAAGGCCTTCATCATAACGTCTTAAATTACAACAATTTAACGTAGGCTTATGATTCGCAGGATTATGGTTTGGGGCCAACCGTGTATACCCTAGCTAGGCGTAGACTAGACTTACGGGTATACAAGGTTGGCCAGTATTTCTTAGATCAAATACAAGTGACATTCTGCATAGTTCAGACCACCCACTAGTGTTGTGAAACTTCGATTAGTAGATGCGAAATAGCATCAATTCGATCCGTCTACCATATGTATCGAGTCAACGTGCATTATCGTGTCGGATGACTTGTTATGCACTATGCAACTCTATTTATACAGCCATCTTGGATTCCGTTTTATCATGCCAAATATTAAACAATTAGTCATGAAATGCATTTAATTTAAACAAGAACGCAAGTGTCTAAAAGAAAATTTTAAGAACGACGTACAAAATGTGGTCCTTTTAAATACCTATCTATATTCGCTAACAATAATACCTACTTTAAGCATTTTTAGTTCTCTATACTTACTCAAAGGATCTAAAAAGATTGCAGATCCTTATTAATATTATAAATTAATTAATATTTACATTTACTTAAATACCTACAACCAATCAGTGTAAACAGCTATGCGAACAAAACCACAATTCAATTCTCGACACCTTGTTTCTTTTTTTTTATAATTTTTATGTGTAAGCAAAGCTTATGTGTAAGTAAGCAAAGTTCTTAAAATATTCTAATTAGTAGTTAACATTAATGATTAAAGTTCGTATTCAAAGTCTATACTCAGGCTTGAGTCTTCACTTAAGTATTTATTTACCAATCTCTATGGAAACTGAGTGATAAAACCGCTTGAGACACAATTCACGCTTGAGTATAGACATTGAATATAAGCCAATTTTATCGTAGAATAATAATAATTAGAATGAATTTTCCTCGCAAACAGCATCAAATACCAAAACGAACATGTTAGAACTTCAAGGTGGCATTAAAAAGTGCAAGAAGAAAGTGATCAATTTTATACACGCGACATATTGCAGCACTCCCGCTGATCAGGACATTCAAGGATTTATTATGCTGCATAAGGCGTAGGTTTTAGCGATTTGTGAAATCAAAATCGATGGTATGAACAATCGATTAGATCGTTGCTAGATTCTTTTTGAAAAGGAGGCTTTTGATTTGGCGGCAATGACTTTTGTCTGTACTTAGTTTTGGGCTATTTATGAGAAAATATTGTATTAATGTTGTACTTATAATTTTATAGAAAAAAATAAGGAATAAATAGAAACAAAGTACAAATCAAACTCTTTTTTTAAATAAATTATTAAAATTTTTAGCAAATAAAAAAAAACAAATAACTTTAGGTATTTATCTATAATGGTTTTGAACATTGTAAACACTAAAACCTGGATATTTATCATGCCGTGATCATGGACGCACGCAACCGTGCCGAAATATCGGGGAAGTTTTTTATCCACGAACCATAAGTATCCCTTTTTACTATTTTCAAGGTGATCAAGCAGTTCTGATGACTTGTGCCACTCCCGCGCCGGTCTCCAAGAATAGCCAGTCAGCTGGGGTGCATCAGCGGCAGACAGGGCCTATCACGAATCACGGCACACTGCTCATATTGCAATGGTCATACGAAAAGAAAGATACGATTTTTTATCGTATCATTTTAGCCTGTGCCGAGATTCGAGAAGGATAGCTTACTAAAGTTTTATCGTGAGAAAGGGACATATTTGCTGCATATTTATACGATAAAATTGGTTTTCACGTTTTTACAAATGCATGAAATAAATTGAAAAAAGCAATCTAAAAATATACATAAGAAAACTTGACTCGGAATTTAATTCAGTTTACTACAGCTCAGCTCACTGATCGATTTTGGTTTTTTATGCTATAGCAGAGGAGATTTTTATAACGTACCAAAATCTATCAGTATTTTGACGTAACTCACATTTTCAAAATATTTGTTTTTTTAAATTCATTATTAACATTAAACAAAAGGTACCTACCTACCATAGCTTAACCCATCACCATGGTGTAATCTAAAACAAGCCGGTTTAATGTGTGTTCTGTTAGATTCGCCGTCAACCTTTTAAAGTGGTAAGTAAAGTGTGGGTGCGATAAAAAAATATAAATGTTGAGCTTTGTTTTGGTAAAAAACGATAAGTTCAGTTTGTGCAGTCACCGATTGAGATATAAAAACAATCAAAAGAGTCAAAAGAGTTTTCAGATTTCTTTTAGGTAAAAGAAAACATTTATTAAAGGTATGTCATCCGTATGAACACAATAATTATGTAGGTACAATTTAAACTTTTCCGATCTTTAGGCAAAATTTACGCGACTTTATCGCGTAAAGGGCAGACTGACAGACATGTTTCTTTTGGGGCAATTCTTGGTGAATAACATTATTATTTAAAAAAATTCATATTTAGAATTTATAGATTTGTTTTCTGCTTTTATTTTCTTTACCTATGTCCAGTCCTATTTTAAGTTCATTAGGGAAAATATATCACATAGTTCATCACTCATCAGTCAAATATATCACTTTGGTAATAATAAACTTATTTAATGTAAAAATCCAGCAGTTTTTCTAAAACCAATCGGCCAAGTGAGCCATCCAGTTGGTATTCGAGTGTTCCGTCTAGACGCTTTATCGGGTTCACTATCAGAATGTTTTATACACTTGAAATCGGAAAGTTACGGAGCTTTTAGCTTTTTTGCCGCATTACTTCTTAATGTGCCCATAGCAAAGTACCGTAGGATAAGAATAAAATTGGGTTGGTACGAGTATGTGTAGAATTAGTTTTTTGTGAGTAGCAACCGATAGTCTATCTCTTCTTCTATATTTAAATTTACCTATGTTTCTTTTTACTAGAGATAAGATCATCATAGGATCATTAAAAATCTTTTCACTTTATCTTGAAAATTATTAGTTCGGAAACGAATGAAAAATACTGCACCTAATCAGTATTTTTCATTCGTGAAATATTTGTGAATCATTAGTAAAAGTCTGATAATCCTTATCACACACATTAATATTACATAAATACCAACAAACATATTAGTAAAGCATTAACAAACCGTACACTTCCGAACCTAATTAAGGTGTGTTTCTAACTTGTTTTTAACTTAGATGCGGCTGTTATCGCTAACTATTGAACGCAATTAGCCTCAAAAAGTCCATTTGTACATAAACCTTATATTTGTTATTCTCAACTGTGGTTACAATGTAATTGTGTACACATAACTTTACACCTTTGTGCACTAGGTTCAATTTCTTAACGCAGGATTTCGATAGCTTCAACTGCATCTTTTAATATACTTAGGTAATAAATTAAAGGTCAGATCTATTTTAAAAAAATATTTAGTTTACTTTATGAACAGCGTTTTAACCAATAAACTATTATAACCAAAAAACATAATGGATTTTTTATTAAACTTTGTTTAAAATATATAAAAGAACATAGTTAAGTAAGTATTCTTTTGTATTTCCTGTTCTGACTTCAATTGAATATGTTTTTTAGTGCTAATAAGTCACGACCTCTGTGGCGCAGTGGGCGAAAGCCCGCCTGAGACGCAGAGGTTGCGGGTTCGATCCCCGCTGCGGGACAAATGTTTGCATGATCTGCAAATATTTGTTTCGTGTCTGGGTGTTTTCTATGTATAAATGTATGTATTTACAAAAAAAAATGTATCTATGTAGTTTATCAGTCATCTGAGGGCCTAGACAATGTAACAATAGATTAGCGAAAGCGATAGTAGAAAAGTCCAAAATGTATTGGTTTGACATATGCCTTCGATATGTCACGTGATCTGTTACGTAGGGCCTAGCCAACCGGCATTCGCTATGAAGCGATTCGATTTCTATCATCGCTACACCTTTGATTTGACATTTCAGATCGCTCGAGTTTTCGTCATCGAATGTCAATTCCTATACATTTTTTTTTAGTTTCTAATCGAAAGCGATTGTCGAAATGTAATATGGCTAGCATTTCGATTCCACCAAACGAATCGACAACATCGAACGATTACTTCATACAAATGCCTAGCCAAGTTGCACTTTTGACAGTCGATTTCGCTTAATAGTCGAATCGTCTGATGGAAACGCTAGCGAACGCTAAGACCCTGTAGATATCGAAAGAAAATGGCGATTTCATAAACAGCTGTAGAAAGAATATCATTGGATGTGTTTAATAAGCGACCCTGGCTGATAACACCTGTTTTAAATGCTGCACCTGGGTCTCGAGAAGATATATACACAAGCCAGAAACTGTATTGAGCGTTGCTATGGTTTGCTGAAGTTTCGTTGCTGATAACACCTGTTTTAAATGCTGCACCTGGGTCTCGAGAAGATATATACACAAGCCAGAAACTGTATTGAGCGTTGCTATGGTTTGCTGAAGTTTCGTTGGAGAAGCTTGCTTAAAGACAGAGTTCTTCACTACCATCCTTATGTAGCTAACAGGATAACACTTGCATGCTGTGTACTACACAACATTGCAGTAAAGGCTCGGCTTCCAACACCACGTTTTAGCTCTGGCACAAATAATGATGGCAGTGATGATTACACCTCACAACCTAATAATTAAATCATGAATGAAAATGAGAATTCTAAGTGGATTATAAATAAAAGTACTTAAGTTACAAATATATTTTATTTTAAAACAAAACCGTCCATAACATGCTGTCTGTGTATGTATACTTATATGCGCTACTGCACGTTCTCACCTTGTCTACACTTATACTCAAGGTATCACACAAACTCACTCGCTATCAAGCCATACCGTGACATCGCTGTCCCTACTCAAATATTGTTGAAGAAAAGCTTCAGCAATATTTGTGAAACGGTTGAGGACATTGTTTCGCTCATTATTCAGTTCTACTCTTCGGGCTTCAGTCTGTGCCCGTCTCTCCTCCAACTGAAGGCGTCTCTGCTCGATAGCCACGAACTCACTCGTCGCTCGGTCAAATGGAGTTAGCGCTCGTCTTCGGCGCGCTCTCAAATGTCGACGATGGGGAAAGGCAACACTAGGATTCGGTGGTAGGCACAGGTGGGAGCGGGGTGAACGTGGTAGGCTCAGGCGGGAGAGGACTGGCAGCTCGGGTCGGTGAGCACCGTGCCGCGCCGGCCCCAGTGGCGCTGCCAGCTGCCGCCGGCGCTGACTCCAAAAGAGTTGGAAACTATTCACCGCTGGCTCGTGCTCTTGATTGCATTATCTTTATAAATCTCAATAAAATAATTCAAATAGGATTCCGAATTCATCAAAGTTGACAGACTCATTAGACGTTTGATGTCGACAACCATAGACTAAGCGCGCTAACAAAGAGAATGTAACTCTCGTTTACACGGTATTTAGCGATCAGACGAATAGACAAGGCGATCGCTATGCGAAGGTTACTTTGTCTACCAATCGAACTTCGCTATCGCTTCAGCGATGACGATTGTAGAAATCGATTCGCTTCATAGCGAATGCCGGTTGGCCCTCTGATGGAAACGCTAGCGAACGCTAAGACCCTGTAGATATCGAAAAAAAATGGCGATTTTATAAACAGCTGCCGAAAGAATATCATAAGATGCCCCCGGTCAGTTTAATTTAATCCAAAGATTTTTTTATCAAATGTACTGGCAGGCATAAAAGGCATAAGCTTGTAATATATATTCCCAAGGGAGCATTTAATCGGGATCAAAGTCCCTATCACCCAAGTCAGCTCATACCAACAGACCAATCGCAAAAATCCATTCTGAAGTTTTTACGTGAAAGAGTAACAAACATTAATCCATCTTTCATCTCTCCATCCATCCCTACTTACAAACTTTTGCATTTATTATATTAGTAAGATTAAAGACAGAAGTATTTTATTGGTAAAGTACAATTACTTAAAAGTCATGTGAGCTTATCTCTAAAACGGTATGTAGGTAAGATACACTTTTGACATTTACTGTACTAGTGCAAAAGTGCAAATCATAATAATAATACAATTAGTAGAATCGGGGGCGTCAACCACAGGTGCATCGACCACTGGGGGCCTAAGCCACGAACCCGACAGATTTACTGCGAAATAAGCGATGACTCATTTGACGTTTGATATCGACAACCATAGACTAAGTGCGGTATCAAAGAGAATGTAACACTCGTTTACGCGGTATTTGGCGATCTTCGCTATCGCTTCAGCGATGACGATTGTAGAAATCGATTCGCTTCATAGCGAATGCCGGTTGGCTAGGCCCTCTGGTTACCATAACACAAGCATTCAATTGCTTAGCTTGGGACTAGATGACGCCGTGTGAAATGTCCAAGGATATTTATTTATTTATTTATTTACATTAGTACTTCCATAACCTTAAATGTTACTAGTCATCTCACGCGAATGCATTTGTTATAAAAATAATACAAATGATAAATGTTATAAAATCAAACGTGTTGTTCATAAACAAGCGACCCCCGCCGCGAGGCGCGTGCAATGTGACAAATGCGAAAGCCGTGCGCGGGCGCATCAACATCGTATATTTGGATCTACAAGCGCAGTTTACTTGACTAACTTGACTATCGTAGATACGATGATGATCGATGATTGACTTAGGTATAATTAAATATAATAAGATTATCGACATTGACGTAACTGTTTCTTACGATTAGGTACATAAAAAAAAACAAAGTCAAAATAAAATATTACTTACATGATTTTTTTATCTTTATTTTAACAGATTGTTTTTTTGCTAATACAGTATAATTGCAATAATGGTAGAAAATCGCATCAGTTGATGCATAAAATAGAGCTTTATAAAAAAAAAATTACAATGAACTTCAGATGGTGTTCTAACAGTAGTGATTAGCAGCCATTTTAGCTCTCCATACCGAAAGAGCTATAGCACAATATGTCTGTGACCACACTGCCCACATCACCATGATCATGATCACCAATGGATATAAGTTAAAACACTGCATAAAATTCACTATGGCATTACTTTGTAGTACGCAAGCAAACTCACGAAACCCCCGTAGTCTCATTATTGAAAATTGACTAAAGGCGTCTTAAATTATATTGACACGACCAGAATCATAAATACATCGGTGTGAATAATTCAAATTGGTTATTTTGATTGTTGCTTTTAATAGCATATTTTTTAGCATTGACATTTGAATTTGAAAAACATTTTTGACTTGTACTTTATTGACTTGTATTTTATAAATCTTTAACACTTTTAAATGCGCTAAAGCTTATTCTAATAATTTTGGACTAAGTAGCATGGTATCCTTATTCCAATTTTCATCAAAAGTGGTCAAATGGTTTGTTAAATAATTAGATTAAATTACAAACGCCCATACTTACTCGTACTCACAAACTTTCAAAATAATATTTGTAATATTATTTAAAGCCAAAGGTACGGTGTTTAAGAAGTTATAGTAAATCACAATTAAACATAAATATCCAGCTATAAACCGATATCTAAATAGAACAATAACGCGTCGAATTGCAAAATCCGCGTGACCGGCGGCCGCCACTGCAGCGCGCGATCAAACGCACCGCATGCGTCCAAATCCCGCAATAATTACCGCTTTGCTTACACACCTTTGCTTTATTGACATTAGCAGTAGTCAATTTCATGTTCCTATTCGTGACATTTAAGTATCACAAGTAAAATGTTATGCTATGGCTATCACTAATTATCAAACGTATGTTTGTATTCATGGCGTTTTGTTTTAGGATGAAGTTATGGACAAAGCATCGTTTAATTTCGTTCTACAAGTAACAATAAATAATACATCACTCATCACACCGGCTTGGAACTGTAATTCAAAACAACCAACAACAAGTATGTTGCATTTACTACCTCTATCAAAAGCTCGAACATAAAAATTAATAAACAACAAAATAAACAAAACGCAATATTTTCATACAAAGGTTTAATTGGGAGACATTAACACTTCTGCAACTATGTTGCATTGAGATGCACTTTTACTATTGTTATTTTGTTGCTCTTTGTTGTAAACCCCGCCATTGACATATTGGCGGGCTAAAAAAGAAAAAGGCGAATGGCGAGATGCAGAAATTAACGTGAGTCCACACTTCAATAAAATAGCAACAAAGGGCTCGTGACCAACGCCTTATGGCTTTAAATACGCACTAAAATTTTAGCCTGGATAATGAGATAGGTTTGCGCATTTAAGAAAATTAATCCATTTCACTTGCATTGTTTTGGACAGGTTAATTAGCAGGCTAAATAAAAACAATGCAGTACAATAGGCCTATTCTACTTACCTACATTGTTTTCTTATTATTATAGGTAATTGTTATTTAGCATTACATGTGAAGGTATAGGTCGCGTCACGTAAAAAGAACTTTGAGGGGATATCTATATTCAGAGTAAAGGCTTGCAAAAAACACACCCTGTTCATAGAAATAAATCATTTACCTTGCTCACTTTATCAATTTTTTTTTTAACTTTATGAATATTAAAAATTTTAGAGAACAAATCTATTGACATGTTAGTTTGTTTCTTTTTTACAAAATTGTATAGTTTTTACCTAACATAGTTTTTGGTAGATAATGATGAAGACGTTAGCCATGTTGCAATACATTGCATCTTTCTGTAAAGTGTAGGTATTATTTTTTAGTCTTGGTTACGTGTATTTGTAATACTCTCATACTTTTACTTCGCTGCTGAATCAGTTAGTAAATATTTCTGTGAATTAAGATTTACACGAAAAGGAGTGTCGAGTCTTGACGTGAAAGGAGTCTTTATCCTTAAGCAAGTGTTATATCCACAGTTATTTTTCCAGCAGAGATGTTTCAAGGCTTTCAAGTCAATCCGGCTTTTTTCTTTTCAACCGGACAAAACTAAATATACTGGCATTTTTTGTACGAAAGCAGATGGTCTTTCGAAACGATTTATAAATTAGGAAATTGACAAATATCATTTTAGGCGTACAATAGGTACCTAACCTTTACATTTTTTTTACATTATTTTGACATTTTGGTTGGTTCTACCTACTCCTATTTATGACAATTTAAGTTACCAATCAATACAATCGTGTAAATATTTATCCGTCTTTTTTCATCGCACAGCCCTACTCAGACGTGATCATTGGAAGACTTTGAGGTCGATAATTCGTCCTTTCTTTGGGTGTATTTAACGGCTTGTTAAGTTTTCTTTCATCTCAATCGTGATGTGAAACTTACACGCCCTCTCAATATGTATGTGTCGCAATTATTGGACCATTGTATTTATGATTGTAAGTTACACAGAAGGTACAGTTATAAAACAGTGCGATTTTCTTGTTACTTATTATACAAAAATCACTGTTCGGACATTTCTACAGATGTTTTAAGTTGAAGACCAAAGTGGGGGTATGCACTTTCGTATAGTTTCCTTTGTCAATGTGTCGAAGTATAATATTCATAAAAATAAAAAATAAGCAACAAGAACAATAAATATTTACCCTCATACCCACCGCAAATCAGCTCACCCTTCATGCTAAATAATTCACTGTCACAATACAACATCGTACCAATAAAACGGTTTGAAATCACCACATAATAACATGACAGCCAGACGTAACCCGTTTTCCTTTTGTTACATTATTTCATAGTGGGGTCGCTTTTGCCCCCGTGGGATGAGTAAAGTAATAACAATCTGCTATTAGTGGAGGGTTGAGCCAGATTGTACTACTTCATTACTGAATGCTTATGCCTCTGTTGTTGGATATGATTTTCTTTGCAAACAACTTGATTATAGGGTGTTTATCTTCAAAGGCTTTGCTGTCAATGTCATTGAGTTATTTTCAAGGCATTATGATAATTTATAAATCGATAACGTACCTTCGATTACTTTACCTTATATTTACCTTAGATATTGTTCAATGTATTAGTTATTTTGTCTACGAAAACGCGTAATACCTACTTAGCTTTTATATCTTGTTTAAAAGATAATTCTTGTTTTGACTTTGATAAGTTTTTCTTTTTGCTATGCACATTCACAGTTAACAAACAATAATAGGACTTCGCTTAAGTCTCTGTTTCCCTCACAATCTTAATTTCCTGATTAAATTATTATATCAGTCTCTATATTTGTGCTCAAATGCCCCATAATCATCTTTAAACAACATCAAAATATCTTACCTGGCGAACTTGCTTATACTGCTCCTCAAAGCTCCACCCAGCAGCGCTCCCTTCGGACGAGGAAGACGACGCTGACCCGGCCGGCTGTGCTGGCGGGGGCGGCGCTGGCGCCAGGAACGCTGGCGGTGCGTACGGGAAGCCTCCCGAAGCGCCGCCGCCAGCAAGCGCGAAGACACTGCTGGGCGTGGATAGGGGCGCGCCCTGGGCGAGTGAAGCGAGCGATGATAGGTGCGGATGGAGCGACGATTTCAAGGACTCGAAGTCATCTCGGACCTGGTGAAGAGAAGATGAGATCTTTTAGGAAGTTTGATTATGCTCGACCTATTATTGACCTTATATGCTCTGGATAATGTTCATTCGAAGTTATCACTGTTTCATTCCTTAAAAAAGTGTCCATAAAGCAGGGCTTGGAACCGGTTTGAAATTTACCTGTTCGGAACCGGTAAAAACCGTTATTTCAATGAATTTCGTTCGGAACGCAAACGTTATCGCAAACTAATGAAAAACCTCAATGAACCGGTATATCCAAGTGTATCTAAAACGCGTAGGTTTTCAAAGGTGGCAAATCTTGGCGGATAGGCGCGGCGCAGGCGTGGACGCTCGCTACGAGGGAAAGAACTAATCATTTTCGTTCTATACCGGTATTTCGAGCAAAAACCGCTTGGACAGTTCCGCTCGCATTAACCGCTACGATAGAGGTTACGTTAGAACGTTACCGTAATGAAAAGGTTGTAGGTATTTAAGGCCAAACCGGTTTGAAATTTTTTCCGGTTTCCAAGCCCTGCCATAAAGTATAACACAAGTTTATCCTATCAGTATTTCTAAAGTTACGGTCATGAAAATTTAAAAAAGAACCCAAGAAAATGTTTGATTTACCTTCAACTCCCTTTCCATAGGACGAGGCGAGTTCCTCGCGTGATGCGCCATCTGGTGGCTGTTCAGATGCGCGTGGTGGCTCATGTTATGCTGGGGCAGCAGCGGCTGGTGCGGTGGCAGCTGCTGTATGGGCTGGTGCTGCGGAGCATCCCGGCCAACGCCCTCGTCAGAACTCTCGCAAGACTGTTCGGAAGATTCGCCTTCGGAGCGGGCCGACTGGAAAAATATCAGTAATTAGATACACGAGAACAGGCTTAAAATTGTATCTGCAAGGCCTGCAGTCCTCAACTTCACATCTAAGCATTTGAAGATAGCAAAAAATAAAATAAAACAATAAGAGTGGTTATTACAAAATATTAATATTATCGATGTAGATGCTGAAAATATTTCGATCCAACGATATTCTTACGTGAGTAATTCCCGTGTTCAATGAGCACCTTACTTACAACTCACGAAAGTTTTGAAAGTGAACTTGAGTCCGGCTAAAACACAGCGGGACTAAGCGCTTTAGATTTTATGGTAGAAGTATATAAGTTAGTGATGAAGCCAACCTAGTCTTTCGATTACATTTATCTGGAAGTTTTACTAAGTAGTAAGTATGCAGATATTATATCACCCGCTGGCTAAAATCCGAATGTAACCAGCACATTTTAAAGTAACACTGATCGACATTTAGAAGTCAATATTCTCACATCATCATCAGCAGCTCAATTATAGCTAGGTTTATGACAATTTCATGCCGAGCAGTGAGCGTGGCGTGAAGCCTACTTGAGGTCGTAGCTCATTTACACAACACCGCTACCGCACGGCTAATGTAGGGCCACACAAACGGATTATGCGATTGTCCAACATCGCAAGAATTATTGCACACACAAACGCCTAGTTTTAAGGACGTGACATGTCAAAGTGATCTATAAACGATCGTACTGAATAAATACATTTGAATTTGAAACGGAATTCGGAATCAAAGACGACGACTTTCCGTTAGTGTGACCACTACAAAAGGAATTAACATTCAGGGCTAAAGGCCGTATTTTGTAAATAAAATTTAAATTAACAACATGCAAACAACGCGCAGTCGCGAGCTTGCCACAATCGCGCAACTCGATAGTTGATGTCGGCATTTGAGACGATGTTGTAGTGGAGTCGTGTGAGCTACAACCTTTAGATAATAACGAGTCTTACTAACCTACAATTACACATAAATGTCGAGAGGTGTCGCTCGTCTCCGTAAATACTCTCAATAATAACTGGTCATTGTAACCCGTTTTTATTGCTATGATTATATTGGGTATAGCTTGATGAAACAACAACTGCTTTGCTTTGCTTGACCAACATTGTTATAACAATAAAAAGGTTTTTTTTTTCTATAAACCTTATTTCACTTTACCTTATTGAATTAATATCTTTGAAAACAGTGAAGTAGTACCTACGCAATGATTATAAGAGAATAGTATAATTTATTATGGAACTTGGCATTTCAGTTACAATTTTGATTTTATTTATCTATTTTCACCTTAAGCATACAATATTAAAAGACCAAGTATCTTAATAATAATAATAATAAAAGGGAGCTTTTACGTGCAAATACGAGTGTAATTTCCTTTACTGATTCAGAGAAATTTTCGCCTGAAACTTATCTGCTTGCTACTAAGGTACCTAGCAAGGTTGTTAGTTACTTAGTTACTAAGGTAGTGCTACGTTCCTTTAGTTTCGGTTTATTCTGGAAGTCAAACCACAGGTGGAAGTTAGCTAATAATACGATAGCCACAAGCAGATGGCTACCACGAAACATATCGCCTTCGGGCGCTGTTCTGGTCCCTGAAGTCTGTCGCATCAAGGTTGCAATTAATACATGAACATACATAATAATGTATAAACAATTTCTGCCTTGAAAGCTGCAACATCATCATCATCATTGGCAGCTCAATGGCCCACTGCTGGGTATAAGCCTCCTTCCTCATACGCCACTCTAATCGGCCTGGTGCCGTTTGCATCCATGCCTTTCCCTCTATGGCCTCTATATCACCCACCGGGCTGATGGTCTGCCCCTGCTTCTATTGCTTTCTCTTGGTCACAGTCAAAACTGTAACGCCGTGGTTTTATTTGACAAAATGATAACAACTTTAAATTACCTACTTGCTCTATGTTAAGTGCTCTTGAACTAAGGCCTATATTTTCTATGAATAAGAAAGCTGAGATTAGGTATGGTTTGTATTAGAATCCAAGCCTACTTTATCTTAACAATGTCCAAAGCCCTGCAGCGTCTCGTTAGAGTAGGCATGGGTTGCTCTGACACTTTATAAATCATTTCGGTTAGAATTGGTTAGATGATCAAACTCTTGATGCTATACCGGTTAGCTAAGTATACTTTAGTCTCGATCAAGTACCTGCCTTTTCAGACATAAAAAAGAAAGTCAAATTAGATTCATCTATTTGGGAGCTAAGAGCAACGATGCCACAGATGCATTCACACACGTTAAACTTATAAAATCTCTCTTTTAGCGTCGGTGGTAAAAAACAGCGAAAAGTTAGGTAGGTACCAAAGAAACAGGTTAAACATTTTCACGGAAGAACCAGTGGCCATCAAGTATTTAAAGTTCCATAGTTCCTTCAGAAGTGTAGCAATCAAATCGGACGAAGAGAGCGCGCTGCCGCCGGCTCCGGCCCACAATTACGACATTAAAATTATTTTATTTCCATTTTTATTTATTATTCGCATCATTATTATATTGTGTGGAGTTATTATCGGTGAAATGTTTCGTTCGGATAAACGCTGGAGCGACACGCAAGCCTCCTTCAACGCCTCCAACGGGTTCCGTATATCGAACTGGTGTTATTTTAATCAGATTTTCATGATTACATTTTCAGATGACTGTCACTTCAGATTTCAATCAGAATGATGTTTATTTCTGTTTATATTTCAGTGGTTTTAAAATTTACCAACCCTTCAGTAAAGTTGTTGAAAATAGCATCCAGTTGCAGAATTGTCACAGCAAAGTCACAATAGCCATACAGAAGAAGTCAAGACATTTTAATTTTAATGATTAAATGCCGTTATAACGTGTTATAATTATTTATAATACAACTAGATTTTAATGGTCATTGGAAAAATATATTCAGGATAAATAATATAAATTATAATAGAAATTACGTTCACATAATTATGAACATAATTTCTATTATAATGTCTTCCACTCAAAATATTCCACAACATCAAGCTTATTAATTTTGCAATAAGTAAAAGTCATAAGTGTAGGTACCTAATAATTTTATGCACACCTATGACTCAACTGTGCCGTTACCAGCGATAAATATTCATTTATATGAGAAAGGTGTTATTTTTTACTCATTTGCAGGATTAAGAACAATTGAAAAACTACAAAATATTATCACATTTATGACGTATTAAATAAAAATGTGTTACCTATGTGCGCATATAAAAAACAAATTTGCGTAGGTACATTAGCCATGCCTTGGCTTTCTTAGAAGTCGTCATTTTTCACCCGCGGCTTTAAAACTAGCCTTGTGTTATTGCAGGTCACAAAATATGTACCTAGGTAGGTATATTCTACTTAGTTTCAGCTAAATCCGTTCAGTAGTTTTTGCGTAAAAGAGTAACAAACATCCTTCCATCACCCACTTTTGCATGCATCATTTTACATTTCGAAATATTTTGGCTTAAAGTTCGCATTCATAAAATTAGTAGGATAAGATAAGTAGTTCGCAAAATAATATAAAGGTTGTAGTTTGATTTTCACAGAACCCTAATCGCGTCCCGACAATTCCCGCCGTGTTATTTTATTCGACTTTTCTTTCTCAGGGTTCAGCTACTGGATTCCAGCTGTTTTTTATTCATTTTAAAGTGACCGCAATTTTATTTAAACGTTATATCAATAAATTGAGCCACTTAGACGAGTTCGTCCACCTAAGTCTCCAAATTCGGTAACAAATTCAAATATCTCTTGTACTAAATACGTATAATCAAGTGACCAACTGTAAAAACCAACACAGCATAAGTAGGATAACGTTAGCACATAGAGTGCTAATGTTAAAATAAATAGAATTATGGCGGTTGAAATCGCTCGTGATTTTATAATATAATAATAACTGTATGATGTTTACTTTACCGATGAAAAGGTACAAAGTATTGGATATGTTAATAAAAATGACCGGATTTTTTCTACAGATTCACACTTGGCAATGACGTTGCACTAAATAATCTTAAGCACCTGAAAATGTAAGTGGATGTATGTAACGTACCTGATGTATTGAGCCTGTTTACATTTTCTATGTTGTACAAATGGTAGTTCTGTATGGATCTGGATAATTAAGGTAACATGTAGTGTAGATATTTTACTTGCATCGTTGGATGTTTAATCTTGATGAGAAATCCATTTTAATACTTGTAGAACTACGCTGCACTTAATTGTATAACAATACTTAGCTATATACCTATGACGTAGATTAAATCATATTGATATATTTTTTATGGGCCTTAGAATTAGTTTTTTTTTATCATCAGCTGTACTATTCCTAAGTTGCCTGAAATCATTAATTAATATATAGGTAATAAGATAACTTGAATTTTACTTGTAAAGAAAAATTTAGTGCTGGCGAGGTAAATTAAAACGCAGTATATAAACAAACTTCTACCCGACTGATACACTTCAAATCGTGACAACAACAAAGAAACGGAAAGTGGCCAAGAATCCATCCATGGAAACCATTAAAGAAACCACTGGTTGATGGTTTGTATAAACATGAACCTTACGTTTTCTTAGAAGAGTCCCGAGTTGATAGGGACACTCCGTTGATTAACGCTTTTTTTCTTATAAAACATCATTCTAAATAAACCTAATACATTCTGAGCTAGAGAATATTTTAGGAATGAGTTAAAAGTGACTTCTTCTACTCCATTTCAATGAAGTGGTAGCTAAGTGTTAAAACAATTAAATTTAAACAATTAAATTCTGTTCAAATCAACGAAGTGTTTCAGAAAAGTGCACAAGTGACGTAAGTCAATGTTCTAAACTAATAATATTTATTAATTTCATATCCAAAATTAGGTTTTTCATAAAATTAACTAGGGTAAATACCTATATTAAAAGTATTGTTGGTGCATTTTATTTAAATATTAATATTAGCGAAATATTAGTAGCAATAGCAACCTGCATCAACTTCCGTGCTGCAGAGGGACTGTCCTTGCCAATTACAAGCGCTTTGTATCGAATCTCTTCCTATCGTTGCTAATCCTTTCCAATCCAAACAACCAAAGTTGATCTGATATTTCTGACCACGTGACTTATCTTCAGTGAATTGCATCCATACAATCTCGTTCTCTTTAGCGTTAGTGATATAATATATATAATATAACTGGAAGGCTGTCCACAGTCGTTAAGTCATAACGAATACCTTCTAGCGGTCTTTAAACTACGTCATCAAAGTTGACCAATAACTTTTACGAACGTACCTACTTATAGGGAGATATTTATTAATACTCTGTAATATTTGAGATAGAAATCGTAATCACTCGCGAGTATGTTTATGAGGCAAAATCAAATAGAAACTTGTAATGAAAGATGTCGTGTGCGTCTGACATGTTTGGTATTCTAAACAAACAAATGGGCAATAAAATATTGAACGTTAAGCTGTTAAGATGGAGATATCGGCCGAGGTGCGAGGTGAAATTGATGACTCTGTCGAATCACTTAATTACACGCGAATTACTAAATTAATACATCGAAAAACCATAATTTTTTCGCTATTATGCAAACAATAACTACAATGTGTGCTTGCGATCATGATGAAACATTAAATTATCTTTGTATAGTAAATTACTTATTAGTCAAATGAGTTTTACCACTGTTGCACTTAAATATTTCTTCTGAGGGTAGTACCTACTGCTAAATGCAAACATAGGTATTGGGATTCCAAACAGCTCATCGAAAAACCGATACCTATCTGAACGCTTGATGGACAAAAGGAATTTCTCTACCATTGTGTCCACAGCAATTCGAATTCATATTCTTATTTGTTATGGAAATCTCAGGGCAATGCCATTAGAGATCTCCAGTGTTATGGAGTTCGCATCCACACTCCCTGGAATATATATTAGCGATGGGGTCACGAGTTTGTCTACACATTAGCGGTGTTAGCACCCGGGATACCTTGCTACCTGCGTATTTGCCTAGACATAAATATAGCCACTATTTGCCTAGATATCCACACATATCTGGTGTTTCGCACAGCTCGCTTGCAACACCATTTGAGCAACGTATTGTTGACGTCGAAGGGAAATCTGCCTTTAGTGTTTACGCAATCGAGAGGATTGTACAAGCTTCATACTAATAAGTTGTAAAGGCGGCTATTGAACTGCGATTAGCGAACCGCTTCCATATTTTGTAATACACGATTGTAGTTTATCTCGGTAATTTTAAGAGCAATAAATATAGGGAATAAACTCTAACAAAGGGTTTTGCACCTACATCTGTGAACTGATGGCCTGTCTGTCACAATGTTGCGAATAACTGCCGCAGTCACATTAACATTAGCGGACATAAAATAACCGCCAATAAGTCGAGGTACGCATCAAAACGTCGACAAAGCAACAGGTTCTCGTCTCGACAAACACGCCGTGTTTACATTACGATCCTGGGGCTTCATTTAATAATTCTCGGGAACTAAAAGCCTTTGAACATTTCATCAGATGACCCTCGGTGTTTGCACACACTCCTGCGCTGAGATGCTAATGTGGACACAGGGACCTGCATCGCCGATCGATGCGTTTATTGTTAGCCCTTTCGAGCTTGACTTCTACTATTTCACTGTGATGTTCAATCGCCGGTATCTTGTGCAAACATTTGAAATTGGAATTCTTTATTTAATTTTTATGGTCAGTCGGAAGGCATACAAAGTCTATTTTTGTTCTATAAAAACAGTGCCAGCAATCAGCCGCAAAAAAAGTTGCTTGGAAAGTTAAAGAATGTAAGATAATTTTGGAAATATCTGTTGTCACTTTAAAGCACAGCAGCAAATAGATAGGCACATGGAGCAGTTGTAAATCAAAAAGTCGGAATACGAAACGAGCTCTGCTAAGTATTTGAGCAAAACAAAAGGTGATAAGGAGAGGTAAATAACCTGAGCCATTGACGGCGTGACGCCGGCGCGCGTGCAGCGTAAACAGTCATGTCATGTTGAACGCGCGCCTTCTCCGCTCAACAACAGCTGTTTAACGCCTCGCATACCTCGCTGAAAATATCGACTCAGACCATTTAGCAACCTCTCCGTCGGTCGCACAGAGCATCAACACAATTTAACACGCAATTTACGACATCACCGCCAAGCTGTGACTGCGTTATGCAACTGCATCTTCATTCTCCACCAGTGGGTACACAAAAATTTGTTCCACCCCTTTCTAATGCCCATCATATCCTTACCGACGCTATAGAATCCTAAATGATTTAACCTCGTAATTTATTCAAAATACCGCAAGCGGTAAGTAAAAAGAGATCGTGTCGCTTATTGTGATGATAATTATTTTCAGAAAACAAAAACTAGAAAGCGAACGGTCGGTGATGCCTATCAGTTAATTATTGTCACCAAAATGGCGGTATATTGTTATTACTTCAAAATGGCGGGAGTGACAAATCGCTAAGTTTCGTGCACGTTCCGTTTGATTGACGCGTGCCAGATTCCGCGGTAATATACCTTTATCCATATTTATTTATGCGTAGAAAGCGCAAATAAAGACGGGTTCTTTCACATTGCGATCGAGATAGTGAATCGATGTTAGCGGACACTTGAGGCGGATGAATGAATCACGATTTAATTATTGATCAAGTTGGGCTTGTCAGCTTATTAGGGGTAATGTGTACAATCGGAAAATATCGAAGCCTTTGAGACAATTTTAAGTCGGAACGTTTGAGATCAAATATTGACAGTTCTCACGAGTCGCAGCGGACACGGCTCGTGCTCGACCAAGCCTATGCTCCTATTCCTTCCGCTTTTCACACGTACCTATAAGTAATAATCGATCGCTTTTATTGCCTGTGTGTAGACCGACGCGACACTTCGAGGAACTATAACGTGACCTCTAGTTTGCCGACGGATCGAGCGAAGCTGGACGTTAAGTGGACCGACAAACGGTGACTGACTCGTGATTTCTTCGAAAGACCTGCGAGCTTGCGTTGTCAGATTCCTTTGTTATCGATTATCCACAGGTCCTGACGCATTGTGCAATTGCGTCAAATGTGAATTGTCAGGTAAACCAAAGCTTGCCTTTATTGACATTAACTTATTCCTCAAAACGGCAAACAGCGATCATCATATAAAGCCTTTGTGATTCCCAAAGTAGATGTTTGACTTGAGTCACTTTAAAGGGAAGATGACGTACGAAGGCGACCTCAACCGTGATGATTTTGATGAAGACAAATAAGGAACTAAAGAATACTTAGGCCCAGCGCATATATACAACTTATAAATTCACTAAACTGTTTAGAGAGTGGTAGTTCTCGTGTATCTCACATAATTAAACTATTTAGTCGATGGATGTGCGCATACAATTATTGATGTAGCCGATAGTAGATTTTTTATCTCCTAGAGAAACCGACCAGTCTTCTTTTTTTTAGAACAACTATCGTGTTGATTGTTTGCGCAAGTTCTATGATCGCAGTACATTTCTATAAACTTATGCTATGAAACATAGTTGTTCAACTAAAAATATGCGATAGCCTTTAGGACCCTCAGAATTTCGTAAATTGTCTATGAGATAAGAACACTAAGTATTTACTTAGTTAAAGAAGTTACTTACATAAGACGATGAATGAATTTACTTAATAAGAAATACCTAGCTCACAAACTGACTATAGGTACTGGAAACCCACACGTTACCTATTCGTCAAAATTATTGCTTTCACCCAACAAAATAGCCATAAAAAAATTTGAATGCTCTTCGGCCGACAAATGCGCCAATTTCCACAAATCAAACCATCACACAATAACTTATTTACAAACAGAACATTGTAGTATTTCATCAGACAATGGGTTCGTGACGATAGTAAAATGTATCGTTAAACGCTTTACCGTGCCTCAACCACTGGTTAATTACCCAGAGCTTGCGGTGCTCGTAAAGCAGGACCAGGAAACTAATGCCCAAACCGCAGGTAGGTCAGGTGAACACTACACATTGTATGAGAGTAACGGATGTACCTACCAAGCACTAATACCTACTAGTGTTACATACTAAAATGGCTGTGCAACTTAATAAAAACAGCGTAGAGTCGGTTTTATCTGAATAAGCTGCTAAAGGTAAAGATAAAGACATTAAAATCATTACATTGTCATAGGGCATTAATGGAAGGCCCTACATCTTCGCATGGCAAAAAGTTAAGTCATCGATACATTTTAAACTTGCTATGCACAAACTTCTGCCCGCGGTTTCGCTCACGTGGTAGTTAACAACATATTTAGTGGCCATATGTTATGCCCTACCATAATTTACAGATTAGATACCTACCTAAGTCTAACGCGTGAGAAACACAAATTTAACAACATTACCTACTCGCATCTTTTGATATTTTTAATATTAGTAGGATACGTATCCCGAAGAACGCGATAAAGTTGAATAAACCGAAACAATTCGCAGAATCTCGCATCTTCTACATTAATCAATCGAAGAATCGATGGTGACCTGTCCGGCTATCAATCAAAGACTCCAAGTCACAGTGCATATGAGAATAACTAGTACATTCCTCTAAAAACATCACCACACCAATTTATATTCATAAAGTCACGCCTCTTTCATGTTCAGTTTCAGTAAGACAAATAACTATCATTTTTTACAAACACAATGTTTTCAATTAAATCGACACCGAAAAGTCCATGAAAATGCTGAATGTATGCAAAATATTTGCATGGAAAACTAAACATTAATCAGCAGTTTTGCCGGCGCAGACGCTAACCTTTATCAAAATACCAAATATTCACATTAAGATTTCGAGCATTCTAAATAAGGATAATTATTTAGAATGCTCGAAATCCCGAAAATCGATATAGCGAAGCTTACAATAAGTACCAGAAGCTTAAAATGTAGTTCAACGTATACCAACCAACATACTGAATTGCATAACGACCCTTTCAGATCCATGTAAGTCAATAAGTTACCCAGCTTTGTTCCTTCGAAGCTGTGTGCCCAAGATGGTACCAGTAACCTAATGTCGCTTATCGAGATATACTTACACGTCGTTAATTTATCAAATCGATGTGTCTGACAAATACCGATCAATTTCGAATTCCGAACTGGTAAGTTCGATTATTTGTATTATTTTTATACATGGTAATACTTACCGCATAATAAATAATAAAAAGTAGGTACCTAATACTGCACGAATTAGTGCCATTTTATTAACCGACTTTAAAAAAGGAGGAGGTTTTATGTTCCACTGTAAGAATGTATATTTTTTATGTTTCTTTGTTAGTATTAAAAGATGACACGTAGGTAATGTTTCCCGATGTCTCACATTTTTTTTTATCAATAAAACTCTTCGAGTCCTACGTAAAGAGTCGCCCATCAAAACAAACATTCATTTCAAAAATCAATATGAACCCTTTCGATAGTGTTCAAATAAACCGAGGCAAATGAATGAAAAATAATCAAAAAAATATATTGGACATCGTAATCGAATGTGCCCGATCTGTCAACCGTCATTGTGTCTTTAATCATTCCAGATCATTCTGAGATGATATGAATAAATCATTGGATGATACAAAATTAGTTTTCGAAGCAAGAGATTTCAAGCTAGGGATGATTTGATCAGAGGGCGTAAAACGGCCACTTTTAGTATTTTTTTATAAAGACCACAATTGTTATACTTAAGTATCTTGTAGGTAAATGACTAAAATCGTCTAATTTGACATTTTAGCATTTTAATTTGGTCTAAATAGAAAACTGTAAACGTGTGTCATGAAATTATGTTTCGTATCGTACTACAAAATAAAAGTACAATTTACATGAAACATTAACAGACTACAAAATGGAGGTTCTAATGTTCCACTTTAGGTAGGTACTTATGTATTTCATTTACTTTTTTATGTATGTGAACATTATTCCGTCAATAGTGGACCAATTTTGAAAATACTGTCTTTGTTTGAAAGAGTACCTATAATACCCCGAGGTGGTGTTGAAATAATTATGCAATACCAAAAGCGGCATCTTTATACCCGCAGTTTTCAATACTTACTTAGGTACATCAACATTGATACAAACATACAATATTATCTTCTCAATATTACCTACTTTGATTGATACTTAGGTATTTCAATGACATTCAGAGTAGGTTCTTTTCAGTTCCATTCCAGAACAAATCAGATAATCGAAAATAATTGATGATTAAATTCAAGACGTATGACATGAAAGTAAGATCTTGCTTAAAAAATACCAAGCGCGCATACCTTAAATAATTGATAAATCAATGCAGTTCACAACGAGAGGACCACTAAATCAAAAGGCGACTGCCTATCATAACATTTTGACGGACCAAACGCTTATAAGCTGTTGCCACTAGATGGCGCGATAAGCAGCTGTCAAACTCACCTGTCATTAGCTTATTAATGGCGACTGACCGCCATTGATTGGTTATTGGAGTTTTATTGCGGTAAACATGTGTAAAAAGAGGTTTTAAGTAGCTTGTCTTTTGTTGTTAACTATACCGTTAAATTGAGGGTTGTGTTTAACAGTCTACCTATGTATCAAATATTTTTGGGTAGGTAAGTTATATTTGTTCGGTATTTTTTGTCACGAATTTAAAATAAGACATGATGTTGTTGTGACGTACTGTGACGCTCTATCAAAAAATATAACAAAACAATATTATAACTCGTATGCCATTCCAAGTACCTAAGTATACCTATAGTTAAATTAATTTGATAAAAATAAAAAAGATCGAGAGTCGAGTTCGTCAACAATCCTGTGTTTTATTCAGACTTTATGAGTCATTGATCCAAATGTCCTAATTAAATATGGCAACACTGAATGCGTAATATCATTCGCGACAGTTTTGAACACAATGGCTCTCCCACGCACGTCTGGTGTTCCTGCACATCCATGGGCAATTTGACGGAATTTGCATTCTCAAAAGCATAATTCAATTTGTCTGTTTACAAAGCAAACCGGGCCGACTTAACACTTTCGCTATTATCCTTCGTTTTTTCAAAGGCAACTGTCTTATTTAGCTAAGCATTAGGGTCCTTGCCTTATAATTCAGATCCAACACAAGGAAATAACAACTCTATAGCTCTTGAGTTTAGATTGGAACTTGTTGTATTATTATCATCTGATATGACCTTTTTGTTAGTTTCGCCTGACCATTAGACCACACACGGTCGTGAGTCAACATTGGTCCCAAGAACAACAGTATATCACTTATACTTCGCAGCATCAGGTAAACTAGTAGCTTTTAAGGCACACGTCCCTGGGGTTTCATTTAAAAAAAGACCTACAAAGATTTCGTTACTGAATTCGTCACAGAACGAATAATAAGTTACATCAAGCAAAACTGTATAGGTAGGTACTTACTCAGCCTAAATAATAATTGTAATAAGACCACATAAATACAATTTAAACAATTATCTTTATTTTGCAAGTAATAAGGTACGAGTAGGCAAGGCGTTTGCAAAGAGCTATACCTATAATATCTATAGCTAATAGGTAAATAGTTGGTGCCTGACATTCTCAAAAAAAATTTTTTTTGGTACTTTTCAAGATTTTCACTGAGTATAATAAGGAGCAAAGGGTACCACCTCAGATACATAATGCCTAGTTAAGGATTAACCAGAAATATTTTTCACTATTTTTACGATACAACAGCGATACCATTAGAGGTAATAATTAGGATGATTTTTGAACTAAGATAAAGGAACAACAATTGAATATTTCGTAGTAGGTACAGGAGCACATAACGAAATTGAAAACCAAATACGCCCATCAACAAAAACGGCTCAGTTCATAAATAAACGTGGGCGAGTGGTGACAAAAGAACCGGTAGCAGACGACACGCTACCATAGGATTTACATCTTTTTTGCATTTATGCAAGGCGACAATTTTGACATTAGGACATTTAAAGTAAACCATCAACATCATGAATAATATAATCATAAGAAATAATATACCTATGTATTAACCAAGTACCTAAGTAAATAGCCAGTATTCTCTCATAAATTCGATCGCTATCATTGTTTTCATTTCATTAAGAATTCATTTGCAAGTGACTGTAAAATAATATTTATTTGCGCCACAAAACACTTAATCTAGCCCAAAAGTGCACATGTCTGACACGAAGAAGGCTGTATTGCTTACGTCACACTTATTAATACACTCAACGATCCCGAAATTATCAAAGAACTGTTTCGGGGAACAGTCGCTAATGCGCGGCGGGCCCGCCCCTTCCTGTCGCGACGGCTGCGCGTGCGCCGGTTTACTGCAAGTTGCGTCTTTTGGCGGTAGGTACTTGAGGAGTTTTCACATAAGATAACAGGTGATCTGTACATATTTTTAGTAGCTTTACGCGGCGGTTTTACCAGCCATTAATTATAAAGTATTTCAGTTACAACAAGCGCGTATGAAAAAACGAAATTACATTAAAAAACAGAAACACTGTTTAATAATGTTCCTATTGCCTCTACCATTTTACGCATTCCTACAATGCATACAGAATCAAGGGACAACCATCAAGTCCTACTAGGTAGGTAAAAAGACACAAATTTTTAATAAAGCTAATAGGTTCCACGCCTTAAAAACCAAAAAGTGTAACAAAGCAAACAATTATAAAGTGTTCTTGAGCCGAATCAACAGACTACTGTAGTTACGACCACACGGATCTGGCGACAATTGTAACAGTGCCGGAGTGGGTAAACATGTGGGTGTATCTGTGAGGAGTGGACGGCATGGGAGGTATCGGGGGTTGGTGACCACCTTTGCGACAGTATTCTAAACTGTAATTTGGCTAACTTTGATGGAGTTTTAGGCCGCTAGAAGGCCAGGAGCCTAGGTAGGACCAAGTTTGTCGTGCTCTGCAAAACACAGAAGATTTTGCCAAGTGTTCTGTCTTCCAATTTAAGTAACAAACAATGATAGGCAATGACTACTTACATCCATTGGCAATCGACATTTAAAAGAGATTAATCCATTAGGCCAAAGCTCATAAATATTACACTCGTTCAAAACCAAAGACATTTAATTTATCAATTTGACTATCATGATATTACCATATCCTTCAAATCTTGACGCCGGTTACAAACAAATAAAGTGAGATGAGTCTGGGACCACCGGTGTTACATCAGCAAGTATAATGATCAGAACCGGCTTGTCATTTAATGGTCTGTTTACTATTCCACTTAAAAACAATGCATTTCTCATTGATAAACTCAGCTTTCTGGATGAGTGTAGAAAAGTACTTGATACTTAAAAACAAATGTACAAAAAAACTATGAAATTCCTTGTCATCCTGCTTTATGTTGTTCCTACAAGTACTTAATTTATAGTTATCTTTTTAGAACTTTATAAATATTTGTATTAGTGACGTGAATCGGTTAAGCTTGTAATATAACTGTGAGTTATATTTATGTCTTATTATTACCGAAAACAAGCCCAACGTCAAAAAAAATTCAAAATGCACTAAGACTCAATGGATTGTAGTTTAAATTACACTACCGTTGCATCATCGCCTCGAAACTCTTTCTATTTGTCCAGTGACTTGGTTTATGCATAGATTTCATTATGGTAATTTTTCAATCGATATGAATGTACGTAATGTCTATGCCACACCACTAATGAGAATTGCTACATTAGCATATGGGATAAAGGCGACCACTCAACATGCATGATACAGATATTAAAATCACGTCTCCGAAACAATTAACAAGAAACGAACGAGCTATCAAATAAAACTGCCTTTGTCACACAGACTCGATATTCTAAGAACCATGGAGAATAACATTAAAGATATGAAACGATTTGTGTTGTCCAATCGGATTGCGTGAAAATTAGAAAAATGGCGGACGTACCTATTCTGATTTTATTAGCCTATATTTTTAGCATTTGTGAAGACCTTGTTCTGTTATTGTTGTTTAAATGCTAAGATGTAGATAATTTAACAAAGATGTCCTTTTTAATCTTCCTCTATAGATTATGTACCTACATAATACTTACTTACCTACCTACAATATAAACATGTTTTAAGGTAGGTACCTACATATATATAGGTAGGTAGGTAAGTATGTTGTTTTAAGATTGGTTATTATAAGTTAATATCAATCAAAAATTTATTAATAATAACATGCACAAAATAATTTAGAAGCCACTTCAGTCAATAAAAAACCACTCAAGGTTTTGCAATATTTAATATCGCAGTTTCTATTCCTAATCACTTTATAAATTGTTTTCAATCTGCCAATCAATATCATAAACACTGTAATTCAAATAACATTCGATACCTACGCTAAACTAATTAGCAACGAATGACGCATCTACTGCGTTCAATCTCATTTTAAATAGTTTGTACAACGTGTGCGATTTAGCAAACAATTTTCCGTTCATAGATAGGTACTGACTTCAAAACATCACAGGACAAAGAATGAGACGAGCGAGACGCATCACCTCCAACCTCCGATTGAGAAACCCAATTTGAATAACAATCAATAAATTAATGTACAACCATAATTTATTCATAAGCGGAGTATGTGACACACCGACGCGACGAGCGCTGAATCCAAATGAAATTTTATAAGAAACTCCTTTTCAACTAATTATAGTCAGTGATACTTTTCTTACCGTATCATCATTATCGGACTACAATACCTTTTGAGCTGTGTCGTTAAGCGGACTAATCTCTTTACACGTAAAAACGGTCGACGCTGAAGCGTTTCTCGTGTTGGAATAATTAGTCTGCAATTGAAAGCATGCTTTATTTCAAGAGGTCGAACAAAACGGACATGACACGGTTGCCCAACGGTAAAGCACTTTCACGAAGACAATGATTATTACAATGGTCCGCGATTCGGAAATTTTAGGTACTTAGCCGTTACGCGATTCTGTATTTAGAATATGAACAGAAATATATTTAAATTGTCTATGGCATGTCCGTAAATAGAAGCTCGTTAATTACAGACCGTAATCACATTTCGCCAAACGCGTTACGAAACATATGTCCCATCCCTTCACTGTTCTATATTTAAATATTATTAAGGCGGGAGCTGGAGGCACGCTCCCCGCTTCAATACATTCAGATAATTATGTTTTTTCAACACTTTTTATTTACAACGTAAACAGTGATTTATAAACTTTGATACTTTAACCTAACTATTTATAACCTTAGCTATTTCATTATGATTAAATAAAACCTGTAGTACCTAAGTATGTATCAGTACATTCAGTAGGTTAGGTACCTACACTGTAGATACACCACAGTGTCAAATAACTACTTAACTACTTAGGTACTTCAATTTTATTCTGTAAAAACCTACTCGAAAACTTTTTCTAACCTACTTATAAAGGGTAGAATTAGATAGGTAAGTACCTACATTATCTGTTGAAACACTTATTTTCAGACATACAGATTCACAGAACTGGTAAAATCTACATTTCAAAGTCGATAAGTGGAATGAGCGGCAAATGATTTGGATAGAAATTACACACGGATAGTTGCGCAGGCGCAGTGGGTCATCAATTTGCGTGTCGTCACGATCGCTCCCAGCGTTTGGGAACCTCTGTTTACCACAGATTATTATAACCTGTAGATACCTATCTATTGTTTATTTTTTTTCATATCATAAAAAGCTGAAAATTTGTTATCAGTTTATGATAATGAGAAGTGACAAGAAAAAAAGCGCTCTATAAAGCTTTGGTAAAATAAAGCATGGTAGCTATTATGATGCATTTCCATAGCCTTAATTAACTCTTAAACTTCATCAAACGTAAAACCAAAAGACAGAATTTAATAATATTACCAGATATTTTATAATAATTTAATTTAAAATACCTACTTACATTTTCCTAACCAATAATAATCATGATAGCAATTTAGTGATGTCAACATTAGGAATAAATTAGTTTTATGGAAACATATCTGTCAAATAAGTACCAAGCAATATCTCTACAAAGTATTTAATAAAGTTTATAATTTCTTTAATTTTCCAGCTTTCCTGCATTAGAGTTACTTTTTATTGCACCCGCCATAATAAACGTTGCGTGTCTAAATCGTGGCTCCAGGCGAACGGTAGCAGCCATCGCCGTCCAAATTGCCGCCTGCCTCTGTGATGTCAGACGTCAGATCCAGCATCGATTAGTCGATTATCTGAATCATGGGAATCGATTATTCGCATTTACTACGCTGGGTTTCAGTAGCAAAAAATTAAGATCACATCGAATGTTTTTATAATCGATTCATAAAATTTGTATGTGAACTTGAATGATTTTGAAATCTTTATTCATCTTCGTTGTGTTTAAGGGCGAATTATCAATCAAATAATACGAATTATAGTTCTTTTGTTACAATTAGGTATATTATAGTTTAATTGAATTACTTAACTATTTTGCACATAATGTAATCGAGCCATTTGGAGTAATTTGGACGTTTGGTTCAGACAATGTGAACAGCCATGTTCACTTGTCCTGTAGGTAGGTAATTCTACAAAAATGATTTCATTTTCACCAATCTGTCTTGATAGCTCTGATCAGTGATCAGTCTAGATCTAATAATAGCATATCTGAAAAGTATTGGCGGTGATTCTGTTGCAATACTGACTAAAACCGAAAGCTTTTATTACGTTCATGCTAAAAACCAATCTAGCATAGCACTGAAAATAACATTTGAAGAACAAGGTAGGTACTTTTAACCTTGTTTTTCTCTCTTCTCTTTCTTCTTCTCTCTTCATCTTTGCTAGGTAGTTTTAGTCAGAAGTAAAAATGGTCTGGATCAATTCTACCCATATTCACTTTAATTTTTTACTAATACCTATATAATATGTTAATTTTAGAGATGTCACTCAGGCTGTTATTTTGTTTTGAACTTTAAAGTGAACGAAATAAGAGCTTTCGGATTTAGGAATAATTTTACTAGTCAGTGTTGCAACTGAATCGATGCAATTGTCATGTTCAATCAGTAGGTACTAACAAATATTTAGGTTAGGATACATTAGTATGTAGGTAAATTAGCCTAGATACAGCTTTATGAGATCAAAATAGCAGTTATAGCTAATAACGAGCTTTCCCGCAAATAGTAAAATGGCGGTAGCGATTTCACGTCATTAAGACTAGTTATCGCGCGACCCGACTACCATCCTCTAATTATACTACCGGTGTCTCCCGAGATATAATATTGGATATTATAAACTGGAAATGTACCTACGAGTTTATTCAGGTATCCTTAGAGGGGTTTTATAGAACACTCGGTGGGCACAGTTTTGATGGTATGAACAAACAATATCTATCTACTTTTTTCTAAACTAGTTGTGAGAAATGGTTGTGAAAATTGACTGAATAGTTAAGAAGAAACACTTTTTATTCATTTTTAATAACCCGTTATCAAATAAGAAATAAAAAGCGTTTTTTCATCATAACTAGTTGTGAAAAATGGTTTGGTTGACTAAACCACTCGTTTTCCATGTTATCTGAACTAAAATAAATGGGTATAGATGTCGTCATAATGCTGAAATATTGTCTTAAATGCGATAACCTTTGGAAGAAATCCAGTAGGAATAACCAATTTCTCTAAAGACCTGTAAAAGTGGTACTAGGTACCTAAGTTTCTACAACCATTTTTATTACTTTTCGACATTTGCATTTGTCTTATCTTCTTGTATCTGATTTAAAAATTATAAGGACTATGTTAGGTAGGTAACTCTCCTCTTAGGCTTCATCTACAACTGATACAAAATGTGGCGCAAAGGGGTGTAGCATTATAAAGGTAATTAGTATGAAGTGGAGCTGTTTCCTAGAGTTACAGATTAAGCTGCTATTATGGATAAAGATACGTATTCCTTAGCAAGTGACCGTTCAATA
This sequence comes from Xanthorhoe designata, assembly GCA_963582015.1. Lineage (NCBI taxonomy): Eukaryota > Metazoa > Arthropoda > Insecta > Lepidoptera > Geometridae > Xanthorhoe > Xanthorhoe designata. Next base: position 3,921,764 of record OY757049.1, read on the forward strand.
ATCTGTATTCTGTGAAAGTAGATTATAATAATTTATAGAGACGGTTTGAGGATAGTGCCTCTGCACCTTTACGTTGGCAACATGAAAAACAATACAACGTGCCAATTAATCGCCGTTCAGCTTAAGTTGCGTTAAAACTTGAAACTAAATTCGGAATATTTAGCAACATGAACATTGAACAACAAGCTGAACTAAGATTGTTGGCACTATGCATCGTTTTTTGTTTTGGAAGAAAGAGCCCAACTACCAAGAGTACCTACTGGCTTTCGACCCAACTACCAAGCGATATTTCGTTTCAGAAAATGTATTACGGAAATGTAATAATAGTATGTAAACTTTTGCGTAAAGCATCGTGAGACCTCTAATATTGGTCTAAAATGTATCGATAGGTTTTCATTGCAACCATCGTCGTATAGAATACTAACTTTTGCTACTCTTAAGGCAATGAAAAGAGATAACAACAGATTTAATATCTGTATAGCTAAAATAAGTTTACCAGTTCTATATGAATAACGGGGTTAATTTTTATCAACATTATTAAGTATAAGATTTTCCATATCTTATTCTGACACATAAGATTTGTCGTAGTTATGTTCTTTAGACAAACAACACAGAAATTCTTTGTTCTGCTTCTTCTGTGTTTTTACCTTTAGGTACTTCATATAATAGAACTATTTTCTAAACTAGCATTTCAATGATACGGTTTAGTATAGTTTTATTTTAAAAACATATACAAAATTACATTCTGATGTAGGTAAGAATTTGTTTATTTCATTTACTATGCCAATTTTGATAGAATAGTTAATTAGCTAAATTTGTTTACAGCCAAATCTAAAGATGCATTTTCCGCCCACCCAAAGCCTCCGTCATAACCTTACGACCTTATAATCGGAAACGACAATATAAATTGTTCACTGTTCAAAGCTTGGCAGTGACCTTCTAAGGACAGCAATCGCAGCACGAAAGCTATACGCCTACACCATGTGCGCGCATGGAACGTGCTACCAAAACACACGTGCTTTTGCAAGTATATAAAGATTATTTTATGAGAATTAAACATCTTCTTGATTCAGATTGATTCCATTCTAATACCAACAAATAATACCACTGGTATTTTTCGTAAGCTTATCAGTCCATTTTGAATAACAGGGTGTTTAACGAGCTCTCCGAAGCACGGAAGCGCTCTATTTTTATGCCACTGGGGGACATAATTTTTGTGGCCCCGCTTCCAAGCGCAAAACGCAAAAGTTCGACGATAATCAAGAACTATTCAGAAAGCACACGAATGCTTAGAATACGAGGTGAATAGTAAACCCCTGAGATTCGGTTTAGCATCCAGCACCGTATCATTAAGGCTATGCATCTGATTCCGAGAATCGAGATCGTTTACGTCGAGGAACCACTGCAGCCACAGAATAACAACATTTACTTCACATCAAAGTTTCAATCTGGGTGGCTAAAAAGGCCGTTTTAGCTGAATCATAATAATTTATATATTTTATGTTTTGAATATTATGATAAAAATGTATGAAATTTGTCATTATTGTGCCTAAAATAGCCTTTTAAGCGGGGTACCTACTATACAAAGGGAAATATCGTAGGTACCAATTTGTGTCATGAAGTATGGCAGTTATTCTAGTAGGTAACTACGATAAAATACAAAATGCGATTATTTTTACTGTCCCACTTTTGCAAGACTTCGTTTTAATGACGGTATGTTAAAATTAGGTATACACTTATTTTAGTTTTTTGTAAGTTCTATAACTACTGAAAAAATTTTGGTTTGCCTACTTGAAATTTGAAAAACAAAATAACGTCTAAAAATAGTTGTTTCAACAGATAGCCGTAAATAGTAATCTAATATTTTTCACTCGTTTCAACAAGTTGCTTACTTAAAATGATCTTAAACTAAGCGTATTTAAAGCTTATTATTCCTCAAAAGTCGGGTATTAGTGAGGCAACCTTGCCTCCCCACGCACTAGCGTGCGCCGCGCGTGAGAATCCGTGCGATATATCGCATACAGCGATTGACAGTTGATTGTTTTTGCGGGTAGCTGCATAATTGGCGCAATCAAACTGTTATCTTTTTGCGTTTTACGTTTTATGGCTCCGTGTCTCAGAATGTAACAGAACCTTACGGTATACCTAGTTAGATTTATTTGTCTTACCAAATACGTTATGTAATAGGTTAGTTTTTTGTATTCCTACTCGTACTTACAACATCCCGCCCTTCCCAACTCTAAATAACACTTTATTGCCTGTTTTTCTATTCCTTTATACATTGACAACTGTTCTAAGTAGGTACCTACATACTAAATTAACAATTAAGTACCTTCACGTGTTATTTATTGTTTATTTATATAGTTGTACTTTTATATAGGTAGGTATTCTATCAGAAAAAAACAATGAAAACCAGTCAAAGATAAAATCCCTTTTTACACAAAATGTGCATAAAAACTTCTTTTCAAGAGTAACCACTGACCTAGATTACTTAACCCACAGATTATATTTAAAAGATGCAACAGCCGCTCCACGAAACCTTCATCAAAAATAACAGTGATTAAACAATTAATCACTGTTGACGCGTCACATCACTAGCGCCGGCTGAGACAGCTACTTGAATGGAAAATAACGTTATTAAAAACCTTTTGTATGGTTATTCTTTATGTGGACTAGGTAAATTAATTACGTTTAAATGTGTCCTCCATTGAGTCATGCATGATTAATTTTGTTTTATTTTGAACTGCTGATTTATTTACCTACATGCAAGGAATGCAAAAATCTTAATGCATTTTTTTATATTCTCATGCATTTTTCTAAGACGTTAAAAATACTTTTTGGCAGAATAAACGATAAAATATAGCACCTAAGTACGACTTACGTAGGAAATTACCCTTTTGTTTATAGAAATAACGTAAACCAATACCTACGTCATGTCTGTAGGTATTATTACCTACATTATTATGACGATAATAACGACAAATCACGACTTATATGTAAAAAAAATGAAAAAATCCAACAATTTTAGGTACCGTGAAACATGCCAACTTTGCCACCAAGGGTATCTTTGCCCGAAAATCAATTTTTAAGCAAATCTTTAAATTCCAAAAGTATCGGAATACTATAGTAACATTTATTGACTTAGATATAAAGTAGGTTATGTGTCTAGTAACACAGTCTATCAGGTTTGTCGCTAAATTCACTCAGTCACTTTTTAGAACTTGTAGAATGTGGTGCGTATTTTCGCGGGCAAATTTTAGTACAAGTTCTAAAGTTAATTGTGCGTGATGGCGAAAACACAGGTTAGTTTAATTTATATTAAGTTATGCAAAAACACTTTAAGAGTATTATATTTTATTATCATTGCTGAAGGTCTTTTAAAACTAAAGTTATAATGGTGGGTAAAGTTACCCAGTGATGTTGCGATCTACTACTGACAACATTACCCGCCATCAAAATAAGCTTAGGGTTGGCACTTACGAAACTTATTATTTTTATTATTCTATAGTACCTATTATAGTATTACCAGTGATCGGAATAGGTAGATTATATTGGCCTAAACTTCAAGGAAGTAGGTAAAATGTGAATTCCTGCCTAAAATTTAAAGCGAATTACAATACTTTGCAGAAAAAGAAGAAAAATACGTTAAGATCAGTTTACTGAGATGTGCCAACCCTAGTACTTTTAAAAAGCGAAATGCGGTTTGTATGAAAAAGAGGAAAAAAGTTAGGGTAACTTTGCCCAGCCACTTTGGTAGGAAACCTTTCATGGTATCGTTTTCATTTATAAAGTAAACGCCATTTTTGCCAAAATTCTTGTATTGGACTTTGTGCCATCTGTATAGAGGCCTTAGTTGCGTCAAAAATCAATGTGGGTAATGTTGGCAAAAAGTCCAGATAACTTTGCCCGCCATCAAAATGAATAAAATACTTAATTAAATATTGATGAATAATAAAATCTGATAAAATAATACATGCTCATTATCTTTTAATTGTAGATGCTAAAAGAAAATACTTACGTTCCCATAGAAAAATTATCCAAAAATTGAAATTATTCGAAAAATGTTGGCAAAGTTGGCATGTTTCACGGTACCTACTTACCTATATAAACTCTTTAGATCCCAGGTCAGAAGTATTAGTGGAAATCATGTTCCTTTAATGGGACTCGGCAAATATTTGTCTAAATCGGTTATTACATACGAAAATAAACCCATTATAAGTTTCGTAATAGGCACACAGATATTTTAGTGTATGTACCGTATTTGCTGACATCAATGCACAAGTATGGTATGCCAGAATTATGTTTACATTCACACCACAAAGATACCGCCTACATCATGAGGTTTTATTAAAATCTCAAATCACAGATAAAAAAACAAATTTTGTTGTTTACCAGCTATAGGTAGTTATTTTGAAATTTGTTGTATAAATCCCATCCCATTATACTTAGGTAATATCAACGCGAAAGTTTTTTAGGTGTATGGATGGATGTTTGTTACTCTTTCACGCGAAAACAACTAAACGAGTTTGGCTGAAACTAAGAACACATACTTAGGCTGTTTTTTATTCGGGTAGGTAGCACGCGAGCAAAGAGCCGCGGGCGAATACCTACTAAGTACTAAGTCAAAGTAATTTGTCTGACCGATTGAGCGTAAGAGCCTAAAATGTTGTCAAACGTCATTGGGAAATTAAGTATTTCGAAATGTAGTTAGGGCCTCAGAAGTGCAGACGAATTAAAAAAAACTTTTCACACCCTAGCGGCTAGTCATACTTTGTAGAGCTATATTGGCGTAGGTACTTACCTACTTTCGTTTCGTTTTAGAGCATGAAAAGTGAAAAAATAATTTATCCCCAAAGAAGCACTCTGTTTGGCATCACTTTTATTTCCTCAGTTTACTACCGGAGAAGGACTACCTTAATTTGATCCCAGAAACAGTTTTATGGCAAGTTTCCTTGTTTTACTTCGGAGGTCTAGTTTTCTGGTGGTCAGTAAATGTTTAGTGCTAGTAAATAATTAAAGCTCCTAATTTGATGCGGGTAAAGATGGTGTGGTTAGGTTTATGTGTGCTGGCCTCGATTGGACGACGGCAGAATGCCTTGCAATCAACGCACACGAGGGGCGCTAGATTAAAAGGATATAAACTTCAGCTATTTGCGAGAGTATTTTTCTACTTTTTTGCACTCTCTGTTTACCTTTTCCGTATTTTAGAGGGTTCGGAATGTAAATCGTAATTAAACACTTTTTTTTTTATATTCTTTATAAGACGGTTTCTATCTTCCCCATAATTTTTAGCCTTCTTAATTCTGGTGTATAATATCCCACCCTATTTGTTTAAAGTTTCAATCTAATCATATCAAAGCTGTCTAGGGATATTTGATACGGCTAAGGCGTATTGATTCGAGGACACTCGATAGCCTTAAGTCGGCGACATTCTTGACAATATCGAAGAATCTGTTGTGATTTTACTTGCTTCTGTTTACTCTGTTTTGTCTTCAGCGATAAGGGCACATCACATTCCCTATTAAAAATAATACATACATAGGTACTTACTACATTTTAAAGTCGGTTAAAAAGTCGAGCTTGTCTTTTCATCTTCGCCATAGATGAATAAATTTTTTTATTTGTAGATAATCCTTCTTGTTTCCAAATCATTTTTAACAAAAACAATCACGACCGTATCTCCATTAAATTCTTGACCGTCTCTTATGCGGGCACCATACATTGGAGTGTTGGAATGGAACGTGTTGGTTCCAACACTCCAAAACTCCAATGTCCCTCACATTCTTGATCTTGATCTTGATCAAACCGATGGAGCAGAAATCTTTAATACACGAGTAGTTTGGATAACAATCCTAATAGCTGAGTGATTTCATTTTAAATATAACATGGCGGAATACCCAAGATGGCGGACCAGTTATTTTCAATCAAAGACTTTGGTTATAAAGTAGGTAAGTACAAAGTCTTTGTTTTCAATGCACTCATGAAAATTAAAGTGACGTCACTCTAAACACACCAATATGGCGGACTACATCTACCTATGCTTTCCTCCAATAATACCTAATGTGTTTGTATCAAATCTAAGGGGTTTGCTGAAAATAACTCAAAAAATAAAGTGACGTCACTTTAACAAAAGCTTGTTTCTAAAAAAGTTTTTTAAATTCAAAACTTATATATATAAGTATATCCATGATTACAATTTTTTTAAAATTAAAGCACTTTAGATATACCTACATTTATTTTGTGATCAGTCATTTGATTAACATAACACAAGCGTAAAGTTGCTTCGCTTAATTGGGACTAGAGGTCGCTGAGGGAAATGTCAAAGTGATTTATTATTTATACCTACTTATTAAAAATGCATCACGCATTGTTCTTCGTTTAATTAAGGGCAGGCGTGCACCGATCGCAATATCGGAACGAGATTAAAAATGTATGACTTCGCGAAGACGTAGCAATGCGCCGTGATACCGCCGGTGTCAGCTTACATAACGCCAGTTATTTCATTTGACGTGTCTATTTGATTGTCATTTTACATTCAATTCAAATACATAAGTAGGCCTAATTTTGAAAAAAATATACGCTACTGATACAATTTGACAGTGTCGGCGAATTAGTATATTCTTATTTGGCACATGCCATCTGCTCCGCGGTCATCAAATAGGTGACCAGTAGGTACTTAGTTCCATATAATGGAGCGCTTCTGTGCTTTGAAAGATAATTAAAATTTCAATGCTATCCATTAATTATGTAAGAAAAAAAAATTATAAAGAGAAGAGCTTTAAAAAATTTTGCAAAAAAAAAATGTATAGGTATGTATTTGACCTCTTTTTATTAACCTAAGGTTTCCTGGGCAAAGGTCTCCCCCAATTGTTGTTTCCATCTCGCTCTCTCTCAGAGAGAGATCGACTTTATAAAACATGTATGCAAACGGGTATAGAACACGAATTTTACCTTTGATATTCACCCGACGTTTCGACCGGATTGCACCAGCCGTGGTCGCAGGAAGACTGACCGCCCTTTAAGGTGGAACGTTAAGGTCAGCTAGGCACTGCCGCGCCACTAGATGGCGTTAATGTCCTGATAGAGCGTTTTTATTTTTTTTCAACAAAATAGAACAAATTTTTAGGAAGTAAAAGTGTTTACCGGTAGTAGCGTCATATTTTTGATGTAACTAACAATACTTAGATGATATTTTAAGTGTTAAAATCACTATATTTGTGCATTTAGCACCGGCGAAGCGGCGCGCAAGTGACTCACACACACATACAAAGATTTCATCGTAAACGGAAGCGTTAGTAAATTTCGCCCGATTAGCAGAGCATAAACTGGCCGAGTGTGTTAGCGTCTTGGCCTGTACTTGAAAGGTATCGGGTTCGAATCTCTAAACTGATGTACTGTTTTTGAACTTTTAATTTGTTATATTTTTGAAATTTTATGCAATACATAATGAGATATTTTAGTCGTGAAATATAATTATGTATTTTTGTGCGAGTTCTAAATAAAAATCAGGTTTTTATTATTGCAGTTATTATTAATACATTATTATTTGTATAATAACATTTATAATTATAAACATTTATATAAAACAATAATTTGAGAAGTCTTATTCGAGAAGTAATAATATAATAATAAATGTGCTACCACAGTGAAACATCTATGCAGTTTTGATTATTTTTTACTTTTCGAAATACCACCTATGGCAAAACAGAATTTTTATAAAATGATACCAATTTAGGTAACATGTCCAAAATAAAATTTTCGTCACGCTCGATTTCTAGGACTGTAATATCATGAGCTGGAGAAATATAGCTCACAAAATAACATTTCTTCATTTGAGAAACCCGTAGTTGCCCCTGGATCTGTAACAAAAATAGGTACGTGTAAAAATATGTTCAAACAGTAAAATAAAGCACAGCAGGTGATCAACATTGCATGCATCAACAGCATGTAATTGGTACCTACTATAGTAATAGTTACCTGATAGTAATAGTTGTGTTTTTTATTTATTTGTAATCTCCCATTGCTGTCAATATACAATGGGAAGTTCATTACGACTGCAACAAGTAAAAAAGTGGTTAGGTATACATACTTTCAAAAACAAAACCTAAGACGATTCTCTGACCGAACTTTCAATATAATTGTAATGAGTAGGTACTTATGATTACAGATCAGTAGGAGAATACTTTCTTACCTTTTTACTTCTCCGTGATAGCGTTTCATTTGTCCTTGAACTCGTTTGCGACTTTTTCTTGAACCAGAAGATTGGTGATTTTTATAGTCTTTTCGGGAAGTTCGTGGCTCCATTTTCTATCGGTGCACTAACACGAACAGATAACCACTAAAATCGAATATTGCAATTTTTTACTAATTTTAATCACAAATATAAGTATCCCACGAAAGAAAACTTTTGTAAATGTAACGGACGCCTTACACTGACAAGACAAGTCATGTCATGCGTGCGTGTCATGTCTGGTATGCTGTATGCTGAACGGGGTTACCAACTCGATAAGTGCTTTAATGCAACAAGTACAGTACAAAGGACAAAATACTCTGTGAAATAAAATCATAATTTGATGTATCGGGCTTATAAAAAAATACGTAACTAGACAAAAAAAAATATTTGACTGAAATTTTAAAGGAGAAGAAAAATAAAGTTTTTTTTCTGAAGAATTAGTCGCTATTTTACGGTTTTGGTTGCTTTTTCTTTAATTTAGAACCTTTTCGACAGCAAAATAAATAAGTAAGTAAGTAAACATAGGTATATCTTTAAACGGTTTTTGTATTTCGGCATCATATGCGATATTTTGCATGCTCAATAGAAACGTTTCTCCAATAAAATTACCTATAATAACGATATAAAGCTAGACATAATGGTAAGTTATCATCTATAAATATAATCAAATGGGGCTACGCATATGAAAATATTATCAGATTAGCATCAAAAGTGCAAAGTTGGCAACACCTTTGTAAAAATGGCAGAAACAAAACAAGCTCCCCAACGAAGACGATTTGAGGATCCCCGTGATCGCCGAGAAGAACGGCAACAGTGTACGGAACGAGCATAGCGATCTGGCAACGTAGCCGCACACATTACACACACACAACTAAACTTTTAACTTAGCATACGATACTGTCAGTGTGAGGTCGGTGTACACTCACACATTAACAAAATTGAACTGAATTTTCGACTGATTTATGCGATTATTATACTATTTTTATCTAGTAAATATAATTTGCCGCGAATAAACATCATAATAAATGCCAAATGATATAATTTGAGTGTAAGGTTATGCTCCATTCGCCCGTAAATGGAAATGTACTTTTCTATGGAAAACGAATCACCTTAACACAAAATTATTCCTCGTGGAAATTACCTAATTTGTATTGAGCTAGCAATGAATTAACAAATCTTACTCTAGTATAGGATTTGTGCGTGATGCACTTATTAACATGAATTGATAGATGGCATTGCCGAACGCATCTGTCAAAAAATAATTGACTCTTATCCTCTTATTAACCTTTGTAATTGATAAATTAATTTTGTAGCAGACTACTTACGTTTACGGTAAATATCTAAGCGCATTGCCGCTTCTAGACAATGATAGGAATTAAATTTTTTCTTGAAGTCGTACCTCATGGATCGGGCATAATTTATTACACATTGTAAAAATTAGAGACCTACTTTCAGCAGGCCAATGATGACGATAAAAATTCTTATTGTGACTAAAAACGATAAATTACATTGAGCAATGTAAATTGTAAACACAAGTAGGTACCTAGTCATACATTACGCGGAAAATGGATATGTAATTTTCATTTACAATAGAAAATTAACCAGATGAACACCGATTTTATGATTCACATCAGCGGCAGTTTGGTTACACAGATGCAAATTGTTGGTTTAATTATGATTCACTTGTAGGTACAACATACTGAAACATTGCTATCCATTATACAATTTCGAAACCAAATAAAGTAATTGAAAACTTTATGTACCTAGGTACCTAATGCAAGAAGATAAAGATAGGTACTTTGGAATTTTGGATTGCTAATATTGTAAATGCTGTCCCTAACAGTATGTTCGTATGAGCTTAGTGGCTGTCTCTGCTGACGGAATTTACATAATACTTATCTATAGGTAAGAAGAAAACATATTTTAATGTATCTAGGTATATAAATCACCACTGTCTTTTATAACACTCTTTTTACAGTAAGTAGGTAGGTACCTAGTGTACCTGGGTAAGGCCGCCAAAATTGTCAATTATATCACAAAAGTAACACAACAGGTTTTGTGTTACCGTTACACAAATGTAACCCAAAAGTAACACATATTTTGAGTAAAGGTGATTTCATAATGGTTAAATAAATAACCTAAAATAATGCAAGATAAACTTTTCTTTTTTACTGTACCCTTAGGCAGAAAAACACAAAAATACTGCCTATATTTTACTAAGGACAAAATAGCTTTTTAATTTTTCTCGATCTTTGTCGTTCTGGGACTGTTAACGGCATTAAAATAAAAATGTACAGTTACTAATGCACATAAATAGATTAATTATAATATTATTTCAATAGAAGAAAACAATTGGCCGCTGGATAACGTTAGTAAAACAAACTTAACTAATTCGATGCTCAAGAGCCTTTTGTAACAGTTTAACTGAACACTTGGAAGGTTTTCAATATTAAAATGTAAGTACTGCGTTTGTCATACCTACAAAATCACACATTACACATTACTTTCAAAAATCAGTCCAAATACCACTATGTTTGCGGCTTTATATATATACTGTGTTACGTAACACATACATTTGTGTTACAATAATAAAAAAGTGACATAAATGTAATACAAATGCAACACAAAAGCGAAATTTTTAAAACAATTATAGGTCATATCTCGGTTATTTATTATAATTAGGCCGTAATGGGCGATTTTAGGTATACTTTTGACCTCATTGCTAAATAATTTAATACAATAACATTCAAAAATCTGTTTCTTACCTCAAAAATCACAAATAAAACTTTTTTTATGAACACAACCGCAAAAAGTGACGCGCACTTTATGTTCCTTCACTGGCGAAATAAAAGAGCTGGATTTTTTTTTTTAATTGTTTGGATGACAGTGTTGCCGTATTAATACTGTGGTTTGCACTTTGGTAGTTTAAATAGTAGCTTTGGGATAAAAACGTGTCACACAAAAAAAAACGTAACACAAAAGCAAGAGACATTTTTTATTTAAATTATTAATAAAAAATGTTATTTTAAGGATTTTCGCAAAAATATTATTAATATAGCAGAGGTCTATCATCTATTTCTTCGACGGTATACCTATAATTCAGGTATACTCAACAATTTATTGAATATTTTAACCATAAGAAACTGCAACAAAAAACGACAAAAAGTCACACAAAAAAATTGACAATTTTGGCGGCCTTACCCACCTACATACTAGGGCAACCGTCTCTGACTAAGCAAAGAGAAAGCAAGGAATGTTGTAATGAAATATGCGAATTAAACTTCACTGTGTTAATTTAATAGTCAATAGATCATAAGACGAACGCCGCTTGATTTGAATAATATAGGTGCCAATGATTTACCGCCCTGTGATTTAAGGGAATTAACGTGTGTTTAGTTAGATAGCTGTAAAAGATTTATCTTAGGTGGTCTAATCATATACCTAGGAGATTGTTTAATCACAATAAGCAATTTACTCGTCTTGAAATACTTCAGTGGCGCGGTGATTGTCACACTAAGATGAAAAAGGTGCTGATTTGATATCCGGGATATGTTTGCTAAATAAAAATGTGGTAGGAAGTAAAATTCAATTAAAAATACATCAGTAAGTAAAGAATGAGCATTTTTATTTTAATCGACAGTTTTAATTGAAGAAAGCCGTTAACCATCATACCGCCAATAACAGTATTTAATAAGAATGCGATATTAACGAATAGGGAAGGTATGATGGAATAAATAATTGTTTCAACCATGCGGGCGCCCGCGCTACACTTATCAACAGAAAACCGTCATTATATACACAAACGATTCATACAAAATTAACCCTTATCAAAAAGTAAAGTAAAAATGAAATTGCTTGCACAGTTTATTGCATGTGATGAATTCGTTTTAGCAAAATTGTATAATTTTATAATTTGATACATTGTCGTGAGTGTTATCGATTTCCTATTACCTACAACTACGGGTTCTTGGTTACAATCGTGTTACAATAAAATGATTAGAAGCTAAGCGTAGGTATTTACTAAGAATGTAGGTATGAATTGCAATAAGTAATGATTTTTTTGAACCCAAGCTCCAAAATAAGATGGAGTTGCAAATTCGAATGTTTTTTAAACACCGTATCGTAAGCTAAAAGAAATGAAAAGCAACACAAATGAGGTAAGTGTACTTAGGTACCTATATATTTTTGGATTAAAAGTATAAACATTATTTTATTTCCAATACAGTTTTGGAGCTCATTCAAATATTATTCTAACAAAATCTAGTGAACTTTGAAAGTTGTAGTAAATTATTGCAAGTTCAATCATTTAGCATTTGACAGCTAGACAATTGCGAAGTTAACCCGTTATTGAGTCCCACACATTCCCACCATACATCATGCAGTAAATATTATATCTACCGCAATTTATAAATGTTCAAAGTTTGTGAATTTGACATATCAAAATAACATTTTTAATTGACTTCGAAAAAGGGGGAGGTTCTGTGTTCCACTGTAAGTAGGTACTTATGTATTTTTTGTGTATGTTTACCGATTATTTCGTCAATTTGTTATGCAAAAACTATTGTTTGCGTTAAAATACATCAGATGTGTTTACCTAATAGAAATATGATCCACATTATTTTAATAACTTTTACAGTAGAAGCATTTACATAGAAACGCATTAGCAAACTTCTCATGCAACATCACATCAGGCATTTGAGACGCTATCAGAATTAATATCTGAAGATATTGTATTCAATGGTATCAATAGTAAGTAATTATACCTACTTAGCACAACCCCAATTTTTACTTTCTGAAATTGCAAGCCCATTACACCATTTAAAATAGATTTCTCCTTTGGTTACTTATCATCATCATCTCAGCCATAGAACCGTCCACTGCTTGACATAAGCCTCCTTCATAGATCTCCAGTGGTTTCGGTTGGAACTTGGAAGCGGCTTGCATCCACCGTGAACCTGCGGCTTTTACTAAATCATCCATTCATCTCGTTGGTGGACTTCCTACGCTGCGCTTGCCAAACCGTGGCATCAACACAGACCTTCAAATAAAAGGGTTGTTGTACATTTGCCACAAAGTAAATTCGAAGGTCCGGGAGAAATGTCCACACACTACCAATGCTCGAGTCTGTGTAACAGCAGCCAACGACCCACGCAACCTCTCCTTTATAAATATTGTAGGTATGTCAATACGATCATTTACGACAGATGTATTGAATACCAATGAGATATTAGGGATCGAGTTCGATTCCTACGTAAGGATGACAATAGATCTTTTGTTGTGTCACGATCTATGCAAATCAAAATATAAATGTTTCATTGAATAATCAGATTATCGAGAATTCTGTAATTGATAAAATGTTATAGCCAAAAAAAAACAAAATAAATGTTGAATTTGAACAAACATTACAAAAAACTAAAACAATATAAGTAGGTAACTATGGTTCTTTTCTGCATTATAATTTTGACAATAGATATTTCCCATCCTCAATAATGAAAAAACATCAGTTGAAATTGCATAGCTTAATGTCTATGCATACATAGCACAACCTTTTGGGTAAGTGGGTAATCTTAAAGCGTAGTGTAACCTCATGTAAGGTAAAAAAAACATACAAAAAAGTAACTTAGTAACTATTAGATCCGTTACAAATCACGATGTTCCGTAACATGAGACAGGCGCTATTGTGCGCACGCGACCAGGTAGAATAAACACCTGACGTGGCAAAAACCCATGTCTTTAGGTAATTTACCCTTTCAAAATGCGTACAAAAAGTTTCATTCTGTTTTGAATCAAAACAGAATGAAACTTTTTGTACGCATCCTCCTTTAAATCACTTCTTTTTAAAAAACAATCTGGTAGTATTCAAAAATTAATTAAAAATTAGAACTTTTTTAGTTCCAATCCAATTGTTGCAATAAAATAAAACAGGACAATAAAGTAAAATTTGTTTTTACCAGCATTTTACTTTAAATAACAGTGAACATGGTATTGTTAATCTAAGTTTTAATCTATTAATTTATCATACCTACATAAATTAAAGCTTTAGACATTTGTAAATAGGTCACTAATACGAAGTTATTTTTGCAAGTTTTCATATAACTTCTCAGAATCCGAGATAAATCACATGTGCACAATTAAAATTAAAAGGTGTCGAGCAGTGTTGTCAGCAAAAACAAATTCAAAAACTCGCCAATTATTTCAATTAATGGAACGTCTGACAGGAAAAGGAAGTTGACGCGTGGTCTGTAGTCTCTGGCTATGTTTAGTTCGCGATTGTGAATGACAGCTAGTTTTGATTAATTAATCTACCCTCTAAATCTGCTGGGATAATAAATCGTGCGTGCTGGCCTCCCAAGAGATGTCGCTGTCGCCAAAGATACAAAGTAAATTGATTGAGTTAAAGCATTATATCTGAGCGTACAGAAATAGAAGCCTAATGATGTCCTATACAGGTAAGCGATAATAAAGTCCTCAGATCTATGATCGTTAGAATTCCAGGATTTGAAGTTAATTTAGAATTTGAACGATAAATCAGTTTTGTTGGGAGTAGTGCGAAAATTGCAAACGGCACTGACGGGAAGGTTTTCAACAGTATTAGTGCTTTTACATCTATTTCAGAAGATTTATACAGCATCAAGCAAGAGCCAATCAATAATAATGTATAATATAGGTATAAAGTACCTACCTGTACCTTTATATCTATATATATTTATTTGAACATAGCGAGGAACTTGCATTTAGGTTAAATAAGTGTTAGGACGTTTCATAGCTAGGTCGCATTGAATTTGATTGTTTTGTGTTTAAAAAGTTAGTCTTAGGCAGGTAAACATTTTTATAATAGGTAGGTAAGTATGTGTACTTAATGTTTTTGTAAATTTATGAATAGCAACAAACGATTCCGCAAAATTAACAATATTTCATATTTCCTGAGCCAAAACAGATGTTGTAAGGGTCGTATCCCATTCGGTACTAATATTATTAACTGAAGAAGTTTGTGAGTCCATGGTTCAATCACAGCAGATTGCTAGATAGAACCACAGACTCACAAACTTTTTCATCCTAACCGAATAATAAAGCAGAGGCTTCTCTCACTTGTGTCTTAAATTAATAATATGGATCCCCTGGATTAAGATTAAAAATTTCTTCAAAAATGTTTAGATCTATATTACCTACAAGGTATAATATATAAGTAAATTAATTAACAAAAATTCATTAAGTACTTTTAGGTAATAGGCTAAGATTAAGTAAGTGCCTAATTTTAGCACTTACCTACAAATTTTAATCTCTAAGTTTTTAACCCCCTGCCAGGAAAGAGATTGTGTTTGTTTAATCTGTTTTGCAAGTGTTCAATACAGATTTTAGAATTTAGAGTGAAGACGCAGCGGATAGCTAGCGTTAAAATAAACTCAAGCCCGAATTTGTTATTAATAATGATATCGGCGCCATTTTGTAAAAGCCGACGCCGACGTAATGACGGCACACGTGTTGGGGACGAAGTTGCCATATTTTTTGCATTTAAAAATATTATTTGCATTGGGAAGTAACCTTTGCACATGTTTGAATGAATTTTAATTAAGTTAGCTTAATTAAAGACTTTTTTAATTATTTACTACTTAATACTAATTAGGTAGGTACTTAATTTAATATTTTTAGTCGGTAGATAAAGCTGTAGGTAAGTAGGTATAATACCTACCTACATACAACTAATCATTGTTAATTATTTATTTCGGTTACAAACCGTGTTCTTATAAAGTACTTACCTAGTACTCGTACCTATGTAAATTATTATTATTACATTTCATAAACAAACAAATTAATAGGTAGGTACCTAAGCCATAAAAACTTTACCGAACAAAGTTAAATTTACCAACTGATTGTAGGTACCTACCTCTGTACTTATACAATTTATTTTCATAACATAAACATTAAAATCAAGTGATTTAAAGGAGGTTACAATCTTAACCTTTAGTTATGTTATGTATGACACCGACATTATGAATACCTGAAACCTTAATAAGAGGAATATTAATGAGTAAAACCAAGTACCTACCTCACCTTTAATATAATTTAATAAACCAATCATATTATTTTTAGTGACTTATTCACATAACCAATCAAAGCATGATCATTTTAAATTCAGACCAATTTCAGAGCATTATAAAAACTACCTAAATGTTATTTTAAAAACAACAAGCTTCGTTTGATTTAATTTTATATCTACCCTCAATCAATGAATTCTTATACAAATTACAAAACGTTGTATGACCATTAGTTCATTAATTAACTACTTCGAAATGTATAAAATATAATATAAAACAAAATATGCTGGCAATATAAACCATGATTGGTCAGAAAATTGTATAAAACTTGTAATGATGTGAATGTTATAAAAGTACCTAGGTATTATAATGTATGTATGTATGTATCTACTTACCTGTTGTTGTCATAGCAACTATACCAGCAAACATAACAAACCGGTATGACAAAAAGTAATTGTTATAAAAAGAAACAATAAACCTCTTTTTTTTCTTAATCACAAGAAATTTTACACAGATTCGCTTCTTTAGTCGCTTAGATGCATTTAAGCGACTGAAGTTGATACGGAAAATCTAATAAGATAGGAAACTCAAGGACAAGATACGAGTGGTATATTCATGTCTTATTAGACTTTCCCGTTCAATCACCACGTGTAAACAAAATCACCATTACAGCTGTGTAGAAATATGAAGCGTAGCGTCGGCAAAATAACAATTGCATTTTTCTGCAACAACTCACATACCTACCTACTTGCCTAAATAAATAAAATATATTTTATATATTTAAATGTTTTCGGATGGAAACTTCTTCAGCATCAGGATCCGACTTTCGCCGTCAATGCAAAATGAAGGTAGGATATTTACCTATGTATTTTTACGAAGTTTTCCTATCTCAAACATGAAAACTCCACTCTTAAAGATTTTATGAATGAAACGAGCTCACGCTTCGGGATTTCAATTATACTATTTGAAGGTAAGTACTCACCACGGGGCTATCGTCTCCGAGGTCCGAGTCTCTGTCGGCGTCGGCCATGGCGTACGCCGGCACCGGCTCACGATTCTTCACCCGAATCTTGGCGGTTTTGCTGAGCACGGGAAAGAACAGGCCACGGGGGCGAGCGGTAGCGTCACACACACACGACGAACATAAAACGCGGTTACCGAGGGTTACGGAAGATACGTCGGTCGGCGCGACTGGCACGGAGTGGTATGGCGAGCGCGGCCGGCGCGCGCCCCTCTCTGCATGGCCCCGCCTTAAGGCGTCCGCGACCCGGCGAATCAAACTCCTCGCGTATCAAACTGATATTTGTGATACGCTCCGCCCGTTCAACTTATTGTTTTTATTCAAGCTATAAAATAATCGCCCGGCATTGATCGTGCCTTGTGATTAACTATTGAAACGCGATATTAACGCTGCAGTTCTTTGTTGTTTTGCGTAATGAGGCGCGCTGAGCGTTTTATGCATATTTGGGGTCGATATATTTCGTGGTGAGGTAAGTGAAAATGGTTAATTGAATACGATAATTCATTGTTAGTAGATAATTTATATTAAAATTGTTTATGTTGTGAATTTTAAATGATAATTGCCAAGATCACCTGTCGCATCTGCGCCAAGTGGTAGGTAATACTTAATATTGTAGGTACTCGTAGCTCTCGCGTAGAGGCACGCACGCGTTTATGTCTTTTATTCACAACTTTGAAAACAACACGACGTGACAAATTTTTTAATAATATTTTAACAAGACTTTTCATGTTTTATTTTAAAGTATGTCTCGTTGTCGTCAATGCAACAAAAAAATTAATTAGATTTTTTTACTTTTTTTACAGGGCAATTATTCTAGTATTGTTATTACCTACTATTTGCAAGGTCTTCCTACTTCTTTTTATATTTAGCATATATTTACTTATAACATTTACATACCTACAAACAAAATAATTTAAAAAGATCTGAAAGAATTTGTTTACCGTAGGTACTTTGGGATCGTCGAAGACACCTGCTTGGAAAGATAAAATTGTTTTATATCTGTAGGTAGGTACAGATAATTTGCAGAGAACTCATCGAAATATCAAATTGCTGATCTTCAACAATAACCAATTCCCGACCAATTCCCAATTATGCAGTAGACCGAGGTCTACTCCATAAGCTAAAACCGATGCATCGTGACAATAATCGCAAGTCAGCTTATGTTGGTTAATCCTCCGGATTCAGTTTCCACCAACATAAGCTAACCTGCGATTATTGGCACGATGCATCGTTTTCGGTTTGTAGAGTTAACCTACAGTAGGTCTGCTCCCACGGTCGTCTCCGAAGAAGAGACCTTAACTTAGTAACTTCGTTCTTATGCGGATTATCGGCAAGGATTAGCATTCTTACATTGAAATTAAGTAGGTACAGGGGTTAGTTCACGAGTTTCTCGATATAAACATAAACAAAATAGTGAAATTTAACCCGGACGAATATTTCACAGCGTTCTTTTGCAACGAGTCACAACTTCTGCCAAATATGTAGCATACCTATGCATTACCTTTTTGAAAAAAAAGCTTCTTTTCAACAGGAAGGTAGTGCTAATAGTGCTTAGTTCATTTTAAAGAGGACAAACTATGCTTATGCCTAAACTCTATCCTCACAATTCAGACTTATCTACAAGACAGAATTGATCAACATTTAAGACGAAGGTTTCGTCACTTTATTTTTGCAAAATTTTGAGACGCAATTAATTAAGTAGATGAATAAGTAGTCGTTATTTTGATTTGAATGCCATTGAAAGTCGTGGAACATCCTTCTTGGTCAATATTTCGTTGTATACCCGGCAGACTGATAAGACATGGATATTGCGCGCGCGTTTCTATGTAAGTAGTTAGGTTAGGTCCGCAACACCATTATCCGAGAGCGCACCAAAGTGGTAGACGTAGAGGGTTATTGTACATTTGCCACAAAGTAAATGATACCGCTTTGCTAAACTAAAGTGGACTTGGGCCGGGCATGTGTGCAGACGCGGAGATGGCAGATGGAGCAAATCCGTGCTAGAGTGGAGACCACGGCTCGGTAAGAGGAGCGCTGGCAGACCATCCAGCCGATGGTCGGATGATATTAAAGCCCATGCCGGAGCGGGACAGATTGGACCAGAAAGACCAGTGACAGAGCAGTGTGGAGAAAAATTGGAGAGGCACACGCCCTGCAGTGGGCAAATATATGCTGAAGAAGAAAGAAGAAGATGTAGTTAGGTAAGTATATACCTATGTAAGAGTTCCATGCTTGCCAAAATACTGCAAAATCATATTAAATAGGTAATGTCTCGTATATAAAATAAAGCTACGTTGTAATATACCGCGGGTAATAGATCTCCGGCCGTGGATCACTCAAGTCTAAATAGCGGCGTCGGAGGGGAGGGATCATCAATCAGCCGGAGGCGATTACTGGGTGCTGTGCCACAATGTGTGGGAAATAGCGAGATCCTGGTGCTTACTTACTACACACAATGAGTGCCACCTACTTTTTTTATAGAATTTGCAGAACAGATCTACTTTTGGCTTCCAATTCGCCTGATGTTACGCGACGGTGCAAAAGTGGCCGAAAATGGAGCACGCCGATCTAAAAGAACTACGTGATGTACAAAAAATATCGTTAATTTCTGATGTAGGTACCTAAGTAGGTAGGTTTAAAAAAAACAAATTTATTCCCAAGGTGCTTCTTTCATATCTTTTTAGTCATTTTAGTTAGATCCTTTAAAGATGTCTGAAGGGTAGGTAGGTAGTCAGAGTCAGAGGAGTACCTATGTCCTAATATAATTTGGTAAATACCTACATACACAATGATTTTGTTTTATTATTTAATAATTAAGAATGACTGTTTGTATGCTATACTTACTAGCAGAATCTAGATGTTCTCTAAGCTAATACCACCATCTGTAATTTACCTAGGTTCACAAACACTGAATAAATGAATTATGAATTATGAATTAGATCTACATTTTGCAGAAGTTAAAATTCCATACGATACGTGACAGGTTGCACGCCCATCGACGCTATAAGAATGTTAACTGGTTTCCTCATTATATTTTCATGATCGTGAGATCGTGCGAAAAATCCATTGATGCACGGCCGGATCCGAATCCACGACCTTCGGATCGAAAGTCGAGATACGACTTTTATATTAATAGGTAGGTATGTATTTGTATTTACTCGCAAGTCTCTTATATCTTACACCAAACACAAAGCGCTTGCAGAGTTCGACAAGCGATTGATCTGCCTGCCGTATTAATTGTTGCTGTCTGAACCTATACCATACCTATAGCCATCCTCGCTCCTATTTGAATTGTTTAGCAGCTCCAAATGAAAGTGATTATTGCTTTCCAAGTATTCCATAGCTTTTTGGTAGGTAAGTACCTACACTACATAGCCTCGATGGGCTTGCATTGCAACCTGTCATGTGATTGCTAATTTCTGTAAAATGTGTGTAAAATGTGACAACATGTAGGCTTGAAATAGGTATTTACAGAATGGTACAGAACCCTTCGTGCGTGAGTCCGACTCCCACTTGGCTTATTTTTTTTTTATACTTACCTACTTATTATATTTTAGAGCTTTAAATATGCCGTTCATAGATGTCGCTGCCATCTCGTATGCTCTGCCATGACATCGATCTATTTTTGAAGCATCTATTTCTAGCTTAGTTAACTGTGTGATTTCTATCTTTTCCGTTAGATGTCGTTAGGTGCGTTACTAATAATTTATTGGAGATTTTTGAAATCAAAAAAGTATGTTTAGATTTAGACTAACAGACGCCTGCGACTTCGTTCGCGTGAATTTCTTCGTAACCTACGGAAGGCTGAAAAAAAAAATTCTACCTTCCAAATTTCAGCTTCATAGCTTCAGTGGTTTGGTCGTGCGTTGATTCCACAAAAATGCTTAAGTAGGTATTGTTTTATACTTATATTATTGATGATTGATGATAGATATATTTCTTCCTTTTTATTAACCCGCTGTTAAATTTTAGGATGAAATTATTTCATGAAATCTTTCAAAATCCATCTATTTTATTTTTGCTCTTAGTAGGTACCTACCTACGCTAACAGCATAAACGCGCTAAATGTCAAAGTTAGACGACACATTGAACTTCCCTCTGACATTCCACCACTAAGATTCTTCAAATGGCGATAGGTAGGTAGGTACCTAACCTACTCTCTTCAAATATTACCCGCAGGTACTTAGGTACTTGAAGATTAGTGAAATGTTTTTCCGAACTTAAATTAGGTACTTGTTCAACGTTTACCACCCCAAGCACCCAACCCTCTTCGACACAATGATGAATTAACAATTTTATTGAAAGTCCAGAGAACCCCGGTTTCATCGAATTAGTCAAATGACCCCGGTTTTGCGAGAAGCATGCTAAATTATCAATGGTTATTAGGGAGTTGAATTTTATTCTTCCTTTACTTTTATGGAATTGAATACCTAATTCAATTGTGTTTTAGTTTTTGTCGAGTACCTAGGTATATGAAAATGAAAAATGAAAATGAAAAATAATTTATTACAGTGAATAGAATAGCTACAAGTACAGGTTACTTAATTTAACTGATTACACAGAATAAAACTTAATCTATAGAAATGAGATTCCCGCCAATTTCCTCACTAGGCTAGGCCTGTATCGAGGAAACTTGTATACGTAACAATCTTAATGTAATGTTCAGCTAAGGCGACAGTCTGTTACATTTACCAGTAGGTACATGATATGTATCTATGTTTTAAAGTAATTATGTATATATGTATAAGTAAATAAATATATAACATTATGTATGATATGTATGATTAGGTATATATTTCTAAAACTAATTATTTAAATTAAGTATGTCCTCTGTCTGGTCATAGTTTAATGTTTTTAGCCACTTTACTACGATTTGTTTTGCTGCCGAGGTTGACTTCTCCTTTATGTCACAATTTTTAACAGTTTCATTGTAAATATGAATTTTTATAAAAATGCCAATTCTTTGTGCAAACTTCGTATTAACTAGGGGTGTTACAATTTTGAAAACTCTACGTCGTAGCAAGGTCTCATATTCAGGTGATGAAACAACCGTCTTATGTACCGACAAGGATGTATTGAGTACAAAGAGCTGGCGCACACTGAGCACACCAGCATCCTGATAAAGAGTTGTTGTGGGGTACCTATACGGCTTGAAAAGCATCACCTTCAAAACTGAGCGCTGCGCTCTCTCAGCCCGTAAAACAAATGTTTTTATGTTATACCTACATACACATAGGTACTACCTATCTACCTCCTATCTGCTTTCTATACCTAATCTAATTATTAGTGTTCATCGGCAGCCCCGGATCTATGATTTCTTTGAACTGGCATAAAATTAAGTGGGGGTCTGGTGTCTTAATTTGTTGTATTTTTTTATTTATTTCAGCTTATCTTTAATCCAAAAAAGGTGTAGGTACCTAAGACATGTTATTTTAATTAAAGCTAATATCTAAAAACTCGATAAACTCCCAGACCCATTAGGTATTACTACACATACCTACTGTCCCCTTTTCAGTCCATGTTAGTGTCCGGTACATTGGTAAAGAAGGACTAAGTCTTTTTTTTTTATCAGACGCAAATCATAGCTGGTACCACCACAACTCCTAGCTATTCCAAATGAACCATGTAATTGTCCTGCCATCCAAACTATGACTTTAACTATCCAAGGAGTTATTCATTATTTGCAGTTGGTATGCATTCATTGCTTTCTGTGGCATTTTGCATTTGCCAAGCATTAATGTATGGTGCGGTTTGCTTAGTTCCAGCTTCGAAGCATGCATAATGTTCCGATCCGAATAATCTGTTTATAGCATCCGGGAAGACTAAGAGACGACTACGGAAAAACTCTTGTGATACAACACTATGTAAGAACCTAATTGAGTTGGACAATGGGTAGAGATACGTCCCGTTGGTGCAACCAGTTGAACATAGCAGTTGTACCATGGGTTGTCTTATTGTAATTCTACCTTAATTGCGATAATTATGGTACATTTCAATACCCTCTCATCCCTGACACAGTCCGGCTGTACTGTATGCAAAAATCCCCTTTCCTGTTCTGAGTAATGCTCTCCTCTATAAATATGGGAATGTGTGGACGTGTTAAGGTTTACATTATGACACTTATTAAGCTTATTGTTTTCTTTTTGTCGGAGCTGATGCGTGCAAAATGGTCGTTCTTTCTTGTTGAGATTCGAGTTCGCGACTCTCAGTATTGGTCGATGTCACTTTTGTATTTATTTAAATATCCTGAACGTTTTCCTTTAGCAGCTTTACTTCTAAGACATTAAAATTAATAACCAAAACACTACCTCATGGAAGCTGACATATAATTGCAAGATCTACTCATATTACTTACACCTACTACACCTGGGTTTTCTAAAATAGATACTTCATTCATTTTAAAAACTTTGAAACAACTGTTTTATTGTAATCGTATAATTATAGGTACCAATGCTAATTGTGTCCTTACAAAAATATTCAAATACCTACTTAAGTAATAAAAAAAACTGAAGACTAAAATAATATCGTATAATTTTTTATATTTAGCATTCCAAAATAAACCTAATTCGTTCGAATCGCTCGTTATTGGCCAACAACGGCATAAAAATAAATGCTATTTAGATTCGATCGTCATCTCTCGTTTACTAAAATTACAGGTATAAAAAACCAGGTCATCTAAAGTTAGGGGGAAGTGACGATAGGCACAGTTTGTTCCCTCGGTGACTGCTGTTCGGTTTTCACTGGCTCTGGTTGTTTGGCCGGTCCAGTCTTGGTGATGGGCACGATTCGCTCTCCCGCGTTAGGTGGAGGTCGCTTCGGAGCTGTCACTGTCAAAACGCCGTCAGATGACAGAGAACTGACTAGGTCAGCGACGTCATAGCCCGAGGGTAGAATGTATCGGCGCGTGAATTGGCGGGAAATGAAGCCGTGCTCGTCCTGCTTTTCTTCATGCTTGCCTTCGACGACAACTGAGTTGTTGCTAGCTTTAACGGTGATCTCTTCAGGGGCAAATTGCTGGACATCAAGGATTACCTGAAAGATAATAGAACTTCATGTTAGAATAGAAAGAAAGTTGATTCTTTCTTGAAACTGTCAAGAACTATAAAAAAAGGGCACTTTATACCTATTTAATGGTACGTATCAGATTTAACACACGCATGCGAGCAATTTCTTCAGTTCTGATAGAAATTATAATAATTCTGAATGGAGCTGAAAGACACGTAGCGTAAGATACCTACATTAAAATTACTATTAAGTAGGTACCTACTTAGGTACCTATGTAGAAATAAAGTGAGAGATGTCGAGTATTAATATAAAAAAATCCTTAATCTTGCATGCGTATTAAATTGGCTAGGTACAGCAGCTAAAGTGAGTGTCTACCATTCTTCCTGTGCACTTAGTCATCAACTGAGTAATATTGTAACAGGTGGGACAAAATTTGGCAACGGATAATGTAATTCATCACAATCTTCACTAATACCTACGCGCCGTAGGACTTACACTTTTATTACTAGGTAACCATAAATATGTTCGGGAAAAAGATTGAACTTTCGATCTCCTGGTTGTACTTAGGTCGGCAGATTTTATCAATAGTCAATATTTGTGCAATTATGGGTAGGTTAGGTACACAATCAGCATCTTACATGGTTAATAAATTTATTCACCATGTAAGATGCTGATTGGTTTTTATACCATTGGTATTTATACCACCGTTTTTCAGTAGGTACCTACATAAAGGTAGGTTACCGGTTTCCTCGCGAAGAATCGGTTATTTACCTACTCTACTTCACCGTAATTTAAAAAAAACAATGATGTAGGTAGGTACCTACCGTCCAGGACTCCCTTCTGATTTACAATCGAGGTAAGTATCATCCATGACAAATCAAAATTCAAATATTCAAAACCTTTCTGCTCACAACTTCAAACATCCACTCAAACCTATGGCTAATTTATAAACTCACTTCAAATTTCTCCTTAGTCAAGTTGATAGTAGACGCTGACTCCTGTCTCGTAAGGTTCGTTCTCCACGGCCTGAAGTAAGAGTTCCTGAGCAAGGAGGTGGAAGGCATGGAGGACAGTGAGCTGAGCAGCTCCTCCCTGTTTAGACCAGTGCCGAAGTGCTGGTCCAGCAGTCTGGAGGGACGGTCCCACTCGTCCCACCAGTCACGGAACATCAGGGGTACTATCGACATCTGGAATGGGAAAATTTTTTAAACAAGGGAGCAAGTTGACAAAATGGTAACGGGCAAAAGAATTTAAGTAAATTTTCCTCTTTAAGTTAACTCTCCTTTGTAGGCAGGTGTACCTACCCACCTACATACCAAATTTATTTGCAATTCCTACGAGATAAATAATTCTAAACCTTAGATAGGTAGAGAGAGACCTATTATTGTGGTAGAGCGAATTAATTATCTACATAAACAAATCGATGTTTTGTACCTAAATGCACTAAAGCTACACAAGTTCCTAATGAGATTTAAACTAAGCATTTCTGAAACCGCACTACAAGAGAAACTATTTTGAGCGAACCGCTAAACGCGAGTTTCTATCCAGCCAGACATAAATCAACATTGTCTTCAACGATGAGATAAACAACCGATTATTTTCGGCTTGTTTTCGACTGGTTAGTGCCTTTTCACATGCACTTCTCTGTTTCATCTTACTAAATACATAGTGGGGGCAATTCGGAGTGTCGCAAAAGCTAAACTAAACTAACTAAAATTATTGCCATCCTTTTTATTCCCATCGCTATGAAAGGGACGGCAACAATTTTAGTTAGCTTAGTTTAGCTTTTGCGACACTCAGAATTGCCACTAATATATTACAAAGTAAATTAAGAAGCGAATGAGTTAGTTTTTTTGTATGAACGCGCTAATCTCTAGAACTACCAATCGCGTATAAAAAAATATTTCGTCATTTTATAGCTCATTTCTTCATCACTGAGCTCCATAGATAAAATATTTACTTGATTTTATGTCGCTTCTGCATTGCACTGTGTTACACATTTTCATCGCGACTATCAGACGTGTAGGTGTTTAAGTTCGGTATATCGGTGCAACAGAGTGCACGAGAACAGGCACTTATTTTCGGCAATGCGATACAATCATATACAATCATAAGTGCTATAGGTACTTACTTAATATCGCTAAACTGTAGTACCTAGGTAGGCTGGTACCTACTAGTAATCGAAACTGTGATGCACGAGTTTATGAGCTTAGCCTCGAATGTTTGGGAATAGATTGTAGCTTTTGCCAGCAGTTTTGAAATGCGAATACTGCGTTAGGTAAGAAGGTACCTACAAGCACTACGTTTTTTGCGTGGGAAAATATAAAGCACCTAGGTACTTGGTAGGTAAGTACATACCTACCTAATAGATTCAATAATACACATTATATTTTAATATCCCTGGATTGCTCTAGTTACCTACATACCTACGTTATTTATCAATCCTCTTTTTCTTTTTCTCTACCAGACTCTACTGACTCTATACGTACGATCTAATAGGTAACCATAGCTATATGTAGGTACCTACGTGACTCCTAGTGCATTTACAAAACTTATAATTTCTTTATACGATACCTATCAACAATAATGTTGAAACAATTCAAAAATATTTGTTTACAGATAGGAAATTTCTAAAAATTTCTGAACAAACAAATTTCTGGAGTGTTGTCCCATGATTCACCTGCCCTGTTTTAGAACTGATGCAATAGATCTGGAGACATCGTTGTTTTGCAAGAAGATATTTTGAGATACCTTACTCTCGTTTCCGAATATGAGTGGTTAGAACTTAAAATAGTGTGAAAAAAGAGTGAGTCGCTTGTTTTGAAATCGATAGGTACCTACTTAGTTTATTTGAATTTAGAACCATCGAGTTAATATAAATATTAGATCGATGTATTCAACATAGGTACATTGATACCTACCCTGCACTGCAGGCTGAGTTTTAGTAGGGCAACTGCGAAAGAACTGTGAGATTTATCGAAAAGTCATGTTAGGACTTAAATAGGTAGGTAGGTACGTGCTCAATTTTGAAAAAAATATTTTTCCTTTGGTCTTGTAATTATAAATTACCTATAGGTTATTTTATCGGTGGTAGTAAGTACCTATGATATAAAAAGGTAGGTACCTATGATAAAAACGGCAAAGAATACCTACTTACCCGTAATTCCTTTATAAACTACTAATATTAAAACCTGCAAGCGATCAACATCAGAACAAGCACGAACAAAATCACCTGTAGCCACTGCACTTTTAAAAATCTTTTTACTTTTCTAATGTTTACCTTTTTGTTTCGTTGCGAGCGCGCGCTGCTCTATCGAGAGACTATACTGCCACGCTGCAAGAGTAGATTTAAATAGAATTTTCAGCAGCCCACTAGTCTGATTCATCTATCACCTTGAACTTGAAATGTTCGTGGGGCAGCCATGATTTCAGAATGATTTTCCAATGATCTCGTTGAAAAAATAAAGTATAAAATACCTCCCTACCGTACTTTGACATGTTATGTTTCAAAATACTTACCCATTCTTTATCTTAGCTAACTAAACATACCTACTTCCCAACAATTTTAGATAGATAGATAGATACAAAATTTATTTGGAAAACAAAGAGCACAGACGAACATTACAATATAAAAAACAGGAAAGGAGACAGACAGAAGATTAAAAAATTGAAGGTAAATAGGTAGGTACAGCTATCTAGCTAGACTGTCCCCGTTCAACATCGAGTAGCCACAGGCGTCTGGCGTAGGTGTGGACCAAATAGGATCGGTCTCACTCAGCATAAAAAGTCGCCCTGCACCAAAAAGGTACAAAGCAACGCAGATTTTCAGACCGCTCCTGAATTTGGTGACAATATTTTGCTACCTTACCTACTGAATTTGAATACATATTTTAAGGATGCAAGATATGTAAGTACCTAGGTACATACTTACATAAAGATCGCGCCATCTAAAAAGAGCGCTGGCTGACAGGTGCGCAGTTGGCAATTTATTTTGAACATATCATCGCGCATAAAAGTTTTAGATTGCGAAATGGTTTTACATAAAAAAGTAAGAAATAATTATGTAAATAATAGTTATGATGTAAGTACATACCTATATTGTTTTAGGAAGCGACTCATAATATTGTACCTAGTTGATAATTTAAAACAATAATGAACAACAAAAGCAACAAAATATAAATGATTAAGTATTTTTTTAAATAAAGATACTTTTCAATAAATAAACATCTAAGTATATAATAATCTACAAAGCCACGAGTGAAAAGCTAAATGCTAGTTCAAAAACAAAATAATAGGCGCTGGTACTTTCGTGCGCGAGTGTACCCATGCGCAAACATACCCCCTCCACTTTCTCCCAGCGCTCTTTTTACGTGGCGCGGACTAGCATAAGCGTTAACAAAGACGAGAAGGGAGAAGGGAAGACTTCCTATTTTCCTTTCTTTCTAAATGAAAGCAGAAACAATAACGGCCCTTATAAATATTCGGTTAGTAGGTACCTACTTACAGACGTAGGTATAGTTCTATACCTACGTTTTATGGACCTAGCAGCTAAAAGTCATCAAGATGTAGAACTCATCAGTAAGTACCTAAGTACCTAGATACTTATAAACTAACCTAGGTATTTAGGTATCTAGGTACTTATAACACTCGTACCTACCTAAATTATGTAGGTACCTACAAAAATACTCAAACTAATAAGATATAAGTACCTAGGTAGGTACCTACCCTCTCTCTGAGACTGAAATACATACCTGAAACATTTAATAACTAACTCATTATAGTATACTTAGGTAAGTATTCGAGATCATACACCAATAGAGTGGGTGGAGCTATTTTAATAATTAACCATAAAAATAATCAAAGAGTCATCTCGTCCGCGTCGTGGTGTGGCATTGATTGTACCTACCGGTGCCTATTTTTATCTAAAAGTGATGTGTTGTGATTGTGAAACAATGTTTATTTTCAGCGGTGACTGACATTTAAATGTGTGGGTGTCTAACCTATTCCCAGCCAAGCTACTTGATGATAATGATGATGATTAAAAGTAACCTACAACTTTCCTCCAGAATTAGGTACATACCATTACAATTACAATGCTGTATTAATTACTACGCCCGAATAAAATACGCTCACTAATTTGGCGCGCTTTTTTGGTCATTGTTACTCTCTATGTTACTCTCTTCTTCTTGTTCTTCTTTTCTTCTTGTTACTTTAATGTCTATGTCATGTCCCTGAGCACGAGAATCTGTCAATGTCAATGTCACGTCAGCAACACTTCAATCATGTCAACAAACCGCCGCCTCGCTAGTCTGTCACTGTCAGTCAGTTCGGTCGGTTATTTGGTTCGGCAAGCTAAAATCTTATCTAATAATTTGCGTGTTTTTCTATTTCCTGACTTTCCTGTATGTTTTATAATTATTTACGGACTGAGTTCGTTCATACACGCAGACTAGTTGTCTTTAAACATAAACAAAACAACTCGTCCTAAATATTTCACATTCTCATAGAGCAGAATACCACTTTTGTGCTCTTGCTTGACTAAGAAACTATGAATGCGATTAAAACAGCGTTGATGTGTTACTTTACTATTGTTATACATTATCAGTTCGAATCGTACCATCGATTACACAATGTTTCTACAAAGCTGGTAGCCGTGAACCATGAATTATCGTTGTAGTGAAAGTGCATGCTTCATAGTATTAGGTATACACAGCTAACCACCGCCCGGTGCCGTGAAACTGCGTAAAACTATTATCATCTTCCTTCCTGCTGAGAGGTTTCTACCAAAGAGTTTTAAGTTTCATTCACGATGTTGTCGTGGCTACAGCACAGATGGACCAGCCTATGGCTTATGTTTATGGCTCTTGGAGCCATTATAACCTTCCTGTATGGTTTTTTCCCGCTTAAATACCATTCAGGGAAGATAACACATTTGGATGACCTGCCAAACTATATTGGTAAAGTCAGGTATGTTCTCAAATATTGTTCTGCTCCCCAAGTTTAACTTGTTATCTGTGCAGACAGCCAATTGTCATTGTTTATATCAGAACCTTTCACATTCCCAAATATCCCGATTATCCAAGCTACTTTTGAAATTTATATCTGCTAAAAACTTGAACTTGACTGTTAAAAAATCATTGCTAAATTAGGTCAGTTACTTATTTTCAAATGACGAGCTTACCAATGAACAGCATTGAATTTCTCAAACTGTAACCTAAAACAAAATTACAATTAATGATTTTTTTTATTTCAGTATTGATGGCCACACAGTGTATGACTCTGGTGAGAACAGTGTAGTCTTAATGGTCATTGATGGCCTACGCTATGACTTTGCAACAGCAGAGTATATGCCTTATGTTGGGGAACTCCTGAAAAACAAGTCTGGATGTATCTATGTGTCCGTTGCTGAACCTCCCACTGTGACAATGCCTAGGATAAAGGTACCTTTGATTTAAATAAAAAGGCCCATAACCTATAGTAGATACTACAACTTATAAATTGTTATCTATGGTAGATAAAGGCACAAACTTCTACAACAAAAAATGTATAGAAGAATCTCATAATTAATAAAACTTCTATAATTATCAAAATGTGCAACTACCAAGTAATACCAGCATATTTATCACACTAGGTAAAACATTACTAATCTAGTCATAATTATGAAACAAAAGATACTAAATTCTCCCCAATTATTTGGAGACACATGAATTCACATGAATCTCTAACTTTTCACTGAATATTTTAGTTACGCTATGAAATACACTATAGCATTCACTGCCCATGATGTATGTAGGCTAGTTGCGAGTGGTCGGCCATGGTCCTCTCCTTCTCTGGGCCTGGGCAGGGAATGAATTAACATTTATCTCAATTCTTCCAATCATTGACCTTTTAAAATGTACCTACTATATGATATGCAGTGTAGCAGTATTAAAAGAAATTCTTTAATATCCATTTTGTGTTAAAGTTTCAGCCACACTACCAAAGAAAAAATATTTAATTTCCTTTCTTGTACAGTCACCGGAACGTAAAGTGGAGAAGGCACAGTGGCGTCGCACTATAAACTTCTGGCGGGACATATTTGCAAGTGTCACTTTTATAATCTGTAGTGGTTGTACTGTAATGGCTTTTCTGTAGATAAATGGCAAAGAAAAAACAAAATACAATATACTGAGTTGATTTCACATGATTTTGGTCTAAAAGTAATCATTTTTTGTATATATTTATTGTGATGTTTTTTCTTTGGTATTTGTGTTTGAATTTCACTGTGCATGTATTCGATTTGATTTTCATACTCATTGGGGTGGTGGTTTTATTTTTATAAGTAGGTAGTATACTACATTACAATATGCACCTCACAATTTTTTTTTAAATTTGATTCAATATCTACTAGTAAAAATATTTTTCAACTAGGTAAGTACATATTTCAAGATATAATAGTTGCCGTAGGCAACATTTATTAAGAGATATAAATATGACTGATTATTATTAGGATTACCGAGCATTAATTCAACTTATTTTCGTAGTAGGTGATTTAGATCACATAAAATAACTTTTAAAAATAATGTGTAAGTACTTCAGTATAATTAAAAGTAAAAAAAATGATCTGCCTTGATCATCATAACATTAATTCAGCAACAAAGTATTCGTTATTTATTACCTACTCACTTATTTCCTTATAATTCGATATCCAACTTCCCACTAGAAAGTAACTTTCAAGCAACAAAATCAGAAAGGTCACAATGCAATCCACTCGATGTTACGATTGAATGCACTCATTGGATTGCGTGGAATATGCAATGTATTGACGAGTGTCGATAGCTAATTACGCGTGTCTCCTACGTATTTGTTCATAACAAGTGACCAACTTTTGTGACAGAGTAATCCACCCGAAACGAAACTAAATTTTAAGCATATAGAGTATGAACGACGTTCTTCGAACGCGTAGTCACAGCGCGTTTATATCGACCAAAGGCGATTAATACCAAGTAGACAGACAAAGGCCATACACAAAATCGTAACTTAATATTGTTCAAAATACAATATTTCATGATAATATTTCACATAGTTTGTTGTTAGTTGCATATGATTATCAACAGATGGCGTGGTGAGAGATTGGAAGTTGGCATAAAACAAAGTAAGGTAGCAAAAGTATTAAATATAAAAAAAATTGTAGGTAAATTAAATTTCTTGGATAAAATTGATGTTTTAAAGTTTCCAGGCTATGTGCTGCCTGCCACCTACTTTAAACTCCCGTTTTGGGCCATTTTCTGGGTTACGATTTTGTGTATGGCCTTTGTCTGTCTTCGTCTTTGGTATCGACAAACTCTTAAAATCTGCCAAAGCGCGCTATAGACGCCCAGAGAACGCACTGCGAAAACGTCGTGTACATACTTCCATGCTTCAATGGGCAAGTTTTCTTTCTTTCTTTCTTTCTAATATCATCACATCTTGTAGCATCATTTGCACGGTGATTGAATAGCATGCTTGTATGTACATTTATATCGTTTGTATCGTTTTTTACACAATACCATTGAGTAGGTACTTTCCTATCAAGTGGCATTGAAATGTTCCATCCTGTATACATAGTCGTGAATAACGAGCAGTTTTTATAATAATGTTTTTGCGGGTTGGCTTGCTGTAGTCAGCTGATACTTTAAGTAGCCTAGAAGTGTAATATCAAATATCTAACTAAATATACTTAAAATATACAAACTGGCCGTAAGACATCTTCAAAGGATCTGTCTGTACAGTGCTTAACCGACGGTGAGCATTGCGGGTGTATCATCAGTTTTCAAGTGGTTTAAGTAGTTATCTACTCGTATCCTCGCTACCGAGTCAAGTATTGATAAGATGACGGTGTGTGTTTGTCCATGGATATTTTTTTATTTCAAATCATCGAGGTAGTATTAAAGAGTCACAATCTAGTCTAGTTAATAGTAGTCAATATAGCTGACAAGACTCAAAAAATGTGCGAGCAAAATTCAATGTTCTACAATGACATTTGAATGTAGACGTTATGTCGTTTGTTTTAATGTTCAATGTTGCTTGTTCGCAAAAAAGAAAAACTTGGCGCTCTACGTAGCGTGCGCCGAGTTCTGGCGATTACATTTTATTTGTCTGATTGTGGCTCTATAATACTACCTCGATGTTTCAAATATATGAAATCATTAGTTCGTGCTAGTTACCGAGAGCGGCGCTGCACTCGATTCTCATACATTTGAAATACTTGACTCGGTATCGAGGATAGTATTCTCTACCACGGTAAACTAGTGACAGGCTGTATTAATGAACGACTATACTGCAACGCTGATGAATTTCTACGACCCGCATAAGGCTGAAACCAAACGAGCGTCATTTTTTGACTTGTGAGTCGCATAATTTCGGTCGCGTAATTGACCTACAATAGAAACAGACAACACATTTTGCGTCGCCGTGTGAATCAAACAGGACTTTTCTATTAAGCCAAATGCAACAGAAATTATGCGACTCACAACTCTTCAATTTACGCTCTTTGGGTCTCAGCCTAACAATCCATCAGCGTGCAGCTATAATTTTGCTACGACCGACGAACGTACAATCAGCGCGTACGGTAGGCGCTGACCGTCAGTAGAGCACTCATTACGATCTAGGAGGATAGCAACGTAAATAATTGTGACATTTGACAACCTCTGTGGCGCAAATGTTCAAGAATATTTATTTATTTATTTTTATTTAATAACCGTACTTACAGGCAATGATGACGGGCAGCGTGTCAACATTCGCCGATGTCGCTTTAAACTTCGGAGCGCCAGCCGTTAAAGGAGACAGCGTCTTACGAGTGGCAGACGCACGCGGTCGCCGCTCGGTCTTGTACGGGGATGATACATGGCTGAGACTGTTCCCCGGTCTCTGGGCGGAGCATGATGGCACAACATCATTTTACGTTACAGATTATACTGAGGTAAAGATATTGAAGATGTTACGAGGTGCGGTTAACGATATCACACTAATACATATTATAAAGGTAAAGTTTGTGTTTGTGTAAGTGTGTTTGTTACTCTTTCACGCTTAAACAGCTGGACGAATTTGAATGAAATTTGGTACCAGAATAGCTTATAGCCTGGATTAAAGAATAGGCTTTTGATTCCGGTATTCCCACGGGAACGGGAACTATTCACCGCGGGTAACACCGCGGGGCGCAGCCAGTATTGTATAAAGATGCAACATGCCTGAGACTGAGACTGCTGTGTTGAAATTGTTATTCTTGTCTTCCATTCCTTCGTGTGTCATTTGTATATGCTAGAATTGTTTAGCGGTTCACTTCGCTCGCCAGTGAAATTGCGAAATATTTATACCCACCTTAGTTCCACCAATAGTTATGTTATATTGAGCAACTTAATTAAATGATAAACTTTCTTAATCAACTTGCAACTTGCTTTCTTAAGCAGCTCTACTACTACAAAAAAATCACCGTTATTAAGTATAAACGGCAATTTTATCGACTCGCTTAGCTCCCCTCTATCTAACCTATCTTTCCATTCATATATACATTACAGGTGGACAACAACGTAACAAGACATCTAGACAAGATTCTCAAAGCGGATGAGAAAAAGAAACCGAATTTCGACTTCCTAGTCCTCCATTACTTAGGATTAGACCACATTGGACATTTGGAGGGCGCAAGAAGTGCGAAGATAAAACCGAAATTGTTAGAAATGGATGCGGTTGTTAAAAAAATATTTGAAGCTATGTTAACTTGGGTGAGTACCTATGTTATTTTGTGCAGATACCTACTACATACATACCTTTTTGTACATCATTTCAATGTAGCTATAGATTTCCTTTGAATAATACATTTAAACATATAATATTTCTGACCAGCGGCAACTGTGCTTTTAGTCCTCATATAAAAATACATTATGAAATATCCATCAATTGCTTCTTCTTCTCTCAGCTTTAAGGTTTTTTATCGTCACTCATGTCAATTAAAAGAGATATCCCCTGTATCAGCCATGTGAGCTAAAGAAAGTCTTATCTGCGTACATAATGTTACAGGGATATTTTTGATAATGTAGATGTATTTATTGTTTCAGAACCGAAAAGGCATTCTGTTTATATGCGGCGACCATGGTATGAGAGACGCGGGAGGGCACGGCGGGGCCACACCGGCTGAAGTGTTAGTGCCTCTTGTTGTGGTCAAAAGCAGTGACTTTGTCTGTCCACACCCGTGAGTATATATTATCCATTTAGAAAAACACTGTTCTTCATAAAGATTTGTCAATTTAATATAGATTTAGAAGATGTTTTTTTCTTGTTTCTCTTATGTCAATGAAAAGAGATAGCGACAGATTTTATATCAGTTTTAGCTAAAGTAGGTACTACACCAATATGCATAAGTGGGTTAGGTTTCATATACAGCGACGATAATAAGTACCTATAGTACTTGTTAACAATTTGAAAACTTCAAACCTATAAAACTTTTTTTAATTGAGGTAAGGTTTGTAATAAAGGTTCGATATAATAAATTCACACATAACTTTTTATGTTCTTAATTCAAATAAATAGTTTATATACGTATGTAAGAGTGAGTTCAGAGTTGACGAGTGATAGAGGAGAGTGGAAGAGAAAAACATGTTGTGCCGACCCCACTTAGCTTGGGATAAGGGCAGGAGAATGATGATGACACTTTACAAGCTTTACAACATCTTGTCTTTCTCAGTGCGGGCCCAGGCCCTACAGTAGCTCAAGTGGACCTAGCGCCCACAATATCATGGCTGCTAAACGCACCACCGCCCGGTGATAGTGCCGGTCGAATCTTACCCTCGCTACTGCCTATAGACATGCGCCAACATCTGTACCTACTGCATGTAATCGCGACCCACAACGCTATGCAAGGCGTGCCTACTCATTTGGGTAAGGAAACTGCCTTTAACTCTATAAATTACTCGTAGCACTAAAATAAACTCCTGAAAGAATTTTGGCGATATTTGGTAATCTGTCTACAAAGTTCGTTATTGCTTTTTAACCAAAACTTACAAATAATACATTTTTGTGGATACTGCATTAAGGCTAGCTAATAAAATCTCATTGAACAACGCAATGATAAAGAATAGCACCTACACATTAACCCTGAGTAACGCCAAATTTCTATGTTTTATATTTCTCTCGTATTTTACCTTTCAAACTTCATGGCGTCTTTAGAGAAAATAAAAGTACTATCTTTATAACAATCTAGCTTTTGACTTTGATTGCTCCCGTCCAAATATGGATTTAAATAATTAGGAATTCAACCTAGAAGCTTTTGAAGAGTTCATAAATTTTAATAGTTTCTCTAAAGAAATCTTATCTAATTCTGATTATAATGTTCCAGAATTCTATAAACAATTCCAAAGGGCTGAGAAGCAATTCGCACATTACTTGGCGACGGGCGAACAGAGCGCAGCCAAAATAGCTAAAGAGTTCTATGAAGAGTCGCTCACTGAGATGGCTAAATATCTAACAGAGTCTACTGTGGAGTTTGATATGTTCTCTATTGTGATGGCGGTCATTCTTCTGTACTTTGTGAGTTTAATATAATTTAATACTTATGTTGTAGAGTAGATGTTGAAAATTAGTTTATTTTTCAACAAATTCAAATTCAAATTGTTTATTTGTTTCTCTCACAAACGTAAATAAAAATATATTATAATTTAAAAAATAAAATAAATACAGTTAAAAAATTATGATAAAATCAAACAATTGTAACAGAACATAAAATAATGAGAAAAAGAATAGACTTGAATGTAAAATTATAATAGTATAGTATACAGCCTCGGTTTGACTTCCAAACACGTACGAAATTAAATTAATTAAGTTCAATTATGAAAGATATTTCATTTAATTAGAAACACAAAAAATACCTACACTTCTTATCAAAATTTACTTATCTAAAACTAATTAGGTACTTAAAATTACACAAGACACAACTTGTAGTGTATCTAGGTTAAGTTAAGTTATAGAGTCAGTACAATTATTTATTTTATTTGCAGATCGTGACAGCCCTTATTTGCATAACCCTCTACTCAATGCAACCAGAAACCCAACGCAGGAGCATTCCCCGTCATCACCAGCGCACCACCAAAGCCGGCTCCATCGTCGCATTCACTATCATACTCATCATCGTCACCTTTATCCTCACTATATCCTGCTACATCACCGAAACCAAATCGAAAATGTGCTCATTCGACCCAATCTGGGGAACCGCTTTTGTTCTACTAGGCTGTGCTTTCACTACCACATATTTTATAGCCAAATCTGGAATAGAGAAAATAACAGATCTATCGTCACTGAGAGAATTAAACGCTATAGATTATCTGTTAATAATAGGAACACTATTCCATTCCTGGTCATTCTTCGGCACTAGTTTTATAGAAGAGGAACATATGACGTGGTATTTCTTTTGGAATACGCTGATGTTCTTCATATTGGTACGGACGATAGTGCTAGTGGTTATGTATTTGAGTAAGAGTTTGGTTGGTGCGACTGAGGTGCAGGATAAACCGGAGTTGAAACAGAGGATGAGCGAGGTGGGGATGGGAATTTTACCGAAATGGGTGCTGCTTATTGCGTTGCATAGGTCAGTAAGTATCATTACCTTTATAAAAATGCTCCTAAAAGTATCCTTGGTCATTCTCACGTCATCTATTCCCAATCTAAGCAACTTAATGCTTGTGTTATGGTGACTAGATAGATACACTACTTATTCTCATTTTCTTTAGGAAAAAGCTAGACAAATATCTGCACATACAAACATTTGTCCCGCAACGGGGATCGAATCCGCAACATTTATTCGATTCTGAAATACCTTAGTTTGTTTTAACACTATAATAAAATTAAAATTAAAATCTCTTTTTGGTCGGGAGTTAAAAACATGTCATAATTTACAGATATTTGCGTACAATGAACCAAACAGGAGATAGATGGCTATTCCTGCCAGATACCGCAGATTGGTTGAACGCCCCGGAGAACGCTGTGTACCTACAAGCACATTTGGTTATAGGTAAGCTTATCACTATATTTTCAAAGAGTGTTTCAAATTATCTACACTCGCCCGCAAAAATAAAGGGTCACCTAGTTAACTCCAAATAACTTTAAAACCACATAAGCTAGCTTTTTAAATTAAAAAGTATTTTCTTCCGTGCTTTGGGGGGCACGTTAAATCGGTCCCGGCTTTTAAACTCGTTAAGCCATGACCACTTGCTCTCACTCACGTTACCATGTTTTCCGCAGGTATAATAGCTACAGCCGTTATTTGCTACAAAAACCTCATCTACACTAGCAACTTAAAGCATTTCCACACTATCTTAACCACAATCGCTGTGGCCTGTCTTCTCTGCTATCGTATATCCACCGCCGCGCTCGCTACTCCAATAGAAGACATCACCACTTGGGACCCTGTGACCATCGTTAACGTATTCTGGGCGACACTAACAGCCCAGTTCGTTATAGAAATCCTCTCCTACGCAGGAATCTTCAAAAAATGCGGAATAAAAGTATCCGAACCGAAAAAACTAACAACGAATACGTTCGATTACTACACGCCAAAAGAAAAAGTGGAAGATTACTTAGAGTCAATAGAACAGGAGCCGTGGAATATCGATGAAGTGAAGTTGTCGTTAGCGAGATCGTTACTGCATCTTATGTTGAATACAATGATGTTAATCGTGGTATTGTTAATGCGTCCGCACAATATAATAATGGTGCCGAGTGTGTACGTGACTTGTGTGTTGACGACAATGTGCATGGACCATAAGATGCTGGATTTCAAGTCGGGGAAGAAAACTGAAGTTGTTGATGTGCTGAGCAAAACGTTAGTGCATATTTGGATTGGTGTGCTGTTTTTCTTTTATCAGGTGAGCTTATTTATTAATTTGTTTGTCTTCGACCATGATACCCTTGTTACGTCAGAATGAAATTATTGGTAAGATGATATTCGGTTAAGCACAGATTAGCGCCATCTATAGGGAGCTCGAAGATAACTTCTAAGTACCTAAGTGTGGTGTTGTAACACTAAATAATAAAATAAAAAACTAGGCTTGTCTGACTTTATGTAGTATATCAGTCATCTGGTTACCATAACACAAGCATTAAGTTGCTTAGCTTTGGACTAGATGACGCCGTGTGGAATGTCCAAGAATATTTATTTACTTTCATTTGTTTCAGGGTAACTCCAACAGCCTGGCGTCAGTAGACCTAGGCTCGGGCTACGTAGGGCTCCGCGAGTACTGTCCCTTGCGCGTGGCGCTCCGCATGGGCCTGCACGCGTACGCCGGGCCCGCGCTCGCCGGAGCCCTGCTTTTCTGCACCGTGGCCAGACATGCCACCACTTGGCAACAGTGAGTTCTATTACCTCGTCATATGCAATACTTGAAGCGCTCGTGGCGAAGCTTGCTAAGACGTTTTTGATAGATCGTCGAAGTTAAGCAACGTTCTGAGCGGTCACTACTTGGATGAGTGACCGCAAGTGGCATTATCAGCTGAGCGCTTCCGTGCTTCGGAGGGCACGTTAAATTGTCGATCCCGGCTTTTAAAGTCGTTAAGCTATGACGGAGGCCTAAAAACTCCGTCACCAGAGTTGGCCACTTGCTCATACGAACGAACGAACGATGCAATGCACTACGAAAAAAAGTGTGAAGTCAAGTCACACTAATTTTACTTTAATTTAAATTACATTGCAAAATGTTCCTTTTTTTTGTAGTAAATATAAATAATTTTGAGTTGATATTATTTTCCCAATAATTACAACGAAAAAATTATTTAAAAAGTAGCCTATGTGTTAATTTAGGATATAAACTATCCTGGTACTAAGTTTCATTCATAACCGTCCAGCCGTTAGAGCGTAAAGGAGTTTTAAACATTCACACTAACTTTATTAGAAACATTATTAGATTTATAATTTCTAAATTTAATAATGTTTTCTTTCCGCAGGTACTTACAACAAACCTGGCAGGCAGTGAACATATTCGCCGCCCACCGCGTCTACTGCCTCGTGATCTACTGCGTCATCGCCACCGTCTTCCGTCACCATCTCTACATATGGACTGTCTTCTCGCCAAAGCTTCTCTACGACTTTGTAGCTGTAATATTCACAATTCAAGCACTAGCCACTATAGCTAATGTGGAATTGCTAACACATGTTACAAGCTGGCTCGCAAGATTCGCGAGTTATAAACGCAGGTTGTGATATAGGGAGAATGCACAATTTTTATTGTGCAGACACTTTTTTAGGTCAAGCCAGAGGTCAATGACCTGATATAACCCAGGCTAGTGATGTGATGGTGACAAGAGAGTGATAAAGTACATTTTAGTAAACTAGTGTGGAGAGAATGTGTGAGAAATGCACTGAAAGATTAATTGATGAATAAAGTGAAGTTTGTACCTTAGCGTGATCTCTTAAAGATGCAGTAGGTAGATAGTTTGAATTTGTGTAAAAAACCAAAGTCGTTTCTTTCTATAAAACATTATCATTTTATAAATATTCTTAAACATTCCACACAGCGTCATCCAGCCCCAAGCTAAGCAACCTAATGCTTGTATTATGGTGACCAGATGACTGATTATACTACTTATATGTCTCTACTGGGTGTAAAAAGACATGCCACGAGAGTTTCATTCTACCGAAATCTTAACTAGGCACATAGAATTTTAGAACATATGTGCACCATTTCAATAGCCATACACTTTGAGCGTTTAGATGCTAGCTGACAGCCTTTTAATATAAAAACTGGAATTTTCTTACAAATTTGATTAAAAAGTTGAGATAGATTTACTGTGTATAAAATTGTAAAAAAAGCTAGACTTCAAAAAAATTATGTATAGCTTTATACATTTAAACAGATGTATAGAGTTATACAATTCGGTTAAAATAATGGATATGAGTTTCCGCGACTCGTTTTACGCGACTCACAGCTCAAAAAAATACGCCTTAGTAAATGGTTCATTCCACTTAGTTTCGAAACCCAAAAAGTAAGTTAAGTACACCGACAAAGGAACAAATTCATACACACTGTTAGTGTAGTGTGTTGTCCTAGTGTGAACCGGCCCTAATTTACATTTATGAAGATCAAGTGAGGGTAGTTGAATAAGTGAGTTTCGCTTTGCTGTGGCGGTACCTCCAATACTTCAGTCTTCCCGCGACCACGGCTGGTGCAATCCGATCGTTACGTCGGGCGAATATTAAAGGTAAAATTTGTGATAAATACCCGTTTGCGTATGTCTTGTAAAACAAATTCATAGTTACCCATTATCTAGTGGAAAATAAACTTATATTCTAGTTGTAAAAATTATATTAAAATGTATTATTATAAGCAAACAGATTAGCTGGGTCCTAGCCATTTAGGAAGAAACATTTTCATTGAAAAAGTAACTAATAAAATCTAGACTGCCATTTATACTGTTTAGTACATAGATTAGATCAATTATAATTTCATTTGAATAGATCCAATTCTAAATGAAGCAGCGTATCAGGTACATAGTGTATGGAGTATATTGTTAGAGATTGCAGTTACCAAATTTAGAATATTGCGTATAAATTGTTTTATAGTATGCATTTATTTTAATTAAAACCTTGTCTTTCCCCTGTATTTCGTTGTTTATAAAACTAGTCATTATGTAATTTTTTTCAAATTGCTCAAATGTTTTTTACAATGAACAATATTCATATTTTTTGTATTTTTCAACTGACGCTTGAGTATTTCTTATTATCCTAGGGGTTTATTATTTAATATAGCAACTAAACATAAAATAAAACAAAGACTCTGTCCATTTCTTTTATTATGTGAATATGGAACCACCATTTATGTTTAAAATTGTGTAACCCTAATACCAAACCAATGTTTAACATAAAACTATTTTTTTCTTATATTTTGTTTTCTTTTGATTCTATTTCTACGTGATCAAGTAGTTTTTACAAAACTGGTATATAAATTACGCAAGGACAACATAAACTGGCTAATAAAATAGAATTTACTATTTATTATTTTTGTAATAACTAGCAGCAGTGATTAGTGACTTTGAGATAAAAAGAACTAAGTTATTCTGGACTCAAGTAGGATTTTAATTTATTTTTAATACCGAAATATATAATAATTCCGCCCTGGGTATCGATTTACTAGTACTGGAATAAGGTTAAAGACTTGTAAAGTTAAATGCAAAGTCTATTCAAAAAATTAGTTTT
Source organism: Xanthorhoe designata (assembly GCA_963582015.1). Taxonomy (NCBI): domain Eukaryota; kingdom Metazoa; phylum Arthropoda; class Insecta; order Lepidoptera; family Geometridae; genus Xanthorhoe; species Xanthorhoe designata. The sequence continues at coordinate 3,964,252 of OY757049.1, forward strand.
GCCATTTTCTAGCACCTCTTTCATCTTTTAGCAAAAATTGGAATGATTTACCTAACTTTGTATATTTTCAAAAAATATCGAGAGGATATAGTTAACTTTTAATCACCAATTATTTGTACCTGCGTGATATAGTATTTTGTTAAACAAAAATAAATTTTGGCACGAAAATATAACAGTACAACATATTTACAAAGATATGTAAAATTTAACAGAATATTGTTCTAACATCACGATCTATGTATATTTATATACAAGCCAAATATAAACCTATATTATATTAAAATATACATTGAATTTTTAAAAGCAACATCGCTAGAAATGCACCCTAAGATTTCTAAAAATTAAATTAGTACAGGTTGACTCATGATTGAAGTCACGTTGATAAACAATAAATTGTGATTGTATCTAATCGTTCACCCGTCACTCTTTGCAGTCTCAATTTACTGCTTGAAGTAGGACAACTTCCGACGACTTTAAGTAATTTGAATGAAACTAGGATATTTAAAACAGCTAACGTCACTGCTATTTTGAGTTAGCCTGTTTGTAATAGCAGAGACTAGTAAAGTTGTAAAGACGGCCTTTATTCATGAAGATTTGTCAATTTAATATAAATTTCAAGAATGTTTTTTTTTCTTGTTACTCTTATGGCAATGAAAAGAGATTGCAACAGATTTAATAGTCGTTTTAGCTAAAGTAGTAGTCCAATATGAAAAAGGGGGTAGGAATCTATAATATATTATTATGTTTATACGAAATATTCATTAAAGTTCTGATTATAAAACAACGCCATCTACATTTAGCCAGAATTACGAGTGCACGCAGAATTGTTTAAAGAGTAACTATCTCTACTACTTTACTAGTCTATGGTTATAGTTATAAATAGCGTTTCAAGACAACGAAATGACTTAGAAGTTTCCTAAAATGGATTTTAATTATCCTTGTAGTGAATTGTATTGTGGAAGACTATGTAAGAAATCTAACTTCACCCAAGAAACCTTTTGATAATTTAAACCTCTGTATGCACCATATACAAACCTATTCAACCGAATGAATATTAGGATAAATAACATACAAAAATATATCTTATGTTCGCAGAGTATTTACACTAAACAAGCCCGTATTCAAAAACTATTCTCAAGCAATTGTTTCAACACAGATTACAAGTTTTTAATAGAATTGTCTAAATATCGACGAAGTTTGAGTGTGTTTTGAAAATACGAGCCTTACCTCCTCACTATTTAGCTTGAAAACAGATAGCTGCTAGAAGCCTACTGATATTTGTAATCAGATATATTACGTAGACTTAAGTATAATGTGCACCTTCCCCGATCAACACCATTGGAATCGTTACCTGAAAGAAATAAGGATTTATTTAAGGTGGTTGTATGCGTCCAACTAGCGCCGCGCCGCCGCCTATTTTATTCTGTTATTACGTTGAACAAAGGAATTGTAATAAACTTAATGTTCCGTAAGTATGTAAAACCTATCATAAGCTTTTTTTAACTGTATTTTGTTTAGTTTAGGAAGGGTAGCGCAAACAGAGTTTGGTGGCCACCAAGTGCAACTTCACTTCACTACTATCATCAGTTTTCGAGTGGTATAGTTAACTATCCTCGCTCACGTGTCAAGTATTTTAAATGTATGGTATTTTTAGTTCATGCAAGTTACCGGGGGCGGCGCTGCACTGGATTTTCATACATTTGTGATTTGACTCGGTATCGAGGACAGTATCCAATACTACGGTAAACTGGTGTCAACCCCCTTGAAAGTTTAAAAAGACAATTACTCACAAGTCATCTAGTCACAGCCGTCAGTGTTGTATCTTGTATCTATAGACCAGCACGCTGGCCACTCCGACCAGCAAACTGAGCAGCAGCGAGCCCCACACTAGCATCTGTAGACAACACTTTATTGTTTACGTAAGGATATAACTCCTTGCGAAAGGCTTAAAGGCACTAGTGTCCCGTAAAGTGTAGGTAACGATTGCCTCCTGATAGTAAAGATGTAAAGGCCTAAAACTTCAGGTGAATGCAAACGGGTAACCCGCAAAATTCAAAAACCCGCAAAATTCAAAAGTCCTCTGTCTAAACTCAGATTCACTTTCTGACATCACTAGTCACAGTAGCCACAAAGAAGAAGTGAAGTGAAGATTCACTTTCAAAACTATCGTGAGTTGTATCAGACATTATAATAGCACACGGGAAATTACTCACGTAAAATTATCGTCGATTTAGATACCGACAATGTTTCGATTCTTCCGGAGAATCTTCATCTGGGTATGAGTGTGGTCACTCCTCGCGGTCGCGTCTCACACTCAGTGTGAGAAGAATCGAAACATTGTCGGTATCTAAATCGACGATAATTTTACGTGAGTAATTTCCCGTGTGCTATTATAATGTCTAAACTCAGTTTGTTTAGAAAATTGGCACATTAAATTTTGCTGAAGTATACATTAACTCTAAAGGGATTGGACCGGGCATATCTGGTGTAAGGTTAAAGTTTGTGTGTAAGTGTGTTTGTCGGATTTGAATGAAATTTGGTACCAGAATTATACCCTGGATTAAAAAATAGGCTACTTTAGATACCGGTATTCCCACGGGAACTACCGCGGGTAACACCGCGGGGCGCAGTATTATTATAATACCTTAGCTCTAGAAGGTTTCTTATCCGGCACGGATCCTTTAGGCGTCTCCTTAGCCCCAAGCATACGCTTCGCCAGTCTTCTCTCCACGGATCTATCTCTGGTGGCGCGCTGTTCGCATTTCTGCAACTCCTTGCGAGCCCCGGCGTCGTCGGGGGCGAAGGCCGCGGCTGCACGGGCCGCTTCTAGGGCTTCAGCGTTTTTTCCCATAGCTGAGAGGATTTTGGACTTGCGGAAGAGGGCTTTCGCGTTGTTGGGTTGGCAGCTTAGGACTCTTGTTACTGCCTGGGGAAAGAAACGTCGTCAAATTTAGATATTACTAGCTTACTCGCTTACGTGGTACCTACCTTGATAAAATATAGCCTATGTTCATTTGGAAAGTCCATGTTACATATCGGTGCAAGAATTCTATATCCTTTACGATATCTGAGTAACGTCTTAAATAAACTGTCAATTAAAGAGGTAAAACTGCGCTCATGGCTTTCACAATCAATATAGGACATGCTTTATTGGGAGATGTAAAACAAGCCCTTATCACATTCCCTGCCTTGGCTCCGCGGTGCTCTCCGCAGAAGAGGGTCACAGGACATGTGTATCATGGGCACTGAACGCGTATTACCTGTAAAGCGGCATCATAAGCGCCTGCCTTCAACTGGGCAGCGGCCATATTGTTGTGCACGCGTATCCTCTCATCCAACAACGCGTGCAATGCTTCAGTACCACCATCCAACTCCCCACTGGGCGTGGGGTCTGTAATACCCCCTTCTACTTCGTCCAACACGTCGAGAGCGCGACGGTACAGTTGCACGGCTAATGGCGGTTCGCCGCGACTGTACCACCAGTTACCGCGGGACCGACGGCGTTTGCTGAAATTATAAAAATGCTAATAACATCTATTATTACTGATACTAATGTGTTCATTTTCGTATTACAGTTTATGTTAGTTAAAAATTCTAAGGTTTTTTACCAATGTGCACATTGCTTTGATAGGTATAGATAGGTATTTATTATATTTTCGGACCATATCGGATGCAAAGAATGCTAATCTCATTCATTGTCAACTACATCTAGAGAATAATGTCGAGGCCACCGACAAACTGATAACGAACCTTGATAATTTTATTAGGAACATTTGAATTCAACTTAATTTAAATCACGGGCAACCACGCAAAACATCTGTTTGAAAATATTAGTATATAAATGTTTCCGGTTTTTTGACCATGCGTAATACATGATTCGTCATCTAACTTATATAATATCGAGTAACATTAAATATCTTAATATCAAAGGTGTTTATCTAGTTGCTTAGACGACCTAGTACAAGGAAGTCAAATTAAACCTCTAATAACGAGTAGAGATGTTCTCGTAATCTCTTCCTGCCCATTAGCAAAACTCTAATATTATAAAGGAGTAAAATTTATTTGTTTGTAACCTATGAAACTACTGATTCTATTCTATACTCTTTTCTGGACATATAATATATATGATAGCTTGGATGTTCTTGATAGATAGTTGAAGCTAAGCAGTGTTTCTGCTGAGTGGCATAGTTTGGGTGACCGTAAGTGACATTAACAACTGAGCACTTCTGTACTTCGGAGGGCACGTTAAGGCCGTTAAGCTATTATGGAGGCCTTTAGGTGGCCTACAACTCCGTCACCAGAGTCACCACACTTGCTCATGCGAACTTGCTTACATTTGTAACATGTCACAGGGGTAGCTAACTCACCCAATATCCATTCTCTCAGTAATAGAAAGAGTCTCAAATTCAGGCTCTTCACACCAATCATGTAGCTCTAAATTTGCCTCCAGCCATGTCTCAGGTCCGATGACAGGTCCATTGTATTGTTTCTCCGGGTCACTGATGAGTCCTAGCCTCTCTCCGGCTTTGATGCCTATCTCTCCGTACGCGAACCGAGGTGCCAAGTGGAGTAAGCATGCTTCACCTTTGTACATCAGTGTTAATGCTAGATCTATTCCTTGTAAAACCTGAAAGTAAACATTATTTATTAGTTAAGGTATCAACACATTCTTTAAATCTATATTAAATTGACAGATCTTTATGAATGAGACCAAATCTCTGTAACTTTCAAAAATTCTGTATCAAAAGGTAGGTATTCATTAAGGTGTCAGATTGTTGATAAGATTGTAGACATAGACATAGAGATGACGTTTATTGTATTATTGTGTTTCCTAAGAAATAATACCTATAATGTACTGATAATAATTGATAAAGTTGTTAAGATAAAGTCAATAAACGCAAATTTTAATTAAAGTGGTCATTCAAAAGAAATCTTAATATTTGGACTGGAACTATCTAAATATCATGCAGTTGAAAATCAAAATTACAACAAATAGATACTTAGTAAAAACGTTTATTTTGTGTCAAAACAGTATTTTTTTTTTGTTGTTTTTTTTTAACTTCTGAAACTCTCATTTTGAGTTTTCCGAAATACTCTTTTGTATGATAAAAGATGAAAGAGAAGGTTACTTACTTCATTATCACCCAAATATATTTTGACATTGTCTTGTTTCTCAATAAGGTCTCCAGTATCTTTGATCCTGAGTTCATAACTAATTTGGACTACCTCTCCTCTGCGGGGTCTGAGACCACTGACATCATCACCAGCTTTTAAAATCTGTAATTACTTACATATTAAATTTAGAATATTCTGAAAACTCATAATAAGAACGAACATCATAAAAAGAAAACAAAAAAAAATTTTGCAAAGCACACTATTAGAAATTTGCTGAATAAATTTAGTAACAAATGTCCTACTACTAATATTTTCTTTCTACTAATATTATAAGCGAAGTTGTATGGATACATAGATGAATGTATGTTTTGTTACTCTTTCATGCAAAAATGACTGAACAGATTTGGCTGAAACTTGAATTAAACTTAGTTTATGACCTGAAATAATACATAACAGATACTGACAGACTGATTGTTTGTTTTGTTTGTACCAAGAGCACCTACTCTCTAATTTTATTTTTATTGAATAAATATGTATAGTGGTATTTAACTGCGTAGCTGACCTTCTTTAGAAGTGCGCCTGACCCCAATAAATCTTGCCATTCTTCAGGTTTGGGGCCTTCGTCTTTAGACTTTTCTTTCTCAGCGGCTGTGGCCGCAGCTTCAGCTAACTTAGCCTCTTCTATTTCCTCAGCAATCGCGGCTGAAGCTAAGTCCTCAAAGGAACTACTCTCGGATTTATCCACCATTGTTTTTTCACCTTCGCTCATCTGCAAACACGCGAGATTTCTCCACTTGATTGTAAAAGTTAATACGTAGTAAATGACTGGGTTCCTGATTTTTGTAATCACTGTGATGGCTTAAACTTACTTACGAAATATTTTGTTTAGCTTTAGAATAAAGCGCAGATTTAATTAGCTTACTTACCGTGTAATTAAACTTAAAAAAAAAGAATTAAATTAATTTTATCAAAATAAAAACGAAATGACTGTGAGTGACAATCCAACTTTTCGGACTTGACTTGATTTTAATTTTTGATTGATTGGTGGGTTTTTTGAAGTAAGCTGTGCTGTGTACTGCTGTGTAGTGTAGCATGAAAATGATATTAGTCACCACATAGTACTCTGTGGTCACCACACCACCACCACAGAGTAGGTAAGTAAGCTATTTGCTCAGACGAAGATAGTTCATAAATCTTTATGTTATGCCAGGTCCATTCTTTTTTCCTATGTCAATGGCTCTTTGCTTTGCTTGACATGACAGATGACAGCAAAGGAGGATGACAGCTCAGCTGCCATGCCACTGCCACTGCCACTTGCTAGCGATTTGCAAGGAAAGGAAAACAATCGATTTTGCAAATTTATTTCGTGAGCTCTTTTACTAAAAATAATGCAGAAATATGAAAAGCTTGAGAAAATCGGTGAGGGAACTTATGGAACGGTTTTCAAAGCAAAGAATAAAGAGACCCATGAGATCGTCGCTCTCAAACGAGTGCGGCTAGACGACGACGACGAAGGAGTTCCATCTTCAGCCCTGCGAGAAATATGTTTACTGAAAGAACTTAAACATAAGAATATTGTTCGATTATATGACGTGCTACACAGCGAGAAGAAGTTGACCTTAGTATTTGAGCACTGCGATCAAGATCTAAAGAAGTACTTCGACAGTCTCAATGGGGAGATAGATTTGGATGTTGTAAAATCTTTTATGTATCAATTACTACGCGGACTCGCTTTCTGTCACAGTCATAATGTGCTCCACCGAGACTTAAAACCACAGAATTTGTTGATCAACAAGAATGGTGAATTGAAACTGGCTGACTTTGGCTTAGCCAGAGCTTTTGGTATACCCGTAAAATGCTACTCTGCGGAAGTGGTGACTCTGTGGTACCGGCCCCCAGACGTGCTCTTTGGCGCGAAACTGTACACAACTAGCATTGACATGTGGTCTGCAGGCTGTATCTTTGCTGAGCTAGCCAACTCAGGGAGACCATTGTTTCCTGGATCTGATGTTGATGATCAATTGAAGAGAATTTTCAAAATGCTTGGTGAGTTGTCTACAATTCAGTTAATGTATGAAGTTATTACAATATAATACACCATTTATTTGCCTTGACCATGCATTATTCTAATAAGATTAAAACAATATCTATTTATAGGAACTCCAAATGAAGAATCATGGCCAGGAGTCACACAGTTACCTGACTACAAACCACTGCCTATCTACCAACCATCACTGGGCTTAGCCCAGGTAGTACCAAGACTATCTCAGAGGGGACGAGACTTACTATCAAAGCTACTTGCTTGTAATCCAGCATTACGCATGCCAGCTGATGAGACCATGGCTCACGCATACTTCCATGACCTGAACCCATCAGTGAAGAATGACAGGTGTTAACAGTCAATACACCCGTACAAGTGTACCTCTGAACTTTTAGTGTGTCCAAAAAAGGAGGACGAGGTGCAAGTGTATTGTGAAGAAGACTTGAGTAGCTTGAATAAGTATACGTGAAAAATTATCTGCAGTTTGTGTTTTTGTTTATTATGCAAATCAATATTGGTGGGGAAGCCTGGAGAACTATAATTAAAATATTATTGTTGTAATGACAATTTCTCTTACATAATGATGCTTCAAAAGTGGCTTAGATTGTATTGCATAGTAAATTAACATTTACTATTATTTATTTAGTGATTAACTTATTCTTTATATTTTGTTTTTTTTTTAAGACAGTAGTGTAATGTAAATAGTAAGGTGTTGATTAAGTTATTTCATTATTTATTCTATAGATCTTATTTATTTTTTATACTGTTGTAGATTATGTTTTCTAATTAAGCTTGTTCAAAGAGATCTAATTTTGCAATAAGTCCCAAGTTTCTAGGTGAGAACTAAGGGTAAGATTAAGAGTAATTTTTATCAGATTAAGATTTAATAAACATTAATTAAAAAACTATCTTTACATTATTGCAGATCCCTGTATTTAAATTCCACAGCAAAAGAATGTAAAAAAGTCTGTTCATCTTCACACAACACTTGTATTGTAACTAAATAAAATTGCTTCATTTTCTTTGGCATGTGATCTGTTATGATTTTGTGGAGAAGTGGCCATCATTAATGACAGCATTTAAAGGCCTCAGTATAGGTAATGTTTTAGCTGTTAACAATATCCACTGGTCAACGACCACCAACCACTGCTAGGCCTGTAGTCTTTCCTTGTTAATGACATTTTTCATGATCCTGTGCATTTTATTCAGTTAAGTGATCTAATTAAAGCATTTCCATTTCAGCCCTTTTCCTTTTACGGTGGTTAGCAACCATATTGGCCGTTGTAAGAGGGCAATCCCCCCTCTGAAGCCACATACACAGTGCCCTCTCAGTCTGAGCAGCGGCCGATGCCTGTGTGCGCTCACTGGCTGAAAGTGGCTGCATTGCATTAATGGAGTCACTGGAGACACTTGCAGAGAGCAGTAAACGGAACCTCTGTCGACATGTCTGAAATTATGAAATTTGATAATCATTTTGGTCAACGAGTAGTTAAATTGACTTGATTGTTATAATGATGTTTCCTTATTAGCTGTTCTTATATTATTCAATAATGAGAAAATGGATTGAAAGAAGCATAAGCACTTCATTTATTGTTAAATGCTTAACAATTTACTTAGGAATAAAATGGTGACTTCTTTATCTTGGGACAAGATGACGCCGTGTGGAATGTCCAATGATATTTATTTATTATTGATTAACCACAAGTGTCTTCATATAAGTAATAAGTTGTCAAGGTAAGCCCCTATAAAAAATATCTAGTGAAGAGAGAATAGTCAAAACATAGCTTCTAATAAATTATATGTATACCTACTTACATTTATAAGAGTAGACCCCACTTCTCCTTTCATATCATGTTTGGCAACATAGCATCCCAGCTCATAGAAATGAGGTCCTAACTTATGCATATCAACAGTGCAGGCATCAGCATTGAATATTTCTCTGTATGAATCCTTGTATGTCTTGGGCAGTTCCACATTCACCAATGGAGGTTTTCTGGCATACAGTGACTCTGCAAGCCATAGTGGTATTTCCACATTTGTTCCAGCTTTCAGATCATCTTCAGTTGCTGAAGGATCAATGAACCCTAGGAATTCAATTGAAAATACATGTTAGAAAAGAAGAATCATTGTTTACAAACAATCAAAGTTTGTTGTGTTCTTACCCAGTTTAGGTAAATCGTGCAAAAACCTGCAGGGAACTCTTTCATTTGTTACAAGAATATCGGAAATAGATAAATACGAGTTATCCATATTATATTATTCTCAGAAGAACAATGATATTAAAACTCTTTGATCATTAGAGTAGAACTTTTTGCGCGCCAAAATAAAAGTCAGTGTTATTCTGTCAGATCTGAGATCAGTCATGCGTTAGCATCCTAGTAGTCTGTGGATCAGTCAGTCATGTTTTGTTGTCAATACAACTATTTACAACCAACCTCCAACCAACGCAATCATGAACGATTTATTCGTTCATGCTACAACACTACATAGTCGATACCTTAGTCGATACACAGAGTAAGTAAGTAGTAACCCGACGCCAAACCACGCCAACCAACCAAACCGAGACGAGACGAGAGTACGAGACTGACTGCGCCGAGACGAGACGAGATGGTCGAGACGACCGGACCGCCCGCCGCGAGACGCGACACGGCATTCACCACGGCAAAGAGAATACATTTAATACTACGCGCTACGCGCGATACGCGACACGGCGGAAAAAAAAATCTTTGTTTTATTTTAATCTGTGGGTGGATTGCATGTGGATTGTGTCTCTGTGATTCTGTCGAACCCATGGATGTACTACGGCATGGATAAGTGATTAAATAAGCTGGAAAAAAAGAAATGAAATGCATATGTTTGTCTTTTTTTACTTACGATGTTAATAGTGCGTACGAAAGAGACATATAATGCCGTTCTGTTTCGTTTCATGCAGGTTGTCACAAGCTAGTTTTTGGGTAGTGATGTGCTTATCATCAACATTGTCGTGTCGACGTTGATGAAGTAGCCAATAATTCACCAATACTAATGGAGAAGTTTCCCTTTTTTTTAAATGTAAATAATTAGTCCTAAGTATTTAAAGAAGGATGGTGAAAGAATATTTTGAAAAATTACAAAGTTATTCAACTTTTACGGCGGCTTAAAAATAATTGAATCAAGAAGTTGAGATTTCAGCGTGTGAAGTCATTGATCCGCCGTAAAAGTTGTAACTTTGTAATTTTTTAAGATATTAAAAAAAATATTTCACCACTTATTATAGATTCTTAAGATCTTGCTAATAAAAGAAAAAAAAATGTATTTTGAAGTTTAGGAAACTTCTCCATTGGTGTTAATGAACATTCGAAAGGGATTACTTTTATTGCAGTCGAGTAAAAAAACATGTTTATTCTACAACTTTTACTTCACCATAGACATAACACCAGTTTAAATGATACTACAATCATTTATTTTAGGTGACGCACAACATAAAATCGCTGAAAAAGTTGGTGTTTGAATATTTATGACAAATCTGTTTTTAATCATTAATAATAATATACAGGAACAGCGTCGGATTTCAGCAGTCTTCATTTTTTATTGATATTTTGCACAAAAGACTCTTTGGTAAAATGCTTCGAACAAATTGTGCTGTGCTTTTTTGGAGTTCAGTTGAACCTATTGATGCACTGAATCCATTTTATTTTCACTTTATCATCATCAGGAAATCTGCAACAGAATTGAAATGATTATCAACAACCATTTTCACATCACTAGTAACCTATACTTGTCGTAATCTATTTTTCAGAAAAAATAATAAACTAAAGCAAATACGTGTATTCTTTTGAGAAGATAGACATACAGTATTATTTTATCTTACCGCCTATCACTTTTATATTTCCAATATTGAACAATATTATCTCTAAACTTACCCATGAAATGTAAACGATTCGTCCTCATTTTCTTTCTCGAACTATGGGCTTTACACCCTTCAACAAGTTCAACAACACAATACATCTTGTCCAGAGCACTGTGCACCTAACGTATAAACTTTCTGGTCACGTTTTAGACAGAAATTATTAATTATCACCATTTTTTCACTCAGTGAATTCGTCAAACTCTCGAAATTATCAACAAAACATAACACTAAAAAATTAAGTTGATAGCGATAGACTTCAAGTTTTTGACGTATTGGATAGAACTTTTGTATTTGTTAGCATTATAAGATGACCAAAGATGACCACTTCATTTTTTGCTTGTGACAACGTCAAAAATAATAAAAACAAACAGCCATGTTTTGTTTCACTCACACCTTAGGGCATGCTAACTATAAACATGCTACATAAATGAGTAAACTATAGTAAAATTTAATCCTCCTTCCATGTTTTCCTTCTTCTGTGGTCGAACCACAGACTACTAGGATGCTTGTGTCAAGTTGTGTCGAACGAAATGAAATGAAATGAAATGAAAATTGTCTCGAACTCTCTCAAACGACCCGCGCCGGTTTTTTTTTGGGAAATTAGTACAATACAATTTAGATAAAAAACCAATACCTAAAGAAGTGAATAAAAAGTGTTGTGGGTACATCGATCGACTACTTATAAACTAATAATATTACAGAAATGGCTATTGAAATGAAAGCAAAATGAAGACAACTCAACTTGGAATTTGAAATGCTTTTGTGATCAGTAAATCGCCAATCATATTTTCCATACTAAACTGCTGAGAAAACCAGAAATATGTCGGGGTGAGTCTCTAGGCTAAGGCATCCTCATTCTAGCTAGACCAAAGTCTGTTTTTGGGTAATAATCCTCTTTCCACAACATCTACCCTAGCTTTAGTATTTTTTGTTCTGTTGGTTTTCCAAATTAATTCAATGACAAAAATGGCTTCTCTGAGCATAAATGGAGTTAATTTCAGAATTTCACAAAATTACTTACCTACTTTTTTTTTTCTTTGACCTAAAGTTAAGTCTTGATCAAGTAAATGCCCATCCTGTCTTAGTTCATGTAACTGATCTCATTGATCTGACAATGCTGTAGATGACCTACTGGTCACAGTTCCTATAGATAGATTGTAACAACCACACGAAAGGAGAAGAAGAAATCTATCTCCACACATAATTACTTCCTTTATTGTTTCAGAAAGCCCTATACTATGAAGGAGATGAAAGGAATAGTGGAGTATCTCACAGAACACCGAGCATATAGTGAGGTCAAAGCTCGGAAAATGTGGATGGATTTTGCTAGTTCACCGGTAAGAATTTTTGTTATTATAAACCTATTAATTTATGAATGCTAAAGACATATTGTGATGAATGTTCGTTACTATTTCCACAAAAACTGATCTTAAGGAAACTGAGCAATCACCACTTAGACACAATTCACACTTGAGATGATTCCCTAGTATGCCTTTTGATGTATCATTCTTATTTCTAGCAAACCAATCGTACTTGGCAGAGTTTGAAGGAAACATTCCTGAAGCGCATTTTGCCTGACATCCAGAACCCTTATTACAAGCTTACACGAGACCAAGTGTCCAGCTTCAAGCATGGGTTAGTAGACTGTCTGTTACAATCTCAAAAATAACTATGGGTTAGTCCCGTTAGATAGATACATAAGAATTACAAGAACATACAAACTGTCAAATTATTATAGTTTTTATCTGCCGATTGCAGATAAACTGCAATCGGTCTTATGGACCATAAGCTGATTCAATGTGTGGACAATTTTATGTCTGTGAAATTTATGTGTACTTTCACTTCATTTTCCAAACGTCATATATTATGTATTTTTCTAATGCTACGAGAAATAAGACACCTCATATTTGAATTTTATTTCGTTTCCGCAGACATGATGTTGAGGCTAAAGAAAAAAACAGACTTGAGATCCTAAGAGAAGGCAAAGAGTCCAGTAAAAATGGTAAGTGTTACATCATCTGTCCTGTTAATATGACAACAAAGAATAATAATGAGAATGGTTTATGTATGGTTAGGTATAAATGAGGAAAAATTAATGGGTTTATATAATTATATAAAACAGCTTTTCAATTCTGCATGACTACAAAAAATATTCTAAGACAGATTTGAATACAAAATAACATTAAAATTAATTTCTACAGCAGAAAACCAGAAAGAAATTGAGCCGTCAAGTACTAACGCTGAGAAATGCAATGAAGCGGATGATATTCTAGGTGAGAATGTTAAATCTGCAACCATAACAGCCAGGAACCGCTCCTCAGCTGACACCTTTATACTTGATGCTGAAGACCAGAAGAAAACAACTGAAGAGCTACTAGCCGAGCTTGAAGGACCTACAACTTCAATGAAGGATTGCATAAACTTTGAGTACTCTGAACCACCATCTGTAGTCAGAGAAGTTCTGAATGACTTTGTCACTGAATCTGAAGGTTCTGACAGAGAGCCCCAGATGGAAATAGTAGAAGATGAAAATGAAAATGAAAATGACAATGACAATGCAGATGTAACTGAAATTATTGTAGTAGAAGACTCTGAGAATTTGGATGTTGATAATGTGGAGTACATTGAAGACGAAAGGATTATAGTTGAAGGTGAAATAGAGGTTGATATTGGCCCAACATTCGACCACGAAATTGTTACTGAAGTATCAACATCTGAATTGCACGGTTTAAACAATTGGCTAGAAGATTGCGTTCAAGAAGATCAACAGGTACCCGTTGAAGCCAATGAAAATGAAAAAGACGATGTTCAAGAAACAACTGTTGAACCAAATGAAAACGTCGTCACTGAAGAGATTCATAAGGAAACAGAACCAATCGTGATTGAAGATTCTGAAAATCTGGTGGAGAATTCAAAAGAAACAAACAAGATCTCTCTCGGAAACGATAATAATAACCAAAATAGCTTGAGCACAACTTCAGATACAGTTATTCCCAACAATCAAGAAGAAATCGCTAACGCTCCTAAGAGTCAAAAAACTAATTCAAAGTATGACATCTTAGCTCCACTGAAAGAGGCGGCATCTAGAAAGAGATCCACATCGGAAGATAAGACCACAAGCAAGAAACAGAAACTAGACAACCAAGTGGAGAAAACAAATGGAGATACTGTTGAAAAAACTCCACCAAGCTCCAACAACACAGAAGCTCTCTTTGAAGCTCTTAAGAATGCTGAAAATCCGGATAGCACAGTTCAAGACGCCCAAGACATTGACGAGTCTCCACAAAACAAAAACCCTTGCTTAAAAAGCGTGAGTCTCTTCGATGAACAGTTTAATACCACTAAATACTCAGATTCGGATGAAGAAACACCAATACCGAATAACAAAGAGAAGATTTCAAACATCACACCGGAAGATAAAAACGGTGATGATACGAAGGAGATACGCTTAAATGGCGAAAAAGGAGCTGATACTGATCCTCCAAAGAAAAATGAAGATAAAACTCCAGAAAATCCACCAGTTGAGATAGTAGAGGAAACAGAAAAAACTGATCTTCCACTACAAATAGAACAGGAAAAGATGCAAATTAATTCGACTCAAGAACAGGTTTTAAAAACTGATCCAAAAGTAACAGTTGAAAATCAGAAGGCAGTAAAAATTGATCCTCTTGTAGAAAAACCGACGATAAAAAAGAAAGAAGATATTATACTCCTGAAGTCTAACTCCGAATCTGAGGAGGAACGTATCGCGCCTCCGTCTAGAAAAGAAAGATCCAAACATTTAGCTCAAGCCTTTGGATTTGTGCCCGGTGAGTTAAACCGTGCATGTCTACATGTCTATTGCGTTAGCGCGAGCATGGTTTTGGTTTTTATTATTGTTTTCTTAAAAGTCGCCAACTTTATTACCTATACGTCTACTAGACGGTCTAGTCTAGACCACATTTAAAATTGAATACTCGCATTTTGTAGCAGTGTGTAGTTGATATGATTATATTTTTTTAACTCTAATAGCAAACCTTGTGTTAAGTAAGCCTAATGTAAATGTATTGCTGAAAATCGTAAAAGATAATTCAGCATTTTTTTATGTGGACTATAATTTTAATACGTATTCCTTAGAGTTCTTTGCGGTTGCGAAATTACTAATATAATAACTACCTAGGCGATTGTGCACAATCTTTGCAAAGCGGACTGCTATGTTTTACTTCACTATTTCTTTATTATTCTTTGTCATCTTTTTAGAATAACCAACAAAGAACTAGAGACAAGTTAAAAACTCCCTATTTTAATCGGTAATAATAAGTTCAGTAAATCAATTTTAATCAACATCCTTAAGTTTTAATATATTTCGATAATCATCTTAAACCATAATCAAAAGGCAACTATGATTTTGATGCGTTAGTGGCATTTTAAAACTCGCTTTAGTCGTTTTCGCAACCGTAAAGATAGGTATTTTAATATTTTTAATTTCAACGTGTGCTTAGACTTGCTTTTGACGAGTTTTTGTGTGTTTTTAAGTTATTTATGGAGCACCCTCTTTTCAACAGTAGAATTTGTGTTTATTCACGCGCGAACGATGTAAAATCAACCAGAGAAACATAGACCCGTTGCGTCTACTATAACGCTCTATAATAGCTAGACTTTTAAATGTCAATGTTTTATGTACGAGTATTATGTTTTGTAGACTTGTGTATTGGGTAAAATGTGTTTCTAATTTTACCATAAGAATATTGTTTGAAGGGACATCGGTGACTGCGACGCAAAGGAGACGCTCGCTTCGATCCCGCAACAGAACCAAGTCTCAACGAAACTCGTGGTAAGTACACTTACAGCCGGTTTTTCGAGCGCCGATCATCTCCACACTTAGAGTGTGCCATAACGCCGAAATAATTTAAAGAACGAGCGGGATAGCGAATAATGTTTTTACTCGTGAGTGAGAAGCGCAGAACGTTAGACACAACGTAATTTATAGCATATACAGTTTTTTTTAAAAGTTAATTAAACAAACCAACAGTCGTCGGGCCTTATAATCATTGTATTGTATGTAATCAGTCTATCTCGCTCGCACTCGTTGGGTTTATTTGCGTAACAGCAGGATTTTATCGACTGATATCGTTAAGATTGAGAGAAGATGCAAATCGTTGCACATGATAATTTATTTCACATTATTATGATTTTCAGCCGTTTGTGTCCCACTGCTGGGCTAAGGCCTCCCCCCATTCCTTCCAGACGTCACGACCTTGTGTTAGGATCTTCCAGTCGGCTGTAAATTTGTCGAGTTCGTCCCGCCATCTCCGTCTCGGTCTGCCGCGTCGCCTTCTCGCCGGGTCGGGGCGCCACTCGCTGGCTACCTTTGCCCACAGCTCAGTTGGCATACGACAGACATGTCCAGCCCAATTCCATTATTTCACATACATTTAATTTAATTTCCAGCACTCTCCACGACGCCAGCGACTGGGAGGGCAGTATAAGTGAGCCGGAGTTGGCCGATGATTACATTTCTCCGCCGCGCGGCCGACGCAACAGATACGCGAGGAAATATAGGTAACCAACTACCTCCTTGGTACTCTCTGGTGATAACATGTTAGTCTATGTGCCAGGCCATGCTCAACATCCATTCAAAGTTTCATCTAAATCGGACCACTAGTTTGACGTAACGCGTGATTGAAACGCAATGATACAAAAAAAACCTACAAATCAATGTTAATATAGCAAATAAAAACTTACCCCCGGTTCCTATAGCCAACGTACGGATGTCCGTAGGTCGGTCGTCATAGCAACGTTGTTTATTCAACACAAAAATGTATGAGACTTTTTGACAGATAACAACGTTGCTATGACGACCGACCTACGGTCATCCGTACGTTGGATATAGGAACCGGGGGTTAGAGTACCTAGACTTCTAGTCTTGTTTAGTATGTAAAGTAAATAAATGAATATTTAGTTAGTCTTGTATCCAAAATGTTGTTTTAATCATCATTATACAGATGACTAGAACCGGAATTTTATATTTGCTATCGAGCTCTATCTTACATCTCTGCCTGCCGCTTATCTTAGAAATATTATGTTGTTAAGTTAAATCTTTTGAAAAGAAAGAAAAGAAAAATCATTTATTCTTGTCGGACCTCAAGGATCACTTAAGTTTCGTTTTACATGCTAGGTGATTATAAATAAATAAATATCCTTGGACATTCCACACGGCGTCATCTAGTCCCAAGCTAAGCAATTTAATGCTTGTGTTATGGTAACCAGATGACTGATATACTACATAGATACATTTTTTTTTTTTTGTAAATACATACATTATTATACATAGAAAACACCCAGACACGAAACAAATATTTGCAGATCATGCAAACATTTGTCCCGCAGCGGGGATCGAACCCGCAACCTCTGCGTCTCAGGCGGGCTTTCGCCCACTGCGCCACAGAGGTCGCCTAAAAAAAAATAAAAGATTCTAATGTTGTTTGTTTTAGAAAACCGCAATCGGGACGAATAATGTCCCTGGATGAAGATGGCGGACTTTTCGTAGTGCATGGCAACAAAATCATTCCTCTGGTGAAGAATGGAAAAACTCTCACCTTCGTCACATATGACTCTCTGGGTAAGTTTTGATGATAAATAGTTTAAAAACTATTTGGTAGTAAAGCTGTGTGTTTGACAAAAGGATCTAAAAATTGCCTAAGAGATCTGAAAGAAATGTCTACCGCTCCCTGCGATGCAGTCGTGATCATATTTCATTTTATTTTCAATGATGTACCTTTTTTTCTATATTCATTTTTATACTTTTAGGTTGCTCCGAAGAGGAAGAGGAATTGATGTGGCGTCAAAAATATATTGACGAGAAAAAGAAAGCTGCTCAATTGAAAAAGTAAGAACATTCAACTCCAATGGTTATACTATTACACAATCTCAATAGTTTTTAAAGAGAACTTTGTTTCGTATTTTTTGTTTTATGCTCAACTCACACCAAAAGAGCATCGAAGAGCAGCGAAGCGAAGCGCAGTTTCAGTGTCATACGAATTTCAACTTTATTTTCATTACGATAATACTTATTATGCCCGCGGCTACGCGGGAATTCCAGCGAATTCCTGCGCTCCGCTTCGCTGCTCTTCGATGCTCTTTTGGTGTGAGTTGAGCCTTATTGTGTTTTAAATATGCGCTCTTGGCGAAGCTAGCTAAGACGTTCTTGATAGATCGTTGAAGTTAAGCAACGTTCTGAGCGGTCACAATTTTGATGGGTGACCGCAAGTGGCTAACAGCTGATCGCTTTTGTGCCTCGATAGTATTTAAGTCATGACGGAGGCCTTTAGGCGGCCTAAAACAACTTACTTTTATTTCTATATTCATAATTATGTATGTAATTTGCAGGCAATTAGAGGAAGTCACGAAGACCGGTGCCTCTCGAACAACGTCTCCGATTCTTCAAAATCCTTCACGGTAAGATTTATTTGGAGCTAAACAAGATAATCACACTAATCGCTCGTGGCGAAGCTTGCTAAGACGTTCTTGATAGATCGTCGAAGTTAAGCAACGTTCTGAGCGGTCACAACTTGGATGGGTGACCGCAAGTGGCATTTATATCTGAGCGCTTCCGTGCTTCGGAGGGCACGTTAAATTGTCGGTCCCGACTTTTAAAGTCGTTAAGCCATGACAGAGGCCTTAGGCGGCCTAAAAACTCCGTCACTAGAGTTGGCCACTTGCTCATACGAACTTACTTACACTAATAATATAAAGGTGAAAGTTTGTGTGTATGTAAATGTGTTTGTTACTCTTTCACGCCCAAACAGCTGGACGGATTTGAATGAAAGGTACCAGGATTGCTTATACCCCGCATTAGAATCACCTAGCATGTAAAACGAAACTTAAGTGATCCTTGAGGTCCTACAAGAATAAATGATTTTTCTTTCTTTCTTTCTTGATTAAGAA
Source organism: Xanthorhoe designata (assembly GCA_963582015.1). Classification (NCBI taxonomy): domain Eukaryota; kingdom Metazoa; phylum Arthropoda; class Insecta; order Lepidoptera; family Geometridae; genus Xanthorhoe; species Xanthorhoe designata. The sequence continues at coordinate 3,983,223 of OY757049.1, forward strand.
ATAGGCTACTTTGAACTATTCACCGCGGGTAACATCGCAGGGCGCAGCTAGTAGTTTTATAAGATCAACTTGTAGTTATCATTTAAATAAAAATGGCCGATACAAACTTTGCAAACTAACCTTATTTAATTTCAGGGAAAATAAATGCAGTACGAGTAATACTATTCAGAACCCAACTGACATTGCAATGAGTAAGTTACAATATGTAATTGGTTTTACTTTTTTTAGCTTTTATTTAGTGTATGGGGACTCCCTTTTCCGCATTTAGACTCAAAGGTGGTCCTTTATGCGTAGGGTTATTTAGAGGTTTTAAGTTAAAAGTCTGGTAGCATTTCTATTAACATGCTTTTTAGGGTTTCGTACCCGAAAAGTAAAAACGGGACCCTGTTACTACGCGACGGACTCCGCTGTCCGTCTGTCTGTCACCAGGCTGTATCTCATGATAGCTAGACAGTTGAAATTTTCACAGATATTGTGTACATCACAAATATTAAAAATTTATGAAAATAAATATTTAAGTGGGGCTTCTAAACAACAAACTTGATTATTTTGCCGGTTTTTTGCTCGATATTAATAACGACAACAGGTAGACGCTCGAAATATTCTCAAAACGGTACGGAACTCTTCGTGCGCGAGTCGACTCGTCTCGTACTTGTCTTTTTTATTTAAATATTAACCCCCTTAAGCATATTTGGTTTAATAAACCTACTTTACCCAAAACGGATTAAATCTGTTGCTATCTCTTATCATTGACATAAGAGTAACAAGATGAAAAAGACTATAATAATGTATGTGTTTTAGATAAACAAATGGAGATAAAGCAAGTCGGAGACGCGGGGAAAATTCAAGTTACTCTCACTAAGAACAACGCGGTAAGCATGTTTTATACGAAACAAATTATAATAGACATTCACACAGCGTCATCTAGTCAACAAGCATTATGTTGCTTAGGTTGGACTAAGCAACATAATGCTTGTTTTATTGTAACCAGATGAAATAGAATAGAAAAACATATCTACTATATACTAATATTATAGAGAGGTTATAAAGTTTGTTTGTTTGTTTGTATGTTTGGGCTAATCTCCGAAACTAGTCATCCAATTTCAAAAATTCTTTCACTGATGTAAGCATGGACTTTCCGAATGAACATAGATAGGCTATGTAAGCGTCTTAAAAACACCAAAGACCTCACCCTTCTGCTAAATCGATTGCACACTCAGGCCTTCACGTCTTTATACTAGAAAAGGCCTAAGTTTATTTGTATTGTTTGCAGGAAACAATGAACCTAGAAGGTCATTGGCCCCAAGTCCTGCCGATAATGCAGCAAGTGATGAGTATATTCTACAAGCAAGACGAGGCCAAGACTGAGAAGCAAAAGGAGGATATCAGCGGGCTGGTCACGCCTACCATACCGGTTATAGATCTAGGTATTTTTATTTATGCCTGTTTTAATAAACATAATGACCATAGATCGATCGGCATAGCAATATTGATATATTTTAAAAAGAGCGTAATAGTTTTTGGTGTGCAAACGAAAACGTTGAACGAGTGTATAGTCTTTAAGCGCTCGTGGTGAAGCTTGCTAAGACGTTCTTGATAGATCGTCGAAGTTAAGCAACGTTCTGTGCGGTCATTAGCATCTAGCATTATCAGCTGAACGTTTCCGTGCTTCGGAGGGCACGTTAAATTGTCGGTCCCGGCTTTTAAAGCCACGATGGAGGCCTTTAGGCGGCCTGAAAACTCCGTCACCAGATTTGGCCACTTGCTAATACGAACCTACTTAGTCAACTTTCCCGAGTTTGTCGAAAATTATCTACGAGATGTTTTATTTGCTTGTAATTTGGACACTATTTAATCAAGAATGTGTGTTTAGTTTTCCTATAACATGTAATAGTGAAATATGTATGGCGGGACAACATCTGCCTACCACGGACGAGAGTATCTGTAACAGATTTTTTTTTCAGAATCGCGCCAAGTCGATGATCTTGAAAAAGAAATATTCAAAGAAATTGAAGAACACGATAAAAAGGAGAAGTCTGTTGTAACACAAAATAATACAAATGTTACAAAAAGGTAATCATTAAAAGAGCTATTTGCACCAGCTTTATTCGTAATAGATGACAATGATTAAATATTCGGGCGTCAACAACTTATTGTAATTAAACAGTTGTTTAAAACATAATGGGTATAAATAATTTACTACATATCACTTTATTTTTCAATCGTGAAACCAAAGGAAACAGGCCTTTGTCCAGTGGGATCCAGTGGGATCCAGTCGGCTATTTCGATTAGATAGAGATCAAAGACCTCGTGTTCTAAAAGTATGTTGGTAAACTGTTACGAATGTATCCACAAACATTAAATGAACTACGATTATTGGCACGAAATGTAGTTTTCGGGTATTTAGAATAAGGTGGAGTCTAATTAATTTTCTTAGTATCGGGTTACTTTTCAATCATGGAACCGATGGACTTACTTGATTTTCTTGGCTGGTACAACCCAGAAATAAGGTGATGAGTATAAAACAAAACTGATCTTGAACACATCTGTCTACAGAAAAGCCGGAAGGCCGAAGAAAACTCCCTCCACGAGCTCTGAAGCGTCCGAAAAATCGGCAAAACCTGCTAAAAGAACCAGGAAATCCAAGCAAACCGATCAAAAACCAGAAACCTCAAAACAAACTTCCAACAACCAAGAAAATGAGGAATCTAACCAAGATCCTGAGAAAGCTAATGATGACAAAAACAAAATGGCCGACGCTTCTATAGGTAATGTTAGAAGACTCTCAGTAGTCCGTTCATCATCTGATAGAATATCAGTTGATTCGATTCAAAAAACTCCACCTAAAGATGCGAAACGAAAAGTGTCGGAGAACAAAATGGCTGAAACTGATGATGATTCGGTGAAGACGGTGAATATTGAGCCTCGAGTGACTAGGGCGAAGAAGAGCGGAAATGGTACGTATACAAGTAATATAAACGCGAAAATATGTATGGATGTTTGTTACACACGTAAAACATACTACTCTATATAAAAGTAGTATGTTTTTTATAGTATGTTATTCTTTTTTGCGTACAAGCGACATTGAACATTAAAACAAACGACATAAGTCTACATTCAAATGTCATTGTAGAACATTAAATTTGCACGCACATTTTTTGAGTGTTGTCAGCTATTAGATTGTGACTCTTTAATACTACCTAGATGTTAGCACAGTTGTTTTTTTTTTTCAGAAACGGATACATCATCGCGCATGTCCACAAGACTGGCTTCGAAATCACTCGACCCTGAAGAAGACATCCGCTACATGCTTCCTCCAGAGCCGAAGACACGGAAGTCTAACAGAGGCACCCCGAATAAGGCTAGAAGGTAGATCCTAATACATGAATTGTCAATACAAGATGAAATTATGCTAGGCTGAGCTGTGAGCTGAGGAGCTAAAAACACTAATATAATAACAGTACATAAATAAATAAATATCCTTGGACATTTCACACGGCGTCATCTAGTTCCAAGCTAAGCACCTAAATGCTTGTGTTATGGTAACCAGATGACTGATATCCTACTTAGATATATTTTTTTGTAAATACATACATAATAAAGATAGAAAAACATCTAGACCCGGAACAAATATATGTAGAACATACAAACATTTGTCCCGAGGCGGGAATCGAACCCGCAACCTCCGCGTCTCAGGCGAGCTTTCGCCCACTGCGCCACAGAGGTCGACATTAACACAAATACAGTATCAAACAATCATTAAGCTTTCGAAACTATTATGGCACATTGTAAACATCTCGTTCTGCAAACGGGTTATTTACCATGATTCGTAGATTTTTAAGGTTTTTGATGTTTCGGCACAGTTGCATGCGCCGTGATTACGGTAAACTGAAGTTTCAGCGAGTATGTAGGGTCTAGCAAATGAATCGGTCTGGCCTCTCTCAGAAAAGTATCCACGAATCATGGTAAATATCTCTACATTTAATACGTAAATTCAATCTTCAGTTTCATCTAAGCTCTTCCTAGTATAAATCATCCCTATCCCTAAAATAATTATGATCTATCTATATAAATAATAAAGAAAAAAAACTGCGAATCAATGGCCCAAGCATAGATTTAATATCAATCGTGTATTACATTAAGCCTAATTGTTTGTTTTACCATCTCTGAGTAATATTTTCAATATTTAAACAATATTTTCTTTCTATACCCGTTCCAACCGTTTATTTAACTTTTGACAGCTCTAATACTGACTCAAATAGTGATACCCTAACCCGTTACCGATTCGATTTATTTTATTGATCGATTTTATTCATGAAGAAGTTTTAATCGATTTAACACACTCATTATTTACTATGAATTTCAACATTTTGCACCTTTTCATTACAAGTAAGTACCGCAGTTCATTCACATGTTTTTTATTTGAACCAACTACAGTACCTAAGTCTAAACGATTATTTTAGATTCATTAATTTTCAGCGAATAAATTCGATCCCATTACTAGGTACGAGTACGATGGAACTGTTTTCATTACGCAAATTATTTAGGCATTAAAACAGAGACATTTAGGGCATTTTAATGCAAAATAATAAAGGTTTTTACGTGATTTGATATAAAAATAATCACAATAATTTTATTGTATGTTTTAATATAATCGATAATCGATTTATTTCAAAACCTGTGGTTATTAATTTGGAATGACACATCTCTAAGTCGGCGGATCCCGTCCATGACAGTACAGTATTCCCTGTAGTACATTGTATCAACAATTATTATAAAACTTTATGTACGTGATCTGTCAAAAGTTAAATAAACGATTGGAAAGACTATAAGTAACGTTACTGGGCATGTAAAATTAACTAGAGACAGCTACAAATATCTGCTGGTTAGTCCTCTACGCTTACTAAGCTTACTTATCTATGATTAATAGTTAGCATATTTGGGATCTTGTCCGAAGATGGTGAGATAAGCATAAGCGTAGAGTACGAGATCATTATTCCCTTTTAATACGAGAAATCATTCCATTTATCCCATTTATAAATCGTCGGTCCCGGCTTTTAAAGTCGTTAAACCATGTTGGAGGCTTTTATGCGGCCTAAAAACTCTGTCACTAAATCGATCGCTTGTAATAACGCAGGTTCGAATCCTGCCGGAGCTGTTAACTTTTAGTAAGATTTTTCTTTTATAATGAAATTCCGTCACTAAAGTTGACCACGTGCTCGAACGAACTTACTATTATTTCATTTATACGTTTTGTGATAGCATACAATCGTAAATCTGTTTGTAAATCGATAGACCATATATAAATAATTGTGTTTTAAACATTTACATTTGGTTATTTTAAATCTCTAATTTATTGTTAATGTCAAAATTAAATTATAAAACACTTTTTACGACGATACCTTATTTTATCATAAATATTGTCATATTCTATGCTTTCAACACGCAAAATCACAAATCTTTAACAATTGGTTTCCAAGTTCCATTAGTCATTTTTAAGGCTATTTTTATAAATTAAAGTGTATATTTTTTAAACGTGAAAAAAAATCATTTTATTTAATAACGCAATTATGTCACCTAAGTAATTGAAACATTTTGAAACTGTGTCTTTATTTTATCTTTTGCATTAAAGTAAACTTTAATAGTATATTGAGATCAATACGTTGACGCAAGCGGATATGTTCTGATCTGAAACTCTGTGTGTTTTTGACTCGTGTAAATACTTAATTTTAAATCATAATTTTGGCATAAGGGTACCGATTTGAATTTAAATACTAGTCTGAGGGTAGTCCACTAAAATATCAACATTAAAATCTGCAGATAAATCCACGCTAATATTCTGTAAAAGTAGTCCAGTTATAATAATCAACTTTATAATCTTACTAGATCTCAAACGACTGCTAAATACCACCTCTTTTCAATGTCATTATTAAGCCTATCCCGTCCCATTGTTGGGCAAAGGCCTCCCCCCACTTTCGCCAGTCACGTTTCAATGTCATGCGATTGACAAAAAACAACACTAAAAATCTTTGCTAAAATGGCAGCTGATTGATGAATAGTGGGGTATTTCTTAGATGTTTTGAGATGATATTAAAAATATTGATGTTAACATAAGTTTTTTGAAAATTATACATGTCAAAGTCCGTGGTAGTTAAATGTGTAGAACACTAGAGATAAGAAATGTTTTGATTTTAAAATAGAAGTCTTTAATATCGTGCACAATAATAAACTTTATGATGGTATCAATATAAATGTATATTTTGGAAGTACAAAAAAATATTATTACTTGTAATCAAAGTAAAAACGGAGTAAATTTTTTCTAAGAAAATGAATTTTAGAACTTAGACTGTTTTATTTTTATGGTTTGACTATTGTATTTGGGAATTTTAAAACATGAGATAAAGATAAACCTGTAAAGTTATGTCAGATATCTATCTAATGTAGTTTTAAAAATGCATTTACGTTAGTGTGACATTGCATTTTAAGTTTTCTTTATTTGCTAGTTTTATGACCAAATTTTAAATATTATGTGCTAGAATTGGCAAAGTTTCAGTAGCGCGAGCGTCCCCAAACGCTTTACATATGTGAATAGATACTTCTTTGATAAAATCATTAACTTTTGACATTTCAATGTTTAATAGAAAAATTGTTTGGTCGTAGAATTAATAAGAGAAACATCCGGTTTTAATATTACCTTCTAATTTTCTCAATGTACAAGATTTACAATAGAGCAGTAGTTAAAAGAGCCCACAAATGTTCAACTGGGAGCAGGCGTAAGATAATAAATGTTTTAAAAGACAACTGTGTATTATTTCATAGACTTATTTGTTTTTTTTTGTTTGATTTGTTTTTTTTTTGTTTGATTGAACCTGCTTCCATTGAAAGGCTGCATGTGGCTTACTGCACTTTTAGCTTCTGATATGCTTATGTCATTGCTTTTAATGCTTCGCCCTTTTACAGCGAACCACATGAAGCCTGGGAAAGGTTCGGAAACTCCATAGATAGCACAGGGTACCAAGACTCTGACCCCAGCCCAGCAAAAGTAAACATAACAAAGCGAAAGAAAAAAATCAGTGTCACTGTTAAAAAAGGCAAACATGTACCCAGAAGGAGATCTTTCCCCACCCTTTCAGTCCATGACATGTCCTTAGATTCGAGTAACTCGTCCTACTTCGTCCCTAGAAGATCCAGATCCCAGTCTACTCTAGACTCTGCGATTTATAAGACTGAGTCCTACCAAATTCTCATGGGAAACCAGAAAGTTCCCATCAAAAAGCTAGACGCTATTTACGAAAACAAAAGCGATGATCTGGGACAATTCATAGAGTCTAAGGATTCTAGTAACCATTCTAATATTGTAGTGGAAGTAGGCAGCTCTAGCAATGTCTCACTCCCACTTTCTCCAGAACTTTCCGTGGTTGAAAACTTATCTATCAGCCGTGAAATGATACGGAGTGATAATCATCCCACAATCAATGAAATCCAAGCCAACGATAGTGTTGTAAACAATATTTATCAACAATATTTAATATCTGAAATGGATGTGTCGGTACCACTTATGGAACAAGACTGTGAACTCCTCAATACTCCAAAATTGAAAACTAACGCAAAGAAGCTAAGGACGCCTGTTAAAGTATCAGGTTTACTAGATAAAGTTTGCACTGTCAATATGAGTGTGAACAATACTCTATCTGACACTTTGGATCGAAAGCTGCGCGATTTGCTTCTAGAGAGCGCTAAGAAAATATCAGATACGAACAAAGAAAATCTGATGGATGTAGACGAGCCGATCGAACCAAAGAAGAAAGGGAAAAAGAGATGTTCAACCCCTCGCAAAAGAAACACAAAAACGAAAACTAAACCAACTATTGGACCAGTTATAGATGAACATATGGAGACATGTTCCCATGGAGGAAGAAACTCTTGCCCTCCCGTCATTACTTTTATATCAATAGATGAAAATGCTATCAACAGTTCTGACGTACGACTAACAAAAAAACCTGAACGAGTAAAGAAAGACATTATAAAAGTCAAAATACAACGTCCTGCTTCGAAGAAAGGGAAAGATATGGAAAGAAGTCAAATATCCGTCTATACAGACAGTGGGATAAATGAAACTTCATCCGAAGTTCAAGGGGATAGCATAGATTTGATCCACAATCATTCTGAGACTTGCCTGCAGGCGAACGAATGTATCAACAGTGTAGAGTTTATTGAGAACTCAAGATCTGAGTCGGTTATATCTATAAATAGCACTGCGTCTTTAGAGTCTGAGTTGCTGAAAGTAATGGATGATGTGGAGATATTGTCTGGGGAATATAGACGGAATGCGCAGGATAGGAGTGGTAAGTTACTTTTGATGCTACAACAAATTTTGTATTACTATAACATTCTAATAGGCTTTGCGGTTTGCACGCTATCCGTAATACGATAGACATCCATCCGTACATGTACCTACCTATCTTAAACGCCCAAAAATCTGAGATAATTCTATTCCCTATTGCGCCTTGGGAAATACAGTAAATAAAATAAATATCCTTGGACATTCCACACAGCGTCATCTAGTCCCAAGCTAAGCAATTGAATGCTTGTGTTATGGTAACCAGATGACTGATATACTACATAGATACATTTTTTTTTGTAAATAATACATATTATACTAGAAAAACAACCAGACCCGGAACAAATATCTGCAGAACATGCAAACATTTGTCCCGCGGCGGGGATCGAACCCGCAACCTCCGCGTCTCAGGCAGGCTTTCGCCCACTGCGCCACAGAGGTCGTCAACATCTTTTGTTTTTTCTTCTGTAGCATGTTTGTTTTTAGTTTCCATCCGTTTTTATTGTTTTATTTACCTACATTAAACATAAATTATTTTTTCATGGTTTCCAGCAGAGAAATCCTCTGGCGAAGTTTATGGTACACCGACCGATACAATCTACCACAGTCCCGTTGCCTCCAACTGCAGTCTTATAACTGAAGACTTGTCCGACGAAGCACCGATTGCGCCTACAAAATGGTATCTCCTCAGCGAAGACGACACTAACACACGTCCGGACCAGATGACGTCCAACTCGAGAGTGACTAATTTCTCGAATTTGAAACAATTGTTCCCAGTCACGTGTGCTGTACCAGATTTATCGACGATATCAGAATTTTCGAAGGAAAATGAGGGTAGTCGGAAGAGTTTTGACACAGATGGCGATACTAAGAACAGTGACTACCAGACGTTATTGGAATAACTTTGATTTAGTTAGTTAGACGATATAATAGTGGCAATTCTGAGTGTCGCAAAAGCTAAACTAAACTAACTAAAATTAATGCCATCATTTTTATTTCCATCGCTATGAAAGGGACGGCAATATTTTTAGTTAGTTAAGTTTAGGTTTTTCGACACTCAGAATTGCCACTAATATGTAATTACTGTAAGATTAGTTATGATTTTTCTGTGATTTAAATATTTAAATGTGCCAAATATAAGATAAGAAAAGAAAATTCTGTTAATTATAAAGTCATAGCTAAATTTTGATATAATGTTGACTTATTCATTTATTTATTCATTTATTTATTCATTTATTTAGTAGTTTAGAATGAAGATTTATTTTCAATGTTTGTTATGTTATAATTCATTTGGTTTATGTTGATACTTAGAATAGGTTATGAATTTATGCATTTATTTCGTTTGTCAATGAAGGTTAATTATTAGAGTAGTAGATTAATAAAATATAAAAGCGCTGTGCGCATAAAGCCATTATAACCAATAATTTATATTTTTTCTACCTTTGATATCCATTTGAGTCTTGTTTCATATCCATCGGTTAATTTTGCATCTTGTGTTTGTACAAGTGATAGAAACTCGCCACTAAAGAAACGATATTGAATGCACTTAATAACTCTAAAAAGTGTGTAATTTGGACCAGTCGTTAAATCGTAAAATGGCTCAAGTTGACCGATGAATATTATTTTTTTGTTATGTATGTTTTTGCAATAAATATTTAAAATTGAATTAAACTTTCCATATAGTTTTATTTGGCAAATGGATTGATGGGATGGGGTTAAACAAATTTTAAACATTTCTCTTATGGTCTTAATATTCATGGTAAGCCGATTGGACATTGTTTTATTTATTTGGGAGTGGAGGCATTTCATTTTCAAGGACGCAGAGTGCATTTACCCATCCAATAGATAACGCTGTTAATCAGGTACCTACAGTACTAGTATAGTTTATTATCTGTGCCTACAGTAATTAATAAATTTTTTACTTCATGAACGTGATAAAGAGGTCTATCACCAGTTTACCGTAGTATTGAATACTATCCTCGATACCGAGTCAAGTATTACAAATGCCTTACTTTTCTTAGGCACTACCGCTTGGCACTACTAGTAGAGTGAAATTTTACAAATGTATGAGAATCCAGTGCAGCGCCGCTCTCGGTAACTTGTATGAACTAATAATTTCATACATTTGAAATACTTGACACGGTAGCGAGGAATCCTGCCTGCCGATGTCGGTGTCTATCCGCCACAGAGTACTTTGTATCTATCCGCGCGCTGCCTTCCCAACACAACACAACACTTACTCTTCTAGGAGGAGTAAGTGTTCTGTGTGCCATACCTAGGCCATATTCACAGAATACATGCGTTAGCATCCTAGTAGTCTGTGCAGAATACAGATAGGCTATAAATAAGGTCAAACTTAATATTTTTTTTATTTAATTTTAATTTAAATATTTAATTTAACTTTTTTACAAACATAAAATAAGTATTGTTGCACCGGATATCGGTGTTTCCATCTAATATCAAATAAATAATTGCAAAATTAGTTTTGCTACTCAACAAGAGATGGCGACACAAGAAAGTAATCATCAGTTAGTTACATTCTCTTTGGCACTATACTCTCTATACTATTCTCAACCAAAGAGAATAAAAACACTCAACTCTGTCGTTCTTTCTGTCAAAGAGATTTCTTTACTTTCTGTGGTCAAACAAAACTTTTTGATTTGACCCGTCAAAACAAAACTCAAAAAGCGTCCATTGATTGACAAAATTCGTATTTTGCTTCTGAAAATAAATGTTTCATTATGCCACGAACTCCATTACGAATAAATATACGGGATTGTTTTGTTTTAGTTCTATTAGTTATTTTCAATACAATACACACGACCGATATGGGTAAGTAAAACAATTTTCATTTCTATGAAGTTTTGAATAATTTACAGTGATTTCATAATGTTCGTCTTCTATTCAGCTAACAACGATATAATACAAAGCAAGGAAAATAAATTGAAAGAAAACTCCAGTGAAAGAGATGTCAGTTTCAGTGAGAATGATGATT